>CM060912.1:930977241-933377241 GCA_030737875.1 Allium sativum | reverse complement strand
TAACATAACACTAATCCAGATATTTCTCAAAGCAAAGGGGCCAGTGTGAACGCGCTCCATTTCTTTGGCAAAAAGTGAGCTTGACGGGGTTCGAACTCAGGTCTCTCAGCACCAATTCCTATGCCTTTACCAGTGAGCTACTACTTCTTCTGCAATTGAAATGAATTTGATGTGAGGAAGTAGCTCTTTCTTGTAGTTGGCCTTTGATTTGAATTGAAGGAGGCATTTCTTGACATCCTGTAAAAACATACAAAAGTAACCAAAGTATCATTTATTTATTTACAAAAGATAAAGCATAAGAGTAATAAAATAAACACTTTTCAGTGTCAATCAAATACCCCCACACTTATCTTTTACTCGTCCTCGAGTAAAAAAAAGTGAAAAACTAACTAGATAAGTCGCACTTTCGTAGGAAACACGATTGCATTGAGCGTATGCAACAAGCCGTTAAACCTCTAGGTGTCCCTAGTAGGACGAGTGGTGTCTCATGAGGGTTTTCAGCGGATACTACCCACAAAATCCAAAGATGCTATGATTCTAATGAAACTACATGAATGCAATGGACATATGCAAATAAAACGAAAAATGAAAACACGACTTGTTTCAGGAAAGTGGTACAACAAATTAAGTTAACAATTTCTAATCAGTTGATTTTATTTTAGATACCTCAACTTGTCACAAATTTTCAATACAAATCAAGTTTTCAAATGTTAAATTCCAGTTTGGCCAGTTAGTTCGGTCGATAACATAGTGCAACCATGAAATAAATTCTTAGTTTGCTTGGCACAGTTTGCAAAGTGGTTTTCTAATTTTCTCATGTATGGCTAGTCAAATCAATAAGGTCAAGAAGTGTTTGGGTATCATCGCTTATTCTTTATTCTATAAAATTTTAAGATTTATGATTAAGTACATACACCTAACTAAAAAGACCAAGGTTTACCACCCATGCACTGCCTCGCGGACTAACGGAGAGTGGTAAAGAGCTTGGCGGATTGTGCAGGCCGACTTTGACTTTGTCAACAACGTGTCGGTAATCCTTAGGTGCCCAATCTCATAAAATGAGACCAAGATATTCCAACTTTGACTTTGTCAACAACGTGTCGGATAGAGCTTGGCGGGTTTGCACACCAACGCTCGATATACAAGCAATGTTGGATACCCTTGGAATACTATTATTGTTATTATCGAAAATTTAAGCACAAAAGAGAGTTACGCGAATTCAACTTAACACAACTTAGTTTTAAAGATTTGAAAAGCCAATATAAGTATTTTAAGTCCTCCACTTATTTTAACAAAGTCTACAATATAGAATAGATTTCATGGCCATCACCTAAGAATCTCCCTATGTACCGGTTACACTATTATCCCTCAAAATTAAACTTTTCATTATATTTCTTATTCGATCTAAGTTGAGAGAAAAAAATACTATCAACTGGCTAAAAATTGTAAACTTATTTTGCTGTATCAATTGAAAATGAGTCGTATTTAAAAAAAAAATATGGTATGTTACTATAATTTAAAATGTATGATGGTCCTAAAAATTAAAAAGAAATAAAAAAAATGAAAATGGATGAAATGCAGACTCCCCCCCACACCTGATTGAGACAGTGTCCCAACTGTCTAAAGCAGAAAAATAAAAAAAAATGAAAGATAAAAATAAAAGAAAAAGAACGTGTACCACCTGATTTCATGGTGGATGATCATGCAGATCGATAGAGTCATCTTCGTCATATTGCTCGAATTCCAAAAATGGTTTCAGTCGTTGACCGTTTACTTTGAAGACTCTTCCATCCCTAGGATTTTCAATTTCAACCGCTCCATGAGGGTACACTGTTTTCACGACATAAGGTCCAGTCCATCGAGATCTGAGTTTTCCTGGAAACAAGTGAAGTCTAGAGTCGTATAAAAGAACTTTTTGACCTACGTTGAATTCCTTACGAAGTATGTTTTTGTCGTGTTGGGCTTTGGTTCTTTCTTTGTAGATTTTCGCATTTTCATACGCCTCATTTCTCAATTCCTCTAATTCAGAAATTTGTAACTTCCTGTGTGAGCCGGCTTTTTCTAAGTCAAAGTTCAAAAATTTTATGGCCCAAAGAGCACGATGCTCTAATTCAAGAGGTAAGTGACAGGCCTTTCCAAAGACTAATCGATATGGTGACATCCCTAGATTGGTTTTATAAGCAGTGCGAAAAGCCCAAAGTGCATCAATCAGTTTTATGGACCAATCTTTTCTATTGGAATTCACGGTTTTCTCAAGAATTTGTTTGATTTGTCTATTGGAAACTTCTACTTGCCCACTCGTTTGTGGATGGTAGGGGGTCGACAGCTTGTGTGTGATTGAGTATTTCTTGAGCAAAGACTCAAAAGCACGATTACAGAAGTGAGTGCCATTATCGCTAATGATAGCTCGAGGTGTGCCAAAGCGTGAAAAGATGTTTTCTTTGAGAAATTTGACAACAACCTTGTTGTCGTTGGTTTTGGTCGGAATGGCTTCAACCCATTTTGAGACATAATCTACCGCAAGTAAGATGTAAAGATTCCCAAATGAATTAGGGAATGGTCCCATGAAATCGATGCCCCAAACATCGAATAACTCAATCACTAAAATGGGGTTGAGAGGCATCATGTTTCGCTTAGAGATTCGACCCGTTCTTTGACATCGCTCACATTTAGAGCAAAATTCGAAAGCGTCACGGAAGAGTGTGGGCCAATAAAAACCGCTTTGCAAAACTTTTGCAGCAGCTTTTCTTGCTCCAAAATGACCGCCACAAGCATGGTCATGTGAGAAAGAGAGAATACTTTGGTGTTCATGATCGGGCACACACCTTCGAATGATTTGGTCTGGACAGTATTTGAAAAGATATGGGTCATCCCAATAGAAGTTTCGAACTTTTGAGAGGAATTTTTGTTTATCTTGTTTCGACCATTCAGCGGGCATTTGTTGTGTGACAAGATAATTCACAATGTCAGCGTACCAAGGGGTGTTAGAGATCGAAAGGAGTTGTTCGTCAGGAAAATAGTCATCGATTTGAGTGTCGTTATCATTTTCGTGCACAATTCGAGAGAGATGATCAGCTACGACATTTTCAGAATCCTTTTTATCTCGTATTTCTATGTCAAACTCCTGAAGAAGAAGGATCCAACGGATCAAGCGGGCCTTGGCATCCTTCTTAGAAAGCAAATATCGTAAGGCAGCATGGTCAGTGTAAACTATGACTTTGGATCCTATGAGATATGGTCTGAATTTCTCAAGAGCGAAGACAACTGCCAAAAATTCCTTTTCAGTAGTTGAGTAATTCAACTGGGCCTCGTTCAAGGTTTTGCTAGCGTAGTAAATGACTCGAGGGAGTTTATCGATACGCTGACCCAAGATGGCTCCAATAGCAAAATCAGAAGCGTCGCACATAAGTTCAAAGGGTTGAGTCCAATCAGGAGGTTGAATGATGGGAGTTGTGGTCAAGAGTGATTTAAGAGTTTCAAAAGATGTTCTGCAATCATTGGAAAATTCAAACTTTACGTCTTTGGCAAGTAAATTCGAGAGGTGTTTTGAAATTTTTGAGAAATCCTTAATGAATCTTCTATAGAATCCTGCATGGCCAAGAAATGAACGAACATCTTTGACAAACTTAGGAGGAGGTAAATTAGCAATCAAATCGATTTTGGATTTATCGACTTCTAGGCCATCTTTGGAGACGACATGACCTAGAACTATCCCCCTTTTTACCATAAAGTGGCATTTCTCCCAATTAAGCACGAGTGATTTCTCCTTACAACGCTTAAGGATGAGTTCTAGATGAGTGAGACATTGGGAAAAAGATGATCCATATATTGAAAAATCGTCCATGAATATTTCCAAGAATTCTTCCACCATATCAGAGAAAATACTCATCATACACCTTTGGAAAGTCGCGGGGGCATTACAAAGACCGAAAGGCATGCGACGATAAGCAAAGGTTCCAAAGGGACAAGTAAAGGTGGTCTTATGTTGATCCTCTAAAGCAACAGGGATTTGGTTATAGCCAGAGTATCCATCGAGAAAACAGTAGTACTCATGTCCCGCTAAGCGTTCGAGCATTTGGTCAATAAAAGGCAAGGGAAAATGGTCTTTTCGTGTGGCTGAGTTAAGCTTTCGATAGTCGATGCACACATGCCATTTGGTTTTGATTTTTGTTGGGACGAGTTCATTACTTTCGTTTTTGATCACTGTGACTCCTGACTTCTTTGGTACAACTTGTACCGGACTCACCCAAGTACTATCAGAGATGGGATAGATGATGTTATTGTCTAGACATTTGATTATCTCCTCCTTGACCACTTCTCTCATGTTCGGGTTTAATCGCCTTTCAGCCTCACGGGTGGGTTTAGCCTCATCAACTAAATGTATGCGATGTTCCACAATTGATGGGCTAATTCCTTTTATATCGCTAATTTCCCACCCCAAGGCGTCTTTATTTTCCCGCAAGGTATCCAAAAGTCTTTCTTCTTGGTCCTCGGTAAGATCGGAAGCCAAGATTACGGGAAAAGTTTTTGAAGAGTCTAGGTAGGCATACTTAAGGTCTGGTGGCAAGGGTTTGAGGTCTAACTTAGGAAGTTCTTGTGTATCAACATTGGTCAACATTCCTTGGTTAGATTCAGGTGACGAAGTGTCGGAGTCAAGAATTTTGTTTAGTTCAGAAATGTATTCGAGTTCGTCGAAATCAGGGTTGAAATGGTCAAGACACATTTTCAGGGCTTCAGAAGTGTCACTTGAGGGTTCATCAACTGTGGTTTGAATCATGTTAATTTCATTGATCTCAAAATCCCTAGGTTGTTTGTTGAGATTAAAGATGTTTAGCTCGATGGTTAAGTGCCCGAAGGAGAGTCGAAGCTGACCATTCCTACAATTAATGACAGCATTAGAGGTTGCTAAGAAAGGGCATCCTAAGATCAATGGTATTTGAACATTGGGATTTGAGACAGGCTCTGTTTCTAGAACTATAAAATCGACAGGGAAGTAAAACTGCTCGATCTGTATTAAGACGTCTTCGATAATTCCCAATGGCTTTTTGACAGATCGATCGGCTAGTTGAAGTGTGATGTTTGTTGGTTTAATCTCCCCTAGTCCAAGTTGACGATAGACAGTATAGGGAAGAAGATTTACACTGGCACCAAGGTCAAGTAGGGCACGAGAGATGTGAGTGTTTCCTATTTTGCAATCAATCGTAGGGCAGCCAGGGTCTTTATACTTGACTGGGGCAAGATTCGAAAGAACAGAGCTTGTATTCGCAGTTAGAAAGGCGGTTTTTGGGACATTGGTCGCACGTTTTTGTGTGCACAATTCCTTAAGACATTTGGCATATTGAGGAATTTGTTCAATGGTGTCTAAAAGAGGAATGTTCACACGGACTTGTTTGAAAATTTCCAAGATTTTATCGAAATTTGCAGCTTTCTTCTTATTATTGAGTCTATGAGGAAAAGGAGCTACTGGTTTTTCGATTCTGGGATGAGTTTCATCATTCGAAGAAGAAGGTGGTAGGGGTGTAGAAGATGAAATGTTGGGATTGCCAACATTGGTTTTCAAAGGTGGGTCGGGTTTGCCGACACAAGGAGAAGAACTGTTGGGATTGCCAACATTTAAGGGAATTTGAGGTTCAGAAGAATTGGCATTCGAAGCCAATGGATGATCATCAAGATTAGGGATTGGGGTCGAGTTAGAGGATTCGCCAGGGTTGTCCACGTTATTATCAATCCTCTTTCTAGATCGAAGGGTTGTAATAGCGTTGACTGGATTATGGTTTTCGTCCTCACAAGAATTTACAGTACGAGAGTTATATTTTGGATTCACCTCAGGTTGACTAGGCAACTTTCCTTTCTCGTTATTTTTCGCTAGTTCCTTTATCATATTCATCATTTGATCCATTTGTTTTTCTAAACGCACAATGTCTGGTGACGGTTGAGAAGATTGAGATGATTGGTTTGATGATTGAAAATTGGGGTGCCTATAAGGTTGTTTGGATTGAGGTGTAGTTTGAGAGGTTTGAGAATTGGGGGGTGGACCTTGGTAATTCGGATTGGGAATAAAGGGTTGCACGTGAGATGGGTTAGCCGAATTATTGGGGTTCGACCAAGAAAAGTTTGGGTGGTTCCTCCAACCAGGGTTGTACGTGGAAGAGTAAGGATTATTTTGAGCTATAGCATTGGCTTGGTCCTGAGAGTAAAAGTGGGGTAACCCTTCTCCGGCTTGAGGAGTTTGATTTTCTAAGGGAATTTGATTTGGGTCCACGACATGCACACCTCTAGTAGAAGTACGAATGCGAACACGAATCGATTCCCACTGCATGTCCTTTTCAGAATAATCTTCTAAAAAACGCCAAGCTTCATCGGTTGTTTTAGACATAAAGTCTCCTCCACACATTGATTCTAGTTGAGTTCTAGTCTGATAGTTTAACCCTTCATATGCAATTTGACATAAGTGATCCTTTAGAATTCCATGATGAGGGCAACTATATAATAGCTGGTTGAATCTCTCAAAGTATTTTGAAAAAGTTTCCCCCTCATTTTGACAAAATTGGTTTATTTCAGTTCGAATTTTGAGAGTTTTATGAAAAGGGAAAAACTTTTTCAAGAATGCAGTGACAAATTCATCCCAACTTCTTATGGAATGTCGTGGAAGAGAATTTAGCCATCTTTTAGCGCTTTCAAGTAGTGCAAATGGAATTAGCCTTAGCTTGATCGATTCGTTAGATAGTTGTTGCATTTTTGTTGTGGAAGCATACAATTCAAATTCACTCAGAAATTCATAAGCATTTTCAGACCCAGTAAATTTTGGTACCCCTTGGATAAAAGAATGTTTTAGCTCAAAATTGTTTCCTTCAGCTGGTGGGAACACAATGACAGATGGTTGAACGGTCCTAGTAGGATAACATCGATCACGAAGGGACAAGGGTCTATCCATTTGGATATTGAGGTTTTGAAAATTTTGATTTAGTTGGTTTTGATCCCCAAAGTTTGGAAAGTTTTGATTCACTCGATTTTTATCCAATTCGGTTGGAAAATTTTGGTTGATTCGAGAACCCCTAGGAGAATTTTGTTGGCTAACACTTTTTTCACTCATTGTTGTTAATTGCAAGCACAGAAATTAGCTACACTGAAGTTTTCTGTCCTTATTGGCTCTTAACCCAAAACTATAAAGTGATGCGTTTGATTACTTAGATCAAAAGATTTCTCAGCCAGTTAACGGACAGGGGTTATCGGTGCACTAGGAATCACCCTAGCAATGCAGCCGAAGGTTTAAGTACCTTCAGAGTAACAACCGATATAATATTTATGAATCACCGTAATATTTATAAACGGTTATTTCTCTGCCGTAGTCTAGACACCGAGAAATAATTCGTTCCAAATGAATCAACTATCACAATATAATTAAGCCCTAGATGAGCCCGTGACTCCCTTAAGTCCAATGTCTAACCGTTATTATTAGTCAGATTCTACGATGAAATGCAATTTGTGGGCCAAGGACAGGGTGATGAAATCCCTCACCTTACGTGAATTGGGGTATTGCCCTTAACAGAATGAATAAAAAAAAAGAAATCACACAGATAATTGCAAAAATTAAAAATTGTACATTCAAAGCCGCTGCCCCTACAGAAATTTTTTACAACAATTGTCTATATATTTTTTTTTTTTTTTGCGGCAGAGCACCTATAGAGTTTTAAAAGTTTTCACCTTGATCGGCAGTCCTCCAGTGAATTTGGGAAGCGCTAGCGCGTTCACACCCCACTTGGTGTGCAACCGCCCCAACCCATTTGAATCGTCCGCTGCTTTCTATTGTTGTCCCCTTCTATTAATTGCTTGACTGCGCTGCGGCACGGGTTTTTTAAGACCTTTTTTTTTTAAATTTCAGCTGTACCTGTTTTTGAAAAATTCTCCGTTTTTTTTTCTTCTTTTTTTTTTTTTTTTTTTGAGAGATAGAGAGAGCAAATAAAACAAACAAACAGAGAAAAAAGAAGGAAAAAAAATACTCAAATAAGGGAGAAAAACAATATAACTTAGGCCGCAATCTATATTGGGAAAGCCCGAATAACCCCCTGTTACCCTTAACCCGAATATTCGGATCAATGATTCAGGAAGTAGATAATACAACGCGTGCTTCCTTTGAATTTTTTTTTTCAGAACCAAAATTAAAACACGGTGCCTTCCTCTTTAGGAAATAAATCACGTAATAAATTCCGCCTCCCCTCTGGAAATCGACCTCAAAAATGCGACGAGATCCCAAGTCGAACTGAAAGGAAAGACAATAGAAATCCTTTTTTTTTTCTTGTTCAATCAAGGAAGAATGATTCAATTCGACAAAAAGCTTCACTTCGGGTTTAAATAGATTGGGTGTTGAGTTCTAATTGGATTTCGAAGATGGGTATGCCGAATCGGGTTCCTAGGGTTGGAATTTGGAGTTGGGTTTCGGAAATTGTGGTGAGGCTGTCGGTTTTGGGTGTTCGTGATTGGAATGGGGTATGCGATGGTAGGAATTGGATGTCGCGATGGAGGGTGTTTGTGGGTGCGGTTTAGGCTTCGGTTTGTGATCGGCTTGTATTGATTTGCTGTGGGGATGAACGGATTTGGCTGGTGAATATGTGAAAGGGAGAAGTTAGTGTGGTTGCGGATCTGAATTCTGATGGTGGTTTGAGGCTTCTGGATTTAGAAGTGTGGGTGAACTGAGCTGAAGGGGTGACGATTGGGAGTGGCAAACGTGGTTTCAACTTCGGTTTTTGTACGATTATGTGGGTTTGTGAAATTGAGGGAGGCTTGCTGATTTGAAATACTGGGGGAGGACGCAAGGAGGTTGTTTGGTCTGTGAAGTGATGGTCAGTTCTGAGTTTTGGTTTTGTGATTGTTGATGCTGGGTAGTTTTATCGTGGGATGTAATTGGGATTGTGGTGAATGAAAATGGTATGCAACGAGAGGCTTTGGAGTGGTTGTACTGTGTAGATGGAGGGGTGATATGGGATGATTGTTTGTTGACAGTATTGGGAGGCAGTAATGTGATGAGCGTTGGTGAGAGTGGTAAGATGGTTTCAAGAGGAGCGGGGGCGTGGTACAAGGAGAAGATGGCGTGATGATGTCTGAGGGCAGTTGATGTATGGAATTTGTGATGGGTGGGAAGATGTTTGCTCGGAAAAATAGAAATAGGTGGTGATGAAGTTGGTCTTGAGGAACTTGTGGCAGGGATGAGAGAAAAAAAAAACAGAAAAGAAATTTGTTTTTTTTTTTTTATAGAAGAGAGACTTGCAGAAGAAGAAATTGTAAAAATTGGACAGGAGGAATGAAATCAAGCAAAATTGCTGTCTTTTTTTTTCTCTTGATCAGAAGATCACGGTATCAATGTTTAAACACCAAATCAACCAATCTAGATTTTTATTCTATATATACAGGAAAAAAAAACTAACACGAATCGGAAATTAAATAAATAATAAAATCTAATCGTTACTCCCCGGCAACGGCGCCAAAAACTTGATCGACGCTAATCTATGAATTAGAAAAGCGCGACATTTGTAATAAATTCTGCAAGCATACAGGTGTGTAGCATACAGGTCGAACACAGGGAGGAAAGTTAAATTTTATTATTTATATGTTTCGTGGGCGTGTTAGGCGAAGCTGGAGGTTGATTTTTTCAAAACAAAATAAAAAGTGAAACTACGAATAACAGATGCAATTAAATTCACTACAGATTCGAATCTAATCGGATCTGTAGTAAATTCAATGATTAAAATAAAATAGAACACTAGAAATAAAATTGCAGAAAGGAAATCAACAACTGAGAATAAAAACTAGGATTACCGCTGAATCTAATCAGACGGTCAATCACTAGTAAGAAAAATAAAAGCAAAAGCAAATTGTGTTCTAGCAAATCTAATTGACTAGACAACACAATTTGCCATGAAAATAAAATGCAGAAGCTAAAGAAACGAAAGTTTTATTAAAAATAAGAGAGTACAGAAGAATGAATAATTTTTTACAATGGTTACAATCACATATTTATAGATGAGAATGGGAAAACCCTAACTAGGTCTATGAATAAATGGCCCTCCTTATTCATGAATATTTCTTGCCTTCCTTGACTACCTGATTGGAGAAAATCTGGGCATATCATGGTAAATATTTTCCATATCTTTCAATTTTCCCATGTGGCTTGATTGATAGAAGATTGCATCTAATTAATTCTTCCAAACAAGGACGCTTATCAGACTCCAAAGGCAATATAAGATAAAATCTTCAAAATTGGTTTTTCTTCTTGGCAACAATTCAATCAAAAATTCTTCTAATTGAAATTGAATGATTTGAATTTACTTCCATGATGAGAATATGGCTATTGCTGAGATGTTAATTGGTGCACATCATAAATACATACACATGAATATGTATATGTATATATATAACATAACACTAATCCAGATATTTCTCAAAGCAAAGGGGCCAGTGTGAACGCGCTCCATTTCTTTGGCAAAAAGTGAGCTTGACGGGGTTCGAACTCAGGTCTCTCAGCACCAATTCCTATGCCTTTACCAGTGAGCTACTACTTCTGTTGCAATTGAAATGAATTTGATGTGAGGAAGTAGCTCTTTCTTGTAGTTGGCCTTTGATTTGAATTGAAGGAGGCATTTCTTGACATCCTGTAAAAACATACAAAAGTAACCAAAGTATCATTTATTTATTTACAAAAGATAAAGCATAAGAGTAATAAAATAAACACTTTTCAGTGTCAATCAACTACCTTTTCAATATTCATTTTAAAAACGAATATAATCGATATAAATATCGTTCACGTCAAAATAGCGCAACTCTAATCAACACGGCTTTATATATTTCAATAATTCGTTATTCTATTCAAGAAATGGATATTTATTCCATTCAACACATAAATCTATATTTTTTTCAACACACGACTAATCTCAACACATGAGTACTGTCAACACACGACTATTTTTGTTATGTAAAATATTTTATAAAACTATGGTATCTATCGTTTGATTTTCAATTAGACTCCTACCGTAAAGTAGTTCTAATTTTAAATATGATAAAGATGTAAATTTTATTATTAAAACATCTCACTCAACACGTAAATAGTTTCAACACATGAACATTGTTAACACATGACTATTTTTATATTCAACACATGAATTTTCTTTTATAATATTCATTATTTTTTCGATTGGAATGAGGCCCAATCAATTACCATATAACATTAATTATATGGATTCCATACAACACATGTATATAATAGCAATGATAAACAATCAACCATCATCCAAGGTGCACCACGCTACTGCATAAGCATCAAATATAAATAATTAATGCTTATACAGCCTGTCGACCAATCGATCGACATACAATTAGATAATTGGGATTAGTGTACGCCAAATATCATCCCAACACCCGTGTGGGGTTTCAAATCAACAAACACTGAATATTATTTGTGCAGTTGGGCGATGTGTAAAATTTATCATCCCAATCAATATCAGTCTAATCAGTGTATATAAACAAATCGGCCGATTTGTTTATAAATATTCATTTATTCACATTCACGTTAAAATTATATTTTTAACGATAATTAATTTATTTCAACCATCTACAATTTATTATCAATTTCACATCAACATCACAAACAATTTTCACAACACATCCATCAAACATACAAGCCATCCATGGTCTGTGGATGACGGGTGTCGGGTGCTGCTAAGCACCGTCTGCATCCTAGTATATATATATAACTAGAAAAATAAATTTAGAGTGAGAAGTTCTCACCAAAGCTATCCCAACTCCACGACACTTCATACGTAGAAAATCTTCGTCGTTCTCACCTTTTGTCACTTTCGTTGCCCGTAGCCACTACATATATAAAAATCACATTTTTATATTGTAGTTATGTATATAAAAATAACATTTTTATATTGTTGCTATATGGATAAAAATTCTATTTTTACACCGCTACTATATAGATAAAAATTCTATTTTTACATCGTTACTATATAGATAAAAATCCTATTTTTACAACGCTACTATATAGATAAAAAATCTATTTTTATCACCCTATTCTTCATATAAAGATTTCGCCTTTTCAAATATAAAGATTTCGCCTTTTCAAATATAAAGATCGTATCTTTACATTGCTACTACTATAAAGATCACATCTTTATTACTCTACATTATAAAAAATCATATTTTTAATATTCTATTATAATAAAAATTATATTTTTATTCTTTCTATATTATAAAAATTATATTTTTAACCTTCTACAATATAAAAGATTATATTTTTACTACCACTTCCTAATCAAAATTGTATTTTTAATTCGCTAATCATACAATAAAAATCCTATTTTTGTGTCATTAAAAATCATAACTTCTCCCTATTTAAAATCGAAGCTTTACTATATTTAAAATCAGAAAAAAAAAACAATGTTCTAATATATAAACCAAAAGAAAATGCATAAATAAATAAACAAGAAAGAAAGAATGTACTGTGGTGAGGGGAGAGGGACTGAGGCGCGCAGGGGGGGTCGGGGACGTCGGAGGTGGGCGCTGGTGGCGTCGCAGGCGAGGGGGTGGCATCTCGGGGTTTGCGTCGCGGGTTGAATTCGAGGAAAGGGGGCGTGGCGGAAGGAGAAGAGGGAGGAAGCAGCAGAGGGGATGAAGGGAGAGAAGGGGGAGAAGGAGGAGGGTGCGGTGGGGGTCGGCGCCACCTAGGGGGGTCGCGATGGACGTGGCGGCGGCGTCCCCCTCCCCCCCCCCCCCCCGTCGCCCTTCTTTTTTAAAAAAAATCAATTCGAACGGGGGGCCTGAGGGTATAAGAGAGATGAGAGAGAAGGGTTTTATATTTAATTATTTTATTTCCAAAATGTTGACTTTTTCATTTGACCTCTAAACGAGGCCCATCGCCTGTCGTCCATAGCTAATTACCCCCATTCCGAACACAATGAGATATGTATCGTAAGCTGTTTCGACTGTTTCGATCAGTTTTCGTTGAATTTAAAATATAAATCTTTATATATTAAATTTAAACGCACATTTCAATTTACCGGGGTCACATACTAACTCTATAAATCCTAGAAAAATATTTTCTAGCTTCGTATTGACGATACGGTCCTAACAAAACTAGTTTCGTCGAATTCTGAGACTGTTAGAAAAATGATCATTTTCCAGTCGATTAAAATCAACTGAAACTTGTCAAACGCGTTTTCCTTTGCCACGCTCACATATTGATTCGAAAAATTATGAAATTTGAAATCTAGCAATAACTTGACATCACGGACCCAACAAAAGTGGTTTCGTCAAAATCCGAGGTCGTTTGCAAAATTTCCATTTTTAAGAGCCTGAATTCCATAGCGACTATTCAGAATTTTCAACTGGACATATCTTTTGATTCCCGCTATGAAATTTCGATTTCTCGGATTCATTGGAAAGATATTCTCAACTAGATTCTAATATTTTTGGTTTCGCTAAAATCCAGTTTATTTTGAATCCTGTACATTCATTTGAAGTTTAATATCGAATTATCGAACTACCGTGCCATTTTCAATTCCTTTTATAATTATAAATAAATATTTATATTCTAACGACGATATATATAAATATACACGTTCTAATTCTATTCAAAATAAATTTCTCATCGTTATTATTTAAAATAATCTATTTTAAATATAGAAAATTCGCTAAAATTGCCAAAATAAAAATTTTAAACTGGCACGGATTTTCCGGGTTGTTACATCAATATTTTTAATCCTTTTCTAAATATTATTATAAAATATTCTTTATTTTCCAAATTGGAATGAGACCCAATCAATTGCCATATAATGTTAATTATATGGATTCCATACAACACATGTATATCATAACAAAGATAAACAATCATCCATCATACAAAGTGCATTTCACAACTGTATAAGCGTTAGATATATATTATTTGTGCGGTTGGGCGATGTGTAAAATTTATCGACCCAATCGACATCAATCAAATGGGTGTACATAAACAAATCGTCTGATTTGTAAATGAATATTTATTTAATTCATATACACGTTAAAAATATATTTAAACTACGAAATATTTTATTCCAACACATGAATATTTTTCCATTCAACACATGAATATATATTATTATTCCACATCACAATCAATTTTTATAACACATCATAATCAAACAAGTCATACATGGTTTGTGGACGACGGGTCTCTGGTGCTGCTAAGCACTGTCTACATCCTAGTATATATTTTTAACTAGAAAGTAAATTAAAGTGAGAAGTTCTCACCTTTGGGTTCCACTCCTCCCTTCTTTAACCGACGATGGTTTGGATTTTGTTTTGACTACTGTCGGTTCCATCGCAATCTATTTCACTCTGTTCATTGTAAAAATCACATTTTTATTATTCAGTTTTATATATATATATATATATATATAAATCATATTTTTACATCGCTACTTCGTTATAAAAATTATATTTTTATAATGCTACTTTTTGTATAAAGATATATTTTTATATCGCTACTTATATAAAGATCACATCCTTATCTCACCTTCATATATGTAAAAATCTAATTCTTATTTCTATTCTATATATATATAAGTCGAATTTTTATTATCATACATATATCAAAAATCATATTTTTATTATCATACATATATAAAAATCATATTTTTATTATCATACATACATAAAAATCATTTTTTATTATCATACATATATAAAAATCATATTTTTATTATCCTACATATATAAAAATCATATTTTTATCATATTAAAAATCGTATCTTTATCATATTGAAAATCTATTCTTTACCATATTAAAAATCTAAGCTTTATTTCATATCCATACATGTAAAAACTGAATTTTTATTTTTCTAAAACTAATTACATTAACTAAATAAAAATAAATAACAAATAACGAACTTATAGTGTATTTGGTTTTCCGCGGGGCTGAGGAGGGCGGCATGGGGTCGGAGGTGGTCGGGAGAAGGCGCGGCCTAACTAGTGGCGGGGCTAGGGTTTGGCTAGCGGCGGGTTTATATGGGTTTGGGCGTTTGGAGAAGAGGAAGGAAGAGAGAGACAGGGAGGAGTGGCCCAGAGGGGCGGTGCGTTGATTGGGAGGGGCAGCGATGGTGCCAGAGGCGGTGGCTAACGGGATCATGCGATCATTTTTTTAATCTCGTCGATCTGAACTGGAGAGAGAAGAGGGGTGAGGGGGTTTGAATTTATATATTAATTTAATTATTTTATTATCCATAATGTTAGTTTTTCATTTGAACCCCAAATTGAACCCAACGACTGTCACCCCTAGCTAATTAGCCACATTCCGAACACAATGGGATATATTTTGTAAGCCAATTCGGCTGTTACGATCAGTTTTCTTCAAATTCAAAATATAAATTTGTGTATATTGAATTTGAACGTACATTTCAATTTACCGAGGCCACATACGAACCCCAAAAATTCCTGAAAAATAAATCTGGCTATGTTTTGACGATACGGTCCTAATAAAACTAATTTTGTCGAATTTGGAGACCGTTTGAAAAATTGTCATTTTCTGGTCGATTCAAATTGACTAAAACTATCAAAACACGTTTTACTTTGCCATGCTCACATATTAATTCCAAAAATCATGAATTTTGGAATTTAGCTATAATTTGACATTACGGATCCAACAAAAGTGGTTTCTTCGAAATTGGAGGTCGTTTGCAAAATTTCCATTTTTAAGGGCTATATTTTCCATATCGACTATTTTGAAATTTCAACTGGGCATAACTTTTTATTCCCGCTATGAAATTTTGATTTTTTGGATAAGTTGGAAAGATATCTTCAAATAGATTCTAATATTTTTTGTTTTACTAAAATCCAGTTTATTTTGAATCTTGTACATTCATTTGAAGTTTGAAATCGAATTTTCAAACTACCGCACCATTTTCAATTTATTTTATAATTAAAATAAATATTTATATTCTAACGTCAATTCAAATAAATATATACGTTGTAATTCTATTCAAAATAAATTTCTCGTTGTTATTATTTAAAATAAATCATTTTAAATATTCAAAATTCATTAAAATTGCCAAAATAAAATTTTTATATTGGTTCTGATTTTCCGGGTTGTTACAAAATGGATCTTGTTAAGAATTGTCCAAACTTGCTCAGGGTGGATCGAGGGGACAAAACTTTGCTTTGGAAGTAACACCTCTACAGGTAAGACCAAGGACAAGCAGCCCACAAAGGTATTATTTCTATTTTGGGAACTTCTATTTGTACCATGGTTGATTCCAGAGCATCTCATTCCTTTGTAGAAAGGAATGCAGTAGATTTCTGAAACTCCTACTTCTATCGTTAGCAGTCCGATAGTGGTTTCCAATACTATTGGACGAGCTAAGTAACTTCTGTTGATTTGTAATGACTTAGTGTTAAATATCGACGATGTTGATTTCTTTTACAATGCATATGTTCTGAACTTTAAGGGGTATGGGTTTATTCTAGGAATGGATCGGATATCATTTTATGGATCCATCCTCCATTGCAATAGGAGAATTGTCTTCGTAAGGAGTTGTAGAGGTCGTAATTTGAAAATCCGTTGTACTGCTAAGAATATAAAGGATGTGGCACTATTAAACTCCTTATCTTTAGATTTGGATGAGCCATCTGTAGTGCCCTTTGTTTGTGAATTCCAATACTTTTTCGAGGAAGTGTCGAGTCTTCTTCACCACAGAGAGATCACATTTAGGATAGATCTTGAGAAGGATTACATACCAGTTGTGTTGCAATTGAGGCATATGGCTCCCAAGGAAAGAAGGGAATTGGATAAAAAGATTTCTGAATTGCTACAAAAAGGATTCATTAGACGAAGTACTTCATAGTAGGGAGTACCTGTGGTTTTTGTTACCAAAGCCGATGGATCGATAAGGCTATGCATCAATAATAGGGCACTCAATAAGTTGAGGAGAAGAATATGTATCTCCTTCCTAGGATAGATGACTTAATTGACCATTTGGAATCTGTTAAGATCTTTTCCAAGTTAAATTTAGCAATGAGATTTCATCACTTAAGAATTTTAAAGGAAAGCGAGCCTAAGACAACATTAAGAACACATGATAGCTTGTTTGAATGGGAAATGGTGCCTTTTGGATTGATGAATTCCCCTGCCTTCTTTGGAGATTTAGCGAGCAGAGTATTTAGAGGCATTCTCAATAAGATTGTTGTGGTATTTGTAGATGACATTCTTATATTCTCCAAGGACAATAATGAGCATGAGAGTAACCTAAGGGAGGTCTTAGGGATATTAAGGAAGAATTAGGTCAGGCGAAGTTCATCAAGTGCCACTTTTGGAAATAGGAAGTTAATTTTTTTGGACACAATGTCCTAAGGAAAGGTTTGTCTATTGAACCTGCAAAAGTGGAAGCCATTCAGTTATGGAATATTCCTAGGAATGCATCGGAGGTTAGGAGTATTTTAAGGTTAGCGGAATATTACAGAAAATTCATAAAAGACTTTGCAAGGATAGCAGTCCCTATAAACCTCTAACTAAGAAAAATCTCAAGTTTACTTGGATGATAGTTGCATTAGTGCTTTCGAGAAACTAAAGGAGTCTCTTACTGGTGCACCTGTCCTTGCCATCCCTGATGGAACTAAGATGTTTAATGTTTTTACGGATACTTGTCATACAGGACCAGGGCTAGTATTAATCAAGAAGGGAGAGTAGTTTCCAATGCATGTATACAGCTGAAGGATCATGAGAAGAGGTGCCATGTTCATGATTTGGCGCTTGCATCTTTAGTATTTTCCCTCCAAGATGTGGAGTCATTATCTCTAGATAGACAAATTTGAGCATTTTACGAACTATAAATCACTTAAGTATTTATATTTTCAACGAGATTTGAATCTTAGGAAACAAGGTGAATGGAGTATATAGTCTCATTTGATTTTGATTTTTAAAAAATACTCCGAAAAAACGTAACGTTGTCGCATATGCTTTGAGTAGGAGGCATGCAACCGTAAGTGTTATTGCTTAGTGGGCACAGTTAGAATTTTTTCACAGTTTCAACCTTCAAATACTATTAGAATCTTTTCAAGGATATCTTGCTATATTGGAAGTTAGACCAGCCTTACTATATTAGCTTAAGTTCAATCAAGGTCTAGATGAAAATTTGAAAGGATTGATAAGGAAGATGAAAAATGAAGAATGATTTCCACATTTTAATAGGTATTCAGTGGATAGTGATGGAAGCTCAACCCTAGAATGAGTAATTGAGAGATGAAGTCCTTAAGGAATGTTACCATTCAAGAATGATTATACATCCTGGAGGGGATAATATGTACAACAATATAAGGAGGACTTTATTTTGTGAGGTATAAGCAAGGATGTTGATGAGTTTGTGGCGAGTTGCTTGACTTATCAGAAAGTCAAAGTTAAGCAAGGTAATCCCAAAGGGTTATTATTACCTTTGAAGATTTCCACTTGGAAGTGGGAGAATATCTTTATGCATTTTATAGATGGGCTACCAAGGAGTCAGAAAGGGAATGAATCAATTTTCTTTGCAGTGGATCAGTTAATAAAGAGTGCACACTTCATTCCGGTAAGGAAGAGCAAAATCGCAATTTTGTTGTCCTAGCTTTATGTCAATGAAATAATGCGACTTCGTGGAATACATTTGAGTATTGAGAGTGACTAAGACTCTTTATTTACTAGTGAATCATTGAGGACCCTTCAGATAGCCTCATGGACGACACTTAATTTGAGCACTGCATAGCATCCGTAGA
The DNA here is from genome assembly GCA_030737875.1 of Allium sativum. NCBI lineage: Eukaryota > Viridiplantae > Streptophyta > Magnoliopsida > Asparagales > Amaryllidaceae > Allium > Allium sativum. The sequence goes on along the minus strand of CM060912.1, from coordinate 933,358,473 downwards.
CCAACAGAAAGACCGAGAGGGTCCACCGAGTTCTTGACGATTTTTGAGATCTTGCATCATCAACTCTGGAGGAGCATAGGAGCAACATTTACCATTGGTCGAATTTTCGTACAATAATAGTTTTTGATTGGTATGGCCCCTTATAAAGCGCTATATAGGCAGGCATGATAATTTCCAACTTGTTGGTGGGAAACTACCGATAAAATTTTACTCGAGCAAGACCTCATGTATGATTCCATTGAGAAGATTGTTTTGATTCGACAAACAATGAAGGCTACCAATGACCGGCAAAATCTTATGTTGATAAGAGGAGAAGGGAATTTGAGTTTAATATGGGTTATTTCGTTTTCGTAAAATTTCTCCTTTTAGGAAAGTTATTCAGTTTGGAAAGTCTAGGAAGCTAGTTCCCATATACATTGAGCCATTGAAGATAGAATTGGGAAACTATCTTATCGTGTAGAACCCCCTGAGAAATTGGGGGAGTCCATAACATTTTGAACATTTCTCACCATACGAAGTGCCTTCGTAATTCCTCCATCAGACTTGAGCTTGATCAGATTAGGGACTTTGAGAGTTTTGAGACAGAGCCTAGGATTCCTTGTGCCACTGCACGCATTGTGGAGCACAGAACTAAGGGCTTCACGACAAGGTCATAAATTTTTCCAGCTACAATGAGAAGATAAACCTGTGGAAAGCATATGAGAAACGGAGGAAAAGATAAAGGATCATCCCGTGCTTTTCACGTGTATTATTTCCGCTAAATTTTATTTTTGGTTGCATTATGGTTGCAAGATTGGATGGTAGGAATTGATTGCGATAGATATGCACCAAACACTCATATGCCTATTAGGATGTCTTGCATATATATTGCATCATGGATTTTATTTTCATGTTAGGACTGAGCTCACTTTTTCATGTGTAAGTATATAGTCACACTGATTATGGCTATTTTATGGATTTATAAATAAAAAAACTTAGTTGTGTAACATGTTTGTTTGAGCAAGTTGTGTTTTTTACCCATTCGAAAAAAATTAAGGAAAAAATCTCTTTTAAGGAGGAAGAATGTAACACCCCATAAAATATACTATAATTGGACATAGATAAATAAATTAAGAATGCTTAAATTATTAAATGTATGAATATTTAATACATGGGACTTTTGCCATGAAAATGTCATCATTGTGTTCATGGCAAGATTCTAATCCATTTTCATATTTTATTTATTGGAAACAGAGTGCATATGAAAAAGATATGAATATAACAAGGTTTGATATAAATAATAAAAATAATAAGCATAATTATTTGAGTTTGAAACTAACTGGAAGAGTATGGAATAAAATGAAAATAATTGGCATAAAGGAATATTCCATATTCAATTTCGAAGTTATGTGTGAATATATACATATAACAAGGGACATAGTTTAAAAGATATCAAAGAAATTAATTAATATTTATTATTAATCAATCAAATGCGAAAAGTATTTTCACAACACCCAGGATAAAATAGCCGTCGATCGTCGTGTCGACCGCCCTCCGGGAGGAGGTCAACTGCTACATGGCTTGAGCATATGGTGGCAGTTAGGTTTTTGTTTGTATTATTTTAGGTTTAGGTATCAGGGATGGTTCAGATATTATATTTTTCATTTGACAACACCTACACACTTTAACACCCACAAATAGATCCTTAGCCCCTCCCGTCCCTCCTTTCTCAGTTCACATATTCTAAGGCTTTCTACCTCTATTTCTTCTCCTTCGTCTTAGTTTCTAGAAGAAGATCAGTTCTTCCTCTCTTCCCTACTCAATCATGTTCCATCTATTCTATTCTTACAATTACTAGATCTAACATATATAAGTTTAAAGGAAGAAGAAATTGGGAATGTTTTTGTGTGGCTATACTCCAAATCTAGAAATTTACATAGTTTTCTCTCTCTTTAGTATTGTGAGTGGGATTTTTTAAGTTTATCTATTTTCTATGACTTACGAGTATATAAATCAGGATTGATTTTTGCTTATGCGGTTTGGGATTAACGAAAATGAAATATCTAATTCCCAAGCCTCTGACTTTTATAGAATTGTCAATCTAAGTTTATTGTTTATGATTTTGATTTCATATATAAATGAAAAGGAATTTCCTTGCTATTGTTCTTATGTAGATTTAAAATATAGCCTACTTTATTGTTTTTCCCTTATAATGCGAATCCTAAACCTACATAAGAATTAACGGGAACTATAATTATGTGTATTCAAGTCTTTGCTATATTTAAAAAATAGTAGATTTAGGTACAATTGATCACATGTGACTAAATCCCTATTTCGTGTAAAAATCAGCCAAAGTGGAAAGATGGTAAAATTATACAAGAAAGACTATTTATAATGTTATTTATTTTGTCCCTTTTTTCATTGATGTAATCCAAAAAGCCTAGGATTACAAGTCTATTTTTGTTATGTTCTGATTATTTTCCGATTAATGTTATCGTTCTGAGATTAGATCTTATATGCCAAATTATGAATTTGGAAAATATGACCTGTATATCTTTTATTTGGAATAAAGATTGACATTTCATTGTTTACTACACTTTCTTTTACGTACGCCATTTATTATGCATATACGTGTAATTATTATATAAAATAATCTGTGTATCTTAATCACTTATCTACCGCATTTAGTTAAGACGTACATATTAAATTTTCCCATTAGGAATTTGTATGTGTGTGTGCTTGTGTAAATGGCCTTTAGTAATAGTAAATGACATGTGGACGTGAGGTTAACCCCTATTCGTAGTAGAAGTCTGCCTAGATAACCTGGCTACTAGTAGCTATAAGAAGTTAGGTCAAGATAAGACGTCTAGTTCCATGGGCCATGCAACTGTGATAGGCCTACTCGAGAAGGTATTACGAGACTGATCCACCATATGAGGGTATTATGTGGTTGAACTGATTCCTCTCCTTAGGGTTTAGCCTTAGAGTTTGGACTGTAGTCATGGGACCCACCCTTATTAGGTATTAAGTGGTCTATAGGTCTATCTTTCACTAATAGTTATGAGGTATTAAATGGTCTCGGATGAGTTAGGTAGTTCTACGAATGTTGTATTCTTCTTATATAAGGGCTAGAATGAGGGCACACCTAATGATGGGCTACTAAGAGTTTCACTTAACATGTAAGGGGAAACCGCCTGTCAATGGGAAGTATTAAGTGGCTAGGAGTTCACTATAATTCTAGCTATGTAGTAACGTAGGGTCTACCGAGAGGGTCATAAACGACAGAGAGTTTTCTATATAAAATCGTTATTAAGTAGTTGTTTACTGTCTCTCATATTATCTTAAGAGAATATATTTATTGCGGAGTCTACTAGGAAACGAGGTGTAACAACCCGAATTTTTATGACATGGGAATTAATTAAAAAACTAATTAGTTAATTAACAAGTTGGTAATATTTTCAAATTTTGGGGTAAAGAAGTTGCACCATCGGGTCCATTGCAATTTTCTGGTCAATTTGAATATTTAGTTCGTTAGAAACGGAGTTAAAATAAAAAAGTTATCGCAAACAAATTTAAAGAAGAAAAGTAACATACATACATATATATATACAACGTGGGTCGACTGCTGGGTGGATCTACCTAGGTGGTGGTCGGGTCGACTTACCTGCATGCTTAGGCACAAATGGCCCCCAGGGCAGAACATTAGAAATCAAGATGTGTTTTTGCTTAACGAGCTGAGTTGGCTGATTTTTATTGGTAAACATCTGAACTGGATGACGTGGAAAGTTGCAATTGGTTGCATAACGTGGCTGGCCTAGATTTAATCTAGCAATCCTACAGCCTAAGATCCCTAGCCTAACCTATAAACAAACCCCTTAACCTAAGTAATCCTTCACAACACAATCTCTCCCCTTCTGGGTTCTCTCGTTTTGAGATGGACCTAAACTAGATTTTTTTTTAAAAGGAAAAGATTTAACAAATTAATATTTATATAAATATATTGTGTATATATACACTTCTTGGAGATGGGATCCGCAGAGGCCATGGAGGAACGCCTTAGACCATGGATGAGTGCGTAATTATGTATGCTTTGGTAATTTAGGAAAAATAGGGTTTTTGTAATAGTTGTATAGTTTTCTGTAGTTTTTCTTACAGTTTTTATTAGTTTTCTGTAATTTAGTATTTTCTGTAATTCTTTTTCTGTAAGTTATTTTCTATAGTTTTTCAGTCTTTTTCTTACAATTTTATTTTATCTAAGTAGTGTAAGATATTCTTTCAGTCTTCTCCGCTCTTTCTATTTTTATGCATGTCGGTTATTTTACAGTTTCTGTTAAGGGTGGAATCGGTTTGGCACCAGAACTTTGTATTCAAAACCAATACCGTACCGACTTTATATGCTAATAGAAAAATCATACCATTACCGGCCAAAGAAATCGATTATCGACAGTTTGGTTTATGATTGGTAATGGATGGTAGAGGTCGGTAATAAGGTTCTACCGTTCACTAGTATGAGATCTTTTTGTTTACAACATTTCACTTTAAAATATCAAATTTAAAATTGATTTTGTTTGTTATTATATTATTATTTATCTATCTTATTTTACGTAGTCAAACATATATGAAAACTATATGGATGAAAGAATACATCATATAAATTATACCGTCTCTAAGATACATAATAAAAATTGCATTCAATCTTGTATCCTAATAGTATTTTCTTAGGTATTTTATTAAATCATTACATATTAGAAGTTCTTGTTATGTAATAAACATATATGATGAAATATAAGAATATACATACGTATTGTTTAAGATATATGGTAGGTATGGTAATTACCATTGTTAATGCTTAATTACCATTACCGTACCGCATATTTTCATGTGGTTTGGCATACCGTACCAATCAAATTGGTTACTGATTATTCGGTACCACATTCGTTGCTAGCGGTTGGTAATGGCGGGTAAGTGGTAATATGGTAAAAATGTCCAACCCTAGTTTCTATACCTAATTATGGTTTATGCCTAAAACATGCTTAGATCTATAAATGTTAGTATTTTAACGACTGATGTAATCCTATTTACTTTGCATGCAAAAAAATAGAATTAAAGGAATAATTGTTCAAATGTGGATTAAATATATGAGACTATATTTACAAATTAATATGCATAGAATATAATTATGTAACTAAAAAAGGATTGGACTGAAATAGGGAAATAAATGAAGATTTGGAATTAAATTATGACATGGTTATACATGTAAAAGACCGAATATATTTGCAAGAGCAATATTATGATAGATTGTATAGGCACACGAAGAAATCATAGTGGACATATTGGGTTTATTTGCAAATATAATTATAACATGAAGATTATAGTTAAATGAAACAATGAAAATGCTTATTATCAACGTAAACTGAAATATGAGGTTACGTTCAATAAACTTGGACTAGTTATGGTATGATCCAGTAGCGTTGTTACAACCTTGAATTTTGAAAATAAATTATTTATTTAATTAGGTCTCAAAAATAGGAATTTATGCAAATTATGGAATTTGACCATAAGACTTTAACCATTGCGTTCATCTTGGTATTCTAGTCAACTTTCATGTTTGGAGTTTCGTGAACGGAGACTGTGTGAAAAAGTTATGGGTGAAATATGAAAAAAGGATGGAAATAATAAAATATAATAAATAATATAGTGGAAAATAGGCATAAGGATAAACTTTGGAAAAAAATAGTCTGAAAAACGTCAAGTTTTATTTTTAGAATGAAGGACAAACTTTGAAAAAATTTAGGCTGAAGGACAATGCAAAATATAGTTAGCATTCTCTGCAGTTTAAAACTGAATAATGCTAGTTAAAACTAGCATTTTCATGTAGTGTAAAAAACCGAATATAATGCTAATTATATTTAACATTTTCCTTCAGCTTAATTTTGGTTCAATGTTTGTCCTTCTGACTAAAAATAAAACTTGGTGTCTTTCAGCCTAATTTTTCGGCAAAGTTTATCCTTCTCCATAATTACCTCAATAATATATTTATTTCCTTTTGTAACCCGCCCTTACTGGGCCAGTTGGCTGAAGGGCGGTCGACCACTTAGTAGGAGGGTGTCAACCGCTTTGAGCCTATATAGCCTGGTGGCTACTAGGGTTAAAGGGTATTGCTGATGTGGAACACTAATTTTCTTTCAAATCCTACGTGTCAGTGTTTTAAAGCTTTAACCCTCTTTCCAATATACAAAACAGTGGCGCGTTTTGAAAAAAAATCATACCATTCAGCCTACATCGTCCTAACTACCTAATCACTATTACCTCCATCTGTCCATTTTCTGCAACCGTCTCATTTCCATTCTTCGTTTCCCAATCCGTTATCCACGTTCCATCGCCTTTGTACATTTTCCGAACTTCTGTCTTTTGAAGTTACTCATCTTCATTATTCAATTCCAAACCCAATCTTCTCTAATTTTCTCTCCGAATTGTTCTCCCAAACCATCAATGGTTTTCTGAATGAAGCTTGCAAGCAGTGAACTACAACTCCGGCAAAATCAATAGGGCTACAGTTTATCTGCGAGGAAAACAACAATTCCTAATTGGTGTGATTGGTACTTCCTCAATAGGTCAAACCTCCAATTAGTTATAGTTTTCGGTAACATCCACATTGACTTGCAGTAGTGCTTATGCGGTTATTTGTATTCCGTTTTTCTCCAGTCTACAGTAAAAGATCGAGTTGCAGGATTCCAAACAGAAATTAGTGGGGGCTATCTCTTCCGGTGGTACAAAGTATGTTAAAGTTGTTTAATTTTTTCTAATTTTTGATTCATGTGTATGGATTGGAATTGTAAACTTATAAGTTGAAGCAATGAGTCGAAAAACGGTTATAAAATAAAGGCAAAAATATATAAATAAGTTTGAACACTTTGTATGTCACCTCTTGATTTTGTTCCCAAAATTTGTATTGTTTTTCCAGATTAGCAAATCCGCTTCGAACCTTCATTGCGTGCTTTCACTATAGATTCATGTGACATGAATATGATTAATATATACTTTTTCAACTTTACTTCAACATTAAATATGAATTAGCCCTTTTTCTAAATTTCATTGTGAGGGGTAGTAATCGGCGACAGTCCTGTAAAAATGTTTAAACATATAGTAATATTTCTATCCTACTTCACTATATTGTTCCATTAATTGTCAGTACACTATTTTTGTTATACGAATGAGTTAGATTCATAAACTATGTAATCACAATTTCTATAACTTTATTATATGTTTTGCTTCAACTTTTAATTTGAATTAGCCTTTTTGTAAATTTTCATTTAGAGGTTGTGCTAATCATAATTAGTCCTATTGTAATTTTTGAGATGGAGTAATATTTATAGGAGGGCGTGCTAATCAGAATCAGTCATATTGTAAAATTGTTTTGACACAGAGTAATATTTGTATAAATTTATTATATGTTTCAAACAGTCAGTAGAATTGTAGGACTAATTCATGTTTTATTGAACATGTTTTGATGAGACGACATATGCAGATAATTATAATATATTTTGTTGATCACACCCTTTAGCAGAGGTTACCTAACTGTAGAGCACTACTTATATGTCACTGTATATAAGATTACTTGGTTGCTTTGTAGGTATAGTTGGCTTACGACTGACAATTAAGTAGAAAAGCACTTACATTATCTGAAATTTTTTTGTGTATCTTTTTGTTTGCTAATTTTGAAAGTGAAGACGGATATGTAAATCTAGAATAAGAGTGAGAGCACTAAAGAGTTGAGTGCTATTTATCACATACATAGCTATATACATATTCGTTCTCCAAAATAATGTAAGTTATGTTATTTATAAAAGCGCTGAAGAACCTTCCGCAAGTAATCATGAAATGTGTAATGGTGAATGTGTTAGTTCTCAATATACAAAGAGTTGTCGTTAAATTTGAGAAAAAAGGAAGATATATAGATAATGCTACCTTTTCGGCTCTCGCATTTGACTCTGAAGATTGTGACTTCCATGTTTTTTTAAAATATGAAATATTGATTGTTTTTTTTTCATTGGCGTACGACATCCCAATTTGTTCCAAATATAGAGTAGAACCTATATTTGATACATATTGTTGTTTTCTCTCATGCAGTTTTAATACACATATGGCTCCCTTTTTTATTACCTATGTGCTTTTGTTAACTGTTACACATCATTATTTATGTAGTCTAACATGGAGTAAAAGAATTTAAGTTAATGTTATATGCACTACCTACATAGCCATCAATAACCAATGTTGTTTATCCCTGTTATTTTGAAATAAATTTATATCTTTTGATTACCAACAGGTGTTATTTAGTTGCATTGTAGAACAAACCTTCACCTCATGTATCGCCGTCCTTCATTGAATTGAGGCAGCGTACGAAAAAGCGAAAAAATATCACCAAATCAGCTAATAATCACCAAGCTTTTGTCAGGCCTTGGAGTTAATCAAAGGAAAAATGTCGACAAAATTTACTGAATGAATGTTGCTCCAGCTGTCTGGCAATTTATTCTCTGATATACTGTCATATGCACATGATACAACCAACAGTGCTAAGGGTAATTCTATCTTGAGCAAGATATGTATAAATGATCTGAAAATAATTCTAATTTGATTGTATTAGCTAAAAAATAAATAAAATAATATGATATTTTTCCCAAATTAATTGTAGACATACTTCAAAAGTGAGTTTGCTTGATTTTACAATATTTGATCAATGGATGTTGCCATTTACTTAACCCAGCAGATCAAATGGCCGTTGCAATATTTGATCAATGGCTATTGCCATTATACTTGCAAATCCAGACAACAGAGCAGATCAAACAATGGACATCCTAGAACAGTAGATAGCCTAGCAGCAAAGCTTCTAATCTGGATGACATTGTATTTAATTAGAAGCAAGGAGAATGCATTGGTAAAAAAGAAGGCAAATAAATTTAAAGAAGTTTCCAAGCAAACATGTCTTGACATCACTGTTTTTGTTTGATGCATTTTTTTTTACATTATTATACCTCTATTTTTATTTCTTTTCTCGCTAAATAAATTGTTTACTTGGGTGTCACTGTGCAATGCAACTTTCTCATTTTGCAATCAAATATACCCTTACAATAATAACTTTAAGGTCGATTACTGTGTGTTAGTCAAATGTTTTTATTTTTTCAACTCGACGTCTGCTATATCCAGCAGAAGTGGTTATAGAAAATCTGACATTTAAGTGAATATTTCTTAGCATTTAGAGAGAAAAAAAACTCAGTCTATCAATAGCATATTTTTTTTTTACTGTTTTAATGTTTCATTATAGATAAGTCTAAATTTGCACTGATTGCTCATTTTCCAATTTTAATTTTTAAAAAAATATTAAACATGATATGTTAGAATATCTTATTTTTATAATATATTGTGTTCTGACTACTTTATTTTTAAAGAATTGATTTATTGTGGAATTCAGCATTACAGGTTTTTCTCTCTCACACTCTTTTTTTTTTGTATAATTTTGAAATCATGAATAGTTTATGAAGATTATGACATGGAAATGTTTTAAAAAAAACACATATAGGATTAAAAAAACAATATAGTTATTACAGTCATGTTTTACAAGACATGTATCCTATCATAGTTTCTAACCATAAATCAAAGTATATTGATACATGTTTTTGAAACAATATGATACGTGTTTATGTAATAAATTCTTCTCTCAAAATTTTGAATTTGGACAAGTCAAGGAGTATTTGGGAAGTTGGTATGGAGAGAGCTTGCTACTGTGGATGTTCCCGTTATTTTGTTTTTATTCTAGGATATGATAGGTGCATGCAATATTTTGGTTGTACAAAATGGAAAGTTTTTAAAACGATTTTTTATCTCAAAAATTCAATGTGTACATATTGCACTTTTCTCTTATAAAAGCAAATTATATTAAATTTTGATAAAAAATGTAAATATTTGTAGTACGCATATATTTTTGCAACAAGATTGGTTGAAGGTGTTGCTATTAAGACATTTAGAATCTGTACCTTTTCACTGGAAATAGAATTTATTAATTCTATATGTACAAACATAGAAATGAATAACATGTAGAATGATCAGAAGTATCATTTTGACAGTAAAGGTTAGTGTAGTCATAAACCAAATATCAAGACATGTCTGCTACAGTGATTTAAGACACTATTTACAAGTGTTTGTATTTATATTTCTATATTAGTATACACACTCAAAGTTTTATCACTACAATCTATTTAACACAATGAAACCCGTAGACTGCAATGTACCTAAAATACACATAAGACTTGACTGAGACAATTGCTCAGGATAACTTCTAGTTATCTACTCCTGTTCATCAAGGAATGAATATACTATTTATAATTCATACCTTCTCTGACTTAAGAAATATTCGAGAATTAATGAATTGAGTTTGATCTACATGTAGACTTATTCTCAGAATGAGATACCCGAAGTGTAATTTAAAATATAAGAGTGTAGTGTGAGCTGAAGATGTCATACTTTAATCTTATATTTGAATATCTCTAACCACTAGGTAATTATTAGTGTGAAAACATAATATAGGAATGGGCCAGAGAAAAAACCCTGTAAAATCAACCAAAGAGCCTAACAACTGCTGAGAAGATAGGGTCACCTTACTATTTGGTCATCTTGCAAAGGTATGCTCATAAGCATTTGACCTTTTAATGGTGTAGCTGGTATAGCTCATCTGATACAAATAAGTGTGTCGATGATTCTATCCATACTCCATCTATTTAGTTGTTCTTTCTTCTGCCTACACAATTTATGAAATTGAAATGAGTTTTGTAGCACACAAAAACATAGTTTGTTTAATACTTTGATCATGTATTTGAGTTATAGTAATAAAAGGAACTAATACAAATGTTATGGCAAGAATTATTTTTTGATAGTAGTGGCAAGTGATGTTGATAAGCGATTGTTTCGTAGTTCATATGGATACTTAGTCATGGTCACAATGCAAAATACCAGTAGTGTTTAAAGTTACAAAATATATACTTTGAGAATCAAAGTTAAGAGTACCATTTCTCCTTGATAATATAAATTACATGACACCTAGACTAAAAACTGGGAAGAAGAAACAGTGTCAATCATATATACTGAAGAAAGCTATAATACACACTAGGCCAAATTTAGTAGATTATCAGCCTGACATAGTCTATGCAAAGTTTTATGTTAATTATTCTTGACCAAGACCTTATTATGTCCAAAAAGGTAGGTAGAAACCTATATTTTGTTTTTAGAAGCATCAAATTTCAAGGAATTACTCCTGTTAATGCTACAAAATCAATCCAATGATCCTATATGGTAAAAGTAAGTTATTCATTAAGGAGTTTTGTTGAATATTATGGAAAAAATTGATATGATGGATTTTAGGAATATACATGGAGGAATTATTGGGCATGGAATTGATGGTTCATGCCTTTTGTTGTTGATTGCTCTACTTTGCTTGCACACAAGTTCAAGTAATATAATATATTAAACTATATGTAAACGACATTTTCCCCTCTAAGCATATATCTTCAATTAAATAATAGTAATTTGAAGTTTTTCTTACCGTTGTTCGCTATGATTGCATTAATTTTCATAATTATGGATAGAGATGTTTGTTAATTGCCACATTTTTTCTCATGTTTTCTCGACAAACAAATTTTGTATATACCAACAAAAAACTTATGGATGAGTTGATTGCATTTTTGGTCTATGCAATTGAAAAGCACCATGTAAAAGCTGAATTTGAAGGTAATAAAATAAATATAGTACAGTGTGATAGAGCATTGTAGACTGTAGAGCTATCGATTATCATACCATTTTGTACTGATACGAAAAGTTTTCCCCTTAAGTTAGGGATTAGAATAATGTCTATTTTTAGTTGGTTCCAAAGTCGATGGCACATGTTATATGTGTTGGAAATGAATGAGCAAAGAAAGGGGAAAGTAGGAAGAAGAAGAAATAAGGAAGAAGAAGAGATAGCAACATTTAAAGTCCCACATCATAGAAATATTAGCACAATCTCTCCTAATATATTAGAAGTCAAATAGGCTTATGTAAAATAGAAAGGAGAGGGATGATATGAGGATGTGGGCATGGCCATGACATAATAATACATTAAAATGTCAAAGATAAGAACCTTGGGCAATGGGTCTCTTGGGGTCTCTTAATTGGATATGGTCGACGGTTGCTGATTGGGCTAGTGCACTGACATGAGAATATTTTTTCTTAGAATTTTAAAGGTGTGTCCGTTCAGTCCAGAATTCGAAAGGAATGCCTGTTACCTGAATAAAGACAACCATTTGAATTCTCAACAGACGCATATTAATAACCGGGCGGTTAAAGGGTCGCAACCTTTCCTATTCTAACGGTTACTAATGCATGCGAATAGGCACACCTCCTTGCCTATATATACACTGCCCAAAATAAGACAGAATTCAGCTTTTTGCTACTTGCATTACTTCATCTTCTTCTTCAAAGTAATCCTCTAATCTGGTTTCTATAATCAACTTCAGTTCGTCAGAGCTCCGTTTGCTGGCACTACGCAACGGAGTTGGTCCGTTTTATCCTGGGAAACAAATTGCAACAACGTCGATTAGTGCATATGACGACAATATTGTTTCAAGGAAACAGAAAACTTCTTGACTCGGACATTACTGAAACAGAATACTTTCTGTTTATCTTTAGTCTTATGCACAAATCGGTTACGCTTTCTGTGATTATTGTACACACAGTTTGACGTGACAATTGTGGCATAATTGATTAACTTTGATTGTTGTTGCTGTCTGTTTGTAATACAATTGTATAATTACAAAAGTACTAACAATCTTGAAACAATATTTTTGTTGCAGATGACGAAAAACAGCAGCACTGATTCTGCACCGATTCAGACGGTGAAAAATGCTCAGCTAGTGCCTGTGCTACCAACAATGGCTCTATCTCATGGCAAAAGGCCAGAGGAGTTCAATGGAATCAATTTCAAGCGTTGGAAATAGAAAATGTTGTTTTATTTAACAACATTAAGCCTTGCCAAGTTTCTGACTGAAGAGGCTCCTGTGGTAGACGAACTCGAACCTGATGCTACTAAAGTAGAGGCACTCAATATCTAGACAAACTCAGATTTCATGTGCAAAAATTATTTTCTGAATGGTCTGGATGATAGCCTCTACAATGTCTACTGTACTTTTGCAACGTCCAAACAACTCTGGTTGGCTCTGGAGAAAAAGTACAAAACTGAAGATGCAGGCATGAAGAAATTCATTGTTGGAAAATTTCTAGACTTCAAAATGGTTGACTCAAAGACGGTGATAAGTCAAGCTCAAGAACTGCAGCTTATCCGTCAATTAGAATATGAAAAGATGACTCTTAGCGAGACTTTTCAAGTTGCTGCAACTATTGAGAAATTGCCTCCTTCTTGGAAGGACTTCAAAAATTACCTTAAGCATAAACGAAAGGAAATGACAATGGAAGATCTCATAGTTCGGCTACGCACTGAGGAAGATAACAGAAATTCTGAGAAAAAGATTTCTCAGAATATTGCTGCCAAAGCAAATGTTGTTGAGTCAGACAAGACTAACAAAAGAAAAAGGGAGAATGCTCCTAAGAAGTCAAAAAAATTTCTGGGTTCTTGCCACAACTATGGAAAGAAGGGGCACAAATCAGCCGAATGTCATGCACCTAAAAAGAAGAAGTTAGAAGCAAGTACGGCTGATGTTTCAAAAGGCATTTCTGATCTTGATTTATGTGCAGTAATATCAGAATGCAACCTTGTTGGTAACTCAAAGGAATGGTTTGTAGACACTGGAGCCACTCGACACATATGTGCTAACAAGTGGATGTTTACAACCTACAAAACTGCAACTGATGCTGAACAACCTTTTATGGGCAATTCTTCTACTTCAAAGGTCGAAGGCAAAGGAAAAGTTGTGTGGAAACTGACTTATGGAAAGGAACTAACTTTAAATGATGTTCTCCATGTTCCAGAAATTCGTAAGAACCTGATTTCAGGATCATTACTGAGCAAGCATGGCTTCAAATTAACCTTTGAAGCTGATAAATTTGTGCCTTCCAAGAATGGAGTGTATGTTGGAAGAGGATATGTGTGTGATGGTTTGTCTAAAGCAAATGTAACCACTATTGTACCCCGCACTGAAATGAATGAAAGTGAATCTTCTGCTTATATTGTTGAATCTTCTAACATATGGCATTCTAGATTAGGGCATGTAAATTTTGATACATTGTGAAAATTAATTAATCTAGAATTTATACCAAAATGTAATATAGATTCAAACTATAAATGTCAAGTTTGTGCAGAAGCAAAATTGACAAGAACCTTGTTTCAACATGTTGAACGAGAAACTGAATCTCTAGACTTAATACATACCGACGTATGCGATTTGAAAATGTGTCAAAGTAGAGGTGGAAAAAGGTACTTTATTACATTCATTGATGATTGTACCAGATACTGTCATATATATCTCCTCAGAAGTAAGGACGAAGAATTTGAAATGTTTAAACAGTATAAGGCAGAAGTTGAGAATCAAATCAACAAGAAAATCAAATCTTTAAGAAGTGACAGAGGAGGAGAATACGAGTCTCCATTTGAGGAATTTTGTGCTGAGCATGGAATTATACATCAAACTACAGCTGCGTATTCACCTCAATCCAACGGTATAGCCGAACGGAAAAATAGAACTCTAAAAGAAATGATGAATGCCTTACTGATTAGCTCTGGCTTGCCAGATAATTTTTGGGGAGAAGCTATTCTTTCGGCAAATCATATTTTATATAAAATACCCCGAAAGAAAACATCTAAAACTCCTCATGAACTTTGGAAAAACAGACCACCATCCTATAAATACCTAAAAGTGTGGGGGTGTCTTGCCAAAATAGAGGTACCAAAACCAAAGAAGGTCAAAATTGGACCAAAAACTATTAATTGTGTATTCATTGGATATGCACAAAACAGTGCCGCATATCGATTTTTGGTACAAAAATCTGAAATTGATGATATTCCTGAAAATACCATCATTGAGTCGAGAAATGCTATATTTTTCGAACATGTATTTCCCTTGAAACATGGTACTGAAAATCATGCACCTAAGAGACCAAGGGAAGATGAAGTTCCTTATTCTATTGAGGATGTTGAACAAAATAACACTCAACAATGTAGTGTTGAGCAGCAAATGGAGGAACCAAGAAAAAGTAAAAGGTCAAGGACTTTAAAAACCTTTGGACTGGACTTCTATACATTTATGTTAGAAGATGATCCATTGACATATAAACAAGCTATGTCTTCCAGCGATGCCCCTTATTGGAAGGAGGCAATTAACAATGAGATTGAATCCATTATGTCCAATCATACATGGGAATTGGTTGATTTACCTCAAGGATGTAAGGCCTTAGGTAATAAATGGATATTTAAAAAGAAGTTGAGACCTGATGGTTCAATAGACAAGTACAAAGCTCGTCTGGTAGTCCAAGGATTTAGACAAAAAGAAGACCTGGACTATTTCGATACATATTCACCTATAATAAGGATCACGTCAATTAGAATGCTTATTGCAATTGCATCCATACATGACTTGGAAATACATCAAATGGATGTTAAAACTGCATTCTTGAATGGTGAACTAGAGGAGGAAATCTATATGAAACAACCTGAAGGATTTCTAAGCTCAAAAAATGAGTATAAAGTTTGCAAACTGGTAAAATCACTTTATGGCCTTAAGCAAGCTCCAAAACAGTGGCATTAGAAGTTTGATAATACTATGTTATCAAATGGATTCATGATAAATGAATCAGATAAATGTGTGTACATAAAACATACACATATTGGATATGTCATTGTTTGTATTTATGTTGATGACCTATTGATCCTAGGCAATAACAAGGCCATAATAACTTCTACAAAGGATTGTTATCCTCTTGATTTGATATGAAAGACCTAGGATTGGCTGATGTGATATTGGGTGTAAAAAATCTGAGAACACCATAGGGATATGCACTATCCCAATCGCATTACATCACCAAAATACTTGAGAAATTCAAGCAATATAATGTAACTATTGCAAAATCACCAGGAGATATGAACCAAAATTGGGTAAAGAACACTAGTGATGGTATTTATCAATTGGAGTACTCTCGTATACTAGGAAATATCATGTATGTTATGAACTGTACTAGGCCTGATATCGCTTATGCTATAAGCAAACTAAGTAGATTTACCAGCAATCCTGGTAAACATCATTGGAAAGCGATAATCAGAGTTCTAGGATATCTAAAGTATACACAGAGTTATGGTCTATACTATACAAACTATCCTTCAATAGTGGAAGGATACAGTGATGCAAATGGGATCACTAGATCAAATGATACAAAGTCCACAAGAGGATACGTGTTCACATTAGGAAATGGAGCAATTTCATGGAAATCATCCAAATAGACTTGTATCGCTAGATCTACGATGGAATCAGAGTTTATTACACTAGATAAGACTGCAGAGGAAGCTGAATGGATTCGAAGCTTCTTGGAAGACATTGCTAATTGGAGCAAACCCATGCCTCCAATATGTGTACATTGTGATAGTCAATCAGCTATTGGAAGGGCTAATAGTACAATATACATTGGTAAATCTAGGCATATTCCTCGTAGACATAAAACGATAAGACAACTTCTCTCTAATGGGGTTATCACAATAGATTACATTCGATCTAAAGATAACTTAGCGGATCCACTTACAAAGGTCTTGCCAAGAGAGAAAGTTCTAACCTTATCGAAGGGAATGGGGCTAAGGCCTACAGACTAAAGGTTTTTCCAAAAATGGAAACCCCACCTAGTTGACTGGAGATCCCAAGATCTATGTTCAAAGGGACAACGAAGTTTATGAGAAACTTGATGGCACTGTTACACACAAACCATTCCTATGATAAGTCAGGGCATTATATGTTGAATAAGGATAAGTATGGGTACTTTTAATGATGTCTGTATTTGAGGAATTAGAGAATTCCCTTTACAGAATCACCTACGTAAGTGCGAAGGCGCCGCTTCAAAGAGAATTATGAGGCCAAATTCTCTAAGCACTTATGAGACCAGGCAGGTGTTCAATGCAAAAACGAACACATACAGAGAACGAAGGGTTATAAGAAACATTTATCGCGTGTTATTTACTTTGGAATTACACAAAAGGCTTACAGTTCAAGGACAGTCTATGTCTACTGATTCGCCTGTGATTCAAATAGGTAATCACTAGGAAAGTTCAAGGCCCGTGTGCTACTTTAACCGATGCGATAAATGATTCGTGAAACTAAGATCAACTGCTCATTCATGTGGGGGATTGTTGGAAATGAATAAGCAAAGAAAGGGGAAAGTGGGAAGAAGAAGAAATAAGGAAGAAGGAGAGATAGCAACATTTAAAGTCCCACATCATAGAAATATTAGCACAATCTCTCCTAATATATTAGAAGTCAAATAGGCTTATGTAAAATAGAAAGGAGAGGGATGATATGAGGATGAGGGCATGGCCATAACATAATAATACATTAAAATGTCAAAAATAAGGGTCTTGGGCCTTGGGGCTCTTGGGGTCTCTTGATTGAATATGGCCGACGGTTGCTGATTGGGCTAGTGCACTGACATGAGAATATTTTTTCTCAGAATTTTAAAGGTGTGTCCGTTCAGTCCAGAATTCGAAAGTAATGTCTGTTACCTGAATAAAGACAACCATTTGAATTCTCAATAGACGCATATTAATAACCGGGAAGTTAAAGGGTCGCAACCTTTCCTATTCTGACGGTTACTAATGCATGCGAACAGGAACTCCTCCTTGCCTATATATACACTGCCCAAAACAAGACAGAATTCACCTTTTTTCTACTTGCATTACTTCATCTTCTTCTTCAAAATAATCCTCTGATATGGTTTCTATAATCAACTTCAATTCGTCAGAGCTCCGTTTGCTGGAACTACGCAACGGAGTTGGTCCGTTTTATCCTGGGAAACAAATTGCAACAACGTTGATTGGTGCATACGACGGCAATATTGTTTCAAGGAAACAGAAAACTTCTGAACTCGGACATTAATGAAACGGAATACTTTCTGTTAATCTTCAGTCTTATGCACTAATTGGTTACGCTTTCTGTGATTATTGTACACATAGTTTGACGTGACAACTGTGGCATAATTGATTAACTTTGATTGTTGTTGCTGTCTGTTTGTAATACAATTGTGTAATTACAAAAGCACTAACAATCTTGCAATAATATTTTTGTTGCAGATGATGAAAAACAGCAGCACTTATTCTGCACCGATTAAGACGATGAAAACTACTCAGCCAGCGCCTGTGCTACCAACAATGGCTCTGTCTCATGGCGAAAGGCCAGAGAAGTTCAATGAAATCAATTTCAAGCACTGGAAACAGAAAATGTTGTTTTATTTGACAACATTAAGCCTTGCCAAGTTTCTGACTGAAGAGGCTCCAGTGGTAGACGAACTCGAACCTAACGCTACTAAAGTAGAGGCACTCGATATCTGGACAAAATCAGATTTCATGTGCAAAAATTATATTCTGAATGGTCTGGATGATAGCCTCTACAATGTCAACTGTACTTTTGCAACGTCCAAGCAACTCTGGATGGCTCTAGAGAAAAAGTACAAAACTGAAGATGCAGGCATGAAGAAATTCATTGCTGGAAAATTTCTAGACTTCAAAATGGTTGACTCAAAGACGGTGATACGTCAAGCTCAATAACTGCAGCTTATCATCCGTCAATTAGAAGATGAAAAGATGACTCTTAGCGAGACTTTTCAAGTTTCTGCAACTATTGAGAAATTGCCTCCTTCTTGGAAGGACTTCAAAAATTACCTTAAGCATAAACGTAAGGAAATGAAAATGGAAGATCTCATAGTTCGGCTACGCATTGAAGAAGATAACAGAAATTCTGAGAAAAAGATTTCTCAGAATATTGCAGCCAAAGAAAATGTTGTTGAGTCAGACAAGACTAACAAAAGAAAAAGGGAGAATGCTCCTAAGAAGTCAAAGAAATTTCTGGGTTCTTGCCACAACTGTGGAAAGAAGGGGCACAAAGCAGCCGAAAGTCGTGCACCTAAAAAGAAGAAGTTAGAAGCAAATACGGCTGATGTTTCAAAAGGCATTTCAGATCTTGATTTATGTGCAGTAATATCACAATGCAACCTTGTTGGTAACTCAAAGGAATGGTTTGTAGACACTAGAGCCACTCGACACATACGTGCTAACAAGTGGATGTTTACAACCTATAAAACTGCAACTGATGTTGAACAACTTTTTATGGGCAATTCTTCTACTTCAAAGGTCGAAGGCAAAGGAAAAGTTGTGTTAAACTGACTTCTGGAAAGGAACCAACTTTAAATGATGTTCTCCATGTTCCAGAAATTCGCAAGAACCTGATTTCAGGATCATTACTCAGCAAGCATGGCTTCAAATTAACCTTTGAAGCTGATAAATTTGTGCTTTCCAAGAATGGAGTGTATGTTGGAAGAGGATATGTATGTGATGGTTTGTTTAAAGCAAATGTAACCACTATTGTACCACGCACTAAAATGAATGAAAGTGAATCTTCTACTTATATTGTTGAATCTTCTAACATATGGTATTCTAGATTAGGGCATGTAAATTTTGATACATTGCGAAAATTGATTAATCTAGAATTTATACCAAAATGCAATATAGATTAAAACTATAAATGTCAAGTTTGTGCAGAAGCAAAATTGACAAGAACCTCGTTTCATCATGTTGAACGAGATACTGAACCTCTAGACTTAATACATACCGACGTATGCGATTTAAAAATGTGTCAAACTAGAGGTGGAAAAGGGTACTTTACTACGTTCATTGATGATTGTACCAAATACTATCATATATATCTCCTCAGAAGTAAGGACGAAGCATTTAAAATGTTTAAACAGTATAAGGCAGAAGTTGAGAATCAACTCAACAAGAAAATCAAACCTTTAAGAAGTGACAGAGGAGGAGAATACGAGTCTCCATTTAAGGAATTTTGTGCTGAGCATGGAATTATACATCAAACAACAGCTCCGTATTCACCTCAATCCAACGGTATAGCCGAACAGAAAAATAGAACTCTTAAAGAAATGATGAATGCCTTACTGGTTAGCTCTGGCTTGCCAGATAATTTTTGGGGAGAAGTTATTCTTTCGGCAAATCATATTTTAAATAAAATACCCCGAAAGAAAACATCTAAAACTCCGCATGAACATTGGAAAAACAGAACACCATCCTATAAATACCTAAAAGTGTGGGGGTGTCTTGCCAAAGTAGAGGTACCAAAACCAAAGAAGTTCAAAATTGGACCAAAAACTATTGATTGTGTATTCATTGGATATGCACAAAACAGTGCTGCAATTCGATTTTTGGTACACAAATCTGAAATTGATGATATTCATGAAAATACCGTCATTGTGTCGAGAAATGCTAGATTTTTCGAACATGTATTTCCCTTGAAACATGTTACTGAAAATCATGCACCTAAGAGACCAAGTGAAGATGAAGTTCCTTATTCTATTGAGGATGTTGAACAAAATAACACTCAGCAAAGTAGTGTTGAGCAGAAAATGGAGGAACCAAGAAAAAGTAAAAGGTCAAGGACTTTAAAAACCTTTGGACAGGACTTCTATACATTTATGTTAGAAGATGATCCATTGACATATAAACAAGCTATGTCTTCCAGCGATGCCCCTTATTGGAAGGAGGCAATTAACAATGAGATTGAATCCATTATGTCCAATCATACATGGGAATTGGTTGATTTACCTCAAGGATGTAAGGCCTTAGGTAATAAATGGATATTTAAAAAGAAATTGAAACCTGATGGTTCAATAGACACGTATAAAGCTCGTCTGGTAGTCCAAGGATTTAGACAAAAAGAAGACCTGGACTATTTCGATACATATTCACCTGTAACAAGGATCACGTCAATTAGAATGCTTATTGCAATTGCATCCATACATGACTTGGAAATACATCAAATGGATGTTAAAACTGCATTCTTGAATGGTGAACTAGAGGAGGAAATCTATATGAAACAACCTGAAGGATTTCTAAGCTCAGAAAATGAGCATAAAGTTTGCAAACTGGTAAAATCACTTTATGGCCTTAAGCTAGCTCCAAAACAGTGGCATGAGAAGTTTGATAATACTATGTTATCAAATGGATTCATTATAAATGAATCAGATAAATGTGTGTACATAAAACATACACATATTGGATATGTCATTGTTTGTCTTTATGTTGATGACCTATTGATCCTAGCAAATAACAAGGCCATAATAACATCTACAAAGGATATGTTATCCTCTAGATTTGATATGAAAGACCTAGGACTGGCTGATGTGATTTTGCGTGTAAAAATTCTGATAACACCACAGGGATATGCACTATCCCAATCGCATTACATCACCAAAGTACTTGAGAAATTAAGCAATATAATGTAACTATTGCAAAATCACCAGTAGATATGAACCAAAATTGGGTAAAAAACACTGGTGATGGTATTTATCAATTGGAGTACTCTCGTATACTAGGAAGTATCATGTATGTTATGAACTGTACTAGGCCTGATATCGTTTATGTTGTAAGCAAACTAAGTAGATTTACCAGCAATCCTGGTAAACATCATTGGAAAGCAATAATCAAAGTTCTAGGATATCTAAAGTATACATAGAGTTATGGTCTATACTATACAAACTATCCTTCAATAGTGGAAGGATACAGTGATGCAAATTGGATCACTGGATCAAATGATACAAAGTCTACAAGTGGATACGTGTTCACATTAGGAAATGGAGCAATTTCATGGAAATCATCCAAACAGACTTGTATCGCTAGATCAACGATGGAATCAGAGTTTATTGCACTAGATAAGACTGCAGAAGAAGCAGAATGGATCCGAAGCTTCTTGGAAGACATTCCTAATTGGAGCAAACCCATGCCTCCAATATGTATACATTGTGATAGTCAATCAGCTATTGGAAGGGCTAATAGTACACTATACAATGGTAAATCTAGGCATATTCGTCATAGACATAAAAACGATAAGACAACTTCTCTCTAATGGGGTTATCACAATAGATTACATTTGATCTAAAGATAACTTAGCGGATCCACTTCCAAAGGGCTTGCCAAGAGAGAAAGTTCAAACCTTATCGAAGGGAATGGGGCTAAGGCCTACAGACTAAAGGTTTTTCCAAAAATGGAAACCCCACCTAGTTGACTGGAGATCCCAAGATCTAGGTTCAAAGGGACAACGAAGTTTAAGAGAAACTTGATGGCACTGTTACACACAAACCATTCCTATGATAAGTTAGTGCATTATATGTTGAATAAGGATAAGTATGAGTACTTTTAATGATGTCTGTATTTGAGGAATTAGAGAATTCCCTTTATAGAATCACCTACGTAAGTGCGAAGGCGCTGCTTCAAAGAGAATTATGAGGCCAAATTCTCTAAGCACTTATGAGACCAGGCAGGTGTTCAAGGGAAAAACGAACACATACAGAGAACGAAGGGTTATAAGAAACATTTATCGCGTGTTATCTACTTTGGAATTACATAAAAGGCTTACAGTTCAAGGACAGTCTATGTCTACTAATTCGCATGTGATTCAAATAGGTAATCACTAGGAAAGTTCAAGGCCCATGTGCTACTTTAACCGATGCGATAAATGATTCATGAAACTAAAATCAACTGCTCATTCATGTGGGGGATTGTTGGAAATGAATGAGCAAAGAAAGGGGAAAGTAGGAAGAAGAAGAAATAAGGAAGAAGAAGAGATATCAACATTTAAAGTCCCACATCATAGAAATATTAGCACAATCTCTCCTAATATATTAGAAGTCAAATAGGCTTATGTAAAATAGAAAGGAGAGGGATGATATGAGGATGTGGGCATGGCCATGACATAATAATACATTAAAATGTCAAAGATAAGGGCCTTGGGCCTCTTGGGGTCTCTTGACTGGATATGGCCGACGGTTGTTGATTGGGCTAGTGCACTTACATGAGAATATATTTTCTCAGAATTTTAAAGGTGTGTCCGTTCAGTCCAGAATTCGAAAGGAATGTCTGTTACCTGAATAAAGACAACCATTTGAATTCTCAACAGACGCATATTAATAACCGGGCGGTTAAAGGGTCACAACCTTTCCTATTCTGACGGTTACTAGTGCATGCGAACAGGCACTCCTCCTTGCCTATATATACACTGCCAAAAACAAGACAGAATTCACCTTTTTTCTACTTGCATTACTTCATCTTCTTCTTCAAAGTAATCCTCTGATCTGGTTTCTATAATCAACTTCGGTTCGTCAGAGCTCCGTTTGCTGGCACTAAGCAACGGAGTTGGTCCGTTTTATCCTGGGAAACAAATTGCAACAACGTCGATTGGTGCATACGACCGAAATATTGTTTCAAGAAAACAGAAAACTTCTGGACTCGGACATTACTGAAACAGAATACTTTCTGTTAATCTTCAGTCTTATGCACAAATCGGTTACGCTTTCTGTGATTATTGTACATACAGTTTGACGTGACAATTGTGGCATAATTGATTAACTTTGATTGTTGTTGCTGTCTGTATGTAATACAATTGTGTAATTACAAAAGTACTAACAATCTTGAAACAATATTTTTGTTGCAGATGAGAAAAACAGCAGCACTGATTCTGCACCGATTCAGACGGTGAAAACTGCTCAGCCAGCGCCTGTGCTACCAAAATGGCTCTGTCTTATGGCGAAAGGCCAGAGAAGTTCAATGGAATCAATTTCAAGCACTGGCAACAAAATGTTGTTTTATTTAATAACATTAAGCCTTGCCAATTTTCTGACTGAAGAGGCTCCTATGGTAGACGAACTCGAACCTGGCGCTACTGAAGTAGAGGCACTCAATATCTGGACAAACTCAGATTTCATGTGCAAAAATTATATTCTGAATGGTCTGGATGGTAGCCTCTACAATGTCTTATGTACTTTTGCAATGTCCAAGCAACTCCGGTTGGCTCTGGAGAAAAAGTACAAAACTGAAGATGCAGGCATGAAGAAATTCATTGCTGGAAAATTTCTAGAGTTCAAAATGGTTGACTCATAGACGGTGATAAGTCAAGCTCAAGAACTGCAGCTTATCATCCGTCAATTAGAAGATGAAAAGATGACTCTTAGCGAGGCTTTTCAAGTTGCTGCAACTATTGAGAAATTGCCTCCTTCTTAGAAGGACTTCAAATATTACCTTAAGCAAAAACGTAAGGAAATGACAATGGAAGATCTCATAGTTCGGCTACGCATTGAGGAAGATAACAGAAATTCTGAGAAAAAGATTTCTCAGAATATTATTGCCAAAGCAAATGTTGTTGAGTCAGACAAGACTAACAAAAGAAAAAGGGAGAATGCTCCTAAGAAGTCAAAGAAATTTCTGGGTTCTTGCCACAACTGTGGAAAGAAGGGGCACAAAGCAGCCGAATGCCGTGCACCTAAAAAGAAGAAGTTAGAAGCAAATACGGATGATGTTTCAAAAGGCATTTCTGATCTTGACTTATGTGCAGTAATATCAGAATGCAACCTTGTTGGTAACTCAAAGGAATGGTTTGTAGACACTGGAGCCACTCGACACATATGTGCTAACAAGTGGATGTTTACAACCTATAAAACTGCAACTGATGCTGAACAACTTTTTATGGGCAATTCTTCTACTTCAAAGGTCGAAGGCAAAGGAAAATGTAACACCCCACACCCGCTAAGGTCACTCACTAAGGGAATGCCTTAACTTCGGTGGAGTATTTTAAGTGAATATAGAACAGAAAAATTACAACAAGACAGATATAAATAATACTTGAAAATCTAAAACATCATTTCATTGCAGCAGAAGGTAAACATGTTTAGTTACAACACCATAAAAGAGTCAAGTACTAAATATCCATCCTAATAAAAACATAAGTACATAATCCCACTACATAATTAATAGCCATAATAGAAAAGATAAGCTGGGCTTTACATCCCGGTCCAAGCTCCAAAAGATAGATAAAGAAATCTGATCAAAGCCCACTAGTGCTAGGCCCAACCTGAGGACCTGAGGGGGAAAAAGATAAAAACAACGGGGTCAGACATAAGTCTGAGTGAGCCCTATAACTTTAAAAATACAATCATTAAAGTAATTAGGGTATGATATAAACTTGGTACGGTAATGACTGGGGATAAATGACTACACTAAGCAGCCAACTAGACATAGGACAAACTAAGATAACGGTAAATACGCATCTACCCACCAAAGGGTAATTACTAACTGCACCACACCAGTCATTCCTACTTAAAGGTTGATCCCACCCAAGGACTTGGAAAATTTACCAAGTAGTTTCGTGTACCCCTAGCTGACTACATAGGTGCCGTCTGCCCCTATCTCCACTAGGTGTACCCACTACTCCCCAAGCGATCGGCTCCCTACCGTAGATACCCGTGCTGGCCCCACAGTGGGGTGTATCACTCCCCAAAGTGGCAACCCGATACAACCAATGGTGCACGGCTTATACCTACACGATGCAACAACGTCTTACCTACCAGCCCGGGTCCACACACGCATATGAAACCCGTTGGACTTGCGTTTCCACCGCTAACCCGTTTTGGCCTCTTATAGTCAAGCCCAGTACGCGTGTCCCGTCCTCGACATGGGTCGAGCCCAATAAGATACATATGGGTTACTGGTTGAAATGGGCCCCCATAAGCTACCCACCTAAGCTTGTCCCTTTTTCTAGTGCATCCCACTTAACCCTTTAATCATGTTTAATTACATGTTTCCACTTGGTTAAGTATTCTAATCGTATTTTCTATTGCCACCCAAGGCAACCCACTAGATTTCCACATGCCACCCAAGGCACTTACTTGATTTCCACATGCCACCCAAGGCACCCACTTAACCCCTCATGTCCCTCTACATGCTAATATGGTTAAGTGTTTCTTAATTGATTAAGACCGTAACCTTTGTAAAGACCTCTCACATTAGACTATCTTTTATGGCAGCTGGATTTGCCGGTCGGGTCCGGGCAGCCTTACGCCATAACCGATCTAACCTCATATCTTTACACTTGTCACGTATTTAGTTTATGCCTAAGACCTCTCACATTGGGCCAATCATTTGTAGCGGCTGGATTTGCCGGTCGGTTCCGGGCAGTCTTATGCTACAAAAGGGTCCAACCTCGTGTCTTAGTCGATTAATTACACCTAATTAATCACCCCCATAATTTGTATTAATTATCCCTAATTAATTACAAATTTAACGATGTACATAATTGACTCAATTATGTCCATCCACTTTATGGTATGCATAATCATACCAACTTCATACCATTTTATTAACATGAATATTAACCCCATCGTTCCCCACGTAATTCGCTATCATGACATACTTAAAAGGGAAGATTCATCACAAATACAATGGGTTCAACTTGCATAACATTAGCATCAACATGGGTTTTAAAGGTGTCAACATGCATATAGCATCAAACCCAACTAGCATAAATAATCAACCCAAACTTGCATGAATCACATATGTCATAAAGAGGGTAACTTGCATAAGCTACTTATGTCATACAAAGGGGTAAACTTGCATATGTATGTATGACATACAAAGGGGTTAACTTGCATATGTATGCATATCATACAAAGGTGTAAACTTGCACATGTTACTTGCATATAATCAAACACCAAACTTGCATAACATGTCATATATGAACTTGCATATAATCAACTACCAAACTTGCATAACATATCATATATGAAGTTGCATATAATCAAACACCAAACTTGCATAACATGGTGTCATAAAGGATCAATGTTTATCATAGCAATTTGCATAACTAGCATCATGAACACATAGCCTAACACTTGCATAACTTGCATAACATCATGATCATATAGTATATAACTTGCATCACTTGCATAACATCATGAACATGTAGCATATGACTTGCATAACATCATAAACACATAGCATATGACTTGCATAATTTGGATAACATCATAAGCACATAGCATATGACTTGCATAACTTGCATATCATCTCAAACACATAGCATATGATAACATAACTTGCATTGATCCACATACATAACCATAACCTCATTATATCCTATCATAATTAGTTTAGCAATTGCTTGCTAAAGGCATAGAAACTCACTACTTGTTGATTAGCACCCCTATGAAGAAGATTAGGTTGCTAGAGTTGATTAGAAATTGATTTGAGAAGCTATCTTCCTCTTTAATTTGTTGGTGGCTCCTTCTAGTTGCATTTTGACGGCATAACGACGTTGTCTCCAATTTTAGTATGAATTAGGGTAGTCTTAGGGTGTATTTATAGATTAGTTAAGTGTTTTAGGCCATTAGATTAACCCTAAATCAGATTAGAGCCGTCAGATCTCGTCACTAGCCACCAAGCATAGCCCAAAAGCCAAAATGGTGCACCCAGGTCACACAGACCGACAGAGGGGGGGGGTCGACCCCTGGGTCGACCACTAGGGGGGGTCGACACCCATGTAGACCCTAGGGTCGACACCCTCTGTCTGGCGGGAATTTTCCCGCCTCTTCTGAAATGTGAAGTTTGAACATTGAAATCTGTTTTGAATTTTCTGAAAATTCTTTGGGCCTTAACTGGGTCATACGGACTCCGATTTTTGAAAACTCGGACTCTATTTCGCGTATTTTTCCGAGACGAACGCAATGGCATAGCCCGTTTCCCTGATTCAGATTTTAAAATTTAATTCTACCCTGATTTATATTATAACAAATTATTCAACATGCGGGGTGTTACAGAAAAGTTGTGTTGAAACTGACTTCTGGAAAGGAACTAACTTTAAATGATGTTCTCCATGTTCCAGAAATTCGCAAGAACCTGATTTCAGGATCATTACTGAGCAAGCATGGCTTCAAATTAACCTTTGAAGACGATAAATTTGTGCTTTCCAAGAATGGAGTGTATGTTGGAAGAGGATATGTGTGTGATGGTTTGTTTAAAGCAAATGCAACCACTATTGTACCACACACTAAAATGAATGAAAGTGAATCTTCTGCTTATATTGTTGAATCTTCTAACATATGGCATTCTAGATTAGGGCATGTAAATTTTGATACATTGCGAAAATTGATTAATCTAGAATTTATACCGAAATGCAATATAGATTCAAACTATAAATGTCAAGTTTGTGCAGAAGCAAAATTGATAAGAACCTCGTTTCATCATGTTGAATGAGATACTGAACCTCTAGACTTAATACATACTGACATATGCGATTTGAAAATGTGTCAAACTAGAGGTGGAAAAAGGTACTTTATTACGTTCATTGATGATTGTACCAAATACTGTCATATATATCTCCTCAGAAGTAAGGACGAAGCATTTAAAATGTTTAAACAGTATAAGGCAGAAGTTGAGAATCAACTCAACAAGAAAATCAAATATTTAAGAAGTGACAGAGGAGGAGAATACGAGTCTCCATTTAAGGAATTTTGTGCTGAGCATGGAATTATACATCAAACAACAGCTCCGTATTCACCTCAATCCAACGGTATAGCCGAACGGAAAAATAGAACTCTTAAAGAAATGATGAATGCCTTACTGATTAGCTCTGGCTTGCCAGATAATTTTTGGGGAGAAGCTATTCTTTCGGCAAATCATATTTTAAATAAAACACCCCGAAAGAAAACATCTAAAACTCCTCATGAACTTTGGAAAAACAGACCACCATCCTATAAATACCTAAAAGTGTGGGGGTGTCTTGCCAAAGTAGAGGTACCAAAACCAAATAAGGTCAAAATTGGACCAAAAACTATTGATTATGTATTCATTGGATATGCACAAAACAGTGCTGCAATTCGATTTTTGGTACACAAATCTGAAATTGATGATATTCATGAAAATACCGTCATTGAGTCGAGAAATGCTAGATTTTTCGAACATGTATTTCCCTTGAAACATGGTACTGAAAATCATGCACCTAAGAGACCAAGTGAAGATGAAGTTCCTTATTCTATTGAGGATGTTGAACAAAATAACACTCAGCAAAGTAGTGTTGAGCAGCAAATGGAGGAACCAAGAAAAAGTAAAAGGTCAAGGACTTTAAAAACCTTTGGACAGGACTTCTATACATTTATGTTAGAAGATGATCCGTTGACATATAAACAAGCTATGTCTTCCAGCGATGCCCCTTATTGGAAAGGGGCAATTAACAATGAGATCGAATCCATTATGTCCAATCATACATTGGAATTGGTTGATTTACCTCAAGGATGTAAGGCCTTAGGTAATAAATGGATATTTAAAAAGAAATTGAAACCTGATGGTTCAATAGACAAGTACAAAGCTCGTCTGGTAGTCCAAGGATTTAGACAAAAAGAAGACCTGGACTATTTCGATACATATTCACCTGTAACAAGGATCACGTCAATTAGAATGCTTATTGCAATTGCATCCATATTTGGGAATACATCAAATGGATGTCAAAACTGCATTCTTGAATGGTGAACTAGAGGAGGAAATCTATATGAAACAACCTGAAGGATTTCTAAGCACAGAAAATGAGCATAAAGTTTGCAAACTGGTAAAATCACTTTATGGCCTTAAGCTAGCTCCAAAACAGTGGCATGAGAAGTTTGATAATACTATGTTATCAAATGGATTCATGATAAATGAATCAGATAAATGTATGTACATAAAACATACACATATTGGATATGTCATTGTTTGTCATTATGTTGATGACCTATTGATCCTAGGCAATAACAAGGCCATAATAACATCTACAAAGGATATGTTATCCTCTAGATTTGAAAGACCTAGGACTGGCTAATGTGATATTGGGTGTAAAAATTCTGAGAACACCACAGGGATATGCACTATCCCAATCGCATTAGATCACCAAAATACTTGAGAAATTCAAGCAATATAATGTAACTATTTCAAAATCACCAGTAGATATGAACCAAAATTGGGTAAAGAACACTGGTGATGGTATTTATCAATTGAAGTACTCTCGTATACTAGGAAGTATCATGTATGTTATGAACTGTACTAGGCCTGATAACGTTTATGCTGTAAGCAAACTAAGTAGATTTACCAGCAATCTTGGTAAACATCATTGGAAAGCAATAATCAAAGTTCTAGGATATCTAAAGTATACATAGAGTTATGGTCTATACTATACAAACTATCCTTTAATAGTGGAAGGATACAGTGATGCAAATTGGATCACTGGATCAAATGATACAAAGTCTACAAGTGGATACGTGTTCACATTAGGAAATGGAGCAATTTCATGGAAATCATCCAAACAGACTTGTATGCTAGATCTACGATGGAATCAGAGTTTATTGCACTAGATAAGACTGCAGAAGAAGCAGAATGGATTCGAAGCTTCTTGGAAGACATTACTTATTGGAGCAAACCCATGCCTCCAATATGTATATATTGTGATAGTTAATCAGCTATTGGAAGGGCTAATAGTACACTATGTAATGGTAAATCTAGGCATATTCGTCGTAGACATAAAAACGATAAGACAAATTCTCTCTAATGGGGTTATCACAATAGATTACATTCGATCTATAGATAACTTAGCGGATCCACTTACAAAGGGCTTGCCAAGAGAGAAAGTTCAAACCTTATCGAAGGGAATGGGGCTAAGGCCTACAGACTAAAGGTTTTTCCAAAAATGGAAACCCCACCTAGTTGACTAGAAATCCCAAGATCTAGGTTCAAAGGGATAACGAAGTTTAAGAGAAACTTGATGGCACTATTACACACAAACCATTCCTATGATAAGTCAGTGCATTATATGTTGAATAAGGATAAGTATGAGTACTTTTAATGATGTCAGTATTTGAGGAATTAGAGAATTCCCTTTACAGAATCACCTACGTAAGTGCGGAGGCGCCGCTTCAAAGAGAATTATGAGGCCAAATTCTCTAAGCACTTATGAGACCAGGCAGGTGTTCAAGGCAAAAACAAACACATACAGAGAACGAAGGGTTATAAGAAACATTTATCGCGTGTTATCTACTTTGGAATTACACAAAAGGCTTACAGTTCAAGGACAGTCTATGTCTACTGATTCGCCTGTGATTCAAATAGGTAATCACTAGGAAAGTTCAAGGCCCATGTGCTACTTTAACCAATGCGATAAATGATTCGTGAAACTAAGATCAACTGCTCGTTCATGTGGGGGATTGTTGGAAATGAATGAGCAAAGAAAGGGGAAAGTAGGAAGAAGAAGAAGAAATAAGGAAGAAGAAGAGATATCAACATTTAAAGTCCCACATCATAGAAATATTAGCACAATCTCTCCTAATATATTAGAAGTCAAATAGGCTTATGTAAAATAGAAAGGAGAGGGATGATATGAGGATGTGGGCATGGCCATGACATAATAATACATTAAAATGTCAAAGATAAGGGCCTTGGGGCTCTTGGGGTCTCTTGATTGGATATGGCCGACGGTTACTGATTGGGTTAGTGCACTGACATGAGAATATTTTTTCTCAGAATTTTAAAGGTGTGTCCGTTCAGTCCAGAATTCGAAAGGAATGTTTGTTACCTGAATAAAGACAACAATTTGAATTCTCAATAGACGCATATTAATAATCGGACGTTAAAAGGTCGCAACCTTTCCTATTCTGACGGTTACTAGTGCATGCGAACAGGCACTCCTCCTTGCCTATATATACACTGCCAAAAACAAGACAGAATTCACCTTTTTTTCTACTTACATTACTTCATCTTCTTCTTCAAAGTAATCCTCTAATCTGGTTTCTATAATCAACTTCGGTTCGTCAGAGCTCCGTTTGCTGGCACTACGCAACGGAGTTGGTCCGTTTTATCCTGGGAAACAAATTGCAACAACGTCGATTGGTGCATACGACGGAAATATTGTTTCAAGGAAACAGAAAACTTCTGGACTCGGACATTACTGAAACAGAATACTTTCTGTTAATCTTCAGTCTTATGCACAAATCGGTTACGCTTTCTGTGATTATTGTACATACAGTTTGACGTGACAATTGTGGCAGAATTGATTAACTTTGATTGTTGTTGTTGTCTGTTTGTAATACAATTGTGTAATTACAAAAGTACTAACAATATGTTGACCTATTTGATTCAATCCTCGCTTTTTTAACCACTTCAGGTTTTTGTGTGTTGAAACCACTTCTCCCTTTTTAGTGTTAATTTCCTTTGGAAAAAATTTAAATATCTCATTTCATTAACAAAGTGAAATTTTTGTCTTATTTGAAAATGTGTAAATGGTTTTGAACATTGCTAAAATAAATTATGACATAAGCTTTGTTATACCCAATATTTTATAAATCTATTTCTTTGGAGTGGTCTACCTTATTTATAAACTTGGATTTTATAACAGTGACTACTTTTTTGGACATTCCTAGGCTTGATTTTTTTCCCATTGAAAATGTGGTACTAGGTAATAATGTTCAGTTAGTATTTGATTATTATTTTTTTTATCCAAATGCTAGGATGATCATGATTTATTTGTTCACTCCCTTCAATTACAAATGACAATGTTAAGACAATAGGAAAACCATGCAAAATCTTGCATTCCCAAAAGCTGATAACCTCTTAATGCGAACAATATACTTCAATCATAGTGGATGTAGTTCAGCTGTATTCATTTCATTAATGTTTCCAGTAGCAATATTGGTTGTATAAAGCCAAAGACTCAGCTTTTGAAGCTACCCGAACTTCCCCGTGAAGGAAAGCCCGGATTTGCTTTGAGAACACGATAAATCAGAACATAAACAGAAGAACATTTCATTGCTTATTACAACAATTTCATCAGAATACAAGAATATACAGAGTATGAATTAATATTGCACATTCGACAAATATCAGAGATTCAAATTACATTTAAACACATAGCAGTGGAAAAATACAAAACACAACTGAAAGTAATACACAGATACAGAGCTTTCCGAATATCGCTTCAGCTGTAAATTAGGACCCTATGAATATAGATCTGCAAAACCAAAACTACTAACTGTCCGTGCGGAAAATAGGGGCACCCAGAGTTTAGGTTAAAACAATAAACTCCAGGTCAGTCATGTGACTGGTGTGAGAACTAAACAGTTATTTAAAACTTTACTTTAAATCAGATATACCAAGGGACCACGCCATATTACATGGAACGGGTTTCCTCCTAAGAATACCAGTGCATATAACAAAACAGGGCAATGTTTTTTGGAAAAATGAAGTTATTATAAGACTCAGGTCCTATCACACAATGCAGCGCAAGCCGGGGGATAGGGTTTTCCGTTATAATAGACAAACATGCTTGGTACATTAAAACAAATCATTTGATACTATTATAAGTGCATAGTGTATAAAACAACTTCAAATATAAATGTATCAATCCTAGGCGGCATGGGTACCATATATCATGTCGCCAATACTAGGCTCTACAATAAAAACCGCAAAGTCACGTATTGGAAGTTGGATTTCCATCTGTGAACCAAGGCAAGGGATCATCCTTACCGCTTCGAGACTCTCTAGCCCGAGCCTCAGGATCCAGACTTAGGTGGGCCCTTGGATCATCAAGGATGGCCCACCAAAGTGTAATGTGGATTAAAAAAACCTTGAACAATA
Source organism: Allium sativum (assembly GCA_030737875.1). Taxonomy (NCBI): domain Eukaryota; kingdom Viridiplantae; phylum Streptophyta; class Magnoliopsida; order Asparagales; family Amaryllidaceae; genus Allium; species Allium sativum. The sequence continues at coordinate 933,324,788 of CM060912.1, read as the reverse complement.
TGTTTCCCCTCCCTATGGGGCGTAAATGAGCCAAATGACTCCCTCGGCCACAGATCGACCGATATAACTGAGGCGCCTCGCAATCCATCATCCACATAAGTAAAATGTCAGGGCTAGTAAAACGCTAACACCACTCCTAGCTAGAAGGAAATGCATGCCCTCCCTGATGTCCTCTCTCGTTTCTGGTTCACATTGGGGTGTGAGGCTCGCGAATTAACGCTACACAAAGCTATGCTATATTAAAGCCGTGCTTTGATCATTAACCACAAGACCCTACTTTTCAACAGAAGTCTTGATCATTTGCATCTCAGCATGCCACACAGGCAATTCACGCTATGCAACCGATGTCTATCAATCACACAGAATGAAATCTGATGTCAGACACATCCATTTACAAGTTCGTTCTAGGTCTGAACGAAATCGGAGGCACCTTATTCCTCCTTCATATGTCCAATACAGGGAAGAGGCCCTCGCATATCCGTCGATCTCCAAGTACATCTGGACGATCACCACTTATTACCTTGTCTTGGGTATACGGCCCAATCAAGACATCAGTAATCATCCAAACGATGTGAAGACCTCTGGTCTTCAACCACCGTCTTCATCCTCGACACATCATCGAATCAGTTATTCATAATGGGATAAACCCGGTCTTTTTGAAGAACTTGCGTATATAATAAATAAGTGATATAAAAACACAACATATGCCTCATTCTACTCCAGAATATTCCTTTATTCAAATATTCTTATACTTTGGGAAACGTTCCCATTAATTTTATCAAAGATAAATTCTATAAATTTACTCTTTAATCTTCCTTTGGATATTATTTCAATCTAATTAAAGATGGATTAAAACTCCACTTGGTTTTAATCTTCCCAAAAATCAATATTAACGATTGTTTAACATGGGAAATCATATCCTGTCTTTAACTGGGTTAAAGAACCAATGTTATTTAAAACACGGTTCACGATAAACCCAAAATCACATTCCATTCCATCAGCCTTTAACTGTAAATTAGCAAGTGAACAATTCCCTTAGAATTAACCCCGAAGGCCGAAACCAACATCAGATCAATACCCAGGAAACCATTCAACTTAATTAATCTCCATTTAATTTCTAATTTTCTTTACTCCATTGGGTCTAAGAACAATATTATTAAAGATACCATTCACGTCAACACAAAATATTATTCCATTGTTAATCGGGTTAAAGAACAAGTGTTATTTAAAACACCATCCACGATAAATCCAAAAACCTATTTCAATTCAATTCCAATTAGATATTAATTAATTGGCATACTTCATTAAATCTAAATAAAAAGATTTAATCTTTTCTCGATTGGGTTCATGAACAGAGTTGATGAAGATACTATTCACGACTAACCCAAAATCCCATCAGTCTCTAACCGTAAATTAGTAAGAGAACAATTTTCTAAGTATTAATCCCGAAGGCCGAAACCAACATCAAATCAATACCCAGGAAACCATTCAACTTATCTAATCTCCAGTCAGTTCCTAATTTTCCTAACACCATTAGGTTTAAGAACATTATTATTAAAGATACCATTCACGATAAACCCAAAATCCAATTTGATATTAAATACAAGGCTCTGAATAGAAAATATATCGGCTTATATTCAATATCAAATTCTGAAATCAATAAATATCGTATTGGAATAACGATATATATATATATATATTCCAAATTCCTCCACAGTATCCGTATAATCACGGAATCCAATATCGAAATATTCCGAAGATAATTTCGATCCAAATCCATTCTAACTCATATATTGGAAATCTTGGTTATTTTTAAAACCATTTCAAATCCAATTTATTTATTTTAAAAATATTGGATTTATTATTCTATTTCAAAACTAGTTCATTTCGATAAAAATATATTTTTATCTTTTCAAATATGGAATTTTTCATCCTTATTCTTTCCAAATCATTTATTATGATTTTACACAAATTATTGATATTTTTAATAATTTTATCAAGGCCCGTACAGTCGATTTCCATAAACGGCCATCGAACTGCACTTACAACGACCTTTTCCAAATTTAATTTGGACATAATTCCAAACCCAACCGTTAGATTTCAAATCTCTAATATCCATTAGAAAGATCTTTTTGATACGAACCCAATGGTTCCGATTTTAGGAGAATCCGACGGTCGGATCTCCCGTAATGTCCAATTGAAGTCAATGGTCGAAATTCACGAACAGCCGCGGCGCGTTCTATTCAGGCCATTATATATATATATAATATTATATATATATTTCGTCGATTTCCATTTAAAACGTATTTTATAAATCGTTTTAAATTTGTTCAAAACGATTTCAACTTCATATTCAATTTCTAATCAAAATTGAATATTCCATATCATCGATATATATATATATATATATATATATATATATATATATATATGATAGTATTTTCAAAACATTAGATTTTGAAATCAATTCCTTTTCGATATTCATTATAAAAATGAATAAGATCGATATAAGTATCATTCACATCAAAATGTCGTTAATCTAATCTACACGGCTTTATATATATTTAAATATATTCATGTCCATCCCAAATTGGACATCAAAATCAGATTTTTGATCTTTTACTGAATATTATTTTAAAATATTCGTTATTTTTAAAATAATCATTATTTTAAAATATTCATTCTTTTTGAACTGGAATCAAACATAGTCAATTACCATATAATGTGATTTATATGGATTTCATACACACATGTATACAACAACAACAGTCAACCATCATCCAAAGTGCATTCTACACTGTATAAGAATCAAATATAAATACTTAACGCTTACCACAGCCTGTCAATCAATCGATTGACATACAGCTAGTTATTGGGACTAGTGTATGTCATATATCATACCAATACCCGTATGGGGTTTTAATCAAAAAATAATGAATTTTATTTGTGCAATTGGGCGATGTGTAAAATTTATCGTCCCAATCAATATTAGTCAAATCAGTGTACATAAACAAATCGTCTGATTTGTAAATGAATATTTATTTTATTCACATCAGCGTTAAAAATTATATTTTTAACGATAAAATATTTTTAACTATAAAATATTTATTAGCATTCCATATCACACAATCAATTTTCACAACACAATCAAACAAACAAACAAGTCGTCCATGGTCTGTGGATGACGGGTGTCGGGTGTTGCTGAGCACCGTCTGCATCCTAGTATATATTTTAATTAGAAAAATAAAATAAAAGTGAGAAGTTCTCACCTTTGGGTTCCACCCCGCCGTTCTTTATTTCTGAATGGTTTGGATTTGGTTCACTTCCATCGCGTTGTGCTCTTCACCATAATTCCAATGCAATCTGCTTCATACGATTTATAAGTAAAAAATCATATTTTTATAATGCTACTCTATATATAAAAATCATATTTTTATATCGTTATATATATATATATATATTAAAAATCACTTCTTTTTAGGTTGTACATATTAATAAAAATCAAATCTTTATTTGTAAAAATCACATTTTTATTATATCACTACATGTATAAAAATCGCATTTTTATTTCAAAGCCATATTATAAAAATCCAATTTTTACACCACTACTTCATACATGAAAATCATATTTTTATATCGCTTCCATGTATATAAAAATCATATTTTTGCGTTCGCTAACTTCATAATAAAAAATATATTTTTATTTCGCTTCTTCTTATATAAAAATCAAATTTTCATCGCTATTTCATAATTATAAAAATCGAATTTTTATCGCTACTTCATATATATAAAAATCGAATTTTTATCGCTACTTCGTATATATAAAAATAGAATTTTTATCGCTACATCATATATATAAAAATCGAATTTTTCCTATGAATAAAAATCATTACTTTAATATGCTACCGTATAAATAAAAATCAAAATTTTATTATGCTTCTACATTTGTAAAAATAATATTTTTATATTGCTATTACAAAAATAAAAACTGATTTTTTTTCTATAGTGCTTTTCATAAAAAAAACTAGTTTTTCCTATATTGCTTTTCATAAAAAAAATTGATTTTTCCTATATTGCTTTTCATAAAAAAACTGATTTTTCTTGCTTTTCATAAAAAATACTTGCTGTTGGCTGAGATTTTGATCGGAGGCGGGGGTGCTTCATCATCGAAGTTGAGGGCTGAAGGGGCGGGGTTGGTCGGAGGTTGCAGTCGATTGGAAGAGGAGGGGGTTTGCGCAGATTCAAGTGGGTGGCAGCGGCAAAGGGGGCGGCGGCTTCTAGGGATGGAAGGTTTTGGGGTTTAGGGACCTCCATGGGAGAGGAGAGAGAGAGAGAGAAAGGAGAGGAAGGGAGGGAGGGTGCGTTGGCCGGAGGAGGGGGTCTTCGGCGGCGTCTCCGTCGGTGGCTGGAGCTACTCCATCGCGATTTTTTTTCTTATGTTGTCGTGATTTGAACGAGAGGGCAAGGGAGAGGTAGGGGTTGACTTCCATATAATAATATATTTGTTTAATTTAATTTTAGTTCCTAAAAGTTAACTTTTTCATTCGAACTCCAATTCAAACCCACTAACTGTCGTTTCTAGCTAATTACCCTCATTCTGAACGCAATGAGATATGCACCAAGTCAATTCGGCTATTTCGATCAGTTTCTGTTTTTAAATCAAAATATAAATCTATATATATTCAATTCAAATGTACATTTCAATTTACCGGGGCCACATACAGACTCTAAAAATTCCCGAAAAATATTTTCTAGCTTCGTATTGACGATACGGTTCTAACAAAACTAATTTCGTCAAATTTGGAGGCCGTTTGAAAAATGGCCATTTTCTGATCGATCCAAATTGACTAAAACTGTCAAAACATGTTTTACTGCGCCACACTCTCATATTGATTCAGAAAATTATGAATTTTGGAATCCAGCAATAACTTGACATCCCGGATCCAACAAAAGTGGTTTCGTCGAAAACGGAGGTCGTTTGCAAAATTTCCATTTTTAAGGGCTATATTTTCCATAGCGGCTATTCGGAATTTTCAACTGGGAATAACTTTTTATTCCCACTGTAAAATTTAAAATTTTCAGATTCATTGGAAAGATATTCTCAAATAGATTCAAATATTCTTGGTTTCGCTTAAATCCGTTTTATTTTGAATCCTGTGCATTCATTTGAAATTTGAAATCGAATTTTCAAGCTACCGTGCCATTTTCAATTCCTATTATAATTAAAAATGATTATTTGTATTCTAACATCGATTCAAATAAATTTATATGTTCTAATTATATTCAAATTAAATTTCTCGTCGTTATTATTTAAAATAATCCATTTTAAATATTCAAAATTCATCAAAATTGCCAAAATAAAAATTTTAAATTGGTTCTGATTTTCCGGGTTATTACAATCTCCCCCACTTAGAATCTTTTCATCCCCGAAAAGGAACGGAGCTGAAATTTGTTTTACAAACCAACTCTACTTTCATTACCTCCATTATGGCTTAATTTCTTCAACTTTTCAGTTTCTAAGAACTTTTCAAAATTTTCAAAAATTTGGCTAACACCATTAATTTTCGAAAAATTTCTCCATAACCTCCCCTGCACGGGAGCACCTGGAAAATCCCGAAATTGCCATACAGGTCTCTCCAATCCAAAAAGAAAAATAAATAGCCAAGCGGCTAGCCAAGCAGCTAGCCAATTGGCACATAAAATCATCCAAAACCCAAGAAATACAATAAAAATGTACCTATTTGTCGGGCAAACAATTTTATTCCTCTGCTCTGGCCTCTTTGCAATGACCTGTTCAATGGATACACATGTATATGCATGCAATTTCAAACCATTTTCAATACAGTTCAATATTTGGTTCGATTTGGCCTAAATTTACCTTTCTTTCACATGTTGATTTAAATAAATAATCACACAACATAACCACAATCAATTAGTGAATTAATGTTTCAAATTCATAATTTTGATACATATACCGAAAATCATGTTTTTGATGCCAATTCACACAATAGCCCTATCTAGTTTTTGGTTCTCACACCAATCAATTGGAAATATATAAATATCACACCTTCGAAACTCGAACACAAACGACTGATGTTGTACAGTCATCAATAGTTTCATCTCTGAGCGACTAGAGTGTGATTCTATATCTATCGAATATATTAAAACTTTGAATACACGTTTGCAAGGCGTATGCAAAATCTTTATATATTGGATTGTCCAAATTCAATACAAATAAATATTCAAATATGTTGAATAAGGTTTAAATTTTCAAAACAAAAATTGCTTTCATCTTTATTTGAAAACAACTCTCTTCTGACTCATTCTAGGATACTACTGGTCCCATCTCTAACGAGTCATTCTCATTGGATATTACTAATCCAATCTCTGATGAATTCTTTCATTTGGTTCTAACGTGTCTTGTTCTCCGAGCTATGTAAACCCATGCTTTGATACAAAAATGAAACGACCTGAACTTCCCCCTGAAGGAAAGCCCGGATTTGCTTTGAGAACACGACAAATCAAAACACAAATAAAAGAACATTTCATTGCTTATTACAACAATTTCATCAAAATACAAGAATATACAGAGTATGAATTAATATTACACATTCGACAGATATCAGAGATTCAAATTACATTTAAATACATAGCAGTGGAAAAATACAAAACACAACTGAAAGTAATACACGGATACAGATCTTTCCGAATATCGCTTTAGCTGTAAATCAGGACCCTGTGAATATAAATATGCAAAACCAAAACTACTAGTTGCCCGTGCGGAAAATAAGGGCACCCAGAGTTTAGGTTAAAACAATAAACTCCAGGTCAGTCATGTGACTGGTGCGAGAACTAAAACAATTATTTAAAACTTTACTTTAAATCAGATATATCAAGAGACCACACCATATAACATGGAACGGGTTTCCTCCCAAGAATACTAGTGCATATAACAAAATAGCACAATGCTTTTTGGAAAAATGAAGCTATTATAAGACTCAGGTCCTATCACACAATGCAGCGCAAGCCGGGGGATAAGGTTTTCCCTTATAATAGAAAAACATGCTTGGTACGTTAAAACAAATCATTTGATACTATTATAAGTGCATAGTGTATAAAACAACTTCAAATATAAATGTATCAATCCTAGGCAGCATGGGTACCATATATCATGTCGCCAATACTAGGCTCTACAATCAAAACTGCAAAGTCACGTATTTGAAGTGGGATTTCCATCTGTGAACCAAAGCAAGGGATCGTCCTTACCACTTCGAGACTCTCAAGCCCGAGCCTCAGGATCCAGACTCAGGTGGGCCCTTGGATCGTCAGGGATGGCCCATCAAATTGCAATGTGGACTAAAAAAACCTTGAACAATACGTTTCCCCGCCCTATGGGGCGTAAATGAGCCAAAGGACTCCATCGGCCCCGGATCGACCGATATAACTAAGGCGCCTCGCAATCCATCATCCACATAAGTAAAATGTCATGGCTAGTAAAACGCTGACACCACTCCTAGCTAGAAGGAAACGCATGCCCTCCCTGATGTCCTCTCTCGTTTTCTGGTTCACATTGGGGTGTGAGGCATGTGAATTAACGCTAAAGTTACAATATATTAAAGCCGTGCTTTGATCATCAACCACAAGACCCTGCTTTTCAACAGAAGTCTTGATCATTTGCATCTCAGCATGCCATACACGCAATTCGCGCTATGCAACCGATGTCTATCAATCACACAGAATGAAATCTGATGTCAGACACACATCCATTTACAAATTTGTTCTGGGTCTGAACGAAGCCGGAGGCACCTTATTCCTCCCCCATATGTCCAATATAGGGGAGAGGCCCTTGAAATCTGATGTCAGACACACATCCATTTACAAATTTGTTCTGGGTCTGAACGAAGCCGGAGGCACTTTATTCCTCCCCCATATGTCCAATATAGGGGAGAGGCCCTTGCATATTCGTCGATCTCCAAGTACGCCTAGACGATCACCACTTATTACCTTGTCTTGGGTGTACGGCCCAATCAAGACATCAGTAATCATCCAAACGATGTGAAGACCTCCGGTCTTCAACCACCGTCTTCATCCTCGATACATCGTCGAATCAGTTATTCAGAATGGGATAAACCCGGTCTTTCTGAAGAACTCGTGTATATAATAAACAAGTGCTATAAAAAACAACATACGCCTCATTCCAATCCAAAATATTCCTTTATTCAAATATTCTTATCTTTGGGAAAGGTTCCCATTAATTTTATCAAAGATAAATTCTTTAAATTTATTCTTTAATCTTCCTTTGGATATTGTTTCAATCTAATTAAAGATGCATTAAAACTCCACTTGGTTTTCATCTTCCAAAAATCAATATTAACGATTGTAAAACTAGGGAAATCATATCCTGTCTTTAACTGGGTTAAAGAACCAATGTCATTTAAAACACGATTCACGATAAACCCAAAATCACATTCGATTCCATCATCCTTTAACCGTAAATTAGCAAGTGAACAATTCCCTAAGTATTAACCCCAAAGGACGAAACCAACATCAGATCAATACCCAAGAAACCATTCAACTTAACTAATCTCCAGTTAGTTTCTGATTTTCTTAACTCCATTGGGTTTAAGAACAATATTATTAAAGATACCATTCACGAAAACCCAAAATCTTATTCCATTGTTAATCGGGTTAAAGAACAAGTGTTATTTAAAACACCGTTCACGATAAACCCAAAACCAATTTCAATTCAATTCCAATTAGATATTAATTAATTGATACACTTCATTAAATCTAAATAAAAAGATTTAATCTTTTCTCGATTGGGTTCATGAACAGAGTTGATGAAGACACTATTCACGACTAACCCAAAATCCCATCAGTCTCTAACCGTAAATTAGTAAGAGAACAATTTTCTAAGTATTAATCCCGAAGGCCGAAACCAACATCAAATCAATACCCAGGAAACCATTCAACTTATCTAATCTCCAGTCAGTTCCTAATTTTCCTAACACCATTAGGTTTAAGAACATTATTATTAAAGATACCATTCACGATAAACCCAAAATCCAATTTGATATTAAATACAAGGCTCTGAATAGAAAATATATCGGCTTATATTCAATATCAAATTCTGAAATCAATAAATATCGTATTGGAATAACGATATATATATATATATTCCAAATTCCTCCACAGTATCCGTATAATCACGGAATCCAATATCGAAATATTCCGAAGATAATTTCGATCCAAATCCATTCTAACTCATATATTGGAAATCTTGGTTATTTTTAAAACCATTTCAAATCCAATTTATTTATTTTAAAAATATTGGATTTATTATTCTATTTCAAAACTAGTTCATTTCGATAAAAATATATTTTTATCTTTCCAAATATGGAATTTTTCATCCTTATTCTTTCCAAATCATTTATTATGATTTTACACAAATTATTGATATTTTTAATAATTTTATCAAGGCCCGTACAGTCGATTTCCATAAACGGCCATCGAACTGCACTTACAACGACCTTTTCCAAATTTGATTTGGACATAATTCCAAACCCAACCGTTAGATTTCAAATCTCTAATATCCTTTAGAAAGATATTTTCGATACGAACCCAAAAATTCCCATTTTAGGAGAATCTGACGGTTGGATCTCCCATAATGTCCTTTTGAATTCAATGGTCGAAATTCGCGAACTACCGCGGCGCGGCACGTTCTGTTCAGGCCACTATACATATAATATATATATATATATATATATATATATATATTATATTTCGTCGATTTCCATTTAAAACATATTTTATAAATCATTTTAAATTCGTTTTCAAAACGATTTCAACTTCATATACAATTTCTAATCAAAATTGAATATTCCATATCATCGATATATATATATATATATATATATATATATATATATATATGATAGTATTTTCAAAACATTAGATTTTGAAATCAATTCCTTTTCGAGATCCATTATAAAAAAGAATAAAATTGATATAAGTATTGTTCACGTCAAAATGGCGTTAATCTAATCAACACGGCTTTATATATATTTAGATATATTCATGTCCATCCCAAATCGGACATCAAAATCAGATTTTGATCTTTTACTGAATATTATTTTAACATATTCGTTATTTTTAAAATAATCATTATTTTAAAATATTCATTCTTTTTGAACTGGAATCAGACACAGTCAATTACCAAATAATGTGATTTATATGAATTTCATATACACATGTATACAACAACAATCAAACATAGTCAACCATCATCCAGAGTGCATTCTACACTGTATAACATCAAATATAAATATTTAACGCTTACCACAGCCTGTCAATCAATCGATTGACATACAGCTAGTTATTGGGACTAGTGTGTGTCATATATCATCCCAATACCTGTGTGGGGTTTTAATCAACAAATAATGAATTTTATTTGTGCAATTGGGCGATGTGTAAAATTTATCGTCCTAATCAATATAAGTCAAATCAATGTACATAAACAAATCGCCCGATTTGTAAATGAATATTTATTTTATTCACATCAACGTTAAAAGTTATATTTTTAATGATAAAATATTTTTAACAATAAAATATTTATTAGCATTCCACATCACACAATCAATTTTCACAACACACTCAAACAAACAAACAAGTCGTCCATGGTCTGTGGACGACGGGTGTCGGGTGCTGCTAAGCACCGTCTCCATCCTAGTATATATTTTAACTAGAAAAATAAAATAAAAGTGAGAAGTTCTCACCTTTGGGTTCCACTCCCCCGTTCTCTATTTCTGAACGGTTTAGATTTGGTTCACTTCCAACGTGTTGTGCTCTTCACCATAATTCCAATGCAATCTGCATCATACGATTTATAATTTAAAAATCATATTTTTATAACGCTAATCTATATATAAAAATCATATTTTTATATTGTTATATATATATATATATATTAAAAATCACTTCTTTTTGGGTTATACATATAAATAAAAATCAAATCTTTATTTGTAAAAATCACATTTTTATTATATCACTACATGTATAAAAATCGCATTTTATTTTAAAGCCATATTATAAAAATCCAATTTTTACACCGCTACTTTATATATAAAATTCATATTTTTATATCGCTTCCATATATATAAAAATCATATTTTTACTTCGCTAACTTCATAATAAAAATTATATTTTTATTTCGCTACTTCTTATATAAAAATCAAATTTTCATCGCTACTTCATATTTATAAATATCGAATTTTTATCGCTACTTCATATATATAAAAATCTAATTTTTATCGCTACTTCATATATATAAAAATTGAATTTTTATCGCTATTTGTATGTATAAAAATCGAAATTTTCCTATGAATAATAGTCATAACTTTAATATGCTACCGTATAAATAAAAATCAAAATTTTATTATTCTTCTACATATGTAAAAATAATATTTAATATTGCTATTCAAAAAAAAACTAATTTTTTTCTATATTTCTTTTCATTAAAAAAAACTGATTTTCCCTATATTGCTTTGCATAAAAAAACTGATTTTTCCTATATTTCTTTTCATAAAAAACTGATTTTTCCTATATTGCTTTTCATAAAAAAAACTTACTGTTGGTCGAGATTTTGAATGGAGGCGAGGGTGCTTCATCATCGAAGTTGAGGGCTGAAGGGGAGGGGTTGGTCGGAGCTGGTAGTCGATTGGAAGAGGAGGGGGTTTGCGCAGATTCTGGTGGGTGACAGCGGAAAAAGGGGGCGGCTTCTGGGGTTGGACGGTTTAGGGGTTTAGGGACCTCGATGGGAGAGGAGAGAGAGAGGAAGGGAGGGAGGGTCCGATGGCCAGAGGAGGAGGGTCTTCGGCGGCGTCTCCGTCGGTGGCTGGAGCTGCTCCATCATGATTTTTTTCTTATGTTATCATGATTTAAATGAGAGGGGTAAGGGAGAGATAGGGGGTTGACTTCCATATAATAATATATTTATTTAATTTTAGTTCCTAAAAGTCAACTTTTTCATTTGAACTCCAATTCGAACCCACCGACTGTCGTTTCTAGCTAATTACCCCCATTCCGAACGCAATGGGATATGCATCGTAAGCTAGTTTGACTGTTTCGATCAGTTTTCGTTTTTAAATCAAAATATAAACCTATATATATTCAATTCAAACGTACATTTCAATTTATTGGGGACATATACGGACTCTAAAAATTCCCGAAAATTTTTTATAGCTTCGTATTGACGATACAGTTCTAAGAAAACTAATTTTGTCAAATTTGGAGGCCGTTTGAAAACTGGTCATTTTCTGGTCGATCCAAATTGACTGAAACTGTCAAAACACGTTTTACTACGCTACGCTCACATATTGATTCAAAAAATTATGAATTTTGGAATCTAGCAATAACTTGACATCCTGGATCCTATAAAAGAGGTTACGTCAAAAACAGGGGTCGTTTGCAAAATTTCCATTTTTAAGGGATATAATTTCCATAGGGACTATTCTAAATTTTCAATTGGGCATAACTTTTTATTCCCGCTATGAAATTTCAAATTTTCAGATTCATTGGAAAGATGTTCTCAAATAGATTCAAATATTTTTGGTTTTGCTAAAATCCGTTTTATTTTGAATCCTGTGCATTCATTTATATTCTAACATCGATTCAAATAAATATATACGTTCTAATTCTATTCAAATTAAATTTCTCATCGTTATTATTTAAAATAATCCATTTTTAATATTAAAATTCATCAAAATTGCCAAAATAAAAATTTTAAATTGTTTCGGATTTTCCAGGTTATTACAGCTTTAGTCTTTTATGAGATGCCACAAGTAGCTTTACTTTATTTTGGTTTCAGTACAAAGTGTTCCATGAAAAGTTTATATTGATGCCCTTTGTTTGGACTATAATCTGTGTCTTTATCATGACCCGTTATATTAACTTCTTATTTAATAAACATTTTCTATTGGTACATTTTCGATAATAGTTGAACACAAACTCTCACCAAATTTTTTACATAGGTATCTTATGTCACAATTTGTAGTATGATAAATTTAAGGATTGGCATGTTGAAGATGGAGCACAATATTTCCATGCAACATTTAATTTATTGTTTATATGATTAAAATTAGTTCTTAGAAGTTGGAATCATCTGCAACCGTGTTTACAAACTTGGAGATATTACATAAGAGTTAGAGAGATGTTACACGATTTGCAATTGTTTATTGTAAACAAATAACATTTGTACATGTGAGCTCTTTGTAAAGTATATTTGGAGTTCCGTATTATTGTCTGTTGTTTGAGGAAGTGGGTGAGGTAGGAGAAAGGTGCTGCATTTGTAATAATTTGAAGATATAGGAACATAGATTTTTGTTTGTAATCCTTATTGGTGCTTTAACTTATTGTAGTTTGTTATATTCAAATTATTATTGAATTTAGTATAATTCTCTCAGAATTTTTGTACAAATAATGTTGTGAGTTAAACGAAATGATACAATCATTTTTCTGTACTACTTTTTTCTCTTTTGTTTCAAAAGTTAGGATTATTCCTGCCTTTTAATTTATAAAAACAATTAACAGTCAATTTTTTTGAGATGAGCCGAGTAGCAGATTGGAAATACTGCCATCAAATATGAATTCAGGCGCGAAGCAACAAGCTACGTATCCTACCACGGTTGAGTTCAATGAACAATTATGTTTTTTTTGTAGTTATTTAGCCTCTATATCATATACACTGATGAGTTAAGTTTCTTTTGATATGCAAGGATTTGCATATCATTGCTGAGTCTACGACGTATGTTAATTCATATTGTTGCATCAAACAGTTCCCTTTGCTGTCACGTTAACATTTTTAACTGAATCATGCACAAAAATCGTTAGTGCCAACCAGGGACGTATATAGAAACTCTGTGCAGTGGGGTTGGATTTTTCATTTTTTTAAATTTTAATGTATCTTATTCAATATTAAAATTAGATGAATTGAAATCTACAACACATTTATATTACCTTTGATTAAAAACATACAAATTATCACCATAAAATATTATTTACAAAATATCACAAAATATATCGTATGCTTTTTCTTCTCAAAATATCACAAGAAGAACAAAGGTTCAGCATAGTTGATAAAGAATAAAAAAGGAGAATAATAAGCCAAAATGGCTTTTTAAAATTCGAATAATTATAAAAAGGCTCTGAAATGACGAAATAGGAGCATGCGTCGTTTTAGGGGATGGGCTCTAACTTATATTAAACTACTGGGTAAATCCTAGGCTTAATATGCCAGAATCTCTACTAGTTCGTGTAACTGGTTTTGCTACATAATTTCATAAACCCAATTTCCCATTCGCCTGGCCTACGAAAACAGAAAAGCAGTCAGAAGATCAAAGCTATAGGAACAGGAAAAACAAATCAAAAATAGTTATACCTTGTGAGAGAATGGCATTGGAGAAATGTTGAAACCGGAGAAGTTGAAGGATTAGGGAAAGCAAAAACTGAATTTTGGTCTTTGCAAAAAATAAAGTAGTTGAAGCCTTTGTGTGCTGCTGCCTGCCTGCAATGCTTTATGTCTTATTTTTTTCTAAAATCCAGTGGGGTCGGTCGACCCCACTGCAATGCTTTATTAATGGCACCCCAAAATTCCACCACCCATTTATCTCCCTGATATCCACCTCTCATTTATATTAAAAATGATAGTGGAGGGAGAGAGAACTGATTGTGTGATGAATAACAGGGAGGCCAAAGGGGTGCTCCACTGTTTGAGGTGTCATTATATATATATATATATATACATATATATATAGGGACAACTATTTGAATACAAAATTAGATACAAATAAAGAGACACAAAGCCTCAACCATTGAATCTTTTTGTCTTTAAACACAATAAATATTTAAACAATCGATGACACCCCCCCCCCCCCCCCACATATATATGTATGTATGTATGTATATAACAAAGTATATTTACAATTTCAAAAACAAAGTATATTTAAACACAAGAAATATAATCAATTGTTGACACATGGAATCTCTATCATTAAATCGTCTCTTGATTTACAGCCTTTATATGAACAGTTTAAATTTTCTGTTAAATAGCAGGCATGCATATATAGGGATGACTATTTAGACATAAACCTAAATACAATGTTTCTGTTAAATAACAGCCATGTATATATGGTGATGGATACTTATACATGGTGATTCAATGGTGTAGAATTATTGCGTTACCAATTGTGATGAAATTTTATATCCATACAGATTTTTCCTATATACATATATATAGTACTTCTATTTAAGGGACGATTATTTGGACACAAATTTAGAGACCCAAACCCTTGATCACTGGATCTAATTTTTATCCTTATGTGAAGAGGTAGAAAACAGAGGGCGATCCAATGGTGGAGATCAATTGTATCAAAATTTCGTGTATAAATAAACTTTAGTAAGCACACAATTGTGACTGATATTTATATTCAACAAAGTATGTTTGACACGCGCGCACAACACACACACACACACACACATATATATATATATATATATATATATATTCATTATATGATATATATATATATATATATTCACATGATTTGTGCATTCATGTCCAATACATACCCTTTTTTAAACTAATACAGTGATTACGACAAATTTCGGCAGGGAGAATGGGAAGGTGCTCCTATAGAAAAAACATAATTTTGTTGGGTTCTTTACTAAACTGGAAGGTTTTGTAAGTGAGGTACAGAGAAGGGGTTATTTGTAAAGTGTATGAGATATGCATATGAAGTTTCAACATTTCAAAAAAGTTTGATGGTTAAAGCATTTGAAGTATTGTTGGGTAGCTGCATATTTGTTGATCTTCTCAAAATATGTTACAGAAATTCATTAAATTTATTGTGCTAATGCTCCTTCGGATTTATATATTTCCATAATTTTGTATCTTTTCTCGGTAAAAGCCCAAATGTATGTTACACCATATGATGTTTTAAATGAATGAAATCAACATCTTTGGCCATTATTATGAAACTGCACTAAATCCTTAAGTTAACTTCCTAATAATTTTGTAACCTTGTTTTTTTCAATGGGAAGTTCATATTTTCAAAGCTTAATTTGTGAATTACAATGTTGTCTATGCTTTTCTTTATAAAATGAATGGAATTCAATGAGGATTGCGTATGTTTAGTAACTACAAAAAGTTAGCGTGCATCATGTCATGTTATTAATTCACATGAAAACGTAGCACATATCCAATATGACAAAAAAGGAGGGTTTGAAATGGTTTTGTTTCACTTGCACTTCAGTACAAAATTGAAAAGCGAAGTTGTGCAAGGGATTTACTTTGCTCTTACATATACTTATTTTTCCTTAACGTTCTTTTTTCGTCAACTACATATATAGTATTATAAATTTAAGATTGATTACAATGTTCTATTTTTTTCCTTTTAGTTTGAACAATTTGTACGTTTTTCCATCTTATGTTGTACCAAATTTAATGACTCATTTGGTGGTGCACTACGTATTAATTTTTTCTCCTTTTTTCCACGAATTGTGTAAAATCACATTTGAAATAGATGTAAACTATAATTTTAATCGTGAAATTCGTCATTTCATTGGCATTCAATTTTTGGAAGAGTGAAGACCATCTCATTTAGATATCTTAATGCAGAGTAAAAATCTTAAAATTATGCATAATAATGACCACTTAAATTGGGTTCTTTATTCGTTTGGATGTTGGACTGGAGTGTAAAAGCATCCACACAATGATAGTATCTCCCTTACTACGTTATTTCAATTAGTGCTCAAAACAAACACCAATGTAACCAAAACTCATTAGCACACTCATTGACATTTAACAGTACTAAAGTGATTTATCTTGCGTTACCCATGCGCTTAGCACTGGCCACCACGTACGTGATTCTTACGAAGACTTCAACTTCTCTCGACATGTATTCAACTCTTACGAGCAGCCTTTTTCTCCCAAATTGCCCTCCACACAACAAGACCAACACTCTCTGTGTGCAAAGCACAGGTTCCAATCTAGTTATTATATAAATGGATGGATGTTTATTTAATCGCATCTAACGGTTAATGGCCATTTCCACTCCTATAAATAAAGGGATAAGACCTCATTCCTTTCCATACAAATCTGTAGGCAGCAGCAAAGCCATGTCATTTTCCCTTTCTCTTTAAATAAATTTCTAAATAAAAAATAGGCTCATATACAATCAATCAAACATAAATCCATATAGAATTGGAAGGGATAATCAGATTCAAGTGGAAAAGGGTATGAATTGACGCCTAAGCTCTTCTTCATCAGATTCTCCCTTTTTTTTCCTATTTTCTTGCAAACCTACAAATTGGAAAGCATCCCCATTTTAGAATAACTGTAGATCTGTAAGAATTTGGGATTTGTAGGCCCATAAGATTGTTCAATGTCAGATTTGGATGCTTTCAGGTGAGTGGGAAATTTATATACAAAGTTACAATAACTTGTTATCTCATTTGTATTAGATCTTAAATATATGCCAAACATTTATTAGATCTAGTTATAATATTGCAAAATATGAAAGGATACCTATTAGATCTGTTTATAAATGTTGTCAAAACCTGAAATTATAGATATGTGGTTATGAATAATATTACAACTTGTAGGCTTACTTAATTTTTTATATTATTTTCTACAGTTGTGTTGAAAATATGTTGTGGTTATTGCAAAACACCGTAGATTTGGAAGCCAGTCCCATAAAACACTATTAAGATGTAGTTTTATTCCAGATCTTTAGTTTCATAGTTAAATGACAATTTTGTGATTTTGGTTAAAAAGATATAAACCTATTTGTACTCAATTTTGTTGGGTTTTAATTTAGTTATTATAAATGTGCCTTCTTTAAATAAAAAGGCATCATTTGAAACCAATTAGAAATATGTCAAAAATAGAAAAGGGAAAAGTTGTGTAAATTCACGTATATATATATATATATATATATATATATTTGTGCGTAGTTTACATCAACTATTCCAAATTATACATAATATATATTTCTTGTGGTTTGAAATATGTTCTCCTATTTTTAATATTCATGCATAATTTATAATAATTAGGCTGATAGTCTTTTTGTAAGATTTAGAACCTTATTTCAAAATTGTATGCTAAGAAGAATGGTTGGTTATTAGTTGAACCAAAACATTAAACTTTACAATAAAAATAATAGTAAAAGAAATATAACTACGTTAACTGCATGAAAATATAAATATAAGTATATATACATTATCTTTCCAAACCTATGTAAACAACTAAATATATAGTATAATGAATGTTTGAATGGTTTTCATCTTATGGAATTTTACATGTAAATGTAATCCATATTAAATGAATATGTTTGTGGTGATCATTGTATCATTTAGTGCAATTAATTGCTATAAATATGGCCATAAATAAATAGATGGCTATTGTAATCGATTTTGATTGGGGAAAACAAATATGTAATTAAGCCTAACCGTTACAATTTCTAAATTGACTAGGATGAATGTTGTTAACCCCAATTAGGAAATTAAATTATAATCGAACTAAGGAACGAGGTTAATCTCAACTTGTGGTAGAAGTCTGCCCAGAACCACCCAGCAAATTGAGCATCCACAAATGGCTGACTTAATGTGAGAGGTCTGGTGTGTGTGTGTGTGTGTATATATATATATATACGCACACACACAACAGGCAATAAATCAATAAATTAGCAGTGTTTGTTGGGGTACAACAAATAGATATTTTAGGACTGATATAATAAGGATAGTTCTTTATTGATTAATGTCTTAGGGAAATTTAAGGTTGTTAGGCTCATAAATGACATTAATTAAAAATCAGTGGAAATAAATGATACTTAAAGATAAGCCGATGCCTTAGGGAAATATGGCCGTTATGGTCATAAAAGGTGGTAACCCTACGAAATAGAAACAAATAAAATAAAAAGTGGATTAATGGGTATTGATTGCCGTTTTATATACTAAGTCCAATAAGGAAATAATTAAATAAGTATCCTGGGATATGGAGGATATAACTCTCCCTATTTTATACTAATAAATCTTGAAAATAATGAATGGATTTAGTAGGTAAATAATGTTAGTTATTATTTACCATAGTAGCCCATGACGATAATTAATTTGTATACGAATGGTATTTTTGCTAAGAGAGACTAAACGGAATAACTCGATAACATAGCTTGCTTTGGATTAAGGTCTTAAGTGGTTAAATCCACCTATAAAAAGGTATTAAGTGATCGCGCAGCCTACCTCTCATAAATAAAAGCATTAAAGACTAATTGGGTATGAGCTAGACAATATCTGCGAATAGTCCGCTTCCTTGGGTCGTAAGTGACTTGGGTCGAGAGGTCTACTTGGGAATAGGTCCTCCAGTTTAGGGGTCTTAAATGGGGGTGTGAATCCAACCCAAACATGGGTCTAAAAATGTCCAGTATGGCCATTCCATAGGTCTACCTATACTACGGGAAGTATTAAGCATTTAGGAGATTATCCAATAGGGCCATCTAGATAGTAACGAAGGGGCCCTCTACTGGGTGGTCTTAAGTGATGTGCTATGCCTACCTAACTGAGTGGTCTTAAGTGGCTGCTTACTATCTCTCGCCTTACGCATGTCATGGGTTGATATGCATGAATGACAGAAGCCTTAACTAGTAGGGCTTGTAGCTAGTGTCCTCTAGTTTATAATAACGTTGAGTATATCATTGAAAGGTATTAAATGACCAATAGGTCCGCCTAGGGTCTTAATTGATCGAGAGGATCCATCTTATCATTCGATAGTGAGGCGTTAAGTGGCTAAGTGTACACATATTAGTAACTAATCTCCATAGTTAGGAGTTCACTTCTCGGCTTAATAATCAGTTAAAAGATGGTTTAAAGGCTTCATAAATGTATGCATAAATTTTCTATCCCGGTATCTACATTATTGCAAATATTACCTCGGGTATGGCAGTTAGAGTCGTGCGTAAATGTTTACAAGGTTAGGATAGAATTACTAGCCTTGGTAGGCATACATCTTAGGTTGTACCAAACGGGATACATCTGTATATTACAAATTGTGTTGTGCTCTTCTTGTTCACCAGAACTTGTTGTTCTGACCCCCTTCCTCATTACAACCTCCTAGGTTTCCTAGAGAAGGTCGGGTTCTCACAATTATCTAAGTTTGGCTTTCGGTTCTCATTTTCTCTCATGCTCGGTATTGACTTGGTGAATCACTTTTATAAGGTAGTTATTTGGGCCAATACTAGTCTATCCTATGTTTTGTTTCCGCTGTGAGTTATCTTATCGTACTTTGATTATGCGCATGCTCTTTTATTTGTAGGTATAGATTTATACGCTCCATGCTAAGATGTGTTCGAGTTTCGATTTTTGTCGAAATTTAGGCTCTGGAAAAGTGTGGAGTGTTACAAGTAAGGGGCTGATTTGGGGAAATAAGTGACATATCGTAATAAATATGTAACTGTTGTTTTCGATAGAAAATGTTGGTTAGGAAATATAAGTGACTAATAAAGTTTAATAAATAATGGAAGTTGGTATCAACGGTATAGACCGGATTATGGTAGATAACCGACTAACAAAAACAGTGATGGCCTGTACCGATGATATGCCGAGTTTTCGTAGATAAATGGTTTATAGATAAATAATTGAGGTCAGTACCAACGACAAATGCCGAATCACGGTAGATAACAGACCTATAAACAAATTTCAATAATGTGAACTGAAATAGGGGACAAACTAGGATATTGAATTGAGAAGTCTATACCAATGACAAATCCAACATGCATGCCAAACCGTGGTAGATAAATGATTCGGGGCATGTACCAATCGACGCATAACAGCAGACACGCTTTTCGAATTATGGTAGATAAAGGACAATTTGAAGAAGGATTTCAAGGCAATGCGTACTAGTGATGGACGAGTGTACGGTTCATCGAATTGTGGTAGAGAAGATATTGTTGGTTCTAGCGATATATAGATGTCCATCTAAAGACGAATCTGTAGACAAGTGATGTTAAGGAGAAGATCCAGTTCACATCCAAGTAGGGTTGATTCATTATAAGGGACATCGACTACCATATTAGTTTGATGGTAGAGAGGAAGCCGATCGATGGGTAGTATTAGGAAATTATCCTAATCATGTTGATTAAGTTCAGAACTGCGAAAGTGCAAACATTTATGTAACTAGTTGAATTAGATAAGCAATTGAACAAATCTTTACTTGTATAGTTCAAATATATTTCCTTGTACATCATTCCAGTAATTTTATCTTTTATACTTGTACATGGACACTTACTCTATCTAACACTCGAACTATTATTGAGTCTATTTTTCTACGTTACTCAATCATGCTAGTAATTACATCATTCACCAGACTTTATGTCTAGTCCACTCCTCTTCCATCCTTTTTCTTTCCTTGGTAGGCTCACATGGCATAGATTTGATTGATACTAGCAGCTTGGGAAAATTAATGTCGAAGATCCCATTTACCTTCTATTTAGTGTATTTAATTTTATGACAACATATTTGTTATAGACCAAATTTGTACTTAAGAGGGTAAACGTTTACTTGCATACTTTGATTTGAGCTAAAATTATGTTAGAGATATGTTTTGTATCAAACTTCTCTTGTGTAAAGTATTATTTTGAAATAATAAGTTATTGAAAATAAATGTTTCTATTGTTTTTATTTTATGTCCTGCGAATATTAGTCCCTATGATTAGTTTCTTTGTACCTACAACGTTTTACATTCCTTAGTATGAACTAAATTGGGAATAATAAGGGTTTCAGGGTGTTTCACGAGGTCTTAAGTGATTAGGTCTGCCAATGGGCATTAAGTGATTATAGGTATCCTCCCTAGTGTATTAAGCGATCATAGAAATAAATTCATATTTTATTTGACTTTAAGTGATTAGAGGGTTAACCTCTTTCCATTTAATATACGTGTAGACAAAATATTCATACACGTGTATATGTTCGCCTAGACATAACTTTGACAGGTTTTACACTATCATGTATAAGAAAAAAGTTTCATTTTTAATCTTAAAGATTTTATTCAAAAGAACTGTTGTTCTGACCCTCCATCCTTTTAATAACATAGGTTAGCTAGGATCGTTCGATAAAGTATACTTGATGAGGATGAGGACGATGATCTTGGCGATGGCGATTGCTGCATATTATTATTATCTGATTGTACCTCAGATATTATAATAATGATGTACCTAGACTTAGTGTTTGTGACATTTTGGATCTGTGTATTATGACATTTTAATGTTTTATGATATGGAACATCTATTTCATTATTATATTTTAACCATTTCTCTATGAGATTTGATTATGTTTTAGTCTGGCTTTGTTTGTTTATTTTTCATAGAAAACAACGACTTGTTTAGAGCGGCTCTAAATTTCAGTGGGCCCTTTCTAGGTAGGGATTTAGGCCCATTTTGAGCGGGTTGTTTCAGTTTCTCAACATAGTTTGAACATTACCCTAAAGCCCAGGTTATAAATTATTATTATTATTATTTTGATATTTATGTTATAAACTACATAATTTTTTTGAAAAGATAAGTTATATATATGTATATATATATATATATATGGAAAAGATCAGTTGATCCCCAAATAATGCAGTGGCCCTAATAACCTCCCGACTTGCGCTATACATTCTCATTTCTCTATCTTTCCACTAACTCTCTCCCTCTCTCTCCTCACAATCGTGTTTAAATATGAACGTATGGCCCATGTTGAGGTGCACATTGGATGCTACAAAATAAGGGTATCCTAGAACCCTCCTTATATACAAATAAAAATGAATTTATTTCCCAATGAGGCAACAATTGGACATTACGTGACATGTTATATGATATTTATCCAACAAGAGTTAATTATTCAATTAGGGGGCAATTCTATCACAAATGGCACTCACAAGAGGTTTTATAGCGTATGTGCAGCATAGTCTGTTGCTTGATAAACAGTGTGGATCCCACATGATGGGGGTACCTTAGAATTAACAGACTGATGTGACATGATGTTATGTTGTTGATGAATCATGGTCAGGGATGGAGGTAGTGTATAGTGACTGGGGTTATAGCCGGGGCGCTATTTTGGAGAAAAATAAAATAAACGCTATTATGTAATAGCCTAATACCCAACAAGATGCCCATTGCCCAATAAACTTAAATCAGAAGACATAAGAATATGCAACTTCATCTCTTCTTATTGTACTAATAGGCGCAGAGCACGCAAACATCTATCTCCTCCATATGCTGCTCAGATCCATTCTGGATTGAAATATAGGTAATTTCTAGATGAAAATTTCTTATAATTCCTTTTTAGTCATTGATATCTCATCTTGTGTTCATAAAGTAGTTGCAAACATCAAATTATTTATCAAATTATAACTAGTTATTTCGGGGTTGAAAATCTTTTAAGGGGGGAAGAATGTAACGACTGAGATTTTTGGTCACCTAAATCTGAATTTTTAATTTTTTTTTATATTATATTTGAAATATAAATGGATTTTTATACAGAATTTAGTAATAAAACGAAGTTTGAAATTATTTTTATATTTAATTTAAAACGAACTCCCAACAGCGCAGCAATTCATAATATTGAGTTTTGAACTTCAATTGAATGTACAGAATCCAATATAAGTCGGAATTTTTTGATACAAGAACCATCGGAATCTATTTGATCGTAATTTTCTAATGGAAGAGAAAATTCAAGATTTCATATAATAGACTGCTAGTTATGTCAAAAATCAAATTTTCAGAAAGTCATTATGAAATCGTTTATAAAGCATAAAGTTTATTTAATAAATTTAAAGGGATTTTTATATATTTTGAATATTGTTTAACTCGAAATTGGTAGTGTTGAGTTTAAAATCCATATTGATTTATATTTGAAGTTATATGTATGTATTCCATTTGGATAAATATGATAATAACAATTTATTATTATTAAATATATTGTTTGGAATTTATTTATATTTTATCAATATTATATAAGCTTTAAGAATAGCCATTTTGCAAATGGTCTCGGTTTTCGATGAAATTAGTTTCATTGGATCTATAGCATTAAATTGTTGTACTAAACTAAATTTCGAAGTAATACGATGTCATATGCAACATTGATAGCCATAAATGCTCAATTGTTCTACATAGCGCGTAATTAAATAAATTTAATTTAAATGGATGAGTATTTGTGCATAAATTGAGCAAACGATCGAATTAAGCTATGAGACAAATTCCGTTGAATTCACATCGATGGTTAGAGTCAGGATAGATAGGTAGTTCGTTATTTACTGATATCGGGTAAATTTGTGTCCAAAATAGCGTTGTTTTACATGTAAAATATCATTTCGGGGAAATAGCCTCAACATGTAATGAAGCTTGTTCCATTGAATTCGTACTAGTTAGTTATTGTAGGATTTCGATTTTTGTATCAATCGGATTTACCGTTCGATCTTGCGAGTTGTAAACGCCTAGATCTTTATTTATTCATTTTATCAATTTAATTTGGAATTATAGAATAACCAATTTTCTAACAAACTCAGATTTTAATTAAACTAATTTCATTAAATTTGTAATAATTATTTATTATAAGATTTCATATTTCAAGTTAATTGGATTTATTTTGTGATCATGCGCAACTTAAATGCGTGTCGATTCACACTTTGAATTATAAAGTTATTTTTAAAAACTATTTCGGAATTTGATGAAACCCGTTCCATCGTGTCTGGAATATTATTTTATGCTAAGATTTCAATTTCTATCTCGATCAAAGGTCGTATGTAAATGTTTTAGCATGCTGCTTCACGTTGAAGTTTCATTTAATAATATTTTAATAAACCCTCATATATATATATATATATATATATAACCACCCCATACAATAAGAAACCCTATTTTCGTTGGTCAAACTTATGTAGTGGTCAATGCGTTCAAAAACAGTGCCTCCATGAATGAATGAACGACAATTATTGTTCGATCCATCTTCCCTAATTCTCTTCTAATTCGTGCATTAATCGAAGAAATCTCCAACTAGGATATTGGCGAGCTCAACAAGATCTTCGATACCAACGGTGGAGATCGTCTATGGTGCGCTCTGATGACCTGATTTTGGTCTGAAACCACCGATGTTTGAAAGGAATCTGGACGGCAGGAGGCTTGATTGAGTTTCTCGGGTTCAACGCCGTGGTAGGCAATGTTGAGGCGATCGGTGTGGCAATCTCCGATCAAGGTCCAATAGCCTGTGTTATGGGCGGCGATCGAGAATAGGTGGCAGTGGATGGGTTTCAGCGAGAATGAGACCGTATTATTGCGTGAAGAAGAAAAGGGTGTCGACCCGTTGTTTTGTAAATAATAAAGTAATTAACTTAATTTTATAATATTTAATTAGGAAATAATTAATTTAATTAAATCGTGGATTTTATAAATGATATGGCGTGAGCATATATTAACAGAATCATACAAACTAGATGGCGTTAAAATCGTCTTGACGAGAATTATGTTATGGAATAGAAGTGGACGAGTTTGGAATTAGGTAGAATTTACAGTTAAATTAAATGCATGTTTAATTTAACTGAAACAAGCCGTTTTAACAACGAATCAAATCAAGGCCACTTATATTGTATATAAGTCAGGTTTAATATTTGTATGTTATGGTTGTTTATTGTTGGATGATTTCTAAATAATATTTATATACATTGATTGAACCGATTAAATTAAACATTCCCTTAATTTAATTGAAATCAATCGTTATTTTTAACGACTGTAACCAATTGAAGTAATTTACCTTGTTGGTCATGTTTATAATACAAACGTGTTTAAATTTAATGGATTGATTGAATTGCCATTGTTAGTGCTAAATTGAATGATTGATGTAAAATTGCTATTATTTATAAAAAAAAAATCATTATTTAATTGAATTGAATGATTTTATTTGAGATAACCTATTTGGATGTAGGGAATAATAGGTTGGAGGGCACTAGTAGTTGTAAATTTTTATATATTATAATATATGTTGACATATGAATTTATGGTGCAGAAAATGACCGTTGGAGGAATCCAACACGATTTCTCACTAATATTGATAAAATTTATCAGTACGATTGGATGTGTGTGATTTAATGTAAAATTAATTAATATTTCAAAATTTTGTACTTTAGTAGACATTTGCCTCTTTTGTAGCATCGATAAAATAAATGATTTTTGGAATCAATGTTAAATCAGTTCTGAACATTTTCAAATTTATATTTATATATTTATTTGAAATATGACGTTTGTTTTAGAAAGTAAATGTTGAAGTTTTACTTATGTTTTTATTATCATTTAAATTATAACTAATGGAAATTCCAAGATATTATTAAATAACTGGTTAAGTGACATAAACAGATCGTATTAGAAATTGGAGTGTTAAATAGTTGCATACAGAGACTTAAATGTCATAAAGCAATTTATAAGATGTTTAAGGCATTGAAATGGTTTAATAGAATCTTGAATATACGAGAATTGGTTCAAACAAGAAAGTGAATTTTGTGTAAATAATGAATGTTTTTATGAGCATTGTTATAAATATACGAAATGTGATTACAAAGGGTTTCATGAATGAAATTAGCGAATATATGAAATTAAAAATGGAATATGAATATAGATTTGTAAATTTAGTATGAAACCAATATTTAGTATTGGATTCAGAGCCCAGTATTTCAAATGGTTTAGTAAATGGATATCGACTAGAGTTGAAAATTCATAACATTAGCTTATAAGACTTAGAGAAATTATTTTGGAAAATCAAATAAGGAATTATGGTATTAATTTGGAAATGAATAATAGTTAGTAAATGATATTATAAAGAATGTTAAGTGAGTTTTGAGTTGTAAATCTAAATGGCTAAGTTATTGATAAACATACATTACAGTAATGAAGATTATTGTTTTTATATATAATAAGAAACTCATAGGCCGTAACACTGTTGTTATGAGAAATGATTTTCAAAGGAATATGATATGGTTTATTTAAGAAATTGGAACATTTTTGTATGTGGTTGAGTCAAGTAACTTTTGAGGTATCAATCTAATGTTGGTTTCGGCATTCGAGGTTGTTTACTTAGAGATTTATTCACTTACTAATTTACAATGAGAAGTTAGTAAAGGAGAAAAGAAATATCAATAGAATATTCTTATATTAAATAAGAAAAGTGAAATATTTCCTAATATTGGAAGATTAATAAGTTTTAATTAATGATTTGTTAATTAAAGAGGCTAAATGATGTTGTTATTGAATCAGTGAATTCATTTTCTTTTTATGAACAAATGATTGTTTATTTGATAGTTAAATAACTGACTATCAAATCTGGCCTACACGATTGTTGGTACGGAAAGACCGGGATCAAATTTATGTTCGAAAATCATTTCGAACCAATGAATACGTAAATGTTAAATATTTTGATTGAAGGTGGATTAGTTGAAGATCGTGGTCTTCATGAGCGGAAGGACTACTTGTTGAATTTCTCTGGTTAAGCACCTAGAGATATTTTGGCAATAATTCTTTATTGATTGAAGTCTTCGGATTGCAAGGACTACTCGCTACAGGTCCTTTGGTGGTTCTTATATATGGATGTGGTGGGAGGGTGCCTTTGGTTCATCTTGTTCCTGGGTGACTTTTATCGACAAATGACTGATAGACTAGGCCTAACGGATCATGCACATTGATCTCTACAATGTTTGGTGGGGGATAAATTCGTTTCTCTTAGTTTTATACCCGTGGTATTGGGGAAATCAATTGGTAATTTGACGGGTTTCATGATGTGGCATTCAAAGTGGATGAAGACGTGATATGTTCTAAAAGGTAATGATAACCTCAAGCCTCACAACTGGGAAATGATAAAAATCGGGCAGGCAGCATGGCTATGTGGATCGCTCCCATTAAGTGTATTATCATCATCTAGAGAAAATTTATTTATTTCTTCTATCAATTATGTATCTTCGAATTAAGTTTATGTGTGCCCAACCGTTGTTGATAATATATTCGATACTCACAAAGGAAATCAATGGTCAGTCTATGGTCGGGTTGCGAGATGTTCATGTTGAATCCCAGTGTATTCTCTCTAAATTACACTGATCGGAAGGTGGTTCCATACCTTGTCATAGTCTGTAACACCCTATAGTTTTAAAAGGACATTATAATGATAAACTAAAAAAAAATACTTAATTAAATATTAGGAATTAAGTAAAACAGACTGTACCATTGCGTTCGTCTCGGAATTCTTCTTAAGATAGACTCCAAGTTTGCGTAAAACGGACATCTTATGAAGAAGATATGAAGCTTATTAGTTTGTATACGCATAAGGGAATTATGTATATAAATAAATTCAAACTCAAAATTCAAAATAGTTCAAAAATTAAGCAGGAGGGATATGTGAGATCCGGGCCGACATGGGGCGACCCACGCTTGGGTTGGGTCGACCTATTGGTCAACCTATGGCCACCTGGGTGACCCCATGGGTCGACCCTGGTGGGGATGGATCGACCCACTCGGGATCTGACCTAGTGCGGAGTTCTGAATGTGGACTTATTTTTTGTTTGGGTTCGTTGGCTTTAGGCTATATATAGGATGGCATATCTAATGTTTTACACATCAAAACAACGGAGACAACGAGATGTTTCCCCAGCTTAGATTGAATTAGCCTATTTTCTTCAACAACATCCTATATGCATACAATAATTTCTTCTATAACTTTAGCGTATTATTCTTTTTCCTTTGGATCTAATCTCTGTGAGTACATGTTACTTTTATATACATACATTTAACAAGTAATCCTGGCATGTTTATAAATCTGGATCTAAACCTATGCCTGTTAATAATCTGATTCATGCCTAAACCAATCTTCTATTACATGTATTCCTCTATATACCTAATCTACGGTTTAGTTCTTATATGTCTATTTATGATATGCCTATTTCTGCTATCGTATGCACATCTCTATTATCATACATTTATTTTAATTTATATGCCTATTCTGTTCTTCTCTCTCATTCCTTTATTATTTTTATAGCTTAGGCAACCTTCGAGCCTAGGCCGATATCGCTGAAATATGCGTACGAACGAAACTGGTTTAAATTGGGAATGATTGGGAATGGTAATTTGGGGGCATAACCTGTACTATGAATCACGACTGGGATTTGGGGGCATAAACTATACTGCAAAATAAAACTAAAATTTGGGGAATATCTTATACTATGAACTATGACTTGGGATTTGGGGCATATAAATCTTGTAGGCTTAATTTAAGATTAAGGGAAACATGTTAACAGAACTGTAAAGAACTTATGAAACCCATTTGATCTGTTAGGGTTATATAAACCTATTTAACCTGTTAGGGTTATGTTAACCTATTTAATCTATGGGAGTTAAGCAAACATGTTGAATCTGTGGGGTTAAGTAACACTGTTAAATCTATGGAGGGTTATACGAACTCGTTAAACTTAACCTATTCTATATGTTGGGGTTATGCGGGCTTGTTAATCTGTTAGGCATAACCTTTCAAAAATCCTAGTTAGTTGGGGATACAAGTCTAGGTGGTGGATTGTGTCATTTAGTATGTGGATCCCATATCATTCAGTAACCCATTCTGGTATTAAAGGGGGACCCCGCACTAGTTAGGGGTAAGGGCACGCTTATTGAACTGATTATAAGTGGTTCATTTAGGGAGAGGTGTTCTGATGGCGCTTTGCAACGGAGTCATGTGCGTGCATAGGTCCGGTTTACTTGGGAAAATAAGCCGCTATGAGACCTATAAATAGGTCTGTGTCCTTATGGAGGTTGCCACTTAGGAAGTAATACACCCTACAGTGGGGCCAACACATAGTATTTACGTGGTAGGGAGCCGATCGCTGGGATAGTAATTAGGATACATCTAGTCCTGTTTAGGTACCTGTTATTTTTGTTTGGGGGTAACACCCGTTATTTCTATTTAGGTACATGTTATTTCTGTTTGGCTTAAAACCCATTACTAGAAGTACACCTAAGTCTACCATATTTTTCTGTTGGGATCATTATGTTTCTGTTAAGTAACGGGAAAACAATTAATCCGGTATACTAGTATTGGTGCAGAGAAAAGTATTTGAGAAGCATAATCTAATTTTTTTATCCTGCTTATTATGTTCACCCTGTTCATACCTGTTATATGATACTGTTATCTCTCATTCAGTTTATATGCCTATCATGATACTTTTACTTATTTATATGCTAAAAGTCACTGGACTCATCAGACTTTATGTCTGAACCATTTTGTTTCCTTTTCTCTCTCTTCCTATCCCCTCCAGGTTCTCAGGGTGGGAACACTTAGGCTTGATTAGGACTCTCTCTTCTTTTTCTGCTTGGATTTGGATTTGCTTTGATATATCGCTTTGACTACTTGTTTACTTGTTTATGGCTACTTGTGGGGATTATGGCTTTTTACTTATGTACTCTGATGGTTTTTAGTTCAAGACAAATGTTTTTATTTGATCTATTTTATTCCAGTATTTCAATCCGATGTTGTAACTGGATTTTGAGACCATGATGTTTTCAGTTGGAAAATAAAGTTTTAAATTTCGCTGCTATTTTATATATCTATCTTGTGCGATTTTGTTCTGTTTACCTACAACGCTTTACGGAACTTAATGCATTCTGTTAAAGAGTGACATTAACAGACATGGGGTGTCACATTTGGTATTAGAGCTGAAGGTTACAAGATCGGATAAAAGGTTTTGAAAATTGTTTTCAAAAGGTTTCAAAAAGAAAATATTATTAAAGAAAAGTCTGTTTTTGAAAAACATATTCCCCAAGTCATATAAAAATCTTTCGATTCTCTGTTTGAATACCTTTTTCCTTTTCTTCTAAGCATATCTGGGGAACTGAATATTCCCAAGGGCGTTCAAATACCGGCTTGGTTCCATATATATTTTAAGGTTACAACACCTACTGGAGGCCAAATAAATGCCCCTCCCCAGTTGCAGCCGTTGTTCCTACTCCTCCACGAGCGGATAATTTCTCTAAGATATGCAAGGATTTTTGTGCTATGGGAGGAAAGCCATTCCGAGGAACTGAGAACTTTGTGGAAACACGGAATTGGCTAAAAGAGAGGGAGAACTTATTTGGGCTTTTATAAGTTGATGATCGCAAAAAGATACAGTTGGCTGCATGGAAGCTTAAGGAAGAGGGTTCATTCTGTTGGAAAGTGACGCAAGCATGCCATCCAGTGGAAACTTGGGATGATTTACGATAGAGATTCGAGACAAAGTTTCTTTCTCAGGCAGAAGAGAGTATGCAAATGGAGAGGTTTCTGGCACTTAAACAAGGAAATATGTCTGTCAAGGAGTATGTCAATAAGTTCAATCAGTTGGCAAGGTTTAGTCTAGAGCTGGTGAATACTCCGCACAAGAAAGCTTTAAGGTTTGCAAGAGGATTGAATCAGCTCCTTCAAGCATTGGAATTATCTCACATTCCAATAGTGGCTACTTTTGAGAGACTAGTTGATATGACATTGATGCACGAAGATGGAAAAGACAAGAAAAGGAGGCAAAGACTGATGAGACACAAAACAAGAAAGTGTGGCCTAAGAAAGAACAACAATAGAAGGGCGGAAATAATGACAAAGCTCAAGGCCAGAAGAAATGTCATGGTAGTGGGAGCTTGGGTCATTTGGTCAAAGATTGCAGAAAAAGGAAGAATGCTTGCTTCCATTGTGGTGAGATCGGACACTATTCTAGGGAGTGCTCGAAAAAGCAAGGACAGAGCCAAAGGGTAGAATCTTCTAGAGGGAATGTGCATGCTCTCGAGGCCAATGTACCGGACAAAGGTAGGAAAGTTTCTATTGAAGATTAGATTTCTCTTCCCGATCATCATGTTAGGACTCTTTTTGATTATGGTGCTTCTCACTCTTTTATATATGATTATGTGGTTGAGTCTCTGCACCTTAGTACTAGTATTGTTTCTAATCTCGTTATTGTCTCAAACCCCATTGGGGCACGACTCATCTGTCTATGATTTGTCGGGGTTTGAGGATATCTGTGTTGGGCATCGTGTTTGAGTATGACGCATATGTGCTTGGTTTTATGGGATATGGTCTGATTCGAGGGATGGATTGGCTAGCCATGTATGGTGCCATTTTAGATTGTGAGATGAGGGTCGTTAGACTTTTGACTTGCCGAGGGAGGACTCTCGAAATTTCCTATGACCCAAAGGAGTATGTTATGCTTAGTTTCCTAGAATCACTTGATGCATCTGTCGATGATTTGCAATCTGTACCTATTTTTTGTGAGTATCCAGATGTTTTTGAGGAGGTTAGGGGCTTACCTCCGAGGCGCGAGATTGATTTCTGGATATACTTGGTGGATAAAGTGAAACCAGTCCATTGGTTGTGCGCCATATGGCTCCTAGGAAAGGAGGGAGCTTAGCAAGCAACTAAGTAGGGGATCTACTTGAGAAGGGGCTTATTAGGAAAAGAATATCAGAATGTGGTGCTCCAGTCGTCTTTTCAACTACGGTGGAAGTCTCTCTTCGCTTATGTATGGATTACAGGGAGTTGAATAAGCTCACTAAGAAGAATAGGTACCCACTTCCGAGAATTGATGATCTGTTTGAGCACCACGTATCACAGTTATGTTTGAGTACCACGTATCACCCGCAGACCGATGGGCAGACTAAGAGGGTGAATAGAGCTCTTGAGGATCTTTTGAGGCTGTGTATCCTAGACTTTGTAGGGACTTGGGAAGATCATCTTCCGTTGGTTGAGTTCTCTTACAACAATAGTTATCAAACTAGTATAGGCATGGCACCCTTCGAAACATTGTATGGACGACCTTGTAGGTTATAGACTTATTAGTGGGAGTCTACAGATAGGCTTCTACTTGGACCTGAGATGATTAGAGAAACTTCAGAAAAGATTGATCTTATCCGCAGATGCATGAAGACAGCTCAGGACAGGCAGAAGTCCTACACAGGTAAAAGAAGGACTGATATTGAGTTTGAAGTAGGAGACATGGTTTTCATCAAAGTATCACCTTTGAGGAATGTGGTACTCTTTGGATCAGCAAGGAAACTGGAACCAAGGTTTGTAGGGCTGATTCCCATAATGGAAAGGATATGTCAAATGGCCTATAGAGTAAAGCTACTAGAGAGATTGGCAGGTGTTCATGATGTTTTCCACGTTTCTCATTTGCGGAAGTGTCTACACGATACAACATAGGTAGTCGAGCCGAGCATGCTTAAGGAAGTAGAGGTAGAATGGGAGGCGATAGTTAGATGAGTTCCTATCCGTATACTTGGATCTGAGGTGAAGAAGCATCGCAATCGAGAAGTCAAATTGATGGAAGTTCAATAGGGAAGACCGCGAAGATACAACTTGGGAGACTAAAGATA
The DNA here is from genome assembly GCA_030737875.1 of Allium sativum. Classification (NCBI taxonomy): domain Eukaryota; kingdom Viridiplantae; phylum Streptophyta; class Magnoliopsida; order Asparagales; family Amaryllidaceae; genus Allium; species Allium sativum. The sequence continues at coordinate 933,291,345 of CM060912.1, read as the reverse complement.
AGATTCGCGCTTCGTACCCTTTTCTTTTCAAGGGTATGTTCTTAACTTCTTTTTCCAAGCTTTTATTCATACTTGCTTCTGTCATTTGAGTATATCCCATCAGTCGAATCTTTGACCTTTAGGTGGGAAAAATCAATGTATGTAAACATGTGTTTAAAACATGTTATGTTTAATTGATGTAAGTGGATGAAAATGTTTGCTAGTGGTTGCTTGTAGATGCATATATACACACGGGGCACTAGATCGGCTCAATCAATTACATATTGCATGTGGATGTGTGTGTTCATTTTACTTATTTATGGATGGAAATGATTGTATCACCATATGGATGTTGCATTTGGATGGATGGGTGTTCACACATATAGTATTTACATGATATACAAGGACTATTTGCATACATATTGGATTGATGACACTAACATACACTGCATTGAGGAGGTCGACTGAACCAGTAGGCCGCCCGATTTTTCGCATTAGCATAGGGACATATACACAAACCTTTGCATATGTTTATACAATCATTAGAACTCTTTTAAGAACAATGGATGCTTGTGCTTGATGGATAAGTAAATGGTTGATGGATGTTAGGATATACATTCTGCTTAACTTGGAGATTTCGGGGACGAAATCCTTTTAGTAGGGGAGAACGTAACACCCCGTAATTTTAAAAAGATATTATAAAGTTAAACTAAAAAATACTTAATTAAATATTCGGGATTAAGTAAAACGGACTGTACTATTGCATTTGTCTCAAAGTTCTGCTTAAGATAGACTCCAAGTTTGCGTAAAATGGGTGTGCTATGAAGAAGATATGAAGCTTAGAAGTTTGTATATGTATAATGAAATTATATATATAAATAAATTCAAACTCAGAATTCAAAACAGTTCAAAAATTGGGCGGAGGGGTAGGTGAGATCCGGGCCGACATGGGGCGACCTACGCGTGGGTTGGGTCGATCCATGGCCACATGGGCCGACCCAGGTGGGGATGGGTTGACCCACTCAGGATCTGGCCGAGTGCAGGGTTCTGAACGTGGAATTGTTTTGTGTGACACCCCACGTCCATTAATGTCACTCTTTAACAGAATGCATTAAGTTCTATGAAGCATTATAGGTAAACAAAACAGAATCTCACAAGATAGATATATAAAATAGCAGTGGGAACTTAAAGCTTTATTTTCCAACAGAAAACATCATAGTCCAACATCCAGTTACGACCTCAAACTAAATTATTGAAATAAAATACATCAAATAAAAGCATCTGTCTTGCACTAAAAACCATCAGAGTACAGAAGTAAAAAGCCATAGTCCCCATAAGTAGCCATAAAAAAGCAGATAAGAAGTCGAAGTGATACATCTAAGCAAATCCAAATCCAAGCAAAGACAGAAGAGAGAGTCTTTAATCAAGCCTGAGCATTCCCACCCTGAGAAGCTAGGGGAAAAAGGAAGAGAGTGAAAAGGAAACAAAATGGGTCAGACAAAAAGTCTAGTGAGTCCAGTTACTTTTAGTATATAAATAAGTAAAAGTACCATGATAGCATAAAGTAGATAAGAGATAACAATATTATATAACAGGCGTGAACAGGATAAACAGGATAAACAGAATAAACTATGCTTATCAAATACTTTTCTTTGCACTAATAATAGTATAATAGATATGATCCCAAGAGAAACACAATGGTAGACATAGGTGTACTTCTAGTAATGGGTTTTACCCCCAAACAGTAACAACAGGTACCCAAACAGAAATAACGGGTGTTACCCCAACCAGAAACAACGGGCACCTAAACAAGCAAGACTAGATGTACCCTAATTACTACTCCCAATCAATCAACTCCCTATCCCTTAAATACCCTGTGTCGTCCCCACAGTAGGATGTGTCAATTCTTAAAGTGGCAACCTCTAGAAGGACGCAGACCTATTTGCTGGTGTTATAGCGGCTTACTTTCCAAAGCAAGCCGGACCCATGCACGCACATAACTCTATTGGAACGCAGCATCAGAACACCTCCCCCGATATGAACCTCTTATAATCAGCTCAGTAAGCGCACCCTGACCCCTACCTAGTGCGGGGTCTTCGTTTGATACCAGAATGGGTTACTAACTGATATGGTTCCCACGCAATAGATGACACAAGCCACCCCCTTGGCTTGTATCCCTAACTACTAGGATTTTGACTGGTTATGCCTAGAAAATTAACAAGCCCGCATACAATAGATAAAACAGGTTAAGTTTAACAGCTTCGTGTAACCCTCCATAGATTTAACATATTTACTTATCTGCCACAGATTCAAACAAGTTTACTTAACCCCCACTATCTAACAGGTTCATATACCCCCCACAGATTTAAACTGGTTAAGTATTACAGGTTAATAGGTTCATATAAACCCCCTCCCCACAGATCTAAACAGGTTTCACATGTTGTTTACAATTTCATTACATGTTCCGCTTAGTCTACAAATTAAGCCTACGGAATTACATTCCCCAACCCTCAAGTCATAATTCATAGTAGAAGTTATGCCCCAAATTTTAGTCTTACATCAAAATATAGGTTATGCCACCAAATCCCAGTCATGATTCACAATACAAGATATGCCCCAATTTATCTTTCTGAACCATTTCCAATTTCGTTCGTTCGCACATTTCAGCAATAGGCCTAGGCTCGAAGGTAGCTAGGCTATAAAAATAAAAAGGGAAAGAGGGAGAGAAGAGAACAAAAATAGGCACAATAATAGAATAGGCATATGATAACAGAAACAGACATATTAGAAATAGGCATGTAAGGACTGAATAGTAGATCAGGTGTACAGAGGAATACATATGATAACAGATCTGTTTACGTATGAATCAGATTCTTAACAGGCATAGGTTTAGATCCAAATTTATAAACATGTCAGGATTAATTGTTAAACATTTATGTCTAAAAATAACATGAACTCACAGAGATTGGATCTAAACAACAGAGAAAAATTAGGCTGAAGCTGTAAAAGAAATTCTTTTATGCATATAAGCTATTGTTGAAGAAAATACGCTAATTCAATCCAATCTAGGACAGCATCTCGTTGTCTCCGTCATTTTTGACGTGTAAGAACAACAGAAATGAGGTCCTATTTATAGCCTAAAGCCAGCGAACCAAGCCAATAAATCAGTCCACGTTCAGAAAAGAGAATTTGCCCAGATCTGGATTGGGTTGACTCACCCCGACCTGGATCGACCCATGGGTCGATCCCCCTACTTCTCCCACTTCTTCGCTGTTTGATTTATTTTGAAATTTTTGAGTTGATATATGTGTGTGTATATATATAATCCTCTTATACGTATACCAACTTCTAAGCTTAATAACTTTCTCATACAATGAACTCGTAGTATATCTTAAGTAGAATTCCGAGACGAACGCAACGGTATAGTCCATTTTACTTAATTCCCAGTATTTAATTAAGTATTATTTAGCTTATCGTTATAGTGTTCTATAAAATTATGGGGTGTTACATTCTCCCCTACTTAAAGGTTTTCGTCCCCGAAATCTCTAATTTAAGAAGAATGCATATCCGAACATCCATCAACCATCTACTCATCCATCAATCACAGGCATCCATTGTCCTTAAAAGAATTCCAATGCTTGTATGAACATATGCAAAGTGTGTGTATACGCCCCTATGCTAATGCGAAAAATCAGGCGGTCTACTGGTTCATTCGACTGCCTTAATGCAATGTATGTTAGTGCCATGGATCCAATCACATATGCAAATAGTGCTAGTCTATCATGTAAACACTATATGTGTGCATAATCATCCATCCAAATGCAATATCCATATAATGACACAACCTCCATCCATGAAATTTAAAATGCACACACATCTATATGCAATATATAAGTGATTAAGCCGATCTAGTGTCGTATGTGTGTATGCATCCACGAGAAACCTTTAGCAACCACTTGCATCCACTTCTCAAATGACAGAAGCAAGTATGAATAAAAGCTTGGAAAAAGAAGTTAAGAACATACCCTTGAAAAGAAAAGGAACGAAGTGTGAATCTTGTCTTTAGTCTCCCAAGTTCCATCTTCGCGATCTTTTCCCCATTGAACTTTTCTCAATTTGACCTCTCGGTTGCATAGCTTCTTAACCTATGATTCAAGAATACGGGTAGGAACTCGTCTAACTGTCGCCTCCTGTTCAACCTCTATTTCCTTAAGCATACTCGGTCTAACTACCTCTAGGGTATCATGCAGACACTTCCACAAATGAGAAACGTGGTAAACATCATGAACACCCGCCAATCTCTCTAGTAGATTCAACCTATAGGCCATTTGACCTATCCTTTCAACTATGGGAAATGGACTTAAATACCTTGGTGCCAGTTTCCCTACCCATCCAAAGCGAACCACATTCCTCAGAGGTGATACTTTGATGAAAACCATGTCTCCCACGTCAAACTCAGTATCGGTCCTTCTCTTATCTGCATATGACTTATGCCTGTCCTGAGCTATCTTCATGCATCTGCATATAAAATCAATCTTTTCTGAGGTTTCTTTTATCATCTCAGGTCCAAGTAAAAGGCTATACGTAGACTCCTACCAACAAGTCGATGATCTACAAGGTCGTTCGTACAATGCTTCGAATGGTGCCATTCCAATACTAGACTGATAACTGTTATTGTAGGTGAAATCAACCAATGAAATATGATCCTCCAAACTCCCTCCAAAGTCTAGGATACACAGCCTTAACAGACCCTCAAGAACTCTATTCACCCTCTCAGTCTGCCCATCAGTATGAGGATGATATGCAGTACTCAAACACAACTATGTACCTAATGCCTCTTGCAGGCTCTTCCAGAACTCACTTGTGAAGATGGGGGCACGATCACTCTCTATGCTAGAAGTTACTCCACGTAGATGGACTATCTCACGAAGATAAATCGATGCCAACTATGCTGCCATTTTATTTTTCTTAACAGGAATGAAATGAGCGCTCTTAGTAAGCCTGTTTACTATAACCCAGATAGTGGTGTTGCCCTTCTTCGATCTAGAAAAACCATCAGTGAAATCCATAGAGATTCTATCCCACTTCCATTGTGAGAGCTCCAAAGGATGAAGTAAACCACTGGGCTTTCTCTTCTTAGCTTTGACTTGTTGGCAAACTAAACATCGAGAGATAAACTCCACTACATCTTTCTTCATCCCTGCTCGAAAGAAGACCCTCTTCATATCTCTATACATCTTATCGCCGCCCAGTTGGATAGTCATCCTAGAATGATGGGCTTCCTCAAGGACTGTCTTCAATAGACTCCCAACTTGGGGAACACAGAGCCTTCTATCACATCGCAACCACCCTCTATCATCCGTGGAATATCTACTAAGGTGACTAAAAGTCTCCGCTCTACTGAGCCTATCCAAGATGTCTGCTATCTCTAGGACCTCTCGCTGCAAAGTTCCTAGCTGATCTATAAGAGTAGGTCGCACCTCTAAGGATGCCAATAAACCAGGTATAAAATCCGTAGATGTCCTAAAATCAAAGGTCGATATGTACTCTAAGCTCCGCCTCTCTACGAATAAAGGACTCAAAGTCATCGTCTACCTACTCAATGCATCCACCACCACACATTACCTTTGCCAGAGGTATAAGCAATCTCAAAATCATAGGATGCTAGGAACTCAATCCATCTCTGCGGTCTCAAATTGAGATCCCATTGCGAGAAAAAGTACTTGAGCGACTTATGGTCTGTGTATAACTCGAACCTTTCTTCAAGTCGATAATGTTGCTAAGTCTTAAGCGCGAACATTATGGAAGCCAACTCTGAATACTCTATAGGGTAGTTCTTCTCATGAACTCTCAGTTTTCTACCAACATATCATACTACTCTTCCATCTTTCATCAAGACGGCACTTAGCCCTGTACCACATGCATCAGTGTACACTGTGAACGCTTTATTTCCATCAGGAAAAGTGAAAATTGGTGTTGTTGTCAGAGCCCTCTATAACCGCTGAAAAGCATCCTCACAGTCAATGCTCCAAGAAAAGGCTAGATTCTTCTTCGTCATTTTGGTGAGTGAGGCTGATATCTTTGCAAAGTCCTTAATAAACTTCCTATAATAGCCCGCTAAACCGAGAAAACTCCTCAACTCCGTCGCATTATTTGTAACCTTCCAATCTGAACTACAATTACTTTCTCGGGATCCCCCGCTATCTCATCCTTGGAGACCACATGCCCCAGAAATCTTACTTCCTTTCTCTAAAAGTTACATTTGGAGAATTTCGCCTTAAGCTGGTGCGCTTGGAGAGTCCTTAAAACCTCCTTTAAATGTAGGGCATGCTCTTCCTTGCTATTCGAGAAGATCAAAATGTCGTCCACCAGACTACAAAGAACTTATTGAGAAACTCCCTAAATACCCTACTTATCATATCCACAAAATACGCAAGTGCATTCATAAAGCCAAAAGACACGACTAGCCACTAAAAGAAACCATCTGGAGTTCTGAAAGCGGTTTTGTCTATATTATCCTCGGCCACCCTCAATTGATGAAAACCCATGGTCAAGTCTAACTAAGAAAAAACAGATGCACCAACAAGCTAGTCGAACAGATCATCAATCTTCGGAAGTGGGTGCCTATTCTTCTTAGTGATATTATTCAACTTCTTATAATCTACACATAAGCGAAGCAAGCCATCCGCCTTAGTTGCAAAAACGACCGGAGCACCCCATTCAGATATACTTCGCCTAATAAACCCCTTCTCAAGTAGCTCCCCTGCTTGCTTGGAAAGCCCACTTCTCTCCCTAAGAGCCATGTGGCGCACATACAATGCGATTGGCTTCATATTATCCACCAAGTATATCCGGAAATCAATCTCGCGCCCCGGAGGTAATCACCTAACCTCCTCAAAAACATCCGGATACTCACAAACTAGCGGTACAGATCACAAATCATCAACAGATGCATCAAGTAATTCTAGAAAACTAAGCATGACAGACCCCTTTGGGTCACAAGAAATCTCGAGAGTCCTTCGTCGGCAAGTTGAAAGTCTAATGACCCTCCTCTCACAGTCTAGAATGGCACCATACATGGCTAGCCAATCCATCCCTAGAATCAAACCATAGCCCAAAAAACCAAGCACATATATGTCACACTCAAACTCGACGCCCAACACAGATATCCACAAACCCTAACAAATCATAGACAGATGAGTCGTGCGCCCAATGGGGTTTGAGACAACAGCGGGATCTGAAACTATACTTGTACTAAGGTGTAGAGACTCAACCACAAAATCAGATATAAAAGAATGCAAAGCATTAGAATCAAAAAGAGTCCTTATAGGATGACCGGAAAGAGAAATCAAACCTTCAACAGAAACATTCCTACCTCTGCCCAGTATGCTAGCCTCGAGAGCTTGCACCTTCCCTCCAGAAGATCCTGCCCTTTGGCCCTTTCCTTGAATCTTCGGGAACTCCCTAGAATAACGTCCGAACATACCACAGTTGAAACAAGAATTCTTCCTTTTTCTACAATCTTTGACCAGATGACCCACGTTCCCACAACCATAACATTTCTTCTTGCCATCAGCGTTGTCGTTCTTTCCACCCTTCATTTGTTGTTTTTTCTTGGGCCACGCTTTCTTGTTTTGTGTCTCGTCTGTCTTAGCCTCTTTCCTTTTGCCTTTATCTTCTTTGTGCATCAATGCCATATCAACGAGCTTCTTGAAAGTTCCCCATCGGAATATGATACATAGCCAATCCATGGAGGGGTTCATTCAATTTTTTTAAAAACCTCAAAGCTATCTTGTGCGGGGTATTCACCAGCTCCAACAAACCTTACCAACTTATTGAACTTATTGACATACTCTTTGACAAACATGCTTTCTTGCTTAAGTGCCAGAAACCTTTCTGTTTGCATACTCTCTTCTGCCTGAGAAAGAAACTACATCTCGAATCTCTATCGGAAATCATCCCAAGTATCAACTAGATACCCTGCTTGTGTCACTTCCCACCAGAATGAAGCCTCATCCTTCAGCTACCAAGCGGCCAACTATATCTTCCTACGGTCGTCAACCTAAAAAATCCCAAACAAATCCTCCGTCTCTTTAAGCAAATTCCATGTTTTCGCAAAGCTTTTAATTCCACAGAATTGTTTTCCTCCAATAGCATAGAAGTCTGTGCATATCTTAGAGAAATTATCTGCTCGCGGAGGAGGATGAGGAACAGCGGCTGCAGCTGGGGAAGGGGCGTTTGCTTGGCCTCCGGCATGTGCCATAACCTAAAGATATCTACGGAATCAAACTGGTATCTGAAAGCCCTCAAGAATATTCAGTTCCCCAAAAATGCTGGAAAGAAAAGGAAAAGGGATTCAAATAGAGAATCGAAGATATTTTACATGGCTTTGGGGAATATGTTTTCTAAAACAAACTTTTCTTTTGAAAATACTTTCTTTTAAAACCTTTTATCTGATCTTGTAACTTTCGGCTCTGATACCAAATGTGACACCCCACGTCCGTTAATGTCACTTTTTAAAAAATGCATTAAGTTCCGTGAAGCGTTATAGGAAAACAGAATAGAATCTCGCAAGACTGATATATAAAATAGCAGCAGAAACTTAAAGCTTTATTTTCCAATAGAAAACATCATGGTCCAAGATCTGGTTACAACCTCAAACTGAAATACTGAAATAAAATACATCAAATAAAAGCATTTGTCTTGCGCTAAAAACATCAGAGTACAAAAGTAAAAAGCCATAGTCCCCATAAGTAGCCATAAACAAGCTTATAAGAAATCAAAGCAGTACATCTAAGCAAATCCAAATCCAAGCATAGACAAAAGAGAGAGTATTTAATAAAGTCTGAGCGTTCCCACCCTAAGAACCTAGGGGGGAAACAGGAAGAGAGAGAAAAGGAAACAAAACGGGTCATACAAAAAGTCTAGAGAGTCAAGTTACTTTTAGCATGTAAATAAGTAAAAATACCATGATAGGCATATAAACTAGATGAGAGATAACAATATCGTATAACAGGTGTGAATAGGATGGACAAGATAAATAGAATATAGAATAGACTATGCTTCTCAAACACTTTTCTCTGCACCAATACTAGTATAACATATATGATCCCAACAGAAACACAATGGTAGACTTAGGAGTACATCTGGTAAGGGTTGTACCCCAAACAGTAATAACAGGTACCCAATCAGGAATAATGGGTGTTACCCGAACCAGAAACTGCGGGCACCTAAACTGGTAGGACAAGATATACCCTAATTACCACCCTCAATCGATCGACTCCCTATCTCGTAAATACCCTATGCTGGCCCTATAGTAGGATGTATCACTTCCTAAAGTGGCAACCCCTAGGAGGATGCAGACCTATTTACTGGTATTTCACGCACATGAATCTGTTGGAACGCACCATCAGAAAACCTCCCCCCATATGAACCTCTTATAATCAGCTCAGTAAGTGTGCCATGACCCCTACCTAATGCGGGGCCCCCCTTTGATACCAGAATGGGTTACTGACTAATACGGGTCCCATGCAACAGATGACACAATCCACTACCTAGGCTTGTGTCCCCAACTATTAGGATTTTGACAAGTTATGCCTAACATATTAACAAGTCCGTGTAACCGTAATAGATAAAAAATGTTAAGTATAATGGGTTCGTATAACCCCCCATAGATTTACTTAACCCCCACAGATTCGAATAAGTTTATTTAACCCCCACAGATTCGAATAAGCTTACTTAAACCCCACTATCTAACAGGTTCGTATAACCCCAACATATTTAAACTGGTTAAGTATTACAGGTTAATAGGTTCATATAACCCCCCTCACATATCTAAACAGGTTTCACATATTGTTTACAGTTTCATTACATTTTGTGCTTAATCTATAAATTAAGACTACGGATTTACATGCCGCAACCCTCAAGTCATAATTCATAGTATAAGGTATGCTCCAAATTTTATCCTTACATCATAGTATAGGTTATGCCCCCAAATCCCAGTCATGATTCACAATACAAGATATGCCCCCAAGTTATCTTTCCCAATCATTCCCAATTTCGTTCGTTCACATATTTCGGCGATAGGCATAGGCTAGTCGAGGCTATAAAAATAAAAATGGAAAGAGGGAGAGAAGAGAACAGAAATAGGCATAATAACAGAATAGGCATATGATAACAGAAACAGGCATATTAGAAATAGGAATGTAAGGACTGAATAATAGATCAGGTGTACATAGGAATACATGTGATAACAGATCTGTTTAGGTATGAATCAGATTTTTACAGGCATAGGTTTTGATCCAAATTTATAAACATGTCAGGATTAATTGTTAAACATTTATATCTAAAAATAACATGAACTTACAAAGACTGGATCTAAAGAATAGAGAATAATTAGGTTGAAGCTATAGAAGAAATTCTTGTATGCGTATAAGCTGTTGTTGAAGAAAATAGGCTAATTCAATCCAACCTGGGGTAGCAACTCATTGTCTTTATTGTTTTTATGTGTAAAAACACAATTGAAATGAGGTGCTATTTATAGCCTAAAGCCAACGAACCAAGCCAACAAATCAGTCCAACTTCAGAAAAGAGAATTCGCCCAGATCTGCATTGGGTCGACCCAGCTGGGTCTTGGGTCGACCCCAATGGGTCGATCCCCCTACTTCTCAAGCTTCTTCTCTGCTTGATTTATTTTGAAAATTCTGAGTTGAAATGTGTGTATACATATAATCCTCTTCTACGTATACAAACTTCTAAGCTTAATCACTTTCTTATACAATGTTCGTTTTACGCAAGCTCATAGTCTATCCTAAGCAGAATTCTGAGACGAACGCAATGGTATAGTTTGTTTTACTTAATTCCCAATATTTAATTGAGTATTCTTATTATATTGTTATAGTGTCATTTAAAATTACGAGGTGTTACATTTTGTGTCCGGGTTCGTTGGTTTTAGGCATATATAGGATGACATTTCTATTGTTTTACACATCAAAAATAATGGACGCAACGAGATACTGTCCCAGCTTGGATTGAATTAGCCTATTTTCTCAAACAACAGCCTACACGTGTACAAGAATTTCTTCTACAACTTCAGCACAATTTTTCTATGTTCTTTAGATCCAATCTCTGTGAGTTCATGTTACTTTTAGATACAAACATTTAACAAGTAACCCTGACATGTTTATAAATCTGGATCTAAACTTATGCATGTTAAGAATCTGATTCATGCCTAAATAGATCAGCTATTACATGTATTCCTCTGTATACCTAATTTGCGGTTCAGTTTTTATATACCTATTTATGATATGCCTATTTCATCTATCATATGCCCATCTCTGTTATCGTATTCTTATTTTATTTTATATGAATATTATGTTCTTCTCTCTCATTCCCTTTTTATTTTTATAGCCTAGGCTACCTTCGAGCCTAGGCCGATATTGCTGAAATATGCGTAAGAACGAAACTGGGTTAAATTGGGAATGGTAATTTGAGGGAATAAATTGTACTATGAATCACGACTGGGATTTGGAGGCATAAACTATATTGTGAAATATAGCCAAAATTTGGGACATATCTTATACTGTGAATTATAACTTGGGATTTGGGGGATATAAATCTGTAGGCTTAATTTAAGATTAAGCGAAACTTGTTAATAGAACTATAAAGAACCTATGAAACCCGTTTGATCTGTTAGGGTTATATAAACATGTTTAACCTGTAGGGTTATGTTAATCTATTTAATCTGTGGGGATTAAGTAAACATGTTGAATCTGTGGGGTTAAGTAAAACTGTTAAATCTGTGGGAGGTTATACGAACCCGTTAAACTTAACCTATTTTATATGTTGGTGTTATGCGGGCCTGTTAATCTGTTAGGCATAACCTGTCAAAAATCCTAGTTAGTTGGGGATACAAGCCTAAGGGGTGGCTTGTGTCATTTATTATGTGGAGCCCATATCAGTCAGTAACCCATTCTGGTATTAAAGGAGGACCCCGCACTAGTTAGGGGTTTGGGCACACTTACCGAACTGATTATAAGCGGTTCATTTAGGGAGAGGTGTTCTGATGGCGCATTCCAACAGAGTTATTTGCGTGCATGGGTCTGGCTTGCTTGGGAAAATAAGCAGCTATAAGACCTATAAATAAGTCTCTGTCCTTCTAATGGTTGCCACTTTAGGAAGTTATACAACCTATTATAGGGACGACACAGGGTATTTACATGGTAGGGAGTCGAACATTGGGGGTAGTAATTAAGGTACATCTAGTCCTGTTTAGGTAACTGTTGTTTCTGTTTGAGACAACACCCATAATTTCTGTTTAGGTACCTGTTATTTCAATTTAGGGTAAAACCCGTTACTAGAAGTACACCTAAGTCGACCATATGTTTATGTTGGGATCATTTTGCTTCTGTTAAGTAATGGGAAAACACTTAATCTGCTATACTAGTATTGGTGCAGAGAAAAGTTTTTGAGAAGCATAATCTACTCTGTTTATCCCGCTTATTATGTTCAACCTGTCCATACCTGTTATATGATACTGTTATCTCTCATCCAGTTTACATGTCTGTCATGATAATTTCACTTAGTTATATGCTAAAAGTCACTGGAGTCACCAGATTTTATATCTAACCCATTTTATATCTAACCCATTTTATGTATCGCTTTGACTACTTGTCTACTTGTTTATGGCTTCTTATAGGGACTATTGCTTTTTTTACTTCTGTACTCTTATGGTTTTTAGTGCAAGACAGATGTTTTTATTTGATGTATTTTATTCCATTATTTAAGTCTAATGTTGTAACTGGAATTTGAGACCACGATGTTTTTGTTGGAAAATAAAGTTTTAAATTTCTGCTGCTATTTTATATATCTATCTTGTTAGATTTTGTTCTGTTTACCTATAACGCTTCACAGAACTTAATGCATTATATTAAAGAGTGAAATTAACGGATGTGGGTTGTCACATTATCAGAATCCGTTCTCTAATAACCCCCAGTGGTTTTTGATTGTATACTATTAGGTAGAGTGTGAGATGAAAGTGTTCTGCTAAATGTTTATTTATTTGAGTTAGACATTATTATAATATCATAATAGGTATGATTTCAAAATATTTTGGGTTATCGTAAGGTAAAAACCGTTTGAAATTATGTGTGGACTGGTCTTATGATTATCCTTTTCTTTGGAAAAGGATTTTAACCTTAAATCTAGCTGGATAATACCTATATACTTAGTGAGTTTTCTCACAACCGTTCACCAAATTGATCCGTGGCGTTTGCAATGGTCGGGTCAGAACGAATTCTACATATTCAGGCTATCGGATGCTGAGAAGTCCAGAGATGAGCTGGATAAGTCCGGACGTATGATTTGTATAGTATTATTCCGCTATGTGTTGCATTTGAGGACATGTTATTATAACTGTCCAGATGTATTGAATGTCCGATATACTTTGATGATCATAAGTATTTTTGTAAGCTCTCATTAAAGATTTATTCCTATATTATATTTTGCTCTGCTGCGATGTGAGACTCTACGAATTGCTAGTTAGTTTGGTTCTTCCTATTTTTTCTATTCTAATATCTCTTTCGTACCCTTTCTCACCCTCTAATTTCTTTCTTTTAGCTTTCTGGATTTTGGTACTCAAGTTCAGACACATAAATACATGGGAAGTATTAGTGTTGAAAATTCGAGCATCCAAATTTTCCGGGACACCGCAATTCATGTACTTGTCAAATAGTTCCACCGAAATCACAAGATGGAGTCTCACCCCTAGCTCGAAAAGGGAGCACAACTATCGTAGGGATGTCGACACTTTATGCATAAATTTTTTGTTGGAGTTATATTTAGTGTTTTTAGATGAGTGTCTCTTACTTTTGAATATAGGTTGATCTACTTGTTGATTTTTTCACCAACTAGGGCTGAGGTATAAGTAATAATTTCCAAAAGATCAAAATTTCCAAGGTGTTGTTAGTTGCACAAGTAATAATTTGTATGCTATCTTAGAGTGCTTCTTACTTGAAGGCCTTTAAGGCCTCTAGGATAGCATACAAATTATTACTTATGCAATCAATATCACCTTTGAAAATTTTGATCTTTTGAAATTATTACATGAGCTTGTGGTTTCGGTGGAGCAGTTCACAGCAATAGGAATATCACCCGAGCTGGTGGGATAAGGCTAGTCAAAAGTGGATGCTTATGACGACCGCCCTATACCTCCTGCACAAAACTAAGGAGAAGTGCGCTGTGTGATGTGCTAGATTTATACAAGATGATCATCAGGGTAGAAAAATTCGAAAATAGAAACTGTCGTATAACTCGCAACGCATGGACAATATATAATAATAAAATATACATTAGGAAATAGTAATGAAGCACAACTGAGCAGAGAATCAAATTTCCATAAAACCATAAAATTTTGGGTATGATACTTCTCGATGAATCTCTAACTACAATATGCCTCACTACATCCCTCAGAGTCTCAGTAACATCAACTTACAGCAAAAATAGAAAAGAAATAGCTAAGTAGTAAATAGTAATAATACACCAGCCTCCTTCTAGTCACCGCATAGTAGCACCGACACCAAACCTGCTACCTGCTATTCAGTCTGCTCATCAACAACACTGATGAACAACCCAAGGTAATAAGAGGGAAACATAAAGCCTTTAGTTAGACAACAGTCTTTGTGAGCGATAAAACAACTGATAACAATTACATATGATAATATGAGTATAGACGGATCAACCAATCGATCTGCCTAGCAACCAACAAGATATCATGTGAAAACTATCCATCCCATAACATATTAGAAAATAGGAAAGGACTACCCCCGATCCCACTTCCCTTCAACATCCAACAGTGATGGCTACCCAGAGAAAATAGTGAACAAATCATAAAGTGAACCAAAGCATCCATAACATCCAATATCCTAGTTGTCACCGACTACAGTCGTGAATCCATTAGTTACCGAACTTGCATTTCACTTGGGAAAAGGGCTAATGGAAAACCATGATTCTCTCCAAACTACAATATGCCATTATGACTCATATGCTTGCATCCTACCTGACAGATCACTCCTACCTGAGTTTGACCCAAGGTACGCGATCCTACCTGATCCTTATGGGATCCCCGTGATACGTCTACTTTGAGTCAATACGAACACTTCGATAACCAGCGATCCCTTGGTGCATCTAATTTGTCGAGCCTTTCTCCTTGGCGACATCACTTCTTTAGTCAAGCTACATCTTGAACTAATTCCTTTATCATCCCTGGTTAACTCCTACTCGAGTCAACCCATCATCAAACTATATTGTATACCATTCCATGACCAGTATCACATAAACTTAGCTTTGCCCATTCCTGCCTAAGTTCACAATCGAAATATGCATCAATCATCTGAAGTCCAATTCAATCCAAACTTTACCAACAACTTCAAGAAGCCAAGACAACTAAGCCCCAAAAATCTCACTTCCCCGGGCCCACCCTTATGGGTTGGTGCCGACCCTCATACTTGGTTAATTTTAGCTAAGTGTCTGGCCCAACTCTTTCATCACCTCGAGTATGTTCTTCCGGCCCAACATCCAACTATTTAGACATTCTTTTTCGAAGCTTCTGCTGATCCATTAACATCTCGATAAATCAACCTTGGACCCATCCAAAACGCATTCGATTGATTCAGAAACTCACCAATAGCTTCAACTCACAATTACAATACCACGCACCGAATTCCAAGCCACATGACGCTTCCATATAGGTCGGTGCCGACCCATGTACTTAGCGTACATGGACATCAAATTTTTTGTGCCCCAATACTCGGTTTTCCAGAGCGCCTACACCAAGTTTCGTCTAAATCCGATTATCTGAACCTCCGATTTGCTTTATTCTTCAATCCTATGATTCTACGTTAAAAAATCTAACTTACAACTCAAACAACGCAATCAAAAAAAATATCAATCGATACAACAATGATCATACAAACATGAATTATCCATGAACATAGCACAATCATATCATAAACATGAGATCTAGCATGATTTGGATCTAAACATGTGAATAAACATGGTGGATCTAACAGTTATCCGACTAATATGATCAAATTAGGTTTTCCTAGGGTTTCTAGATATGAGTTAAACATATATGATCAGATCTAAGGTGATTTTAACATGATACATATGAATATGATCCTACTTTACCCATACATTTTGTAGCTTCTGTGTGAGAGATATCTATCACTCACCAATTTCTAGATTTGTTGTAGATTCAATTAGATCAGATCTGGACATCGCTGAAACCCCTTGAATTTGATGTAATGTGATGTGATCTAATCCTCTTCGATGATGATCTACCGTCCTTGATGATGATCTATCTTCTAAATGCAATCTATGATGAATTTGATTGATGAGAGTGGAGAAATAGGGTTTTAGGCTGAACCTTAATAATCACATACGCTCAACCTAAAACTTAGAATGAAGAGAGTAGCCCTAGTTCTCTCCCCAAGTCCTCCTATTTATATTTGTTGCTCATAGGTCTAATGGGTTTGGCTGACCAGCCTATTAGCTGCTAGCCTAAAGGCAAGTTGAAACGTAAAACAGTGATTCCTCCTAAACCACTGAACCAAATCCTTTGTGTGACCACTCTACGGAATTGTAAACAACCATTCCAATCTAATGAAATTTGTCTCAACAGCTGATTCGATACCTATCTTAGGTTATAGCCCAAACAATAAAACTAAAGGGCAAAGTGGTAAAACTTGAATTCACTAAAAATCATGGACATGTCTCACATCCCCATGAACAACATACCAGAACCGAAAAATGATCTGACCACTAGAGAATAAAATATAATTACTTTATGATCGGTCAATATGTAAAATACGGGTCGTTACAATGCTTTTGATTACTCTAATCCCACTAACTTCGGATGACGTCCCTATTCACATCAATCATCTGAAGTTCATTTCAATCCAAACTTCACCAGTAATTTCAGGAAGACAAGACAACCAAGATTCCAAAATCTCACCTACCCTGGGTCTACCCTTATGGGATGGTGCCGACCCTCACACTTAGCCAATTTTAGCTAAGTGTTTGGCCCTAGTCCTTCATCACTAGGGGAACGCATTGGATATTTACCTAAACCAGTGCGTCCTTGGGCTGATCCAACTTTGGCCCCAAGACGTTGGTCTCTAACTAGAGAAGTAAATGCTTGAGCTTGAGAAGCTTCTGGTCTGGTGGCTCCGTAAAATTCACTAGGATAAGAATTATTATTGAACCAAACGAAACAACAAGCGATGAAACCAAAGAAAGATAATGCAACTAAATTATAAGACAAGTTCGAGTATGTCCTACCAGTCCAACCTCCAATCGTTTTGACGTTCATTTTCGATGCTTTTGTCGGTCCATTCACATCTCTGAAAATCAACCTTCAACCCATCCAAAACACATCCGATTAAACTGGAAACTCACTATTAGCTTCAACTCACCATTACAATGCCAGGAACCAAATTCCAAGACCACATGACGCTTCCACATGGGTCGGTGCCAACCTATGTACTTAACGTACATGGACACTGAAATTTTTGTGCCCCATTCCTCCATTTTCCAGAGCGTCTCCGCCAAGTTTCGTCTGAATTCGCTTATCTGAACCACTAATTTGCTATGTTCTTCAATCCTGTGATTCTATGTAAACAATCTAACATACAACTCAAACAACGCAACCAAAACAAACATCAATCCATATAGCAATGATCATACAAACATGAATAATCCATGAACATAGTAGAAACATAACATAAACATGAGATCTAGCATGATTTGGATATAAACATGTGAATAAACATGATAGATCTAATAGTTATCTAGTTAATATGATCATATTAGGTTTTCCTAGGGTTTCTAGGTCTGAGTTAAACATATGTGATCATATCTAAGGTGATTTTAACATGATACATATGAATATGATCCTAATTTACCCGTACAATCCGTAGTTTCTGTGTGAGATATATATCACTCACCAATTCCTAGATTTGATGCAGATTCAATGAGATCAGATCTAGACAGTGATGAAATTCCTTGAATTTGTGCAATATGATGTGATCTAATCCTCTTTGATGATGATCTACCATTCCTTGATGATGACCTATCTTCTAGATGCAATCTATGATGAATTTGATTGAGGAAAGTGGAGAAATAGGGTTTTAGGCTAATATTGGAGAATCACATACGCTCGACCTTAAACTTTGAATGAAGTGAGTGGCCCTAAATCTCTCTACAAGTCCCCCTATTTATATCTTTTGGTCATTGGTCTAATGGGCTTGGATAACTAGCCCATTAGTTGCTGATTAGTCTGCCTAAACGCAAGTTGAAACATGTACAGTGATTCCTCCCAAACCGCTTAACCAAATCCTTCATGTGACCACTCTATGAATTATAAACAACCATTCAGATCTTATAAAATTGGTCTCACCACCTAATTCGATTTCTATCTTAAGTTATAGCCCAAATAGTAAAAGAAAGGGGAAAATGGTCATACTTGAATTCAGTAAAAATCACGGACATGTCTCACATCCCCATGAACAACATACCAAAACCTGATAATGATCCGACTACCAGATAATAAAATATAATTATTTTTCGATCGGCCTATACGTATGATACTGGTCCTTACATTTTTTCCCCCATCAGGAATTTCGCCCCCGAAATCCCAAGCAAACACGAGCAAACACAGTATCCTGTATACCTACCAACAATGAGCAGCCAATCTACCATGCAATCTAGCATCCAACAATCCATGCATCAAAAATCTTATCTAAGCATGCAGAACTTCTAATAGTGCAAGACACAATGGCATAAGTAAGATACCATATATGGGACATACTACTCGAAGAGTTCTGGATGGGTCAACTTCATTCTCTCTTTTGTTTCCCACGTGCAAACATCATCATTCTCTCTACAATGTACCTTGACTAGCTTAAAAACATTCCTCCTAAGCTGTTTCGTGTCATTCCCTACAACGTGAAGTGACTTACAAGGTTTAGAAACTTCGGGCTCGACCTCAAAATGTTCAAGCCAGTCTGGAGATACCGTAATATTCGAGTCGGGAACGAACTTCCGTAGAAACGATATACGAAAAACATTATGCACAATCGTAATCTTCCCAAGTAATTCCAATCTTTAAGCGAATTTTCCAATACGCTCGATAATCAGAAACGACCCAACAAACCTTGGCGCTAACTTCCCTTCCTTTCCAATGCAAACCACATTCCTTAGTAGCAAAATCTTAACAAACACCATATCTCCAACTGAGAAATCCAAATCCTTTCGTCGCTTATCGGTATAACTTTTCTGGCGATATTGAGCTGCTATCATTCATTGTCGAATGACTTCAATGTTATACGTAGTTTCTCTTATCGTCTCAGGTCCAAGTACTAGCTTCTCGCCAGTTTCCAACCAATAAGATGGAGAATTATATGGCCTATCGTACAATGCCTCATATGGTGTCATTCTAATACTTGATACATAAATGTTATTATAAGAAAAATCAACTAAATGCAAATGGTCTTCCTACAATCGATCCTCCAAAATCTAATATGCATGTTCTAAGAAGGTCTTCCAATACTCGATTAACACTTTCAGTTTGCCCATCTATCTGGGAATGGTAAGTCATATTAAAACATAGTTCGGTTCCTAATGTTTCTTGAAAACTCTTCCAGATTCCACTGGTGAATAACGGATCTCGATCGCTAACAATACTCTTCGGAATTCCGTGGAATCGAACTATGCATTTAAGATATAACTCAGCCAACATTGATGTAGTCCCAATTGATCTGATAGGAATAAACCTTGCGCTTTTAGTCAAGCGATCCACGACAACCCAAATACAATCATTTCTTCCCTTGTCCATGGTAATCCATTAATAAAATCCATCAATACTTTCTCCCATTTCCACATAAGAACTTCCAATGGATGTAACAACTTTCTCGACTTCTTCTGCTCGGTTTTAACTAGCTGACAGTCCATACACTTCGAGATAAATCTTACAACATCTCATTTCATACCTTCCCACTCGTAAACTCGCTTCATACCTCGATAAATCTTACTACTTCCTAGATGTATCGTCAATCCGGAGTTATGATATTCCCTTAAAACTTCATCTCTCAATTCATCTATATCATGAATAACCAGTCATTCATTCTTACAAAGCCAACCATCTCGAACGACTTCGAAATCCTTAATTTCCTGTGGATCTACACTCATTCCTAACCTTCGGATGATTTCCATAAGCTTACCGTCTCGCTTTCGTCTTTTGCCAATCCTTTTAATGAGAGTTGGTCTAATCGACAAGCTTGCTAACATCTCGGGTTCTAACTCACAATGAAGTCTAAAATCAAATCCAGCCAAATACTCGAGATGTTTCCATCCCGAAAACATGGATCCCACACTAGCATCTCTCCTACCTAACGCATCGGCTACGGCGTTACCTTTTCTTGAAGTATAAGCTATTCCAAAATCGTACGACACCAAAAACTCTAACTATCGTTACTGCCAAAGATTCAAATCATTTGGGGAGAAAAGAAATTTCAACGACTTATGATTCATAAACAACTCAAATCTAACTCCCAACAAATAATGCCGCCAATTCTTCAGAGCAAACACTATCACCACTAACTCTAAATCGTGAGTTGGGTAATTCCCTTCATACGGCTTCACTTGTCGACTTGCACAAGCTACAACTTTTTCTTTCTACATTAGCACCTCTCCAAGTCCAGTGCCACATGCATCGGTATATACTACCATCTCTTCGTTCTCGTTTGGAATAGTCAACATAGGAGCACTTGTCAATCTCTCTTTCAAAACTCCAAAGGATTGCTCACACTTCGTAACCTATGCGAAGATTTGATTCTTCTTTTTCAATCATGTTAATGGTGCAGCTGTCTTTGAGAAATCCTTGGTAAATCATCGATACTATACTGCCAAACCAAGGAAACTCCTAATATCCGTCACATTCTTGGGTTGATCCTAATCTTGGATTGTTGCTACCTTAGCGGGATCCACCGCTATTCCTTGTCCCGATACGACATGACCCAAGAACCTTACTTCCTCCTTCCAGAAGTAACACTTCGAAAACTTAGCCCTCAATTGAAGTTTTCGTAAGATTTCAAAAACAATTCTTAAGTGCATCTTGTGCTCTTCCTCATCCCTTGAGTATACTAATATGTAATCCACGAACACAAGTACAAACTTCTTCAAGTCAATTCATAACATCCACAAATATGTCAATGCATTAGTCAATCCAAATGACATCACTAGCCACTCATAGAATCTGGATGGTGTTCTTAATGCAGTCTTCGACACTCTATCCTTAGCCAGTCTCTATTGCTGAAATCCCATCGCCAAATCCATTTGGGAAAACATCTTGGATTCCTAGAGTTGTTCAAACAAGTCAACTATTATCGATAATGTGTACTTGTTATTCTTAGTCATCTTATTCGGCTCACAATAATCCACACATAATCGTAACGATCCATCAGTCTTGGTTGCGAACACAACTGGTGCACCCCATTGGGATATGTTTCTCTGAATGAATTCCTTACTCAGAAGATCGTTCACTTGCACCTCTAACTCTCGCTGTTCTTTAGGCGCCATCCTCCTAAGAGGCATAGCAGCAGGTCTGGCTCCATCCGCTAAATCAATCCAAAACTTGATCTCTCGCTGTGGTAGCAACCCTCTGACTTCGTCAAACACATCAGAAAACTCTCATATGATTGGAATAGATGACGTCCCCTCTTGGGTTTAAAAAGCTAACCACAACTCCATCTTCTGGTATGAAACGTATCAGAATCGTTCGCCCTTCCACATTCCCGATTGTCAACTCATGCCTCTCGCAATCCAGAGCAGCCATATACTTCTTAAGCCAGTCCATACCCAAGATAATTCCAAAACCAGCATAATTCAAAAAAAAAAAAAAAAAACCACACATAAAAGAGCAACCATGACTCGATAAAACTAGACCATAAAAAATCATACAAAGACTAGACGAACCCCTTACCCAATTAGTCACGACTAATGGTTTATCAACACCCTTAAGTTATGAACCTAACTTAGAGATAAGATCATTACAAATAAAAGAATGTGATGCTCCAGTATGAAACAAAGCTCGAACAAAAACATCTATGATGGAAAGCATACCTTGCACAACAACATTCTTCCCCTTCTCCTCCATAATCAAATCCCTCAAAGAAGATGAAGCAACCTCCAAAGCATATGCCTTCACAATCTGCTTACCTTTGGTGGTTCTAGACAGTTCTTCCTCACATGCTCGGGTTTATCACAGTTATAACACTTTCCCTCCACTTTAGGGTTCTTAAACTAATTGGAATAATGTCCCTTCTAATGACAATCAAAACAAGTAACCTTACCCTTCAGATTCTTCTAGCCATTCTTTCCTCTTTGTCGTTTCTTATTACCATTCCACTTTCTCTTGTTATCACCACCTTGTTGTGGTTTTGAATCCCCCCTTTTATTCTCAATAACAGCCTCAACCTTCTAAGGAAACAAGCTTTCCTTCCTCAAATCTTTTTCAACTAACTTCTCAGAAGAGTCGTAAATGTGGTCGATCAATTGCCTTATAATATTCTCAGCTAATCCCAAAATAAATTTCTCATTATTTTGGTAAGGAGTCTCGATATACAAATGAGCATACTTGGATAACGCTTCAAACTTAGTCTTGTACTCTGTGATAGGTCTCTCTCCTTGCTTCAAATCAACAAACCTTCTAAACAATATCGATTTATGGACCATAGAAATGAACTTTTCCTCAAACTTAGTCCTAAACTGATCCTAAATGATCTGGTCCTCTGGAGTCTCCAAAGTAATAGAGTTCCACCAATCCATCGCTCGTCCTTGCAGCTGCCTCGATGCAAGCTTTTGCTTAGTTGCATCATCAATTCCCAAGTCTCCAAAAATCCGAGCACAAGTATCCAGCCAATTATGAACTTCAACCGTCGGTTCTGTCCCAACAAACGTCTTGCCGCCCAAAGAAGCATAAACCTTGCACAACTTAGCGAAATCCACTGCCCTAGGTGCCCACACAGGAACACCACCATCTACTGCCGCTCTTAGAGTGGGAATCCCCCTCATGATCGCTTCCATCATGGCCTCGAACATAGTAGGGTAATATGGCATAGCAGTTGCAGCTCCCGATTGGCTATCGTCGCTCACCCCTCCAGTTGCAGGCTCATTCCTAGCAGCGTGTCTCAAAGTTCGTCAACTCATCTTTACTCTGAACAAGAGTCAATCCACATTAGAGAAAGCCGCATTGGTGTTCAAGTGCTAGTTAACCCACTAAACTATACTATATACATATATATAATTTAGCAATCACTAATTAAAATTACAAATATGTCTCTCATATGTTTATACATTCGCGAAATTTGGGTAAAATCGATAAACCAAAGCTTTGATACCAAATATAATGACCGCCCCATACCTTCTGCACAAAAGTAAGGAGAATTGCACGTATGACATGCCAGGCCGATATGAGACGATCATAAGGGTAGAAAAGTTCGAAAATAGAACCTGTCATATAACTCACCGCACATGGACAATATATATAATAATAAAATATACAACAGGAAAAAGTAACGAAGCACAACTGAGTGGGAACCAAATTTCCATAAAACCATAAAAAATTGGGTATAATACGTCTCGATACATGAATCTTTGATTACAATATGTCTTACTACATCCCTTAGAGTCTCAATAACATCAACATACATCAGAGATAGAAAAGAAATAGCTAAATAATAGACAGTAATAATACGCCAACCTCCTGCTCGTCACCGCACAGCAACACCGGTACCAACTCGGCTACCTTCTATTCAGTCTGTTCATCGACAACATTGATGAACAACCTAAGGTAATAAGAGGGAAACATAAAAACTCGAGTCAGACAATGGTATTCGTAAGTGATAAAATAACTAACAACAGTTACACATGATAATATGAGTATATGTGGACCAACCAACCGATCTTCCTAGCAACCAACAAGAAATCTTGTGAAAATTATCCATCACATGTCACATCAGAAAATAGGAAAGGACTACCCCCAATCCCGCTTCTCTTTGACATCTTACGGTGATGGCATACCCAGACAAACTAGTGAAGAAAACGTAAAGTCAACCATAGAATCCAATATTTTAGCCATTACCGACTATAGCTGTGAATCCATCAGTTATCGAACTTGCATTACACCGGTCAAAAAGGCTAATGGAAAACCCCGGTTCTAGTAGACAGCCATACGCCATTATGATTCATTTGTTTTCCTCCTAACTGAGACAACTAGATCGCTCCTACCTGAGTTTGACCCGAAGTACATGATTCTACCTGATCCTTGTGGGCGTCCCTACGTTACCTCTGCGTTGAGTCTGCTAGAACACTTCGATAACCAATGTTTCCTTGGCGCATCTAATTTGTCGAGCCTTTCTCCTTGGCGACGTCACTTCTTTAGTCAAGCTGACTCTTGAATTAATTCCCCTATCACCCCTGGTTAATTCCTACCTGAGTCAACACATCATCAAACTGTATCATATATCATTCCACAACCAGAATCTCATCAACTTAGCTTCAAACACTCCTGCCTAAGTTCACAATCGAAACACCATTCATCTTCGAGTTGCGCATCAATCATTTGAAGTCCATTTCAATCCAAACTTCACCAGCAACTTCTAGAAGCCAAGACAACCAAGCCCCCAAAATTTCACCTCCCCCGAGCAAACCTTCATGGGTTGGTGCCGACCCTCAAGGGTCGGTATCGTCCCTTATACTTAGGCAATTTTGGCTAAGTGTCTAGCCCTAGTCCTTCATCACCTCGAGTATGTTCTTCTGGTCCAACTTCCAATCATTACAACGTTCGTTTACGAAGCTTCTGCCGGTCAATTCACATCTCTAGAAATCAACCTTCGACCAATCCAAAACACATCCGATTGACTTGGAAACTCACTAGTAGCTTCAAATCACCATTACAATGTGACCCACCGAATTCCAAAACCACACGACAGTTCCATATGGTCCTGTGTCAACCCATGTACTTAGCGTACATGAACATGAAATTTTTTGTGCCCTATTCCTCCATTTTCCAGGGCGCCTCCAACAAGTTTCATCTGAATCCGTTTATCTGAACCTCCTATTTTCTTTGTTCTTCAGTCCTATGATTCTATGGCAAACAATCTAACATACAACTCAATCAAAACAATGAAATCAAACATTAATGCATACAGCAATGATCATACAAACATGAGTAATCCATGAACATAGCACAAACATATCATAAACATGAGATCTAGCATGATTTGGATCTAAACATGTGAATAAACATGATGGATCTAACAGTTATCCGGTTAATATAATCAAATAAGGTTTTCCTATGGTATCTAGGTCCGAGTTAAACATATATGATCAGATCTAAGATGATTTTAACATGATACATATGAATATGATCCTAATTTACCCATAAAATCCGTAGCTTCTGTATGAGAGATATCTATCACCTACCAATTTCTTGATTTGATGTAGATACAATGAGATCAGACCTATACAGGGTTAAAACCCCTTAAATTTGGTGCAATATGATGTGACCTAATCCTCTTTGATGACGATCTACCCTTCCTTGATGATGATCTAGCTTCCAGATGCAATCTACGATGAATTTGATTGAAGAAAGTGGAGAAATATGATTTTGGGCTGAATCTAGAGAATCACGGACGCTCAACCTAAAATTTAGAATGAAGAGAGTAGCCTAATTCTCTCCCAAAGTCCTCCTATTTATATCTGCTGCTCATAGGTCTAATAGATTTGGCTAACCAACCCATTAGCTACTGACCAGTTTGCCTAAACGCAAGCTGAAATGTAAAATAATGATTCCTCCAAACTGCTGAACCAAATCCTTCATATGACCACTCTACGGAATTGTAAACAACCATTCCGATCTAATGAGATCTGTCTCAATAGCTGATTCGATTCTATTCTTAATTTATATCCCACACAGTAAATGAAAGGGGAAAATGGTCATACTTGAATTCAGTAAAAATCATGAACA
Source organism: Allium sativum (assembly GCA_030737875.1). Classification (NCBI taxonomy): domain Eukaryota; kingdom Viridiplantae; phylum Streptophyta; class Magnoliopsida; order Asparagales; family Amaryllidaceae; genus Allium; species Allium sativum. The sequence continues at coordinate 933,265,283 of CM060912.1, read as the reverse complement.
TGTCTCACTTCCCCATGAACGACATACCAAAACCTGAGAATGATCTGACCATCAGAGACTAAAACATAATTATTTTACGATCGATCGATACGAAAATACAGGTCGTTACAGGCTTTTGATTACTCTAATCCCACTAACTTTGGACGATGTTCCTATTACTGTCAGATAGTTCTACAGGAACCACAAGCTTAAGCCTTATCCCAACCTTGAGAAACGAGCACAGCTACTGTAGGTATGTTAGACACTTAATACATGAATTTCTGCTTTACATTATATTTGATAGTTGTTGGTCACCTTGTTTACTACATAAATTTACACACACTCAACTTATACATACATACGTACGTATGCCCGCATGTATGTGTATATATGTATGAGTGGTGTGTTTCAGACTAGTTCATTTGTTCGCTGCTCACACTTGTGATAAATGCTTGATACTGTCCACTATTACATGCTACCTTGCCATATCCTTGCCTCCTATGTAGTGTATTTTATGAAATGTTGATAGTATATTGATCTTTCCCCATGTTGACAAGTTTGTGTATTTTTCACTCGTATTAACGTGTATCAACATATGTGTACACATATATATATATATATGCGTGTATTGGTGTGTGAGAATCGTATGTAGGGGTGACAATTAGACCCGATCCGTTGGACCCGGACCTGACCCGTCGGGTCTCAGTTCTAGGCGCGTCGGATTTTGTCGGGTCTGAACTATACATTTCAAAAATCTACACCCGACTCGACCTGACCCGAGCTTCGGTTCGGGTCAGGTCGGGTCGGGTCGGGTTGGGTTGAATAATAACACTAAAAATACATACATTTCAATTCTTTTTGGTCGGGTATTTTGGGTCGGGTCAATGCGGGTTAGGTTTGATCGGGTCTTAGTTGTATTAATCATCACCAAGACCTGACCCGAGACCCATCGGGTTCGGTTCGGGTTTAGGTCTTTTCGGGTCAGTTCAGTTCGGGTTCTCGGTTCTAATTGCCAGCCCTAAGCATATGTAAAAAAAGTATGTGCTCAGTGGTAATCCCACTTGTTGTATCCACCTGTGAATCCATGTCAAGGGATCTGAACTTAAATGGTTAGGCATTTAAACTCATATGATTACATTTGTTAAATAAAACTGAGTACTGTCATTTATCTGCTCCTTTCCATTTGGTCATCAAGTTATCTTTAGGCCATTATTGCCTTTCTCTATATGCTTTGCTTTGTGCATGTTGCCATTGTTATTTTCTGCATACATTAAAATAAGAACAGAATTCTTCACTTGATGACCCATTTATAATTTGACATATGATTTTGAAAAAAAAAATACTGCACTTGATTGGGTTTACATTACTATTTCTTGATGTACCTTGACTTTATGCATATTTGCACTTGTTTCATTTTAAACTGGTATTGAATTTGACTCTTAGTTGTTGCATGCATTTGGCCCATGCTTTATTCATACTGGTGCATTTTTATTTGGCAGGTTATAATCATGTCCAGTTTGCTTCCCTTGCCTAGTTTTGAACAAGATTGTGTATATGTGGTGTTTTCCGCATGTAGTTATATATGTAAATATTTTGTCTGTGTATATACGTATCGGCAGCATACATATATACAACAAGCTCATCCTATCTTATACCATCTGTGCATCTACCACATTGCTTTTGTTATGCTTTATGTATAACTGCCTTATCCATTTTTGTGATTTGGGCCATTTAGTTTGATGTTTGCAGAAAGAATACAAATACAAAAATAACAGTTTTACTATGTGCACAATTTTGGTCTTCTGTGCTTGCTTCATTTATTTCTTTTGCCATGACTAAAGAACCTATATTGTTTGGTCTTTTCTGTGACAGGTATACGGTGAATGGGCTGAACTAGAACAAATGAAGACTCGGTGTACATGAATTTGTGTATAAATTGAGTGACACTGAGTATATTATAGTGAGAGATGTAATGTATATGAAATAGAATGTATGAATATTAGTGTAATGTATAGTGGTGCATAAAATATTTTATTGAATAAAAAATACTGTTTGAATATATAAATTCTTTGCAATAGCAACATTATTCAATATCAGTTATGTTTACACAAATTGATGCAATGAGGAGCCTATAACATCAGACATTCAAAAAAGTGATGTAACAAACCATCTTTGACATTGCAAGCTGTAGAAAACCGATGTATTAACAACAAGTAACATCGGTTCTTTTAAAGTGACTAATCATCCTTTTCAATAGCAGATCTTTATAAATAGCCGATGTAGAATTCGTGTGAAGACATCGGTCGTAAACCATTCGATATCCTAATAAAACGTTGTATAAAGCCATCTTAGATATCGGCCAAAAAGTGATGTGAAAGACCCTAACCATTCTCTACACATGCGAAGACATCGGCCGAAATTCTTTCAGACTTTGGTCAAAAACCGATGTTGTAGGTAATTTTTCTAATAGTTCCATTTGAATTCAAATCTAATTATTGGAACTCCAAAATATTACTACAATTTAATTCCATCTAATTCTTGTGTGAATATATATAAGTTTGCTATTTATTTATTTCCTAGTCGGGGTTACAATCTCTATTCCTAAATACTAATTTTAATTGTTACCATTTAGGCATATTTATCCTATTCAATTAATTCCTTATAACGGTCTTAGTTATAATAATTATTACTTTACTTATGACCTTTTTATTTGTATATCAAATCAATTTCATTTATTGCTATAATAATCATAATGTTATTTCTATTCAATACGGGTTATATTTAAATATACATACCCATAACAACGGAAACTATTCAAACACATAAAAACAAACATTATTATAATATTGTTATTTACGTAGAATTAGACAAATAAGATTATGGTATATGTATAGTTATTTATATTTTAAACGCATACTTAACATAATTACTAATTTTATTTATTTAACATTTATTATTTATGCTCTGGTCTAATCTAACGACCAAAACAACCCTTTTTGAGTTTAATCTTATTTTAAGATTCAAAACCTTATAAAAAGCAATAATTATTGTATAGTTTGTCCAAACTATTTTAAAAAAGGGAAATCGAGACATTTCAAATCACCAGGAAATATGTTAACATTTATTTAGAACAAATGTCTCAAACTATGTAGCAAAATACGTGAATTTGCACATCTCTTCTTATCTGAATTATTTATGTTCCTTGCAGATTTCAAATAATGTCTTTAATTGCAAAAAGAACAATAAGGAAAAACTATAATAACCAAATAAAACCATAAACAATATTAAACATGATTATAATCATTTTAACCAAAGCTACACAATTATAATTCAACACCCAAATCCTATAAATCTAGAATAAAATACTATACATGTAATGAAGTTTTGGGACTCATTCCCAGATCCAAGGTATTTACAATAACCACAAACAATTCTAAGAAAATTTATAAGCTATATAATTTTGTTAAACAAAAGGCCTTCTAATCTATGTCCAAATTTCAACATATAATTTCAAATTTCATAAGAACAGACAAATCTGATAAAATTTTAGGCATATAATTCAAATCCAATGCAAACGAATTATATAAGTTTATTATAAACAATGTATATAATTTCCCACTCACCTGAAAGCAATCCAAATCCAAATCTAGCACAAATTGTAAACTTAAAATTCCAAAATCCTACAGATCTACAATTTATTTCCAAAGGGGATCTAGAAACATAGATCTAGCTTTGAGGATCTGAAAGAAGAATAGGAAAAGAAGAATGAAATTCAATAATACAAATTACCTAAGTGAAGAATCACCTTTTTTGATAGATTTGAATCTAACCTCTCCAATTCTAATTAATATGATTTGTATATTTTCATAATTTATATTTTAAAAGAAATTGGTGGATTAGAAATGGCAGAGCTTCGCTGCTGCCTCTAGAAAATATGAATAAGAGAGTGGGGGTCTAGCCCTATATTTATAGATGTAGAAATGACCTTAGACCGTTAGATTTAATTTAAGAAAGATCTGTCCATTAATATAATATATATATATATATTATATATAAACAAACACTAGCCGCAACCGTCGGGATTGACCAGGGGTCGATCGCCTGTGGAGGCCTTGCGGTGGGGGCAGAGGAAAATATTTAAATAGAAAAATATTTATTAACATATATAATTATATTTTATGTATTTATTTTTTGTTCGGTTTCATATTTCATCCGTAACTTTTTCGTACAGACTACGTTCGCGAGTTTCCAAACATGATTGACTAGAATTCCGTCACGATCGCAATGATGCAAGTTTCGTGGTCAAATTCCATCATTTGAAAAAATTCCATTCTTTGAATCTAATTAAATAACAAAATTAATTATTGCCAAAATTTTGGGTTATTACATTCTTCCTCCTTAAAAGAAATTTTACCTCGAACTTTTACCAAAGGCAAACAAAGTCATGGCGCTGGGGCATAATTATCCTAAACTACACGACCAATTAGTGTACATCCAAAATTATCAACCAACTGCGCATGCGCATAGTGTACATAATGAGATGGAACCACAAAATATGCATGCATAATGATTCTAAATTGGATCCTCGTATATGTATGTATTTCATTTTTTGAAAACACTTATGGAAAACATGATTCAAACATCCTAAAATATATTGATAGTTCTATATGAATGCAATTTTGAAAACATTTTTCATCCATAAACCTCACATGACTACGAATAGAAGGGTGAAGAAACCAATTTTGCATCCAAACCCTACTACCAACACGTTAACGCAGCTGAACCGTTTCCTACTAATTTCTCATAAGCTGAAAAAGGAAAATCAAAGTGGAGAAATTCAACGTTCTTTCCACTTATAAACGTTCTAATTCCTATGCTACGATGGAATTTTACCTCAATAGTTGTAAAATTCCCAAAAAATTCCATTTGTAGATCGTGAAGGAGGCTTAAAACAAGCTCTAAAGCATAAAACGAATTAGTTAATAACTCACGCGCATCGTTGATAAGTTTAGAAATAATGTTTACATGTCTAAAATAGTCTTTCCCTTGTTATCGTTAGCATCTTTTTTCATTGTCGTCCCTAGTGCACCGTTAAAAAGCGCAAACAAATCATCCAAATCTTCCTTACGCTTGTGACTATGAGAATCGAAATTTTCTATAAAAGTAAATTTTCGCTTTCAAAATTCTAATGTAAAATTTGAAATTCTTTTCTGATACTGTTCTACTTTCCCTATCTGATTTTCATAAAAAACAGTTCCCTCAGCACAACCCTCCGTAGAAGGCTAAACGGTTTATAGAAAGGGGCTTTGTTATAACTTTGTGGAAGGGTTTAGACTTGGATATAAAACCATGACCAAGTAGAAAGCATATGATATGTTTTGTAGGAAATAAAAAAGAAAAATCAGAAGAAGCACATAAGAAATATGCTAAGTGTTGATCCGCTCTTTATTGATCTTTGACTCGGAGTACATAAGTGATTATAATAGAAATCACCAAATCGATTTAGAAATTAGGGTTTGCTCTAGAGGAAAAGAGTACACGAATGAGAAATAAAAAATCAGCCCCCAAAATGAGACCCATAGGGTCTTATTTATAGACAAATTCGGACCCCTTTTTCTATTGGGCCAACAGAAGCCTCTGTCGACCACTTTTCCTTCTGGTTCCAGTTAATCTGGCTCTCGACTGCTCTTTTGGCTGTGCTTATGTCTTTTATAGTGCCGATTTCAGCTCTCGAAAAGATGGTCTTGGGCTCTCGAGAGGATGGTCTCTGTCTTTCAAACTTCTCTTTAACGTTATCTCTCCCTTCGTTGTATCGATACCAAGCCTGTTGATATGGATAGCTTGAGCTTTCAGTTATGAGCTTTCGTTGCTATTAATTCTTTATGAGGCTTGCCTTAGATGCTACAAATGTGGCATTTCGGGAACCGCCACACCTTTTGGTATCAAAACTAAGCGGATTAGTGTAGATAGCTTGTCTCTTTAGAAGCTTTAATTTTCCTTTTGGCATATCCCTAAAGTACGCTTCGATTTTCCGGAGGGTTGCTTCTGACGTCTTGTTTGCTGAGTACTGAAATTGCCTTTCGGAGATTATTACTCTTGAGTCCCAGTAGTTTGCTTCCAGTAAGTTTCCTTACGTTTCGAGCTCTACGCTTTTGATGCTTTCATCTCTTTTTGTATCAGCATTAAGCAAGTTAATGCCGATAGCCCTTTCGTCCCTCTAGGTCACAGGTTGTAGCATTCTTGGTCTTCTTCTTCATTAACCTCCGATTTTAGGTCACTTGCTTTTGGAAATGTGTTATCGTTAACTATATCTCGTACCAGATTTTACTACCGGTATTCCTTCTTCACATCTGTAACAACCCGTATTTTTTGTACCAATTTAAAATTTATATTTCATTAATTTTAGCGGAAATTAAATGTTTTTAATAATTTATTTTAGGAATAAACGACTTAGAATTTATTTAAATCGAAGTTTCAATGTATAAATTTAACATTTAATTAAAATGAACTCATAATGGCGCGGTAGTTTGAAAAGTGAGTTTTGAACTTTAAATGAGTATACAAAATTTAGTATAAATCAGAATTTGTTAAAACCCGAAATATTAGAATCTATTTAATTATATCTTTCTAACGAATGTGAAAATTTTAGATTTCATATTATAAATTGTAAGTTATGGCTAAATTAAACTTAAAAAAGTCGCTATGGAATTTATTAATGTTTTAATATTAAATAAACCCTAAAAAAAGTCATTTTGCAAATGACCTCCGTTTTCAATGAAACTAATTTTGTTGGATCCGGAACGTCAAATTATTGTCAGGTTTAAAATTTCAAGTCAAATGAAATTAGTATGTAAGTGTAGTGAATTTAAAAGCGTATTGAATTTCAGTTATAATTTACTAAGCTAGTTAAAAGACCATTTTTCAAACAGTCTCCAAATTCGATGAAATTAATTTTGTTAGAACTGTATTTGTAAAACATAGCTGGATTCCAAATTTCGTAATTTTTGGAGTCAGTATGTGGCTGTGGCAAATAAAACGTACGTTCAAAATTAATATTGAACGTTATATTGATTTATATTTTAATTTTGATAAAAAAATGATTAAAACAATCGAACCAGCCTACGCAACATATCCCATTATGTCCGGAATGGGGATATTTGGATAGGGGCGATAGTCGTTGTGGTTCGTTTGGAGTTCAAGGCGTTAAACAAGCTAAACTGGAATTAAATAATATTAAATTATACATACACACACACACATATATATATATATATATATATAAATCAGAAACCCAAAGTTTCATTTGCATAGACCGCCGCGGATTAGAAATAAATGGCTGAAAACCTCCAATTTTTTATCCTCTAAATCTCCAAATCTAGGAATAAATTCGTGATTCCTCCAATACAAATCTTGTTGATCTCTTGAAGATCTTTCAAACGTGCGTTGTGATCGGTTTTAACTTCGTGGATATCTCAATTTCCACCCTCAAAGTTGCCGCATTCAAGACCATTTTTGGTCAGCATGGGGATGCGAGTTCACCAGAACTCATGGAGATGGTCGGCGACGAGTGGGGGTTTTAGGTGGAATCTCCTGATGAGGTTCCGGTGCCTCGATTTATGCATGAGTTGGAGCCCCATTGGCGTGGTTGGGTTCAAATTTGAACTAAGCGGATACGAAGAGAAGGAGACGCGGGGTGGCCTTTGGATCTGACTTTGAATGGTGGATTTTAATTAGGGTTTAATTACTATAATCATTGGATGTTGATTGAAAACCCCACACGGGTCTTGGGATGATAATTAAATCACACAACTCCCTTGGATTTAATTGTATGTCAACCTATTGATTCACAAACTGTTATAAGCGTTATTTAATTATCTAATGTTTATACAGTTGTAGATACACTCTGGATGTGAATTGAATGTTAATAGTTATTTATAGTTATTATTGAATACATGCGATGTATGAAATCCATGTAATTAAAATTATATGGTAATTGATTGAGTTACATTCCAATTTGGAAATAAGGAAAATTTTAATATAATATTCAGTGAAGAATCAAAATATGATTTTGATATCCTTTGCATGGACACGAAAGTATTAAAATATGAAGCCAAGTTAAGTAGATGTACACAACTCGAATGGATTTTTCTATCGATTTTATTCATTTTGTAATGAATATAAAAAAGATTTGATTTTAAAATCAGATATTTTGAAAATATTATAATTGTTTATAATAATATGAAAGATTCAGTTTTGATTCAAAATTGAAATGGAAGTTGGAATCATTTTTAAATGAATTTATAAACGTTTTTAAAATATGTTTTAAATGGAAATTGACGAAATATATTTTATTTAAATGGTTCGAATAGAACCTATCGCGCAACGACCGTTCGCGAATATCGACCGTTGACATCGAATTAACATAGCGGGAGATCCGACCATCGGATTCTCCTGAAATCGAAAGCATTGGGTTCGTATCGAAAAAACCTTTCAAATGAATATAATATATTTGAAATCTAATGGTTAGATTTCAAAGAATGTTTAAATCAAATTTGAATAAAACAACGCCAGTGTAGCTAAATGACCTAAAACGTCATTTAACTGAAAATGCCTATTTTTAAATGATTAAAAATAGAGAAAAATTATGTTAAACGATAATAAATAATTTGGAAAGATTTAGGTTGAAATAATCCACTATTGTAAAGATAAAGGATATTTTTATCTGAATAAGTTATTTATCAACTTGAGTAATGAACTGAGAGGAATTATATTGTTTTGATATTACCAGAATTTCCAATGTATGAATTGGAATGGATTTGAATGGAAATAATATTTGGAATATTTCAATACAAGATTCTGTGATTATACGGATAACATTGAGGAATTTGGAAAATATAAATATCATTATTCCCAATAGGATATCTGTTGGTTTCAGAATTTGATATTGAATGTAAACCTATATGATTTCTATTCAGAGCCTTGTATTTAATATCAAATTGGATTTTTGGTTTGTTGTGAATGGTGTCTTCAATAGCACTGTTATTAAACCTAGTTGAGAAAGGAATAAATCTGTTAATTAAGATTAATGAAGTTTTCCAATTAATAATCATAACTGGAATTAAATGGAAGTTGATTTTGGGTTTATCATAAATGATGTTTTAAATGACATTAGTTCTCAAACCCAATTAATAGTGAAGATATGATTTGGAATTTATAAATCTTTTAATTAAGATTTAATGAAATTTCCTAAAGTAAAGTTTTCCAATTTAATATATTAAATTGGAATTGAATGGAATTCGTTTTGGTAATAATCGAGATGTGCTTCTATGAAGGAAGGCCGTTACTAAATTTAAAAGGCTTTGTCTTTATTCCACTCATAGTATTAGTCGGATATGGAAACTCATATTGATTACGACTGATCTGATTTCCATGAAGATTACATATTAAATGGAAGGTGATTTTGGGTTTATCATGAAACACCTGTTCTTTAACCCAGTTAAAGATAGGATTTATTTCCTAAGATTGAATAATCATTACCTAATGATTTTTGAGAATAAAACTAAATGGAGTTTTAAGTATTCTTTAATTAGGTTGAAATGTGAATTTGGTAATTAAATTTATCGAAATCAGGAAATGATCGAGAATGGAGTACCTCCAGTTTTACTCTGTGTGATAGCTAAATCTTTAATTAGATTGGAAACGTGAAGTGGCAATTAAATTTACCGATAACACGATGGGCGTTAGATGATAACACGATGGGCGTTAGATATGGACTACTACCAGTTTTTTGCTCCATGGGATGAATAGGTGTGGATTGGGATAATAAAATGAATGATTACTTCGGTAAGGCTCATTAATATTGACTAGTTTTATAAACCTTAATTTGGTTTAAAATTGTGAAAAAATATTATAAAATCTTTTCCTATGGTTTTCAAAGAAAGAATTAAACAAGAGGTTTAAATGAATTAAATCTTTGATAAGATTTATGGGAATAATTCCCAATGTAATGAATATTTGAATAAAAGAATATTCTGGATTGGAATGAGGTGTATCATGTTTTTTTATAGCACTTGATTATAAAATACGTGAGTTATTCGGAAAGACCAGGGTTAACCCATTCTGAGTAACTGATGCGGTGATTAAAAGTCGAAAATTTGATGATGGTGGTTGAAAACCGGAGATCTTCACATCAAATGGATGATTACTGATGTCTTGATTGCGTTGTACACTCAAGACGAGGTAATAAGGGGTGATCGTTCAGACATACTTGGAGATCGACCATATATGCGAGGGCCTCTCTCATGTATTCGACATATGGGACGAGAAACAAGGTGCCTCCAGTTTCGTTCAGACCAAGAATGGAACTGCAAATGGATTGTATGTTTGACATTATATTTTATGTTGTATTCTTTGATCTCTGTTAAATATATATCTGTTTGGTAGCGGAGAATTTATTTTCTTGTCTAACACCCTTCTCTAAGATGTATGAGCTTATAGGTTATGTATTAGTGGAAATCATTGGTATGGCAATGTGGCATGCTAAGATGCAATGATCAAGGATTTTTTTGAAAAGCAGAGTCTTGTGGATGATGATCAAAGCACTACATTAATTTAGCGCAGCTTTGTGAGGCATTAATTTGCGAGCTTCACACCTCGGTATGGACCAGAAACGGGATGAGGACATGAGGGAAACGTACATACGTTGGTTTCTAGCTAGAAGTGATGTCATGGTATGAAGCCCAGACATTATACTTATGTGGATGTTGGATTATGATGAATAGCGAGGTACCTCGGATATGGACAACCATTACCAAGATTGGTCGATGTACTGACCAGGTGACAAGTTCAATAAAACCTGCTAATGTAATGTTTATGGTATTACTAATCAGCGATGGATGATCGGCCTTACCGCTTACCTAGGGTAACTCGCTGGTGGTCTTGAGGCATGTGCTAAAGTGTCTTGAATCAGAAAGGAAGATCGTTGGCCTTGGTTCATAAATGGAAACTCAATTTCCAATATGCAACTTTACGGTTTTAGTTGTAAACTTATATGGTGACATAAAATTATGGTACTTATGTCGTCTATGATTGATACATTTATATTTGAAGTTGATTTCTTCACCATGCATTAATATAATAAAAGTAAAATTTCACGTATCAAGCATATTTGGCCATTAAAAGGTAAAACTTATCCCCTAGATTGTGTTGCATTGTGTAATGGGACCTGAGTCTTATAATGGCTCCATTTTTCCTTTTAGCATTGCGTTGTTTGTTTCATGGTGTTCTTCGGAGGAAACCCTTTCCGTGTTATACGGCATGGTACCTTGATTTACCCAATATTAAAATAAAGTTAATAACGGTTTTAGTTCTCACACCGGTCCCATGACTGACTCGGAGTTTATTGTTTCCCACCTAAACTCTGGGTGCCTATATTTTCCACACGGCAGCTAATAATTTTGGGTTTGTAGATATTTCTTTTTATAGGACCCTGGTTTACAGTTGGAGCTATATTCGAAAAACTTTGTACCTATGTATTTCCTTCAGCTGTGGTAGTGGATGATTTTCCATTGCACATTATATTCAAGTATTACATTTCTATTGTTGTGTATTTAATTCTCAGATATTTTCCAATGTATATTATTTATATAAACTCTGAAATCTTGTACTGTGATGTAAATTGTTGTAATGGCGATTAAATGTTATCATGTTTGTGTTTTGATGAGTCGTGTCCTCAAAGCAATCAATCTTCTTGTTGGATTTAGGTCGGCTGGGAACTTCGAATCGCTGCAGGTGGTATTATAGCTTTGGTTTACAAAGCTCAAGAACAAGACAGATTAGAACCAGATGAAAGAATTCATCAGAGATAGGATTAGTAATATCCTATAAGAATAACTCGTTAGAGATAGGGTCAATAATGCTCAAGAATGAGTTGAAGTGTGTTATTTATTAAAAAAATGAATTTAGTTTTGAAGATTATATCTTATTATAAGATTTAAGTATTTCATTTGATTTTGAATTTGGACTATCGAGTAAAAGAAGATTTTGCATATACGCTTCATGAACATATATTCAAAGTCTCAAATATACTAGGCAGATATAGAATCAAACTCTAGTTGCCTGGGGATGGTTTGATGATAGTCTAGACATCATCAGTATTTATGTGCGAGTTTCAAAAGTGGGATATTTATATGATTTCAATTGACTGGTGTGGGAACCAAAACTTAGTTAGAGTTTATTGTTCGTGATTTGGCATTAAAAATTACATTTTTTGAGTATATCAAAGATATATATTTGAAAAGCTAATCAACCAATTGATTGTTGGTTGTGACGTGTGATTATTAGTTTAACTAATAAAAATATTGGAATAATAAAACCAATATGATAATGGAAGGTAAATTTAGCCAAATAAAAATCTAAAATAGAATTGAATTGAAAATTAGTTTGAAGTAGACATATATATGCATATAAATATTAAGCAGATTATTGATTTGATGCTGAGTAAAGAATTAAATTTGTGTGCCCGACAAACAAGTGCACCTTTATTAGTTGGTTGCGCAATTTTATTATTGTTATACTACTGTGAATGATTTGGATGCGCTGTGATGGTTGCTCTGCGCGAAATCAAACATACACCATAGGATTGTAACTAATAAATTATGAACCACACCGCATGGCATACTTCATAGACAGCATAACATATCATGTTGCATATAAGCATTTAGTGCATATATGACGTGGTTTGGATTACCATATGAGCAAGACACTTGTATGGCGAGGATTGAATTACAGGTTGAACTGAGGACTGATTATGGACTTAATAACCTACAAAAGGTAAATTGCATAATTTAATAACAAACCCTACACAGGTTAGGAGATGACAAAAGTACACGTGTCTCTCTTGTTTTAGTTACAGTGCGTGGGCATGGGGGGAGAAGGGTATATAAATCATAATGGGGGTGTACAATTGTTTTGTATGCGATATATTCATTTATTGGGTGCCTAATACGGCCCAATAAATTTGTTCTGATCAACCCGTACAAAGAAGGTTATGGCAAAAAAATTCAAAAACTTGAGGTGTTAGCAAAATTTCAGGAAAATTTGAAAGTTCTTAGAAACTGAAAAGTTGAAGAACTCGAGCCAGAATGAAAGTTGAGTTGGTTAGTTAAACGACTTTCGACTTCGTTCTTTTTCGAGGAAGAAAAAGTTTTAAGTGGGGGAGACTGTAACAACCCGTATTTTCAGAACCAATTTAAAATTTATTTTTAATTGATTTTCATGGAAAATAAGTACTATAAACAAATTAATTTGAGAATAAACAACGAAGATTTTATTCAAAACAAATTTTGAATGTATATATTTATATTAATTGTAAAACGAGCTTGAAATGGTGTGGTAGTTTGAAAATTCGATTTTTAATTTCAAATGAATGTACAGAATTCAAAATAAATTGATTTCAATAAAACCAGAAATGTTAGGATCTGTTTAATTATGTCTTTCTAACGAATGTAACAAATTGAGATTTTGTGTAACGACCCGTAGTCTACGCATCATAGGATCGTAGAATATTTATTTCTTTCACATACGAAGTCGTATGGTCATGTAACTTCGGGAGACGACTATTGGGGTCATTTCCCATGTTCATGATTTTTCCCGATTTTTAAATGACCATTTTACCCCTAGTTATCACTGTTTTGGCCATAACTTTTGACTGGAAAGGAATTTTGACCTGAAACCACTTCCATTGGCTCCGGATGATGGTTTCTCTTTCCGTAGAGTGGTCACATTAGCCAAACGGACTTACCGTTTGGGAGGTATGGCTGAAACAAGTTTCAGATGGTGAAAGACAGCTTAATTGGGCTTAACCGGGTGATTAGCAGCTAGGCCCAAGGGGAATTTCGGGTTTAGAGGTTTAGGAGGTCTGATTAGGGTTAGGTTATCACTTTCATTTCAGTTTTGAGCCGCCACAAACCTCCTTGAGACCTTAGTAATGGCTTCCTACATCTAAAACACCCCAAATCACTCACTAATTGAAGATTAGGCTTAGCAACACCAAATTAAGGAGAAAAAGCACCAAAGCAAGGTTGGAGCCGCTGTTAGACATCAGTATTCGCCCCAAATCAGAGGAGTTTCAGTTCTGAGAATTTCATTTGTGGCCAAGGTGAGTGATTTGCATAGTTTTTGCACTAATTACGGTGATTAAGGGTAATTAGTGAAGATTAGCGAATTTATACGTAAATAAATTCTGGAAAAATTCTTAAAATTCTAAAATAATGTTTTAAGGCTCTGTTAGAAATTTGGGTTAATTTCGATGTGTTTTGCTAATCGTATGCTTAAACATGATTAAGAGGGATTATAGGCAAATGTGAGGTTTTAGCCACTTTTGATTCATTTTGATTCATTTAAATTGTTGTTTGCTGTTTGTGGTTGCTATTACATGTTGCTATGACTCTATGGTATGTTTCATGATTGATTAGAATAGTTAAATTGCTCGAAAACGTCGTCGAATGGCATAGAAAGCTCGCTGGAAAGTTGCAGAAGTGTGCAGGTTCCGAACCGGTTCGGATCGGAGAAAAGGGGTCGGATCGGACTAGGGAACTGACCAAGGGAATCCGAACTGGATGAGGACTTGTCACTGGAAGAAGTTTGGCAGGAAGGAAGGCCATTGCTTAGAGTTGGAGTGGGCAAGGGGGATCGGATCGGAACTAGGGAGCGGATCGGATCGAAACTAGGGAGTGGATCGGATTGGAGAGGATTGGATCGGAGTACGCTAAGGGGGCGGAGCGGATCGGCAATTGGAGAAGGACAGGATCGGGTATGAGAACTCAGAAGGGAGCAACCACCGAACTCAAACAGAGACAACCGACCCGAAGTGGAGTACCGACCCGAACCGATGAAGAAGATGACTACCGACCCGAACCGATGATGGTGATGACTACCGAACCGAACAGAATTCTAGGACTGTTAATGCGCGACAACTTTTCTGAAGACCCACTCCAATTCAACCAAACCCGAGATGCAAAGGAAGTCCAAATGAGAAGTTAGAGCTTAAGATTCAGATGGGAATCAACGAGTTCACTTCATGATTGGGCTTTGCTGCGGGACGCGTGCCAAGGAGTTATCGACGTCTATAGCTTTAGACCACTATGGTAGGAGGTACGAAGGCGGATTCAGGGCCATTATGGCATTGGTAGAACCAAGGGCTATGACCAATGAAGTGGGTCATTGAAATGTTTGGTCATGACTCCAAGTGTTTGGCTTGGTCACAGCAGGGTTTCTACAAGTCGGGATTCGTCGTTGCCTCAGTTTGTCTAGTGTTCCAAAGTGGTAGATGTCGTACGCTTTACGCACTGAGTGAGAGATGCGAGGATGGTTGCTATGGATGATTTGTTTGCTATCATTGTGACATGCACACCCCACCCCCGTATTCTTACACTATTTATTATGGCACCTTGGAGTATTGTACGGTATGTGGTACTAACTCTTTGGTTGCAGGTCCAGGTTCAGGTATGGTTTAGTATACCTGTTATTTCCCTGTTTAGATGCTTATCGCTCATACCAGGCTTTATGTCTGACCCAGAGTTTTATGTCTCTTCTTATTACTCTGGGTGCTCACACGAGCAGACTAGAGACAGGTTAGCTAGTGATGCACGGGTAGATGGTCCGGAGACGAGCAGGAGGCTTCCACGTACTATATACATAATATTCTCCCTGTGTTGTTGAAGATCACTGCTTGGGCATTGTTGGTGTATCTTCTATTTTAGCTTTCTTTTGGTTAGAGACAGTAAATTTGGAAAAATTGTAATAAGCTGTATTTGGACTTCCGCTGCTTTGAGATTGATGTTGGTTTTAGTTATCAGCTTATGTACTGTCTCGCCTGTTTTATGTCAAGTATGTTATTATTATATTTTATTCCATGCGCTGTGAGACATTCTACAGGTTCTTTGATTAGTTCGTTCCCTTCTTCCTTTTCTTCTGACGACCGTCTTGTGCTAGTCGGGCATGTGTACAGCGCACTTTTGGAGGAAATGCAGGCTGGTGCGAGGCGGGCCGTCACACTTGGTATCAGAGCTCTAGGTTGCGTAGTTAATCTAGGGAAGTTATCAGGGAGAGATAATATACGTATACGAGAGAGCGTATTTGTGATTACTTTGGTTTTTAAAAGCTATATGTATACATACTATTAGTAGTATAAGGATGAAGTCGTACTGCACTAGCACCACTATGGAGTCGTTAATCATTTCCTTTTTCAGATTGACGATGAGCAGAGATACTAGAGGTGTT
This sequence comes from Allium sativum, assembly GCA_030737875.1. NCBI lineage: Eukaryota > Viridiplantae > Streptophyta > Magnoliopsida > Asparagales > Amaryllidaceae > Allium > Allium sativum. Next base: position 933,249,023 of record CM060912.1, on the reverse strand, counting down.
GGTAGGGGAGCCAATAATGGGAATGCTGCTGACATGAGGGCGATGTTTACAGACCTCATGAGAGAGATGCTTAGGGATGTTCATAGGGTAGCTCCCAATGGCGGAAATGGTGGTGGTCCAATAGTGCAGGCGCCGAGGGTCGACTTCGCCAAGCTGAATAAGGATTATACTAGCCTTGGTGGGAAGCCGTTCCACGGAACGGAGTCGGCCACAGATGTTCAAGATTGGTTGGATAGCTGCGAACGTATCTTCGAGGATTTGGGCATCGAGGATGCGATGAAGAGAAAGCTAGTGTCCCGTCAGCTGCAAGGGCGGGCAATGAATTGGTGGAATGCTATAAAGGCAGCTACTCCCGAAGATCAGATTACTTGGGAGCAGTTTAAAGCTCGCTTTAGCGAGAAGTTCATTCCAGCGGCCCAGAAGTCAGTGTTGTTCAAGAGGTTCTTGGAACTCAAGCAGAATGGAAGGGCAGTTTCTGATTATATTGCTGAATTCGACACTTTGTCAAAGTATGGGTTATCTCTTATTGATACTGCTGAGAAAAAGAATGAGAAATTCATAACTGGGTTAGATCAGTACTTAGGGGAAAGGCTTATTAACCACATCGACGAGACGTTTGAGTCGATTGTGGGGAAAGCATTAAGATCAGAGAGTCTCTACCCTAAGCCGAAGACTGAGGTTGCATCCTCAGATGAGCCAAAACCACAAGCAAGTGGTGGAGGCAAAGGTGGTTCCCAGAATAAGAGAAAGCAGAATCAGGCTAAGGATGGCCAGAAGAAAAAGAATAAGCAGGATGTGGAGTGCTTCAGCTGTGGTAAGAAGGGCCATTATGCTAGTAATTGTCGGGCCAAGCCAGCGGATAGGAAGTGCTTCAACTGTGGCCAAATGGGACATCACAAAGACAAGTGTCCACAGCCCCCTAAGGAAAAGCAAATGGTGAAAGCATATGCTCTTAATGCTATTCCTTCTTCGTCGAACGCCCCAACTGCGGCGGAGAAGGGAAAGAGTGTCGTCATTCAAGGTATGCTTTCTGTTTTTGATGTTCCTGTTAGAGTTTTGTTTGACACCGGAGCTTCCAGTTCTTTCATATCTAGTGACCTGGTAGATAGGTTGGGATTGGAGCCCGAGATTGTCGATAGACCTTTAGTAGTGACGAACCCGATTGGTGGTTCTACTAGCCTTAGCATGATTTGTCGTAATGTGGTCTTATCGAGTCATGGATGCATGTTTGTTTGTGATTGCTTTGTTTTGGGCTTTACTGGGTTTGGCATTATTTTGGGAGTAGATTGGCTCCAAAGATACGGGGTGGTGGTAGACTGTGAGGGCTTGTTGGTGACAGCTAGAGCGGATGATGGGCGGAGGATAGTGTTTGGTGGTCTACCCAGTAAGGGGGTATTGGCTAGTTTTCTAAACTCCCTCGACATTCCGCATAGTGAGTTGTCAGGTTTGCCCGTGGTTGGCCAGTATCCGGATGTTTTCGAAGAAGTGACCGGACTTCCACCACACCGAGAGATTGAGTTCCGTATTGATTTGGTAAAAGATGCCAGGCCTATAGTGATGCCACTTCGTCGTATGGCACCAAGGGAGCAGCGAGAGCTCGAGGTGCAAGTCAGCGATCTTTTGAAGAAGGGATTTATCAGAAGGAGTGTTTCTGAATGGGGAGCACCAGTTGTGTTTGCTACCAAGGCGGATGGTTCCCTTCGTTTGTGTGTAGACTACCGCGAGTTGAATAAAGTGACGAGGAAGAACAAGTATCCTCTACCGCGGATAGATGATTTGTTCGATCAATTGAGTGGCGCGAGAGTATTTTCTCAGTTGGATCTCGCGACAGGTTTTCATCAGCTTAGAGTGGAAGCTGAGAGTACAGCAAAAACGGCATTTCGGACGCCGTCTGGGTTTTATGAGTGGTTGGTCATGCCATTCGGGCTGACCAATGCCCCAGCATATTTTGTGGATCTTATGAATAGGGTATTCAGAGATCAGTTGAATAAGTTTGTCCTTGTGTTCGTTGATGATATTTTGGTCTATTCGACGACAGAGGAAGAACACAAGGAACATTTAAGAGTAGCGATGGAGGTGTTGAGAAAACACCAATTGAAAGCAAAGTTTTCTAAGTGTCACTTCTGGAAGAGGGAAGTGAGGTTCTTGGGCCATGTTGTATCAGAGAGTGGTATTGCCGTGGACCCAGCAAAGGTGGCTACGGTACAGGATTGGCCTACGCCCAAGAATGCAACAGATGTAAGAAGTTTCTTGGGGTTAGCGAGGTATTATCGTAAGTTTATCCAAAGTTTCTCCAAGATAGCAGCACCATTGACCCAGTTGACCAAGAAGAATCAAGCTTTTGTCTGGGATGAAAGGTGCGAGAATGCATTCAAGAGTCTAAAGGACAAGTTAACAAGCGCACCAGTGTTAGCCATCCCTAAGGGGGATGAAGAGATGACGGTATACACGGATGCCTGTGGTACCGGACTGGGTGCTGTATTGATGCAAGGCGGTAGGGTTGTAGCTTACGCAAGTCGGCAGTTGAAACCACACGAGAGAAGATACCCTACCCATGATTTAGAATTGGCAGCGATCGTGTTCGCGTTAAAGATGTGGAGACACTATCTCTTGGGAGAAAGATTTGAGCTGTTTACAGATCATAAGTCGTTAAAGTATCTCTTCTCTCAGAAAGATTTAAATCTCCGTCAGCAGAGATGGTTAGAGTTCTTAGCTTCCTATGATTTTGACATCGCATACACACCAGGAAAGGGCAATGCGGTGGCTGATGCATTGAGCAGAAGACATGCCAGCTTAGGGGCTATGTTCCTTGAATGGAAGCAACTGGAGTTTATCGCGGGGTTTGATTTCAGACCAAAGTGCGAATTGGATCCAGAAATGTTAGCAAGTTTGACGATCAGACCCACTTTAGTTGAACGGATCGGCTCTAGTCAGAGGGACGATCCTAATCTATTGGAAATCATCTCCAAGTTAGAGATGGACATTGATGAGGAGATGAACAGGTATGGGCTTGATCGAGATGGATGGCTTAGGAAGAATGGAAAGCTTGTTGTACCCAATGTCAATGGATTGAGGGATGAAGTGCTTAGAGAATGTCATCACTCAAAGCTGACTATACACCCCGGTGGTAACAAGATGTATCGAGACATGAGACAGACTTACTACTGGGAAGGGATGAAAAGAGACGTTGGAGAGTTTATATCCAAATGCATGAATTGCCAGCTAGTTAAAGCCGAGCAAAAGAAGCCTAGTGGGTTGTTACAGCCATTAGAAATTCCCGAATGGAAATGGGAGCAAGTCTCGATGGATTTCATCGATGGTTTACCAAGGACTAGATCGGGATATGACAGCATTTGGGTAATTGTGGACCGATTAACCAAAAGTGCAAGATTTATACCAGTCAGATCGACCAGAACGGTAGCTAAGTTAGCAGAATTGTATATGAAGTGGGTAGTGAGATTCCATGGAGTACCTAAAAGCATTGTGAGTGACCGAGACCCGTTGTTCACTAGTGGGTTTTGGAAGAGCTTACAAGAAGCTCTAGGGTCAGAGTTACATCTCAGTACCGCATATCATCCTCAGACCGACGGTCAGACGGAGAGGGTGAATCGTATTTTGGAAGATCTCTTGAGAGCATGTATATTGGACTTTGGTGGATCATGGGATGACCATTTGCATCTAGTAGAGTTTGCATATAATAATAGTTACCAATCCAGTATCGGTATGGCTCCGTTTGAAGCTTTGTACGGAAGGCCATGCAACTCACCATCATGTTGGATAGAGACTGGCGAGAAGTTTGTGCTTGGACCAGAGGTGGTGAGAGAAACGTCGGATAAGATCAAGGTCATTCAACAACGAATGAAGGCTGCCCAGGATAGGCAGAAGAGTTATGCTGATAAGAGGAGAAGAGACTTAAAATTCTCCGTTGGCGACTTGGTGTTTGTCAAGATTTCTCCGTTGAAGAGCGTAATACGATTTGGCAGGAGAGGCAAGTTGGCACCAAGGTTTGTTGGCCCATTCCCTGTTCTTGAATTAGTCGGGAATTTGGCATATAGAATTGACTTACCGAAGAAGATGGCGGGAGTTCATAACGTATTTCATGTTTCCCAACTAAGGAAGTTCGTTCACGACTCAGATATGACTATTTCACCTGATTAGTTAGAGGACTTCGAAGTAGAACCCGAGGCGGTTGGGAACCGCAAGCCGGCCCGTATTGTCGAGTACGACATGAAGCAACTTCGAAGGAAGGCGGTGAAGCTAGTCAAGGTACAGTGGAGCGAGGACGAGAGTGATTGTACTTGGGAAACAGAGGAGGACGTAAGGAAGAAGTATCCAGAACTCTTTGTCTGGTAAGGTTTTGACTTCGATTTAGTTTTTCCGCATGCTAGGATAGGCTTGTTTGCTTGTTTTGCATGTTTGATTGTTATATGTGGTTGGTAGGCATACGGGATCCTTTGTATGTTTTGGGTTAAGGAATTTCGGGGACGAAATTTCTTAAGGGGGGGAGAGTGTAACGACCCGTAGTCTACGCATCATAGGATCGTAGAATATTTATTTCTTTCACATACGAAGTCGTATGGTCATGTAACTTCGGGAGACGACTATTGGGGTCATTTCCCATGTTCATGATTTTTCCCGATTTTTAAATGACCATTTTACCCCTAGTTATCACTGTTTTGGCCATAACTTTTGACTGGAAAGAAATTTTGACCTGAAACTACTTCCATTGGCTCCGGATGATGGTTTCTCTTTCCGTAGAGTGGTCACATTAGCCAAACGGACTTACCGTTTGGGAGGTATGGCTGAAACAAGTTTCAGATGGTGAAAGACAGCTTAATTGGGCTTAACCGGGTGATTAGCAGCTAGGCCCAAGGGGAATTTCGGGTTTAGAGGTTTAGGAGGTCTGATTAGGGTTAGGTTATCACTTTCATTTCAGTTTTGAGCCGCCACAAACCTCCTTGAGACCTTAGTAATGGCTTCCTACATCTAAAACACCCCAAATCACTCACTAATTGAAGATTAGGCTTAGCAACACCAAATTAAGGAGAAAAAGCACCAAAGCAAGGTTGGAGCCGCTGTTAGACATCAGTATTCGCCCCAAATCAGAGGAGTTTCAGTTCTGAGAATTTCATTTGTGGCCAAGGTGAGTGATTTGCATAGTTTTTGCACTAATTACGGTGATTAAGGGTAATTAGTGAAGATTAGCGAATTTATACGTAAATAAATTCTGGAAAAATTCTTAAAATTCTAAAATAATGTTTTAAGGCTCTGTTAGAAATTTGGGTTAATTTCGATGTGTTTTGCTAATCGTATGCTTAAACATGATTAAGAGGGATTATAGGCAAATGTGAGGTTTTAGCCACTTTTGATTCATTTTGATTCATTTAAATTGTTGTTTGCTGTTTGTGGTTGCTATTACATGTTGCTATGACTCTATGGTATGTTTCATGATTGATTAGAATAGTTAAATTGCTCGAAAACGTCGTCGAATGGCATAGAAAGCTCGCTGGAAAGTTGCAGAAGTGTGCAGGTTCCGAACCGGTTCGGATCGGAGAAAAGGGGTCGGATCGGACTAGGGAACTGACCAAGGGAATCCGAACTGGATGAGGACTTGTCACTGGAAGAAGTTTGGCAGGAAGGAAGGCCATTGCTTAGAGTTGGAGTGGGCAAGGGGGATCGGATCGGAACTAGGGAGCGGATCGGATCGAAACTAGGGAGTGGATCGGATTGGAGAGGATTGGATCGGAGTACGCTAAGGGGGCGGAGCGGATCGGCAATTGGAGAAGGATAGGATCGGGTATGAGAACTCAGAAGGGAGCAACCACCGAACTCAAACAGAGACAACCGACCCGAAGTGGAGTACCGACCCGAACCGATGAAGAAGATGACTACCGACCCGAACCGATGAAGAAGATGACTACCGACCCGAACCGATGATGGTGATGACTACCGAACCGAACAGAATTCTAGGACTGTTAATGCGCGACAACTTTTCTGAAGACCCACTCCAATTCAACCAAACCCGAGATGCAAAGGAAGTCCAAATGAGAAGTTAGAGCTTAAGATTCAGATGGGAATCAACGAGTTCACTTCATGATTGGGCTTTGCTGCGGGACGCGTGCCAAGGAGTTATCGACGTCTATAGCTTTAGACCACTATGGTAGGAGGTACGAAGGCGGATTCAGGGCCATTATGGCATTGGTAGAACCAAGGGCTATGACCAATGAAGTGGGTCATTGAAATGTTTGGTCATGACTCCAAGTGTTTGGCTTGGTCACAGCAGGGTTTCTACAAGTCGGGATTCGTCGTTGCCTCAGTTTGTCTAGTGTTCCAAAGTGGTAGATGTCGTACGCTTTACGCACTGAGTGAGAGATGCGAGGATGGTTGCTATGGATGATTTGTTTGCTATCATTGTGACATTCACACCCCACCCCCGTATTCTTACACTATTTATTATGGCACCTTGGAGTATTGTACGGTATGTGGTACTAACTCTTTGGTTGCAGGTCCAGGTTCAGGTATGGTTTAGTATACCTGTTATTTCCCTGTTTAGATGCTTATCGCTCATACCAGGCTTTATGTCTGACCCAGAGTTTTATGTCTCTTCTTATTACTCTGGGTGCTCACACGAGCAGACTAGAGACAGGTTAGCTAGTGATGCACGGGTAGATGGTCCGGAGACGAGCAGGAGGCTTCCACGTACTATATACATAATATTCTCCCTGTGTTGTTGAAGATCACTGCTTGGGCATTGTTGGTGTATCTTCTATTTTAGCTTTCTTTTGGTTAGAGACAGTAAATTTGGAAAAATTGTAATAAGCTGTATTTGGACTTCCGCTGCTTTGAGATTGATGTTGGTTTTAGTTATCAGCTTATGTACTGTCTCGCCTGTTTTATGTCAAGTATGTTATTATTATATTTTATTCCATGCGCTGTGAGACATTCTACAGGTTCTTTGATTAGTTCGTTCCCTTCTTCCTTTTCTTCTGACGACCGTCTTGTGCTAGTCGGGCATGTGTACAGCGCACTTTTGGAGGAAATGCAGGCTGGTGCGAGGCGGGCCGTCACATTTTGTTTTATAACTTGTAAGTTATGTTCAAATTGAAATTTGAAATAGTCGTTATAGAATTTATATATTTTTTAATATTATATATAGCCCTTAAAAATACCCATTTTGCAAACGACTTCCGTTTCTGACGAAATAAATTTTATTGGATCCGGAACACCAAATTATTGTCCGGTTTAAAATTTCAAGTCAATTGGAATTAGTATGTAAGCATAGTAAATTTAAATGCATTTTGTAAATTCAGTTGAAATTAGTAAGCTAGAATAAAGACCATTTTTCAAACGGTCTTCAAATTCGAAGAAATTAATTTTGTTAGAACCGTATTTGAAAAACGTAGCAAGATTTCAAATTTCATAATTTTTGGTGCCAGTATGTGATCGTAGTAAATTAAAACATACATTTAAATAAATTTAACGTTTTACTTTTGAAAAAAACTGATCAAAACAATCGAATCAGCTTATAAGACATATCTCATTGTATCCTAAATGGGATATTTGGCTAGGGACGTCAGTCGTAGGAGTTCGTTTGGAGTTCAGAGCGCTAAATACGTAATTTATGAATTAAATATTATTAAATTATATAAATAAATATAAATATCTTCACTAAAACCCTAATATCTTCCCATTTTCAGAAGTGCGCCGCCAGCCTTCCATTTAATGGCTGATATCGTTCCATTTTCATGGCTCAACCACGAATAAATCACAAATAATTAAATCAAGGTTTCAACACGAAAAATGTAGAGAATCTCACAAGCTTCAGTTTGATATGGATATGATGAGTTGTCGTGGCCTGAGTCATAGGGAATCGCGACTCAAATAGCCAGAAGTCGTGGCCGATTTTGGAGAAGGTGGGGGGCTCGGGTTCACCAAGGCGGCGACCATGGGGAGCCGACATCTAGGGCGATGTTGTGGAAGGGTTTGATTAGGGTCACGATGACTCTAGTGGCATGGGTTCGAGGATTTGGGTGACGAGTTTTGTTTTCGTGAATTCCTTGAAGTCAACCACGGTGGGGAAGAAATATTACAAGCGGTGATTAAACTAAAGAGGGTAATTATGGAAGTTTAATTTAGCTAATGACCAATTAACTTATTCAAAGTTTAAACCTTATATTTTGATCCATCGAAAACAGAATCTGACAAAACTGAGTTCGTTGTGGCTGTGAAGACGAGAACTACGCGATGGAACAGACTAGAACAGAAACAGAGCTAGCTACAGATTTTGATAAAATTAAACATACGGATTAATTTAATCAAAACAATCGTTATTTAAGGATTTCAAAACCGGTCAATGTGAGTATTCTCTCATCAATTCATTTGTACAGTTATTTATTTTATATAACTGAAGATATATTGATTGCCTATGATTGCAATATTTGTTTGGTGATTGATGGATGTTTACAGTGTTAATGTTATCATTATTAAACTTTGAAAATATATGTTGTTAAATAAAATGCTTATATTATGAATTAATTTGGGATGACAATTTACCCACCCGTCTCCCAAATATTAGATAAGTTCACATGGATTATGATGTAAACCCCACATAGGCGTTGGGATGATAATTTTATGCATTGCCCAAATATACAAATAATAATATTTGTTTGATAGTTGAAAACCCCACACGGGTCTAGGGATGATAATTAATTCACATACACCTTGGATTTAATTTTATGTCAATCGATTGATTGACAAACTGTTATAAGCGTTATTAATTATTTAATGCTTATACAGTTGTAAATTTTGTTCTGGATGTGAATTGAATGTTTAATAGTTGTTTATCACTGTTTTTGAATACATGCGATGTGTAGAGTCTATATAAATAAAATTATATGGTAATTGATTAAGTCTGATTCCAATTCACAAATAATAAGTATTTTAAAATAATATTTAGTAAAGAATCAAAATATGATTTTCATGTCCGATTTTGGGTAGACACAAAAATATTGAAATATTCATAACTGAAATGAATATGAAGCTGAGTTAAGTAGATATACACCGTTTTGACTCAAACGGAATTTTCTGTCAATTTTATTCATTTTATAATGAATACCAAAAAGATTTGATTTCAAAATCTGATATTTCGAAAATATTATCATTTTAATATTATAATGATATGGAATATTCAATTTTGATTTAAAATTGAAATGGAAGATGGAAGATGGAATCGTTTTTTAAACGAATTTGTAAACATTTTATAAAATACGCATTGAATGGAAATGACGATAATATATATCATATATATTATAATGGTTTGAATAGAACGTGTTGCCAGCGACCGCTCGCGAATTTCGACCATTGACTTTGAATTAACGTAACGAGAGATCTGACCATCGGATTCTCCTAAAACCAGAACCATTGGGTTCGTATCGAAAAGAGCTTTCAAGTGATGACAAGAGATTAGAAATCTAATAGTTAGATTTTAAGATATTTTCAAATCAATTTTGGAAAAAGGTCGATATGGATGCAGTTCGTTGGCTGATATTGAAAACCGACTATAAGGGGCTTATTAAATTTTTTAAAAATATGAATAAATTATGTAAAATCATAATAAATGATTTGAAATGATTTTGGATGAAACATTCGAAGTTTGTAAAGGTATAAGATATATTTTTTAGAATAAGTTGTTTGCCAACTTGAGTAAAGAATTGAAACGGTTTTGATATAACCAGAATTTTTCAATATATGAATTGGATTAGATTTGAATAGAAGTATTCCTTGGAATATTTCGATATTGGATTCTGTGATTACATGGATATCGTTGAGGAATCTGGAAGATATAGATATCGTTATTCCCAATACGATATCCGTTGGTTTCAGAATTTGATATTGAATTTAAGTCGATATGATTTCTATTCCGAGCCTTGTATTTAATATCAAATTGGATTTTAGGTTTGTTGTGAATGGAATCTTTAATAATACTTTTTTAAACCTTGTTGAGGATTTAATGAGATTTTCATATTAATGAATATAATTGAAATTAAAGGAAATTTGATTTTGGGATGTTATGAACGATATTTTAAATAACATTTGTTCTTTAACCCAATTAACAATGAATATATGATTTGGAATTTATGAACCCTTAAATTAAGATTTACGGAAATTTTATAAAGTAAAGTTTTCCAATTTAATACAGTAAATTGGAATTGAATGGAATTCGATTTAATAATCGAGATTGACTTCTGTAAAGGAAGACAGTTACTATTTATGGAATTTAAAAGGCTTTGCCATTATTCTACTTATAGTATTAGTCTGATACGGAAATTTATATTGATTATACATTGTTATGATTTCTGTGAAAATTTCGTTTTGATGGAAGATGAGTTTGGGTTCATCATGAATTGTGTTTTAAATAACATTAGTTCTTTAACCCAGTTAACGACAGGATTAATGTCTTAAGTTGAATTAATCATTAAATAATGATTTTTTAAGATTAAAACTAAATGGAGTTTTAATGAATCTTTAATTAGATTGAAATGTGAATGAGGTAATTAAACTACTGAATTCAAGAAATGTTCGAAATGGAGTATCACCAGTTTTACTCCATACGATAGTTAAATCTTTAATTAGATTTGAACGTTAAATGGCAATTAAATTTACTGATAACGCAATGGATGTTAGATATGGAGTACTACCAGTTTAGATCCATCGGATAAACAGGTTGGGATTGGGATAATAAAATGAATGATTACTTCGGTAAGGATCGTTAATCCCGACTAGTTGATAAACCTTAATTTGGTTTAAGTTGGGAAAAGATATTATAAAAACTTTTGAAATGATTTCCAATAATTTTGAATGAAAGAATATTCTGGATTGGAATGAGGCGTATGATGTGTTTTTATAGCACTTGATTATAAGATATGCGAGTTACCTGGAAAGACCGGGTTTAACCCATTCGGAATAACTGATACGACGACTAGAAGTCGAAGATTTAAAGACGGTGGTTGAAGACCAGAGATCTTCACATCGTTGGGATGATTATTGATGTCTTGATTGGGCTGTATACCCGAGACGAGGTAATAAGTGATGATCGTCCAGACATACTTGGAGATCGAACGGATATATGTGGGCCTCTCTCCTGTATTGGGCAGATGGGACGAGGAATAACGTGCCCCTGGTTTAGTCCAGACCCAGAACAGACTTGCAAATGGATTATATGTTTGACATTGTATTTCGCGTTGTATTCGTTGATCTCAACTATATATATATATATGTTTGGTGGTAGAGAATTTATTCTCTTGCTTAACACCCTTCTCTGAGACGTACGAGCTTTAAGGTTATATATTGGTGGAAATCAATGGTATGGTATGGATTGACAATGTGGCATGCTGAGATGCATGGATCAAAGCTTTTGTTGAAAATCAGGTCTTTGTGGTTGATGATCAAAGCACAGATTTAAGTAGCGTAGCTTTGTGTATAACTTTAATTCACGATCCTCACACCCCGGTGTAAACCAAAATGGGATGAAGGACAATAAGGGGACTTGCATTTCTTTCTAGCTAGGAATGATGTCTTGGTATGGAGCCCAAACATTTTACTTATGTGGATGATGGATAGCGAGGTACCTGGGATATGGCCGACTAAAAGGCCTTGACGGTCGACATACTACCCAGATTTTGGGGCCCATAGGACAGAGAATTTCAGGAATTACTAATCCACAAACGTTAGGTGTGGACTGGCCTTGCCGCTCCAGGTGCACTTGCGGGTGATTCTAGTGCCTAGGACTTGTGGCATCCCGAGGTTACAGGTATTGGTTTTGCAATGTTTAGAGGAGTAGTGGGGTTTTCGTCGGCATGGTCCCTTCTTGGCTCTCTTCCTTTACTCCTTGTCGAAACTCTCGGCTTTAGCTTCACGCGATGCACTGAGTCGAGCGTGCCTTGTGTTCTATTGGGAACAAAACCAAAAGGCCAATTAACATTTGGAAAGGATTTGAATGGAAATAATCTTTGGAATATTTCAATATTAGATTCCGTGATTATATGGATAATGTTGAGGAATTTGGAAGATATAGATATAAATATCGTTATTGCCAATATGATATCTATTGGTTTCAAAATTTGATGTTAAATATAAACCGGTATGATTTCTATTCAGAGCCTTGTATTTAATATCGAATTGGATTTTGGGTTTATCTTAAATAGTGTCTTCAATAGCTCTGTTCTTAAACCCAGTTGAGAAAGGAATAAATCTTTTAATTAAGATTAATGAAGTTTTCCAACTAATAAAAATAATTGGAATTAAATGGAAGTTGATTTTGGGTTTGTCGTGAATGATGTTTTAAATGACAATAGTTCTCAAACCCAGTTAACAGTGAAGATATGATTTGGAATTTATTAATCTTTTAATTAATATTTAATGAAATTTTCTAAAGTAAAGTTTTCCAGTTCAATATATTAAATTGGAATTGAATGGAATTCGATTTGGTAATAATCAAGATGAGCTTCTGTGAAGGAAGACCATTACTATTTATGGAATTCAAAAGGCTTTGTAGTTAATCCACTTATAGTATTAGTCGGATATGGAAAGTCATATTGATTACAGTTGATCTGATTTCCCTGAAGATTCCATATTAAATGGAAGGTGATTTTGGGTTTATTGTGAACTGTGTTTTAAATGACACTCGTTCTTTAACCCAGATAAGGACATAATTGATTTCCTAAGATTGAATTATAATTAAGTAATGAATTTTAAGATTAAAACTAAATGGAGTTTTGTGGAATCTTTAATTAGATTGAAATGTGAATTTGGTAATTAAATTTACCGAATTCAGGAAATGATCGAGAATGGAGTACCACCATTTTTACTCCATGTGATACTTTAATTTGATTGGAAATGTGAAATAGTAATTAAACGTACCAATAACACAATGGGTGTTGGATATGGAGTACTACAGTTTTGCTCCATAGGATGAATAGGTTGGGATTGGGATAATAAAATGAATGATTGCTTCGGTAAGGCTCTTTAATCTGGACTAGTTGTATAAACCTTAATTTGGTTTAAAACTATGAAAAGATATTATAATATCTTTTCCAGTGGGTTTAAAGAAAGATTCAAACAAGAGGTATAAATTAATTAAATCTTTCATAAGATTTGTGGGAATAATTCCCAATGTAACGAATATTTGAATAAAAGAATATTCTGGATTGGAATGTGGCGTATGATGTGTTTTTATAGCACTTGATTATAAAATACGTGATTTATTCGGAAAGATTAGGGTTAACCCATTCTGAATAATAAATGCGACGATTAAAAGTCGAAAATTTGAAGACGGTAGTTGAAGATCGGAGATCTTTACATCGAATGGATGATTACGGATGTCTTGATTAGGCTATATACCCAAGATGAGATAATAAGTGGTGATCATTCAGACATACTTGGAGATCGACCGTATATGCGAAGGCCTCTCTCCTGTATTGGATATATGGGACGAGGAATAAGGTGCCTTCAGTTTCGTTCAGACCCAAAATGGACTTACAAATGGATTGTATGTTTGATATTACATTTTATGTTGTATTCTTTGATCTCTGCTAAATATATATATGTTTGGTGGTTGAGAATATTTTCTCTTGCTTAACACCCTTCTCTGAGACGTACGAGCTTAGAGGTTATGTATTGGTGGAAATCAATGGTAGGGTATTGATTGACAATGTGGCATGCTAAGATGCAATGGTCAAGTCTTTTGTTGAAAATCAAATTCTTAAGGATGATGATCAAAGCATAATTTAATATAGTATAGCTTTGTGTAGCATTAATTCACGAGCTTCACACCCGGTATGAACCAGAAATGGAATGAGGACAGTGGGGAAATGGGCATATGTTGGTTTCTAGCTAGAAGTGATGTCATGGTATGGTGCCCAAACATTTTACTTATGTGGATGTTGGATTATGATGGATAGCGAGTTACCTCGGATATGGCCGACTAAAAGGCCCTTAATGATCAACATACTAATCAAGATTGGTCGACCTACAGACTAGGTGACAGGTTCGATAAAACCAGCTAACGTATTGTTTATGGTATTACTAATCAACGACGGCTGACTGGCCCTGCCGCTTACGTAGGGTCACTTGCGGGTGGTCCTAAGGCATGTGTTAGAGTGTCTTGAATCGGAAAGGAAGATCGCTTGCCTTGGTCCATAGATGGAAACAAAATTTCCAATACATGATTTTACGGTTTTAGTTGCAAACCTATATAGAGACATAATACTATGGTACCTATGACATCTATCATTGATACATTTATATTTGAAGTTAATTTCTTCATTATGCACTAATAATAACAAAAGTAAAATTTCGTGTATCAAGAATATTTGGCAATTATATGGTGAAACTCTATCCTCTGGTTTGTGTTGCATTGTGTGATGAGACCTGAGTCTTATAATGGCTTCATTTTTCCTTTTAGCATTGCATTGTTTGCTTTATGGTATTCTTTGGAGGAAACTCATTCCACGTTAAACGGCGTGGTCCCTTGATTTATCCAACAATAAAATAAAGTTAATAACTGTTCTAGCTCTCACACCAGTCCCATGACTGACTCAGAGTTTATTGTTTCCCACCTAAACTCTGGGTGCCTATATTTTCCACACGGGCAGCTAGTAATTTTGGGTTTGCAGATATTTCTTTTCACAGGATCCCGGTTTACAATTGGAGCTATATTCGGACAGCTTTGTATCAATGTATTTCCTTCAACTGTGGTAGTTAATGATTTTCCACTGCACATTATATTCATGTATTATGTTTCCATTGTTGTGTCTTTAAATCTTAGATATTTTCTGCTGTATATTATTTAGTTGTACTCAGTTATCTTGTACTCTGATGTAAGTTGCACTAACAATGAATTGTTCTCCTGTTTTTGTTCTGATGATTCGTGTTCTCAAAGCAGTCCGCCTTCTCGTTCGGTCTAGGCTGGCCGGAAAGTTCAGGTCGTCACATCATCGGATCTAAGGTTTCTTCTTTGATGACGTTGTCGGTTCCTCATTTTTCTAAATTCTTGCCTTATTCTTTTGGTTTTATCCTGTACCTGATCTTTGCTTCCGAACTATTCTTTTTTGCTTGTGCCGGTCCAATACCCCCTTACCGTCATCCTGTCACAGTGCTAATTTTGGTAGTAACATTTGCCCCCACTTGTGAAGGGGTAGTTTCGACTTTTCAAGTCAAACTTTTGACATTCTTTCGGTGTGTCGATTCTCTGACTCTTGGCATCCTTCAGTCAGACCCGTTGATGGATTCCTATCTATACAGCTTGGATTTACAAGATAATTTTGATATAAACACTTCTCCTTCTCCATCCCTTTACCTACAAATTAAGCACTCAAGCCAAATTACCGTTTTTTCAAGAATTACTCAAGTTCTTTCCACAATTTCGAATCCAACCCTCTGTAAGTGTCTATATTATGATTATAAAAAGAAATCTAAATTATGCATTTAAATCGATTAGGAATTCGATGTGGATTCATCTGCTTAATGCGAATCAAAAAGCAATGATAGCTTGAACACTAACTAATGGCTGATACGATGGGTTACCTATTTGCCTGGCGCACCCCATTACGGGGTTTGATACGTAAAACTTATCATGTAAAAGGTCCATTTTATCACAAAGTAAGATGTCATGCTCCCGGTACGAGTTAATTCAATTGCAATTACTGTTAATTAATTTCGTTTCCGACCTTGTCAACACCGCCATTTGAATTTATTTAGCTTTTTTCTTAGTGATGCCAAGTTATCTTGGCGGTAAAGTCTATCAATTTAACATCTGGATATCTCGATCTTTATTTCACTTGTGCCGGGTTTGAGAACTAATTAGGCTCTCGGCAATAATATTGAATTATTTGACTTCAGTTGAGCCACCGTTGGACATAATTGATAGTTTGATTTTTCTGGCATCTACCTCTTGTCCTTTAAACTTTGATGCGGGGATAACTAAATTTATCATCACCAAAGGCCTAATTGTTTCTAAGTAAATGTACATTGTGTGTGAACCATTCTAAGGTCAATACCTGGGATGAACTTGATATATGACAAATTAAACCCTCGACATTAGCAAGTTGTACTATTGTTTATCCGTTTATGGATGTTATATGCATATTTATGTAAAAGAAATTAGTGCAATACACATGTTATGAAATAATATCACCTGGCAGCATCATGTCTAGTAAAAAGAGTCCTATTAAGTCAAACTCCAAGGGCTCTAGTACCTCCACAAACCAAGAAGGAATTCACTTTAAAGTCTTCACTCATCACCTCCCAAGATAAGGTGAGGACTATTTTTAACAGCTTTGGGATAACTGGTATAGATGCCATCGCGACTACAGCTCAAGGCAACATCCAAGATCTTCCCAAAGGGTATTTTACATACTTAGCAGTCCATATTTGGCACAAGGATTTCCTTCCTTTCCCACCCTTCTTGCTCAAGCTCTTGTGCGATCTAAGGGTTGATCCTATCCAACTCTCACTCAACACCTACAACCTACTTTTATGCTTAGAGGTTTTAGCACTCATATCAGGTCAAGCTTCCCTTACCCCGACACTCTTTCGTCATATGATACGATTCTCTAAAAGCGCAGAGTTTCCTATTTGGCATGCGAATCCCATAAAGAGCTTGATAAGCGATAACATTAGCAAGACTAAGTCTTGGGAAGACCAATTCTTTTACGCTAGGTACCCCCTGGTATATGGGGGATATTTGTTGAACTTGGTAAGTTTCTTATCTTATTAAAAAAGTTATATTATCTTCTTACTTCTTGTTCAACCCTTGTTTTTGTATAGACCCCTCTTCCAAAAACATAACTCTGTCGGAAGAGGAGATTTAGGTCGTCGAAGCTATCTTGAAAGCGCCAGAGAAGCTAGGACGTCGGTCATCCCTACTTATTGTCGATAGGCTTCGTCAATATGGTCTTCTTCCTCCAGGGCAAAGATTTTGAGTCAACCACCAATTCAGTTTCCTGGTGGTAAGGGCTTATCGCCGAATTCCAATACGTTTAATGCGGCATCTCCTATATTCCCAGGTACTTTGAATCAGAACAGTACTTTCTTTTGGACAAGTTGTCTCACTTGTACGTATTAGTCTTCTCAATCTTAGTTTTCTGATATGGCTATTACGGCTTCCAAGAGTACCTCCACTCTTGATGCTTTAGCCCAATTTGATGTTGAAGCTTTAAAGAGGCTTATTGATTCCGATATTGAGTAATCGCCCAAAAGACCGAAGCATGATAAGTCAGTTCACTTTTCCAAGTATGTTACTACCATGATTGGAGCACAGATAACCTTTTTCCCTTTCCTTTCTGGCATTGATAAGGTCATTGATGTTGAACCTTCTCCTAACACCTCTCCAATTAACAAAGCTACAAGCAGTTCTATATCACTTGCCCTTTTAAGGAACTTGATGCTAGAGAGCATAGCTCATTTACGACTTCCTCTTCTCAACATGTTATTTCTCCTATTCTGCCTCCGTTAATTTTGGACTTTGATAAGCTTGTAAATCTTTCCCTTTCATCCACCGAAATTGCTAGTATTTCATCTTTCTCCTTACCTCTAGACTTAGAGGATTTCTACCAGCAACTAGTTAAGGATCAGCTTTTGGTATAAGTTTATTCTCCTTAGCTTCTTTTTTACTTTGTTACTTTCACATACAGGTTAACGTGCTTTCTTATCTTTCAGGTAACGAAGGGTTAGTTCTTGTCTAGGGGAAATGCCTCGTCATCTTCTGCCAGAATCACCCCTCTCAAGGAGGGAAATAAGGCTTTGAAAGCTAATGTTGACATCCTGTCGAAGGAGAAGACAGAAAGCTATAGTGAATGCAGAAGATTGAAGGCCTTGCTAGAGGAGGAGAAGGAGGCTAAAGAAAACTTATTGAAGCATGTTGAGAATCTTGAGAATGAGAAGACAGAGACGACAGTCGATCATGCCGTCGAATTAGAGGGGATGGACAATAAGCTTCCCGCTGTGAAGCGAATAATATATGAAGCCAGTAACAGGATATCCGACTTTCTGAAAGTTCACCTCCATGATATTTTTATGGAATATCATGAAGACACCCTTTTCCTTGCCTTTTCTGATAATCATAAAAAGTTTCCAGGAGTTGATGTTACTTTAGTGCATCCCTATATTAGGAGTAGAGTTTTGGAGAGGACTAAGTTGGCTAAGCGAGAAGGTAAAGCTCCACAGAAGGATAAGATAAAGCTAGAGTCTTTTCTGTTTATTAAGGAGCTACCCGAAGATTCTGAAAATAAAGAAGGAGAGGACACCATTGTTGACGAAGGGATAAGAGGAGATGGGAGTCAGCGGGGTGAGTTTGGCAAAGATGGTGAAGACCCTTCTTCTGCTGCTGTAGGGATAACTGATTCTGAGGGGCCCACCATTGACTCCCTAAGCACCTCATCTGCTCGAGACCAAATTGAAGCTCCTTCAAGGAGGATGATTTTTCCAAGCCAAAGGCTGAAGAAGCTTCTGCTCAACTCAATATTCCCACCACACAGGTATGCGTTTCGCTCTCAAAATGTTTTCTTCCTTCTTGAATTTGTATTAATAATTGGCTTCCTTATTGCGGCAACACCTTGATTCCCCGAAGGTGTAAGTCAAAGTAATGATTTATATTCAATGTCATTAGCTACAAAGAATTTTCAAAGTGCTTAATTTGTAAACCTAGGAAAAATCACCTAGTAGAAAAGATTATGTGTATTTTCATAAGATATTTTTAACTTCTTTGAGAGTTATGTTTCAATTTTTGATAATCACTTATGATCGGTTGTATTGTATTAATGTTATAATGTGGTTAGTATTTGAACTGACTAGTAGACTTGTAATATCATGATCTTGTGGATGTGCATATTTGTTGGAACAATTCAATATTCGTATGGTAAATGTTCATGTAGTCATTTTTCTTTGATAATTATAATATTACCACTATCGTTGTTTGGCAGTTAGACCCTATACATGATTATATCTTATCTCATCTATGGGTACGAGGACCAATTCAAGACCAATTCCTCTCAATTTAGGGAAGAACCCTTGACAGTGGCAAGTCGCAAAGACATATTCGAGGATGCCCCCTTTCGAAGTGGAAAAGGATATATTATCTCCAAAAGATAACCATCAAGAAATTTGCGAAACATGTATCCTTTTTGGAGAACTAACTCAAAGAGAAAGATAAGACCATCCAAGAGTTGCAATGCCAACCAAAGGTTGGTATATCTACTGGTTCAGATGCGGAGATTGGTAGGTTGTTTCATCAAATTGACGAGCTAGAGACTGAATTAACGAAAACAAAAGCAAGTTACTCCTCTCTAGAATTTGCTTTAAAGAATCCTACATCAGATTAACGGGTTCGGTTGTTAGGATTTTTTTTGTTTCAAATGTGATACATCACTCGAGTGTCTTTAATATAGAACTCTTAAGATGGTAGTTATGTGTATGCAACAACTTATGAAATAGTTTCACATACATGTTTGTATATTGTGTGGATATCACCTAGTATGTGGTATTCTTCCTTGGCTGGGGATGTTGTCTTTTCATAGCCTTACTGTACCATTCTACATAAATCTAACAAACTTTATTAAGTGTTAGCTCGCGAAGCACACATGATGCATCACCCGCTTTTTGTCGAAATTAATAGCATCATGATATTGAATGTATGATGAGATAACAAGCTTATTTATACTTTCTGCACTACTAAAAGTCTCCTAGTATAATAGGTATTCCCATGAAACCTCCCACTATGGTTTTTTTAAAAGAAAAGTGTACCCTTTGTTCCAAGGCTCCGTCGAGGAATACTAAGACACTTACTTAAGTTCTCCTCTGAATTTTTGCTCTAGCATAGTGTGGTTTTTGTGTCGTGTATGCATTTGACATAATAAATAATGACTTGATGTATGTATGAGTTAATGAAATCTCCTTGAGCAAGATGGAAGATGACAATCTCCGCTTGAAGATTTTTAAGTAGTAGCACAAGGCTATTGTAACAGCCCGCACTTTACGTATCGGAAGATAATAAAATATTTTTATTTTATTCCCTGAGGGTTGGATCATTCTCATGTTTTGATATGTTTCTTATGGGGATGTGAGACATGTACATAATTTTTACCGATTTGGTTTGTAGCCATTTTGTCCCTATCAGTCTTGTACAGGGCATAACTTATGATTTAGGTCGAATCAGGTGGTGAAACCTGTCATTGGAAAGGAAAGGATGATTCTCTTTACGTAAAGTGGTAACATTAAAGATTTGGCTCAGTGGTTTGGGAGGAATCGTTGTTTTAAGGTTATCCAGTTGGTTGTTCAGGTTTGGAGAGCCACAATGGGCTGATTTGGGAGGTTGATAAATGGTTTAGTTTCTCTATTCTCTCATTAGATAGCCTATGTTCCTCCTTCCTCTAACACCTTTCCACCATTAGAATCAACCATTAAAGGAGGGAAATTGAAGATCTACACCAATGGAGGTTAGATCTACATTAATTGAAGGGCGAATTTATCAAATCAAGGAGTTCGGATTCAATTGCTTGCTGTCCGGAATATTATTGCATTAATGTTTGTTTGGTTGGGAGAATCGGTGAGTGATTTACATCTCTCACATGGATTCAATGAAGTATATGAATGTTTGATCATGTTTTTCATCATGTTCAAGTGTTTAACCATAGATCTATACCATTATAAGTCCATTTTCATATGAATCACCTTATGATCCTATTTAGCAGGTTTAAACAGGTTATTTCTATGACATTTCATATGCTTAGGTCTATTAGATCCACCGTTTTGATCATATGTTCATTTTAATGGTTGTGGTGAAATTTATATCATTTTAGTGATAATCGTCGTATTCATGTTGTTAGCAATCTTATGACATGTTTATGGTGGTATTTGGTGAGTTGATTGTGTTGGTTCATTGAATGTATTGACTGGCGAAGTTTTGTTCGAAATTGGAGTTGCCTTGGAGTGGTGCAGGTTTCGGGTCGCAAGTATGGGGTCGGTCGCTCAAAATATGGTTTTCTTGGGGAACAAGGCAAGAAGGGTCAATCGACCAAGTATCCTGGTCGGTTAGAAAAAGGTGGTCGATCGTGCATGTTTGGGGCTGGGTCGAGCAGACTTGGGTTGAGCATCTGAAACAGGGTCGGTCATGTTCCGGGTTGGGCATAACTTAGGCTAGAGCGAGCCTAGTTGGACGTGCATGGAAAAGTAGGTTCGGTCAAGTAGTGGTTGATCGAGCAGTGGGTCGGTTGAGTGGTAGATTCGGTCGAGCAGTAGTCAATTCGAGTAGTAACACAGGGTTGGTCGAGCGGGTCGAACATGAAGTGTGGTCGGTCATGGCTTGGTTGCGCAAGGCTTGGGTCGATCGCACCAGGGGATCAGTCATGCATAGCAGGGTCATTTCTGAAAATTTTATTTTTCGGGTACGATACAGATTTGAGCCAAAGGGCCTGAAAAATTTTTTCAGGGGAAACCCAACGAACCCTGGCCGGAGGGCAGTGATGTGTTTGGCTCGGTGATGGCGTAACTTCGAAGTGAATTCAAGGAGGAAGGTTTGAAGTGTTGAAATGTGTTCGTTGATCGGTGTGGAAGAGCGAATGAGGTGACAACTCAAAGGTCGTGTAACAACCCGTATTTTCAATAACCTGTTATAACGTAAATCGAGGCAGAATTTAATTTATAAATCTGAATCAAGGGAAATGGGCTATGCCATTGCGTTCGTCTCGGAAAAATACGTGAAATAGAGTCCGAGTTTTCGAAAATCGGAGTCCGTATGACCCGATTAAGGCCCAGTGAAGTTTTCAGAAAATTTCAAGTTCAAAACAGATTTGAATTTCAAGTTCAAATTTCGAATTTCGGGCCTGGAAGGCTAGGCGGGAAATTTCCCGCCAAGCCAACCAAGTCGACAGGCCTGTCGACTTGGCTGTCGACTTGGTTGGACCCAAGTCGACAGCCCTGTCGACTTGGCTGTCGAATTGGTTCAGCCGGGCAGTTTTGCCTGGTGCACCATTTTGGGGTTTTGGTTAGGTTTTGGGGCCAGATTCGGTTTTGAGGGCTGAGATTGGAATTAGGGTTTAATCCTAAGGCTAAAACTAATCCTAATCTCTATAAATAAGCCCCTAACCTAACCCTAAATCATCATTATTCATTCAAGTAACTAAACTATGGCAAAATCATTCCTCTCATGGCCTCCACTCTCTTCATAAAATTCTAAGTTATTTCTATGAGAGATTTTCCATGCATACAAGTGTTTTCAAGCTTGTATGAGTGTCATTAGCTTGCATTCAAGTCAAGTTTCCATATTTACATCATAAAGCAAGGGTTTTGATCATTTTGGCTCAAGGGTTTTTCTATTGGAGCTTGCATTTTGGGTTTATTTGATTGCATAAGGGCTTTGTCTCAATCTATATATATTTTTGTGTCTTCATAAGCATTGTCAGCCCTTTTCTACTTTCATATTTAAACTCTAAAGTTAAATGAATGATGCAAGTTTGGTTGATCATTATGATATGCAAGTTTGTCATGATATGCAAGTTTACTATGTCATGTTATGCAAGTTTGACATGTTATGATATGCAAGTTTACCATGTTATGTTATGCAAGTTTGATATGCAAGTTTGTCATATGATATGCACGTTATGTTATGCAAGTTTGGGTTGATCATTTTGTTCATTTTATCATGTTATGCAAGCTTATCTTGGGTTTATGAGCTTAAAGCTTCAAGCTTTATGCTAAAGGTTGCATTTTGGCAACATGTAAGTTATCACATCTCTTATGATAACTTGCATGTGAGGCTAAATGCGAACTTATGGCCATTTCTACATGTCATTTATCACCATGTATCACCAATATGCTAAGTTTGGTTTTATGCATGCTTTTGAGGCCTAAAAATGTAATATGCAAGTATATGAACATATGTACATTTCATATGCCACCATGTTAAACTTGTGGCTTCAACACCTTTATGTCATGATTATGCCAAGTTCCCTCTTTCTATCCTTTATGCGCTATTGCGATTATGTAAGCTATGGGATTGCGTTTGGGGTTGGGTAAACTTAAAAGACATAAAAACATAAGATTGGGAATTTACCTATTAAGTTAGGTCTACCCAAATTCTTGAAAACTTGTAATATGTTTTGGAAACATGATGGACATGACACTTAGAAAATATAAGTGTGACCAACTCGAGGTTGGGTTGAGTTTGTAGCGTAAAACTACCCGGAACCGACTGGCTTAACTAGTTGCTGCAAACAATAGGACCCAATGTGAGAAGTTGGTCATGTTGTACCTTGAACCCGAGGTTAGACCAAGTTGTGGTGTAAAGCTACCCGGACCCGCCCGGCTTAACTAGTAACCACAACAAGGTCTAATGTGAGAGGTTAAGGCGCATTAAATTAATTAATGCCTCATGATTAGGGTTAAGTCATGGTCCACTTAATACTTAACCAATTTGGGCTTGGTGGATTAATCGGGGTTAAGTCGTGAACCCATCGTTACACTTAACCAAGTTAATCCATGATTAGCAAAAGGGTTAAACCGTACTTAACCCACTAGAAAATCCTAGCAATGGGGGTCCACTCCAGCAGTAATCCCAAGTTTGTATCATTAAGACCCTAGGGACTAGGCTAGGGTGGGGGCACGATTACTGGACTTGAGGTAAGTGACCAAAAACGACGGCAGAGTGGTACGCCGATGTAGTTCCGGACGGACTATGGTCGTGCACGTAGTCCGTATTTGGAGAAGTCAAGCATGGGTACCAGTAGATCTAAGACTGTGCACTTATGTTTATGGTGTCCAGGGGTTGACACCCTAGGGCTTGATGCACCCGACGGGAGACCCGGCACAGTCCGACTACAATTATGTTTGGGCCGTATTGACACCAACACGTGACGAGTTAGGCTTATAGGGAGCCGATCGACTAGACCGTTTGGTTGGACCTCGTATTAGGGTCACTTCATGTTATTGGACCTCGTATTAGGGTCACTTCATGTTATTGGACCTCGTATTAGGGTCACTTCATGTTATTGGACCTCGTATTAGGGTCACTTCATGTTATTGGACCTCGTATTAGGGTCACTTCATGTTATTGGGCCAAAGCTTGGGCCAAGGGATCAATACTTATTTATTCAAGTCATGTTAGCTTGCTAGTACACCTGTGGTGCAAAAACCTTAAACCTGATTATGCGATGACACCTTTATCTACCTTGTTAGTTAATCATCATGCTAGTATGTTGTTATCCTTATGTTCATCCCTGCTTCTCATGCCAGTTAACTTTATCAGTTTACATTGATTGTAGTAGGGCTTACTCAGTCTTTTTGACTGACCTGTTTTCTTTCGCCTCTTTTCTTCCGTTCCCCCCCCCCTCCCCAGGTTCTCAGGGTGGGAATATTGGAGCTTAGCTTGGATTTCTGATCGCTTGCTTGTGGGATTTTAGCTCATGTACGGTCTTGACATGAAGCTAGCTATGGTTATCACCTATTTTGGGGATAGTACTTATGTATTTCAGTTTTTCAGTGATGTTGTTTTTATCTAGACTTGTGTATTTGGAAAGTTGACATTATGTTGTACCAGACTTGTTTTGAAATAGTTTGAAATCTTCCGCTGTTTTACTTATCTTATTTACTCTGTTTACATATATACATATGTTCTTGTTCTGCCTTGATATATCATTATGCATGTTTACCCGGTACAAACGCCCCTCCAAAGTCAGAGTGCTTACAAGAGCCACCCTGGCGGAGGTGGGGTGTTACATTTGGTATCAGAGCATATGGTTTACGAGAAGGAACAAAAAGGTTTTAAAACTTTTGGAAAACTATTTTCAAAACCAAGTATAAAGTATTTTCCAAAGAAAAGTCTAGTTTATTTTAAAGGCTATTTCCCAAAAAGCCATTAGCAAAATTCCTTCGTTTTTCTCCATTCTAAATCTGTCTTTTTCTTCGTTTTCAGTATGGCTGATAACTTTGCTATTCCGGAGGGAGTACACGTACCTGTTTGGTATAGGAGACTCTTGGAGGCTAGGGCGACCGAAGCCGGCCCCGCCGATGTTCCTCCTCCTCCTCCTCCTCCGGTAGTTAATGTTCCTCCTCCTCCTGTTGCTTAGGTTCCTCTTCCTCCTCCCCCTCAGCATCCACAAGAGGATTTCGTGGAGATTTGCAAAGACTTTAAGGCGATGGGTTGCAAGAATTTCATTGGAACCGAGACTTATGTAGAGGTAAGGAATTGGTTGAAAGAAACCGAAGATCTTTTTGCCTTCTTTGATATAGATGACCGTAGGAAGGTTTTATTGGCAGTGTGGTTACTAAAGGAAGAAGCTGCACGTTGGTGGGTGGTCACCACCGCTACTAGGCCAATTGAAACTTGGGATGACTTTCGGGGAAAGTTTGGACTAAGGTTCCTATCACTGAAGCAAGGGGACATGACTGTTAGGGAATACATAGATAAGTTTAATCAACTGGCTCAGGTCGGTTCAGACTTGGTTAACACAGCTCAGAAGAAGGCCCTATACTTTGCTCTAGGATTAAACGAGCCATTACATGGTTTAGCCATGTCTCATATACCCTTGGGGGCAACTTTCGAGAGTTTGGTGAATATGGCCCTACTCAATGAAGAGAATAGGAGTGACAAGAAGGAGGTCAAGATGAATGAGTCTCAAAACAAGGAAACGGAGCCCAAAAAGGAAATGAAAAAGGAGGAGAAGTCTGAAGATAAGAAGGAAAAGAAGTGCTTTACTTGTGGAAGCTTGACTCATCTAAACAAGGATTGCAGAAAGAGGAAGGGCACTTGCTTTGACTGTGGAGAAATGGGACACTTCACTAGGGACTGCCCGAAGAAGGGAGGGCCTACGTCGGAAGGAACGGTGAATTCCGGAAAGCAAGGCAAGAACTCCAAAAACCGCAAGAACAAGAGTCAAGGCAACAAGGGGAACAATAGCAAGGGCAATAACGACAAGAGGAAGTGCCATTATTGTGGTTCAGTTGGGCATCTTATTAAGGATTGTAGGAAGAGAAAAAGGAAGAGTGGTGAATGCTTTCATTGTGGTGAGTTTGGACATTTCAGCAAAGATTGCTCGAAGAAGCAAGGGCAAGGTCAGACTCAGTGTGCAAGACCATCTGGAGGGCGAGTTTATCCCCTCAACATCATTCTTTCAGCTCATGATCGAGGTAGTGTTTCTGTTGAAAGTCTTGTTTACATTTCTGATTTTCCTGATTGTACTTTGTTTGATTCTGGCACATCGCATAGTTTATTTCATCTGATCTAGTTGAAAGCTTGCACCTAAGTACTAGTCTAGTTAATGATCCCGTGTGTGTTTCAAATCCAATTGGGGTTTCCGCCCATTTGTCTATTATCTACGTGGATTTGAAAATCTCTATCTTTAGTGTAGAGTTCTCGTGTGATGCTTATATTCTCGGTTTCATGGGGTATGGGTTGATTTTGGGCATGGATTGATTGTCCAGTTTTGGAGCCATCCTTGATTTTTGAGCATGGGGTTGTGAGGCTCATGACTCGCCTCGGTAATACCCTAAAAATTTCTTGTAACCCTATGGGTCCCATTACGTTGTGTTATCTTGAATCCCTCAACTCGTCTATCGATGGTTTGCAATCTATGAGGGTGGTCCGAGAATATCCTGATATCTTGGGTGAAGTGAAGGGGTTACCCCTAAACGCGAGATAGATTTTCGCATTTATCTGGTTGATAATGCCAAGCCAGTTACGTGGCCGGTAAGGCACATGGTCCCGCAAGATGAGAGTTAAGAAAGCAAGTCAAGGAGTTGCTTGAGAAGAACTTCATACAATGAAGCATTTCCGAGGAGGGTGCTCTAGTAGTATTCGCTAGTAATGTGGACAGTTCGCTTCGCCTGTATGTTAATTATCGTGAGTAAAACAAGAAGAATAGACAACCATTACCAATGATCGATGATTTGTTTGATCAGCTTGTAGGAACATCTGTTTTCTCTTGATCTTGCTACTGGATTCCATCAGCTCAGAGTAGCTGAGGATAGTATAGACAAAACTGCGTTCAGAACTCCAGATGGATTCTTAGAATGGCTGGTCATGCCATTCGGTCTGACTAATGCACCCGCCTACTTCGTGGACTTGATGAGTAGGGTGTCTAGGGAGTTCCTGAACGAGTTTGTGGTAGTCTTTGTAGACGATATCCTGACTTTCTTAAAGAACAAGGAAGAACATGCTAGACATCTCAAGGAGGTGATGGATACGCTTAGAGCGCATCAGTTGAAAGCCAAGTCCTCCAAATGTCATTTTGGAGAAAAAGGAGTTAGATTTCTTGGGCACATAGTTTCTAAGCAAGGCTTAGTGGTGGATCCTGCTAAAGTGGTCGCGGTTCAAAACCGAAAAGCTCCGACGAGGACAATTGAAGTAAGAAGTTCTCTCAGTTTAATTAGTTAGTTAGCGTCCCTTGAGCTTAGACCTACCCTTCTGAATTAAGTAGGGACTTCACAGAAAGAAGACACGCAGTTAGTCGAGATCATGGACAAGTTGATTCGAGGCGAGATGGTAAGTCACCTCGCTATAGATGACAAGGGATGGCTAAGACGCGATGAGAGAAAGAAGGTTCTTGAAGATGCACATCACCCGAGGAGGTGGCCGAGTTTGTCCCAAGGTGCATGTTGTGCCAACAGGTTAAAGGCCGAGTCATAGAAGCCCGGTGGGCTATTATATCCATTGGAGGTCCCCGCAATGGAAGAGGGAAAAACGTCACGAAGGATTTCGTGGATGGACTGCCTAGATCAAGAAAGGGAATAAGAGCATGTGGGTCATAGTAGGTAGACTCACGAAGAGTGCTCATTTCACTCCGGTAAAGAGCGAAAGGACTGCATCATAACTAGCGACAGTTTACTTTCAAGAAATAAAGCGGTTGCACGGGGTTCTCTAAAGGATAGTTAGTAACCATGACTCAATTTTCACTAGCCAGTTTTGGAATAGTCTACGGGAAGTCATGGGCAAGCGACTGAATCTAAGTACGGCCTATCATTCACAGGCGGATGGTTCATTTCGTTCAAGCATGAGTTATAGAAAATCACGTTAGTAAGAGCAATTGGCAACGTGGATTGGTATTTTCAAGAAAAGTTCTGCTGCGTGGAATACTTTATAGTAAGTAAACGAGATCCAGGATTCACTGGTGAATTTTGGAGAGCTTGCATGAAACCATGAGGTCATAGTTATGTTTAAGCCAAGAATGATAGAAGAGAAAGTGAAAGAGGAAGACGAGAGGCGACAATGAAATGGGTTCCAACTCATATTTGGAAATAAGAGTTAAGAAGCTAAGAAATCATGAGGTAAAAGACGGTCAAAGCACAGTGGAGTTAAGCTCAAGGAAACGTGACTTAGAAGACTGAAGGCTAGATACACGCATCATATCTCTTTTTAAGAGCATATCCATGATCCTTGTTTTTCCTGTGGAACTTACTCGCATGTTATCTTTTTACATATATCCTCTCGGTCCCGTTCTCGATCCCATTTCTGTTGTAAACTCCATAAGGGGGTATGACTCATCGGTTAGTAATGCATGTCAGGGTTTGAAGGGGTCCGTTAGGTTGACTAAACCTTTTGGGCTTTTATAGAATATGGGTTGGGTTAGGAAGGGATTTCTTGTAATCCGAAAAGAGTATATCTTGCTTATCTTCCCGATCTCTTTGTAGTATATCTTTCTCTTTGCTATCCATGTTTATCTAGTTTATCGTGTTAATCTCGTCATGAGAACCTTAGGTAGAAACCCTTTGGATGAAACATGTGTTTGAAACATGTTATGCTTGATGTTCGCAAGTGGTTGCAAGTGTTTGCAAGTGGTTACTCGTGGATGCATTATACACATTAGGCACTAGATCGGCTCACACACTCCTCATATTGCATATGCATGAGTGTTTACGCTTATTCATGGATGAAAATTTTTGTGTTATCACATGGATGTGGCATATGGATGTATGTTATGTGCACACATATAGATGTTATACATTATGTTAGGAATTGCATACATATGGATTCATTTCACTAACATAATTTGCATTTATGATATTTGCATTAGATAAGTACATATACACACACCTTTGCATATGTTCATACAACATTTAGAATCTTGTAAGGACAATGATTGCTCGAGGATGATGTTTTGAGTAGATGGATGTTGGATGGTAGGATACGTTCTTCCTAACTTGAAGATTTCGGGGACGAAATCCTTTAAGGAGGGGAGAATGTAACAACCTGTATTTTCAATAACATGTTATAACGTAAATCGAGGCAGAATTTAATTTATAAATCTGAATCAAGGGAAACGGGCTATGCCATTGCGTTCGTCTCGGAAAAATACGCGAAATAGAGTCCGAGTTTTCGAAAATCGGAGTCTGTATGACCCGATTAAGGCCCAGTGAAGTTTTCAGAAAATTTCAAGTTCAAAACAGATTTGAATTTCAAGTTCAAATTTCGAATTTCGGGCCTGGAAGGCTAGGCGGGAAATTTCCCTCCAAGCCAACCAAGTTGACAGGCCTGTCGACTTGGCAGTCGACTTGGTTGGACCCAAGTCGACAGCCCTGTCGACTTGGCTGTCGACTTGGTTCAGCCGGGCAGTTTTGCCTGGTGCACCATTTTGGGGTTTTGGTTAGGTTTTGGGGCCAGATTCGGTTTTGAGGGCTGAGATTGGAATTAGGGTTTAATCCTAAGGCTAAAACTAATCCTAATCTCTATAAATAAGCCCCTAACCTAACCCTAAATCATCATTATTCATTCAAGTAACTAAACTATGGCAAAATCATTCCTCTCATGGCCTCCACTCTCTTCATAAAATTCTAAGTTATTTCTATGAGAGATTTTCCATGCATACAAGTGTTTTCAAGCTTGTATGAGTGTCATTAGCTTGCATTCAAGTCAAGTTTCCATATTTACATCATAAAGCAAGGGTTTTGATCATTTTGGCTCAAGGGTTTTTCTATTGGAGCTTGCATTTTGGGTTTATTTGATTGCATAAGGGCTTTGTCTCAATCTATATATATATTTGTGTCTTCATAAGCATTGTAAGCCCTTTTCTACTTTCATATTTAAACTCTAAAGTTAAATGAATGATGCAAGTTTGGTTGATCATTATGATATGCAAGTTTGCCATGATATGCAAGTTTACTATGTCATGTTATGCAAGTTTGACATGTTATGATATGCAAGTTTACCATGTTATGTTATGCAAGTTTGATATGCAAGTTTGTCATATGATATGCAAGTTATGTTATGCAAGTTTGGGTTGATCATTTTGTTCATGTTATCATGTTATGCAAGCTTATCTTGGGTTTACGAGCTTAAAGCTTCAAGCTTTATGCTAAAGGTTGCATTTTGGCAACATGTAAGTTATCACATCTCTTATGATAACTTGCATGTGAGGCTAAATGCGAACTTATGGCCATGTCTACATGTCATTTATCACCATGTATCACCAATATGCTAAGTTTGGTTTTATGCATGCTTTTGAGGCCTAAAAATGTAATATGCAAGTATATGAACATATGTACATTTCATATGCCACCATGTTAAACTTGTGGCTTCAACACCTTTATGTCATGATTATGCCAAGTTCCCTCTTTCTATCCTTTATGCGCTATTGCGATTATGTAAGCGATGGGATTGCGTTTGGGGTTGGGTAAACTTAAAAGACATAAAAACATAAGATTGGGAATTTACCTATTAAGTTAGGTCTACCCAAATTCTTGAAAACTTGTAATATGTTTTGGAAACATGATGGACATGACACTTAGAAAATATAAGTGTGACCAACTCGAGGTTGGGTTGAGTTTGTAGCGTAAAACTACCCGGAACCGACCGGCTTAACTAGTTGCTACAAACAATAGGACCCAATGTGAGAAGTTGGTCATGCTGTACCTTGAACCCGAGGTTAGACCAAGTTGTGGTGTAAAGCTACCCGGACCCGCCCGGCTTAACTAGTAACCACAACAAGGTCTAATGTGAGAGGTTAAGGCGCATTAAATTAATTAATGCCTCATGATTAGGGTTAAGTCATGGTCCACTTAATACTTAACCAATTTGGGCTTGGTGGATTAATCGGGGTTAAGTCGTGAACCCATCGTTACACTTAACCAAGTTAATCCATGATTAGCAAAAGGGTTAAACCGTACTTAACCCACTAGAAAATCCTAGCAATGGGGGTCCACTCCAGCAGTAATCTCAAGTTTGTATCATTAAGACCCTAGGGACTAGGCAAGGGTGGGGGCACGATTACTGGACTTGAGGTAAGTGACCAAAAACGACGGCAGAGTGGTACGCCGATGTAGTTCCGGACGGACTATGGTCGTGCACGTAGTCCATATTTGGAGAAGTCAAGCATGGGTACCAGTAGATCTAAGACTGTGCACTTATGTTTATGGTGTCCAGGGGTTGACACCCTAGGGCTTGATACACCCGACGGGAGACCGGCACAGTCCGACTACAATTATGTTTGGGCCGTATTGACACCAACACGTGACGAGTTAGGCTTATAGGGAGCCGATCGACTAGACCGTTTGGTTGGACCTCGTATTAGGGTCACTTCATGTTATTGGACCTCGTATTAGGGTCACTTCATGTTATTGGACCTCGTATTAGGGTCACTTCATGTTATTGGACCTCGTATTAGGGTCACTTCATGTTATTGGGCCAAAGCTTGGGCCAAGGGATCAATACTTATTTATTCAAGTCATGTTAGCTTGCTAGTACACCTATGGTGCAAAAACCTTAAACCTGATTATGCGATGACACCTTTATCTACCTTGTTAGTTAATCATCATGCTTGTATGTTGTTATCCTTATGTTCATCCCTGCTTCTCATACCAGTTAACTTTATCAGTTTACATTGATTGTAGTAGGGCTTACTTAGTCTTTTTGACTGACCTGTTTTCTTTCGCCTCTTTTCTTCCGTTCCCCCCCCTCCCCAGGTTCTCAGGGTGGGAATATTGGAGCTTAGCTTGGATTTCTGATCGCTTGCTTGTGGGATTTTAGCTCATGTACGGTCTTGACATGAAGCTAGCTATGGTTATCACCTATTTTGGGGATAGTACTTATGTATTTCAGTTTTTCAGTGATGTTGTTTTTATCTAGACTTGTGTATTTGGAAAGTTGACATTATGTTGTACCAGACTTGTTTTGAAATAGTTTGAAATCTTCCGCTGTTTTACTTATCTTATTTACTCTGTTTATATATATACATATGTTCTTGTTCTTCCTTGATATATCATTATGCATGTTTACCCGGTACAAACGCCCCTCCAAAGTCAGAGTGCTTGCAAGAGCCACCCTGGCGTAGATGGGGTGTTACAGGTCGTGAGTTGGCGGATAATGGTTGCTTGTGAAGGTTGTTTGAGCTATGAAAATTTGTCTGGTTGGATGACTAGAGATGCAAAGGCCGAGATATTTTCGTTGTCGTAAGTTCTAGAAGGCTCAAAGCAGGGGTACGATAGGGGCACCTAAAAGAGCGGTTGTAGGTCGAGTACATTGGGTATCATTAAAAGGCATAGTTGTCAAGCTTGGACATATATATGTATCATTGAAAGGTGTATGGAGTTTATGCTAGAACTAGGGTTACCATTAGCCCTTAACATATGGAAAGGTTGGCCTTCATACGATTAACGATGGTTTCAAAGCAGGATTGACGGTGATAGCTAGATTCAGTCATGGATGATTGATTGTTCTGTTTGTATCATCTCATGTAGGTCATCCAACGTCGAAGGATATGTTCCTTGAGTGCTTGTCTAATATTGGTTTAGGCCTCTAGGGCTTGTTCTTGAGGGATGTTGAATCCGATTAGGATGGTTTACATGATATATATATATATAATCTAGATGTTATGAGTTTGTACCATGATTGAATGGGTGTTCTGGTTTCCATGGATGAATGGTTGACTTGTTTATTGTAAAGGCTATCACTGTCCGACGTGGGGAAGATAAGGTTGAGTTCTTCTCTGGTGTTGTGAGTGGATTAGTATGTTTATCTATCCATGCTCATATACTTTATTTTTGAAGTTTGTTAGATGTTTTATCGCTCACTAAGACTGTTGTCTGACTCAAGGTTTTATATTTCCTCTTATTACCTTGGGTTGTTCATCTGGTTGTGGATGGACAGACTAAGTAGCAGGCGACAGGTGGTTAGTGAGGATGATGTTGTTGTGTGAAGGCAAGCAGGAGGCTGGCGTATTACTTTTACTACTATTACCTGTTGTATATGTTCTAATATATTGTATCCTTGTGTTGTGAGTTTTACAACAGGTTCCTCTTGTATTTACCTACTCTGATGATCATCCATAGCTGCCTGGCAAACCTTTCAGCGCATTATTCCTCTTGTTGGTGCGGGGGCTGTGGGCGGTCGTCACATTTGGTATCAGAGCTCTAGTTAATGATTTTAGCCAAAGTTCTAAAATGTAATTACGTATGACAGACGTACTTGTATATTTCAGTTGGATGTTTACTATATATATTAGCATATATAGTAGTAGCAATTGAATTCCTTTAGCAGTTATTTCTTGGGAGTGGCGAATTATTCTAAATTACAGGTTTAGAATGAGTACACAACCATCAGGACACGCTACTAGGGGTGCTAATACTGGAGGGGGAAATGGCGGAGAACCAAACTACCCTACTATGTTCGAACCCATGATGGAGGCAGTCATGTGAAGGGTCCCCACTCTAGTGGTAGCTACGGTAGACGTAGGAGTTCAGTTGCCTAGGGTTGTGGATTTTGCAAAGCAGTGCATAGATATACATCTCTAGGAGGGAAACCATTCAAAGGAACTGAGCCAGCATAAGAGGTTCAGAGGTGGATGGATTCTTATGTTCGTGTCTTGGAGACTTGGGATTGGATGGTGCAACAAGGAGAAAGCTTGCATCAAGGCATCTGCAAGGCAGGGCCGTGGAATAGTGGTATTCAGTTACACTTGAAACTCAAGAGGAAGAGATATCATGGGAGAAATTCCAGGCTAAGTTTGAAGCAAAATTCATTTCCACGGCTCAGAAATCGGTCCTCTTCAAGAAATTCGTATAGGTGAAGCTAAGTGGAAGATCAGTGCTAGATTACATTTCTGATTTCAAGGTCTTGTCCAAATATGCTCGTTCATATAGTGCCACGCCTTATCAGAGGAACGAGAAGTGTGTTATGGATCTGGATACCTATATTGGAAAGCCGTTGGCGGATCATCTTGACGATTCATTCGAGAAGATTGTGTAAAAAGCAATTCGCCATGAGAGCTTGTTTCCTAAGGAAGCAAATGTCATCGCTACAACCAAAGAAGTTCAGAAACCACAGCAAGGTGGTAATAATAATAAGAGGAAGCAGCAACAACAGAAAGGAAAGGATGGACAAAAGAAGCCGAAGAGTGAGGTACTTTGCTTTAACTGCCAACAGAAAGGCCATTTTGCTAACGAGTGCAAGAATCCAAAAGCTAAGAAGAAGTGCTTCAAGTGTGGGAAGCCTGGGCATGAGAAGAAAGACTGACCATAATTAGCTAAGGGCAAGAAAGTTGTGAAGGCATATGCTTTGGAATCTGTGCCAACTTCTTCAAGGGGTCCTACTACAGAGGATAAGGGAAAGGGTGTCGTGGTGCAAGGTACTCTTTATGTTAATGATGTTTCAGTTCGTGTGCTTTTTTATACTAGAGCATCGCATTCATTCATTTGCAATGAGCTTGTGTGCTGCTTGGGTTTGGAACCCGAGATTTGTGATAGACCATTGATCGTTACTAATCAAGTTGGGGATTCATCCAATCTTTGCACGATTTGTCATGGTCTATTTTTGCCGATTCATGGTTGCTCTTTTGTGTGTGATTGTTTTGTTTTTAACTTCGCTGGGTTTGGGATCATCTTGGACATGGATTGGATCAAGAGGTATGCGGCAAGGGTGAATTGCGAGAAGCTAGAGGTGAGGGTCAAGGATGTGGAAGGGCAAAAGCTGTTGATTAGATGTAAGCGCGAAGATGGTGTCTTCATGAGCTATCTATATTCGCTTGGGATTCCATAGGAAGACTTGTCATCTGTGCTGATCGCTAATGAGTATGAGGATGTCTTTGACTAGGTCAAAGGGTTGCCTCCGCATCACGAGATCGAGTTTAGGATCGATTTGGTCGAGGGTGCTAGACCAATCATTATGCCTCTTAGGTAGACGGCGCCTAAGGAATAGTGAGAGTTGGAGGTGCAAGTTCGTGACCTTCTAGGGAAGAGAATTATTCGGAGAAGTGTATCCGAATGGGGTGCACCGGTCGTGTTTGAAACCAAGGCAGATGGCTCGTTAAGATTGTGTATGGACTATCATAACTGAACAAGGTGACTAAGAAGAACAAGTATCTGTTGCCAAGGATTAATGACTTGTTCGATTAGCTTCACGAGGCCAAAGTATTTTCTCAGATGGATTTGGCAATGAGATTTCATCAGTTGAGGGTGGCGAAGGATAATGTGCCAAAGACTGCTTTTAGGACACCATTCGGTTTCTTCAAATGGTTGGTGATGCCATTCGGGTTGACTAACGCGCCTGTGTATTTTGTGGATCTTATGAATAGGGTTTTCAGGGATTAGTTGAACATGTTCGTGCTTATGGTCGTGTATGATATTCTGGTTTATTCCCGGAATGAGGAAGAACATAAGACGAACTTGAGGGTTGTGTTGGAAATCTTGCGAAAGCATCAGCTGAGAGCTAAGTTTTCAAAGTGTCACTTCTTGAAGAGCGAAGTGAGGTTCTTAGGCCATGTTGTTTCTGGAAATGGGTTAGCAGTTGACCTCGCTAAAGTGGAAGCAATCCAGGAGTGGGATAGGCCAAAGAATGCGATGGATGTTTGAAGTTTCCTTGGATTGGCTAGTTATTACCGACGGTTTATCAAGGATTTCGGCAAGGTAGCTGCACTCTTGCTTATGACAAAAGCTCTGAATTAATCCAGATTTAGGTGTTGAAAATAGAAAGGCCGGAAATCCTTTTCTGGCAATGGTAGAAGTCTAGAACCAACCTAGATTTAGGTTATTAAGAAGACCAAATATCCCTTCTTGGTAATAATCGAAATTTCGAATCGACCCAAATTCGGGTATTTATGATTAGACTGGAAATCCACTTTCGGCGAGAATTAAGACCCGAACCAACCCAGATTCAGGTATTAAAACAGGAAACCAGAGACTACTTCTGGAATTAGTTTTGTTACCCCTTTCTGGGTGTGATTTGTGAAGCAGAGGATGTACGTTCTTTTTGAGCCACTCCCTAGGCTTTTATTATCAAAGCAAAGGTGTACGTGCTTTGTCGGCCACTCTCTGGGCATGTGTGTACGGTGCGCTTGGCTAGCTTATCCACAAGCAGGGCCCAAGAACTTACCCGACCTCCCTTCAGGAGGCGCCTTATCCTGACCATTGGAGCAGATGATAAGATCTTAGATGCTTAAACCGGGCCATTGTAGATGCGGAATTAAGGCTTACTCTTTCGATGCTCTACCCTGGCCATCATAGGTGGTGATAGAGGCTTACAATTCACCCCCTCCAAGGGGTGCCTTATATTGGCCATCGTAGGCGATGATAAGGGTTTGTGTTCCCTTCTGCGAGTAACGCGGAACATCAGCAGAGGTAGGACATGCTTAGTTCATAGCAGAGGTAGGGCGTACTATTATGCAAGCAGAGGAAGGACGTGCTAATTAGATGCTCCGTCCTGACCATTTCTGGCGTGGATTAGAGGCTTACGCTTTTTATGCTCTAACTTGGCCCTTTTTGACCTAGGCATAGAGAAAGGCTTACACATCACCACCCTTCGAGGGCTGCCATGCCCGGGCCAACTCAGTAGTGATAAGGGTCTTTATCCATTTCAGATTTGACCCACTTTTGGTTTTTCCAAGTTCTTGAGAGGGTTTCCATGCCCTTAGTTGCATAGATAGTCCTTTTCCTAATGATTTTATTGAACTTAGTTTAATATATTTACAAAGTCTTTTAATTGGCCTCGATTAAAGAACTCGATGATCATCCCTTCAAAAATTCTACAATGGTTGTTTCATGTCCATTCATCATACGATAGTAACAGTAAGGCCCTCCAAATTCCCTTTCGTACTTTGGCTTCTTCTTTGCGGACGACCAATTATTGAGTTCGAGTTTAGTTAGGAAGTAAAAGTTTTCCATCAAAGTGGTAGGGTAGCATCCTTTTGGTGATATAGGTACAAAACCCTTTTCTTGTCATTGGAACCTAGCTCTTTTGTTATTAAACCTTGTTGCTTCATCCATATCCTTGCCTCTTCTTTTCAAGAAGTTTTGAGACCGACGCACTATCCTTTTACTCCATTTGAAAGCAAAGTGGTTAAAATCCTTCATTATTTCTTGTTCAAAAACCATTACTTTGGTTTGGTCATGGATTGCTTTACTTATATGAAGAAGGGGTTGTACTCCTTTGATGCAGAACCAAGGGTCGGGGTACATCCTATGTAGGAAGGGCTGTCATTCCAATAGTCAGGATCATATTGCTCCATTTCCTTTTTCCACTTGATTATTTGCAAAGCTTCCCTTCTTAACTTTTGTTCTTTCGTCACTCTTGGATCATTAATACCTGACATATCCATTTGAGATCCAAAAGACTCTTGTTGGGACCTTTTGCCCATATTTTTGCTTTTTCAAAGCTTAGTCCAATCCTAGATGGAACAACACAGTTAGATATATGGTTATTAACCAAAAAGTCGGAGGTTCAAGCCCTCCTTCTAGCGCCAAAGTGTTAACGAAATTTTTCGTCAACACTAGAGATAGGTCTACGGAGGTGGAACTAAGGAAGCACAACCCTCGGTAGAAGGCTATATGACTTGTAAGAAGGGGTTTTTCTATAACGTTGTGAAAGGGTTTAGACTTGGATATGAAACTGTGACCATATAGAAAGCATACAGTATGTTGTGTTGGAAATAACTAAGAAAACTCACAAGAAGCACATAAGAAATATACTAAGTGTTGATCCGCTCTTTATTGATCTTTGATTCGGAGTACATAAATGAGTACAATAGAAATCCCCAAATCGATTTAGAAATTAGGGTTTACTCTACAGGAAAAGAGTACAAGAATGAGAAATGAAGAATCGGCCGCCAAAATGAGACCCCTAGGGTCTTATTTATAGACAAATTCGGAACCCTTTTGCTATTGGGCCAGCAAAAGCCTCTGTCGGATGCTTTTCCTTTTGGTTCCGGTTACTTTGGCTCTCGGCCGCTCTTTTGGATTTTCTTATGGCTTTTAGGCTGTTGGTTTCGGCTCTCGGAAGGATGATCTTTGGCTCTCGGAAGGATGGTCTCAGTCTTTGGAACTTCTCTATAACATTTTCTCTTCCTTCCTTATATTGATACCAATCCTGTTGGTATGGATAGCCCAAGCTTCCGGTTATGAGCTTTTGATTTTGCTTTTAATTCTTCATAAGGCTTGCCTTAGTGCTTCAAGTGTGTCGTTTCGAGAACCGCCACACCTTTTGGTATCAACACAAAGCAAATTAGTGTGGATAGCTTGTCTCTTTAGAGGCTTTAATTTGCCTTTTGGCATATTCCGGAAGTGGGCTTCGGTCTTCCGAAGGGGTGCTTCAGGCATCTTGTTTGTTGATTACTAAAATTGCCTTTTAGATATTATTAAACTTGAGTTCAGTAGTTGGCTTTTGGTTAGTTTCCTGATGTTTCGAGCTCTGTGCTTTTGATCCTTTTGTCTATTTTTGTATTAGCATTAAGCAAAGTAATGACGATAGCCCTTTCGTCCCTCTGGGTCTCGGTTTGTAGCATTCTTGGTCTTTTTCTTCATCAGCCTCTGGTTTTAGGTTACTTTCTTTCTGCAATGTCCTATCGTTAACTATCTCTCGTGCTGGATTTGACCTGCTGGTATTCCTTCTTCACATTGCATCTGAGTTTTCTTTTTTGATGATGGTGTCGGTTGCTCGTTGTTCTGAATTCATCCCTTATGCTTTCAGTTTTATCATTTACCTGATCTTTGCTTCTGGATATTCTTTTCTGCTTGTGTCTGTCTGATACCTCTTCACCATCAGCCTATCTCGGTGTTAATTTTGGTAGTAACAAACAACTAGACTTCTTGCTCCACGGCTGGAGTCGAACCATTTTCACGACCTTTGACTATTCATGTCATGATAGCAAAAAATTTAATCTCGTATTGTAGAAATTTCTGGTGTTGTTGGAGGTTCCCACATTGTTATCTCTTTTTAAAGAGAGAAT
Organism: Allium sativum; assembly: GCA_030737875.1. Taxonomy (NCBI): domain Eukaryota; kingdom Viridiplantae; phylum Streptophyta; class Magnoliopsida; order Asparagales; family Amaryllidaceae; genus Allium; species Allium sativum. The sequence goes on along the minus strand of CM060912.1, from coordinate 933,209,832 downwards.
TTGTTATGGCAAAAGAAACCTAACACAAAATTGACTTTCATGGATATTCATCAAACATTGCCCAAGGTCAAAAATGGATAGGTGAAAATATAGAAAGTATGTAATGACCGGCATTTCCAAGGGTATAATAATTAATTAATTTAATTATTTAAATAGTGGTTTAGAGAATTTAATGGTCGTTTAAATTAAATAACTATGAATATTTAATTAAAATATTAATTAAATAATATATTTAATTCTGTAATAATCAGAATTTGTGAAATTCACAATATAATGTGAACTGGGCGATTTAAAATATTTAATTCTGCTTGGAATTGAATTTGAATAATGAATATATTATTTGAACGACAGTTTGAACGTAAAATTATATTATAATTATAATCGAGCTCGAAATGGCACGGTAGTTCGCGATTTGGCGATTTGAACTTCAACTGAATATACAGAAGCCGTTTTAAATCGGATTTCTATGAAACAAGAAACGTTAGGAGCTGGTGGAGTATATCTTTCTAGTGGAAGAGAAAAATCAGGATTTCGTCGTGTAGATTTTGAGATATGTCCAAACCAAATTTTAAAGTAGTCGCTATAGAATCGTTTATCGACCGTAATGGTTTATTCGATATAACTAGATATGGGGTTTGAATTTAGACAAAGTTCTTTTGGGACATAACGATAATTTAATTTTTAGAATGTTACTGTAATTTTTAATTAATTTAATAAGCGACTTTTTATTTGAAGTATTTCGCACCCTGTAATCAACATTATGAAGTTTCAAAATATGAGTTAAACTACCGGTATTATTATATTTTTGGAATCCTGACACACCGCTGATTACAACGGTATATTTATTTCAGTCCGCAGCACTCTTTACATGGATATATTTTGTGTATCGGGGTATATAACTTTTTTTAGACTTAGACGAAGTATACAATACATATCCAAACCATATACCATACAAAAAGTAATGCTAGATATATAGTGAAGTTGAACTGAGGTAACACGTTTTGCTTTCCATTTGAACTGGGACAATGGACGACATTTCATATTTACATTAAAGGAAACCCAAAAGAAGAAACAAGGCATGTATAACACAACCTGTTGTGTCATGTTATCCACCATGAAGTAAATAGTTAAACGTAAGCATACCCCTAGCAGACAACTCCTTTACACGACAACTCCTAGCCGACATACCACGTGTGGTTTCCTTCACCACTAATAAAATCTTATACTATAAGATACCCCCTCTTTCACATTCCTTAAGACCTAATTCCCCAACCCAATTTTTTCAGCCGCTACTAAATACCATTCCTCAAATGAAATCGAACAAAAAAATATATAAAACAACAAACAAATTCTGGAAGGAGTTGTTTTGGACTTGCGAGTGAAGATAGAAGCAAGAAAAGGAGGGACTGACGGGTTCGGTTGTGGGTTCTCCGTAACTCACTAACAAGGCTCAAAGACGTGAGCGTGTCGAGCAGAAGAAGGAGGGAAAAGGAGCAAACTAGTGGCGGGTCTGTTGGTTAATGGTGCGTGAAGAATGTAGTGCGTTGTTCTGAGAAGTGTGGAGCTGAGTTCGGCTTCCAGGAAACGGTTTTACGATGGGAGAAGTACATCGACAAGGTCTGTAAAATGGAGGAGCACGGTTTGTCTGTCTTTGAGAAGGAGGAAGGGATGTTTGAAGAACTGGAATTAGCATTATTAGTAGGGCAGTTTTCTGCGCAAGGAAGACATGGAAGTTAATTTAATAATTTGGTTATGTTTTGTGTGAATAAGAGTTCGACGTGAACTGCTGGTGTCGGTGGAGTGGGTATTATTTGTTTGTGATGGAAGAAGGGTGAGTGAGGTGCTGAAAGTTGTGATAAGGGAGAAGGAAAGGGCGTGTAAAATAGGAGGAGTGTAAAGAGGAGCAGGACTTGTTTTCTCGGGGATGTATTGTATTGGAGGTGAACACTGTAGTGAAATACGTGAGGTCAAATTTTGGTGATAGGTTGAATGCATTTGCATGGGAAGAACAGTGAAATGATTATTCTTTTGTTAAGGACCATCCGTTAACCAAGAAGTTGGACGGTGTGTCCTCGATGTTCCTGTATCCAGTAGCTTTGAGGCTCTGCGCCATTTTTATGTAGATGAGAATGAGCTAAATTTAGATCATTCAATACTGCTTTTCAATGTCTGTGTTACAAAATCAATGCTAGTTTTCGTCGGTGGCTCTAACGAAATGGTGCGCATACGGGGGAACGTCAGGAGGTGAAAACGGGAACCAATAGGATCGTACGAATAGTGGCTATAACATGGAATTGGGATGGGAATGATTTGGAGCTTGTCTGGATTTACGACAGAATAGAACGACTGAACCGAATCAACGACCGTAATCGTTATTTAACGGTTAACGGACAATGTGAGTAAAACTCACCAACTCTGAACAGTTATATTTTTATAACGTACTTTTAGAACTGTTAGATATTGATTGACTGTTGTGTGTAGATTGGTTGATTGAACTGCTAGTCAGTTAGTTGAAATTATAAATATATATATACCATTAAATATTGATGTTGCTTATCAGAACATTTCATACTGAAATGAAGTTGATGTTAATTATATGGTGTAACATCTGTGGATACAGGGATACAGGTTGGAGGGATCCGACTGGATTCCTCAACATTTATTTTACCGTTTTCATATATTGTGATGTATATCTGTTATGGGTTATGTGTGCTAGAATGATATTGATAATTTGTTATTCGATATTTTAAATATCATAAGAAACCCTGGGACGTAAAAAGGAATATTTCAATGTATATTGAAATAAAGGAATTTTATAAAATCAACCGATTTTATAAAAGGAAATAAATTTGAAAATAAAGCATTTATAAAATCATAGAATATTATAAAGGAGGATATTTGTTTAGAAACTAAATAGGATATTATAAAGGAGGATATTTATTAGAAAACAAATAGGATTGAAAAGGAATATTTATTTAGAGAAATAAATAGAATTATAAAAAGGAAATTTTTTATAATGGAATAAGATGTTATAAATGAATAAACGCTGTAAAAAGTAGATGTTATAATTGAATAAACGCTGTAAAAAGTAGATGGTATAAATGAATAAACGTTGTTAAAAAGGAAATCTTTATAAATGGATAAACGTCATTAAAAGGAGTAATCGAATATTAGTTATTCGAATTAGAGTTAATCAAATAGAGTTAAAACAATATTAGAAACTGACTAGAGATTAGTTAAGTCGAATGGTTTTCTGAGTGTGGATCTGATGTTGGTTTCGGCCTTCGGGGTTTATACTTAGAGAATTGTTCTTTTACTAGTTTAAGGTTAGGGACTAATAGTTGTGGAATGGTAGTGATGTGTGAATGAGAATTGGAAATGTTTTCAAATGTTAATAACGTATATTTTCTAAATCATAGAAAATAAGGAATGTGGATATATATATATATATATATGTATATACGTTTTGATGATTGGATCGATAATTCCATTTGGAATTTAGATCGTTGTTTGTACACCGACATGTTTTCATTGATAGTTAAATCACAGACTATCAAGTTTTGACCATATTTACGTTGTTGATATGGAGAGACCGATTGGATTCTTATCCAAAGAACCACTCTGTATTGGCATAAGCGTTGCGAATATGCCAAAGAAAATTGAAGACGAAGTAAAGTACAAGGGTTGTTGTATAAATCTTAGATAACAATGGACTAAGATGGATGTACTGAATAGTGCCTTCGGTTTCGTTCAATCCCAGAACAAACGTAAATGGACGAATGTCTGACAAAGTATTTCCAATGATCGAATGAATTGGTCTGTATAAATATATATGGTTGCAACGGATTTATTCCCTTAGCATAACATCCAGAATATTTGTGTAAACCAATTAATGATTAACGGATTTGTTAATGTGGCATTCAAAATGATCGTGTTATCAATGAATGGAAAGTAATCGTAACCTCTGGCCTCAACAACCGGTAAATGACAAAAATCGGGCAGGCAGTATGGCTAAGTCGGTCGCACCGAAGTAGGGTGTATAATCACCTATCTAGAGAATATTCATTTGCTTCTTTAATCTATCAATGTTGTCCCATATATATACGGGAAACGGTTGCTGATCCCAACCGTTGGTGATGTACATTCGATACACTCAAGCGAAATGAGTGGTCGGTCATGTGTGGCTGAGTTACAAGATGTTCTTGTTGAACTCCAGTGTATCGTTCCTAGAGTACACTGATCGGAAGGTGGTTCCATACCTTGTCATAGTTGGAAATTCATTACCCAATACGTGCTTACGGTTTTGATTGTATACTATATGTAGAACGTGAGATGAAAGCGTTTCTGCTAGATGATTATTATACTGTGGTTGATAGACATTATTATAATATCAAAAGGTTTTTGATATAAAGATATTTTGGATTCTCATAAGGGAAAAAGTCGTTCCGTTATACGGCGTGGTCTTATGAGATATCGCTTACTTGTTTAAAACTGTTTTACTCATACCAGTCCCATGACTGACCCGGAGTTTATTTGTTTTGTTTTCCCTAAACTCTTGGGTGCCTAAATTTGTATGGGCAGTCAAATAGTCGGGATTTTACAGATACACTTGGAGAGCTTGGAGCAGGAGGCTTCAAGATTCTATAGCTATTATTATTTCCGCTGTGTTGTAAATGTTATACTCTGATAAGTGCTATTGTATACATCTACTGTTTGTATTTCAAAAGTTATGTTATATTTTATTCGTTCCGCTGTGAGATTCGTGTTTACTCTGATGATGATGTTCTTCTTCTTATTCTATTCTAATAGTTCTACCTTACCTATTCTCACCCTCTATCTTCTTTCTATTAGTTTCTTGAATTTCTAGTGCAATTTGGGGTTGGACTTGTGTTATTTAGTCAGCTCAAATTGGACCAGATTTTCGGGTCACTACAAAGTAACTCCATGAAGCAGCATACAAGGACAACGAACTGAATAAAACATTATGTTGTACTGAATGATGGTTACGCCACCGATTGAATGGAAGATTGATACCAGCATCATAAGACAAATCTAGTCGTAACTTCCTATCTTCGGAATAATATGATAAATGAATCACACATATATGCGGTTCAAACATAGATTACCCAACTCAAAAACCGACATTACGGAAAACGAGATCTATTCCAAATTCTCCAAAGCCGGCCCAAACCAAAGACCATTCAAGTCCGCGTAAAACACGGATGCCTCTAGGAATATCATAGAAATTCTCCTCAGAAATACCATCCAAAGACAACTCAACCTTCACTTCTAAAACAACGATTACCTTCGTCAAAATCTTTTCCAATAAGATATTGCAATGGCAGATACAACACGAACAATGACCCAACATGAAAACTTCGAAGCAAAGGACCGGTTTAAGTCCCACTGCTACAACTAAGTCTCTTAGCTCTAAAGCGATGAAACCTTATGCTCAATTCGAAGCAATCAAACGGTCTTTCTCCCTAAGAATGAGACTTAAATACACAAAATATATCGGATAGTGCAAGTAGGTATTTTGGGCTAAGAAATGATCGAAGAGAAGAAATTAGGGTTATATCTTGGAGCCATAGTAGGGCGAGATCTAATGCGCAAACTAAGGCAGAAAAGAGGGAGATGAGGCGAAGACAAAGAAAGAGAACAATAATATAGTTCAGCTTGATAAGAAAGGAAGGATAAAAGAAAGAAGTTTATGGAGTGAAATTTGGACGCAACTTTTACGGTTGAGTCCTAAGTTCAAGTTGTACCAAAACTCATCAACTAGTTGACCACTATAGCTATAACACTAAACTGTCAACTATTAAATGGGCTTTGGAAATAAGTTGAGTCTTGACCCTATTAGCGCCGGATTAAAATATTAATCATCCCACGTCATCTTTTAAGATTTGACATGAATCCAAAAAATACTTTTCCTCGTCATGACGATATCACAGACCGTTGTAAAACTCCGAACTGTCTCCAAAAATTCATGGTAGTCTCAACAAAAGGCTGCGACCACACGACAAATGAACAAATTCTCTTGGACAATTCAGCTAGAAATCCAAAATAAAGTTAAAATGGATTTTCCTCTTACCCAGCTGACAAGAGACATGAACAATTCACAAAATCGAATGCCCTAAGTTGAATATAAATTTCCTTAGTCCATGAGAAAATGCTTGAAATTTTTTTAATATTAATTTTTTACTTTAACTGAAGGCCTAATAATATAAATATATATTTTGAATTTAAAACTCTGGATTGGTTTTAAATCTCTACAGAGGTTATTTCTGATAATTTCTATAAATCATCCAAAATATTTGAAAAGAGGATTATTAAAAATCACAAGGAACTGGTAATTGTAGTTTATGAATTTCGAAGCTTATTTCTTACCATTTCTAAATTCCTTGTTTTTACCAAAATGGGATATTTATTAAAATTACACAAAATCCAATGATCAGAAGCATGGTTAGATTTAAATTTCTAGGATTTATTATTTTTATTCGAGTCTTTACTTATAAAACAGTTTCTCAAAAACCAAAGTTTAAAATTTCTGAAATCCCTTTGAATTTTAAAAATAGTTCTAAAAACAGAAATCTCTCTAACATAGGACTAAGGATTCAAATGAATAATTCTATCAAAAGAATATTCAGACTATAATGACACATTAATGTGAATTTCCTATTTCAAGACCAAAAAAAGGTCACGGCTGGAACTCCCAGTGAAACCAAAAACAAGAAAGCACGACTATCTCATTTGTATCTAGGTTTTCGTGCAGTTAGTAAGCTCAATTCCATGGTATTCACCATGTATCATCCTCATGCTCTTCAAAACAAAATCATCAAACGCACCAAGGGATAAATCAGGGTTAGCGGAATATTCAAACTCAAAATACCTCTAACTCCTAGTCATTTAAAACCTATCTTACTTAAACAGGCCCACGACTACCTCATCATCGAAATAATTTAGAGTCGAGAAAGAAAGACTAAAGAAAATGTGACACCCCACATCCGTTAATGTCACCCCATTAAGGGAATGCATTTAGTTTCATGAAGCATTATAGGTAAACAAAAACATAAACATTACAAGATATATATAAAATAGCAGCGGAATTCAAAATTTTTTTCAGTAGAAAACATCATAGTTCAAAACATGGTTACATCATATGTATGAAATGCATAAAACCTTGTACATCACTAAAATTTCTATCTTGCACTTAAAACATCAGAGTTTAATAATAAAAGAAGCATAACTCCCAAAACATAGCCATACTAGAGATATGAAATCAAGTAGTACATCTAAGCGGCTCCAAGCAGGATGAAAGTAGAATCCTGATCAAGCTTGAGTATTCCCACCCTAAGAACCTGGAGGGGAAATTGAAGAGAAAGAAGAGGAAACAAAATGGGTCAGACATAAAGTCTGGCGAGTCCAGTTACTTTTAGCATATAAATAAGTAAAACTATCATGACAGACATATAAAGTGGATAAGAGAGAAAACATCATAAAAGGGCAGGTATTACAAGGTAAACAAGATAAACATGATAGAATGTATTGCGCTTCTCTAGTACTTTATCTTTCTCTGCACCAATACTAGTATAATCAAAATGAGATGATCCCAACAACTATAAGATGATAGACTTAGGCGTAGTTCTAGTGAGAGGTTTAACCCCATACAATCATCAGGCAGCCCAACATATTGTAGTTAACTCTAAAGATAATAACGGGCTCCTAAACATACTAAAGTCCAGATGTACCCTAATTACTACCCCAATCGATCGGCTCCATACTCCGTAGATACCCTGTGCTGGCCCCATAGTATGATGTATCACTTCCTAAAGTGGCAACCCTTTGTTTTCAGGATGTGCACAACCATATCTACTAATGTCACGGCATTTAAACCTCCTCTGTCGAACCCACGCACGCACATGACCCCGTTGGAACGCGCTAGCCACAACACCCCTTCTTTTGAATCTCTTACAGTCAGCCCAGTAAGCATGCCCAGACCCCGACCTAGTTCGGAGTACTCGTTCGATACCTATACATGGGTTACTAACTTAAATGGGTCCCACACACAAGATGATACAAGCTTCCCCCTACGCTTGCATCCCCACTAGGTTTTCCACAGGTTATGCCATAACAGAGTAAGATTGCATAACCCCACAGGTTAAGTTTGTGGGCCTATATAAATTACCCACCACCCCAAGATATACTTAATCCTCCTACTGTTTCAAACAAGTTTACTTAACTCCTAATCAAGTTAACATGTTCGTTGAATCCCTATGGATTCAACCAGGTTAAGTATTGGTTACCATTTTTTTGAAAATGGGTAAACCGCCTCGTTAAAAATCTATACTAATACCCAATGTGGAAATTAGATAGGAAAAAAGGGTGCGGCGTTTTATTGACAACGCATCAATAAACAGTAAAAAAGAAGTACAAAGGCAAGCAAACATCTCAGCACCTGGCTGCCCATGCCCAAAAAAACACAGAAAATTACAAAAAAGCAAAGCCGACAAACCAATACACTGTCATAAAAAAGGTCCCTATATGCAACATAAAAGTAGTGGTAGGCAACCAATAGGCACCGACACGTGTCCCTTCATCTTTCGTTGGAACCTGCAGATCAACACCTCCCCGAAAGTAAACTTTACCATTTATTCATTTATGGTTATAATGCGCTAGACCTCTCACATTAAGCCTACAACTTGTGGATACTAGATATGTCAGTTGGTTTCAGGCAGACTTCTTCCACAAGTCGGACTTAACCTCATGTCTTAGGATGTTTCGTGTTTATGCACTTAGACCTCTCACATTTGATTCACCATATGTGGTCACTGGATATGTCGGCGGTTCCAAGCAGACTTCCACCACAAGTATAATCTAACCTCGTGTCTAAGCACAGTAACAATTTTTAATTACTGTAATTCTATGCATTTCTATTATTAACCAATTATTCCTATGCCATTATAGGTTTTCATGCCCTTTCCCAAGTCATGTTCAAAGTGAACCATATGCCCCAAATTAAGGTCCTTAATCAAAATTTTGGTTTATGCCCCAAATCCACATTCATATATTTGATTCAAGTTATGCCCAAATTTCCCAATACTAGTTATGCCCCAATTTTAACGTTTTCCCCTCATTCCTAATCTAACGCATTCGCATATTCAGTAGTATGCCTAGGCTTGAAGGTAGCCTGGCTATAAAATAAAAGGGAAAAGAAGGAGGGAAGAGAACAGAAGTAATCACAATAACAGGTTTGACATATGATGGTAAAATAGGCATAGCAACTAATAAACATGCAGCGACAAAGTTGGGCCTAATGATAAGATAGGCATGTTGGCTAGCTTTTTGACCAAGCCACCAAGGTTCACACACAAGAAGGAAATATGAAGCTTCACTCTTCTCAATCCCCTGAAGTTCGATCGCGGTCACTCACTCTTCGACGGATCGCAATGCCATATCGGATCGCGACCCCCTATGCAACCCGATCCACTCTTGTTAGCTCGATCCGACCCGAGCTATAGGAAACACAAAATGAAGGCTATGACTACTTCAACCACGATTCGAGAATGCAGGATCTCACGACACCTGTCCACAACTGTCATATTGACCAATTCTCCATCAAGCTACGAACCAGTCCGAGGTTCTCGAGATTTGTGCCACGTATGACCGCATCTGCCTGAAGAAATCAGCTATAAATAGCCCAGAACTTGGCTTTTTTAGCGGATCTTTTGGCAATTGAGAAACCTGATTCCACTATTATCATATCTCCATTGTTTCTATTTAAAGTTATCTCGAAATTATTGAGAGAATCACAGTTGTAAGGGTGAGATTGAGTGAAATCATTGATTGTACCTGCATTCAACATATAATCAACAACATATAAAGTGGACGTAGGTTCGTTAACGCCGAACCACTATAAATCTCGTGTCCTTTCTGCTTTTTCTTTATATTTCAGCTATAATTCTTCATAGATTGGAACAACTTGGCCAATTTTGGATCTAACATTTTGGTTCTTTCACTGAGAAAGAATTTTTAGTACATTGAATCGTTGTTCCGTTGTTTGGATACTCAAGTCCGAAGAAAACAGTCCAAAACTCCACTGTTTCAGTTTTTGATGATTCCAGCGGAATTCAGATATCACGGCTGGAAAGAAGTCTAAGGAAGTACGAGCTTCACAGGCAAACAAAGCTGAAAATGAAGCAATTGAAGAAAGTGTGCACGAGCAGCCCGAGGAGGAGGTCACGGATCGCCGAGAGGAGGGGGCGAACCGATCCGTTGAGGGGATTGCGATCCAACCAGCTGAAGGAGTTGCCACACGCTCCCATGACCTCATCGCGAACTGTCCCCATAACACTTCCACGATCCGATCCCCGGGGGGCGCTCCGAGCTATCGAGGTAAGGATCTTGCGATCCAAAAAGACAAACAGACAACGACCCGACCCGAAAAGGAGGTTATGGCTCGATCCTCCCGTGCTGGTACATCTGCTCGACCTGGCTCAAGCTCTTTACGTATAAGAAAGAATGTTGGCGACCAATTTGACCCTTCTTCCCTGGCTACTGAAGGGGGTCTCTCTCGCATTATTGACATGTGGGAAAGATTATTTGACGAGTTAGCTGCTCAGCGGCAAGAGAGTTCAGTATTGCGACAGAATCTGACTACTATGGACAGGTGAATTGATGACCTCATAAGGCAGAGGGTTTCCTCACCAGCCCGTCTTCCTTCCCCGGAACACACATCCTCGTCCGAGAAGCCCCGAAGAAACCGACGTTGGCCGCCGCTAGAAAGAGATGAGAACATAAAGCAACTTCAATCTCGGGAAGAGGAAGTGCTTAACCAGGGAACTAGCAATCGTATCTTGAATGAACCTGCTTTACCGCTGAGGAATGGAAACGTGGTTGACCCTGCTCAGAATCGACCTAATCCCCCCGCTCGTCGCTTAGTTGACCTCGGCAACAGGGGGCAAGGAAGCTCCGCCCGAATCCCAGACTTTGTAGCTGCACGTCAAAGAAATGCTGAAGAAGCCCATCGGGCAAGAAGTGCTGATCCTGAGTCCACCTTGACCTGGGCAGTTGTTGAAGGAATGATCAGGGAAAACATGATAGCTAGCCGAGGGTATAGGGATGAAGATTAGGGCATATATCGTAGTCATATGCCTTTTACCGATGATATATTGGAGGTCACATTCCTAAGACGTTTTAACATGCTGACAATGAATCACTATGCGGGCAAATCTGACCCAATCTAGCATCTGATGCGATATTCCTGGTCCATGAATGTCGTCGCAGCTACAGACGAGATAAAGTGTAAGGCATTCCCTATATTTCTGGAAGATATGGCATTAGTGTGGTTTACCCGCTTGCCAGCTCGGTCGATATCCAGTTTCAGGGAATTGAGTGAGAAGTTCATGAACCAATTCCGCCTTCACGCTCAGAGATCTAAGAATGTGATTGAGATGTCTCTTATTAAGCAGCGACTGGATGAAAGCTTAAGGTCGTACTTGGATCGTTTTAATTTAGAAGTCACAGAAGTTAAAGATTCGCATGAGCAAACTGTGTTGATGGCCTTAATTGACTGTGTCGATAAGGATATCGAGTTTGGAAGATATCTGGCTGACAAACCACCTCCAACCAAAGAAATAATTTATGAAAAAGATAACGTCCGTTTACGACAGGAAGAGATATATGCTAATCAAAAAAGGAAGGCTGCTGATAAGGAAGATATCCAGAGCAATGTGGCCATCAAGCAGACAGGAGGTAGCTCAGGAAAGTTTGAAATCAATGTTGGGAATAAGAATCAAAGAAATGGTCGCCAACCGGGAAACTATAATAGCAATAATCAGAAGAGAAACCAAGGAAATGATTCTCAGAGAAGATATCGACCCAAGCCATTTGAGAGTTTCACACCGTTAAATGATACATTGGAGAATAACTTCATGGATACCTATAATGTCCTTCCATACAAAAGGCCTCCCCCGAGAGAGTCGACAGACAAAGAGCGCGAAACCGAAAACTTCTGTCTATTTCACCAAATCCATTGTCATTCCACAAATGAATGCCGTCACCTGAGAGACTTGGTCGAGAGGCTACTCCGAGAAGGAAAACTCGATGAGTAAAGGGTCACACCCAGAGACAGAGGGCAAGCCGCATCGATCCCAAACCAAAATCAAAACCAGAATCAGAATCAGAGCTAGCCTACTCCCCGGCTGACCCCTCAGCAAAAAGGTAAGAACATCGTCATTAATACCATAGTAGGAGGGCTTCATTTGGCCGGGCATAGCTTTAGGGCAATGGACCAGTATGTCAATGTAGCTAAACAACCCCTTATAGCAGGAGAAGGCAATAACCCTGAGGACATTGCTCCAGTCAAACAACAGAAGACAATGACTGATGACATCACCTTTCACGACAGAGATAGCATTGGCGTTCACTCCCCAATTGAGGATCCCTTGGTAATCACAGCCACAATTTGTCCGGCCATAGTCCATAAAGTTCTGGTAGATAACAGAAGCTCGGTCAACATTTTTTTCAAGAAAACGTTCGACCAAATGAAACTTGAGCCGAAGGATTTAAAACCATGCGAAGGGTGGATATGTGGATTCAATGGACCTCAACTTCTCTAATGGGATATGTAGAGTTGTCGGTAACCCTTGGGGAAGGGGAGTTCCAGAGAGTAAGAATCCTTCCTTTTGTGGTTCTGCACGTCGAATCCCCATACAACGCATTTTTAGGTCGACCGGCCCTAGCAAAGTTCATAGCTTGTATAGCCCCTTGGTGTTTATTAATGAAGTTCCCGACTGAAGCTGGTATAGGTATAATAAGAGGAGATCAAGTCGTGGCCCGAGCATGCTACATTGCAGAGTTGAAGATGCTCCGCAAAGGAAAAGATGTAGAGACCGAAGGCGCTTCCTCCTCGGCAAGGGAGGAAACGTTATAGCAACAAAGAAAATAACTATGGGAGAGTCGCCCAGAGAACTGCCCGAGGACATAGATCCCAGAGAGGACAAAAAGCCTGGGGGCGGAATGGCGACTCCCAATGAAACAACTGTGGATATTCCAATCGATGATGGAGACCCAGAGAAGGTCCTGAAGATTGGATCCCAGTTAGACTCTATTCGAGCCAGAGAGCTGACGGATTTCTTGAAAACCAATTTAGATGTATTCGCTTGGACCCACTCGGATATGTGTGGGATATCTCCTTCAATCATGAGTCATTCGCTAAGCATCAACCCGAAGCATCCTCCTGTCAAACAGAAAAGGCGAATGCTTGGCCCAGAGAAGTCAGCTGCATTGAAAGAGGAAGTTGAGAAATTGAGAAGTAATGGGTTCATCAGAGACTCAACGTATCCAGATTGGATTTCCAACCCGGTCTTGGTAAAAAAGGCCAATGGAAAGTGGAGCACTTGTATTGACTTCTCGGACCTGAATAAAGCCTGCCCAAAGGACAGTTTTCCGTTGCCAAGAATTGACCAGCTGGTGGATTCGACAGCTGGCCACGAACTCCTCTCTTTCATGGATGCTTATTCGGGGTACAATCAGGTCCCTATGCACGTCCCAGACCAAGAACACACAAGCTTCATTACAAATTTGGGATTGTACTGCTATGTAGTGATGCCTTTTGGCTTGAAGAACGCCGGTGCTACATATCAGCGATTGGTCAATAGGATGTTTTACAACCAGATTAGGAAGACGATGGAGGTGTATGTCGATGACATGTTAGTGAAGTCCAGACAATCATCCGACCATACTGCCAATTTAGCAGAAATGTTTGAAATTCTCCGGAAGTATGGAATGAAATTAAACCCTTTGAAATGTTCACTTGGGGTAGCATCGGGAATTTTTTTAGGATTTATCGTCAATTCGCGTGGGATCGAGATTAATCCAGACCAGATCGCAGCAATCCGGAATATTCAGAAACCTAGACAGATTAAAGATGTGCAAAGCCTCGCAGGGAAAGTAGCGGCATTGAGTAGATTTATCTCCAAAGCAACAGATAAATGTGTCCCGTTCTTCGAATTAATAAAGCGAGGAAAGCGCAACTTCGAATGGACCCCTGATTGTATTGAAGCATTCCAGAATCTCTTGAATCATTTAGAAAAACCCTCGATTTTGTCTAAACTTGTAGATCGTGAAGAATTATTCGTATATTTAGCGGTGTCATCCAATGCGATCATTTCGGCATTGGTTAGAGAAGAAGATAAGGTGCAAAGACCAGTATATTATGTGAGTAAGAAGTTGGCGGCAGCTGAACGAAATTATCCAAGGATAGAAAAGCTTGCGTACAGTTTGTTGATTGCATCAAGGAAGCTTCGCCACTATTTTCAAGCTCACCTAATTACTATATACACTGTTCACCCTTTAAAACAAGTTCTTCAAAGGCCAGAGGCTTCGGGAAGATTACTTAAGTGGAACATTGAACTAAGTCAGTTCGATTTGAATTTTCAACCCCGGCGATCAATAAGGGGGCAAGTGCTGGCAGACTTCATAGTAGAGTTTACCATCTCAGAAGATGACACAATAAGCGAAGAAGTCAATCCGCCAAGTCTACCCCTCGATCCCAGTGCCTGGAAGTTATTCACGGACGGAGCAAAGAACGATAGACGATCTGGTGTCGGAGTGGTGCTCGAAACTCCAGAAAAACGGCCGATATACTATGCTCTCAGATTGGAGTTCCGCGCCACTAACAACGACTCAGAATATGAAGCCCTAATTGCTGGTTTGAAACTCACAAAGGAATTGAAGATTGCAAAGTTAGACATCTTTTGCGACTCCAAAATAGTTGTGAACCAGGTCATAGGAAAATTCCAGGCCAAAAGTCCTAGGCTGATATCATATTTAGAAAAAGTGAAAAATTTGCTGGATGGTTTTGACCATCACACCATATCCCACATTCCTCGAGCAGAGAACCAAAAAGCAGATAAATTGGCGAAAATTGCCAGTTTTGACAGTCCTAAAAATACAGAACTGGTCCCGATGGAAGTCTTACAGTCACCTAGTATAGATCAGATGGAAGTTGATCTGGTACTAGATGTTGAACCTGAAAGGGAGTCGTGGATGACTCCTTTGAAGAATTTCCTAATGTATGGAATGCTCCCTACGAAGAAAAGTGAGAGGCGTGCAATAATTCAGAAGGCCTCTCGGTATGTGTTGCAAGAGGGAGTCCTGTATAGACAAGGATTTTCAACGCCCCTCCTCCGGTGTATTGCCCACAACAATATTCAGCGCGTATTGCAAGAAGTACACGAAGGCGAATGTGGAGATCAAATGGGAGGCCAAACGTTGGCGAAGAAAATAATACGATATGGTTATTTCTGGCCAACCGTTAATAAGGATGCGGCCAAATACGCGCGACGTTGTGACGCCTGCTAGAGATTTTCTAAGATCCATAGGGCCCCATCAAGCCAGCTGAAGATGGTGATGAGTCCGTGTCCCTTCGCTATGTGGGGAATTGATATCATTGGAAGCCTCCCCATAACAAAGGGCGGAGCAAAATTCGCTATCGTAGCCGTGGATTATTTTACCAAATGGGTAGAAGCAGAGCCATTGACCACAATTACAACCAAGTGAGTAATCAGCTTCGTTGTTAGAAACATCATATGCCGATTTGGGATCCCAAGAATCGTCATAATGGATAATGGAACTCAATTTGACAGCACCGAGTTTAGAGATTTTTGCCAGAAATACCCCATCGAGAAAAGGTACACCTCTGTGGCACGTCCGCAAGCGAACGACCAAGTGGAGGCGGCAAATTAAAGCGATTAAATCCATCCTGAAGAAGAGATTGAAACAGGCCAAGGCCATGTGGGTCGATGAATTCCCTTGGCACTATGGGCCTATAGAACGACCTATAAATCGGCAACGGGCCATACACCATTTTCTCTTGCCTTTGGAACTGAAGCGGTCATCCCGGTCGAGTTAGAAGTACCTTCTCACCGAGTCACCTATTACGACCCGATGACCAACAATGTGTTGCTCCTTGAATCCTTGGACACGATCGAAGAGAAGAGGGGCGAAGCTGATTTACGTGCCTTAAGACATAAGCAGCAGATAGCTCGATATTACAACAAGAAAGTCTGAGCACGAACCTTTGAACCCGGAGACTTGGTTCTAAAATGTGTCTTCCATATTCAGTGCATATGGGTCCGAAATGGGAAGGACCATATTCCATCCTGCGAAGACTTGATAATGAAACCTTCAAGCTAGCAACCATAGATGGAGACGAAATCCCCAGAGTGTGGAACGCCCAGCATTTGCGGCCTTACCTGACGTGAAATCGTCAGTTTCATTCTTTTGTTTTTAGGACCATGTAAAAAGGCACGACTTGCCTAGAATAATCTGGTTACTTGAACAAAAGATTATAAAGTGGACGTAGGTCATGATTCGACCAAACCACTATAAAAATATCGTGTGTCATTTACCTTTACTGCACCATTACCTATTTGCTTTATCTCGATTAATATAAATTATTGTTGTTTCCTGAGTTTGTCACAGATTATGCAGCAATATTGGAACATCCAATGCATTGTGCCACAAGGTGAAAGAGGAACCATAATTGAGGACCACAAGGTGCGGCAAAGTAAATCACCCACAATCAAACTTTAACTCCCTAGAATCAGGAGAGAGTATAAAGGACGCGAAGATGACGTCCGCGAGGCGTGAAGGTGCACCATGATAAAACCGCATTGCCACCACTCTAACCCGCTGAAGGATCGGGAGAATATAAAGGCGCCAGAGATTTAGCGCCCCAGAATTTCTGCCCCGCTGAAGGATCAGAGAGCAGACCTGAAACGAGCTCGAACTCTAACCCACTAAAGGATCGGGAGAGTATAAAATTGTTAGAAATTTAGCGCTAAAAGAATCCTTTCCCCCCACCTTTCATAATAGGGGGCAACACACATGACTCTAATCAATCATTAATAAGCCCTGGCCAGGCATCATATTAAATGATTGATTGGGGGCATACACACACATCACATCTCTGCACAGAAATTTTAAAATTTTGCTAATGTGATTCATGATTTAATTTTCGATTAATTATGGTTTAAATATTTGTGGCTAATGCGATAAATTAAAATTGCAGGTCCGCAGGTTTAGTTCCCTTTTTTATGTGACTGATTTGTCTTGAAGGGAAACTCTTGTTCATATCACGACAAGGATGAAAGTCAAGATCGACCAAGACGAATCATCCCTTCATGTCGTTATGTTGGCTACTCAGGAGGTTGCACAAAGATGCAAGGAACTTGGAATCATTGCATTGCATATTAAATTAAAGGCAACAAAAATCAATTTTCATTCACTAAGATGCAGGGATACAAGATAAGATAGCTAAACAAAAGTGAGGGACATTCTCACAATTACATTTTCTAGCCAGTGGAAAGTCTAAAAATCCTAAGAACAAAATATGAACTAACATCTGCATCCTACTCATCCTTGGGGGGCTATTTTGGCTTCTTGCTCTTCTTCTACTTCCCCGACTCCTCCTTGTCAACATCCGAACGATCACCTTTTTTCCTCTTCCTCTTATCAACAAGAGGCTCTGGCCAAGAACTAGAAGATTGAGAGGCGAGTTGTGAAGTTATTGATCAGGAGGAGAATCTTATGACCAACCCAGTTTTGGGATCGATTTCAGAGATAGGGGGCACGTATACTGGGTCCTGTTCCCCTTTCATAAGAAGCAACTGTTTCTCTTCCTTAGCCTGTTTATCAGCCAAGGTTTCATCACCACCACCCTTGATTTCATCTGTTATAAAAACGCCATCCTCTTCATCCCCGTGACCACCGTCCGTGTCCTTCAAAGCAGCAATAACCTCGGCATCTGCAGGTACATTAGTGTTGGATACCACAGGTGCCATGGTGACCTTGTTACCACCCTCAGCTCGCGTTGGAATCTCAGAAATTTCAGCATCCGTGCCTGAAGGAACATCAACTTTCTCCGCCTCTGCCTTCTCTTCTGCATCTTTCTCAATCAGCTTGTCACCTGTATTATGAGAAGCACAAGTTATTAACTTGGACGAAAATGTGGTCTTCTCAATGGACTATTCCGCAAGGCGATGACAAGTTATTACTACTTTGACAAATTGCGGGGAAAATATGGAAATACCTTCAGCTGGCTTTTCATCCAAGTTTACAGCAGGAGCTCCGACAGCCGGAGGAGTTTGGAGCAAAGGAATCAACGGATCGCCAAGACTATACTCCTCTACTTCAGAGGCTTTGGGTTCCGCCACTGAGCTCGAGCCTTCGTCAAGTTTGTTTTTGCCTTTGGCCTTAGTCTTCTCCCTTTCCACCTCTTCTTGGATTAGGCGTCTCCCCTCCTCCAAATCCTCGGGCTCTTTTCCTTTGAGGAGTCTCTGCATTAGCTGGCCTTCATCAATCTCATTGACCTCAATCGCTGCTTCTCATCCTCGACAATTGCGTCCCATATGTTGGCAAGAGTAACATGATAATCTGGGATCCAAGAAATGTCCCGAGTTTTGATGACTTGGCCTAAGAAGTCGAATACCAACTCACCAAAACCTTTTATCTCTTTTTCAGCTTCGGCAAGCTTGTCAGCTGTAACACCCCGAAAATTCTATAACTGTGAAATTAACAAATTAAAGTATAATTAATTTGAAATCAAAGAACCAAGGGAAACGGGATACGCCATTGCGTTCGTCTCAGAAAAATACGCGAAATAGAGTCCGAGTTTTCGAAAAACGGAGTCCGTAGGAAGAAGATATGGCCTTCGGAAGTTTTGAATTAAATTTAAAATTCAAACAGAATAAAATAATTCGAAAATGGGGCCCAATGGGCCAGGGCGGATAAACACCCGCCAAGGCCACCCAGGTCGACTGGGCTGTCGACCTGGGCTACCCATGTCGACAGGGCTGTCGACAGCCCTGTCGACAGGGGTGTCGACCTGGTCGAGCCCAGTCAACCTGGCTGGCCAGGTCTGTGTTTGGTCGAATTTCTGTGGTCTGCTTTGTCACTAGGGCTAGGTGGCAAGTTCTAATTGGTCTCTCTATCTAATGAATGGCTATGATCAATCCAAGCAACATCAAGGGTCCTAATCAATTCCTAACCTCTATATAAACAACCCTAGACTAAACCCTAATCTATTCATTCAAATTAAGAACATAGCCGCCATGTTGCTGAGGAACGACTAAGAATAGCCGCCAACTAGAGAGGGAATTAGGAAGAAAGTTCTAAAGCCTAAAGCAATTCAAGTAACCTAAAGCCAATCAATTCAACAAAGGAATCATATCTCTTAATTTGAGAATTCGCTGCAACCATAATAAGTAGAGTATTACTTTGGTATGAATAAACAATTGTATTGATTTGTATGCTTGAATTGGGATAATAAAGTAGTTCATATTTGTGCAAAATTATGTTATTCATTATAAAGAACTACATGCGGTAGTTCTATGCAAATATACGTTTGGAATATTGCGCAAATTATGTAATCTATGTTGAAGCTACATGTATGTAGTTGAGTGAAATTCATGCAAGTTTGGGGCTTTGTTATTATGTCGTCATGATGTATATTTTGTGCATAAATCATTTTGCAAGTAATTGAAACAAGTTTGGTTGTTATAGTTCATATGAAACTATGTTGGAATTTTGACACCATAATCTATGTATTAAGTCATGCTTTTGCAAACTTATGAATATGGCTAGGCTATGAATGATATTTGGCATAATTGAAATCCATGATTAAGTCTATCTTGTTTACAAGAATTATATGATGACATATGTGAGACATGGCTAGGTTAGACTTAAAAATCCCTTTTTGCAAGTTTAAAGCAAACACCATGTTTAGAAATATTTATGCATAAGTATATTTATACTACCGTTATGTGATTAGACTTAAACCAAAATTTAGTTGATCTATGCTTCTGTGTTAGTAACAAAGTATCCCCTTTGTAAACATGTAGGAACCTTATGAACATGACTTGTTTATGTTTATGCCGTGTTTATGCTAAAAGTATTTATGCCATGCTTATGTTTGACATTATGCTATGCTTATGCTAGGAATATTTATGACATGCTTATGTTTGACATTATGCCTAAATAAGAATATAGGTTCATGTTGTAGTTAAACCTATGCAAGTTCACATGCTTTGATTCATGTCACCTATGTTACCACTATGCAAGTACACCAATTTCTATTTTGTATTTCCAACGTCGTATTGCAAGTTCATGCGCTCACCTTCCCCTCTTTGTGTATACGCCATAAGCCTCCCCTTTTCGCATGGCTAAATTGGGCTTTAAAAGGCTAAGCCCAATATATATATAAACGGACGTGTAAAACGGGGGAAAATAACGTTGGGTTAAAAATTAATTAATGAATGAAAATATAAAATAGAAGGGCCCAAATTCAAGTATGGGTTGGGCCCGTGATTGGTGTAACCTTTACACCATTAACTTAATAATGGGCCGCAAATATTTACATATAAGAAATGAAGAAGAATGACAAGATATGTAAATGTAGAACATACGATGTGTTTAACCCGAGGTTGGATTGAGTTGTGATGTAAACCTGCCCGGAACCGCCCGGCTGTCCAGTAGTCACAACAATACCTATCCAATGTGGGAGGTTAAACATGGAGCCCAGCAAGGACCCGAGGTTAGACTGAGTTGTGGCGTAAGACTGCCCGGAACCAACCGGCAACAGGCAGCCACAACAATACCTGTCTAATGTGAGAGGTCAGGGCCTTAATAAGACAATTAAGGCTGAGTCAGGATTGTTAGGATTAAGTGAACTAAAGACTTAATCAAAATGGAACATGCTAAACTAAACGGACTGGTGGGGTTAGGTTAGGAAACACTTAACCAACTTAGCATGTTGGCTAGAGATAGAAAACCTAGTAACGGGGGGACCCTTTTCAGCAGTAACCCTAAAAGGTGTATCAGGATACCCTGAAACTAGGCAGGGTGGGGCACGATTACTGGGCTGATTGTAAGAGGTCAAAGCGACGACGGTGGTGTAGCAGTGTAGGTTCTGACGGAGTGCGGGCGTGCACACACTCCGGCGCAGAAAAATAAGGCACTGGACACCAGTAGCATACCTGTGCACTCTAAGGTTGTGTCGGGTTGCCACTATGGGACTTGATACACCCCATGGTGGGACCAGCATAGGTAACTACAGACATCGGGGGCCGTAAGACACATGTAACTTTGCGAGTAGGAGCCGATCATCATAGAATGGATCGCATCACCCTGATTATGGGGTGCAAATTGGAAACTAGTATATGGGTTCAGAGATTAACATGGGGTACGATAGTATATTCGACCCTAGATAACTTAACCAAGTTTATTGTGCTTGCCCACTTCTTGTTTATACTTATCATACCCAGTTCTTTATTCATAGACAAAATAGTACTAGACTTACTCAGGCTTTATGTCTGACTCTACTTTTCTTTCGTCTTCTTTCTTCCGTTCCCCCCCCCCCCAGGTCCTCAGGGAGGGAACACAGCAGCTTGACCAACCTCAACATCCAGCTTGAAGAAGAGAAATGTATTACTTGGACTTTCCTGTTTTGAACTATGGCTTTGGACAATCCACTATGGGGCTTTTGCAGTTTATCTATGTTTTATTTATGCTTCTTTAAATAATGTACTCAAGACAGATTATGAAAGTGTTATGTTATGTTTTTGGAAAGGATGTTGTTGTAACACGTATTTGAGTTTATGAAATAAAGTTTGTTGTTCTTCCGCTATTTACAAATATGTGTTCTTATATCTGTCTTGTATATCTGTGACTTGTACTTATAAACCTCCACCAAAATTAGGGCATTCCCTTTGAGAGTGACCCTAACGGAGATGGGGTGTTTCACTTGGTATCAGAGCATAGGTTTACCAGATAAGATAAAAAGTTTTGAAAAATTATTTTCAAAAAGGAAATTTAAAGAAGCATTTTTAAAAGAAAAATATTATTTTATTTTAAAAAGGCAAAGTCCACTCCCCAAAGCCATAGGAACTATCTCTTATCCTTCGTTTTGAATCTATCCTTTTTGTTTCAGCATGTCCCAAGATCTTAACTTGCCAGAAGGGGTGCCAATACCTGGTTGGTTTAGACGGTTCTTAGAAGCAAGGGCCACTCAGCCAGGTCCTACCGTTCCTCCTCCCCCAGCGGAAGGAAATCATCCAGCTGCAGCAGCACCTTTTCCTCCACCTCCTCCTCGGGGAAACACGTTTGCTATGATATGTAAAGATTTTAAAGCTATGGGAGGAAGGGATTTCCATGGAACTGAGTCCTTCGTAGCAGCTAGAAATTGGCTGAAAGAAACTGAGGACCTATTCATCATCTTTGAGGTAGAGGATAGGCAAAAAGTACAACTGGCGGTGTGGCTATTGAAGGGCGAGGCTTCCTACTGGTGGGAAGTCACTAATGCTGAAAGACCAGTGGAGACGTGGGAGGACTTTAGGGCAAGGTTTGAGACTAAATTTCTCTCAGATGCGGAAAGAAGTTTGCAGTTGGAAAAATTCTTATTTCTTAAGCAAGGGGACAAGACAGTCAGAGAGTATGTGAATCAGTTCGATGAGCTGGCTAGGTTTGGGCTTGACCTAGTCAACACCCCGCACAAGAAGGCTCTCTGTTTCGTCAAAGGGTTGAATGAGCCATTACACAGTTTGGCCATGACCCATATACCCATGGGAGCCACGTATGAAAGATTGGTGCAAATGGCATTGCTGAATGAAGAGGATAAGGGCAAGAAGAAAGAGGGTTTGCAGCCCAAGAAGATAGACTTTAAGAAGGGCGGGAAAGGCAACAAAGAGAAGAGGAAGTGTAATTTCTGTGGCAAAGTGGGGCACTTAGTAAAGGACTACCGGAAAAAGAAGGCCAAGGAGAATGGTGGGTGCTTTTCTTGTGGTGAGACAGGCCACAGGGCTAAGGACTGCCCAAAGAAACGAGGACAGGGGCAGAGGGCTGGATCCACCCTAGGGGCACAGGTTCATGTGCTAGAAGCGCCACCTCTGCAACAGCGAGGTATAAATACTTCTGTAGAAAGTGTAGTTTATCTTTATGATCACCCCGTTTGCACTTTATTTGATTCTGGCGCATCACACTCCTTTATCTCGTCTGCTTTAGTAGAATCTCTACACCTAAAAACTAGTATGGTAGAGGACCCCTTAATTGTTTCAAACCCAATTGGGGGCCCAGCTCATTTGTCTATGATCTGTGTGGGATTGAAAATTTCTATTCTAAGTGTCGAATTTCAATGTAGTGCCTTTGTTTTGGGCTTTTCGGGGTATGGTTTGATTTTGGGTATGGATTGGCTATCCAGTAATGGGGCCATCCTTGATTGTGAGAAAAGGGTTGTTAGGCTCCTAACCCAGCTCGGTAATACTTTGGAAATTTCTTGTAATCCCTCGTATGCGGTTATGCTTAGTTATCTTGAATCGCTAGATGCTTCTGTTGAAAATTTGCAATCAGTTAGAGTGGTCCGGGAATATCCAGATGTCTTCGAAGAGGTGAAGGGCTTGCCTCCGAAGCGGGAAATAGACTTCCGCATATATCTTGTAGATAATGCAAAGCCCGTTGCGTTGCCCGTTAGACATATGGCTCCACGAGAAAGGAAAGAGCTCAGTAAACAGATTAATGAGCTTCTAGAAAAGGGGTTCATTAGGAGGAGCATTTCAGAATGGGGCGCTCCGGTGGTGTTCGCTACAAAGGCGGATGGTTCACTCCGTCTATGTGTTGACTATAGGGAGCTCAACAAGCTAACGAAAAAGAATAGGCACCCTCTCCCTAGAATTGACGATTTGTTTGACCAGCTTGTAGGAGCGTCTGTTTTCTCCCAACTCGATTTAGCAACCGGTTTTCATCAGCTAAGGGTGGCTGAAGATAGCATCGATAAAACGGCGTTCAGAACTCCAGACGGTTTCTTTGAATGGCTTGTCATGCCTTTCGGCTTGACAAATGCACCTGCTTACTTCGTGGACCTGATGAGTAGGGTATTTAGAGATTTCCTCAACAAATTCGTAGTGGTCTTCGTAGATGATATCCTTATCTTCTCAAAGAGTGAAGAGGAACATGCTCAGCACCTAAGGGCAATCATGGAAACTTTGCGAGTCCATCAACTAAAAGCCAAATTCTCTAAATGCCACTTTTGGAGAGAAGAGGTAAGGTTCCTTGGGCACATAGTATCCAAACAAGGGTTAGCAGTGGACCCTGCTAAGGTAGTGGCGGTACAGGATTGGAAGACACCAAGGAATGCAACTGAGGTCCGAAGTTTTCTAGGACTAGCGGGTTTCTATCGAAAATTCATAAGGGATTTTGCGAAAATCTCAGCTCCGCTCACGAAATTGACTAAGAAGAATCTAGTGTTCAATTGGGACTTGGATTGCGAGTTTGCTTTCCAACGACTGAAAAGGGCTCTCACAACAGCCCCAGTATTGACGCTGCCAGATGGGAGCAAGATGTTCACTGTTTATACGGATGCATGTGGGACAGGGCTAGGTGCCGTCTTAATGCAAGAAGGAAGGGTAGTAGCTTATGGCGGAAGGCAGTTGAAAGTGCACGAAAAGAACTACCCAACCCACGATCTTGAGTTAGCCGCCATCGTCTTTGCACTCAAGTCTTGGCGACACTATCTCCTAGGTGAGAAGTTCGAACTTTACACTGACCATAAATCGTTGAAATATCTTTTCTCGCAGAAAGATCTTAACTTGAGGCAACAAAGATGGATGGAGTTTCTTGCCTCGTACGATTTCGAAATCTCCTACACTCCGGGCAAAGGCAACGTAGTGGCAGACGCGTTGAGCCGAAAGAAATTGACCCTAAGCCCGTTGTTTGTTGAAAGACAAAGCCTAGAGTTTATAGCCAGCTTCGACTTTAGGCCTTCCTCCGATTTCGTACCAGGCTTGCTAGCATCTCTCGAAGTGCGCCCAACTTTAATGGATTCAGTAGGGACAGCACAACGCGAAGACCCTCAGCTTGTGGAAATAATTGATAGGCTAATTAGGGGTGAGACTTCAAGTCACCTCAACAGAAACTCCATTGACGATAAAGGTTTACTAAGGCGAGACGGAAGACTATGCGTCCCACAGACAAAAGATTTAGTAAGGAAGGTTCTCGAGGAAGCGCATCATTCCAAGATGACGATACACCCAGGCGGAGATAAAATATACAAAGACATAAAGAGGACTTTCTTCTGGAACGGCATAAAAAAGGACGTGGCAGATTTCGTTTCTAAGTGTATGGTGTGCCGACAGGTGAAGGCGGAACAGAAAAAGCCTGGCGGACTGCTACATCCTCTGGAGGTCCCGCAGTGGAAGTGGGATAGCATCTCAATGGACTTCATTGATGGGCTGCCTAGGTCTAGGAGAGGCAACACTAGCATTTGGGTAATAGTGGATAGGCTTACTAAAAGCGCCCACTTTTTACCTATCAAAAGTAAAAGAACTGCCTCATCCCTAGCATCACTTTACCTCAAGGAAATCGTTCGACTCCATGGAATACCGTCTAGCATTGTTAGTGACCGAGACCCCATCTTCACCAGTGAGTTTTGGCGGAGTCTGCAAGAAGCAGTAGGAACGCAGTTATGCTTGAGCACAGCCTATCATCCCCAAACCGACGGCCAAACAGAGAGAGTGAATAGAGTTTTGGAAGACCTCTTAAGACTATGCGCCCTTGACTTCGGAGGGACATGGGAAGACCACCTTCCTTTAGTAGAATTCGCCTACAACAACAGCTATCAAGCAACCATCGGAATGGCGCCCTTCGAAGCTTTATATGGAAGACCGTGCCGATCGCCCACTTGTTGGTGGGAGTCCACGGATAAGCTCATACTTGGACCAGATATGATCCGAGAGACCTCAGAGAAAGTAGACTTAATACGAAGAAGGATGAAGACGGCCCAAGACAGACAAAAGTCCTACGCCGACAAGAGGAGGAGCGACCTTGAATTTGAAGTTGGAGACAGAGTTTTTCTCAAGGTATCACCGCTAAGGAACGTTGTTCGTTTTGGAACCACAGGAAAACTGGCACCAAGGTTCATAGGGCCATTCCCTATTATCGAGAAAATTGGGAAAATGGCCTATAGATTAGAGCTACCCGAGAAGTTGGCTGGAGTCCACAACGTTTTTCACGTTTCACATCTTCGAAAATGTCTGCATGAGTCAGCTGAAGTGGTAGAGCCAAATATCCTCGAAGAGGCCGAAGTGGAACGCGAAGCGACCATAAGAAAAGTTCCAACCCGCATCTTAGGAACAGAAGTGAAGAAGCTACGCAACCGCGAAGTCAAGCTCGTCAAAGTTCAATGGAGCGACGCCGAGGGAGACGCGACTTGGGAAACTGAAGCTAGAATCCGTACAGCCTACCCTTTTCTGTTCGAGGGTACATCCTTGATCTTTCTCTTTCCTTAAGTTGCACTTTTATCTTTTTAGGTATATTTCCTCGACCGTATCTTTTAGATAGAATCTTTTTGGATGGAAACATGTAGTTGAAACATGTTATGGATGATGGTTGCAAGTGGTTGCAAGTGATTGCTAGTGGTTGCTCGTGGTTGCATATACACACACAATCTAGGTTTTAGATCGGCTCAATCACTTCATATTGCATATGCATATATGTTTGTATTCGTATATGGTTGAACTTTAATGTGTTGTCATGTGGATGTTGCATTTGTATTGAATGATTGTGCACTCATGTAGAATCATGAATAGGAAAATTTGCATACATAATGGATTCATGGAACTTACATAATCCGCATTAAGGAGGTCAACTGAATCAGTAGACCGCCTGATTTTGCATTAGATAAGTACATGTACACACACACTTCGCATATGATCATGAAGCATTAGAAATCTTTTAAGGACAATGGATGCTCGTGTTTGATGGATGAGTAGATGGATGATTGGATGTTAGGATATACATTCCTCCTAACTTGAAGATTTCGGGGACGAAATCCTTTTAAGTGGGGGAGAATGTAACACCCCGAAAATTCTATAACTGTGAAATTAACAAATTAAAGTATAATTAATTTGAAATCAAAGAACCAAGGGAAACGGGATACGCCATTGCGTTCGTCTCGGAAAAATACGCGAAATAGAGTCCGAGTTTTCGAAAAACGGAGTCCGTAGGAAGAAGATATGGCCTTCGGAAGTTTTGAATTAAATTTAAAATTCAAACAGAATAAAATAATTCGAAAATGGGGCCCAATGGGCCAGGGCGGATAAACACCCGCCAAGGCCACCCAGGTCGACTGGGCTGTCGACCTGGGCTACCCATGTCGACAGGGCTATCGACAGCCCTGTCGACAGGGGTGTCGACCTGGTCGAGCCCAGTCAACCTGGCTGGCCAGGTCTGTGTTTGGTCGAATTTCTGTGGTCTGCTTTGTCACTAGGGCTAGGTGGCAAGTTCTAATTGGTCTCTCTATCTAATGAATGGCTATGATCAATCCAAGCAACATCAAGGGTCCTAATCAATTCCTAACCTCTATATAAACAACCCTAGACTAAACCCTAATCTATTCATTCAAATTAAGAACATAGCCACCATGTTGCTGAGGAACGACTAAGAATAGCCGCCAACTAGAGAGGGAATTAGGAAGAAAGTTCTAAAGCCTAAAGCAATTCAAGTAACCTAAAGCCAATCAATTCAACAAAGGAATCATATCTCTTAATTTGAGAATTCGCCGCAACCATTGTAAGTAGAGTATTACTTTGGTATGAATAAACAATTGTATTGATTTGTATGCTTGAATTGGGATAATAAAGTAGTTCATATTTGTGCAAAATTATGTTATTCATTATAAAGAACTACATGCGGTAGTTCTATGCAAATATACGTTTGGAATATTGCGCAAATTATGTAATCTATGTTGAAGCTACATGTATGTAGTTGAGTGAAATTCATGCAAGTTTGGGGCTTTGTTATTATGTCGTCATGATGTATATTTTGTGCATAAATCATTTTGCAAGTAATTGAAACAAGTTTGGTTGTTATAGTTCATATGAAACTATGTTGGAATTTTGACACCATAATCCATGTATTAAGTCATGCTTTTGCAA
Source organism: Allium sativum (assembly GCA_030737875.1). Taxonomy (NCBI): domain Eukaryota; kingdom Viridiplantae; phylum Streptophyta; class Magnoliopsida; order Asparagales; family Amaryllidaceae; genus Allium; species Allium sativum. The sequence goes on along the minus strand of CM060912.1, from coordinate 933,181,846 downwards.
ACTTATGAATATGGCTAGGCTATGAATGATATTTGGCATAATTGAAATCCATGATTAAGTCTATCTTGTTTACAAGAATTATATGATGACATATGTGAGACATGGCTAGGTTAGACTCAAAAATCCCTTTTTGCAAGTTTAAAGCAAACACCATGTTTAGAAATATTTATGCATAAGTATATTTATACTACCGTTATGTGATTAGACTTAAACCAAAATTTAGTTGATCTATGCTTCTGTGTTAGTAACAAAGTATCCCCTTTGTAAACATGTAGGAACCTTATGAACATGACTTGTTTATGTTTATGCCGTGTTTATGCTAAAAGTATTTATGCCATGCTTATGTTTGACATTATGCTATGCTTATGCTAGGAATATTTATGACATGCTTATGTTTGACATTATGCCTAAATAAGAATATAGGTTCATGTTGTAGTTAAACCTATGCAAGTTCACATGCTTTGATTCATGTCACCTATGTTACCACTATGCAAGTACACCAATTTCTATTTTGTATTTCCAACGTCGTATTGCAAGTTCATGCGCTCACCTTCCCCTCTTTGTGTATACGCCATAAGCCTCCCCTTTTCGCATGGCTAAATTGGGCTTTAAAAGGCTAAGCCCAATATATATATAAACGGACGTGTAAAACGGGGGAAAATAACGTTGGGTTAAAAATTAATTAATGAATGAAAATATAAAATAGAAGGGCCCAAATTCAAGTATGGGTTGGGCCCGTGATTGGTGTAACCTTTACACCATTAACTTAATAATGGGCCGCAAATATTTACATATAAGAAATAAAGAAGAATGACAAGATATGTAAATGTAGAACATACGATGTGTTTAACCCGAGGTTGGATTGAGTTGTGATGTAAACCTGCCCGGAACCGCCCGGCTGTCCAGTAGTCACAACAATACCTATCCAATATGGGAGGTTAAACATGGAGCCCAGCAAGGACCCGAGGTTAGACTGAGTTGTGGCGTAAGACTGCCCGGAACCAACCGGCAACAGGCAGCCACAACAATACCTGTCTAATGTGAGAGGTCAGGGCCTTAATAAGACAATTAAGGCTGAGTCAGGATTGTTAGGATTAAGTGAACTAAAGACTTAATCAAAATGGAACATGCTAAACTAAACGGACTGGTGGGGTTAGGTTAGGAAACACTTAACCAACTTAGCATGTTGGCTAGAGATAGAAAACCTAGTAACGGGGGGACCCTTTTCAGCAGTAACCCTAAAAGGTGTATCAGGATACCCTGAAACTAGGCAGGGTGGGGCACGATTACTGGGCTGATTGTAAGAGGTCAAAGCGACGGCGGTGGTGTAGCAGTGTAGGTTCTAACGGAGTGCGGGCGTGCACACACTCCGGCGCAGAAAACTAAGGCACTGGACACCAGTAGCATACCTGTGCACTCTAAGGTTGTGTCGGGTTGCCACTATGGGACTTGATACACCCCATGGTGGGACCAGCATAGGTAACTACAGACATCGGGGGCCGTAAGACACATGTAACTTTGCGAGTAGGAGCCGATCATCATAGAATGGATCGCATCACCCTGATTATGGGGTGCAAATTGGAAACTAGTATATGGGTTCAGAGATTAACATGGGGTACGATAGTATATTCGACCCTAGATAACTTAACCAAGTTTATTGTGCTTGCCCACTTCTTGTTTATACTTATCATACCCAGTTCTTTATTCATAGACAAAATAGTACTAGACTTACTCAGGCTTTATGTCTGACTCTACTTTTCTTTCGTCTTCTTTCTTCCGTTCCCCCCCCCCCCCCCCACCCAGGTCCTCAGGGAGGGAACACAGCAGCTTGACCAACCTCAACATCCAGCTTGAAGAAGAGAAATGTATTGCTTGGACTTTCCTTTTTTGAACTATGGCTTTGGACAATCCACTATGGGGCTTTTGCAGTTTATCTATGTTTTATTTATGCTTCTTTAAATAATGTACTCAAGACAGATTATGAAAGTGTTATGTTATGTTTTTGGAAAGGATGCTGTTGTAATACGTATTTGACTTTATGAAATAAAGTTTGTTGTTCTTCCGCTGTTTACAAATATGTGTTCTTATATCTGTCTTGTATATCTGTGACTTGTACTTATAAACCTCCACCAAAATTAGGGCATTCCCTTTGAGAGTGACCCTAACGGAGGTGGGGTGTTTCATCAGCAGTGGTGGAAGCTGATTCAAGAATGATGTTAGCGTTACTCTCAGCAAGAACCGCTCGCCCCTCAGCCTGAACAAGTCGGTCACTCAAGGCCTCCTTTTCTTTTTCGGTAGCTGCGAGACTGTTTTTCAAGTCCTCTTTCTCCTTCTCCCAAGCAGCCTTTTCAACATCAAAACGGCTCTGTGCTGTCTTCAAATCAGTATTGGCCATTTTGAGATCCTCTATTTCCTTTTTCAAAGACAGTCGTTCTTGGCTATTAGAGTCTAGCTCGATATGAAAACGCTTCCTAGATTCCTCCAATTATGTCTTATAGTTCTCTGTGTCTCGCTGAGCTAAAGCCAGACGGGCCTGTGCATCTTCCAAGTCTTTTTCCATTTTGCTCCTGGCCCTATCATTATTCTCAATTCTCACCTTGGATCTGGCCGCATCCGTTTCTAGGCGACGGATGGCATTTGAAAGGTTAACGGCGTGCTTTTTTATTACCTCGTACTGTTTGGCTACATGGCACACATATCCTATCACCTCAGTATCCCAGTTCCTGGGAACCGGCTCAATATCCGATACAAACATCATCCTCTCAAAGAAAATATCGGGGAATTCCTTGCGCAAGCGCACCAATTTAGACTGATTTTTGGGGCCATGGATAGCACCTCGTGCAACGAGACTGTCGGAGTCGTGATCGTCAGGGGAGACCAGAGCTTCTTTTCCTTTCTTCACGATCTTGCCCTCGTCTTTATTTTGTCCTCTGACTCGCGCTGTTTCTTGGAAGATTGGATGCGAGAAGGCATACTTTTTGGAGGGGTTAAGTCCCTAGGAAGCTGCTTACCCTCAGCCGGTGGTAGTGGACGACTGTGAGGTTTCCCGGCACCATGCCTGGAAGGAGATCGGGATCGTGTAGAATAGGTTTAAGGAGGGTCGCGAGGCCGATAACTATCCCTTCCCCGACTATCACTGCGAGCAGGATTTGGATTTGAATGAAGACTAGGTGTGCCTTCATGAAGGGAGCGATAAGAACAAGATAGTTTGCGAGTCATCTTTCCTGCAAGAGAAACAAGTACAAATTAAAACCTTGAATACTGACGGTATAAAAATGTGATGTCAAGCGGTGCATGTGATTTGTGCATCCCATATAATTCCCCCTAACAAACTAGGGCCCGAAGTCAGGCTCGTCTGGGTGGTTTCTCGTTCCTCAACTGGAGCGTTCGTTTCCTCAGAGATAGGAAAAAATGGTTCCCCTCCGAAATCTTCTTGTGTATATACATCATCGGGTATAGGGATCTTGTTCAATTCTTTGAATAACTACTGCTCTGTTAAATCATCAGGAGCGGCAAGCTCAACCGGTAGAGAGGCCCTTGAGGGGGAATCCCTCGGAGAGGCTGGGATTTCCTTAAGCTCGTCAGCACGGGCCTTATCTCCTCTATATACATTTAAATCTTCATCGTCCTGGTTAATCATCGGTGAAGGACTCTTATGAAGTTTAGTTGTCTCTACTGCCTGTGACGTTCCTTCTCCTTCGGTCGGGGGCACATATTTGTAAGGTTTGCTACCCGCACCAAGTCCAAATCTTATATCCAGAAGGTGGTGCCTGTGAAGATTCTCGTCAGTAATACATTTCCTGATCCTTAAGAAGTCCGACTCAGTCTTAAGAAGAAGGGATAGTCGATTGCTGTACACTGAGCCCTCTGTCTTTGGAAAAGTGTGATCTGTATAGAAAAAATAAGCATGTTAGCGCTTCGATTCCTTAAACAGGTTATTCATTCAAAGTCTGGAAATTTACTTGATTTAAGCCATCTTCTCGCACACCCAGCCTGCTGCTTTATATAAAACCAATCGGCCTTGGGATCCCTTATGTTGCTGTAACCATCAGACAAGACCTTCCTGTTGGCTACCGACTCGAAGAAAGAAAAATTTGGGGTTGCTATAGAACGATGCTTGAAAAGGTAGTAGAACTTCAAGTCTTTAAACGTGAGCTAAGTTTGCAGGATTTCTGCATACGCAATGTATAAAGTGTATAAAGCTGCGTAGGCATTTGGATGAAGATGCATCGGAGCAATACCCAATCGTTTTAAGGTTTCAATGACGATTGAAGGAAACGGAGGAATAGCGCCTACTCCGCACATGAGTCGGCTGACTGTCATATACCCTTCTGGAGCCAGATGAGGTCTATCTTCGCTTCCAGGTGTTCTTACATCATCCCAGGTGATCCCATGTTTCAAGCAGATTTTCTTAAGTTTTATGTCGTCTAGTTTGGAAGCTAATGAGTCATTGAATTTCTCAGTTTCTAGTGCACCAGGAATCTCATCGGGAGCTCGGTCATCCACTTCGGACTCCTCATCAAGCGAGGTACTCTCAAATGAATCTGATTCTGTTTCTGCCTCATATTCGGATTCAGAATCCTCACCCTATGGATTAATTGGAAGAACCTCGGGGCTATGGGGCTCAGACATCTCGGGGTCCATCTCTGTTTCAGATCTTAAAGGAGAACGATTACCCAACATTACTATTTAGGCGAGTAAACATGAGAAATTATAATATAATTACCCGTCCCTCATGTGTGCTAGTGCAAGTGTGCGCCTGTGCATGCATTAAAGAAAAGCATAAAAATTAGCAAGATCATTGAAGTATTAGTCGTCATATGCAGTCAAGTTATGTTGTTATCCAGTTCAGAAAGTCTCAAGGGCTCTAGCCTAACTGCCCATTGATATATCATAAGCAAGTTGCATTATTTATTTGTTAAGTTCATCAGATCGTTCGTCAACTGGATCGCAAAATAAGGCACGGATCGTGATATGTCTCGGGATCATGATACGTCTTTGGTTCGCGAAGCGGATGGGGTCGTGAATCGAACCAGGCCGTGAAGCAAGAATCGAATCGTGGTATGTTTCTCACGATCCAGGTCTTCCTGCCCTCTCGTGAACCAGTAACCCATTCATCATCGCGACCCGATCCGCCCATTAATTCCTACTTCTCTCATCTGCCACCACGATCCACTGCCACGTCCACGCCACGACCCACCCGGAGATGCTCCTTCTTCTCCTTCCTTATCCCTCCTCTCCTCCTCCGAACTCGAATAACAAGATCCATGGCGCCTCATCAGCCTCCAGAACCTCGAACGCCACACAACTCCTCCGCTCTCCCCTCTCAAACCAGCGAAAACCCAAGGAAAATGAGAGAGAAATCATACGAAAGCATTCTCAAATATAATTACCTTTCTTAAATCAGGAAACAAGTGGATTTTCGAAGAGTTAAAAGCTAGGTTTTTTACTCAGGGAGCTGGCGGCGCAACAATAAACGGAGAAAGGAAGAGGAGGGGAGGGACCGGTCTATATAGCCAAAGAAAGAAACCGTTGGTCTCCCCTTTTTTTGTCATATATGGCTCGTGGAGCCTAACGGGCCGCAACGCGTTGAAAAGCCCACCATGTTCCATGACGCGAAGTGATCCCCTCCAGATGTGTTGCACAGTTTATCGCGATCCGTGGTGAGAAATGACAATCTGAGCCCCAACATGATGGATGGATCAGAAAGATAATGTTCCAAGTTCACAGGAATACAACAAGCTATAAATTACTATTTTCTACAATTAGTTATAAGACTTACCCGGCGATTTAGTAGCGATATTTCAGAAAAACTCCAAAGATGAGAATTGTCCAATGAACACAGAAATAATTGAAGATCTAGCTGGATATTTATACCGGTCAAAGAAAGCAACTTTCTGAAGTAACATGACATTTCAGATAGACGCGACCACTGATTTGCATCTCCCTGTGAAGAGACGTCTATGCGATTTCGAAGCATGTTCCATCCTCGATAAAACACACTTCGAGGGGGCAAAATGTTGGCTAGCTTTTTGACCAAGCCACCAAGGTTCACACACAAGAAGGAAATATGAAGCTTCACTCTTCTCAATCCCCTGAAGTTCGATCGCGGTCACTCACTCTTCGACGGATCGCAATGCCATATCTGATCGAGACCCCCTATGCGACCCGATCCACTCTTGTTAGCTCGATCCGACCCGAGCTATAGGAACCAGAAAATGAAGGCTATGACTAATTCAACCACGATCCGAGAATGCAGGATCTCGCGACACCTGTCCACAACTGTTATATTGACCAATTCTCCATCAAGCTACGAACCAGTCCGAGATTCTCAAGATTTATGCCACGTATGACCGCGATCCGCCTGAAGAAATCAGCTATAAATAGCCTAGAACTTGGCAGTTTTAGGGGATCTTTTGGCAACTGAGAAACCTGATTCCACCATTATCATATCTCCATTGTTTCTATTTAAAGTTATCTCGAAATTATTGAGAGAATCACAGTTGTAAGGGTGAGATTGAGTGAAATCATTGATTGTACCTACATTCAGCATATAATCAACAACATATAAAGTGGACGTAGGCTCGTTAACGCCGAACCACTATAAATCTCGTGTCTTTTCTTCTTTTTCTTTATATTTCAGCTATAATTCTTCATATATTGGAACAACTTGGGTGTTAGACCCAATTTTGGATCTAACAGGCATAAAGAACAGATTAGATGAATATGTGATAATAGAACTATTTAGGCATAGTGTCATTGTCATAAAGATGAGATATAATTAGTGAATAAGATATACAAATAATTGCAGATTTGACATGATAAATAGGCATAGGCTTAGATCTAGTTCATAGTCATGTCAGAATAACTTAGATACACAGGTTATATTAGATCTGATATGATTCAAATAGTCATAGGCATAGATCCAAGTTATAGGCATGTCAAGATTAAGTTTTAAGTATTTAGATCTATAATTAACGTAGACTCACAGTGATTGGATCTAGAAAATAGAAGAAAGATTGCAGATATTGAATCGCAGATCTCTAAATTTGAATGACTTGGTTGCTGAAAAGGGTTGATTTAATCTGGGAAGAGGCAGCATCTAGTCCTCCATTATTTTTGAGTGAAGAAAACAATGGGTACAGGGTCTTATTTATAGCCTAGAATAAATGAATCTGGTCAAGAAAGGAGTCTACGTTTAGAAAATGTAATTCTGCCTTGGATCTGCAAGTTGGTCGACCCCCTTTTGGTGTGTCGACACAGGGATCGACACCCCCTTATGGGGTCGACCCATGGTCGACACCCGCTTGATGGTGTTGACACCCATAGGCGGGAAATTTCCTGATCCCCTTATTTTGCTCTAATTTGAAATGTTTTGAATTTCTAAACTTATTTTATTCATATATATATTCTTCTTATGCATATACAAACTTTAAACCTTAATAACTTCTTCATACGATGTTCTTTTTACGCAAACCAGGTATCTATTTTGACCAGAATTTCGAGGTGAATGCAATGGCAGTGTCCATTTCACTTAATTCTGAACATTTAATTAATTAATCTTTAATTTATCTTCTTTAGCGTTGTTAAAATTACGGGATGTTACATTCTCCCCTACTCAAAGGATTTCGTCCCCGAAATCTTCGAGTTAAGAAGAATGTATATCCTAACATCCACATCCATCTACTCATCCACCAATCATATACATCCATTGTCCTTAAAAGATTTCTGAAGCTTATATGAACATATGCAAAAGTGTGTGTATATGTCCTTATACTAATGCGAAAGATCAGGCAATCTACTAATTCATTCGACCTCCTTAATGCAATGTATGTTAGTGCCATGAATCCATCATGTATGCAGATAATCCTATTATAACATGTAAGTTCTACATGTGTGCACAATCATTCATCTAAATGCAGCATCCATATGATGATACATCCATTTCCATCCATAAAAAGAACAAAAATGACACACATACATATGCAGTATGAGAGTGATTGAGCTGATCTAGTGCCTAATGTGCGTGTATATGCATCCACGAGCAACCACTAACAAACACTTGCATCCACTTGCATCCATCAAAAATGACATGTCTCAAATACATGTTTACATCCATGGGATTCCCACCTAAAGGTCGAAGATTTGATCGATAGGATATACTTTAAATGATAGAAACAAGCATAAATAGAAGTTTTGGAAAGGAAGTTAAGAACATACCCTTGAAAAGAAAAGTGTATGAAGCACGAATCCTGCCTTCGGTCTGCCAAGTTGCATCCTCTTGGTTGTCTCCCCATTGAAATTTCATCAACTTGACTTCTCCATTGCGTAGCTTCTTAACTTATAATTCAAGAATACGGGTAGGAACTCGTCTAGCTGTCGCCTCCCGTTCCACCTCTACTTCCTCCAATATACTCGGCTCAACTACTTCTACGGTATCATGAAAGCACTTCCGCAAATGAGAAACATGGAAAACATCATGAATGTCGGATAGTTTCTCTGGTAGCTTTACTCTTAGGCCATTTGGCTAATCCTTTCTATTATGGGAAATGGCCCTACAAATCTTGGTGCCAATTTCCCTATAGATCCAAAGTGAACCACATACCTTAATGGTGATACTTTAATGAAAACCATGTCTCCCACCTTAAACTCAATGTCAGTGCTCTTATCTGCATAGGACTTCTGCCAATCCTAAGCTGTTTTCATTTGCTGTCTAATAATATCAATCTTTTCGGAAGTTTCTCTAACCATATCTGGTCCAAGTAGAAGTATCTCTGTAGACTCCCACCAACAAGTCAATGATCAGCAGGGTCGTCTGTATAATGCTTCGAAGGGTGTTATGCCAATACTAGCTTGATAACTATTGTTGTAGGCAAACTCCACTAAAGGGAGTTGCTCTTCCCAATTCCATCCAAAGTCTAGGATACACAGTCTTAAAAGATCCTCAAGAACTCTATTCACCCTTTCCGTCTATCCACCGGTCTAAGGGTGATAAGCGGTGTTCAACCTAATGCTTCTTGCAAGCTCCTCCAAAATTCATTGGTGAAAATGGGGTCATGTTCACTTACGAGATTGGAAGGTACTTCATTAAGACGGATTATCTCACGAATGTAAATTGCTGCCAACCATGTTGCCGTCCTCTTACTCTTAACTGGAATGAAATGAGCGCTCTTAGTAAGTCTGTCTACTACAACCCAAATACTGGTGTTGACTTTTCTTGATCTGGGCAAACCATCTATGAAATCCATAGAGACGCTCTCCTACTTCCACTGTGGGACCTCCAAAGGATAAAGTAAAGCACCGGGCTTCTTTGGCTCAGCTTAATCTTGCTGACAAATCAAACATTGAGAAACAAACTCCGCTACATCTTTCTTTATCCCAACCCAACCCTCTACATATCTCTACACATCTTATCACCACTTGGGTGAATAGTCATCTTAGAACGATGGGCTTCCTCAAGGACTGTCTTTAACCAACTCCCAAATCGGGGAACACAAAGCCTTTCATTTCATTGCAACCACATTCTATCGTCTGTGGAATATCTACTCAGGTGACTAGAAATCTACCCCTCCACTGAGCCAATCGAAGATGTCTAAAATCTGTGGATCCTCTCGCTGTGAAGTTCCAATCTGATCTAAAAGAGTAGGTTGCACCTCTAGTGATGCCAATAAACTAGGCATAAACTTGATGGAGGATCTAAAATCAAAATTCGATCGATATGAACTCCAAGCTTTTCCTCTCCACAAATAGAGGACTTAAAGCCATCCTTTGCCTACTCAGTGCGTTTGCCACCACATTACACTTGCCAGGGGTATAAGCAATCTTGAAGTCATAAGATGCTAGGAACTCCATCCACCTTTTTTTGCCTTAAATTAAGATCCTTCTACGAGAACAAGTACTCGAGAGATTTATGATCGGTACACATCTCAAACTTCTCTCCAAGCAAATAATAGCGCCACGTCTTAAGCGCAAATACTATGGAAGCTAATTCTAAATCGTGGGTAGGGTAGTTCTTCTCATGAACTCTTAGCTGTCTACCTCCATAACATACTACCCTTCCCTCTTGCATCAGAACCGCACCAAGGCTTTTACCACATGCATCAGTGTATACTGTAAACACTTTATTCCCATTGGGCAAGATCAAGAATGGGGTTGTTGTCAAAGCCTTTTTCAATTGCTGAAAAGCATCGTCACAATCTACATCCCAAGAAAACGTCAGAATCTTCTTTGTTAGCCTGGTGAGTGGGGCTGATATCTTTGCGAAGTCCTTAATGAACTTCCTATAATAGTCTGCCAACTCAAGAAAGCTTCTCACCTCCGTTGCATTCTTTGGGATTTGCCAATCTTTCACTACAACTGCCTTTGCGGGATCCACTGCTATCCCATCTTTAGAGACCACACGCCCTATAAATCTCACCTCTTTTCTCCAAAAATGGCATTTGGAGAATTTCTCCTTAAGCTGATGCGCACGCAGAGTTTTCAAAACCTCCCTTGTAAGGTATGCTCTTCCTCGCTCTTCGAGAAAATTAAGATGTCATCAACAAAGACCACAACAAACATATTTAGAAACTTACGAAACACCCTACTCTTCAGATCAACAAAATAGACAAGTGCATTTGTCAATCCAAAAGGCATAACGAGCCATTCAAAGAAACCATCCGAAGTCCTAAAAGCGGTCTTGTCTATACTGTCCTCGGCCACCCTCAACTGATGAAACCCCGTGGCCAAGTCTAATTGAGAGAAAATAGATGCACCAACGAGGTAGTCAAACAGATCATCTAGCCTCGGGAGTGGGTGCCTGTTCTTCTTGGTGAGTTTACTCAACTCCTTATAGTCTACACACAAGTGAATCGAACCATCTTCCATAGTTGCGAATACTATCAGAGCACCCCATTCAGATATGCTTTGCCTAATAAACCCTTTCTCAAGTAGCTCCCCTACTTGCTTGCTAAGCTCCCTCCTTTCCCTTAGAGCCATATGCATAGGCAATGCAACTGGCTTTGCATTGGCCACCAAGTATATACGAAAATCAATCTCGCGCCTAGGAGGTAATCCCTGAACCTCATCAAAAACAATAGGATACTCACGGACTACTGGTACAGATCGCAAATCATCGATAGATGCATCAAGTGACTCTAGGAAACTAAGCATGACAGACCCCTTTGGGTCATAAGAAATCTCGAGGGTCCTCCCATGGTAAGTCAAAAGTCTAACGACCTTCCTCTCACAATATAGAATGGCACCATACATGGCAAGCCAATCCATCCCTAGAATCAATCCATGGCCCATGAAACCAAGTACATATGCATCACATTCAAATTCGACGCCTAACACCGATATTCTCAATTCCTGACAAATCAAAGATAAATGAGTTGTACCGCCAATGGGGGTTGAAACAACAACAGGATCCACTACCATACTAGTACTAAGGTGCAGAGACTCAACCACAGAATAAGATATAAAAGAATGTGAAGCACCTGAATCAAAAGGAGTTCTAACTGGTTGATTGGAAAGAGAAATCAAACCTTCAACAGAAATTTTCCTACCCTGATCTGGAGCACTGGTCGAGAGAGCATGCACCATCCCTCCAAAAGCTCATGCCCTTTGACTGTGTCCTTGCTTCTTCTGGCACTCCTTAGAAAAGCGTCTGATCTCTCCACAACTGAAACAAGCAATCTTCCTTCTTTTTCAGTCCTTGACCTCACGTCCGCAATTATGGCATTTCCTCTTATCCTTAGCTTTGTCGTTCTTTCCGCCCTTCTTTTGTTGTTGCTGTTCTCCTTTCTTTGGCCACTTATTTTGTGTTTCCTTTACCTTAGTTTCTTTCTCGTCGCCTTTATCTTCCTCACGCATTAATGCCATATCAACAAGCCTCTCAAAATTTGCCCCTATCGGAATATGAGACATACCTAACCCATGAAGGGGTTCACTCAATCCTCTAGCAAACTGCAAAGCTTTCTTAAGCGGAGTATCCACTAGCTCGAAACCTCGCCAGTTGATTTAATTTGTTAACATACTCTTTGACAGTCATGCCTCCTTGCTTGAGTGCCAGAAACCTTTCCATTTGCATACTTTTCTCAGCTTGAGAAAAACTTTATTTCAAACCTTTGCTGAAAATCATCCTAATTCTCCATTGGATGCCCTGCTTGCGTCACTTCCCACCAAAATGAATCCTCATCTTTCAGCAGCCAAGCGGCTAACTGAATCTTCCTACGATCGTCAATTTCGAAAATTCCAAATAAGTCCTCCATCTCTTTAAGACAATTCCTTGCCTCTACGAAAGTTTCGGTTCCTCGGAATGGATTTCCACCCATAGCACAGAAATCTCTGCAGATCTGAGAGAAATTATCTGCTCGCGGAGAAGGAGGATGAGGAACAGCTGGTGCAACTGGGGGAGGAACGTTTGTTGGACCACCAACAGACGTCGTAGCCTCTAGATACATATAGAACCAGCCCGGTATCGTAACGTCCTCAGGAATATTTGGTTCCCCAGACATGCTGGAAAGAAAGGAAAAGGGATTTAGACAGAGAATCGAAAGATATTGCATATGGCTTTGGGGAATATATTTTCAAAACAGACTTTTTCTTGTGAAAATGATTTATTTTAAAACTTTTATGAAAATAATTTTTAAAATCTTTTATCCGATCTGGTAACCTTCAGCCTTGATACCAAGTGTGACACCATACATCTGTTAATGTCACTCATTAAGAGAATGCCTTAAGTTTTGTGAAGCGTTATAGATAAACATAAACATTACAAGATAAATAATACCAACTAAGTTGGCTACCTTAAAAAATATATCTATATCGATATCGAGCATGAGAACTGATAACCAAACTGAACACCCACAAAGACCTGTCTTCCCCAACATAAACCTGAGATTTGTTATGAGGAGAGAGGTCAGGACAACAAGTCCTAGTGAGTAGAAAATGTATAATACTATCCACAATACATAATATATCTCGTTTGTTCAAAACCAAAACATATGTCTAATAAGGCTAGTAATTATATCCTAACCTTATAAAGATTTGCGTAGGAAGCCAAACTACCAATGCCCACCCCAAACGGTAATGACATAGCAATACAGAGATAGAACATTTATGCATAAGTATAAAGCATTTAAACCATCGTTCAACCAATTACTAAAGACTAAGAGGTGGACTCCCAACTACTCGTTATTCCATAAGGAGGTTAATAATTTATATATAGCCACTTAAGACCTCACTATCAATATAAGATAAGGGTGGATCCTTTCGATTACTTAAGACCCAAGGCGGACCTGTCAATCACTTAATACCTTACTCGGTGGTTTACTCTACACTAACGTATATTAGAGGACACTGGCTACTAAGTCTTACTAATTTAAGTCTTTCGTCATTCACGCATACACCCAAAAACCCCATATAAGGAGAGAGATAGTAACCAGCCACTTAATACCAGGTTTAGGTAGGAGCGCCACACCATTTAAGAGGACCTCTATGTTACTATCTAGCCCACCTTATTAGATAATCCCCCAGCCGCTTAATCTTTCAATAGGATAGCAGACCCATGACACCTCCTTAATTATCATTTAATACCTAATCCCATGGCAGACTTTCACCTAAGTCACTTACTACCTATGAAACGGCCTAGATTTTTAACCGTTATGTTAAACATTTAAAAATGGTTTTAAATGTTGATTTTAAATTTATATAATTTGAATTCAATGGTTTTGAATAATTATTTAATATAAATAATAAATTTAATTTCGAAATAGTCGAAAAATAGTTGAATTTGCAATATAACATGAATTGGCATCAAAAAGGATTTATAAAAGTTTGGAATCGGATTATCTTAACGAATTCGTTTATTAAACGATGTTTGAATGTATAGTTTATAATTTAATTATAAAACGAGATGCAGCGGCGCGGTAGTTCATAATTTTACATTTTGAACTTTAAACGGATGTACATGATCCAATATAAGTCGGAATTCTTTGAAATAAGGAACGTCCGAATTTATTGGATAATAATTTTCTAATGAAAGAAAAATTCGAGTTTTCATATTGTAGATTTTTAGTTATGTTCAAATCAAATTTTCAAAAGGTCATTATAGAATCGTTTATAAATGATAATGATTTATTATATAAAATAAAAGGTTTTTTAATATATTGAATATCGTTTTAACTTGAAATTCAGTCTGGGATAATTTATTATGGAACTATATGAAATTTTGCTCGAATATATCTGATAATAATCTATTATTGTTATATCAAAGTATTTTAAAATTGATTTATTTTAATTTAGTTTGGGCCCTTAAAAGGACCATTATTCAAATGACCTCTGTTTTCAATGAAACAAATTTTATTAAATCTGTAATGGCTAATTATTGCTAGATTTTAAGTTTCGCGCCAATTAGAGTTATTTTATGAGCATACGAAAATAAAATATAAATTAATCGACCATTTGAACTCAAACTAGCACTATTTGAGCAAACATACTTGGATTTCAGCAAAACAAGTTTAATTGGGTCCGGAATGTCGAACCATAGCATAATGTTCATTTTCGTTGTGAATGGAGTTCGTATATGATCATACAAACCAATAAGCATTGATTAGAAATGGTGATATGCACGAATAAATATCGTTAGCTGGTTGTAATAAAATATCGTTAGTCACTTCATGATAAAATATTATAAACTCCCTTTATATATACCACTCCATTTCAGCCTAACCCCAAACCAACCTGACATTTTGCAATAAAACCAAAAATCATAAATTAATTTATATCTCATGAATGGTCGCAAATTGGTGGAAGTCGTCGACTGGAAAGTTGAAGAGGGTGACGAGGGGAAGCTACAACCAAAATTTGGTGGCCCAACACCACCTGTGGTGTCCAGAATCAAGCAGTTCCGTTCTTTTGGAGTTGTTGGTCGGTGAGGTCCGATTTAGGTGTTAGGGGTCTGAAGGAGAAGTGAAGAGAGGAGGGAGGTCTACAATTTTTCTATTGGTCGGGGTGGCTGTAACGGTCGTTGGCGGGAGTTACGGTGAGTTGATCATCGTTTGTGATATAGGCGATGTCGATTGGGTTTTCTTCAATTTCACGGTGGTGGAGGAAGTATTGGTTCGAATAGTCTGAAGAGGGATGATGGAGCAAAGTTGGGAGGTCGTACTGGTGGTGGGTTGGCGGTGTCAGGTAGCTCAAGGAGGGAGAATTTCAATGACGATTGGTTTCTATTAAATTGGGAATATGGGGTTGTCGTAGATGTTGGAGGGCTCAGGGTTGGCTAACGTGGCGTGTCGTGGTGAGGTGCATGTCATGATTGATTGGGGGTGGTCACCAGTACCTGGGCATATGATAGTGATAGTTTTAGAGGACATGGTTGTTCGAACAGTAGAAGGAGGTAATCGGGGTTTTCGTGCATCTATATGTAGAGGACGCGTGATTAAGGACTAAACGCAGAGATTAAGGTATTAATCACAGTTAATTATAGTTTATTTATAAACATATATTACTTAAATTAAATCATAAAATTTTGAATAGCGTATCTTGTTCATTTGATCACAGAATTCAGCAAAACAAGGTCTGATGGGATCATATCGACGAATCGTACGTTGTCGAGATGATTTGGTGGGAATCAGAAGCAACTAGATTTTCGTTTAATTTTAAATGCTTGTTTGAAATTAAATGAAATGACACTAAAATTGTCAATCAAAACAAATGGTGAGTTAACTCTTGTGCTTTCTAGAATTCTGCGATGTGTTAAATTTATATAACTATATTTCATAATTATTAATATAAATTGGATGATTGGAGGCCTTGATTGCTTATTGGTTGTTTAGTGATTGCCAAAAACTATATTACGTCGTATTCGATTATTTTGATTTAAATATGTATTTCATATGTTATTATCGAATGGTATTATGATCGTGATGCAGGGAAGAATAGGTTGAAGGGATCCGACCGGATTCCTTAAATACTTTGTTTATTTCTTATTTTTCCATATTATTCATATATGAATGGTTTATCACAAATGACATTATATCCTAATTGGATGTTGATTGGATATTGATCATTGAAATTGAATTCAACGATTGTTGTGTTTTGATCAATAGACGGTATTGATTAAGTGGTTGGCAAATGGTCTAAAGCCATGCTTTTAAGACGTTAATTCGCCGTTAGGCGAATTAACGTATTTGGAATTATAAAAAAATATTTTTATAATGGAAGTGAAGTTTTAAATTCTATTTTATTAAAATAGAAGTTTTATAATAAGTCGATGTTTATAAATAATGTTTATGGAAATAGTTATATAATATTGTATATAGAAATTTAAAGGTTTTAATAAGTTTTATAAGCATAGAAGCCTAAATTAAATGTATGGGTTAATTTTTTGGGAATAACTGCTTTTAAGTTAACAGTTAAGCGATATTATTAAATTAAGTATGTTAATCTAATAGGAAGAAGTAATTGAAATCAGTAAATAATTTAACTGATGGTTTAAAGTTGACTAAGTCAAATTTTTTGATGTAAAAGTGGCTATCAGATTTGTTTTGTCTTCAAATAAACTAATAAATAAATGGTTGTTTAAGTTTAATAAGATTCTTAAAATATAACTTACTTTTTAACGAACGATGTTTGAAGGTTTTAATGTATTTAGTTATGGTTTAATAATTTCAAATTAAAAAGTGATCAACTAATCAATTTTAGTTAATGTAGAAGTAAATTACTTTTACTTCAGAAAATGACGAAATTAATTATATTTAAACGATTACTTCTTAAATGAAATTTATTTAAGAAGCAATCGAGTATATAACTAGGTTAGTGAATTTTGAAAAGGATTTATAATATAATTCGACTTCCATAAGCGAGAGTTATAAAAGGAATTAAGTTAATATGATAGTTTAGAATTAATATTTTATTTAATATTTGAGGTGGATAAAAGATTTGAGATAAAAAGGAGATTTTCCAAAATGCAAAGAAAATTCTTATCCGATTTGGAAGTGGGTTATTAGGTTGTCAATGTAAATCCAAAATTAATCTATAATGAGACATTAATGGGTTTGAGCAAAGAAATTAATAAATGGATTTTAGTTAATATGAATCCAAAATTTTGTTTTATAGTATGATATTAAATAGTTTTAAGTGAAGTTTGGTACATGGATTATTGTAATATGTTTTAGGTTATAAATGGAATGGTAAGAATGGAATTTAAGCTAAAAGGTACATTTAAGTAGGAATTTACTTAATAAATGAAATAAATAACAATAGATATGTTTTGAATGGAGAATATCCAAATATAAATAATGGTTTCTAAAACCATGGATTAAGTAAAATAGTAAATGGAAGTTGTAAGTATACGAACTTATATTTATTCTGAGATAAGAACATTGTCGATCAAGGTCTGAAAGGTAATTAAAATACCCCAACTTGAATGACTTCACTATTATCAAGGGATGGTATTTGTTTGTAACGGTAAAGGATGTTGAAATTAGTTTATTATTTCCATAAGAGAAATATTGCAATGTTAATCGTAAGGTTTGAAATGTAATTAAAACTAGTGGGTTTACAGTAAACAATGTATAATTTAACATTGTTTGGCCCAAATTTGAAGTGTGGATTTATTTATACCTTTGAGTTAAGAATATATAGTATTTTTTCCAAAGTAAAGGAAATGGAAGAGATTTGGTGAATATATAGTGATATTTTCGAAGTAAAGAAATAAAGTGGAATTTGGTAAATATGTTTCTTCTAAATATATAAAGAAATGATTATTGTTTTCAACGTAACGAAAATAATGAGATTTGAGATAAGAATATTAAATAGACTTTTAAGAACTAATGGATTAGTTTTAATGAATGATTCTAAGTAAAAGGATCTGAGCTACTAATATACTTGACTATACTGTTTGAATTGATTGGTAAAATCCCTACTATCAATGGAATGTTGTTCTTAGACTTTTATCGTATTGTTTTGAAGAGATCAGGATGAAGACTAGACCCAAAACCACTTCGAAATAAAATTGCGCTCGAATTTTTTTTGTAGAAATATGTATAAAGATGGAGAAATTAAAGACCGAAAATTTTCATCCAATGAAACAACCACTTATAATTTTTGACTTGCAACCAAAGATACAATGTGATTCTTTCGCAGTTGAAATCTACGAACTCAACTCACAACTAATCCTTGGGGTGGTTCCTATATACGATGCGGTAGGACGGTGCCTTCGGTTCATCCTGTTCCTTGATGATTTGTATAGACTAGTGTCCGATAGAGTATTTCTTGAGGGTCACGCACATTGATTTTTACAAATATACCAATTTTGGTGGCAGAGAAGACACCTTCTTTTAACTTAACACCCAAAGTATATTTGTGGACGTCAATTAGTGATTTGACGGATCTGACGATGTGGCATTCAAAGTAATGATATGTTCTCTGAAAGGTAAATCGAAACCTAAAGCCTCATCAACCCGGAAACGAAAAGAACTTGGTAGGCAGTATAGCTATGTGGGTCATTCCCATCAGGGTATATTGTCACCATCTAGAGATAATTCGTGTCTTTTCTTCTATCGTTTTGTATCTCCCGGGAAACGGTCATGTTGGTACCAACCGTGGGTGACAATATATTTGATACACTCAACTTGAATGAGTGGTCGGCCGTGTGTGGCTGGTTGCAAAATGTTCTTTTTAAACCCTAGTGTATCCTCCCTAGAGCACACTAATCTGAAGGTGGTCCCATACCTTGTCATGTTGGAAATCCAAACTCCAATACGAGCCGTGAGGTTTTTGATTGTATACTAAGTATGTGGAGCATGAGTTGCAAGCGTTCTGCTAGATGGTTATTTATTTGTGGTTTTATAAACATTATTAGAATACCATTGCATTTTGATATATCAAAAATATTTTGGGTTATCGTAAGGTAAAAACCATCTGTGTTTATGTGCGGAATGGTCTTACGATTATCCTTTTCTTTCAAAGGATTTTTATAAAGTTAAGCAAGATGTTTGTAGTAACGGCCTACATTTTACGTATCGGAGGATCGTAAATTTATTTTTTATTCTCTAAGAGTTGGATCATTCTCATATTTTGATATGATTCTCATAGGGATGTGAGACTTGTACATGATTTTTACCAATTTTTGGTGTGACCATTTTGCCTCTGTTGTTTTTGTTTAAGGCACAACCTTTGAGTGGGATCGAATCAGAAGCTTGAATCGATTTCATTGGATCAGGAAAGGTATTTCCAGTTCCATAGAGTGATCACATTAAAATTTTGGTTCGGTGGTTTGGGAGGAATCGTTGTTTTAGTATTACTAGTTTCCTGGACAGACTAATTAGTCATTAGTAGCAGATTAGTGAGGCCCATTAAGTCTAGGTGTTGTTGGCTATAAATAGAAGTGTAGAGACAATTTAATTTCTTTATTTCTCTATTTGCTTGGAGTTTGTGATTCTCCCTACTCCACCCAAATACCTCTTAACTTCACTTCATTTCATATATTTACATTTGAAGATTGAAGATCAACATCAAGGAAAGGTAGATTGCATTAAAGTAATTGATTCAGAGGTCGCTATCCAGATTTGTAGATCATTGTTTTCAAGCTATTTTGTGGATTTGGTGAGTGATAAGCATCTCTCCCACGGATTTAATCAAGTATATGGGTTGTTTGATTCTTATTTTCATCATTTCAAGCTGTTTTCACCAAGATCTAATGGAGGCAAGTAAATTCTGAATTTGGATCACCATAGGATCAAATCTTGCAAGATTATAACGGTAAATTCATGTGATAATTCTATGTTTATGCAAGTTTAGATCCATTTATTGATTCGAATATTGTTTTATCATGATTTGGTAGATTTCATATGTTTATTGATGATTATTTGTTGTGCTAGTGCTTATTTGATGATTGCTTGATTATGCCAT
Source organism: Allium sativum (assembly GCA_030737875.1). Classification (NCBI taxonomy): domain Eukaryota; kingdom Viridiplantae; phylum Streptophyta; class Magnoliopsida; order Asparagales; family Amaryllidaceae; genus Allium; species Allium sativum. Next base: position 933,161,947 of record CM060912.1, on the reverse strand, counting down.
TGAATGCTGGTTTAAAATCGGATGATTTGGATCGAGTATACTTTGGCTCGAATGGCAAAAAGTGGATCTTGGTATGGATCGCACGTATTGATGGATCATGGATCGCTTGGATTATTGCGCAAGAAATGGATGGATCACAACTAAATTTGATGGATCATGCCTTCATTAGTTGATGGATTACATAGATGGATGGAGCGCTGCTTAATGGATGGATCGTTACTAAAATTGATAGATAGGACCGTTCATTAAGGGATGGATCGCGCAAGGATGATGGATCGTGTGTCAAGGATGGATCGCGCGACAATGATGGATTGTGTGTCAAGGATGGACCGCATGTCAAGGATGGATTACGAGTGTTAAAACCAAACTTTGATTTCAACACCAAAGGTATTATGCAAAAACTTCACCTAACAGTTTGAGTGAGACCACAATCACAAAATAGAAAAACGGGTTTTTATAGTGGTTCGATCTAGGAAAGATCTACGTCCACTTTCGCAAGGATTTCCGTTAGCAATCCAAGAGTTACAAATTTAGAATCACTCAAAAATACTTTCTTCTTCTCTCTTACACATAGACTTCACTCTAAGCTATACAAATCAGCGAATAATTAGGTGGATTTCACTAAGTGCAAGGAAAATGGTGGTGGATCTTCAATCTCTAAGATGCTTGAGCACGTTTGATGGATTTCATGATAAATTCAATGCTTGATCTTTGCTTTGAGATGGTAGGTAGTGTTAGGATCACTTGGAATAGGAGAGAAATCAATTTGGTAGCCCTTTGGGTGATGAAAATCAATCCCTAAAAGTATGGATGCCATGACCTATTTATAGCAGAAGCTGGAGTGAAGTGGTGAGCTGAGATTTGTATATGCAAGTTATGGGTCAAACATGCAGGTAATTACAAAAATGCCACTATCAGCTATTGACAGCTATAACTAGTTATCTACCTGAATCAACGTTCAACTGACCCTGAGGGAGTATGTTTGAGCCATAGCGCTCGACTGACCCTTTTGGTGCGAGCTATCCTGCTCGAGTCTTCATGCTTGTTCGATCCTTACAACGTTGACCCGGGAGATGGTTCGATCGACCCTATGGTTACATGAACCCTGTTGCATTTTCCTGACACTTGTTCGACCCATCTGTGATGTTCGACCCAGCTTGAATGACCCTCAATGCTCGAGCCATGTACAATGTCCGACCCATTTGTGATGTTCGAGTAGCTTTATGGCTCGAAACATGCTCGTGCTCGACTCGTAGTTTGGACATGTTCAACCCATTAATTGGTGCATGATTTTTAATGGATAAACATTTGCCTCTCGAAGTTTTTAATTCTTAATTTGTAAAAATTACGAGCTTCAAAATATAGTTCTAGTTTTATAGATAGAATCTTGGTTTTTCATAGGTCAAGAAGTATGGTTCTAGCATGAGTTGAGCATCAAACATTAAGTTGGTTGTCATTGCATCAAACTGGCTGAAACAAACATTTTAGGTCGAATAGATAATTTGGATCGAACAAACATCATGAGTCAAACGAGCAGTTTAGCTTGACTATGCACTCTGGGTCGAGCAAGCAATCCAGGTCGAGCAAGCCATTCGGGTCGGGCGCGCCTGTTTATCTTCTCCCCCTTTATATTGCCTTCGACTCCCCCATTTCCACTCTTCATTTGTTTTCCTGAGGGGGAACCGATTTTAATGGCGGCCGCTCCTTTTCTTTAGAATTCCCCATGCTTCATTCTCTCTCTTTTCCAAATTCAATTCAGACTGAATCTCGAGCCATTGATCAGTGAAGCTCATTCGAACCAGCAAGGAAATTGACCCGACTTTGAATTTCTCTGGAGCAGCTATTCTTCTTAAATTTGAGTCGCTTTACTGCTTGAAGATGATTTTCCTTTCTTTTTTGCATTGCTTTTGGTTTGTAAAATGGTTAAGGAGTTTAATTGAAACGTTTTAGGTGTACGATTTGGATTTGAACTAAACGTTTGGGGCTGTAGTCGTTGGAAATTGCAATGAACTTGATTGAATTTGGATTGAGAATGTGTAATTGGATGTGTTTGAGGAATTCGAGTCACCTAAACCTTTAAACTCTGATTTGTATTCAATGCACACTAGGGTTTGATTAAATGCTTGTGACATACAATTTCCATTCACTTTGTTGATTTGCTCATACACTTATGTTTGTATGTTTTACGCTTGTTATTTGAACTCATTTTTGCTGCGCACGTAGTGTAGAGAACTTAAATCAAACTACAACAATAATTTGTTCACGTTGTACAATCCTATGCTTTCTTTGATGGCTTTGCTCGAACCGATGTTACCATTCTCGACCCAACTCAATTTTGAGCATGTCCGACCCTTATGGAGTTGGTCTTGTTTGACCCATTTTGGCTCAAGCATGTTCGACCTCATCTGGGTTTGATCATGCTCGACCCTATGGGGTCGGTCATGTTCGACCCAGCTAAGGCTCGAGCATGCTCGACCCCGTTTGGGTTCGAACATGTTTGACCCTCATGGGTCGGGCATACTAGTTCAGGTTCGAACACGTTTGACCCTCATAGGTCGTGCGTACTAGTTCCTACTAAGGCTCGAACTTGTTCGATCCTGTTTATGTACGTTTGAGTTGCTTGGGAACGAATGTGATCTCACTGTTCAATTGGAACTTGTACTTGCATTGTGTGTTGAAATTTGCTACTTGCATATGTCAACTTAACACCATATTCTTGCCTTGCAAACCTGATTATTTAGAACAGAATTCCACAAACTTCTCGCTTGTCCGATTCGAATTACTTGAACATGCTTGAGTCTTTTAAATTCAGGCTTGCTCGACCCCTATAGGTTCAGGCACGTTCGACCCTAATGTTGTTCGGTCGAGCTTGACCCAGCTCAGGCTCGAGTATGGTTGATAACTTTGGCATCTTCGCGATTTAGTTTATTGTTTTCATTGATTTCCAAGTTATTCCGATGCTAAACTTGCAATTTATTTTTTAAGCATAGCCATTCGTATAGAAAATGTTAACTCGACAACAGTTACGCCAGAATCCCAAAGAAGGAGCCATATCCGGTGAAGCTGGGAGTTCTAAGCAAGTTGTTGGAATTACAACAGATACTGTCTCTGGGGAAAATGACAGTCAAAACCTTCCTAAACCTCGACCATATTCCCATACATCTCGTAAATGACACGAAATAGAACTTTCCTTTAGCACATTGCAACAATTGTGTAAGCAATATGGGATTTCAAAAAAGGAAGAAGCCAAATTTCCCGGAAAATATGAATTTGCCGACATTCCTCCTCCCAGATACGTTGTAGTTAACCGATACATGCTGGTGAGTGGGGCAATCCCTCCATTTAATCCTTATTTAGAGTTAATTCTTAGGAGCTTGGCCATTGCCCCATACCAGTTACACCCTAATGGTTATTTTTCCTTGATGGGTCTTTATGTACTATTTATGAGGGTCAAAGAGCATGCACCTACATTTCAAGACATTTGCTCTTTGTACTCTTTTAAAAGGAGGAAGAAGGATCGTCCCTCAATTATATTCGTTGAGATTCAGAGTTCTAATATTATTACTGATCTAGTTGAGAGCGTTCAAGGGAATATTTCTTTGTCCAATGCCCCTCAAACTTCTATGGTTTCTGGATGGAAGGAGGTGAATATACATTCCTTACAACACTTTATTTCTTTCCTTCTTAACCCACTATTAAAACCTTTATTTACATTACAAAGATTCCTTCCAAGAAGGGTAATGCTTTCGATCAAGTTCTTTTTAATTCCTTAACGGCTGTTCCTAAGAGTGAAAGGAGTAGGAAATTCTTGCTCACAGAGGAGTTTCTTCATCGATGTAACATGCTTCCTTCCTCACGATCTCTAGGGACAGATCCGACAGATAAGAAAGATACTTCTCGTAAATCCCCAACTAAGAAAGCCCAAATAAGGAAGTGCTCTGACCCTGCAGGAAGCAACAAAACTCCTCCCAAATCCAAATTGGCCTCCACTGAGGAGGAAGCACCCAAACAATGTGAGGATGGGAGTCCTTTGGCTTTACATGATCAAACTGAGAAGGAAAGCACTGTCCCGGATCCTATGGAAGAAACTAGGCAGGATGATGTAGATGAAACTGCTTCAAAAACTATTTCAGATTCGACGGAGGAGAATGAGCAGCCTAAGGAGGCTGGAGTAAGTTCTAAGAATAACCTAAGCACTGAGAATCGTGATGAAAATATCGTTTTTCAAGATACCCAAGGAGATGGTATTTCAGAGACCTTTAGGAATCTTGGTGATCTTAGCTCGGCTAAAGATATCATTCCATATGGCATTTTATCATCAGTGCCAACCGTATCAGCCGCGAAGGATAAAGCTAAGAAATACTCTTCTCGGGACCCTCATCCTAGAAAAACAGCTGCTGGTATAGGACTTTTCTTAAAAGAGCACCTTGTGATTGGTTCGTTATTAGATGCTCATGAGAAAATTATTTTTACTTTTACTTACGTCTTACGCTCCTAACACATTGCATAATCTCTTCCTATTCTACCTCAGTATTTTCTAACTTAAGTACTGAAATTTTGCTTTTTCCCTTTCCCAGGTTCAGGAATGAGATGCCCCCTCGAAGATATATTTGAACAGGGCACCCAGCAATTCGATCCCAAAAACTTCACCAACCCTTGTTCTTCCCAATATTCAAAACATTCACAACATTCACAAACTGCTTATCTGCCTCATCGGATTGGTGATCTCATTGAAACCGAGCAGCAAAGGAAGTGGAGGCATGATCATTTTGATATGCTGGAAGTTAAGAGGAAGAATGAACAAGAAAAGAGAAAGAACGAGAAGAAGAGAGAGAGGAGCGATAAGGGTGATGGTGACTCCGGGAAGTATCACAAATCAGATAAGCTTCCAGTGCCAAATATCTCAATGACGGACATTCAAGATATTGGTGATAACATATCTTTGGCTTGCCCATAGGTCATTCCTACTCCTGCCGATCTTCAAATATTCATGAATAGGCATCATTATATTCCCAGACCAGCTGACTTTGGTCTCGCCGACCGATTTACGGGTTGGAATTTAAGAGGAACATGTCTCAATTTAGACATATATCCTAATGACAAGTGATATATTCTTGAGGAATTCAATGGCTTAAAGGGTAGTATGTTCACGCAACTTGACACAACTAAAAGTCAATTTGAAGTCAAATTAGATAAAATTAGAGGTCGCCCTGAAAAGCAATTGGGTGAGTGGTATGACTTTGCCCATGAACTTTCGAGGGTTAACGGAATCGCTCTTGACCGTATTGCAACCTTAGAGAAAGGAAAAGCTGAGCTAATTAGGGCCATAAAATCTCAGGAAAAGACTATTGCATCCTCTTCTCAAAGGGACACGGAAGTAGCTAACTTAGAAGCTGAGATTAATAAGCTCAAAGAGGAGCTTGTGGCTTCAAAACAAAAGGAAATCACATTAACGACTCAAGTCCAAGAAGCTCAATCTAGTCAACAGCTTGTAGAGTCCCAATTAGCTGTAGAAAGAAGTGCTTCTGCTACTTTAAAACAAGAGAACCTGACTCTCCAACATAGGATTTCTTCTCAAAGCCTATCTCTTGAAGCGCTAACTACCAATGTTAAGTTTCTTGAAGAGGATAAAACCAAAGTCGTGGATGCTTATAGAAAAGTCAGAGCAAAGACCGAGGATACCCTATTCAAGTTTTATGTTTACAGTGTCATGGGCCGTGGTAGTTTATACTATTTGGGAAAAGGCTTTGCTGAGACTTTGGCTCTTGTCTTGGAAGAAGTACTCAGGATCGATGGAGGCAATCACGGTGCAGAGGATCTTATAGAGGAACTTTTAGACGAGAAATCCTGCGAAGCCGTAGCTAAGGGAAAGATTATACCGAGGGAAAAACGGGCACTGCTAGTTGATAAGGCTGGGCCTTCCAAAGGACATGCCCAGGATGCAACAAATGCCGATGTACCTACTCTTCCTGCCAATGCTAAGGCTTCTGGTTCACAAAACCCAGCAATTCCTTCTGCTACTTCCAAAGATACACCATTCAAGGAACACAATGTCGAACAGAACTTAGCAGAGGACCAGAGCAAGGATGATGAAATTGATGATGATACTTATGCAAATAGATTTGAGGTTGAGGAGCATAGAAATCTTCATTCCAGTCTTATAGTTGTAGGTAAACTTGAAATCATCGAAACTTTGCTATACTTAGACTGCCTATGCCCATCACCTGAGATGTCTGCATTTTGTGCTCATTGTTCATAAGCTTTAGATCTAATCTCACCTTCATCCTCCCCTATTGTAAGAAAGACAATGATGAATGAAGCCATCATAACTGATTCAACTTTGATGTCAGTTTCTCTCACCACAGTTTCTACTCCTCCTCTGGATGATCCATCCCTTCTTGCTTTTAACACCCCGGGTTCTTAGGATAATCGGATTCCAGATACAGCTAACTTAGGTGATGATGAGGATTACATTCCGAGTGGGGAGGATTCTGAGCATACTGGTGAGACTTCGGACAAGCAGACCAAGGACCTAAAGAAGCACAGATCTAAAGCCTCATCAGCTTCCAGAGGCAAAGGAAAAAAACACGCTGCTAAGAAGAAAGTTATTACTTTGTCAATTCAGAAAAGTCCCAATGGGCTAGGGAAACAACCAGCTAGTGCAGCTCCTCCTTCCACTAAGCCTTCTCTGAGGTCAGGTGGCAAGAAGTAGTTGTAATAACTCGGAAAATACGGGCCAATTTAAAAATTTTAAATTGGTGATTTCAAAGGAATTTGAACAATTGAAATAGAATATTTCAATAAAATAGTGAATTAGAAATAGTGAGTCAGTTTGAAAATATGAATTCAAACTTTGACTGACTGTGCAGGGTGGAAAATATAACGGATTTTAGTGAAACCAAAAATATTTAAATCTGTTAGTCAATACCTTTCTAACGAATCAGAAAAATCGAAATTTCATAACGGGAATCAAAAGTTATGGCTGAATGAATTTTCAGAATGGTCGCTATATAGAATATATAGCCCTGGAAAATTGATATTTTGCATACGACCTCGGAATTCGACGAAACCACTTTTGTTGGGTCCGGGATGTCAAACTATTGCTAGGTTTCAAATTTCATAATTTTTGAAGCTACTATGTGAGTGTGGCAAAAGAAAATGTGTTTGGTCAATTTTTGTTAAATTGGATCGACCAGAAAATGACCATTTTTCAAACGATCTCATAATTGGACAAAACTAGTTTTGTTGGGACCGTAGCGTCAAAACATAGCTAGATTTATTTTTCTGAAATTTTTCGAATCAGTTTGTGGCCCTGGCAAATTGAAATGTGCGTTCAAAGTTAAAATTAAACGTTTTATACTTAAATTTGAAAAATAACTGATTGTAACAGTTGAATTGGCCAACGGAACATATCCCACTGTGTCCGGAATGGGGGTATTTAACTAGGGGCGACAGTCGTTGGGCTTGAAAAGGAGTTCATTTGTAAAAACACTATTTAAAATTTACTATAAATTCTCGGCCAATAGGATTTTTTCTTTCATAATAAAAAAAACGCGAAACCCTCGAACCAACGGCAAAAACCTGTTCCTCCCTTCTCTCCTCCGCCGCCGACGCTACAGGCACTTCCAGCCAACGCCACCTACCTCCGTCGACGCGTCTTAGCCCCCTAGTCAGATCCGATCCACCCACGACCTCCCTCGACGCCTCCTCCGCCTGAATCGAGCGCCCAAAGTCCACCACTTCCCACCGCCGCCGACGACGCCATCGACCACCGAGCTCCACCAAACCACCACCGACAGGACCCCCTCTCGAAGCTCTTCCACGTCCAACTCCCTGATCGTCGTCTAGGTCCACGGATTTCGCGAAAACCTCAAACCTAGTTTCGAACCAAATAGAAAGGTGAGTCCTTTTTGATGTCTGCACTTTGAAAAATCATATCTTTTTGGTGTGTTGACGAAATTCGATGAAACAGGAAACATCGGGACCGCAAGGAAGCTCTCTACCACCTAGAAGAAGTTGCGGATTTTTCTGAGTCATCTACGATTTTTAGCCCTCCGACAACCAATGTGAGAAATCTAAATTAAAAGAATTGGAATGGAAAATGTCGTGTATAAATTATATTAGCGAAATATAAATTACACACGTGTTGTATACCTCATGTACATGCGTGGTGTAAGCTATATGAGCGAAGTATGAATTATACATGCATAGAATAATTGATATATGTGTTGAAATGCAAGTGAAATATAGAAATTATAATATATATATATATATATATATACTCCCCTCGTCCACAAAACAAGGACGATATTTATTGTTGTGAATTGGTGTGAAATATTGGATGAAAAATACGAATGGTTGAATAATTGTTTGTGGTTGATATTGTTTGGTTGTGGTTGAAAAATACCCATTGGTGATTGAAATGAATTGGAAATATTTGTGGAAATAAAAATAAAACATGCCGCCTACGTGCGAATTAGATGCATGAATCCCCATTGTCAAAAACCGCGAGGCTTTAAGGTAGAGCGAGGAGCCGTACTAGGGACGGTGCCGGTTTTAACTACCCTGCCGTTATGCTGTCGAAATTTTGAATAATATTCATGTGTTAGAATTATTTTCATATGTTGAAATTATCTTCATGCGTTGAAATTAAAGTCATATGTTGAAACTATATCCATGTGTGGAAATGTTCATGTGTTGAAAAGTGATATGTGAAAATTAAATTCATTTGTGAATGAATGAAGTGTTTAAACAATAAAAATCACATTTTTATAATCTATATGAAGTATGTAAAATATTCGCCTTATTTATAAATAGTTTCAACAATAAAAATTTCATCTTTCTTATATGAACAACATAAATAAAATATTCATGTGTGGAAATGCTCATGTGTTGAGAAGTGTGTGTAGTGGAAAAGTTCATGTGTTGAATAAAAAGATCGAGCAATAAAAAATACATTTTTATTGAAACTATGAAGTGTTGAAAACATCCATTTGTCGAATAAATATTTTAAATGATAAAAATATCATTTTTATCATATATGTGGTATGCTAAAGATATGCGAGCGTTGAAATAAATATTTGTGAAGAAATATTATTTTTAACATGCATAGGAACTAAATAAAATAGTCGTGTGTTGAAATATATTTTAGTTCGCCAAAATTATCATCTTTGAAATGTGAAGTGTTAAAAATAGCCACTTGTTCAAATAAATATGCATGAGTTGAAATAAACGTTAATTAGCTAATGATGTGATTTTAACCTATGCATGCAACATTAGAATAAATGGTGTTTTTAAACCAAAGTAAATCAAATATGAAGTTGAATGGAAAATGATAAGTGATAAAAATTGTATATATGTACACGCATATTTATTGAACAGGTTATAGCAAAGGGGCTAGAGAAGAGGAATAAAATTTTGTGCCCGACAAATAGGTACACATTTACGGTTTTGTTTGGGTGATGATTTTATGAGCCTGGTTGCTAGCCGCTTGGCTTTTTCTTTTTCTTTTTAACATGAGACGCCCGTGTGGCTATTTGGGAATTTTCCCAGCCCCTCCCGTACAAAGGAGGTTATGGCGAAATTTTCCAAAATTTAAAGGCGTTAGTGAAATAATTGAAGTGAAAACGATATAGGAAATTTTGAATGAACTATATTTATATAAATATATAAATATAAATAAAATTAAAACGAAACATGGCCGTGCAGTTCGTGTTTTGAAACCGTGATTTCAAACGACTAGTGCGGGAAATCCGACCATTGGATTTTCCCGAAACCGCAACCATTGGGTTCGCTTTGGAAATATCTTTCCAATGGCACCAACTTTGTGAAGATACGACGGTTGGATTGTCAGGAATGTTTAATTCAAATCTGAAGAAAAACAACGTCAGAAACGATTATATTTATATATATATATAATTAAATTAAATCGAATAACGACGCTGCAGTTCGTAAATTGAAATCGTAACTTCAAATGGCTAGTGTGGAAGATCCGACCGTCGGATTTTCCCAAAACTGAAACCGTTGGATTCGTTTTGAAATGATCTTTTTAATGATATAAAATTTGTGAAGATCCAACGGTTAGATTTTCAGATATGTGTAAAACAAAATTAGTGAAAAACAGCGCTAGTGCATCGGCACGACCTCAAACGTCGTTTAATTAAATATGGTCGTTTTAAAATAAATAAAAATGGCGATATATCGTTATAAAATACTATAGACGATATAGAGTGGAAATAAACCAATTTTGTTGTGTTTGCTTGATATGTGATGGTTGAATGCATTTAACATGAAAATTATAACTAAAGAACTGAAATGTGAATGTTGAATAGTCCAACCATGTGATTAATTGATTTGAAAATCTAAATATACGTGGGTTATTTGAAAAGGCCGAGTTCATCTCATTTCAAATAATCGATCGACGTTGAGAAGTCGAAGAGTCGAAGACGGTTGAAGACCGACGATCTTCACATTGGATGGATGGGAGCTACTGATGCTCGTGAGTGGAGTAGCTACCACGAAGGAGCTGAAGTGGTAGCCATCCAAACATACTGTTGATTGTACGGATATGCGAGGAATTGGTGCCTCCGGTTTCGTTCAGACCCAGAACGGACTTGTAAATGGACTGTGTGTCTAACATTAGATTTTGTTCTATGCTGATTGATCTCTGTTAAATATATATCTGTTTGGCGGTGGAGAATTTATTCTCTTGCTTAACGCCCTTCTCTGAGACGTACGAGCTCAGAGGTTATGTATTGATAGAAATCGGTCGCATGGAGTGGATTGCCTGTGTGGCACGCCTAAGTGGCATATGATCAAGGCTTCTGTTGCAAAGCAAAGTCTTGTGGTTAATGATCAAAGCATGGTCTGTGTGACGTAGCTTTGTGCATAATGTGAATTCGCGAGCCTCACAACCCGGTATGAGTCAAAAACGGGAGAGTGACTGCAGGGAGAGCACGACGTTTCTTCCTAGCTAAGGTGGTGTCAGTTGACCTTCCAGCCCTGACATTATATATACTTTTCACCTGTGTGGTTGTTGGAATGCGAGGCGCCTCAATATAGGTCTGTAAGGACCGAGAAACGTGTGTTCAGGAATAACTAATCCTCAAAAGTAAGAGAGGAACGACCCTGAAGATCCAAGGTTCATAGTGGGGTCCTGGGACATCTGCTAGAGTGTCTCGAATCGGAGAGGAGCTTGCCCCTTGCCTCGACTCATGAAGGAATCCAATTTCCAATACGAAATATGCGGACGTGATTGTATTACTAGTATGGCGACATAGTGGTATGGGTCATTTATGCCGCCTATGATTGATATTTATGATTGAAATCACTTTTGAAACATATATGCAGTAGTAATAATATCAAACACTTTTGTTTAATTCGTATGAAGCATTTTTGGCCATTATAAGGTAAAAACTCTATCCTCCGGCTTGCGTTGCATTGTATGATGGGACCTGAGTCTTATAATGGCTTCATTTTATAAAAAGCGTTGCGATGATTTAATCATTTACTTTATTTCATGCGCTAGCACTCATTGGAGTAAACCCGTTCCGCGAAAGTGGCGTGGTCCTTTGATTTGCCTTATTATTGTTGTTAATAAGTTATGTAGATTTCTCATACCTGTCCCATGACTGACTCGTAGTTTGTTTCACCTTGCAAACTCGGGTGCCCTCGTTTTCACATGGGCAGCCTAGTTATAGGTTTCTGACACACTTTTGGCTCATGGCGAGGCTTGACTACACCGTGCTGACTTGGATTTTCTCCGCCAATATTGTATCTATATTATGATTCTGCCATCGGCGATGTAGACTGATATTTATTTTGTGTACTCTTTATGTATGATTCCGCCTCAGGCGATGGTGACTGATTATGTATCATTATGCACTAAGTTGTATCCTGTACTGTGCTTCTCTGATGTGATGATATCTATATGATTCCGCTGTCATATGTGTGTAAATTATTCTATTTTCTGTTTATGATATTATCTGTGATCTGCTGATGATGATTAATGTGTTATATTCCAATAATTATCCTTAACACCGTGTCACGGGGTTTTGGGATCGTCACAACTGGTATCAGAGCTTTGGTTAACCTTAGTTCTGGAGTCTAACACATTAAACACTTCCTCAAAATAGAATCAGTAGTATTCTAAGGCGAGTCGCTCATTAGAGATAGGACTAGTAAAGTCCTAGAATGAGCTAAGCAGAATAGCAAAAACAATTTGATCAGTCCATCGTTATCTTTCCGTAAATTTTCTGCTTAACTATGCAATAGACTATCATTTCTGTTAGCTGACTCTTTCCTTACTTATACAGAATTGACAAATGGCAACCAGAGCAGCCGCCGCTAGAGGAGGCTGTGCCGGCCGAGGCCGAGGACGGGGAGAAGCCCCAGTTGAAGAAGGACCTTTGATACAACCTCCGACCGCTCAATACTTCAAGCTGGACCGTGTAGCTAAGAGATACAAAAACTTAGGAGGCAAGACCTTCTCGGGAACTGGCACCGTAATAGAGGCCCTTGCATGGCTCAAAACATGCGAGAAAATTCTTGAAGGCCTAAGGCTGGGAGACCAAAATAAAGCTATTATGGGCGCCTGGCTTATGCAGGAACAAGCTGAACTATGGTGGGAATCTCTCACCGCCCGGAATAGAGAAGCTGGAAGAACATGGGATGGATTCAAAGAACTCTTCAAGGAGAAATATGTCCCGGAACAAGCACTTGAACGAATGCACGATGACTTCGCCAACCTCTAGCAGGGGGATCTTTCCGTGCAGGATTATCTGAATAAATTTACACTGTTGTTGCCCTATGCTCCGGAGCTAGTCGCCACTGCAAAGTCCAAAAATAAGAGGTTTATCCTTGGGCTAAGGCGACAGTATCATGATAGAGCCATGACCTATGTCAAGCTGGAATTCAACGAACTGGTGGAAATGACATGCAACTACGAAGACCTTGACCATAGGCAACTGGAGCAGGATCGCGCTAGAAGCCAAGCCGGGAACAAATGCAAGCCTGCTGCGAATCAAGCTGAGTCAAGCCAAGCAGCATCTTCAAAACCTCAGACTGGAAAGCCGCCAAGAGGAAGTTGCTATAACTGTGGCAAAGTCGGGAACTACTCCAATGTGTGCACAGCCCCGAAGAGGCAGAAGACAAATTCACAAGGTTCAAGTCAGGGTTCTCAGAACCCTCGCTCCTGCTTTAATTGCCGCAAGACCAATCATCTAGTCAAAGACTGTTCTCTGCTGAAGAAGGCTACAGTAGCTCACGTGTATGACGGGTCGAGCCCGCCAGCTACTTTCGATGGAGCAGGTAAACCCGATGTTTTGGGAGGTACCCTTACAATTAAAAATATTCCTGTTTCTGTATTGTTTGACACGGGTGCATCACGTAGTTTTATTGCTAGTAACACAATGCACAAATTAAAGTTAAAACAAAGAAAGCTCAAAGAATCGGTTGAAGTACATAACCCGATAGGAGGATCTCTAATTCTCAGTTCATGTTGTAGAGTGCCAATCTCTTATTCTTCCTACAAATTTTCTTTCAAGTTAATCGTTATGGATTTTCCTGAATTCGATATCATTCTCGGGCTGGATTGGTTAACGAAATATGAAGCTGAGGTAAAGTGTGCGGAAAGAATCGTTAAAATTCGAATGAAGCTTGGATATATTATGGTACCCTGCCATGGTTCGAATCCAAATAGAGAAGAATTTTGGTCAGCATTAGAAGTTATCCCCACTTCCACAGAAAAGATTCCGATTGTCAGGAACTATGCGGATGTGTTTGAAGAAGTTGAAAACTTACCTTCGCAAAGAGAAATAGAATTCAGAATCGATCTAATTCCCAATGCCAGACCAGTGGTGCATCCAATTCGCAGAATGACTCCGAAGGAAAAAGAAGAATTAGGCGATCAAACTCGTCAACTGTTGTGGAAGGGTCTAATCAGACCTAGTTTTTCTAATTGGGGTGCAGCTGTTGTGTTTGTCCCAAAGTCAGACGGTACTCTTCGATTATGCGTTGATTACCGAGACCTCAACAAACAGACGCTAAAAAACAAGTATCCATTACCCCGCATCGACGATTTGCTAGACCAATTGAATGGGGCGAGAGTATTTTCCCGAATGGACCTAGCTACAGGTTTTCATCAATTGAGAATAGCAGAAGAGTGTGTTCCTTTGACAGCTTTCAGAGGTCCAGACATATTTTATGAATGGTTAGTAATGCCGTTTGGCCTATGCAACGCTCCAGCATACTTTGTCGATCTAATGAATAGAGTGTTCAGGGGAGTTCTGAATAAATTTGTCCTCGTCTTCATCGATGATATTTTAATCTACTCCAAATCAAAACCTGAGCATGAAAAACACTTAGAACAAGTATTGGAGATTCTAAGAAAGAACGTCTTCAAAGCCGAATTCTCTAAATGTGTCTTCTGGCAAGAAGAAGTCAAGTTTCTTGGCTATGTCATGTCAGAGAAAGGAATTTCTGTTGACCCAAGCAAAATATCAGCGATTCAAGACTGGAAACAACCCACTACTCCCACAGAAGTTAGAAGTTTTATGGGGTTGGCTAGTTATTATCGAAAGTTCGTTAAGGATTTTTCGAAGATATCCGGTCCGTTAACGAAGCTCACTAAGAAGCATGAGAAATTTAAGTGGACTTCTGACTATGAAGAAGCTTTCCAGGAATTGAAATCGAAACTGACAACTGCTCCAGTGTTAACCATCATAGATGGCAATCAGGATTTAACGATTTGGACAGATGCTTCTATTAGAGGTCTTGGTGCAGTGTTAATGCAAAGAGGCCAAGTAGTCGCTTATGCAAGCCGCCAACTGAAGCCGGATGAGAAGAATTATGCGACTCATGATCTTGAGTTGCTAGCCATCGTTTTTGCCTTGAAAATCTGGAGGCATTATTTATTAGGCGAGAAATTTATACTGTACACAGATCATCAATCATTGAAGTATTTATACACCCAGAAAGATCTGAATTTGAGACAACAACGTTGGCAAGAATTTCTTGTAGCGTATGATCTAGATATCCTGTATATGCCGGGAAAGGCTAACGTAGTAGAGGATGCGCTTAGTAGAAAAACCGCAATCATTGCCAATCTTATAATTACGCCAGGATTGATTGATAAAATATATGTTCTTCAGAAAAGTGACAATTTTGTGAAAGAGATGATAAGAAGGATTCATATGGGCGAAGGCTCCAGCTTCCAAGTGGATAGTGAGGGAGTTCTGAGATTGAATAGAAGAATATGTGTTCCCGACATTCCTGAGCTCAAAAGAGAAGTGCTGGATGAATGCCATAAATCCAAATTTTGCATCCATCCTGGTGTGAGTAAAATGTACAACGATATCAAACGCACTTTCAGGTGGAAGACAATGAAGAGGGATATTTCTTTGTATGTTAGCAGATGCCCTACTTGTCAATTGGTCAAGAGCGACCAACAGAAACTAGCTGGACTGTTGCAACCATTGGAAGTCCCAGGTTGGAAATGGGAACAAATTTCCATGGATTTCATAGATGGCTTGCCGCGAACCAGGAAAGGTAATGTCAGCATTTGGGTAATCGTAGATCGCTTCACGAAGACTACCCATTTTATACCTGTCAGGTCCAATAGAACCGCTCAAAGTCTAGCACAGATATATTTCAAAGAAATTGTTAAGCTGCATGGAATTCCCATCAGCATAGTCAGTGATAGAGACCCGATATTTGCTAGCAAATTCTGGGAGGCTTTCCAAACAGAATTGGGAACGAAACTGAATATGAGCACCGCTTATCACCCTCAAACAGATGGCCAAACTAAGCGGGTGAATAGAATTCTAGAAGATTTATTGCGAGCTTGTATAATTGATTTTGGTGGCTCATGGGAAGATCACTTGCATTTGGCAGAATTCTCATATAACAATAGCTATCAAGCAAGTTTGGGAATGTCGCCATTTGAAGCATTAAATGGAAGACCGTGCAGATCTCCAGCATGTTGGGTAGAACCTGGCAACAGACTTGTGCTAGGACCCGATATGATTAGAGAAGCATCCGATAAAATCGACTTCATCAAAAAGCGTTTGAGAACCGCAAAAAGCCGACAGAAAAGTTATGCAGATTCTAGAAGGAGAGATTTGACATTTGCTGTTGGTGACCATGTTTACTTGAAAGTTTCTCCGATGAGAGGAGTAATCAGATTTGGCAAAACTGAGAAGTTGGCACCGAGATTTATTGGTCCCTTTCCTATACTCGAACGAATTGGAACTCTTGCTTATAGAGTTCAATTACCAGATTCGTTGCCTGGAGTGCATGATGTATTTCACATATCTCAACTTAGAAGACATGTGCATGATCCAGATCTTGTTGTAGAAGAAGCAACGCAACAGGATATAGACATAACTCCAGAATTAGCACTCAGAAGAGAGCCATTAAAAATTGTTGGCAAAGAAACTGGAGAACTCAAAAGAAAAAAGGTTCATTTAGTTAAAGTGCAGTGGAGCAGTGATCCTAGAGACTGTACTTGGGAAACTGAGGAAAGCATTAAGCAAGCTTACCCCAAATGCAGAGTGGATATCTCTGACTAACTCCGGTGCAAGGTACCTTTACAATACTTTGCATTTACATTTTGTTTCCTACTTTACTGTTGTTTCCTTTTCGAGGACGAAAAGTTTTAAGTGGGGGAGATTGTAATAACCTGGAAAATACGGGCCAATTTAAAAGTTTTAAATTTGTGATTTCAAAGGAATTTGAACAATTTAAATAGAATATTTCAATAAAATAGTGAATTAGAAATAGTGAGTCAGTTTGAAAATATGAATTCAAACTTTGACTGACTGTGCAGGGTGGAAAATATAACGGATTTTAGTGAAACAAAAAATATTTAAATTTGTTAGTCAATACCTTTCTAACGAATCTGAAAAATCGAAATTTCATAACGGGAATCAAAAGTTATGGCCGAATGAATTTTCAGAATGGTGGCTATATAGAATATATAGCCCTGGAAAATTGATATTTTGCATACGACCTCGGAATTCGTTGAAACCAGTTTTGTTGGGTCCGGGATGTCAAACTATTGCTAGGTTTCAAATTTCATAATTTTTGAAGCTAGTATGTGAGTGTGGCAAAAGAAAATGTGTTTGGTCAATTTCTGTTAAATTGGATCGACCAGAAAATGACCATTTTTCAAACGATCTCAGAATTGGACGAAACTTGTTTTATTGGGATCGTAGCGTCAAAACATAGCTAGATTTATTTTTCTGGAATTTTTCGAATCAGTTTGTGGCCCTAGTAAATTGAAATGTGCGTTCAAAGTTAAAATTAAATGTTTTATACTTTAATTTGAAAAATAACTGACTGTAACTGTTGAATTGGCCAACGAAACATATCCCATTGTGTCCGGAATGGGGGTATTTAGCTAGGTACGACAGTCGTTGGGCTTGAAAAGGAGTTCGTTTGTAAAAACACTATTTAAAATTTACTATAAATCCTCGGCCAATAGGATTTTTTCTTTCATAATAAATAAAAAAAACGCGAAACCCTCGAACCAACGGCAAAAACCCGTTCCTCCCTTCTCTCCTCCTCCGCTGCCGCTACAGGCACTTCCAGCCAACGCCACCTACTTCCGTCGACGCGTCTCCGCCCCCTCGTCAAATCCGACCCACCCACGACCTCCCTCGACGCCTCCTCCGCTTGAATCGAGCGCCCAAAGTCCACCACTTCCCACCGCCGCCGACGACGCCACCGACCACCGAGCTCCACCAAACCACCACCGACAGGACCCCCTCTCGAAGCTCTTCTACGTCCAACTCCCTGATCGTCGTCTAGGTCCATGGATTTCGCGAAAACCTCAAACCTAGTTTCGAACCAAATAGAAAGCTGAGTCCTTTTTGATGTCTGCACTTTGAAAAATCATATCTTTTTGGTGTGTTGACGAAATTCAATGAAACAGGAAACATCGGGACCGCAAGGAAGCTCTCTACCACCTAGAAGAAGCCGCGGATTTTTCTGAGTCATCTACGATTTTTAGCCCTCCGAAAACCAATGTGAGAAATCTAAATTAAAAGAATTGGAATGGAAAATGTCGTGTATAAATTATATTAGCGAAATATAAATTACACACGTGATGTATACCTCATGTACATGCGTAGTGTAAGTTATATGAGCGAAGTATGAATTATACATGCATAGAATAATTGATATATGTGTTGAAATGCAAGTGAAATATAGAAATTATAATATATATAAATATATATATATATATACACTCCCCTCGTCCACAAACCATGGACGATATTTATTGTTGTGAATTGGTGTGAAATATTGGATGAAAAATACGAATGGTTGAATAATTGTTTGTGGTTGATATTGTTTGGTTGTGGTTGAAAAATACCCATTGGTGATTGAAATGAATTGGAAATATTTGTGGAAATAAAAATAAAACATGCCTCCTGTGTGCGAATTAGATGCATGAATCCCCATTGTCAAAAACCGCGAGGTTTTAAGGTAGAGCGAGGAGCCGTACTAGGGACGGTGTCGGTTTTAACTACCCTGCCGTTATGCTGTCGAAATTTTGAATAATATTCATGTGTTAGAATTATTTTCATATGTTGAAATTATCTTCATGCGTTGAAATTAAAGCCATATGTTGAAACTATATCCATGTGTGGAAATGTTCATGTGTTGAAAAGTGATATGTGAAAATTAAATTCATTTGTGAATGAATGAAGTGTTTAAACAATAAAAATCACATTTTTATAATCTATATGAAGTATGTAAAATATTCGCCTTATATATAAATAGTTTCAACAATAAAAATTTCAACTTTCTTATATGAACAACATAAATAAAATATCCATGTATGGAAATGCTCATGTGTTGAGAAGTGTGTGCAGTGGAAAATTTCACGTGTTGAATAAAAAGATCGAGCAATAAAAATTACATTTTTATTGAAACTATGAAGTGTTGAAAACATCCATTTGTCGAATAAATATTTTAAATGATAAAAATATCATTTATTATCATATATGTGATATGCTAAAGATATGCGAGCGTTAAAATAAATATTTGTGAAGAAATATTATTTTTAACATGCATAGGAACTAAATAAAATAGTCATGTGTTGAAATATATTATAGTTCGCCAAAATTATCATCTTTGAAATGTGAAGTGTTAAAAATAGCCACTTGTTTAAATAAATATGCATGAGTTGAAATAAACGTTAATTAGCTAATGATGTGATTTTAGCCTATGCATGCAACATTAGAATGAATGGTGTTTTTAAACCAAAGTAAATCAAATATGAAGTTGAATGGAAAATGATAAGTGATAAATATTGTATATATGTACATGCATATTTATTGAACAGGTTATAGAAAAGGGGCTAGAGAAGAGGAATAAAATTTTGTGCCCGACAAATAGGTACACATTTACTATTTTGTTTGGGTGATGATTTTATGAGCCTGTTGGCTAGCCGCTTGGCTTTTTCTTTTTCTTTTTAACATGAGACGCCCGTGTGGCTATTTGGGAATTTTCCCAGCCCCTCCCGTACAAAGGAGGTTA
This sequence comes from Allium sativum, assembly GCA_030737875.1. Classification (NCBI taxonomy): domain Eukaryota; kingdom Viridiplantae; phylum Streptophyta; class Magnoliopsida; order Asparagales; family Amaryllidaceae; genus Allium; species Allium sativum. Next base: position 933,142,405 of record CM060912.1, on the reverse strand, counting down.
TGGCGAAATTTTCCAAAATTTAAAGGCGTTAGTGAAATAATTGAAGTGAAAACGATATAGGAAATTTTGAATGAACTATATTTATATAAATATATAAATATAAATAAAATTAAAATGAAACGTGGCCGTGTAGTTCGTGTTTTGAAACCGTGATTTCAAACGACTAGTGCGGGAAATCCGACCATTGGATTTTCCCGAAGCCGCAACCGTTGGGTTCGCTTTGGAAATATCTTTCCAACGGCACCAACTTTGTGAAGATCCGACGGTTGGAATGTCTGGAATGTTTAATTCAAATCTGAAGAAAAACAGCGCCAGAAACGATTATATTTTTATATATATAAATATAATTAAATTAAATCGAATAACGACGCTGTAGTTCGTAAATTGAAATCGTAACTTCAAATGGCTAGTGTGGAAGATCCGACCGTCGGATTTTCCCAAAACTGAATCCGTTGGATTCGTTTTGAAATGATCTTTCTAATGATATAAAATTTGTGAAGATCCAACGGTTAGATTTTCAGATATGTGTAAAACAAAATTAGTGAAAAACAGCGCCAGTGCATCGGCTCGACCTGAAACGTCATTTAATTAAATATGGTCGTTTTAAAATAAATAAAAATGGCGATATATCGTTATAAAATACTATAGACGATATAGAGTGGAAATAAACCAATTTTGTTGTGTTTGCTTGATATGTGATGGTTGAATGTGTTTAACATGAAAATTATAACTAAAGAACTGAAATGTCAATGTTGAATAGTCCAACAATGTGATTAATTGATTTGAAAATCTAAATATACGTGGGTTATTTGAAAAGGCCGAGTTCATCTCATTTCAAATAAGCGATCGACGTTGAGAAGTCGAAGAGTCGAAGACGGTTGAAGACCGACGATCTTCACATTGGATGGATGGGCGCTACTAATGCTCGTGAGTGGAGTAGCTACCATGGAGGAGCTGAAGTGGTAGCCGTCCAAACATACTGTTGATTGTACGGATATGCGAGGAATTGGTGCCTCCGGTTTCGTTCAGACCCAGAACGGACTTGTAAATGGACCGTGTGTCTAACATTGGATTTTGTTCTGTGCCGATTGATCTCTGTTAAATATATATCTGTTTGGCGGCAGAGAATTTATTCTCTTGCTTAACGCCCTTCTCTGAGACGTACGAGCTCAGAGGTTATGTATTGATAGAAATCAGTCGCATGGAGTGGATTGCCTGTGTGGCACGCCTAAGTGGCATATGATCAAGGCTTCTGTTGCAAAGCAAAGTCTTGTGGTTGGTGATCAAAGCATGGTCTGTGTGACGTAGCTTTGTGTATAACGTGAATTCGCAAGCCTCACAACCCAGTATGAGTCAAAAACGGGAGAGTGACTGCAGGGAGAGCACGACGTTTCTTTCTAGCTAAGGTGGTGTCAGTGACCTACCAGCTCTGACATTATATATACTTTTCACCTGTGTGGTTGTTGTAATGCGAGGCGCCTCGATATAGGTCTGTAAGGATCGGGAAACGTGTGTTCAGGAATAACTAATCCTCAAAAGTAAGAGAGGACCGGCCCTGAAGATCCAAGGATCATAGTGAGGTCCTGGGACATTTGCTAGAGTGTCTCGAATCGGAGAGGAGCTTGCTCCTTGCCTCGATTCATAAAGGAATCCAATTTCCAATACGAAATATGCGGACGTGATTGTATTACTAGTACGGTGACATAGTGGTATGGGTCATTTATGCCGCCTATGATTGATATTTATGATTGAAATCGCTTTTGAAACATATATGCACTAGTAATAATATCAAACACTTTTGTTTAATTCGTATGAAGCATTTTTGGCCATTATAAGGTAAAAACTCTATCCTCCGGCTTGCGTTGCATTGTGTGATGGGACCTGAGTCTTATAATGGCTTCATTTTATAAAAAGCATTGCGATGATTTAATCATTTACTTTATTTCATGCACTAGCACTCATTGGAGTAAACCCGTTCCGCGAAAGTGGCGTGGTCCTTTGATTGCCTTATTATTGTTGTTAATAAGCTATGTAGATTTCTCATACTAGTCCCATGACTGACTCGTAGTTTGTTTCACCTTGCAAACTCGGGTGCCCTCATTTTCACATGGGCTGCCTAGTTACAGGTTTCTGACACACTTTTGGCTCATGGCGAGGCTTGACTACACCACGCTGACTTGGATTTTCTCCGCCATTATTGTATCTATATTATGATTCCGCCATCGGCGATGTAGACTGATATTTATTTTGTGTACTCTTTATGTATGATTCCACCTCAGGCGATGGTGACTGATTATGTATCATTATGCACTAAATTGTATCATGTACTGTGCTTCTCTGATGTGATGATATCTATATGATTCCGCTGTCATATGTGTGTAAATTATTCTATTTTCGGTTTATGCTATTATCTTTGATCTGCTGATGATGATTAATGTGTTATATTCCAATGATTATCCTTAACACCGTGTCACGGGGTTTTGGGATCGTCACAGTAGTAGTACTCTTTACTTTATTTTAGTTTCTGATTACTGTATTGAGACCGGTTATATATGCCAGTGCTGGTCCTCGCTTACTACTTTTGTGCTTATTATTTCACGCACATTTATGTCTGGTACTTTTTCTCTTGACTTGTGATTCTATGATTTGGTTCTTTGTTGCTGAAATAAAACTTTTTTCTACTTATTGCACTTAAGCTTTTACTTTTAGCTTTGTCGTACCTTCTTGTTTTGCATTCCACGCCTTTTCCTTTTCATGCTCACAACACAAATTCCCTTATATTACAAGCCATTTGTTATTGTAATGTTTGATATCAAAATGACCACGTGGTACATTTTTATGAATAATGATTTTTCAGTTGTAGAAATCATTATTAGCTGGATTTTCTTGACCAATTTTGTTATCCTTGGTTCTGACTAGGGCAATACCTGAGACCTCTTTCTCATGACTAACCACTTTTGTGCTTGTCACTGTATCAAAGCTCTCAAGTTTTCCTTAGACATTTCAAGGGATTCAACTTTTGTTGGTTAAAGCAATCCTTGTAGATGCTAAACCTTTAATGTAAAATTGTGACGAGTTTGTGGTATGTTTAAGTGAGCGTAATTAAATTTCTTTAATGCGGTGGTAATGCCCCCATACCAAAAAATTTCACAAACTTTAAAGGTTGGGCATGACATTTTGTGATCGATTTCATTTGGAATCTCCTGGTCATGTGTTTTTGCCATTTTAAAATTTTCCGGCATGATCATGATCAAAGGTTTTCGGTAAGGTTGTCGATTTCCAACATGGCCCGAAACCCGACCCGAAACCCCATGGGAAATTAGCGAGTTGACTCGACCCGTTTAATAATGGGTCATTTTATGGTTAACCCGACTTTGACCCGTTTATAAACGGGTGGGTTTAGGGTTGACCCGCGAAACCCGAATTTGACCCGGCTAACCCGTTTATGTGCTCTATATTATTGTAAAATTATCATCTTAGCTCGTAAATGAAGGATGTTGTCATTATTCAATTGTTCATACACACTAACACTTAACAAATTTTCACGTTTTCATGTTTATTCCCACATTAACAAATTTTTACGTTTTTATTCCCATTTTATCTTGCAACAAGTGAATGACGACAATACCCTTCTTTCATGTTTTCATGTTCGTTCACATCTTTTTATACAAATATTTTTGTTAATGGGTTACATGAATCAAACCCGAAACCCGCACGATTATAAATGGGTCAACCTGAAACCGACCCGTTTAATAAACAGGTTGAGCTGACCAGACCCGAAACGACTTGACCCGACCCGAACCTGACCCAACCCGACCCGTTGAAAGCCCTAGTTTCCGGTCTAGTCGATCTAGCCCATACCTTTTTTTGTGAAGATGAATTTTTTTTGTGCCCCTGCTTGAGAGGTATTATATTTTTAGTATATTCATCATGCTTCTCACTAACCTGGCAATCTAGGCCCTTCGGATATTAGATTTGAACATACCCCCCGAAGAGGTCTTGTTTTTCGTGCCTCCGAATAGGTCTTTGTAAATCCGTTATTCGTTGTGAGTGGATATCTCAGCCACTTGTAAATTTGTCGAACGCCTTTGAAAAGGTCTTTGGGTCCATCATTAACTGAATTTGGAAGACCCGGTTTATGATTGAATGCCTCTAAAGGGGTCTTTTGAAGCCTAGGGTTTATCGTAATTGTGTTATGTATTAATGGCACTGACAATCGACTTGGTGCCCCTCGGGAAGGTCTTTCGTTTAGAGGCCCAGTATTTGTCGTAATCAGACCATGTAATAATGGCACTGACGATCAACTGTGTGCTCCTCAGGGAGGTCTTTGGTTTAGAGGCCTAGTATTTTTCGTAATTAGACCATGTAATAATGGCACTGACGATCAACTGGGTGCCTCTTGGGGAGGTCTTTGGTTTAGAGTCGCATTGTTTCACGGGGTGGACGCTACTCCATTTATCGGTTTTATCACGATTTGTTAGAACTAGGGTCTTGGACCTTGCAATTAAGAAAGTGCCCCAATGGTGAAACTTACAACTTTTTTGTAATTCGATCACCGCATCATCCGACCGTTCAGTTCTTGGTGCCCCTTATTTGCAATTTTGTGCTCCACGTCTTCGTATTTGTTACGAATGATGTTTTGAGCATTTAGGAATGGGCGCTTAAGCTATCCCAATCGGGATGTGCTATAACGGTCACTAGGCTTTGCTTGGTTATGGATGCACTGACGTTCTTTTAGGGGACCTGCAATCAAAATCGAATTTTACCAACTTGTAAACAAAAATTTGCAAATGTATGATTTAGGCAAGTAAAGTAGTTTCTTTCATCAATATGTATAAAGCTTGAGACAACGTTGCACGATATTTACAATGCATGATGTTTACAACTTGCAAAATGAAAGAATTATTAAATGAAGTAATGACGAAGATGTATGCTATTCAAAGCTCTTGGAAGTTGGATCCCATATGTCGTTTTCAGCTTGAATGTGCCATTTGAGAATTTTTGGCTTATCATATATGGTCCCTCCCAATTGGGTCCAAATACTCCACTTCCTGTCATGATTCTCTTCGGAACAAAGTCCCTAACTTGGAAGGTTCTCCATTTTACTTTAGCATTAAAATGAAGAGCTATCCTTCTTTGATGTGCACTGATTCTAAGTTCTGCTTCTTTCCTTTTTTTCTTCAAGCAAATCAAGTGCTTCAAGTTGCAGATTCTCATTCTCTTCTCGGTTGAAGTGGATTCTTCGGTGAGTGGGAAATTCCAGCTCCACCGAGATCATAGCCTCGGATCCAAATGCGAGCGAGAATGGAGTGTGCCCAGTTGTAATTTTACGAGTTGTGCGATATTCCCATAGTGCAAGAGGAAGCTCATCTACCCAGCCACCCTTAGCTTTTTCGAGACGCTTCTTGATGGTTGACTTCAAAATTTTGTTGACTTCTTCAACTTGCATGCTGGCCTGCAGATGAGCAACGACTGCTTAACTCTTATTAATCTTGTATTTAGCACAGAAATCTAGAAATTCACAACTCTCAAGTTGAGTTCCGTTATCGACGATTATCTTCTGAGGTACCCCAAATTGGCAGATAATATTCTTTAAAACAAAGTTGATCACCTTTTTCGACTGCTAACAGTTCTGCTTCGACCTATTTAGTGAAGTTGTCCACGGCCACGATTGCACATTTCATACTTGAATTAACTGTAGGCAATGCTCTGATCAAATCTATGCCCCAAACGGCGAATAGCCATGGACTAACCAACTGAGTCAATTCTGTGGGAGATGCTCTTGGAATCTTCGCAAATCTTTGGCATCCATCACATTTCTTACCATAGGTCATTGCATGCAGGTTCACATTGGGCTAGAAGTAGCCATATTGCAAAATTTTCTTGGCTAGTGTTTGACCGCCTATGTGACCTTCGCATTCCCCTTCATGTAATTCCGCCAAGATTGTTCTGGACTCCTCTTTGGTTACACATCGCAGCAGTTGCATGGGGAATCCTCACCTATATAACCTTCCATATTGGATAAGGTATAATGGAGCTTTACGCAATATTTTCCTTCACTTTTTCTGCTCTTCTGGAAGTGTTCCATTACAGACATATTCCTTGATTGGGGTCATCCAGGATATAGGCTCTTCAACTGTCTGCATGGTCCAATCGATATCCACTTCTTCAATAGTAGGGATTGAAAGGACTTCGACAGGTATTTGACCCAACAACTGTGCATCTGAGGAACTAGCATATTTAGCAAGAGAACCTGCCTTTGAATTTTCTTCCCTGGGAATATGAGATATAGTGTAGTAGTCAAGGTTGTTGAGAAGTTCCAAAGCTTTGGTAAGATAAGCAGGAAGGTGTCCGACTTTGGTCTGGAATTCTTTGCGGACCTGACACACTACCAGCTGAGAGTCACTGAAAATTTGCAAGGTTTTCAGATTAAGCTCTTTCACTAGCTTCAGCCCTGTTATCAATGCTTCATATTCGGCCTCATTATTGGTTGACGGAAATTCCAATCTTAAGGCGTAGCATAGGGAATGACCATCAGGAGTTTCTAGGACAATTCTGGCCCCTGAACAGTAATCATTTCTGGATCCATCGATGTACAACTTCCAACTAGCCACCGTCTCTGCTAGTTCCTCTGTCTCTTCTCCCTTATCCATGAACTCAGTGATGAAACCCACTAAAATGTGCCGATTAATAACTCTTAAAGGGGGATAAGTGATGTCGTATTGACTGAGCTCTATGTTCCACTTCAATAACCTTCCGATGTTTCTGGGCGAAAAAGAACTTGTCTTTGTGGTTGATCGGTAGAACCTTTATAAGATGGGATTAGAAATATGGCCTTAGCTTTTTTGAGGCGATAAGAAGACAATACACAAGTTTTTCTAACTTTGGATAGATTAGTTCTGCCCCAGCGAGCCTTTTACGGATGTAATAAACTGGCCATTGGACCTTGGCATCCTCCCGGACAAGCGCAACGCTTAAGGCATGAGACGAAACAACTAAATATAGGAAAACAACTCCTCTCCATCTTTGGGTTTAGAGAGCATCGACGGTGACTCCATGTGCTTGATCAACTCCTCAAAGGCTGTTTGGCATTTAGGAGTCCATTGGAAATCTTTCTTTCCTTTCTTCAAAGCATCGAAGAGAGGAATGCACTGATCCATTGCCTTAGAGATAAATCGATTAGGCGCATCTACTTTCCCATTTAAGCTTTGAATCTCTTTCTTTGTCCTTGGAGCACGCATCTCTCGTAAGGATGTGACTTGAGAAGGATTCGCTTTAATCCCCTTGGCATTGACTATGAATCCGAGAAATTTTCGTAACGAGACTCCGAATGAGCATTTAGGCAGATTTAGCTACATCTCATATTACCTAAGGATATGAAACATTTCAGCCAGATTCTCTAGATGAGCATTGGCTTTCTTTGATTTTACTAGCATATCATCTACATAGACTTCCATTGTGTTTCTGATTTGGGATTTTAACATGGAATTCACAAGGCATTGGTATGTTGCTCCTGCATTTTTCAGTCCAAATGACATAACTTTATAGCAATACAAGCCTCTATCTATTATGAAACTCATGTTCTCTTCATCTGGCTTATGCACCATGATTTGATTATACCCGAAGTTTGCATCCATAAAGGATAACAGTTCGTTCCCCGCCGTTGCATCGATAAGTTGATCAATTCTAGGTAATGGGAAATTGTCTTTGGGACACGCCTTGTTGAGGTTCGAACAGTCTATGCACACTTTCCATTTGCCATTGGACTTTTTAACAAGGACCAGACTGGAAACAAAATTGGGATATGTAGATTCTAGTATAAAGCTATTCTTAAACAACCTATCTACTTCTTCTTTTAATGCTACAGATCTTTCAGGTCCTTGAATTCGTCTCTTTTGTTTTATTGGAGTTAAACTTGGATTAATATTCAATTTATGCACAATTACATTAGGCGATATTCCACACATATCGGATTGTGTCTAAGCGAAAACATCTAAATTTGCTTTAAAAAAAACAGTTAATTCTTTCTGCAATTTTAGGCCCAGCTAAGAACCTATTTTCGAGACTCTATCAGGATCTTTGTCGTGTACCGGAATAGAGATTATGGCTTCAGCTGGTGCCGCCCTATTTTCCCTCATACTGGCTTTCCTTAGATGAATCTCCTTCTGAGCTCCACTGTGCTCGCCAGTGTGAGGGCCCCGCCTTAATTGTTATAAGATGGAGCCATGAATGCGGAGCGGAGGCTCCACATCCTTCTTTACTTCCTTCTTCCTAGCTTCAACAAGTTCCGCCATATAACACTCCCTTGCTTCCTGTTGTCGCCTTTAATCACGAAGACTCCATTTTCGGTAGGGAATTTCATAGTCAAGCACTATGGAGCCATTGTTATCCTAAATGCTGCGAGGGTTGATCTTCCGAGGAAGGCATTGTAAGCCGAAAGCTCATCAACTATGACAAAATCTTGGTTTATGGTAACCTTCTATTTCCCTTCTCCAAGTTCGACAAGCAAGTTGATGATGCAAATTGGTTGATTGGGTTGCCCGATGAACCCATGGATCTTATTCTGGCAAGCTTTCACATCATCCATAGAAAGGTTCATCCTATTGAATGCATTAAGGAAAAGGACATTGACGGATGCCCCGTTGTCAACCAAGACTCTCCTAACTATGGCTGGACCCAAACCAATGGTAATCACCATTGGATATACCGTTGATGTTAGCAATCCATCTGAGTTTCTTTCTTTGAACATGATATCATTCCATGGAGTCTTCGACATCTTTGCCGGAAAGGCTTCGTTCATGATCATGAGTTCTTCATCTCTCGGAAGGCTCTTCATCTCATTAGTGTACTTCACAATTTCCCCCCAGCTTCTTCCGGCTGGGTGAGGCCCACCTGAAATGGTGTTGATGATCAGTCTTGGAATGACATCAACCAGAGCGCTCTCATTCTTTCTAGGCTGCCCCACAGATGTTCCTTTCCCTTGAGCGGTTTGAGTATTTTGCGGTTTCTTTGTATATTGCTGGAGTATGTTCTTCCTTATTAATTCCTTAATCAGGTTCTTCAGATGTCTGCACTCATTCGTATTGTGGCCCGGTTGGTTGTGAAACCGACAGAACCTACCTGATTTTATTGCAGCATCATTGACCTTAGCTTGCTTCGGTGTTGGATACTCCTCAGTATCTTAAGTTGCCATAAAGATGTTTTCTATGGTGTCATTCAAAGAAGTCAATTCCGAATTTTTAAAGAAGTGGAATTTCTTGTTGGCTCGATTATCTTTTCCATCGTTGCCCCTTTTCTAACCACCAGGATTCTTCTGGCCGCCTTTTGCGTCATTATTTTTCTTCTCGAGTTGTGTGCTGCTTTCAGGAACATCCATGGCATAGGCTGTACGTTCATCCACACCTATATATTCCTCATCTTTGTCGAACAATTCCTAAAGCGTCTTGGCTTCTTCTTTTTGATCAGTCGTCCAAGCTTGGTCTTTTTCTTATGGCTCCCTTTAAAGCCATTAAAACCAAACGAGGCTCATAATTCCCAACCTCGGTTGCGGCAGTGTTGAAGCGGGTGAGAAAAGCCCTGATGGGTTCTCCTGGCCTTTGCTTAATTTCGTTCAACTCCATGACATCCCGTACCTTCATAGCTTAGAGTCTGAACTGCTCTCTGAATAGCTTGGACAAAGTAGCAAAATCATCCGCAGACTTGGGTGGTAACTTTGTGAACCAAAGTGAAGCCACCCCTTCGAGGTAAGTTGGAAAGTATAGGCATTTCAGCTCATTTGTGGTGTGTGCTCCGTCCATATGTTGATTATATTTGAACACGAACACGTTGGGATCACTAGTCCCATTATAGGCTTTCACCATCGGTGGTTTGTACTTATTTGGCTATGGAGCCATCTTGATCCTCTCCGTGAGTGAGGTTTTGGTAGGTGTGCTCCTCCACTCCTTCTCATTGTGTTGCTTTTTCAAGCTTTTCTCTATGATGTTGCGAACCATTTCCGATATACTCTCCTCCTCGTTGTGCTAGTCCATGGGGTGGACGCCATCATCCTTACCAGATGTTTGCCTAAGCAAACAGTCACGGTTCAGATCCCGAGGACCTAGGCCTCCCCCTTGGGGAGGCGCCACTTTGGTGGTTCCAAGCGCTTGTCGGGAGGTAGCTTTATCGGAGAAGTTGCGTGTGGGTGGTTTAGCTTCCTTATGTTGAGGATCGTTAGGATTTGCAACCTCTTGGACAAAATTTTCTTGATTTGGACTTGAAAAGGAAGATCCCGCATTTTCTATATGATCTGTTTGAGCAGATTTAGCATGAGCGACATTCATGGTAACTTTTGCCGTAGCGGTCTACATGGCAAACATAGACTCAAGTTTCTTCAGGATGACATTGTTTGCAATATCCATTTGAATTTTTAAACCCGTAGCCACTTCATCCAGCTCTCTTCTCGTTACAGCCATTCTAGCCTTAGAAGTTTCAAGGACTTCGAATAGGTTGGTGAGTTGAGTTGTTTCGTTGTTAGCAGCGTTATCGATTTCTTCGGTAGCTTTACTAGCAGTCTTCCTCGATGGTTTACCTATGATTTCGGACAAGGACTTGAATTTGAAAGAAATTTCATCGATAATCTCAGATCGTAGACTTTAGGATCTATGGTTGAAGTAGGCTTAGAACTTCAATGCAAGGCCTTCAACATTGTGAGAGAGTGTGAGAGAAGGAAACACGAATGCGGCCCCACGGTGGGCGCCAAATGTTAAAACCAAACTTTAATCTCAACACCAAAGGTGTTATGCAAACACTTCACTAACGGTTAGAGTGAGACCACAATCACAAAATAGAAAGCAAAAAAATGAAGAATACGGATTTTTATAGTGGTTCGATCAGAGAAAGATCTACGTCCACTTTGGCAAAGATTTCTATTAGCAATTCAAGAGTTACTAGTTTAGAATCACTCAAAAATACATTTATCTTCTCTCTTACACATAGACTTCACTCTAATCTATACAAATCAGCGAATAATTAGGTGGATTTATCTAAGTGCAAGGAAAATGGTGGAGGATCTTCAATCTCTAAGATGCTTGAGCACTTTTGGCGGATTTCATGATGAATTCAATGTTTGATCTTTGCTTTGAGATGGTAGGTGGTGTTAGGATCACTTGGAACAGGAGAGAAAGCAATTTGGTAGCCCTTCAGGGTGATGGAAATCGATACCTAAAAGTATGTAAGCCATGGCCTATTTATAAGAGAAGCTGGAGTGAAGTGGTGAGCTAAGATTTGTATATGCAGGCTATAGGTCGAACATGCAGGTAATTACAGATATGCCACTACTAGCTGTTGACAGCTGTAACTAGTTATCTACCTGAATAAACGTTCGACCGACCCAGAGGAAGTATGTTCGAGCCACAGTGCTCGATCGACCCTGTTGGTGCAAGCCATCCTATTTGGGCCTTCATGCTTGTTCGAGCCTATGTTGTTCGATCCTTACAACGTTTGACTCTAGAGATGGTTCGATCGACCCTATGGTTGCATGAGCTCTGTTGCATTTTCCTGACGCCTGTTCGACCCATCTGTGATGTTTGACCCTACTTTACTGACCCTTAATGTTCGAGCCATGTACGATGTCCGACCCTTTTGTGATGTTCGAGTAACTTTATGGCTCGAAACATGCTCATGCTCGACCTATAGTTTTGACACATGTTCGACCCATTAATTGGTGCATGATTTTTAATGGATAAACAACGAGTGATCCAGGGATGGATCGCAAGTGAACCAGGGATGAATCACGAGTGATAAATGGATGGATCATGAGTGATCCATCATATAGGTAACCAAGTGATGTTTATTTTAGTTCGGCATTGGACGTAGCTTCAAGTGAATTCAAGACAAAATGTTAGAAGCGAAGTGAGGTATTCGTTGATCAATGAAATGCAACGAATGTGGAGTCTTCATTGTTCGATGAAATGCAATGAAGATGTGAAGACGACTCAAGGGTGTTTGAGCTCGTGGATAATGGTTGCTCAAGATGATATGAGCTTATGGATAGTCGTCAGTGATGACGACTAGAGTTATAGAGGACGAGGGATTATCATTATTCGGAGGTTCTAGCAGGCTCAAGGAAGGGGTATCGTGGGGATGCCCATTAGGATCTGATTCGATAAAGATCGTGTACCCTGGGAAGTCATGATGGGCCTAGTTGTCTTTATGAGCAAGACAAACATACGAGTCAGGATGGCATATGGAGTTTAGCTAGAACTGAGGTTACCATCAGCCCCTAATATATGGCATGTCGTGGCCAGTTATACGATTAACTATGGTTTCAAGGCAAGGCAGGTGGTGATAGCCAGAGTCATGGATGTTATTGATTGTATCGTCTTGTGTGGATTATCCGACGTCGAGTTAGGTATTTCTTGAGTGCTTGTTTGATGTTGGTTTAGTCCTTCAGGGCTTGTGCTTAGGAAATGTCGAACTCAATTAGGATGGTCTACGCATGATTATTGGTCGATATGAATGTTACTGTTTGTTTCTCTGGTGATTGTTGTAAAGGTTATCACTGTCAGATGTGAAGGAGACGGGTTAGGATTCATCTCTGTTGTTGTGTTGATAGTTTGGATGATTAATCTGTCTATTTCTCGTATACTTTATTGATGGTGTTATATAGTTGTTTTATCGCTCATTAAGACTATTGCTGACTCAAGGTTTTATGTTTCCCTCTTATTACCTTGGGTTGTTCATCAATGTATTGGATGGGCAGACTGAGTAGCAGGTAACAGGTAGTAGATCTTAGTAAGGACGATGCTGTAGAGCGATGATGGGCTGGAGGCTTACGTATTAGTTTTCCTACTACCTTCTATTAGTTGTTTACACTGTTATGATTGCTGATACCCTAAGTGACTTTGTGGTGAGGCAGATTGTGCAGGTTCCGTCGAGGTATTACAGTATTTTTTATGGATATTTCGTGATGATATGAAAGATTAAGATTCTTCTCAATTATGCTTCACTATTATCTACCTACTGTATATGTTCTACTATATTTTATCCAAGTGTCGTGAGTTATACGACAGGTTTTCGCTTGTGTTATTCAACATTGATGATCATCCATAGCTGCCTGGCACATCTTTCAGTGCATTATTCCTGGGCGGTCACCACATTTGGTATCAGAGCTCTACTTAATCAATTTTAGCTAAAGTTCGTGGACGTAATGACGCATTTGTCGTTTTTTGTTGGATGTGTACTATATATTAGTGTATAATATAGTAGCGCTTAAACTCCATTGCATTTTTTCTCATGTGTGGACTAATCATTTTATTTTTCATATTTAGATGAGTCATCGATCTTCGAGATATACTGCAAGGGAGGAGACTGTTCCTAGTAAGGTGATGGCAGTATACCTAATTACCCAGCTATGTTCGAGGCTATGATGGCAGCGATCACGAGGAGGGTAATTGCCCCAGGAGCAGTCGCGGTTGATGTTGGTGTTCAGGTGCAGGTACCAATGGTGGTTGATTTCTCAAAGTTGTGTAATGATTTCACCGCCCTTGGTGGGAAGCCGTTCAAGAGCACAAAGCCGACAACTAAGATGGCTTGATATACATGTGTTTGGATTTTGGAGACTTGGGTATTGATGATGAGACTAAGAGGAAGCTTGCATTGAGACATATATAAAGAAGAGCTATGGATTGGTGGAACTCTGTCACTTTAGAGACTCGAGAAGATGAGATCATTTGGGATCATTTCTGAGTCAATCTCGATACGAAGTTCATTTCTACCGCTGAGAAGTCGATTCTGTAAAGAGGTTTGTTGAGCTAAAGAAGAATAATCAACTAGTGTTGGAGTATGTTTCTGAGTTTGAAGCCTTGTCCAAGTATTCTCATTTTATATTAAAACTCCTTACCAAAAGAACAAGAAGTTCGCCATGGGCTTGGATAAGTAACTTGGGAATTAGCTGGTTGATCATTTGGATGACTCGTATGAAAAGATCGTCGAGAAAGTTTTGAGACATGAGAGTTTGTTTCCCGAGGAAGAAGTTGTTGCTGCAACTAATGAGTATCTGAAAACACAGTAGGGAGGTAATAACAAAAAGGGGAACGGGAAGAGGAAGCAACAATAATAGCAAGGGAACAATGGCAGAAGAAGCCGAAAGGAGAGGCGACTTGCTACAACTACCAGCAGAAGGGCCATTTTTCCAAGGATTGTAAGAATCCGAAAGTCGAGAGGAAGTGTTATAACTGTGATAAGCCAGGGCATAACAAGAAGGATTATCTAGAACAGCCAAAGGGTAAACAGATGATGAAGGTATATGCTTTGCAGGCTGTTCCATCTTCTTTGATAGCTCCTACGACAGAGGAGAAAGGGAAGAATGTTGTTGTTCAAGGTACGCTTTCGATCGGGGATGTTTCAGTTCGAGTGTTGTTTGATATTGGAGCATCGCATTCTTTCATTTGCAATGAGCTTGTGTGCTGTTTGGGTTTAGAACCCGAGATTTGCGATAGACCATTGATCATGACTAATCCAGTCGAGGGTTCGCCTAGTTTGTGTATGCTTTGTCGTGGTTTAGTATTGTCGAGTTATGGTTTCTCTTTTGTATGTAATTGCTTTGTGTTGAACTTCACTAGGTTTGGGTTCATTTTGGGTATGGATTGGACAAAGAGGTATGCAGCAAAAATGGATTGCGAGAAGCTCGTGGTGACAGCCAGGAATGTGGAAGGGCGAAAGGTTGTGATCCGATGTAATCTAGAAGATGGTGTCTTCGTAAGCTTTTTATATTCGCTTATGATTCCATGAGAAGACTTGTCTGCCAATCGTGAGTGAGTTTGATGATGTCTTTGAAGAGGTCAAAGGTTTGTCGTCGCATCGCGAGACTGAGTTCAGGATCGATTTGGTCAAAGGTGCTAAACCTATCGTTATGTCCCTTAGGCGGATGTCACTTAGATAATAAGGAGAGTTAGAGGTGCAAGTTAGAGACCTTTTGGGAAAAGGATTCATTCGGAGAAGTGTGTCCGAAGGGATGCACCAGTTGTCTTTTGCAACCAAGGCCGATGGATCTTTGAGATTGTGTGTTGAGTATCGTGAGCAAAAGAAGGTGACCAAGAAGAACAAGTATCCATTGCCGAGGATAGATGATTTATTCGATTAGCTTCACGAAGCCAAGGTGTTTTCCTAGATAGATTTGGCGATGGGATTTCACCAGTTGAGAATAGCGAAGGATAGTGTGCCGAAGACAAATTTTAGGACACCATCTGGTTTCTTTGAGTGGCTAGTGATGTCATTTGGATTGACCAACGCACCAGTGTATTTTGTGGATCTTATGAATATGGTTTTCAGAGATCAGTTGAACAAGTTCATGCTTGTGTTTATGGATGATATTCTGGTTTACTCCCTTAATGAGGAAGAGCATAAGATGCACTTGCGAGTTGTTTTGGAAATCTTACGAAAGCATCAGCTGAGATCTGACCAGAAAACGATAAGGAATCCAAGGTCGATCAAGAAGCTTGGCTTCGAAAGAAAGGGTGGCTGGTTGTTCCTGTTATTGATGGATTGAGAGATGAGGTTCTTAGGGAATGTCATCAATTTAAGTTGACGATTCACCCTGGTGGTAATAAGATGTGTCGGGATATGAAGCGAGTTGAATATAAAATGGATAGTTCGATTCCATGGTTTCCCGTAGAGCATAGTGTGTGATCAAGATCCATTGTTTACGAGTGGATTTTGGAAAGTTTGCGAGAGACTTCGAGGGATCATGGGAAGACCATCTAAATTTGGTTGAGATCGCATAACATAACATTTACTAGTCGAGCATCAGGATGACACCATATGAGGCATTGTATGGTAGATCGTGTAATTCTCCAACATATTGGTTAGAGATTGGAGATAAGTTGATACTTGGGCAAGAGATGATAAGAAAAACATTGGATAGTATTGAGATCATTCGACAACGGATGAAATTATCCCAAAGAGCTACGCTGATAAGCATCGAAAGGATTTGGAGTTTAACGATCGTGATAGGGTTCTCGTGAAGATTTCACCTTTGAAGAATGCATTTTGATTTGGAAATAAGGGAAAGTTAGTCTCAAGATTCATTGGACCGTTTCCCATATAGTCGAGCGAATTGGAAAGGTTGCATATATATTGAATTTACCCGAGAAGATGTCGTGTGTGCATAATGTTTTTCATGTGTCCTTTCTACGGAAGTGTGTGCACGATTTGAAAGTGGTGGTATCTCCGGAACAGTACGAAGACCTAGAAGTCGAGTCCGTAGTAATAAGACCTCGTAAGTCACTTCGCATTGTGAGGAATGACACGAAACAGCTTAGGAGGAAGATGGTTAAGCTAGTCAAGGTACAGTGGAGTGAGGATGATGACTATTGTACATGGGAAACAGAAGAGAGTATGAAGACGATCCATCTAGAACTCTTCGTTGGTATGACCCATTAATATCGTGTCACCCTTACACCATTGTAGCTTGTATTATTGATAGAATTATGTGTGCTAGGATAAGACTATGGATGCATGCCTTAATGGATGCAAGTTTGGGCGATAAATTGGTTGCTTATGGATGGTAGGCATGCAAAATGGTTTTGGTTGCTCGTGTTTGCTTGGAATTTTAGGGGCGAAATTCCTTGAGGGGGGGGGGGGGGGGGAGAATATAACGACCCACATTTTACGTATTGGAGGATTGTAAAACATTTTTATTTAATTTCCCAAGGGTCAGATCATTCTCATATTTTGATATGTTGTTCATGCAGATGTAAAACATTTCCATGATTTTTACCAATTTTGTTTGTGACCATTTTTCCCCTGCTGTTTTTGTTTAGGGCATAACTTTTGAGTGGGATCGAATCAGGAGCTGGAATCGATATTGTTGGATTAGGATAGGTTTTTCCAATTCCGTAGAGTGGTCACACTAAAGATTTGGTTCAGTGGTTTGGGAGGAATTGTTGTTTTAGTGCTGCTAGTTTTCTGGAAAGACTAATTAGTCATTAGTGGGCTGATTAGTGAGGCCCATTAAGGCGAGGGGCTGTTGGCTATAAATAGGAGGGTAGAGGCAAGGAGAATTGTTTAGTTTCTTCATTTCTCGATTTGGTTGGAGTTTGTGATTCACCCTACTCCATCCAAATACCTCTCCACTTCACTTCATTTCATAGTTTTATGTTAGAAGATTAAAGATCAACGTTGAGGAAAGGTAGATTGCATCAAAGTAATTGATTCGGAGGTCATCCTTCGCTGTTTGGATTTGTAGATCATTGTTTTCAAGATATTTTGTTGATTTGGTGAGTGATAAGCGTATTCAATCAAGTATATGGGTTGTTCGATTCTTATTTTCATCATTTCAAGTTGTTTTCACCTAGATCTAATGGAGGTAAGTATATTTTGAATTCGGATCACCATAACATCAAATCTAGCAAGATTATAACGGTAAATTCATATGCTAATTCTATGTTTATGCAAGTTTAGATCCATTTATCGATTCGTTTATTGTTTTATCATGATTTGATGGATTTCATATGTTTGTTGATGATTATTTGTTGTGCTAGTGCTTGTTTGATGATTGCTTGATTATTTAATCAATGTTGGTTTGAAATCGAATGATTTGGATCGAGTATACTTTAGCTCGAATGGCAAAAAGTGGATCTGGGTATGGATCACACGTATTGGTGGATCGAGGATCACGAGTATGTGGATCGCCTGGATTATTGTGCAAGAAATGGATGGATCGTAGCTAAATTTGATGGATCGGATCTTTCATTAGTTGATGGATCTCATAAATGGATGGAACGTTGCACAATGGATAGATCGCAGTTAAATTTTATGGATCGGGTCGTTCATTAAGAGTTGGACTGTGCATGAATGATGCCTCGTGCACAGATGATGTATCGCGCAAGAATGATGGATCGCGTAGCAATGATGGGTCGCGTGTCAAGTGTCAAGGATGGATCGCGTGGCAATGATGGATCGCGTGTCAAGGATGGATCATAAGTGACCCAGGGATGGATTGCGAGTGATTCAAGGATGGATTGCGAGTGATCCATAGATGGATCATGAGTGATCCATCACATAGGTAACCCATTGATGTCTATTTTGGTTCGGCATTGGACGTAGCTTCAAAGTGAATTCAAGATGGAATGCTAGAAGCGAAGTGAGGTGTTCGTTGATCAATGAAATGCAACGAATGTTGAGTTTTTGTTGATCAACGAAATGCAACGAAGATGTGAAGACGACTCAAGGGTGTTTGAGCTCGTGGATAATGGTTGCTTAAGATGATCTAAGCTTATGGATAGTCTCCAGTGACGATGACTAGAGTCATGGAGGCCGAGGGACTAATGTTAGTCGGAAGTTCTGGTGGGCTCAAAGCAGGGGTATCGTGGGGATGCCCATTAGGATCTGATTCGATAAAGATTGTGTACCCTGGGCAATCATGATGGGCCTAGTTGTCTTCGCGAGTAAGACAAACATACGAGTCACGATGGTGTATGGGGTTTAGCTAGAACCGGGGTTACCATTAGCCCTTGACCAATGGCATGTCGTGGCTAACCTTACGATTAATGATGGTATCAAGACAAGGAAGGAGGCGATAGCCAGAGTCATGGATGCTATTGGTTGTATCGTCTTGTGTGGATTATCCAACGTTGAGTGAGATATTTCTTGAGTGCTTGTATGATGTTGGTTTAGGCCTTCGGGGCTTGTGGTTGGGAAATGTCGAACTCGATTAGGATGGTATAAGCTTGATTACTGGTCACTATACATGTTACTATTCGTTTCTTTGTTGATTGTTGTAAAGACTATCACTGTCAGATGTGGAGGAGACGGGTTGGGATTCTTCTTTGTTGGTTGTGTTGGTAGATTGGATGATTAATCTGCCTATTTCTCATATACTTTATTGATGATGTTAGATAGTTGTTTTATCGCTCATTAAGGCTGTTGTCCGACTCAAGGTTTAATGTTTTCCTCTTATTACCTTGGGTTGGTCATCCTTGTGTTGGATGGGCAGACCTAATAGTAGGTAACAGGTAGTAGATCATAGTGAGGACGATGTTGCAGAGCAATGTGGAGCTTGAGGCTTACGTATTAGTTTTCCTACTATCTTCCATTAGTTGTTTCCGCTGCTATGATTGCCGATACTCTAAGTGACTTTGTAGTGAGGCCGATTGTATAGATTCTGTTGATGTATTCCAGTATTTTGTTTGGATATCTCATGATGATATGAAAGTTTAAGATTCTGCTCAATTATGCTTCACTATTATCTACCTGTTGTATATGTTCTACTATATTTTATCCAAGCGTTGTGAGTTATACGATAGGTTTTCGCTTGTGTTATTCTACCCTGATAATTGTCCATAGCTGCCTGGCATATCTTCCAGCGCATTATTCCTCTTGTTAAGTGAAAGAGTTATGGGCGGTCGTCACATTTGTTCTATGAATTTATCACAAAGTATTCTAGAGTGACCCAGGTTGATTTTTCTTTGCTTCAAATGTACTCGTGTCAGATCGAGTATATTGTCAGGTTAGGTTTCGCTTGGAGGTTCATGAAGGAAGCTGGAGTCGAGACGTATATCCGTATTTTATGGTAATAAAT
This sequence comes from Allium sativum, assembly GCA_030737875.1. Taxonomy (NCBI): domain Eukaryota; kingdom Viridiplantae; phylum Streptophyta; class Magnoliopsida; order Asparagales; family Amaryllidaceae; genus Allium; species Allium sativum. Next base: position 933,122,847 of record CM060912.1, on the reverse strand, counting down.
ATTTCCGCTATGTATGTTGTATTGATTTGTCATATACTCCAATGTTGTAATGATATATATACAGTTTTTTCTAGTAAAGAGTTATTGATATATTATACTTTATTCGTTCCACTGTAAGATTTCGTTCGACTCTGATTTATGTGATATTGTTGTTGTTGTTCTTCTTCTTTTATTCTAATGTTTCTTTCTTTCTTCTCTCACCCTCTAATTTCTTTCTATTAACTATCCGCTTTTCCGTGCAATTTGGGTTGGACGGAAGTATAGTTAGACAACTCAACAGATACAGAAAAGTTGGGTCGTTACAACCTAAAGAAAGAAGATTTACGCAGGGATTACCCAACTTGTACCCAATAGTCATTTAATGCTTCTTATTTATGGGGAGGCGAGTCACGCGATCACTTAATACCCTTTTAAGAGTGGATTTAATTACTTAATACCTCCATCCCGAAGTAGGCTTACACTTATAAATTATTTCCTTAAGGTTTCCTGTTTTTGCCGGAAGGCAAGTCCTACAACCACTTAATACCTCACACTTGAAACAAACCTCATTTTTTGGAAATAATCCTTGTTATGCTTAACTATCACCACAAATTCCAATGGTTGATGATATCTCACATCAATTGTACGTATATCCGATTGTTGGAAAGTGCAGACTTCTTTCGAATAAGGCAATGGACCTCCCATCATTAGCCTACTAAGTCCAATCCTTATTCTTAATTATATTAATTATAGATTAACTAGAAAAAAATAAGGAAAACCTATAACTTCTTATCCTAGGATGTTTAATTATTAATTTCCTTATTAGACCAGCAATTACTACACCAATCAATCCCCGTTAATTCCCCTTTTTAATTCCATTTATTTATATTATTTAGACAATCTTCCATTTATGACACTAACGTTCATATTTTCGTAAAGCATTCATAATCCTATTACATGCCATTTATATTAGTCCTAGTTGAATTCTAATCTGATTATTGTAACTTCCGAATATTACTACAATTCAATTCCATTTGATTCTTATGTGAATATATATATAAGTTTGCTATTTATTTATTTCCTAGTTGGAGTTACAATCTCTATTCCTATGTATCAATTTTAATTGTAACCATTTAGGCATATTTGTCTTATTCAGTTACTTCATCAAAACGTTCATGGTTACAATAACTATTACATTACTTACGACCTTTTTTATTTATATAGAAAATCAATTACATTTATTGCTATAATGATCATAATATTATTTCCATTCAATAAGGGTTATATTTCCATACACATACCCATAACAACAGAAACTATTCAAACATATAACAACACACATATTTAATAATAATGTTACTTATGTAGGATAAGATTATAATATATATTATTTATATTTTAAGTGCATACTTAACGTAGTTACTAATTTTTTTTTGTTTACCATTTATTATTTATGCTATAGTATAAACTAACAACCAAAACAACCCTTTTGTGTTTAATCTTGTTTTAGGATTCAAACTCTTATAAAAAGTTTATTTACTGTAATTATTGTATATTTTGTCCAAACTATTTTAAAAAGGGAAAATTGACACATTTCAAATCACAAGAAAACCAGGTTGACGTTTATTTAGAATAGATGTTGCAAACTACATACAAAATACGTGAATTTGCACATCTTTTCTTATTTGAATTATTTATTTTCCTTGTAGATATCAAATAATGTCTTTTATTGCAAAAAGGACAAAACTACAATAACTAAGTAAAACCATATATAATATCAAACATAAACAAGATTATTATTATTTTAACCAAAACTCACAATTATGATTCAACACCCAAATCCTACGAATTTGGAGTAAGACATTATACTTCTAATCGAAGTTTTAGGACTAATTTCTAGATCCAAGGTGTTTACAATAACCACAAACAATCCTAAGAACAATTATAGGCTATATAATTTTATTAAATGAAAGGCCTACAAATTTATGTCCAAAATTCAACATAATATTTCAGATTTGATAAGAATAGACAAATCTGATAAACTGTAAGGCATATGATTCAAATTCAACACAAACGAATTATATAAGTTTATTATAAACAATATATATAATTTCTCACTCACCTGAAAAATATCCAAATCCAAATCGTGCACTACTTTTAGGCTTTAAATTCCCAAATCCTATAGACCTATAATTTATTTTCAAAGAGGATTTACGAACATAGATTTAAATTACTAGATCCAAAAGATAAATTGGAAAAGAAGAAGGAAATTCAATAATATAAATTACCTAAGTAAAGAACCACATCATTTTCATAAATCTAAATATGATATCTTTAATTCTTGTTGATTTGACTTGTATATGTTCGTAATTTACGTTTTTGAAGAAATTGAAGGATTGGAAATGGAAGAGCTTCACTGTTGCCTCTAGAAAATATGAATAAGTGAGTGGGGGTCTAGCCCTTTATTTATAGGCGTAGAAATGACCCTAGATTGTTAGATCTAATTTAAGAAAGGTTCGTCCGTTAATATAATATATATTCTATAAACAAACCCTAGCCGCCACTGTCAAGATCGACTAGGGATCGATGTAGCGACCGATCGCTCAATCGACCTCCTTGATCGACAGGAAAAAACATTTATTACTATGTATAAATATATTATATTTATTTATTTTCTGTCCATTTTCGTATTTCGTCCATAATTTTTCATACGGATCCCATTCGCAAAGTTCCAAATATGTAAGTTGACCAGAATTCCATTACGAATGCAACGGTGCAAGTTTCGTGGTCAAATTTCATCGTTTGCAAAAAAATTATTTTTGGAATCTAATTAAATAAGTAAATTAATTATCGCCAAAATTTCGGGTGTTTACAGTTTCTACAAAGGAAGTCGGAATGCTGCTATGTGGTAACAGCAAGAATCGCATCCTTGTTCGTTTCCTTACCTTGTGCAGATACTAGTTCCTCCTCCTCGAGTAACCTTCGTAGACCAAGTATGGTGAGATAAAACAACATCTGATTCTGCCATGTTAGAAAATCATGACCATCTCCTTTAAAAGAATCGAGTTGTAGTATGTAGCGCTTTTGGTTGATATTTCAACTGCTACCATTTCCTTAAAACTTTTATTTACAAAGTTTCCCAAAATACAACAGAATATTTCTGCACGAGATTGTAACAAGTATCTCAACTCTGTGATTTTATTAGAGATGACAGTGATAGTAGAGAAGAGAGAAGGATGAAAACTGGAAAATTGAATGAATAATATGATAAGTATTCTCCTCTATTTATAATTTCGTCCGATCCCTTCGTACAATCGCATCCGTACTTTCGTTCGCTGTAGTCATAAAGGTCGCATTGGTTTGCATTTTGCCCATGATGTATATAGGGTCGCACCCATTTGCCAAAGGACGCGTCTCTTCAAGCAAATCACACCCGTTTCTGTCCGAATCCAAACCCGACCAAGTTCTTGTCTGAAGCCTTCAATTGTTAAAAAAACATCCCAGTTTTATCAAAGCAAAAATAAGGTCATATTAGACCCGAACCCGGCTTGTTAGACAGACAATGGCGGTGACACACGCGTGTGTGGTAGTGAAGCTTGACTTTCCTCCTCACAACAAATCACATATTTGGATACCCCAAGATGCCAACCTCCTCATGAGGAAGCTATTCATATGCTTGAATATTCCACAAAATCATATGATGTGGGACTTACTATGTTTCATTCAACATTTTATTTCAACACCTATCTTAAATTAGTGGTCGTTTAGTGTGTTTTGGCCTTAACAGAAGACTCAAAGCCTACAAGACAAGCGTTTGATGGATGAACCAAGAGTGGTGCCACGATGATTAGAAATTGACAGACTTATCGTATAGTTTAACAGTATAATAAAAGTCTGATAAGCTGTTGGATGGGGATGTAGGTTGAGGCATGCGTGGTTACATCACCTCGAGTGTTACTATTTGGTATCATTCATGATATGATAGCGTATTGATAATTAGCATATTTTTCATGTTTCATTTTCACCAGACTTCACACCTGATCCTCTACTTTTTGTCTCTTTGTTATCTATTATTTGAGTAGAGCGATCCATAAAGCTAATGTTGTTTTATCTCTATGTTTTTAACTATCCAGTTTTTAGTATATTAACATGTATATAATAATTTCATTTGAGATAGGAGGTTTGATGTGCCATTTTCATGTTGTATTATGATACTGAATCTTATGTTTCTTTGATTTAATTTGCATTTAGTTTCTTGCATGTTTTTGTTGATATAATATTATACTTTTTCTAACATGAGATTTAGTATGATAACTCTATATTGTTACTGTTTTATATTTTATACTTAATGGAACGTAACTCTAACACTTATGAAATTCACTTGCTTGCACGTGCGCATTATAAGTGTTTCGAAAGATGATCATTAATCTTTTTCCTTAAAATTTAATTATATTTCCTTAAAATGTGATTTTCTTCGTTATAGGTCTATCATTTGATACTTTTGAATGTTGACAATGTCATTTTCGCATCCCCATTTGAAGTCGTTTTCAGATATCTACATCCATAATATGGATGGATAATGGATGATTATCATATTTATGAACAATCGTTAAATCAAGAATCATAAATAAACCATTTTGGTCTAACATAATAATTATTTTACTTTCGTTTATCCTAAAAATATGCAAAGTTAACAAATATGATTATAAAAATTAGTCTAGAATAGTAAGACATGTTAAATGCATATAATATGAACTATTAACTAAATAAACGTTAAATATATACCACTTATCGTAATAAAATACACATAAGACAACTTGTAATTTTGACCAAAAAAGAAGAAGAAAAACTTGAATATAATTACTTTTGTATCTGTATCAGCATTCGTTTTCCAAATACTGATACATATTCCTTTTTCAGATTTTACATTTTTGAGTTTCCATCAACAGCTTGATTTCTTATATAGTAAAGTATCATGAATTTTTATATTATCAGAACAAAAGCACTAAAATTTCAGGAGTGCTGCTAAAAGCATCCAATTTTCTTCTTCTTAGTATGACTCATGGTATTAGAAAGAAGAAATTTGGGTGCTTTTAGCATCACACAAATTTCAATAGTACAAATATTTTTTCAACTTGTTCTAACTTGTTATGCATACATTAAGTATCGAAATAGTTTGGAATCTGGATATCGTTGTAAATTGTAATATTTTTTATTCATAGTTGTATTTATTGATAGAAAGGGTAAAGATATTTATAATTTCTGCCTTTCTTCTCCAGATGTTGTAGCAGTAAGAGCATCGAGTTACTTCATGACATCGTACTACCAGAAAGTTCAAGCTCATCTTCTTTTAGCAGCAGCATGGTTTTTCATTGCTTCTGCGAATCGCTGAAGATTATGGAATGATTCACCTCCCACATCCGCACTTCTCTGGGCCATCGTCTTCATCTTCGCTGCTCTCTTCTCAAATTCCTCATCTCCTAACAATTTCTCCACCTTCATCCTAATCTCTTCTCTCGAAACAACTCCATCGTCATCCGCCACCAACCTCAACCCAATCTTCCACTCATCGCAAACATAGCTTTGGTTTACAAATTGGTCGGCAAAGCAAGGCCAGCAAAGAAATCGGATCCCATTCCTAGCCCCTTCCATCGTCGAATTCCAACCACAATGCGATACGAAGCAGGAAACGGCCGGATGAGCCAGAACCTTCTGCTGATTAGTCCAGCTCACTATCATCCCACGATCCTTCACTCTATCTAAAAATCCATTAGGGTACGTGTTATTCGAGTTTTCGGTGAAGTCCGATCTCACCACCCATAGGAATCTTCGATTGGTGAGCTCGAGCCCTAATGCTAAATCTTCGAATTGACGTTTAGTCATGTCAGCAAGACTACCGAAAGCCGCGTAAATGACTGAATTGTTAGGCTGTTCATCGAGCCATGTGGCGTAGTTTGAATCTTCGGGCCAGAAGCCTCCGGCTTGCTTACCGAGTTGGTCGTTGGTGATCAAGGGGCCTATCGATAATATTTTTGGCGTGGAGCATGGAATCAGTGGAAGGTTTATGCCTTGGAATGAATTGCAGAAGATGTACTCTGCATATTCATTGACTAGTCCATTGGTTTTCATCATAATTTTAAAAATTATATCCCTGTCCTTGGGATCTTTAAAGCAATTCCAGAAGAGATCAGTTGAACTGCAGGGAGGCATCCCTTTAAATTGGGTGATCATTGTTTCCTTTGTTACAGCACCTGCATTAATTACGGTTTATTAGTCAGTAAATTCTTAATAAGGGGGATATTCTTTGATTCCTCTACAACGTCTGATAACTCTTCAAGAATATGACTCATACACTCAGCATACTGTTTTGGGCAAAAATGCTATGTACAAACTCTAGTCTAAATGTTCAAGCATGAGTAATATAAAAAATTGGCCATTATACACCTTCTATCAAAACACGAGTGTTATGTAAATATTAGTTGCCTTTTGAGATAAGCGCATATTATGTGTGACTTAGAGCAGGTTTGAAACCGGGGAAAGATAAATTTCCATTGTAGAAAATTAACTGATAAGGAGTGGTATATAAATAAATGAGTATGGTCCTGTTTGACAATGGCGCATTCCTTTGGTTGCACTAATATGTCCACAGATAGCATGGAGTGAGCTCTAAAACAGAAACGTCAAAACTCAACAAAGTGCACAATGGGTGTTCATTATCTTCTTAATTGGAGACAGTATTGTGTTGTTTCCTCTTGCTAAGAGCCTTAGTTAACACTCACACTCATGATTCATGCCACATTTACACGCCTTCTGTTCATACTTTTGTTAGTGTTTCTTATGTAACGACGGTCGGAACAAAGTCTCCCTTCCTTGCACGCATATGAGACAGTATTGTGTTGTTTCCTCTTGCTAAGAGCCTTAGTTAACACTCACACTCATGATTCATGCCACATTTACACGCCTTCTGTTCATACTTTTGTTAGTGTTTCTTATGTAACGACGGTCGGAACAAAGTCTCCCTTCCTTGCACGCATATGAGCTGGCACACAACTCCCATATAACAAAAGGAATCCCTTATGTTACGTGTCTGCCAGCTCATATTTGTACACAATTTCTTTAATATATTCCGTGATGTGGGACTATTGTATCCAAACCATCAACCCTCCTTAACAACATGCGAGACAATCCTAACAGTGTTTTCTGTCGTGCTATTTATATGGTATTTAGGTTCCTTTTTATCTTTGCATATTTCGGTAAATATACATGCTCTGGGATATAGCAAGCAAGGTCCAGTGCATGTGCAGTTAAGAATTTTAAGATGACGTACAACGGTACAAGATATGATTACTAAAAAAGAAGAGGTAAAACTAACCATTTTCATCAATTATGCCATCATCTATAAGAATTGGAATCCCCAAGATGGATGCTAGCACTGCTGGAGAGGCTGTCCAAAACCCTATTGTTTTCAATCCCAATCTGTGAGCTCTTTCCAGTGTGTGTGGCATTGCCAAATCTCCAATGAAACAGGTAAACCTTTTTTCTCCCTTATCATTATTTTTGTGTATTATCTCTTCTAAAAAAAGCAACATGATATTGTATGTGCGCTCGTATACCGTTCTCATGTAATTACGATTCTCTGTAGGACCCAGTCCATCATGGACCTTGACTAGGTGAATTCTATCTATTCCATTGCCCTTCTTCATAGACAGTGAGTTCATGATTCGGTTGTGATTGAATTCTGTGTTGATGAATGTAATATGGAAACCTCGACTGACAAGGTAATGGGCAAGTTCCATTAGGGGAGTGACATGGCCTTGAGCTGGGAACGGCAGCATAAGAGCATGAGGCTGTGAGTCCATTTTAATTCTTTTAAGCATTACTGATGTGATGTTCCTATTGTTATTGCTTCTGTTTATATGTTTAGCTACATGGTTTACTAATCGTTTAGGCTAGTTAATCAATGCATGACAGCATGAGATGCATGATCATTTTCCAGATTTCCATCATCAGTAATGTGTGATTTGAATAGTGCACGTTTAAGCTATCATAGATATCAGTAATGTGTTTTGGTTTGTTATTATATATATATATATATATATATATATATATATATATATATATAATTTGTTGTTGTTTATATTATGGTAGAAAATCCTTATGGATTTTTTTTTTTGGTCTAATATTTTATCAAAGTGCATCGGACTGACAAATGCAACTAAGTACCCAAAAATAGAACTAATAATGTTGGATAATTTGCAGATATAGGTCTGTTTTAGAAAACTATAACAGATTTAGTCATGTTTTAGAAATATTTACAGATATAAACCTATTTTGGCCAGGTTTTCGTTAGTGTATTTTAGGCATCACTTTTTGACCCTACATCATTTCATCTTGCTCAAGTTTGGCTACTATGTTCTCATTTCTTTTTTTCCTAAAATTTTACAGAATTCTATGAGCAATTAACCTTTTTTAAGTGTGTACTACAATCACATTCGGGTTAATATAATGATTGTCTCATATTTTTCTATTTAAAAAAAAAAAAAAAGGTGACCACATGTCCAAGTATTTTGTGATAATTCTTCAATTTATTCCTCTATTTTTTCTTTATTGAACTTTGTTTCAAACTGTTAAGGTTGTGCTGCAACTATAGACGAAGAGGGATATTTTCTCCCTTTCGCAGGGTATAACTTTCGTTCTTGGTTTGTTCAACACAGGGTGATGTGGTATGTCATATTCTAATTATTTGGGAGCCATTTAAATATTATTGAAAGTTTCAGTGATATATTTATATGAACAAAATTGTATTCCTTACTTATGAGTCTTACGCCATAAGTTATTGTTCTTATGTTTTTCTTATTGCAATATTAATTTAATTTCATTCATTATGATGCGTTTGAGTGGTTTGTAATTTGTTTTCTTAAAGCTTTGTTCGTTTACTTAGTCTGTTACATTAAGCTGATCGTTTATCCTCTAAAAGGAATAACTACTTACGGTCCTACAGGTAGGTGAAGCCAAACAATCATGTTATTTTCATTTTCAAGAAATTCAAGGAAAATTTTGCGATAGATTTGACATAAAAACTCATGAATAATCTTAAACTACTCCCGTGCGTAGCACAGATTCGCTCTAGTTATTATTACGTTAGTACAATAGTTTTTATTTATTTTTAACTTGTTCTAACTTGTTATGCAAATTTCAAGTATTTAATGGTATGGAATCTGCATATTGTTGTTATCTTTTTATTCATATTTGTATTTATTGGTAGAAAGGGTAAGGATATTTATAATTTCTGTTCCTCTCCCCCCCCCCCCCCCCCCCCCCACAATATGAGCATAAGTTACTTCATGACACTACTAAGAGCATCTCCAATGCTTTATAAGTTTGAATGTAAAACCAAAGACACATCATTCATTAACATTTTTGTTAAAATTATTTTCTTCAATGCAATTGTTGAATGGAATTTGAAAATAATGTGTCAAAAACATTACTTGACATTATGAAACATAATGTCTAGTAATAGACATTGTAGTCTACAATGTGGATGAGTATATAACCAAGTTTTTACTTATTTAATTTTAAAATATTCCTTAAGTGACACATGTACAAAATTGAATGTTTTTAGACATTTGCATTTTAGAGCAAATTTAAAATTTACTGTAGAAGCTAGTTTTATATATTTCACATCGTGAAATAGTCATGGACACATAAGCTTTTGTTGACATTACATTGAATTAAGGTTGGAGATGCTCTAATTATGAAGCCAAACGAAATCAGACTTTGCACTTCGAACCCGCATTTTACTACCAAAAAGTTCATACTCAACTTCTTTTAGCAGCAGCATGCTTTTTCATTGCTTCTGCGAATTGCTGAAGATTATGGAATGATTCACCTCCCACATCCACGCTTCTCTGGGCCATCGTCATCATCCTCGCTGCTCTCTTCTCAAAATCCTCATCTCCTAATAATTTCTCCACCTTCATCCCAATCTCTTCTTTCGAAACAACTCCATCATCATCGGCCACCAACCTCAACCCAGTCCTCCACTCATCGCAAACGTAGCTTTCATTTACAAATTGGTCGGCAAAGCAAGGCCAGCACAGAAATTGGATCCCATTCCTTACCCCTTCCGTCGTTGAATTCCAACCACAATGCGATACGAAGCAGGAAACGATAGGATGGGCTAGAACCTTATGCTGATTAGTCCAGCTCACTATCCTTCCACGATCTCTCACTCTGTCTAAAAATCCATCAGGGTACGTGTTATTCGAGTTTTCGGTAAAATCTGATCTCACCACCCATAGGAATCTTTGATTGGTGAGCTCGAGCCCTAATGCTAAATCTTCGAATTGACGTTTAGTCATGTCAGCAAGACTACCGAAAGCCGCGTAAATGACTGATTTGTCAGGCTGTTCATCGAGCCATGTGGCATAATTTGAATCTTCAGGCCAGAAGCCTCCGGCTTGCTTAGCGAGTTGGTCGTTGGAGATCAAGGGGCCTACCGATAATATTTTTGGCATGGAGACTGGAATCAATGGAAGGTGTATGCCTTGGAATGAATTGCAGAAGATGTACTCTGCATATTCATTGACCAGTCCATGTTGAATTTAAAAGGGGAGGAAATTTAAATTTTGTTTGAGGAAGAACACTTTTTTAGAATTTGCTTACTTTTACTTCCTTTACAACACTCTTGCTTAGGCGCTTCATCCCTTAGAACTAAATGACCACTCATATATATAGTGATTTACATGACTTCTCAAAAGACACAACATTAATTAACATGACTCTTAAAACAAACAGACACAACACTTAACGAACGAACCCAACTCTTGACTCTAAAGACACATCCCTTGATCAATGAACATAAAGACCATTAATTTCTCTTACCTTTTCACCTATAAAGACACTCGTCCCTTCATTTTATTATTCTTCATTAATAATGCATTTAAAGTTTACCCAACAAAACTCCCCCGTAAAATTAAATGTTTTAGTCTTTCAGAGCGGCTTGAATACGTCACGAGCTAGCTCTTCACGTTTCTCTCTGAATTCGGGAGGTTGCTTAATGTATATTTCATCCGGAAGAAAAACATTCAAGACAGCTTCAATATTTCCTCCTGGAACGCCTGCATTTTCAATTTTTTTATATTTGATTCTACTGTATTCTTCCAGCTCCTCCATTTTGTACCCAAACTTTTCTGCTTCGGCTAGCGGAAAACGATGCAAGCACGGAATCACAGCTTCATTTGCATCGTCTGCCTTTTTCTTATCACCATCGTTCAACCTCCCACCAATCTTTTAATCCTTGATCTTATATTTCATATAGTTTACATAGCTCTCCTACACATTCTTAGCTTCTACCTTCTTTTCGTGCATCTTTATCTCTTCCCTGACAGAAGCTCCTCCCTGTTGATACATCTTTGCAATAATCAGACTGCACAATTCCTCCAAGAAGTGTTTAACGATCATTATATTGTTCTTCTGCCCGATTTTCTTATGTTCAGCAGCCATGCGCAACATTCCATTCAAATCAATGTGAAGACATACATCAATTTGGGGCACCCCTATAGGTGCTGGGGGAATTCCATGCAGCTCAGATTTGCCCAATACATTGTTATCTTTCGCGTTTGCTCTCTCTTCCTCCTTATTTTAATGTGTTTTCTTTCTCCACTTTCTGCTTTTCTTTTCTTCGTTTGACAGCAGCCTCTCTCTCTGTCTTACCAACTTCTACATTAGCCTTGTCATCCTCAATGCTTGTCTTGCGTGCTGCTTCCTCAACCACACCAGCTTCTACATCTACCTTGTTTGTATTCTTTAAATCATCATCATTCTGCAATTCCTCTTTTCTACTTTCTCCGCTTGCCATGCAAGCATCATGCTCATCCTTAGAGTTGTTCTCACTTTCACTTATGTCTTCCTCAATCTCGTCCTCTTTTTCGTTGTCAGCTTTCTTTCTCATCAGCTCCTTTTTAGCTTTTTCGACCTCTTCTTTGTCTTCTTTTTTATTTAGCAACTTTCTTTTCTATTAATACCGTTTTGAATCTATCGATCTCTTCTTCATCATCTTCATCAACTTCCTCTTCATCTTCTCCTTTGTAATCCTTTGCATAAATCTCTTTCAGCAAATTTCATGAATCTTTTGCCGTTTTTCTCCATTAATATGACATCATGCTTCTTTATCAACGTTCTCACTCAACACCATAAAAGTTTGAAGATATTTCCTTCTCAAGCTTGTGAATGCCCCATTCTCTTTCTTCGTCATATTTTAACGTCTTTTGGCCACTCATAGTCACTCTCAACAATCTCACATAGTCCTTTGGAGATTAACTCTTCTTTCTTTCTACTAGTCCACTTTTCGAAGTTTTCTTTTGTGAGAACGAACAATAAGAAGAATAAAAATGTCATAGTTTCAACCTAGGCTCTGATACCAATTTGTTAAAATGAGAAGAGGAGGAAATTTTATTTTTTGTTTGAGGAAGAACGCTTTTTTATAATTTGCTTACTTTTGCTTCCCTTACAACACTCTTACTTAGGTGCTTCATCCCTTACAACTAAATGACCACTCATATATATAGTGGTTTACATGACTTCTCAAAAGACACAACATTAATTAACATGACTCTTAAAACAAACAGACACAACACTTAACGAACGAACATAACTCTTGACTCTAAAGACACACCCCTTGATCAATGAACATAAAGACCATTAACTTCTCTTACCTTTTCACTTATAAAGACACTTGTCCCTTCATTTTACTATTCTTCATTAATAATGCATTTAAAGTTTACCCAACAGTCCATTGGTTTTCCGCATTATTTTAAAAATGCTATCCCTGTCCCTGGGATCTTTAAAGCAATTCCAGAAGAGGCCAGTTGAACTGCAGGGAGGCATTCCTTTAAATTGGGTGATCATTGTTTCTTTTGTTACAACACCTGCACTAATTACGGTTTATTAGTTAGTAAATTCTTAATGAGGGAGAAATTCTTGATAACTCCTCAAGAATGATGACTCATACACTCAGTATACTGTTTTTGACATAAATGCTTGCTAAACATGAAGTTTGCTGTGATTATATTAGTTTACCAAATAAAAATGCTAATGTACAAACTCTAGTCTAAATGTTCAAGCATGAGTAATATAAAAAATAGGCCATTATACACTTTCTATCAAAATACAAGTGTTATGTAAATACTAGTTGCCTTTTGAGATAACCACATATTATGTGTGACTTCGAGCATGTTTGAATCCGGAGAAAGATAATTTCCCATTGTAGAAAATTAACTGATAAGGGTTGGTATGTAGATGAGTATGATCCTATTTGACAATGGTGCATTCCTTTGGTTGCAGTAATATGTCCACAGATAGCGTGGAGCGAGCTCTAAAACAGAAACGTAAAAACTCAATGAAGTGCACAATGGGTGTTCATTATCTACTTAATTGGAGGCAATATTGGGTTGTTTCCTCTTGTTGAGAGCCTTAGTTAGCACTCAGGCTCATGATTCATGCCACACTTACACGCCTTCTATTCATACTTTCGTCAGTGTTTCCTGTCGTGCTATTTATATGGTATTTAGGTTTCTTTTTATCTTATGCATATTTTGGTAATTAAATATGCATGCCTTGGGATAGCAAGCAAGTTCCAGTACATGTGCAGATAAGATGGCATACAAGATATGATTGCTAAGAAAAGAGGTAAATCTAACCATTTTCATCAATTATGCCATCATCTATAAGAATTTGAATCCCCAAGATGGATGCTAACACCGCTGGAGAGGCCGTCCAAAACCCTATTGCTTTCAACCCCAATTTATGAGCTCTTTCCAGTGCGTGTGGCATTGCCAAATCACCAATGAAACAGGTAAACCTTTTTTCTCCCTTCTCATTATTTTTCTGTATTATCTCTTCTAAAAAAAGCGACATAATATTATATGTGGACTCGTACAGCCTTCTCAAGCAATTACGATTCTCTGTTGGACCCAATCCATCATGGACCTTGACTAGATGAATCCTATCACTTCCATTGCCCTTCTTCATGGACAGTGTATTCATGATTCGGTTGTGATTGAATTCTGTGTTGATGAATGTAATATCGAAACCTCGACTGACAAGGTAATGGGCAAGTTCCATTAGGGGAGTGACATGGCCTTGAGCTGGCAACGGCAGCATAAGAGCATGAGGCTGTGAGTCCATTTTGGTCTCTTTTAAGCATTACTGATGAAATGTTCCTATTGTTATAGCTTCTGTTTATAGGTTCAGCTACACTGTTTGCTTATCGTTGTAGGCTTGTTAATCAATGCAAGACAGCATGAGATGCTTGATTGTTCTCCAGATTTCCATCATCAGTAATGTGTGGTTTGAAAAGTGCACGTTTAATCTTATATTAGATATCAGTAATGTGTGATTTGAAAAGTGCACGTTTAGAGCATCTCCAACAGTGGAGGATATTCATGTTACGGGGTGTAATATCCCTTGTTTTTGCACCCAACAGTTGTTACACGGTGTAATATGAAGGCAAATGTTACGGGCTGGATTCAGAGGTCGTAATAGGGCGCGCGAGCTGATTTTATCAGCTCGTGATGTCGCGAGCTGATTTTATCAACTCGCGACTTCAGGAGCTGATAAAATCAGCTCGTGGCCTTTTTTTTTTCCCAACTATTTTTACCATATACAATACCAAATGCATTAATTTTTTTGTAAAATAAACTTCGAAACATAATAATAATATTTGATTACTAAGAGCAAAACCAATTTTTTTTTTTTAACGTTTTACCCTAGTTTGTCGTATACAAAAACATAACCGATATGTAATTTGTAAAATAAACTTAGGAACATAATAATAGATGATTAATAACTCGTATGAATACAATAAAAGGAGTTTGTATAATAGAAAATGAAACACAATCGATGATTAATAACTTAGGAACATCTTAGGAAATGAAACATAATCGATGATTAATAACTTAGGAGTTCGTACAAGAGAAGTAATAGTAGAAAAGGAGTTCGTACAATAGATGATTAATAACTTAGGAACATCTTTACTGCATACATAATCGATAAGTTCAGACAAACATAAAATAAAACACATTCAGGTAATGGTTCTTCATAACTAGGTATCGCCGTGGTGGTTCCATAAATGAGTCATAAGATCCTTCTGTAGCCGGTTATGGAGTTCTGCATCTCTGTAGATAACTTGACGGCTCAAATGAACGTTGAAGTCCTCCTCTGTTAGTGGTTGGTTTTGTCGGAATACTGGAGGTGGTAGCGAAGCACCCTCGTAATCGCAGTGACGTTGATCTTCATCCATATCTCTTTCATCTTCTATAATCATGTTGTGAAGAACGATGCAAGCAAACATGATTGTAGACATCTTACTCCTACGCCATAGCCGACATGGATTACTTATCATTGCAAATCTAGATTGTAAAACACCGAAAGCACGTTCCACGAGTATAAGTCCTCCTCCATTCTTCATGGGTAAGTCCTCCTCCATTTTTCTTCAGTTGCAAATCTCTTTTATCACATTCGATATAGGATTTCACGAGTATAAGTAAGTCCGTAGAAGAGAATTCGGTTGTAGCAGCACTGGAGCTTGCTTTACTTGGATTGCGTCGAGGTTGGTTAACCCTTTGCCTAGCTGTGTGTTTTCTTGGTTGTGTTTCGGATTTACTAACTTCATCTACTTGTATATTTGGAACGAATCCACGCACTTTCTCCTCCTGGTTGTTCCGTTCAAACTCATCAAACATTTTTTCTATAAGTTCATCACTAATCTCCCCATCGGCCATTAAAGCTACACGGAATAAAAAAAAAGTTAGTCCGATTTAAAAAAGTACTTGAACCAGTAGAAAAAATAATAAGTGGTTTCTCACCTTACTGCCTTGGTTGATTTAGAAAGCACAAATAATGGTCATGGTTGAGAGACGGGGAATGAAATGTTTAAATAAGTGTAGGTGAATATTGATAAAGCACTGTCATCATTACTCGAGCTGTAACATCGAGACTCTGCCCAACAACAGTGTCTGTTCACATCAAGACAGTAAGAAAAAGAGATTCCCTACAGTATTACGTCAGGCGAAACAGTGACCGGTACCATCATGATTTTTGTTATTGATTTGTACACTCCTTGCCTATATATCTCAATGCAATTTACTCACATAATACCTCACTCAAACAACTTCGTTCTCATTCTACTACTTACTCACTCGAAAATGCCTTCTTGGCCATCCGAAACTGACTCTGATGAACAAGCGTACGAACAGATGAGACTTCAAGCGCTCGAAGACGAATTCGAGTTTCTAATCCAAATTACACCCCATGATGAACCATCACATGAACAGGGGAACCTCCAACATCTACAACAAGTTCAAGTGCCACATGTTCAACTAGCAAACGAACAGACTCTCGCTCAACCACAACAACAAGTAGAGTTCTACCGAGTACCACCACATGAACATGAAGGTGAATCTTATCCTGTACTTTGCTACTGCGGTCATGTGGTCGAAGTTATAGTTCATGCAGAAGGCGACAATATAGGTCGGCGCATGCAGCAATGTCGATTCTATCCAAATGGATGCAGCTACACGGAATGGATTGACGAGCCGTTGTGCCCACGGGGAATAGTATATGCAAACCAACTCGAACGAGAGATTATGCGTCTCGAAAATCTTGTTCAAGAGTTGCGACTGAACGCAATGCGACTCCCTTGAAATTGAATGTGTACTTTTAATGTTTGCGATGATGTAGTAGGCATGTACTATTATTCGGTGTTGTATCTGTAACGGTCGGTTGTATCTGTAACGGTCGGTTGTATCTGTAACGGTCGGTTGTATCTGTAAGGTTATTGTTATGCGAAAACCCCCTAGTTGAATCATTGTAATCTTTCCTATATAAAAATTTCACGTTCTATATATTTAAAATATAATCTTTCGTATATAATCTTCTAAACTATAATCTTTCGTATATAATCTACTAATAAAAATTAATAAGTAGATAAAAATAAGAACTAAATATTTAATCAAATGAACACACATTCCACACAACCCCCCCCCCCCCCCACAAACTTCCCGAGCCATAGATGGGCTCGGCAGATCGCGAGTTGATTTTATCAGCTCGCGAGCTGATAAAATCAGCTCGCAGGCTGCGAGCTGATAAAATCAGCTCGCGCCTGTTGGGAGATATCAAAGATATCTCCCGTAATGTTACGGGCCGTAACGTTACGGCCTGTAACACTGTTGGAGATGCTCTTAATCCATATTAGATATCTGTAATGTGTTTTTATTTGTTATTACTTATTATATATATCCTTTTGGTTTGTCTTATCTGTTATTGTTTTTATTATGACAGAAATCCTTTTGGATTTATACAGATTGACAAATGCAACAAAGTGTAAGAAAAAAAAAAGTAAAATAAAAACCACATGCCACTTTGGCCACCTTTAAAAAAAAAAAGCCTCTGCCAAATAGAACTAAAGAAGACCATATAAAGTTTAGTTTCTGCTTATTAACAATAACTATTGTTATTATTATTATTGCCGGTATGTAAGGCATGTCCGATTGATGTGTGCATAGAAAAATGTGTCAAAGTTGGTGATGTATTATAACTTTGTAGTTGAAGGTTTGTGTTTGCATTATATATAAGAACAAAACTGTGTACCTGAAAAATGGTATTTACAACTCAGAATGCTACGTTTATAATGAAATATAATATGTTGTGTCAGCATTCTTCTGTGTCAGAACATCGTTATGCGTCAGTATGCGTCCCTATCCATTGTTTGTCTTTGTTTCATATGTATACTTGTTAGGAATATATTTGTATATATTTGTTTCCATTAGTTTATTATA
This sequence comes from Allium sativum, assembly GCA_030737875.1. Classification (NCBI taxonomy): domain Eukaryota; kingdom Viridiplantae; phylum Streptophyta; class Magnoliopsida; order Asparagales; family Amaryllidaceae; genus Allium; species Allium sativum. The sequence goes on along the minus strand of CM060912.1, from coordinate 933,105,031 downwards.
TGTTTCCCAGTATAGAAGATTATATTTGTTTTCATTAGTTTATTATATGTATCCCAGTATAGAAGATTATATTTATTTCCATTTATCTAAGATATGTTTACTAGGAAACATAAACTCATTTTTCTATAAATTTGTATCATCTACACAGTTTTGAATAAGAAAAATTATTTTCCTGCATGGTATCAAAGCATAAAAACGCTAGCCTCCTCTATCTTTGAACCTTGCGCCGTCAATCATGGCCAATGAATATAGTTTTGATGGATCTGCCAACAATGGAACCTCTCTGAACCCCTTGACATCTTCACCTCATGACCCAAACAAAGATCCTTCTTTCCCGTATTATCTATCTTCCCATGATAACCCAGGAAATATCATTACCCCTATCATACCTCGTGGCGGACAGCAGCGCATTTCTACAGCAGGCCGTCGCACCAGTCCAGGTTCAGCAGTAGGGGCATTGAACGCTGCTTTCTCCGGACAGCCGTCGATCCTTGGTACTCTGACAGGTGCAACAAGTTCCAATGGGACGGTCCCCCCATTGACTGCTTCACAGTATCAGCGTCTCATAAGTTTGATTGGTAATTCTGATGCTCCTCCCATGTTCGATCGTTTGATGAGTAAGTTTTTCGGTATCCCAAGGATTGTCGATACAGGTGCTACCGTACATGTGACGGGTTGTTTAGATTGTTTGGTTGACCGATTTGAGTGTTCTTCTTTTTCTGTGACCTTACCGGATGGTGCAGTAATTGCATCTAATTTGTATGGCCGAGTTGTTTTCTCTGCTGAGTTGGCGCTCAACAATGTTCTTTATATTCCAAATTTACATTGCAACTTAATTTCTATGTTGCGTTTGATTGGTGATACTTAATGTGATGTATTCTTTACTCATGCATCGTGTATTATTCAGGACTGAAGTACGAGGATAGTGATTGGAGCCGGTGAATGGTGGGATGGACTTTACTATTTTTGTGATGCTTCAAAGGTTACCGGTTCAACTATTTTGGCAGTGCAAAGTGGAAATTTGAAGTTATGGCATAGTAGACTTGGTCACCTGGCTGAGAAAGTGATGAAGCATTTACCTTTTATTAGTAGTTCTTTGCATTTAAATAAATCATATTGATGTTTGCCACAGAGCCAAACAGACAAGGGATAGTTTTTCAGATAGTAATAATAGAGCTTTTAAGTGCTCTGAACTCATTCATTGTGATTTGTGGGGACCATATCGTTGTGTTTCTTCATGTGGTGCTAAATATTTTTTGACTATAGTTGATGATTTTTCTAGAGCAGTATGAGTGATTTTGTTAATAGATAAAATTGAGGTATATTCGATGTTTATGGAATTCATTGCAATGGTTAAACGTCAGTTTGGTAGTAATATTTGTCGTGTTCGTAGTGATAACGGTACTAAGTTTAATTGTTTGAAAGATTATTTTTCAAGCCAGGGTATTCTGTTTCAGACCTCTTGCATCGGAACCACCTAGCAGAACGGGAGAGTGAAAATAAAACATTGACATATTCTCAACGTAGCTCGAGCTTTGAGGTTTCAGGGGTCTTTACATATTGAGTTTTGGGGTGAGTGTGTTCTTGCTGCTAGCTATTTAATTAATCGAAATCTCTTTCGATTGTTAAATTATAAGTCCCCTTATGAGATTTTATATGACACTCCTCATTTATATGAGAATATTCGAGTGTTTGGGTGTCTTTGTTTTGCTTATGATATACAGTCTACAAAAGACAAGTTTTCTAGTCGTAGTCGTATATGCATATTTGTTGGGTATCCCGCTGATAAGAAAAGGTGGAAATTATTTGATTTGTCTTCGCATCAGTATTTTATTTCCCGTGATGTTGTTTTCTATGAGACGGAATTCCCTTATGCTTCTCCGATTATTGAGAATAAAAATAGTACAAGGTCTGACTTTGAGGGAGGGTGTTGTCCCTCAGTTAATGGGGATGAAGTTGCCCCAATAGGGACTCCTGTTGTAGTTCAATACACAACGCCATCCACTATTGTGGTCTCGAATGAAGAGGAGGGAAAATAGCTAGGAGCAGCGCCTGCTTCAGATTCGGCGCCTGCTTCAGCCTTGGATGTTGTCCCGGATGCAACCTATGTCCCAGTTGTTGAACTTAGTAGCGAGGTTGGTCGTGTAAGCGTCTAAAGTCTCGTCCTGCTCATCTTCAGGAATATGTGACAAGTCTCATCAGTCCACCCACCCATACTGTTTCACCTAGCACCCATCCTTCCTCAGGTACTTCGTATCCCCTTGCACATTACATGAATTATAAAATATTTTCTACGCGATACAGAGATTTTCTTGCAGTGATTACTAATTGCGAACAAATTAAACAATTGTAAACAACTGTACAATCCGTTCGGCTTTCCTAAACAACAAGGATTGTTGTAGAGGGCGTCGAACTCTAGGACCAAATATATTTAAACTGGTAAATCCAATCAAGTTATTCCAGAATTTAGATTGGTTGAAAACACAGAAAATAATAGAAATTAAATAAAAGAGAGTTTTATATGATTAAAGAAAGCAATTAGGGAGTAATGACATAGACTAAATTAACATGAATTAATAACCAAACAGATTAATCAGATCTAATTCATGTTTCTGTCAAAAACATGAATCAACGCTTATTAGGTTTCTAGAAACAAATATGTGAATAATGATAAGTGTAGCCTATGCAGGACCTAAGCTCTTAAACAACAATAGGTTATCAGGACAGATTCACTATTATTTCTAAAACCCTAGATGTTAGATCTAAATCCGATAAAAGTTAGATCGAACTCGAATATACCCTGTGAAGGAGCATAGCTCTTAACCACAGAGTATGAAGGTTCAGATCCAACCCTCAGTTCAGATCTAGATCTACATACATGAGGTTCTAATCTCTTTGGCTATGTGATTCATATTGAATCTAATCCAGCGTCATCACCCCCTAATTAAAGGAGATTAGCTAGACATAGCTAAAGAAGAAGAGAAACAGAAAATAAACAACATAAATAAAATACAATAAAAAGTAAAGATAAGGGAAGAAGAATGATTTTATTCTAAGAGAAGGATTACATAATAAAACCTAATGTGTTTTTTAATTGAACAAGATACAAGTGTATTTATAGCTGATATGACAAAGACTAGTTGACTAATTACACAATGTTGGACTAAAGAATTAGCCCAAATAACACATAAGCCAGTGTGAATGCAGTTGTAGAGTGAGTGGCCTTGCAAATGTGCTAATGTGAATGCAACATGAGTCTTTAATGAGCCAAATGTACCAAGTTGAGCTCATTTTGCAACCGTTCTTCAAGCTTTAAACTCTTCAAGCTTTAGCAATTTCAAACTTCACTCTTTTTAAGCAAATTCTTCATGCTTTATCCATCAAATGCTCTAAACCATGCTTTTTATCAACAATCTGAAAACACAGCTATAAATACACAATATAAATTATTTTAAAAAGAAAACAAGATAAATAAGCGTATAAAATATACGCATTTACGTGTACATCAATTACTGCAAGTGTTGAGCCTACCTCTTATCCTCAGGCCTCGAGGGATGCTGGATGGAGATCTGCTATGCAGAATGAGATACAAGCATTAGAAAATAATGGGACATGGAGTTTGGTGGATTTGCCTCCTGGTAAGAAGGCGTTGGGAAGTCGCTGGGTGTACAAGATTAAGTACGGTTCTGATGGTTCTATTGAGCGGTTGAAGGCCAGACTAGTTGTTTTTGGCAATCACCAGGTGGAGGGAATTGACTATTCAAAGACATTTGCACCAGTGGCCAAGATGTCTACGGTTCACACATTTCTGGCTGTAGCAGCAGTCAAAGGTTGGATCTTGCACCAGATGGATGTTCATAATGCTTTCCTTCATGGTGATTTGCACGAGGAGGTGTATATGAAGCTTCCCCCAGGTTTTGAGCATAGCGAACCCAATAAAGTATGTCGTTTGCGTAATTCACTTTATGGTCTGAAACAAGCACCACGTTATTGGTTTGCTAAACTTGCTACTTCTTTGACTGCTTATGGTTTCTCCCAGTCTCTTTCCGGTTATTCTTTGTTTTCCTACCGGAGTGGAGATATACAGATTCATGTTCTTGTTTATGTTAATGATGTGATCATTTCTGGTAATGATTCAGAGACAGTTGACAAATTTAAGAAATATCTTAGTTCTTTTTTTCATATGAAGGACTTGGAAGTCTTAAAATATTTTCTAGGTATTGAGGTAGTTTGCAGTGCAGTTGGTATTTCCTTATGTCAAAGGAAGTATGCATTGGATATTATTGCAGAGTGCGGACTCTTAGGTAGTAGATCGACGACTTTTCCTATGGAGCCAAACCACAAGCTTGGGTCCTCTACCAGCCCACCTCTTGAGGAGGGGGAGAAGTATCAATGTCTAGTTGGTACATTGATTTATCTTTCTTTTACTCGTCCTAATCTAGCATATGCAGTACATGTTTTGTCCCAGTTCTTGCAGAAGCCAAGACAGGATCATTGAAATGCAGCACTACGGGTTGTGAACTATCTCAAGAATTCCCCGGGTCAAGGAATTCTCTTGAGAGCTTACTCAGAATTGACTCTATCTGGCTGGTGTTATTTATTGGACAAGTTGCCCCCTTACACGGCGTTCTATTACAGGATGGTTGGTGTTTCTTGGTGGTTCCCCTATCTCTTGGAAAACCAAGAAACAGAAGACAGTAACATTATCTTCTGCTGAGGCTGAGTATCGTTCACTGACAGCCTTGACATGTGAGTTGAAGTGGCTGAAAGAATTGCTAACATGTTTGGGTGTTCAACATATTTCTTCTATTTCGGTTTACTGTGATAGTCAGTCCGCGTTGCATCTATCACAGAATCCCGTGTTTCATGAACGCTCCAAACACATTGAGGTAGGTATGCACTTCATTCGTGATCTTATTCAGGATGGTTACGATCATTATGTCATATGTACCTACTTCTTCATAGCTAGCTGATATCTTCACCAAGCCACTCGGGAAGCAGCTGTTTGTTTTTTCATGGCGCAAGTTGGGCATTTGTGATCTGCATGCTTCAACTTGAGGGAGGGTGTTAGGAATATATTTGTATATATTTGTTTCCATTAGTTTATTATATGTTTCCCAATATAGAAGATTATATTTGTTTTCATTAGTTTATTATATGTATCCCAGTATAGAAGATTATATTTGTTTCCATTTGTCTAAGATACGTTTATTGGGAAACATAAACTCATTTTTCTATAAATTTGTATCATATACACAATTTTGAATAAGAATAATTATTTTCCTACTTCCTTGTCCCTTTTATTAGAATTTATTTCGTATGTTTTTTTTTGAATTGAAAGCTAAATATATTAATAAATTAATCCCAACCTTAAAATCCATAGTTTATGTAAAAATGTAACATTAGACGTAACATCATTAGACGTATTTCGAAATTGTTGCTCTTTTTTTCTTCAATTAGCTTTTCTCCACAAATAGAGTCCCTTGGAAATATCATGAAACTTTGGCTCAAACCCATGACGTTTGCTGCAGCACACTTTAATAGCTTTGTTTTGTACGTATATCACAGCTGCAAAGTTTAAAGTATCTCTCATTTTAATAGTTCAACATACATCTTGCCTAGTCATAATTTAGTAAAAGAACGTACATGCAGGCAAGCCTTGCTATCATATACCAAAAGTTTGGTTAATAGTCCATACTAAAATAATCCAACCTATGAATCAACATCTCAAAGTAGTTCACATATCACATCATAAGAAAATGACTTTAAATGTCTGCTGCCTTTCTAATATCAGTGCCACAATCAACAGTAAAGTATGGATAGTATAACCTAATGCTTAATAATGTCTTTAGCTATTTTCTTCACTACAGGCATCAGTTCTGTTGGAACATACATGATGGTACTGCTACTTCATAGGAATCTCCTTAACTTCCTTTCTATCTACTAAGTTTTGGATGAGCTCCATGTTATGTACATTGAAAGTGGGGACTGGTAACGGTATTGCTGGTGGATGGGGCAAACTTGGTGGTGGCGCAACCCAGCTTCTTATGCCCTACTGAAAATAGAAATAGTATCCTGTTTAGAATACGGTAAAAGACAATAGCCTTTTCCTTGTGTTGTATAGTCTGCATTTTATCTCTTATTATATGTAGGTCATCATCCAGTTCAGCATCAACAACCTCTTCAGTAACATAAACCAACGGCTTACCTTTTGAATATATATACAAATTATTTACTGTACATAAATCATGATAACAATTATAATTTATAAATATGGCTAATAAAGCTAAGTTTAACTAGCTACGTCATATAATAGAGCCTAAATGAATGAATATGCCTGTGATAGTAAATATATTTAGGGTGTGTTTGGTGCAAGCGGAAGCGGAGAATTTGAGCGGAGTATTAAAGCAGAGAATTGTAGTTAGCGGAGAATGCGTTTGGCGCGTTAAGCGGAGAATTTGAGCGGATCATTTTATTTATATTTTGTAATTTAATTAATTACCGATTAAAACACAACATTATAATTATTGCAGAATAACATAGTTAACAAAACATAACAATCCATTACATAAAAACAGTACAGAAAGTGATACATTGCAGAAATACCAAAAAAAGAAGAGAAAATGATAAATTGCAGAAATCTATTAGTACAACCCTGCCGCAACAACTTCGTCTCTTATTCTATCGCGACGCACTGCCATATCAGCGCTGCTTTGATATCGTTGAGCCGGTGCAAGATCATTATTGCCTATGTTTCTCAAGTCGGCGTATTCTTCTTCATACTCATCTGGAATAAGATCTGGATCATCGTTATACGCCATAAAATCTGGATCACCCATATTGTATTTTCGTATATAATTGAGTATAGCCATCGTAGCAACAAAATTTTTGGTTGAGCTTTGAACTTGAAGGTTGCTATATTTTTGAGTATAACGAATTTCTTTTTCCATATTCCAAAGGTCCGCTCAATTGACATACGTAAACTAGAATGGTAGAAATTAAAATTTTCGTTATTCGATTTCGGTTGATTTGTGGTCATACGAAACTGGGGGATGTGATATCTAACATTTCGATATGGTGGTATATACCCAGTTGTTAGTGCGAAACCAGAATCCACAACATAGTACTGTCCAGGAGGAGGATGAGGAAAATTGGAACTTCTGTCATTCACTATAGAATTATAAATTCGACTGTCATGCGCAGTACTTTCCCAACCAGATACAGCATACGTAAATAGTAAATCAAACGAGCATGCAGCCAAAATATTCTGTGTAGCGTATCCTTTTCGTCCGATAAACGGAACAACTCGATTTGGAGGTAAGTGTATCATTACATGTGTAACATCTATGGCAGAAATACAGTTTTTAAAGTACGGGTAGTAACAGTTATCATTCCTAATTTCAGCTGGAATTGAGTTAAATCAAGGATCAACAGGTTTTTTTAATAGCTGTAGATAATATTAGGATGGCATTCAAAACAACATGAAAATAATGAAAGATTGTGCTACTTGACCGTTGAAATCTTTCAGCCACTTTTCTGTTCGAATTAGATGTAGCAATAGTGTATAAAAATATACCAATCGCTTCTCGAACAATAACGTTTTCCGATGTATCCAATCCGCAACTTTCCAGCCTATTGTATAAAGAAAGAAAATATAACTGTTTCATATGAAACTGCCTTTGACATCTTCCCGGATGACCGTTCAATATATCGTCTATCCACATCAAACCAGTAAACTCCGAATTGTGCATCCGACGGCCTATTTCTCTATGTCTGTCACGTAAATACGCTTCAATTAGTACAATATATTCCAAATCTTCTGAATCAGAATCACCATCATCTGGAATCGGATTTTCCATTACATCCACTTCAAGGTTGAAATAGAAATAGGAGGGAGAAGGTAGAGAAGAGGTGTGGATGGGAGTGAATAAGAAGTTATAAGGGGAAGGGAAGGTTGCTCAACGGATCAAATTGGAGCTGTTGAGGGTCAACGCATGGAAGCTCAATGGCTCCAATTTGAGCTGTTAAGCAACCGTTCCAAAATGGACCGTTGACAAATGGATGCGTCGGATGCGTCCGTTTGTGAGTTGTTCCGTTTTGGACCATCCTTAGTTTACAGTTATGTGTCCTAAAATGAATAGTTTGTTGCATAAAATCAGTGTTTATAAATACGTTTGATATAACAGAACAAAGCATGAATAGTGGACGTGATAAAGCAGGAAGATAATATACCAATTTTTGTTCATTTGGTTTTACTTTTTTATGCATCCAGTTCCTCATGTTGTATCGTTTGAGTCTACTTAATCCAGGTTCATAAAATCAAAATATCCCTAATTGCAGAAATAGGTAATCAACATGAGTAGATGGCAAGACAAACAAATATTATGTCATTACAATGAAATAATGAATTCATATAGTTGTTACTCAAGCTGAAGACAACCTATGAGAACAATCTGAATCTTGCATGCTAAAGTATTGACTGTTGTAGCTGCTAGTTGATCAACTCTTCATGTTTATGTTTTTTGCTTCATAGTATGCTTTTCCTAAACTCATGATACTATCTTACAGGCGGTGGAAATGAAGTTGAATTGAAGAAAGTTTCTACCTGTAAAGAAGGAACAAATATTAGAAAAGATATGAAAACGTATGTGAATATCAGCTTTGAAAGCTTATTCCTCTCAAATATGGCTGTAAAGAGAATCCAGGTTTATTGCTGGGTCATTTCAAAAGAAAAGAACCAAACGACTTCCTCGAAACTCTTCTTCCAAAATTCCAATATTGGAACTAAGCCTGTATAATTTTGATCTAGTCCCTAAAGAAGCGTTCTAGTTTTGATTTGCCTAAAATGTGATACGAGCATGCTTGATTTGCCTAAAATGTTATATGAGCATGCTTGATTTTGTATGGGTAATGTCGAATTTTTTTTATTTAAAGTTTTGAAGTTATTGAGTATTTTTGGAAAAAAATTATCTATGCATTAATAGGAAAAGAAACCGTACATCGTCAAGACAATATAATGTGCGTGGAGTTTGATGGAAGCTGTTGTAAGGAGTTAGTTTAGTTCAAAAGAGACTACTAATCACAATTAGTTTAGGTTTTGACTGGCGACAGTAAAACATCTTTGTACACTACATTTCTAGTGTGAGTTTCATATTTTCATTAAAATTTTCCATTTTTTACTAAAATCTTTTGTAACAACCCGAATTTCGACGTTCAAATTTCTACACTAATACATTATTTGTATTCACTTGTCAAAACTCAAGTATCAAAAATTCAGAAAGTTAGAAGAAAGAAGTTAGAGAGTGGAATGAATTAAGAAATATTAGAATAGAAGAAGAAGAACACTAACACTACAAAATAAAATTAGAATAAAATCTCACAGCGGAATGAATAAAATATAATATATCAACACTCTTTACCCAAAGAGAAAACTGTATATACATGATTACAAAATCATAGTACACAACTAGATCATGTTATAAAATGCTGGTAAATACAATATGCACAACTGAAATAAATTAATACCATAAAATTCAAAAATACGTATTGACTGCGGCTCCTCTCCTGAAGCTCCAAGCAAAACCCAATACAATTTGGAAAATGTACTCGGTCTAACCGGTCCATTTTGATAAAAACAAAATTACCTGGATTCAATTAGTCTGGAGTACTTTCAGTGAGAAAAACCACATTGCAAACAGCTTGCTTAATTTATAGAAATCCTTTAAAGAATGGAACTCTCTAAAGACACGACCACACATAAACGTGGCACATGTTTTCCCTTACGGTAACCAAATCTTTTTTATTATAAATCCAATGATAATATAATAATGTTTATAATCCACAAGTAAAATAGAAATATAGCCAAAAAGCTTGCAACTTACCTTTCGACATAGTTGGTTTACATCTAAAACCGTATAGCTCGTATTGGAATTTTGATTTTATACATGACTAGGTAAGGAACTACCTCCCGAATAGTATTCTTCTAAAAATAAAAACACTAGGATTCAATAAGAACATCTTGCAAACCAACCACTCATTCAGCTTGAGTGTACCGACTATACCACCACCACGGTTTTGGGCCAATTAACCGTATTCATTCCAAAGCATACAAAAAGCGTCAAATGATTTCACGAGATTAATTGATGATATACCATAATGTGTATGACCCACATAGCTCTGTTTCCCGCTCGATTTCATTCATTTCTCGGTTGATGAGGTTTGAGGCTACAATTACCTTTTATAAAATCTCACATTCAACTTTGAATGTCGCATTGTCAGATTCGTCAATCACTAATTGATTTTCACAAAGATACTCTGGATGTTAAGATAAAAGAAGTTTTCTTCTCCACCACCATTCTCGGTATATTTGTAAAAGCCAACGTACAAGATTTTAGGAAATACACTATCAGACATTTATCCATGCAAGTTGTTCAGGATCAGGACAAATCGAAGGTACTCTTTTACTACATCATGTCGAGATAACCCTTAAGATTAGTAACAAGAAGTCATTGCATCATGCAGATCTAAAACGCGGGGATTACCACTACAAGTGTAATCCTGGTAGTTAACTAGAGACATCAGCGAGCATCCATTTTCGCTCCAAAGGTCTACGCTTTCAAATCATCTTAACATGCATAAGTAGACCTGCAAATTCAGTTTTCGAATGCAAAGTTGGTTCGAAGTGGTTTTGGGTCCAGTTCCCATCACAGTTCCTCGAACAAACATGTTATAAGTAAAAAGGGAATTTATTGATGGTCATTTCTTTAACTATCAAATCATAATAGTATAGTAAAGTACATCAGCAATACTGACCTTTTCATATTCAACAATTTACTAAAATCATTTCATCGATTATTAAAAATATATTCCATATACTAATCTCAACGGAATAAGTATATTCATAAATCTTTTATTTTATTTACTTTGAAAACAACAGCCATACACTTATCTCTTCAGAGTAAGCGTATTCACAACCTCCCTTCATTTTCTTTACTTCAAAAAAATCACAATATATATACTTAACCAAATGGTATGGGTCTAATTACCAATCTTATATGGGTCAAAACAATGTCATGCGACACATTATTTATTATATAAATCCAAATGGTTTTATTTATCTTCAAAACTTTCCAGATTAAAGTTTTCAATAATGCTTTTGGAAATAATAATTAAAATTTCAACATCCACTTCTGTTTCAAACCAGTATAACATCTTGTTTTCATTTCATCGAAAACCATAGTTATACACTTTTCTCTTCGGAATAAGTGTATTCACAAAACCATATTATTTTCATTACTTCGAAAATAATGCTATATGCTTGACCAAATGGTATAAGTATAGTCACACTTCATACCTGAGACAAACAATGTCAAGTGGTACATTATTTACTATAAAACCCAGCAATTTTATGATTTCTATCTTGCAAAATAAAGTTGCAATATCTCGAATGGAAATAATAGACTTTTTCCAACATCTCTTCCATTTCAAACTAGTACCATCCCTTGGATAATAATGAAGTCGTTCAAGTAGGTATTTAATTTTTTTACCTCTTAGACCTTGAATCGACAACGTTCTTATCCTAAGATAGATAAAAGTTTATAACTCAAGAGCCGATATTAATTAAAATATCACACCAATTTCATTTACTATTGCATTTAAATATGGCTTTATAAACCATTCCTTACATTTGAAAAATCTCCTTCCAATTATACCCACTTTTACTTAATTCATTTATTAAGTAAACTCTTACTAAAACACAAACCTTTAGCTTTAAAACCTCTTTAACGCAATTTATTTGTGACTTGGATTTATTATAAAAATCCATTTACCAAATCCTTTACACAAATCCATTAAACATTCTTCCTTTGCATTTTTGAAAATCTTTTTTCAGAAGTAAGCATTTTTAGTTAATTCAATTATTAAGTGAACACTTATTTAAAACCATCGCATTATCTTTAAATCTCTTTTATAAACCTTGTTTCTAAAACTTGGATTTGTTATAAAATCCCTTTATAAAACCCTTTTCAAAATTCATCAATTTCTTGCAAACTTGATTTTCCTTTTTCTTTACAAACTTCATATCATATAAGTCCTGGTTTGATTTTAAAATCAAACCACATAAAATTAGTTCAAAATCTATTTAAATCTTTTATAAAAAAATTCTAAATATTTAACTTTTGTAGATTTCATTTCTGAAATCAATATCTTTTCTGCATCGTTTACTAGTACAACAAAACTATTGATTAAACTTGTTCAAAACAACTGAAATCTCTTATAATGTCATCTAGTCATAAAACAGGGTTTTTTAACTTCATAAGACTTAATTATAAAGCTTAGTTAACTGTTATCACTCGAAATCTCCAATTATCAAACTTATTTATAATACCGCCATTCGCTGCACCAATCAATTCATAATTCCTTCAATAAATTCCATTCAAAAATGGTAATCACTTTAATTATTATTAATTAAAATAATAATTTAACTTCAACATTAACTAAAGTGAAAGTAGTTAATTTCCTTATTAACTAAAATAAAATAGCTAATCTCTTTCTAAAAAGTTATTAAAATGATAACTAACTTTATTAATGATTATAAACTTGATAGTTTACTTTTGGCAAAGCTCGACTCGATAGTTGTCCTTAATCACAATTAATTAGGTGATTATTTTAAGAAATCTTATTAAGTTTAAATAACTGTTTGTTAAACTATTTCTATTAAATTAATTGGAAATAAATAACTTATAATCAATTTCAATTAAAATAGTTGACTTATTCAACTTGGAAACATATTTAATCGATTCCAATTAATCCTTCCCTTTAAATTAATTAATAACTTAATCAATTTAACATCATCCAACTTAAATGTTTATTTAAAACAATTATTCCTAATTATCAACCTTTAGGTTAATTTCCGATTTACTTGCTTATAAAACTTATTTTAAAACACAAGAAATTGCCGTACAAATCATTTTATAATTACTTTACAAAACCCAATTATAAATATTGATTTGTAATTAAAACCTTTATTTCACATAACTTATATAAAATAAAAAAAATTAAACCTTGCTTCAGTTACAAAAATAAATTTTTATAACTTAAACTTAGTCAATTCGCCTGACGGCGAATCAACATCTCCAAAAGATGGATTTTAGACCATATGCTGCCAATCACTTAATCAACATTCATTTCGACCTTTCCGGAATTGTCTCTAGACTACTTCACCGCTACTTTTCTTTGAATGTTTTGTTCGGCACGTCATTCGACACTTCCTTCAAGTTCACCTGCGCGACTCGGAACTTCCGAGAGCGAAGTTTGCATCCATACATTCTCACAACTTGGGACTAACGACCTGAGGGAGGCCTCCAGAGAGAAGGCACCAAAGCCGAACCTCACGTGACTCGGAACTTTCGGGAGCGAAGTCCAAATTCACGCATTCTCACGACTCGGGACCAACGACCACAGGGAGGCCTAGAGAGAAGGCACCAAAGCTGGACCTCGTGCGACCCAGAACATCCGAGAGCGAAGTCTGCATCCACGTATTCTCATGACTAAGGACCAACAACCTCAGGGAGGCCCCAAGAAAGAAGTACCAAAGCCGGACCTCGTGCGACTCGGAACTTTCGAGAGCGAATTCTGCATATATGCATTCTTACGACTCGGGACCAACGACCTCATTGAGGCCCGAAGTGAGAAGGCACCAAAGTCGGACCTCGAGCGACTCGGAACTTCCGATAGCGAAGTACGCATCCACGCATTCTCACGACTTGGGACCAACGACCTTATGGAGGCCTCGAGAGATAAGGCACCAAATCCGAACCTTGTATGACTCAGAACTTATAAGAGCGAGGTCCGCATCCAAGCATTCTCACGACTCGGGACCAACGACCTCAGGGAGGCCCCGATAGAGAAGGCATCAGAGCCAAACTTCGCATGACTTGGAGCCTTGGCCAAAGAAGATTTCGAGAGCGAAGTCCGCGCTAACAATTTTCACACGATCTGGGATTCCTAACTAATGGAAATCCCGAGAGCAGACTCTACACTCACACATCTCGCACGACTCAGGGACTCCTGATCAAAGGAGATCCCAAGGGAGAAGACTTGGATAACACTCATTTAAGTGTAAGAACAAGTACATTTATGCAAATACAAGAAACAGAAAACTTAAACGAATGTTCAAACACTTAATACGAGTTATGACATAAGAAAAGTCAACTAATACCTTTATTCATAACTAAAAGCAAGTTATATATATCGTTTCTTTCTAACGACATGACATGCAGGAAACCCATGCCATGCCTCCAAAGCGGGGGCCATATTTGCTTATACTATCGGCCACATAACCAAAATATTTATAACTTCCGCAGCAGTCACTAGGGCGACCCATCTTTCTCCTCCTCCTTCTCCATCTGATCCTCCGGCAACCCACCAGTTAGCTGGGGGCACATTTGGAAGTACTATAGGAGGCCTACTCAGAAGTAGGCCTGGGGGCACCAGCCCTCCACCATCTCTGCAACCATCTTCTATGATGTAGTGGTCTCTAAGTTCATCGCCAGAGAAACCGGCACGCTACTCGTTCCCACCTTTGTCTCCCTCTTCGAAGGTGAAACGGAAATGGAAAGCAAGCCCGCTTCTCCAAAAGACACCTCCTCTTCGCTGTGTCGTAGCCTTTTCTCTTCCACCTGATGCTTTGGCTACCCTCCAGTTAGCTCGGGGCACACCAAGAAGTACTTCTGAAGATTCTGCCACTGAATGCAGGCACAGTGGAACCAGATATTCCCTAGTTCCTGCATTCTCACCTAAGACATCCTCTACGCCACCACAGAGCGACCTTTCAGGAGAAAACCTGTCGCGTAGAGAAGATGGTATAGAACCGATGACTTAGCACCATAGAAGTCACCTACGACATCTCTCGATGTTAAGGCTTCCTATATACAAGCATACCAAAATGCGGTGGCAACCTTTTGTTTTAACGACTAAGTCTATAGTCACCGCCAGCAATCAATACCAATCTCATATCGGACCATGATTACGACATGATTGGATCAAGAACCGAACTTGGATAACTCAATAATATATCCATATCTCATGTTCATGTACGAGTGACTAGTCCAAATAAGTTTGTTTCTCGAACATTACACCCATTAGCTATGTTACGTTCGACTTCAATAATAATCCAATCATGCGTCGTCATGTGATGATCCAAACTTGCTAACTCATCCTTAGGACCAAAAATAATTTAGTAGGTACGCAGGCCCAGAAGCAGTCCCCTACCGATTCCTACACCGGCATGGCCATCATAGGACCCGAGGCAGATCCCCACTATTTCCTGCACTGGCCTCATCTTTGTCGTAACCCTTAGAGCAACCGTCTTGAAAGCACGTCCACCTCGCGGGGGAGGCAATCCATAACCAAGGACTAAGCCATAGAAATTACCAACATTCCATTAGTTCCAAGACTCAACAAGAGCAAACACTTCGGAATATGATGACAACCTTTAGCTTCAACAACTAACACCATGTCCATCGCTGACCACCGGTGCGATGCTTTGGTCGAGATGCGACTACATCATGATTGGGTTAGAGATCAAAGCCTGAAGTTGATGACTCAACTATGTGTCCACATTCTATACGCACATCCGAGTCGCCAGTTCAAACAAGTCCTTTCCTTGAGTATCAAGCCACAAGGCCACAATACACAAATCCCGATCCGATCATGCGACGTGGTGAAATAATTCAAGTTCACTAGCTCAAGATCGAAATCAAAGAGACAAGGAATCTTGGAGAAGTCTTCGGAGTGCGAAATTCTGTTTCGTGCTCTCGTGCACTCGCTAAGTTATCATATCCCTCAAACAAACTTCGAGCCCCTGGATAACCTGGAAGATTTACTAAGTGTCTGTGATACGAAGTCCAATCTCGTATCCGCACATACTTAGCGACTTCTCCCTGCACTCCTATTCCGATTTCCCAAAATAAACCCCTCCACATTCATGAGTACTGATCCCGGAGACCCTCTCACTTTCCATATCTTTATTTCCTTCTCCCTGAGGCTTCAGGTTGCTATAGGACTTGTTGGAGTGGTTGATCAATGTATATGACGATTGGGTGAGCTTAGAAATAGTGGCGTAGCTTCCTAGGGGCAATTAAAAAGTTTTAAGCAAGCTTTTATATCTTTGGGTAATTGCATTTTGCTGCCACTAATTTCTTGCTCACATAATACACTTGTAACACCCCGTAATTCTTTAATGCTAAGATTCACAAATCAAGGCAGAATTAAAATTTAAAATCAGAATCAAGGGAAACGGGCTGCGCCATTGCGTTCGTCTCGGAATTCTACATGAAAACGAGTCCGAGTTTGCGTAAATCGGAGTCCGTATGAGGAAGATATGGCCTCCGGAAGATTCAGCGAAGTTCTAATTTCAAAACAGGGCAGAAAAAGGAATTCAAATTCGAAAACAGACCCAGGTTGGGCTGGGCGGGAATTTTCCCGCCCAAGGCACCCAGGTCGACTGGGTAGTCGACCTGGGTCACCCAGGTCGATTGGTTAGTCGACCTGGGGGTCGACCCCCCCTGCTTTTTCCTGTTTTCTGCACCAGATTCGTTTCTCTGTATTTGGACGCCCTTCTGACCAGATTCATTGACTTCTACACTATATAAACAACCCTGGTCTTCTTCTCTATTCACAATTCTTTTCTATCCTTATGCTGCCTCTGAGAAAATATATAAATAAATAAAAATAAGAAGATAATACGAAAATCCAAGACAAGGTTATGTTGCTCAAGTTGTCTAGAAGAGATTCAAAGCTTCAAGATAAGTATTAAAGGCTAAACGTCGCACGAATCATAGCAACGCCTCCTTTCTATTCTAATCTAATCTCTATAAGTCAGTTATTTCTAGATTTGAACGTTTTTTCTCTGTTCGTGACATGAAATTAAGGGAATAAAAGAATATGCCAATTCTCTCTCTCTCTCTATTCGAATCAGTGCCTATACTCTTGAACCTAATTAAGAATTGTTATGATTCGAGGACAAATAAGACCATGACTATGAAACTATGGACCTTAAAACCATATGCCTATGACTATGAACATTTACCTATGACTATGAACATTGCCTATGACTATGGACATTGCCTATGACTATGAAAATTGCCTATGACTGTGAATGTGACTATGAGGATTATTTCCTTGACTAAGCCTATGCCTTTGATTAGGAAATATAAACTATTTCCTATGACATAACAAGGACATCTGTGATTAAACACCTGTGATTCATGACTAGGAAAGTGTTGCTTAAGTTTTGTGACTATGAAATTGGGTCTAAGCCCGATCATCTATTCTGTCTATTCTTGGTTATCTTTGGTTTTAGACCTTGGGAATTTACCTATTAAGTTAGGTCTACCCATGTTCTTGAACCTACGTCTCTATTCTGTCTATTCTTGGTTTTCTTTGGTTTTAGACCTTGGGAATTTACCTATTAAGTTAGGTCTACCCATGTTCTTGAACCGACGTCATTATTCAACCCTTTTTATGCCAGTTAGTATGTCTATCTTTTGCATAGCATCTTTGGTTCATTCCCTATTTTCTACGAACCTAGCTTTATTTATAATCTAGACTGAATCACGATTATACGAACGGTGGGAATGCGGTTTGGGCAAAATATGAAATTTACTAAAAACGTAGTTTAACTTGGAAATTGGCATGAATTGGGAACATGTATTATGGCATGTTCATAGAAATGCAAATTGGATAAATTTGACATGAATTATAAGATGTGTAATTTGAATCTAGTATTGACATGTAAATCTAGCATTTACATGAATAGTGAACTAGAGTAATAAGTCTAGTTTGACGTGAATTAGAATGTTGAATCGGAATTGGATTAGCTAATTTAGCACGGTAAGTATATTGGCATAAATGTGAAATTGGCCATAATTGAGAATAACTGTCAGGTTTAGAAAAATCATGGTTAGTGACACTTAATTTGGTATAGTCCACATACCAAAAAGCATAAATATGATTTAAAAGGGGAAATGGGCCATAAGAATGAATGTAGACAATTTAACATTAAAAGAGTAATTAGGAAATAAGTAAATTAGAAATAATTTACTTATAGAATTTGGCCTGAATGAGGAAATTTAAATTTAGACAAATTAAAGGTTTATTAACGACATCTCTTTTAATGACACACCAGAAAGTTCTAGGGTGACAGAGAGGATAGTGTCTAGGCTTGGGTTTGGAAAATACAAGTTTCCTGCTCTCCCTGGCTATCCCTAACTGATCCGACGAACGGGATGGTTACTTTCAAAACTTGATTTGAAAATAAATTGAAACCCTTTGATCTTAGAAAACACGAATATGCCTAGCCCGAGGTTAGACTGAGTTGCGATGTAAACCTGCCCGTAACCAATCGGCACATCCAGTAGTCGCAACAATACCTGTCTAATGTGAGTGGTAGCGGCTTTAATTTATTTAGTTAAAGCTAGAACAAGAATGGTAGGGTTAAGTTAACTAAGACACTTAACCAGTTCAACATGATAACTAGACTGATGGGTGGGGTTTGGTTCAGACTGACACTTAAGCACAGTTAAGCTAGAATGGGAGGGTTAAGTCCATAGGAACACTTAACCAACTTAACACAGTTAAGCTAGAATGGGAGGGCTAAGTCCATAGAGACACTTAACCAAACTCAAGGTAGCAAAACGAGACTTGTAGGGGTTAAGTAAAGTTAATACACTTAGCCAAATTTATATGTTAACTAGGCTAGAGGTTGGGGTTAAGTAAAATCTAATACACTTAGCCAACTTCGATATGTTAACTGGGCTAGACCGTAGGGTTAAGAAAACCTGAACACTTAACCATTAGGTTGTGATAAAGGAATGAGGTTAAGTCTAAAACATGAAGGGGTAGGGTTAAGTAATAAGAAATATTTAACCAATATAACTTGGTTTGTGGTAGGGTTAAGTCAACGTGAATTACTGATGACACTTAACCAGCTTAACATGATAAATGAAGAGGGTTAAGTTAGCTTGAATTGACTAATGACACTTAACCAATCCAAATTGACGGGAAAGAAAACTAAGTAGTAAACCTTAGTTAAAAGGAGCTAAGTAGTAAACCTTAGTTAAGAAAACAACGATTCTGGAAACTAAGTGGTAAACCTTAGTTGACAAAACTAAGTAGTGATTCTTAGTATAACACGAGGAGGAGCGAACGTCCGTCTGATTAAAAAGAAGGCTCCAACGAATTGGGTTACGAAGCCCGAGGCTTCGAAGGTACGTGAGGGTACTCTTGGTATCCCTCTGTGAGGCAGCAGATGATCCGCCTGGGCCCACAGAGGTTAAGGTCTGTGTAGAAGAACCAGGGGTATGCCTTGGTTGCAATACATGGCAACCTAAAGACTAGGATGGACCGGCGTGATCCGGCGAGCAAACGGTAGCCCTGTGATAGCGACTCGTCGTCTACCATCCATCTTGAGTCAGTCGAGATACGTGAAGCGGAAAGGCGGAGAACTCCAAAAGACCATATACTTGCTATCTAGTTATGGGTGAGGATGGCCATAGGATAGTGGGGCACCGGGGGCCGGCGTATAGTTCTCATTTTACAAGGTGTGCCTTTCATTAGTTGAGGGAGGGGTCAAGTGGGACCATAGCCACTGGAATAAAAACAGACCTTAGCATCTGCATCGACAGATATCTGAAAGCTCCCGACCGAGTTCTGTATTCCTTGATTTTCCCTGTCACAGGACTCGGACCGCACATTACAGGACATGTGCATCTAGACAAGCGATAACGATTCGCGGTATATGCGTGGGGAAGTATAAGAACATATACCACTCTAGGTAGTGTGTCCTAGACTTGGGGGCATCGTTCGACAGGTAGCATAATCCCTAGTTGGACTAGGTGGCATAAATCCTGAATCCGAGAAGCGTTCAGCAGATAGCGTAAACTCTAGTTAAATCTAGAAAGAACTTGATAGAAAACCCTAGATTTGATCTAGGTAATAAATAATGAATGTTTGCTGGAAGGCAATGGAAAATACAGGGATTGGGATCACATTATCGTTACTAGTTGGGACACTAGATAGGCGGTGCAGAGATATAGAAACCAGTATAACAAGGAAATAGCGAAGCGGTGAAAGCATTAGAGCGTATCCAGTTTATCTTATCTTAGCATATCTTGTGATTACTTTGTCTATTCTTGTTGACCCTATCGTCATGGTGTAATCTTGTATTCAGTTAATTCATGTCGTTTTGTTTTTCCATGTTCACATGCTAGAAGTTACTGAACTTACTCAGGATTAATGTCTGACTCTGTTTTCCTTTCGTCTTCTTTTCTTCCGTTCCTCCCCCCCCCCCCCCCAGGTAGAAAAGGAGGGAATAGCATAGCCCAGATTTAGTTGGACCGTCACTCTTTCCAGCTTGAAGAATTGTCGAAGTTTGCTTGGATTCTCTTTTCAGATGCTATGGCTGGCTTTTGCTAAAATCGGGGAATATAAATGTTGTTTCTATGCTTTTTTATTTTGTAAGACAGAAGATACTCTGATATTGTAAAGAAACCATTGTATAAATCATTTTATCAATAAAGTAAAGTTTTATTTTCCGCTGTTTAATTTCTGTCTGTCTTGTAATTTATCTGCATCTTTTACCTTAAAATGCTCCACAGAACTTAGTGCATTCCCTTTGTGAGTGACACTTAGGATGTGGGGTGTTACAACACTGGTCTCTGAATTTTATCCTTCTCGCGAACAAGTACAGAATTGATAGCGTGCGACGATACGACCAAGCATACAAACAAATCTTCATGATCCATGGGATTAGACAATATTGGGGGTTTCTCTAAAAGGTTCAACAAGTTCTGGAAGGCTTTAACACAATCCGAGGTCCACTTAAAGTTTCGCTTCCCTCATTTTATCAAATTGAAGAAAGGTACGCATTTATCAGTGGCCTTGGAAATAAATCTGCTTAACATCACAACTTTTCCTACTAAGCTTTGTACATCTCTAGTCTTCTGTGGTTCGCTGATATTCCTGATTGCTGCAATCTAATCAGGATTAATTTCAATCTAGCGCGAGCTGACAACAAAACCAAGGAATTTTCCTGATGCCACTCCGAATGAGCACTTTAACGGATTAAGCTCCATTCCATAGCGTCTAAGGATATCGAACTTCTCAGCCAAACCTTCCGTGTAGTTGGACAATCGCTTGGATTTCACGAGCATGTCATCCACATAAACTTCCGTGGATTTGACGATTTGATTATAGAACACACGGTTCACTAAACGTTGGTACGTTGCTCCAGCATTCTTCAATCTGATGGGCATTTCCACAAAGCTGTGCAACCCGAGATCAGTGATAAAACTGGTATGTTCTTGATCTAGAGCATGCATGAGAATCTGGTTGTAACCTGAGTATGCATCCATGAAGGAGAGGAGTTCATGTCCTGTTGTTGAATCCACAAGTTGATCAATTCTCGATAACGGGAAGCTATCTTTTGGACATGCTTTGTTTAGATCCAAGAAATCAATGCATGTACGCCACTTCCCGTTTGCTTTTTTGATAAGGACGGAGTTGATATCCACTCGGGATACGTTGTGTCTCTGATGAATCCATTGTCTCTTAATTTCTCTACCTCTTCTTTCAAAGAAGCCGACCTCTCTGGGCCTAGCATACGCCTCTTTTTCTTTACATGAGGATGCTTCGGGTTTATGCTCTGTGAATGACTCATGATTAATGGTGAAATCCCGCACATAGCAGCATCAATCCAAGCGAAAACATCCAGGTTCGCCCATAAAAAGTCGGTCAGCTCCATCATTCGAAAGGGAACCAAGTGAGATCCGATCTTCAACACCTTTGTCGGGTCGTTGTTACTAATCGGAATGTCTATAGTAGCCTCGTTAGGTGTCGCCATTCTGCTTTTCGGATCGTCATCTTCTCTGGGATCTGTCCAGTAACAACCCGGAAATTCTGAACCAATTAAAATTTTTTATTTTAGAAATTTTAATGGAATTTTAACAGTTAAAATAATTTATTTTAAATAATAACGATTAAATATTTATTTTAATCAAAGTTAAAACGAGTAATTCGATTTTAATTATAAAAAGAATTAGAAATAGCGCGGTAGTTTGAAAATTTGAATTTAAACTTTGACTGACTGTACAGGATGCAAAATAAATCGGATTTTAGTGAAACTAAAAATATATAATCTATTTAAAAATACCTTTCCAACGAATCCAAAAAATTGAAATTTCATAGCGGGAATCAAAAGTTATGTCCAGTTTAAAATTTAGAATAGTCACTGTAGATTTTTTTTTTTAATATTAAAAATAGCCATTTTTCAAACGACCTCCGTTTTCGGCGAAACCACTTTTGTTGGAAGAGGAATGTTAAATTATTGCTAGGTTTCAATTTTTATAATTTTTTGAATTAATATGTGAGCGTGGCAAAAGAAAATGTGTTTTATCAATTTCGATAGACCAGAAAATGGCCATTTTTCAAACGGTCTCAGTATTCGACGAAATTATTCTTGTTAGAAACGTATTGTCAAAACATAGCTAGAAATAATTTTTCTGTAATTTTTAGAATTAGTATATGGCCCCAGTAAATTAAAATGTACGATCAAATTTAATAATTAAATGTTTTATATTTAAATTTAAAGACAAACCTATCAAAACAATTGAATTGGGTTATGAAACCTATTCTATTGGCTCCCGAACGGGGGTATTTGCCCAGGGGCGACTTTCGTTGGGCTGAAATTGGATCTTATAGGACTTAACGGGTTAATCTGCAACACTAGTGAATTTAATATTAAAATATTATAAATAGTCTAGATTAATTAGACAACCCTAATACCCTAAAAATACCAGCCACCATCTATCAAACCAAGGGTAGAAACGATTCGGGATTCTCGTCCATTTTCTCTCAATCCATAACATGAAATTCAAAACTACCTAAGAATAATTCGAAGAACTCAACGAGATGTTGCCGATCAACGGTAGTGATAGGAAATTGTGATGTATTGGTGCTGAAATTGGGGCACAAACTGCTAGAGTTTGGAGGCATTTTCCCTGCGCTAGGGGTGCGCGAGGTGTATGGCGTGGCGGGCGTGGGAAGCTGGCGACGACAGCTTCGGAGTGGTGGTTTCTGATCGGGCTCCGGTCCTCTAAAGAGCGGCGCGCAGGTGAACTTCTGCCTCGAAGGATGGGTTTTTTAGTACGTCGATTAACAGGAAGAAGGAGGAAACACACAGCCTTAGTTTTGATAAAGGAAAAGTAAATTATTTTAATTATTTAATAATTATTTCAAATATTATAATTAAAGTTCGAACTATCATAACTTTTTGATACGGACACAGAAAGCGATGATTTCAAAAGCGTTTGACTCGTGAAAGCGAGATCTTCACGATGAAACAGACCAGATCTGAAATGGATTATTTGGAAATTCAGGAAATTTCAAATCTGAATTATAGGCTCGGTGAGATTTCTATTTAAAATTAATTAATTATTTCGATGTGAAATGTATACTTATTTCATGTTGTTGTTGTATGTATATTTGTTGCAATGATTGATTTATTTGTGATTGTGATAAACCATTGAATTGTGTATTCATGTTTGTCAGAATTTTGTGTATACAATAAAAACTGTATTTTTATTGTATATATAAAACATATAATATTCATGTTTGTTATAAAATAGATGCAAACATATAAAATATTATTTTATATGTTATTAGAATACATAGAGAAATGTAAACGTATAAAATATTCTTTTATATGTTATTAGAATATATAGAAAAACGTAAACAAATAAAATATTCTTTTATTTTGCCATTGGAATACATAGAAAATATATGTAAATTGAATTTGTCATCTAATTGTGAATTGTTATGCCAAAAAAAAAAAGAATAATAATAAAATATTCAATTTTATTGTTTACATTAAACATGGTTAGTTGAAATAAAATTAACATTTATGTTAAAACAAGTTAGTAGGAATAAAAAATTTATTTTTAATGTCATAAAAGAGTACATTTTTATGTAATATTGTTTTCATTAGAAAAAAAATAGAATTAAAACACTTCATTTTTTTTTATGTAACATCATTTACAATAAGAAGAATTGAAATAGGAGATTTGATTTTTATTGTCGATTTGTTACAATAAAAAAATATAGTTATTAAAGTTTATATTTTTAAATATCATTTTGTTATAAAAAAAAAAGTTATACCCTTATTGTCACTTAGTGTTCAAATAAAAGAATAAAATAAAAAGATTATGACAAAAGGAATTCATCTTTGTTGTAACTATGTTAAATTAAATGAAATGTTTTTATTGTCATTTTAGATTATAATAAAAATATTAGAATTAAAAGATATATTTTTAGTGTCATCTTAGTAAATAGAAAGATAAGTTTTATTTGTCATTATGTTGCAACATAAAAAGATGCATTTTTGTTCATTAGAAAGAATGAGGCATTTTTAGTTCACTAAAAATGATTAAACAAAATGATACATTTTTATCATTTAAATAGAATGAGACAAAATTATTCAATTTTGTCATTTTAAAAGATTAAGACAAATATATTCACTTTTGTCATTTAAAAGGAATGAGACAAAATATTCATTTTTGTCACTTAAAATGAATGAAACAAAAACATTCACTTTTATCAAATTAAAATAGTTAAACCCGATTTGTCACTTTTATCAATTTATAAAAGTTGAAACTATTTTGTCGCTTTTGTCAAAATACCAAAGTTGAAACTATTTTGTCGCTTTTGTCAAAATACCAAAGTTAAAACTATTTTGTCGCTTTTGTCAAATTACCAAAGTTAAAACCATTTTTGTCGCTTTTGTCAAAATACCCAAGTTGAAACCATTTTGTCGCTTTTGTCAAATTATCATAGTTAAAACAAATTGGTCACTTTTGTCAAATTATAATAGTCCAAAAAAACATTATCATTTTTGTCGCATTAGATTTGACAAAACCAGTATATCACTTTTATTTGTTTTGATAAATTAGAATTGTCGATAGAACAAACAAATCGCTTTCATTTGTTTGTGTGAATTAGAATCGTCGACACCACATCACTTTATTTGTTTTGTTGAAATATATTTGTGGACAAAACAAAGTCATCATTTTGATTATTTTGTTGAAATTGATTTGTCAACAAAACAAAGCCATTATCTTTATTGTTTTGTCGTAATAGGTTAGTTAAATCAAAATATACATTTTGTCAAAATATACATTTTTGTCAAAATAGATCAGTTGAATTAAACCATATATTTTTGTCAAAATATACACTTTTGTCAAGATAGATTAGTCGAATCAAAATACACATTTTTTCGAAATGAACATTTTTGGCCAAATAGCTTAGTTGAACCAAAATATTTATTTTTGTCAAAAATACAATAGTTGAAACAAAAATTATATTTTGTTAAATATGACTGTTGAAAACAAAAATTACATTTGGTTAAATATGACTGTTGAAAACAAAAATTACATTTCTGTTAATTAGATTTGAAATAAAAACAAAAATCACATTTTTTGTTAAATAAAGAAGTTAACCACAAATAGCATTTTTATTAAATAGGTTTGTGTTACGACAAAAACATTCATTTTGATAAAATAGAATTGTCAGCAAAATGGATGTATCACTTCTTATACATTTTATTGAAATATAATTTATATGCAAATATAAAAATCACTTTTAATTGCATAACATACAATAGAATTTATATGCGAATATAAAAATCATTTTTATTTGCCAATTTACATTAGAATCTATATTCAAATATAAGAATCATTTTTATTTGCATAACATATAGTAGAATCTATATGCAAACATAAGAATCATCTTTGTTTGCAAATAAGTTGAATAGTTATAAAGTAATGATTTTTGATATTAAAACCGAATTGGAGTTTTAATGAAACTTTAAAAAGAAAATTTAAGAATAAATTTAAAAGAATTTATCTTTGATAAATTGATGGGATAATTTCCCTAATAATATGAATATTTTATTTAAAGAATATTCTTAATTGGAATGAGGCCTTGGATGTATCTTTATAGTACTTGATTTTTAATTATAAAAATATGTGAGTTATTCGAATAAACCAGTTTTAACCCATTCTGAATAATTATTACGACGATTAAAGTCAAAGACATTGAAGACAGTGGATGAAGACCGGTGATCTTCACATCGAATGGCAACTACTGATGTCTGACATTGGATCGCTCCTAGTAAAGGGTTAAAGTGGTACTTTGTCCGGACGTACTTGTTGATTGTCCGGATAAGTGAGCACCTCACTTCCGTTGTAATAACCAGGAAATTCTGAGTCAATTAAAATTTTTTATTTTAGCAATTTTAGTGAATTTTGAATATTTAAAATGAATTATTTTAAATAATAAGGAGAAGAGAGATTTATTTTGAATAGAATTAGAACGTATATAGTTATATGAATCGTCGTTAGAATATAATTATTTATTTATAATTACAAAAGGAATTAAAAATGGTGCGGTAGTTTGAAAATTCGATTTCAAAGTTCAAATGAATGTACATGATTCAAAATAAACCGGATTTTAGCGAAACCAAAAATATTAGGATCTAATTGAGAATATCTTTCCAACGAGTCCTAAAAATTGAAATTTCATAGCGGGAATCAAAAGATATGCCCAGTTGAAAATTCAGAATAGTTGCTATGGAATTCTAGCCCTTAAAAATGTAAATTTTGCAAACCACCTCGGTTTTCGACGAAACTACTTTTGTTGGATCCGTGATGTCAAGTTATTGCTAAGTTTCAAAATTCGTAATTTTCTGAATCAATATGTGAGCGTGGCGAAGCAAAACGCGTTTGTGTAGTTTCAGTTGATTTTAATCGACTGGAAATGGCCATTTTACAAACGGTCTCGAAATATGACGAAATTAGTTTTGTTAGGACCGTATCGTCAATACGAAGCTAGAAAATATTTTTTGGGAATTTTTAGAATTTGTATGTGGCCCCAGTAAATTGAAATGCGCGTTCAAATTCAATATATAGAGTTATATGTTGATTTTGATGGAAACTGATTAATAACTATTTTTAGTTCTCACACCAGTCCTATGACTAACATGGAGTTTATTGTTTTAACCTAAACTCTGGATGCCCTTATTTAGACATGGGCAGCTAGTAGTTTTGGTTTTGCAGATTTATATTCACAGGATCCTGGTTTATAGCTGGAACGATACTCGGAAAGCTATGTATCTGTGTATTACTTTCAGTTGTGGTTTGTATTATTTTTCCGCTGCTATGTAATTTATTGTAATCTCTGATATTTATCAAATGTATTTTATCCATTCATACTCTGTATATTCTTGCATTCTGATGTAATTTTTGTAATAAACAATGGAATGTTCTTCTGTTTGCGTTCGAACTTGTCGTGTTCTCAAAACAATCAGGGGTTTCGAACGGTCTTAGTCGGTTTAGCGATCGATTTGGATCGAGCGAAATTCCTGGTCGTTACAGCTTGGTATCAGAGCTTTGGTTTACAGAGCTGGGAGAACAAGGCACATTAGAACCAAACGAAAGAATTCATCAGAGATTGGATTAGTAATATCCAATGAGAATGACTCGTTAGAGATGGGATTAGTAGTATCCTAGAACGAATGTGAAGGGTATATTTTTAAAATTGAAAACAAGTTTTGTTTTGAAAATCTAAATAAATTATACAAATTTGATTATTTATTATATTTGAATTTGGACAATCCAGTATATATAGATTTTGCGTATACATCTGATCCGCGTGTATTTGGAGTTTTAATATATTGGATAGATGTAGAATCACGCTCTAGTCGCCCGGAGATGATTCTGATGATTGACTAGTCGTCATCAATATTCATGTTCGAGTGACGAAAGTGAGATTTCTATATATTTCCAATTGACTGGTGTGAGAACCAAAATTAGATAGGGATTATTTGTTGTGATTTGGCATCAAAAATCTGATTTTTTGACTATATATCCAAGTTATGAATTTGAAAAGATAATCAACTAATTGATTGCTTATTGTGTTGTTTGATTATTGGTTAATTAATTAAAATGTTGAACCTTTAGCCAAATTGATCAAATAGTGAATTGTATTGAAAATTTATTTCATTTGCATACATATACATGTACTTACACTGAATAGGTCATAGCAAAAAGGCTAGAGCAGAAGAATAAAATTGTTTGTCCGACAAATAGGTACAATTTTACAAATTTATTGGGTTTGGATGATTTTATGAGCAGCTTGGCTGCTTCCTTTCCTTTTTGGATTGATGAGGGCCATGGGAGGCTATTTGAAATATCCCGAAGCTCTCGGTGCAGGGGAGGTTATGGCGAAATTTTTCGAAAATTTAGGGTGTTAGCCAAATTTTTGAAAAATTTGAAAAGTTCTTAGAAACTGAAAAGTTGAAGAACTTAAGCCGTAATGGAAATAATGAAAGTTGAGTTGGTTTGTAAAACAACTTTCAGCTTCGTTCCTTTTCGGGGACGAAAAGTTTTAAGTGGGGGAGATTGTAATAACCCGGAAATTCTGAGCCAATTTAAAATTTGTATTTTAGCAATTTTAGTGAATTTTGAATATTTAAAATGAATTATTTTAAATAATAAGGACGAGAGATTTATTTTGAATAGAATTAGAACGTATATAGTTATATGAATCGTCGTTAGAATATAATTATTTATTTATAATTATAAAAGGAATTGAAAATGGCGCGGTAGTTTGAAAATTTGATTTCAAAGTTCAAATGAATGTACAGGATTCAAAATAAACCGGATTTTAGCAAAACCAAAAATATTAGGATCTAATTGAGAATATCTTTCCAACGAGTCCGAAAAATTGAAATTTCATAGTGGGAATCAAAAGATATGCCCAGTTGAAAATTCAGAATAGTCGCTATGGAATTCTAGCCCTTAAAAATGTAAATTTTGCAAACCACCTCGGTTTTCGACGAAACCACTTTTGTTGGATCCGTGATGTCAAGTTATTGCTAAGTTTCAAAATTCGTAATTTTCTGAATCAATATGTGAGCGTGGCGAAGCAAAACGCATTTGACTAGTTTCAGTTGATTTTAATCAACTGGAAAATGGCCATTTTACAAACGGTCTCGAAATTTGACGAAATTAGATTTGTTAGAACCGTATCGTCAATACGAAGCCAGAAAATATTTTTTGGGAATTTTTAGAATCCGTATGTGGCCCCGGTAAATTGAAATGCGCGTTCAAATTCAATATATAGAGTTATATGTTGATTTGGATGGAAACTGATCGAAACGATCGAATCAGCTTACGATACATATCCCATTGTGTTCGGAATGGGGGTAATTAGCTAGGGACGACAGGCGATGGGCCTCGTTTAAAGGTCGAATAAAAAAGTCAACTTTTTTTGAAATTAAAAATAATAAAAATAAAATGAATAAATTTGCATACCCCCCCCCCCCGCCCCATGTTCAGTTTCTCATTCAAATCCCACTCCCTCAAATCGAAAAGCAGAAACCCGATGGCCCCTCCCCCGTCGCCTTTCTCACCAGCACCCGTCACCGCGTCGATACGCGAGTTATTCAAAAAGACCGGGTTTATCCCATTCTGAATAACTGATTCGACGTGGTGTCGAAGAGGAAGACGATGGTCGAAGACCGGAGGTCTTCACATCGTTTGGGTGATTACTGATGATCTTGATTGGGCTGTACACCCAAGAGGAGGGAATCAGTTGGTGATCGTCCAGACGTACTTGGAGATCGATGGATATGCGAGGTACAAGGTGCCTCCAGTTTCATTCAGACCAAGAATGAACTTGTAAATAGACTGTGTGTCTGACATTGGATTTTAGTCTGTGTGATTGATTTCTATTAAATATATATCTGTTTGGCGGCGAAGAATTTATTCTCTTGCTTAACGCCCTTCTCTGAGACGTACGAGCTCAGGGGTTATATATTGATGGATATCAATCGCATGGAGTGAATTGCCTGTGTGGCATGCCTAAGTGGCAATTGATCAAGGCTTATGTTGAAAAGCAAAGTCTTGTGGTTGATGATCAAAGCACCGCCTGTGTGGCATAACTTTGTGTAACGTTGATTCGCGAGCCTCACACCCCGGTTGTGAACCATAAACGGGAGAGGACCTCAGGGAGGGCATGCGTTTCCTTCTAGCTAGGGTGGTGTCAGTGACCTACCAACCCTGACATTTATATTACTTTCACCTGTGTGGTTGTTGCTGTTGCGAGGCGCCTCAGATATATCGGTCGATCCGGGACCGATGGAATCATTGGACTCATTGATACTCCAAAGGGTGGGGAAACGTAGTGTTCAGGCATTTTAATCCACACCGGTGGACCGACCCTGTCGCTCCAAGGGTCACTCAAGCTCTGATCCTTAGACACGGGCTAGAGCGTCTCGAATCGGTAGAGGACTATCTTTTGCCTTGGTTCACAGACGGAAATCCAACTTCCAATACGTGATATTGCGGTTTTAATTGTAAACCTATATATGGCAATATGATATATGATACCCATGCCGTCTATGATTGATACTTATGATTGAAATTGTTTTGACACTATGCACCTATAGTAATAATAAAAGATGAAATTTAGCGTATCAAGCATTCTTTGGCTATTATATGGTAAAACCCTATCCTCCGGTTTATGTTGCATTGTGTGATGGGACCTGTATCTTATAATAGCTTCATTGTTCTTTATTTAGCATTGCGCTGCTGTTTTGTGCACTGGTATTCTTGGGAGGAAACCCGTTCCGTGTTATACGGCGTGGTCCCTTGATTTACCTAACTTTAAAATGAAGATTAATAACTTTTTTTAGTTCTCACACCAGTCCCATGACTGACCTGGAGTTTATTGTTTTAACCTGAACTCTGGATGCCCTTATTTTAACATAGGCAGCTAGTAGTTTTGGTTTTGCAGATTTATATTCACAGGATCCTGGCTTAAACTGGAACGATACTCGGAAAGCTCTGTATCTGTGTATTACTTTCAGTTGTGGTTTGTATTATTTTTCCGCTGCTATGTAATTTATTGTAATCTCTGATATTTATCAAATGTATTTTATTCATTCATACTCTGTATATTCTTGCATTCTGATGTAATTGTTGTAATAAACAATGGAATGTTCTTCTGTTTGCGTTTGAACTTGTCGTGTTCTCAAAACAATCAGGGGTTTCGAACGGTCTTGGTCGGTTTAGCGATCGATTTGGATCGAGCGAAATTCCTGGTCGTTACAGCTTGGTATCAGAGCTTTGGTTTACAGAGCTGCGAGAACAAGGCACATTAGAACCAAACGAAAGAATTCACCAGAGATTGGATTAGTAATATCCAATGAGAATGACACGTTAGAGATGGGATCAGTAGTATCCTAGAACGAATGTGAAGGGTATATTTTTAAAATGGAAAACAAGTTTTGTTTTGAAAATCTAAATCAATTATACATATTTGATTATTTATTATATTTGAATTTGGACAATTCAGTATATATAGATTTTGCGTATACGTCTGATCCGCGTGTATTTGGAGTTTTAATATACTGGATAGATATAGAATCACGCTCTAGTCGCCCGGAGATGATTCTGATGATTGACTAGTCGTCATCAGTATTCATGTTCGAGTGACGAAAGTGAGATTTCTATATATTTCCAATTGACTGGTGTGAGAACCAAAATTAGTTAAGGATTATTTGTTGTGATTTGGCATCAAAAATCTGATTTTTTGACTATATGTCCAAGTTATGAATTTGAAAAGATAATCAACTAATTGATTGCTTATTGTGTTGTTTGATTATTGGTTAATTAATTAAAATGTTGAACCTTTAGCCAAATTGATCAAATAGTGAATTGTATTGAAAATTTATTTCATTTGCATACATATACATGTACTTACATTGAATAGGTCATAGCAAAAAGGCTAGAGCAGAAGAATAAAATTGTTTGTCCGACAAATAGGTACAAGTTTACAAATTTATTAGGTTTGGATGATTTTATGAGCCGTTTGGCTGTTTCTTTTTCTTTTTGGATTGATGAGGGCCACGGGAGGCTATTTGAAATATCCCGAAGCTCTCGGTGCAGGGGAGGTTATGGCGAAATTTTTCGAAAATTTAGGGTGTTAGCCAAATTTTTGAAAAATTTGAAAAGTTCTTAGAAACTGAAAAGTTGAAGAACTTAAGCCGTAATGGAAATAATGAAAGTTGAGTTGGTTTGTAAAACAACTTTCAACTTCGTTCCTTTTTGGGACGAAAAGTTTTAAGTGGGGGAGATTGTAATAACCCGGAAATTCTGAGCCAATTTAAAATTTTTATTTTTGCAATTTTAGTGAATTTTGAATATTTAAAATGAATTATTTTAAATAATAAGGACGAGAGATTTATTTTGAATAGAATTAGAACGTATATAGTTATATAAATCGTCGTTAGAATATAATTATTTATTTATAATTATAAAAGGAATTGAAAATGGCGCGGTAGTTTGAAAATTCGATTTCAAAGTTCAAATGAATATACAGGATTCAAAATAAACCGGATTTTAGCGAAACCAAAAATATTAGGATCTAATTGAGAATATCTTTCCAACGAATCCGAAAAATTGAAATTTCATAGTGGGAATCAAAAGATATGCCCAGTTGAAAATTCAGAATAGTCGCTATGGAATTCGGTTCCTTAAAAATGTAAATTCTGCAAACGACCTCGGTTTTCGACGAAACCACTTTTGTTGGATCCGTGATGTCAAGTTATTGCTAAGTTTCAAAATTCGTAATTTTCTGAATCAATATGTGAGCGTGGCGAAGCAAAATGCGTTTGACCAGTTTCAGTTGATTTTAATCGACTGGAAAATGACCATTTTACAAACGATCTCGGAATTTGACGAAATTAGCTTTGTTAGGATTGTATCGTCAATACGAAGCTAGAAAATATTTTTCGGGAATTTTTAGAATCCGTATGTGGCCCCGGTAAATTGAAATGCGCGTTCAAATTCAATATATAGAGTTATATGTTGATTTTGATGGAAATTGATCGAAACGATTGAATCAGCTTACGATACATATCTCATTGAGTTCGGAATGGGGGTAATTAGCTAGGGACGACAGGCGGTGGGCCTCGTTTAGAGGTCGAATAAAAAAGTCAACTTTTTTTGAAATTAAAAATAATAAAAATAAAATGAATAAATTTGCATAACCCCTCCCCTCCCCCCCCCCCCCCACGTTCAGTTTCTCATTCAAATCCCACTCCCCCAAATCGAGAAGCAAAAACCCGATGGCCCTCCCCCGTCGCCTTTCTCACCAGCACCCGTCACCGCGTCGATCCGCCCCCCTAGGTGGCGCCGCCGCTGGCCAAACCCCCCTCTCTCCTTCAGCTCCCCCTCCCTGTAAACCCGTGCAACCCATCTCCACCGAACCCAAACCCCTCTTCCGCCGCCACCCACCTGAACGGCAGCTACCGCCTCCGTTGACTTCACCTCCGTCCACCAATACAGTTGAACACCCCTTCCTCCTTCGAACGACTGTAAGTAAGTATTTATTTATTTCTTTTATGAAATCAGTTTTTTTCTTTTCTTTTATAATATAGCAACATAAAAAAAATGGGTTTTTACAAATAAAAATATGATTTTTATTTATATTTTGGACATATAAGGATCCGATCTTTATTTAGATGAACAACGATATAAAGAAGGGATTTTTATCATAAGAATGACATAGTAAAAATTTGATTTTTGTTTATTGAATGACATAGTAAAGATTCGATTTTATTTGTAGAAAAGAATTGATTTTTAATGCTATGAAAGGATTGATTTTTAATGTTATGAAAGATTTAATTTCAAAAATATAAGAGACTTGATTTTGAGAGATATAGAAAGGCAAGATTTTCAAATAAACAAAGAGTTGATTTTATTATGCATAACGAAATAAAAAGATTTGACTTTTATTATAGAGAATATAAAAATGTGATTTTTATAGCGATGATATAAAAATTCGATCTTTATTTTAGAAGTAGATATAAAAATATAATTTTTATATAGGAAGGAGCGTTATAAAAATATAATCTTTATTGGAAGAAGAGCGTTATAAAAATATAATTTTTATATAGAGAATAGCGTGATAAAAGTATGTTCTCTATTATATGAACACTGTTGTAAAAATAGAATTTTTATCTATATAGTAGCGTTGTAAAAATAGAATTTTTATCTATATAATAGCGGTGTAAAAATAGAATTTTTATCAATATAGCAGCGTTTTAAAAATGTGATTTTTATATATGTAGTTAATACGGGCAACGAAAGTGACAAAAGGCGAGAACGGTGAAGATTTTCTACATATGAAGAGTCGTGGCGTTTGGTTTAGCTAGTCGGTGAGAACTCCTCACTTTTATTTCTATTACTAGTTTGAAATATATACTAGGATGCAGACGGTGCTTAGCAGCACCTGACACCCGTCGTCCACAGACCATGGATGACTTGTTTGCTTGATTGTTGTGTAGTGAAATTTGATTGTGTGATGGTGAATGAAATAAAATATTTTATAGTGGAAAATATTTTATAATTAAAAATATAATTTTTAACGTGTATATAAAATAAATATTTATAAATAAATCGGATGATTTGTTTATATACACGGATTCGACTGATATTGATTAGGACGATAAATTTTACACATCGCCCAACTCAACAAATAAAATCTGTGTTTGTTGATTTGAAACCCCACACGGGTATTGGGATGATATTTGATGTACACTAATCCTGATTATTTAGTTGTATGTCAATCGATGGGTTGACAGATGGTGTAAGCGTTAATTATTTATATTTAATACTTATGCAGTTGTGTGGCGCACTCTGGATGATGGTTGATGATTTATCATTGCTATTATATACATGTGTTGCAGGGAATCCATATAATTAACGTTATATGGTAATTGATTGGGCCTCATTCCAATTTGGAAAATAAGAAATATAAATTCATGTGTTGAATAGAAATATATATTCATGTGTTGAATAGAAAATATATTCATGTATTGAATAGAAATATATATTCATGTGTTGAACAGAAAATATATTCATGTGTTGAATAGAAAATATATTCATGTGTTGAATAGAAAATAGATTCATGTGTTGAATAGAAATTAAATTCACATGTTGAATAAAAATATAAATTCATGTGTTGAAGAAAATATTCCTTTGTTGAATAGAATAACGAAGTTATTGAAATATATAAAGCCGTGTTGGTTAGATATGCGCCATTTTGATGCGAACGATATTTAGATCGATTATATTCGTTTTTATAATTAATATAAAAAAGGAAGTGATTTCAAAATATAACGTTTTGAAAATATTACCATTTATATATATATATATATATATATATCGATGATATGGAATATTCAATTTTGATTAGAAATTGAATAGGAAGTTGAAATCGTTTTGAAAACAAAGTTAAAACGATTTATAAAATACGTTTTGAATTGAAATCGACGAAATATATAATATATATATATATATAATGGCCTGAATAGAACGCGCCGCGCTGCGGCAGTTCGCGAATTTTGACCATTGACTTCGAATGGATATTACGGGAGATCCGACCGTCGGATTCTCCTAAAACGGTACTGTTGGGTTCGTATCGAAAAGGGCTTTCTAACGAATATTAGAAATTATAAATCTAACGGTTGGATTTGGAATTATGTCCAAATCAAATTTGGAAAAGGTCACTGTAAGTGCAGTTGGATGGCTGTTGATGGAAATCGACTGTACGGGCCTTGATAAAATTATTAAAAATAGTAATAATTTGTGTAAAATCATAAGAAATGATTTGGGAAGAATTGGGATGAAAAACTCCATATTTGAAAAGATAAGAATAAATTTTTATCGAAATGAAATGGTTTTGAACTAGAATTAAAATCCATTTATTTTTAAAATAAATAAATTGAATTTGAAATGATTTTAAAAGTAACCAGAATTTCGAATAATTGAATTGGAATGGATTTGAATCGAAATTGTCTTCGGAATATTTCGATGTTGGATTTCGCGATGGTACAGATATTGTTATGGGAAATTGAAAGATATATTAATATCATTATTTCCAATACGATATTTGTTGGTCGTAGAATTTGATATTGAATATAAGCCAGTATATTTTCTATTCAGAGCCTTGTATTTAATATCAAATGGGATTTGGGTTTGTCGTGAATGGTGTCTTCATTAACCCTGTTCTTAAACCTAGTTGAGAAAAAGATTAGATCTTTTTATTTAGATTTAATGAAGTGTACCAATTAAATGGTATTTAATTGGAGTTGAATTTGAATTGATTTTTGGGTTTATCGTGAACGGTGTTTTAAATAACACTTGTTCTTTAACCCGATAATTAATGGAATGTGATTTTGGGTTGTCGTGAACGGTATCTTCAATAATACTGTTCTTAGACCCAACTGAGTTAAGAAAATCAAAAACTAACTAGAGATTAGTTAAGTTGAATGGTTTTTTTGGGTATTGATCTGATGTTGGTTTCGGCCTTCGGGGTAAATACTTAGGGAATTGCTTACTTGCTATTTTACGGTTAAAGGCTGATAGAATGTGATATGATTTTGGGGTTTATCGTGAACCGTGTTTTAAATGACAACGGTTCTTTAACCTAGTTAAAGATTAAAACTAAGCGGAGTTTTAATGAATCTTTAATTTGATTGAAATGATCGAGAATGGAGTATCACCAGTTTTGCTCCAAGCGATAGTTAAATCTTTAACTAGATTTGAACGTGAAATGGTAATTAACTTTACCGATAACACCGTGGCGTTAGATATGGAGTATTAGCAGTTTTGCTCCTTGGGATGAATAGGTTGGGATTAGGAAATAAAATAAATGATTACTTCGGTGTGGTTCGCTAATCCCGACTAGTTTGAATTGATACTCAAAGAAGATTAAAGAATAAATTTAAAGAATTTATCTTTGATAAAATTAATGGAAACCTTTCCCAAAGTATAAGAATATTTGAATAAAAGAATATTCTGAATTGGAATGAGGCGTATGTTGTGATTGTGTAACACTTGTTTATTGTATACGCGAGTTATTAACAAAGACCGGGTTTATCCCATTCTGAATAACTGATTCGATGTGGTGTCGAAGAGGAAGACGGTGGTCGAAGACCAGAGGTCTTCACATCGTTTGGGTGATTACTGATGATCTTGATTGGGCTGTACACCCAAGAGGAGGGAATCAGGTGGTGATCATCCAGACGTACTTGGAGATCGATGGATATGCGAGGTATAAGGTGCCTCCGGTTTCGTTCAGACCCAGAACGAACTTGTTAATGGACTGTGTGTCTGACATTGGATTTTAGTCTATGTGATTGATTTCTATTAAATATATATCTGTTTGGCGGCGGAGAATTTATTCTCTTGCTTAACGCCCTTCTCTGAGACGTACAAGCTCAGGGGTTATATATTGATGGATATCAATCGCATGGAGTGAATTGCCTGTATGGCATGCCTAAGTGGCAATTGATCAAGGCTTCTGTTGAAAAGCAAAGTCTTGTGGTTGATGATCAAAGCACCGCCTGTGTGGCATAGCTTTGTGTAACGTTGATTCGCGAGCCTTACACCCCGGTTGTGAACCAAAAACGGGAGAGGACCTCAGGGAGGGCATGTGTTTCCTTCTAGCTAGGGTGGTGTCAATGACCTACCAGCCCTGACATTTATATTACTTTCATCTGTGTGGTTGTTGCTGTTGCGAGGCGCCTCGGATATATCGGTCGATCCGGGACCGATGGAGTCATTGGACTCATTGACACCCCAAAGGGTGGGGAAACGCAGTGTTCAGGCATTTTAATCCACATCGGTGGACCGGTCCTGTCGCTCCAAGGGTCACTCGAGCTCTGATCCTGAGACACGGGCTAGAGCGTCTCGAATCGGTAGAGGACTATTTTTTGCCTTGGTTCACAGACGGAAATCCAACTTCCAATACGTGATATTGCGGTTTTGATTGTAAACCTATATATGGCGACATGATATATGGTACCCATGCCGTCTATGATGTTGTATATAACGTTGTTGTATACATAATTATATGATTTTTGTTTAATGATAACAACCAAATAAATATTATTATAAATGTGTTTGAAATCGTACTGTTAAATATATACATCACTGACTGAAATATAGTATTTAGATTTAAATGAAATACGGCAATACAGACATTGATATATTCATACTGTATTCTATTTAAATTGAATATTCTATTTCAATAACACAACAGTACAAATCTTATAAACTCCACTATTTAAACACTCACAGAATATTTGTACTAATAAATAACAGAATAGAATAGACGAGTTTGCTTGACAACAATAAGATATTATTTTATTTCAATCAAACTTGTGTATTACAAATTACAGTACAACTTCATTTCAGTACACAGCTTCCCACTATAACACTAACACTCGTATATATATAAATATTTTGATTTCATACATTTCAATATACAATTTTATATACACTCATTTACATATTGACACACTGGCTTCTTCAGTCTTCTGCCTTCACAGCTTACAAGTCAGTCTTCACTTCACAGTCAGTCCAGTCTTCATACCTGTCATATATAGAAACAAACACACA
The DNA here is from genome assembly GCA_030737875.1 of Allium sativum. Lineage (NCBI taxonomy): Eukaryota > Viridiplantae > Streptophyta > Magnoliopsida > Asparagales > Amaryllidaceae > Allium > Allium sativum. Next base: position 933,066,446 of record CM060912.1, on the reverse strand, counting down.
GTACACTACAACAAGAATAGAACAGAAATAATTTACAAAATTTATGCAAATATAAATTTTATTTTTAAAATTTTATTTGCCTCAGTTTTCTGGTGTGTTTTCTCATCATTTTTCATGACTTGATCTGATTCATCTGTGTCTAGGCAGACAGTTTGTATATGAACAGGGACAGAAAAAAAAAATCTTTCTGATGGCTGCATATACACACGTGTATAAATATACACGTGTGCATTGCCTCGCCGATCAGTGTGCGACTGAGGAGCAGCCACGTGGACCAACTCGACTCAGCGCATGGCAAACCCAAATTCAAATCAACTCAGCAAACAAGGTAGTTTCAAAGAGGGTGTAAGCATGTCAAGCGCAACAACAACTCAAGAATGACATAAATGCATTGTCAAATGAGACACGAAAGTGAACATTGCTTGTGCATAATGTTTCATGTTCATGGTGGTGTACAACAGTGCAAAACAGGGTGGACAAAATGTTTCAGTATGGGTGAAAACAGTTCAAGTATATCAAGTGGTCGAGCTCAAGAGTGCAAGTCAACATAGCATTAAAATGGTTTTGAAAAACCCAAAAACACCAAAGTGATCAAAACAGCATGTTTTCAAGTCAACTCATGTATACAACCGGTTTCAAGTGACAAGGACAAATCAGCATGCACAAACAAAATCTGTACAAGTACACAGCATGGTGGAGCAGGTGTATTGTGTTCTAGCTAAGAAAATCATGGTTCAATGAAGAATGTCAATGTCAAGAAGTCCAGCAAAATGGTCTGGTCGAGATAAGTGGAATTCAAGTGCATGTATGAGTTACAAAATACAGGGTATATATTGGCAACAAAGTATATGTGTGCAAAAGTTTTTCAGGAATGGTACAACATATGCACAACTCAAGTTAGCATGAACTAGAGACAAGAACACAATGGTGATCAAGTTAACATGGACAAGCCAATATCAATAGTGAAAAGCAAAGTGATCAAGTGTCGAGCAAATCTTACATGAAGCACAGCAAGGTGTCAAAACAGCACAGTAATGGTACATCATTCATACTTGTTCAAGACAGTGTAACATGGTGATAGTGAATCAAGTGTGGGATACATGTCATCCATCACAGCAAATGATATACATGGTTCAGCAAGCAATTTTACAAATGAAGCAGCATAGATGTGGTGAAAATGGACTCATATATATATATATATATATGTGCACAAATATGATCAAGTGTTAACACACAAGTCCATTTGGAAAAAAAATTTAGAGATCAAGGATTTCAAACAATAAATCAAGAAATCTGCAAATCAGTTTTTGGCATAAAATAAATTTCCAACAATTATATGGATGGTGAAATTTGGCAAGGTTCAGAAACCAAATTGCTTTCAGAAATAAAACAAATTGCAAAACAGTTTCCGGAAACAAAGTATTTTATTTGGCAAGTAGGAAATCAGTGCATGACCAAAAAGATAACCAGTGGTTCAGAGAATTAACTCACGAGCAAATGACTTGGAAAACAATCAATTGTTTCCAGTTTTGGCATCACACATTCAAAGTCAAGATTCAATCACACAAAACATATTGGGCAAAGTTTTTAAAATGTTTCCTGAAATACTCATGCTGTTTTCTAAAGTCGGGAAATCAAACAAAGACTTTTCATTTCGATCAAAATGGAATTATTATTTTGCACTGCTGGCAGTAGTCAAAATAGGAATCATATTCTCACAAATCAATTCTCAGAAATTTTATCAATTCAACATTCACGCAAGACAGTAAAGCCCAGAATTGAAACCGCAAAATCAGTCAAGCCATTTATGGTGAAATCAGAGTTTAGGGTTTTTATTTCTACCCTATATTTATTCACACCATTTTCATCATAGGCTTTTAATCGAAATCCAAGCACCAATTATTAAAAAGAACAGAGAGAGTAACATTCAGATTAACTCATAGTCTTTCAGAAGGTTTCGATCGAGAGAGAGAATCCAAATCAATCCGATCGAGGAAGATAAAGAAGCCATCAATACTTTCGAGCCTCCAGAGAAAATTCCAGAAGCAATTCATAACAACAATCGATCGATTTGGGGAAGAACAAGGAAACTCTAGCTCGGATTCCTTTTCAAGCCGCCTCCATTTTTTTCAGAGAACAAAGGGATCAGATACAAATGAATGTGCCGGCTTTCTTTAAAGGGCTTAAGTGTTTTTTTAATGTTAAAAGAGGATGACCCCTTTTTTAACTCCTTTATATTACTAGGGTTTCAAGTTTTTTTTATTTTGTATTGTATTTTAATTTGCTTAGTAAAAATCATCTGAACAGTTTTCTAGTGTCTGTATAAACTAGAGTGAATCAGTCAGGGTCTTGACTGTCAGTTTCAGAGTCTGTAAAATCTGGGTTACGGATTACAGGGTTGTAATTTGGGAAATCTGATCGAGGGGATATCGGTCAGTTTACGGTTTTGAGCGTAGGGTTAGAATAGGAGCAGGGTTTGCAAGTGTACATGGTCTTGTATGCTGATTGACATAGAAATGTGTTTATTTTTATTATCTTTTGTATATAAATAAATATTACTTGGGTATTGTTTTGTTACTTTTACAGATATTCCAACCCAGCCTGCATGCAACCAGGAAAGTAGAGAAATAGAGATGAAATTGATATATATTTACATTTTGAAGAATTGTAGATGAAGATCTCACATCTAGTTGCTGTTGGACAAGAAAAGGATTGATAAAAAGGCTTTGCACATCACAAATCAATGAAGAAGTGTCAAGGAAGCAAAAGGAAAAGAGAAAAGGCCCAAATTTGCTTTATTTATCTAAGGCCCATTTATGTTTCTTATTGTAAACTCTCTTGTGATTTCCCTAAGGCCCATTTATCATTAGGGTTAGGGTTAGGTTTGGCTATCTATCCTATAAATACCCTTGTAATGCCCTTGTAGCCACCATCCTATATCTCATTCTATTCTCTTCTTCATTAATAAAACTCATTTTTATTTTAATGAAATTTTCTATTTCTTAGCAATTAGTGTTGTCTACGCGATTAGATTCGGTAGAACACTATTTGTACTCTGCATTTCTTTTCATTAGTGATTGACCGTCTGATTAGATTCAGCGGTAATCCTAATTTTATTTCCTGTTGTTATTTATATTCTGCACTTTTATTTTCTGTATTTTAATCGCGTTCATAGGTTAAATTGGATTTGATTAGATTTGAATCCGATTCATAGTTTCATTGCTTTTCCATTGAAATTGTGATTTGATCGTCGGTTCAGTTAGATCTGTTCTGAATCAAATTACAGTTTTAATTTTGTTTTGTTTTATTTTCAAAATCAACCTCCAAAGTTTTGTCTAACTCGCCCAAGAGACTATATAAATAATTTGATTTAATTCACCTCCCTGTGTTCGACCTGTATGCTACACACCTGTATGCTTGCAGAATTTATTACAAATGTCGCGCTTTTCTAATTCATAGACTAGCGACGATCAAGTTTTTGACGCCGTTGCCGGGGAGGTAACGGTTAAATTTTATTGTTTATTTAATTTCTGATTCGTGTTAGTTTTTATTTTTATTTTGTTTTTATTTTATTTTTATATATAGAAAAAAATTCTCAATTAGTTGATTTGGTATTGATCGCTGATACCACAATCTTCTGTACAAGAAAAAAAAAGACCATAAAAAGTTTCTTCTTTTGCAAAGTTTGTCAATTCTTTTTGATTTCCTTCCTTGTTTTCTTTTTTCCCTTTCCAATCTCTTCTTTTCTTCCTTTACAAGTTTTCTTTTCAAAAAAAAAAACAAATATTTCCTTTTGCAATTGTTCTCTCTCTCCTACTCTGAATTCTTGCTGCTTCTTCCTTCTGATTATCCACAATTTCACCATAACCCACCGGCCTTGTCTCATCTTTAACCCATACACCACAGTTTGACCAGCGTCCACCCCATTAGCTATCTCCATACCACCCATCACAACCCTCCTCCCAGTTTCACCAACCATATATCGCTCACCAACATCAGCACGTCATCCTTGTTCATCACAAATACCCCACGCTCAACATAGCAGTCAACCCCCCCTTAGTTCACGCACAAAAATCACTGCGTCACAATCCTCACCTAGTCCATCCAGTTCACCCACGTCCACAATCCCATACTTCTTCGAATCACTTAGACATCCATCCACCAGAACTTTGAAACTCACAAACCTCACATCCACAAACCAACGTTTGCTGCACCAAAACAACAACACCTCCATAATCCATCAACCTGGAGCATCACGTACTTACTGTCACCCCAGCATCCCCCTCAATCAACTTCCATTTTGTGCCAAACGTCAACCACAGTCCACCAATCTTCTACAAACTGAATTCGTCATCCTCATCAATCATCACATCAAGCCTCGCTAGCCATCCACGCTCCCAAATCAACACAGCAACCACTCACCAAATAGTTTCACCAAACTTTGTTGGAAACCCAAAATCACAAAGTTCACCCAATTTGAACCACAAGCAAAATCCGAAGCACCAACTCGAACACCAATTGGAACAGTTCAAACCAAAAAAAAAAAAAACCGAATCCTCAACTCGTTCAGATCCACAAACCAATTCGGAAGCTTACCAATTACCATACTTTGAACTCTTGAAACTCAGAAACTCAAAACCGCTCAAAATCGTGTCACCGCAAATTATACAAACCAGTTCGCATCTTCAGAAACTTATAGCATCGTTCACAATTGAAATCCGAACTCGCAAACCCAAAAAGCCAAATTCGAACAAGCCAAATGCAGTTCGAAGCATCACCCCAATCGCAATCCTTAAATCAAATTCGATCTCGAACAAAAAGAAAAAGAGGGGCGAACCCGATTTGAAATCCAATCATTCGATTTTTTTAAATCGATTCTGGAAAAAAAACAGAAAAGAAAAAAAAGGAAGTGGGATTTGTTATGGTTTTGGGGATTGTTTGTTTTCCTGATTTATAGATAAGGTGCGTGAATCTTTCTGGGGACGTGATTTGTTTCCAGGGAAGGACAGGATTTTTGCGGTTGACTTTTCTTCTGGGAATCTGTTTCCTTATTGAGGCGTGATATTTGTTCTTTTTTTTTTGGCTTGGATTTATTTTGTTACTGAAAGAGGGACGTGGGTGATTACTTTGGTTCTTAGAGAGTTAATTGTATAGCGTTTTATAGACAAAAAAATTATTTAAAAAAAAAAGGGGCGTGAGTTTCGGTTTTCAGGTGGAGCGATTTCAAATAGACACAAAAGAAGTGTGTTCGACATTTTTCTGCGTTTTAAATATTTTGATAGGGTGCGCTGGTATTGGGAAATTGAGAGTTTACAGTGGGTTGGGTGCACAACTTGATATTTATGTCGAGTTAGTTCTGTTCTAGGGTTCTGTCGAGTCGCCTTTGTCTCATAGTTCTTTGAATTTAGTTTTGATTTTGATTTTTGTCAGTTCTATTTTATTTCAAAAAAAAAGGGAAATAAAAAAATTCAAAGCCCAAAGTGAAAAGGAGGAATTCAAGCAAGCAAATCAAAGAAATCAAAATCAAACAAATTGCAACCACTAGGATTTTAACTGCTGAATCTACTCAATTTTCTGGACGGACAACCGTACCCCACAGTAATATTTTCTAAACTCTACAGGTGATGAAAAATATAGAAATTGCTTGTAAAAATCTTCTGCAGGGGCAGCGGCTTGCTATGTACAATTTTTAATTTCTGCAATTATTCTGTCTGATTGTTGTGAGTTGAAATTTCCATAACTACTGTCATCACTCTCATCGTTTCTCAACAATAAAATCTGATTAGATATTTCAAAATAATATAATTGAAAAGTGGTGCTTTGTGAAGTTGACTGTCTCGTACAATTGGATCGCGGATATATAGTAGTTCAATTTATTGAACTATTAACAAAAGAGGTTGCATACTACCCATAAAACATTGGTCGTATCCATTAGTTTTATACTATACGTGAACGGCCATAAGACCCTCTTCCCCCTTCCAATTGAGTCAGTTAATTAATAGAGCACAACTCAGTATTTTATACTATTTTGAAGTGAGAATAAATTCTGTTTTGCCTTGACTTCTTTAAAATGTCCGATTCAAAAAAATCTTTAAGAGAAATGTGGGATAAAAATCGGAGTAGACGTCCTCTTGAAGATTACGAGTATGAAATACAACTCATGAGGCAAGATTTTCCAAAATTTCGTGAGCCCAATGTCGATAATTTTCAAAATTTTCCAATTGACCAACATTTTCAAAACCATGGATATGATCGAAAATGCGATTTCAATTCAAATTTCAATAATTTCGATTATGGGCCACATCAACATCACAATAGCTTTGAATCCCAAAATAGCTTTGATCCACATCAATATGGGGTTGTAAACCAAAATTTTCAAAATTATAGCCCATATCAGCATCTTGAAAATAACCAAAATCACTCAAATTTTAACTCAAATTTTAACAGTTTTGGTTACGAACATAATTTATATAATCAAAATGATTTCCAATATCATTGTCATTTTTCTGAAAATTCAAACAACCACCACATTGGAAATAATTTTGATTATGAAATTTATATGGACTATAATTTTGAGAATCAAGAAATCCAAAACGAGAGCTCTCAAATCAACGATTCTATAGAATACCATCTTAACGTTTTTAAAGAGAGGGTCGAAAGGCGAGATAATAAGATGGATGAACTTCTTTGTTTAATAACGTCTTATAGAGAACAACTCGAGCAACAAAATCAAATTCAAACATGCGATGAATCAGAAAATAATTCAACTCTTACTGACGGTGAAAATTTTCAGATAAAAACTTTGGAAATTGAGAATAACGATCTAAATGAAGTTGTTCAAAATTCAACAAATGATTTGAACTTCGATTTCTTTTGAGGAAAAAGATTTAAGCTCAGATTTTGATCTCCCTCTTTCAAGCTGTGAAAAACTTGAAATTCTAGAAATTGAACAGAATATAAATGTTGAATTTTTCAACTCAAATTTGGAAAAGGATTTTAATGAACATGAATTCTTTGGATTATACGAGGATGAGTTGCCAAATGAGGAAGAAGTAGATTCAAGTCACGATTTCGAAAATTTTAACTTTGAGAAAATTTCAAACGAACTTGAAATTGTCAGTGTCGAAAAAACGTTGTCAATTGAGAAATGTGATCACATACTCTTGAACAACACTCAGATTTTAAATTTCACTGAATTTATATACGATCACAAATTCTTGAAAAATTACACTGATAAATTTGTTGAACACATGAATTATTTTTGGAATGTTGGCTTGATTGAAAAAATTCTTGTTAGGACGACCCTGAATATTTATCTCCTGGACTATAAATCTAGGTATAAAGATGAGATGGTTTTCAAAAACTCTTGCTTGTTAGAAAACATGTCTAGACACAGTGGGAATGGGACTTATAGGGCTAGAACCAAGTGTGGGGGAAAAAGATGGTGGTATTCTTTGCATCGCGTGCACCGCAAACACATATATCATTGTACATATGATTTTCATTCGCATATAGTGGCTAAACTCCATTTCATTCTTCAAATAATTTTGCATCTCATTCACCTTTGGGTACTGTCTTTCAAATTTAGAAAAAAAGTACAGTGTGGACACTGTATAGTTCTAGTGTGGGGGGGGGGGGGAGTCTGCATTGCATTCTTTTGATTTTTCTCTTATTTTTCTTTGTTTTCAATTTCAGCCATTTAAATAGGACCATCATGCATTTTAGACTGTAATAACATACCATTTTTTTTTGAAATATGACTCATTTTCAATTGATACAACAAAATAAGTTTACAATTTTTAGCCAGTAGATAGTATTTTTCTCTCTCAGCTAAATTCGAATATGAAATATAATGAAAAGTTTAATTTTGAGGGATAATAGTGTAACCGGTACATAGGGAGATTCTTAGGTGATGGCCATGAAATCTATTCTATATTGTAGACTTTGTTTAAACAAGTGGAGGACTTAAAGTACTTATAATGGCTTGTCAAATCTTTAAAACTAAGTTGTGTTAAGTTGAATTCGCGTAACTCTCTTTTTGTGCTTATAAATTCAATAATAATAATAATAGTAATCCAAGGGTATCCAACATTGCTTGTATATCGAGCGTTGGTGTGCAAACCCGCCAAGCTCTATCCGACATGTTGTTGACAAAGTCAGCGTTGGAATATCTTGGTCTCATTTTATGAGATTGGACACCTAAGGATTACCGACACGTTGTTGACAAAGTCAAAGTCGGCCTGCACAATCCGCCAAGCTCTTTACCCACTCTCCGTTAGTCCGCGAGGCAGTGCATGAGTGGTAAACCTTGGTCTTCTAAGTTAGGTGTATGTACTTGATCATAAATTTTAAAATTTTATAGAATAAAGAATAAGCGATGATGCCCAAACACTTCTTGACCTTATTGATTTGACTAGCCATACATGAGAAAATTAGAATGCCACTTTGCAAACTGTGCCAAGCAAACTAAGAATCTATTTCATGGCTGCACTATGTTATCGACCGAACTAACTGGCCAAACTGGAATTTAACATTTGAAAACTTGATTTATATTGAAAATTTGTGACAAGTCGAGGTATCTAAAATAAAATCAACTGATTAGAAATTATTAACTTAATTTGTTGTACCACTTTCCTGAAATCAGTCGTGTTGTCATTTTTCGTTTTTATTTTTGCATATGTCCATTACATTCATGTAGTTTCATTAGAATCATAGCATACTGCATTTGGATTTTGTGGGTAGTATCCGCTGAAAACCCTCACGAGACACCACTCGTCCTACTAGGGACACCTAGAGGTTTAACGGCTTGTTGCATGCGCTCAATGCAATCGTGTTTCCTACGATAGTGTGACCTATCTAGTTAGTTTTCCATTTTCTTTTTACTCGAGGATGAGTAAAAGATAAGTGTGGGGGTATTTGATTGACATAGAAATGTGTTTATTTTTATTATCTTTTGTATATAAATAAATATTACTTGGGTATTGTTTTGTTACTTTTACAGATATTCCAACCCAGCTTGCATGCAACCAGGAAAGTAGAGAAATAGAGATGAAATTGATATATATTTACATTTTGAAGAATTGTAGATGACGATCTCACATCTAGTTGCTGTTGGACAAGAAAAGGATTGATAAAAAGGCTTTGCACATCACAAATCAATGAAGAAGTGTCAAGGAAGCAAAAGGAAAAGAGAAAAGGCCCAAATTTGCTTTATTTATCTAAGGCCCATTTATGTTTCTTATTGTAAACTCTCTTGTGATTTCCCTAAGGCCCATTTATCATTAGGGTTAGGGTTAGGGTTTGGCTATCTATCCTATAAAAACCCTTGTAATGCCCTTGTAGCCACCATCCTATATCTCATTCTATTCTCTTCTTCATTAATAAAACTCATTTTTCTTTTTATGCAATTTTCTATTTCTTAGCAATTAGTGTTGTCTACACGATTAGATCCGGTAGAACACTATTTGTATTCTGCATTTCTTTTCATTAGTGATTGACCGTCTGATTAGATTCAGCGGTAATCCTAATTTTATTTCCTGTTGTTATTTATATTCTGCACTTTTATTTTCTGTATTTTAATCGCGTTCATAGGTTAAATTGGATTTGATTAGATTTGAATCCGATTCATAGTTTCATTGCTTTTCCATTGAAATTGTGATTTGATCGTCGGTTCAGTTAGATCTGTTCTGAATCAAATTACAGTTTTAATTTTGTTTTGTTTTATTTTCAAAATCAACCTCCAAAGTTTTGTCTAACTCGCCCAAGAGACTATATAAATAATTTGATTTAATTCACCTCCCTGTGTTCGACCTGTATGCTACACACCTGTATACTTGCAAAATTTATTACAAATGTCGCGCTTTTCTAATTCATAGACTAGCGTCGATCATATGCGAGATCAGTTCTATTACCTAGTAGAAACCTTAGAAATGCAGCAGTAGGCAGGGTTTTGCCGAAGCTGGGTATATCTGTGTGTGATTTACTTTTTGCATTTCTGTTTCTGTTATATTCTGTAATCTGTTTATTATATATCTCATCAGATTTTTAATTCAGTTAAAAACTCTGAAAAACCCTATTCACCCCCCCTCTAGGGTTATTCTAGATCCAACAAGTGGTATCAGAGCTGGTTTAAGGTAACAACATGATAGGGAGTTCTCGCTGTATGATCATGTGGCGAAGTATTGACTCTTGCCCCTACATGCCCGTGGGTGGTTGTCCGTGTCGAGAGGCAGGACGTGAAACCAGTGTCTGAGGTATCTTTGGTGGCCACCGGGGTGATTTAAAATTCCTCGTAAATAGAGACACCAATTGTTATCAGAGCAGGTATTCTGTTAACTTTAGAGTAATGGTGATTCCTAGTTGTCAACCGATAGAGAGTCAGTCCAGTTCATCTCCAACTATTTTCACTGGAACAGATTTTTTAAACTGGAAATCCAAAATGGAATTTTATTTAAAATCTGTTAATATTAAATGTTGGGATGTTATTATCAATGGGTTTGATAGTGTAGATATTAATTTCAATGCTCGTGCTATGAAAATTATATTTGACTATCTTAGCACTGAACAGTTTAATCTTATCTGTCATTGTTCATCTACATAGGAAGTTTGGAGAACTCTCAACAAGTTGTATGGAAAATCTGACAACAGCTCAAAACCCCAGAATGTCAACTCTGATTCAGATCTATGCTTAACAAGTCATGTAGATGAAACTTCAGATGAATCAGATGATGGAGAATCAACAAATGCTGAAACAGAAAATCTTTCATATGAAGATTTGGTTTACATGTGTCTTGACTTAACGAAATCTGTTGATAAACTCCAATTGAAAAATAAGTCTCTAAAATCTAAGAATTTTAAGTTGACCAGCAAAATTGATAATTTGGAATCATAACTAGAATATGTTAAAAATTCTTCAAGTTCAGTTTGGAAAAATTGTTTGAAATTGAAAACCAATCTTGTTCATTTCAATAAAAATATTCAAAAGTTTGAAAATGAAATTCTAATCCTAAATGAGAACAAGACTGGGTTATCAAATTTGAATAACCTTCTGCAAAAAGAATTTGAAAATTTTAAAAGAGATGTAAATTCCAAATTTGAAATTGCTGAAAAGGAGAACTTGTTGAAATCAAATTTGATTTTAGAAGAACTTGAAAATGAAATTGAAAAATCCAAGAAATTTGAGTCTGAAAAGCAAAAACGATTTGAACTTGGAATTTCTGAATCCCAAGCCAAAATTAAATTGCTTGAAAATGAGAATTTGGTTTTGAAACAGTTCAATGCTGAACAGAAGATCGCTATAAATAAATCCTCAAATTTATTAAAAGAAAATAGTGATCTAAAATCCAAAATTCAACGATTAGAATCAACTTTGGATAAATTTTCTAATGGGGAAAAATCGTTGAATATGCCATTACAAAACCAAGTTTCTACTGGAAAAAAATCTGGTCTTGGCTTTGGGAATATCAATCGTTTTGATAGGATGAATTCAAATGATTATAAAGACACTTCAAATTATCTTGGAAAAGATTGTTTTGAATTTTTAAACTCTGGCAATTCAAAAGATTTTTTGAAACATAAACAAAATAAGAATTTGTTTTATAACAAACCATTCTATCATTCTTGGACCTCAAAATGAAGTAAAGTGAATTCGTCTAATTTCAAATAGATCTGGGTCCCTAAAGGTACTTTGGTAAATTCTGATGGATTGTTATATAAACAAGTTTGGGTACTTAAAGCTATGAACAAAACTGTGAGTGGTTTTACAAATTTTGTTAGACCACTCGATTCTCTTAACTGTTAGGTACCAGAGGTGGCTGAGGAACTTCTAAGCAAAAGAGATTTGAGTTCAAGCTACTCAATGCTTATGTAATCATTCACAGTTCCTTAAGCCAAGACTGTTGAGGTAGAGATTCTGATTTACACTGGTTTCTGGTATGATCTCTAAACTCACCTCTGTAAATATTTTCTGTTTTCTTTTGTTTTTACTTCTTCTTCTCCCTTCAATCTCTTTCTTCTGTCTATTCTGATTTGATTTATCACTACCATATTTTTTTGTGCTTCTTGAATTGCATTATTCATGATATTCTGGAATTTTGTTTTGCGTGTATAGAACTCTGATGTTTTTAATTATTTCCAGATCATGTACTTAATCTTGTAAATATCTGCAATTATTTTGAAGTATATTTTTATTTTCTGAATTCATAACTGTGTTGATGTATTCGTGCCATATCTTGAACACTGTTAATTTGAATTCTAAATTTTTGAAGATCTGAATAATTAATGAAATTTCACACTCTTATGCTGTTTTGAGTTTCTTTCAATTAATTTTGGAAACGCTTAAAATATTATACTCATTACAGTACACTCTGTTATTTATCAGTTGTGATAATTTCTTTAATTTTTCAGATTGGCTTAGACATTTTTTTAATCTGTCTTACATCTTGAATTTCACCATTATTCATGATCATCTGGTTTATTTTTTTTGTTTGTTTGAGATCATTTGAAATTTTTGATATTTTGAATCTCACACACCTCTCAAATCTGAAGTTATTAATTATGTGTGATTGATTCATTGTATCTCATGATCTACATTTGTTCAAATGATTTCGAATAAACCATTATTTTTGGATCATGAATTATTATTCAGTCTTGATGTAAATGATTTGAAATCTCTCTTGTGATTGTCAAAAATATTTGTGAAAACTCTTTTGAAAATATGGTCATAAGTATCATTGTTATTGTATGATTATTTGATTTGAATATATATTTGTTTAAAATCATTTGAAATGATTTATTTATTGAATCTCACACATAATTTTGAATCTGAAATATAACCTGGTGTGATTGATTCGTTAAATACTAATACTTTCACTTTTCTTCAAATGATTTAAAATATAGTATATTTTTAATCTGGGATCATGAATTTTTTTTGTGACCATCGTCTTGACTTGCTTGCTTGGAAACTGTCTTTATACTGCTCTGATACTGTTTTCAAATAACTGCCTGCTTTAATCTGACTGCTGCTCTGATACTGTTTCAAATAATTGCTTGTTCTTGTCTGCAGGTTTGAAAAATGTGCAAATTTGTTAATTCTGTCTGTTTTGGGCTTTGTGATTAAAATTTGTTAATAGAGACACCAAGTGGTATCAGAAGTGCTTATATTTGTTTCACCCATCTGTACTGAGATTCAAATTTTCACCTTGTATAGATCCACACATTTTTTTTTTGCCTTATACAAATAAGTGTGCTAAATTTGTCTGGCTAAGTTTGTGTTTAAATTTCTTTGGTCTGAGATGTCCATGATAGTCCATCAGGGTGTAATTAAATTCCTCGATAAAGGAGACTACAATTGGTATCAGCTTTTGCATCCATCTGTTTTTGAATTTTCACCTTGTATAGACACCATACACATTTTTTTCCCCTTGTATAAATCTATATAAATTCTTCTTGTAATTGATTTTCAATTTTAAAATTATTTATTTTTTATTCATTCAGAAATTGAAATCAATATCCAATTTGTGCTGTGTTTATAATTCATCAAAATTATTATCAGTTTTTGAAATTGTGATGAATTATGACTGCAGTATATTTCACAACAAGAGGAGATTTTATTTGGATTTTCATGATGGTTGAATATTTATTATAATATCTTTGAACTGGCAATTATTTCACGACCATCTCCTTTATCTATCCCCCGTCTGCCATCCATCATGATTTTATATTAATGTGGAGAGTTTATTTTTTTAAAAGGAAAAATCATCTTGTTTTAAAACAGTGAAAATTATTTGTGATAGAAATGGGACTATATTATTATTCAGAATTAGTGAGAATTGAAAATTTTCAATAGTCCCTGTACAGTCGAGCTTATTTCATAATATAATTAATTTAGAAATTTATTTCACAGTCCATTTCTGTGCCTACCACATTTCTATCATCCATATTGGTTTCATATACCGAGGAGTTTTTTTTATAAAGCTGAAAATGATAAAAATATAATTAATATATAAGAGTGTCTCTAACCTCATTTAAAAATTCAAGCTCTGGTTAGGCATGGTTATGAGATGTCTTATAATTTAAGCTGCGACTGATCCCATTTAAAAAACCAAGCTCTGGTTATGCGTGATCAGTGTGCTCTTAAATAAAAAGGAAATAAAGTGCTAAAAATAGAAATAAATTTTGAAATTCTCCTCTGAGTATAAAATCCAGCCTATCAATCCATCTTCTATTCTATGAAATATGTTGAAATTTTATGACGTATTATGATTTGTTGATTGATAGGTATTGGGATTTGAGATTATTCGATTTTCTCACTTAAGTTGAATTATTGATTATAGTCCAAATCCATCACTGTTTTTGTGCTTTATTTTTATAAAAATCCTTTGAAAATAATTGGAAATGAATTGTTTTTAAAACTCTCTCCATTTTATATAAAATTCATCATATATCCGTCATTTTCTACAATGTGAAATATGCCACCTGTTCTTAGAATATTATGATTTTTGTTTGACTGATTGAAATTTATGATGACAGTTCTTCCTCTTAAGCTGATAGTGTATTTGTTAGTCATTTTTCATCTATATTTTAGATTTTGTATCCTTTTGATGATAACAAAAGGGGGAGAATGGGTTGAGATTTTGATTTATAAGTGAATATTTTATAAATATTTTTTATTTTATAAATATTTTTTTTTTTGAAAATTTATGATTATTCATATCATTCATTTCACTCATGCACAGTTATAGGGGGAGTTGTTTGTTGTAGGGGGAGCTGATAAATAGGGGGAGTTCAATTTTCACTGTCAAACACATTTATTGTATACAAAATCTTTTATTCGTTTGTCATCATCAAAAGGGGGAGATTGTTGTATATAACGTTGTTGTATACACAATTATATGATTTTTGTTTGATGATAACAACCAAATAAATATTATTATAAATGTGTTTGAAATCGTACTGTTAAATATATACATCACTGACTGAAATATAGTATTTATATTTAAATGAAATACGGCAATACAGACATTGATATATTCGTACTGTATTCTATTTAAATTGAATATTCTATTTCAATAACACAACAGTACAAATCTTATAAACTCCACTATTTAAACACTCACAGAATATTTGTACTAATAAATAACAGAATGAAATAGACGAGTTTGTTTGACAACAATAAGATATTATTTTATTTCAATCAAACTTGTGTATTACAAATTACAGTACAACTCCATTTCAGTACACAGCTTCCCACTATAACACTCACACTCGTATATATATATAAATATTTTGATTTCATACATTTCAATATACAATTTTATATACACTCATTTACATATTGACACACTGGCTTCTTCAGTCTTCTGTCTTCACAGCTTACAAGTCAGTCTTCACTTCAAAGTCAGTCCAGTCTTCATACCTGTCATATATAGAAACAAACACACAGTACACTGCAACAGGAATAGAACAGAAATAATTTACAAAATTTATGCAAATATAAAATTTATTTTTAAAATTTTATTTGCCTCAGTTTTCTGGTGTGTTTTCTCATCATTTTTCATGACTTGATCTGATTCATCTGTGTCTAGGCAGACAGTTTGTATATGAACAAGGACAGAAAAAAAAATCTTTCTGATGGCTGCATATACACACGTGTATAAATATACACGTGTGCATTGCCTCGCCGATCAGTGTGCGACTGAGGAGCAGCCACGTGGACCAACTCGACTCAGCGCATGGCAAACCCAAATTCAAATCAACTCAGCAAACAAGGTAGTTTCAAAGAGAGTGTAAGCATGTCAAGCGCAACAGCAACTCAAGAATGGCATAAATGCATTGTCAAATGAGACACGAAAGTGAACATTGCTTGTGCATAATGTTTCATGTTCATGGTGGTGTACAACAGTGCAAAACAGGGTGGACAAAATGTTTCAGTATGGGTGAAAATAGTTCAAGTATATCAAGTGGTCGAGCTCAAGAGTGCAAGTCAACATAGCATTAAAATGGTTTTGAAAAACCCAAAAACACCAAAGTGATCAAAACAGCATGTTTTCAAGTCAACTCATGTATACAGCAGGTTTCAAGTGACAAGGACAAATCAGCATGCACAAACAAAATCTGTACAAGTACACAGCATGGTGGAGCAGGTGTATTGTGTTCTAGCTAAGCAAATCATGGTTCAATGAAGAATGTCAATGTCAAGAAGTCCAGCACAATGGTCTGGTCGAGCTAAGTGGAATTCAAGTGCATGTATGAGTTACAAAATACAGGGTATATATTGGCAACAAAGTATATGTGTGCAAAAGTTTTTCAGGAATGTTACAGCATATGCACAACTCAAGTTAGCATGAACCAGAGACAAGAACACAATGGTGATCAAGTTAACATGGACAAGCCAATATCAATAGTGAAAAGCAAAGTGATCAAGTGTCGAGCAAATCTTACATGAAGCACAACAAGGTGTCAAAACAGCACAGTAATGGTACATCATTCATACTTGTTCAAGACAGTGTAACATGGTGATAGTGAATCAAGTGTGGGATACATGTCATCCATCACAGCAAATGATATACATGGTTCAGCAAGCAATTTTACAAATGAAGCAGCATAGATGTGGTGAAAATGGACTTATATATAAATATATGTGCACAAATATGATAAAGTGTTAACACACAAGTCCATTTGGAAAAAAAATTTAGAGATCAAGGATTTCAAACAATAAATCAAGAAATCTGCAAATCAGTTTTTGGCATAAAATAAATTTCCAGCAATTATATGGATGGTGAAATTTGGCAAGGTTCAGAAACTAAAATGCTTTCAGAAATAAAACAAATTGCAAAACAGTTTCCGGAAACAAAGTATTTTATTTGGCAAGTAGGAAATCAGTGCATGACCAAAAAGATAACCAGTGGTTCAGGAAATTAACTCACGAGAAAATGACTTGGAAAACAATCAATTGTTTCCAGTTTTGGCATCACACATTCAAAGTCAAGATTCAATCACACAAAACATATTGGGCAAAGTTTTTAAAATGTTTCCTGAAATACTCATGCCATTTTCTAAAGTCAGGAAATTAAACAAAGACTTTTCATTTTGATCAAAATGGAATTATTATTTTGCACTGCTGGCAGTAGTCAAAATAGGAATCATATTCTCACAAATCAATTCTCAGAAATTTTATCAATTCAACATTCACGCAAGACAGTAAAGCCCAGAATTGAAACCGCAAAATCAGTCAAGCCATTTATGGTGAAATCAGAGTTTAGGGTTTTTATTTCTACCCTATATTTATTCACACCATTTTCATCATAGGCTTTTAATCGAAATCCAAGCACCAATTATAAAAAAAACAGAGAGAGTAACATTCAGATTAACTCACAGTCTTTCAGAAGGTTTCGATCGAGAGACAGAATCCAAATCAATTCGATCGAGGAAGATAAAGAAGCCATCAATACTTTCGAGCCTCCAGAGAAAATTCCATAAGCAATTCATAACAACAATCGATCGATTTGGGGAAGAACAAGGAAATCCTAGCTCGGATTTCTTTTCAATCCGCCTCCATTTTTTTCAGAGAACAAAGGGATCGGATACAAATGAATGGGCTGGCTTTCTTTAAAGGGCTCAAGTGTTTTTTTTAATGTTAAAAGGGGATGACCCCTTTTTTAACTCCTTTATATTACTAGGGTTTCAAGTTTTTATTTTATTTTGTATTGTATTTTAATTTGCTTTGTAAAAATCATCTGAACAGTTTTCTAGTGTTTGTATAAACTAGAGTGAATCAGTCAGGGTCTTGACTATCAGTTTCAGAGTCTGTAAAATCTGGGTTACGGATTACAGGGTTGTAATTCGGGAAATCTGATCGAGGGGATATCGGTCAGTCTACGGTTTTGAGCGTAGGGTTAGAATAGGAGCAGGGTTTGCAAGTGTACATGGTCTTGTATGTGGAATCTGTTCTATTACCTAGTAGAAACCTTAGAAATGCAGCAGTAGGCAGGGTTTTGCCGAAGCTGGGTATATCTGTGTGTGATTTACTTTCTGCATTTCTGTTTCTGTTATATTCTGTAATCTTTTTATTATATATATCTCATTAGATTTTTAATTCAGTTGAAAACTCTAAAAAACCCTATTCACCCCCCTCTAGGGTTATTCTATATCCAACATATGATTGATACTTATGATTGAAATTGTTTTGACACTATGCACTTATAGTAATAATAAAAGTTGAAATTTAGCGTATCAAGCATTCTTTGGCTATTATAAGGTAAAACCCTATCCTCCGGTTTGTGTTGCATTGTGTGATGGGACCTGGGTCTTATAATTGCTTCATTGTTCTTAATTTAGCATTGCGCTGTTGTTTTATGCACTGGTATTCTTGGGAGGAAACCCGTTCCGTGTTATATGGCATGGTCCCTTGATTTACCTAACTTTAAAACGAAGATTAATAGCTGTTTTTAGTTCTCACACCAGTCCCATGACTGACCTGGAGTTTATTGTTTTAACCTAAACTCTGGGTGCCCTTATTTTGACACGGGTAGCTAGTAGTTTTGGTTTTGCAGATTTATATTCACAGGATCCTGGTTTACAGCTGGAACAATACTCGGAAAGCTCTGTATTCTTATATTACTTTCAGTTGTGGTTTGTATTATTTTTCCGCTGCTATGTAATTTATTGTAATCTCTGATATTTATCAAATGTATTTTATTCATTCATACTCTGTATATTCAGGCATTCTGTTGTAATTGTTGTAATAAACAATGGAATGTTCTTCTGTTTGCGTTCGAATTTGTCGTGTTCTCAAAACAATCAGGGGTTTCGAACGGTCTTGCTCAGTTTAACGATCGATTCGGATCGAGCGAAATTCCTGGTCGTTACGTCCGTATTGGACATATGGGACGAGGAATAAGGTGTCTCCGGTTTCGTTCAGACCCAGAACGGACTTGTAAATGGATGTGTGTCTGATATTGAATTTCATTACATGTAAATTAAATTGATTTCTATTTAATATATATCTATGGTGGTGGAGAATTTATTCTCTTTCTTTACACCCTTCTCTGAGACGTACGAGCTCAGAGGTTATATAGTGGTAGTTATAGATCGCATGGCGTGAATTGTCAATGTAGAATGCCAAGATGCAAATGATCGAGGCTTTTGTTGAAAAGTAGAGCCTTGTGGATGATGGTCAAAGCATTTCCTATTTCGGCATAACTTTGTGTATAGCGTGACTTCGCCAGCCTCACACCCCGGTATGAGTCAAAAACGGAGCAAGAGAACGTAGGGAGTGCACACGTTTTTTTCTAGTTGGAAGTGGTGTCAGCGACTTACCAGCCCTGACATTTTTACTTATGTGGATGATGGAATTTTCGAGGCCTCGAATTTATTATTGGTCGCCAATGGCCATATTATAGGTTCAATAGGACCGGGAAGCATGTGTTCAGGAATTGTCATTCCACTAAAGTATTTGTGGACCGGCCCTGTAGGATCCAAG
Source organism: Allium sativum (assembly GCA_030737875.1). Classification (NCBI taxonomy): domain Eukaryota; kingdom Viridiplantae; phylum Streptophyta; class Magnoliopsida; order Asparagales; family Amaryllidaceae; genus Allium; species Allium sativum. The sequence goes on along the minus strand of CM060912.1, from coordinate 933,046,966 downwards.
GGTTTGCCGGTGTCCGAATCCTAAGACATTGCTGGAGTGTCTCAAATCGGTAAGGAGTTCGTTCCTAGCCTTGACTCTTGATGAAAACCCAATTTCCAATACGACACCATGTGGTTTTGATTGTAGAAATAGTATGGCGACATAGTAGGATGGGGTACTATGTCGTCTATGATTGATATATTATGATTGAAATGTTTTTAAAACATATATACACTAATAATAATATCAAATCCATATCGTATCAAGCATTTTTTACCATTATAAGGTAAAACCCTATCCTCCGGTTTGCGTTGCATTGTGTGATAGGACTTGAGTCTTATAATGGTTTCATTTTTCTAAAAAGCATTGTGTTGTTTTACTGTTTACTTTATTTCATGCACTGGCAATCCAATGGAGTAAACCCGTTCCGCGTTAGCGGCGTGGTCCTGTGATTTTCCTTCCTATTAGATAAGTTAAGTAAGATTTCTCATACCAGTCGCATGACTGACCCGTAATTTGTTTCACTTTGCAAACCCGGGTGCCCTCTTTTCCACACGGGCAGTCGAGTAGATTATTTTGCAGATATATTTAGTAGGATTCTGGATTGAAGCTTAGAGCTGTGTCCAGAGCATGGATAGTCTTCCGCTATGTTAATTTAGTTGTTCCGCTGTAGTGTGTTACATTTATTGTAATTTATCTTCCGCTGTATTATTATTTATCGATGTACTATGATATTCTGTACTCTGATGTAACATTATTGTAATGTTTATAAAAGTCTGCTGTTATTTGTTCTAATGTGTTGTATTCCCAAAGTTAACATGTGCGAGTTTTGAACGGTCTTGGTCGATTTAGCGATCGATTAGGTCCGGGCGAAATCTGTATCGTTATAGTTGGTATCAGAGCTCTGGTTAGCTCAAATCTTTGGGGTACAACTCGTTCGAACTGAACCAAGGACTCATCAGAGATTGAATTAGTAATATCCAATAAGAATACTGATTAGAGATGGGGTTAGTAATACCCTAGAATGAGTTCAGAGTGATAAGTTTATAAATAACGTATTTGTGATTATACATGTAATCTAATCTTAGAAAATATGATTTGTGAAGATATAAATGTTAATATATATTTGAAAAGTTAATCAACTAATAATTTTTTTAAAACCAACAAAAGAATAAAAATCAAATTGGTTAATTTAACAACATTTAGCTTCATTCCTTTTCGAGGACGAAAAGATTTTTAGCGGGGAAGATTGTAACAACCTGGAAATTCTGAACCAATTTAAAATTTTTATTTTAGAAATTTTAATGGAATTTTAATGGAATTTTAATAGTTAAAATAATTTATTTTAAATACTAACGATTAGAAATTTATTTTAATTGAAGTTAAAACGAAAAAATCTATTTTAATTATAAAAGGAACTAGAAATAGTGCGGTAGTTTGAAAATTTGAATTTAAACTTTGACTGACTGTACATGATGCAAAATAAATCGGATTTTAGTGAAACCAAAAATATGAGAACCTATTTAAAAATATAATTCCAACGAATCCGAAAAATTGAAATTTCATAACGGGAATCAAAAGTTATGTCCAATTTAAAATTTAAAATAGTCGTTGTAGAATTTATATATATATATATATATTAAAAATAACCATCTTTCAAACGACCTCCATTTTCGGCGAAACCACCTTTGTTGGAGCCAGAATGTCAATCGACCAGAAAATGACCATTTTTCAAACGGTCTCGGAATTCGACGAAATTAGTCTTGTTAGAACCGCATCGACAAAACATAGCTAGAAATAATTTTTCTGTAATTTTTAGAGTTCGTATATGGCCCCGGTAAATTAAAATGTACGATCAAATTTAATAATTAAATGTTTTATATTTAAATTTAAAGAAAAACCTTTAGAAACAATTGAATTGGGTTACGAAACCTATTCCATTGGGTCCAGAATGGGGGTATTTTCCTGGGGATAACTTTCATTGGGCTGAAATTGGATCTAGAAGGACTTAACGGGTTAATTTGCAATACAAGTGAATTTAATATTAAAATATTATAAATAGTCTAGGTTAATTAGAAAACACTAATACCCTAAAAAGACCAGCTGCCTTCTATTAAACCAAAGGCAGAAACGATCCGGGATTCTCGTTCGTTTTTCTCTCAATCCATTACATGAAATTCAGAACTACCTAAGACTAGTCCAAAGAACTCAACGAGATGTTGCCGATCAACGGTAGTGATCAGAATTTGTGATGTATTGGTGCTGAAATCGGGGCTTAAATGACTAGAGTTTGGAGGGGATTTCCCCGCGCTAGGGGGCGTGAGGTGTACGGCGCGACGGGCGTGGGAAGCTGGCGACGATGGCTTCGGAGTGGTGGTTTCTGATCGAGTTCCGGTCCTTTGAAGAGCGGCACGCAGGTGAACTTCAGCCTCAAAGGATGGGTTCTTTAGTACATCGATTAGCAGTAAGAAGGGGGAAACACATGGCCTTAGTTTTGATAAAGGAAAAGTAAATTATTTTAATTATTTAATAATTATTTCAAATATTGTAATTAAAGTTCGAACAATCATAACTTTTTGATACAGATACAGAAAACGATGATTTCAGAAGTCTTTGACTCGTGAAAGCGAGATCTTCACGATGAAACAGACCAGATCTGAAACGGAGTACTTTGGAAATTCAGGAAATTTCGGATCTGAATTATAGGCTCGGTGAGATTTCTATTTAAAATTAAAATTATTTATTTATTTTGATGTGAAATGTATACTTATTTCATGTTGATGTTGTATGTATATTTGTTGCAATGAATGATTTGTTTGTGATTGTGATGAACCATTGAATTGTGTATCCATGTTTGTCAGAATTTTGTGTTAACAATAAAAACCGTATTTTTATTGTATATATAAAACATATAATATTCATGTTTGTTGTAAAATAGATGTAAACATATAAAATATTATTTTATATGTTTTTAGAATACATAGAGAAATGTAAACATATAAAATATTCTTTTATGCGATTAGAATATATAGAAAAACGAAAACAAATAAAATATTCTTTTATTTTGCCATTGGAATTCATAGAAAATATATGTAAATTAAATTTATCATCTAGTTGTGAATTGTTATGTCAAAATAAAATAAAATTAGAATAACAATAAAATATTCAATTTTATTGTTTACATTAAACATGGTTAGTTGAAATAAAATTAGCATTTGTGTTAAAACATGTTAGTAGGAATAAATTTTATTTTTAATGTCATAAAAGAGTAGATTTAAAAGAGTACATTTTTATGTAATATTGTTTTCATTAGAAAAAAAATAGAATTAAAAGACTTTATTTTTTATGTAACATCGTTTACAATAAGAAGAATTGAAATAGGAGATTTGAATTTTATTGTCGATTTGTTACAATAAAAAAAAATATAGTTATTAAAGTATATATTTTTAAATGTCATTTTTAAAAAAGTTATACCCTTATTGTCACTTAGTGTTTAAATAAAAGAATAAAATAAAAAGATTATAATTAAAGGAATTCATCTTTGTTGTAACTATGTTAAATTAAATAAAATGTTTTTATCATCATTTTAGATTATAATAAAAAGATTAGAATTAAAATATATATTATTAGTGTCATCTTAGTAAATAGAAAGACAAGTTTTATTTGTCATTATGTTACAATATAAAAATATGCATTTATGTTCATTTGAAAGAATGAGGCATTTTTATGTTCACTAAAAATGATTGAACAAAAAGATATATTTATATCATTTAAATAGAATGAGACAAAATTATTCAATTTTGTCATTTTAAAAGATTAAGACAAATATATTCACTTTTGTTATTTAAAAGGAATGAGACAAAATATTCATTTTTGTCACTTAAAAAGAATGAAACAAAAACATTCACATTTATCAAATTAAAATAGTTAAACCCGATTTGTCACTTTTATCAATTTATAAAAGTTGAACCTATTTTGTCGCTTTTGTCAAAATACCAAATTTGAAACTATTTTGTCGCTTTTTTCAAAATACCAAAGTTGAAACTATTTTGTTGCTTTTGTCAAAATACCAAAGTTAAAACTATTTTGTCGGTTTTGTCAAAATACCAAAGTTAAAACTATTTTGTCGCTCTTGTCAAATTATCAAAGTTAAAACCATTTCGTCGCTTTTGTCAAAATACCCAAGTTGAAACCATTTTGTCGCTTTTGTCAAATTATCATAGCTAAAACAAATTGGTCACTTTTGTCAAATTTTAATAGTCCAAAACAAACATTATCATTTTTGTCGCATTAGATTTGATAAAAACAGTTTATCACTTTTATTTGTTTTGATAAATTAGAATTGTCGATGAAACAAACACATTGTTTTCATTTGTTTGTGTGAATTAGAATCGTCGACAAAACAAACATATCACTTTATTTGTTTTGTTGAAATAGATTTGTTAACAAAAAAAGTCATCATTTTGATTGTTTTATTGAAATTGATTTGTCAACAAAACAAAGCCATTATCTTTATTGTTTTGTCGTAATAGGTTAGTTAAATCAAAATATACATTTCGTCAAAATAGATCAGTTGAATTAAACCATTTTTTTTTCTTCAAAATATACACTTTTGTCAAGATAGATTAGTCGAATCAAAATACACATTTTTGTCGAAATGAACATGTGACGACCCCAAGACCCCGTACGACGGTGGCTAGGGTAATCTTTGGAATATAACACATAAACAGATAATAGCAGAATAGAATTAAATAAATACAACAGATAATGTACAAATAATACACTGGATAAACATAATCATCAGAGTTACACCATATACAGGATCATACTTAGTTCAAAATACAGTTCAGCTATACATAAATGTCTATAGCAGAAAACAAAACATAATATGTACAATAGGAGCTGAACAGCATAAAAAGAGATAAATGATAGAATCCATCATCAGCTCCAGCTATCCAGAAAGTGCCTGCTTAAAACCTGAATACAAGGCTGCCCATGTAGAAAGAGGGGTACCCGAGTTTGCAAGTGAAACAAACTACGAGTCAGTCAAGGGACTGGTATGAGAAATCTACTTAACTGGTTAATCAATAATAACAAGGCAAATCATAGGACCGCGCCACTTTCGTGGAACAGGTTAACTCCAGTGATTGCCAGTGCTTTAAAACAAGCAAACCTTTTAAACATCGCAATGCTTTTTATAAAAATGAAGCCATTATAAGACTCAGTTCCCATCACACAATGCAACGCAAACCGAAGGATAGAGTTTCACCTTATAATGGCCAAAATATGCTTGATACGAATAAAACAAAAGCATTTGATATTATTACTAGTGTTTATATGTTTCAAAAACAATTTCAAATTATAAGTATCAATCTTACACGACATTAATGCCCCATACCACTATGTCGCCATATATAGGTATACAATCAAAACCGCACATGTCGTATTTGGAAATTGGATTTCCGTCATGAACCAAGGCAAAATATAGTCCTTACCAACTTCGAGACTCTATAGCCCGAGCCTTAGGACCCAGACTCAGATGGGCCCTTGGAGCGACAGGGTCGGTCCACCGATGTGGATTAAAATGCCTGAACACTGCGTTTCCCCACCCTTTGGGGCGTAAATGAGTCCTATGACTCCATCGGCTTCACATAGTCACCGATATATCCGAGGCGCCTCGCAACAACAACAACCACACAGGTGAAAATAATATAAATGTCAGGGTTGGTAGGTCACTGATACCACCCTAGCTAGAAGGAAACGCATGCCCTCCCTGAGGCCCTCTCCCGTTTCTGGTTCATACTGGGTGTGAGGCCCGCGAATCAACGTTATACACAAAGCTATGTCACACAGGCGGTGCTTTGATCATCCACCACAAGACTTTGCTTTTCAACAGAAGCCTTGATCATCTGCCACTTAGGCATGCCACACAGGCAATTCACTCTATGCGACTGATTTCTATCGATATATAACCTCTAAGCTCATATGTCTCAGAGAAGGGTGTTAAGCAAGAGAATAAATTTTCCGCCGCCAAACAGATAAATTTATTAGAGATCAATCAGCACAGAACAAAATCCAATGTCAGACACACAATCCGTTTGCAAGTTCGTTCTAGGTCTGAACGAAACTGGAGGCACTATATACCTCGTATATCCATCGATCTCCAAGTACATTTAGATGATCACCACTTATTATCTATATCTCGAGATGCCTCCCAATCAAGACATCAATAATCAACCAACCGAGGTGAAGATCTCCGGTCTTCAACCATCGTCTTCATCATCGACTTCTTATCGCCGATCAATTATTTGAAATGAGATTTAACTCGGCCTTTTCAAATAATTCACGTATATTTAGAATTTCAAATCAATTTATTTCAATGGTTAAATTATTCGGCACCAATAATTAAATTCTTTAATGTAATTTTCATGCCATATACATTAAACCATCAAATATCACATAAACCGAGCAAATTCAGTTTATTTCCATTCCATATCGTTTATAATATTTTATCCTGATTTATCGCTATTTTTTGTTTATTTAAAAATAGGCAATTCATTCAAACGACGCTTCAGGCCATAACGCGGCCGTGGCGCTGTTTTCCTTCAGATTTGATTTACACATATCTGAAAATCTAACCGTTGGATCTTCACAAATTTTATATCATTAGAAAGATCTTTTCAAAACGAATCCAAGATTTCAGTTTTGGGAAAATCCGACGGTCGGATCTCCCAGTACACTCGTTTGAAGTTTCGATTTCAAAATACGAACTGCAGCGTCGTTACTCGATTTAATTTAATTATATATATATATATACATATAAATATAATCGATTCTGGCGCTGTTATTCTTTAGATTTGAATTAAACATTCCAGGCAATCCAACTGTTGGATTTTCACAAAGTGGGTATTCTTCAGATTTGAATTAAACATTCCAGGCAATCGATTCTGGCCCAAGTGGCGGCTGCTAGATCCAAACTTCCTCCTCTCCTCCCTACCCCCTTGGCCAAACGGCGACGTACATTTCGAGAATTCAACTCAACCAAGAAAACTTTGTATTTTCTGAAGGAAGAGAGTCGTTGTCTCAAATGTGCTGATCGTGGCCACGTGGCAAGATCATGCAGAAATGCGGTGATTTTCTATAATTGCTCCTTCTTTGGACACAAAAGCTTGCAATGTCCCAATAAAAAAAGGTCTCTCGAACCATCAACACGGGTGAGATGTGTCCCAGTGCAGCGCAGACAGCGAATAGCCGTGAGCCAAAAATCCCGCTCGCTCAGAACAAGGGACCCCACCAGTCTAATCGCACTTAAAATCGTAATTATAATTCTGAAAAGATTACATCTCACCCTAAAAATAATACTCCCTCCACTCTAAGTGTAATTCACTCCTCTCCCTCTAATCACTCCCCTCCCAAAAAAAAGAAAGAATTTTCAATTCTCATAGAAATGGCAGACGTCTACCTTTACCTTTCTGCAACCACCATCAACGGCCTTTGGTCAATCAAGATGCTTTCAAATATTCTTAAATCAACCTTCGGCCAAGAATACGAATGGCCAACTTGGCACACCTCTGATAACTCTTTCCTCATATATTTCCCTAACTCGACCATCAAAAACTATGCTCTTCAACTTAAGACCCTAACGAATGATGAAGGTGGAGTTCTCCTTCTGGAACAAGCGAGAATCTTGGAAGAAATTGCTGATCCCCCCTTGAAGAGGCATCATGGGCAAGGATAAGCGGCTTCCCAGAGTTCTACAGGCACCTCTCGGACTTCATTAGAGAAGCTTTAAAACCAATTGGGCGTTTCATCCACACGGACACTTGTGACTGGTCTTGGGTGGACCATCGTTACTTATATGTGAAAATGCAATTTTATGAAGGTATTTTGACTCCTTGTACTTTTGTTACATACATAAATAACCATGCAGTCAAGCTCAAAGTGGATCGCTGGACACACTCGCACCCTCCTCAACGCCCTGAAACTCTGGTGTTGGGGGTGGATTATGAATATGACGGATACATTTTCCAACCTTTATCTCAGCAAAAAGATCTCATGGAGGAAGACATATATGATGTAATGTCCGATGAAGCTCTGCGAGAAGTCCCTATGATGTGTAACGATCATCAACATGACTTGGCCATGGTTGAACAACCTAGAGTGGATATGTTTGTGCCTCGATGGGACCCTTTGGCTGACCTCGACCTCTCTGTTCCTCTTCATCTGCAACTGCCAGCTCAGCAGGAACATCAGGAACAAATGCACCAAGAAGAACAAGGATCCTCATCACCACACATCTCTTCGTCATCGATCAGAAGGAGTGCTAGGATTAACAGGGCTCGCACTCTGTCCCCAGGAACTTTGGGTGGTTACTTTGAACCAGTTGTTTATTCTTCTGCTATTAAAGTGCTAAAAAAATTGGCTAAATGCATGGGGGTGTGTCTGCATGATAAACACTATTCTGCCATGCAAACCCTAGAACAATAGCGTTCTAACCTTTCTAAATGAAAGTAGTCACATGGAATATCAGAGGGGTTGGGGACCCCACAAAAAATCATGTTGTCAATCTCATCATTTCCCCACACCACGTAGATATTTTATTTCTTCAAGAGACCAAAACTGCTAACCCACCCATCCCTCTAATTCATAATCTTTGTGGCCCCTTACCTATCTGGTTGGTCACATGTGGACGCTGTAGACACTCGTGGTGGTTTAATTACAGGTGGAATGATCGTTTGTGGGCTTTTGAACAATCCATTTCACACCCTTCTGTTCTTCATGTAACCCTTCGTTATATTCCTTCAAACTCCATTTTCCACTTCACTAGTATTTATGCCCCCAAACGATATTCAAGGGAGAGCTGAAATTTGGCAATATTGCCAAAACTTGTCGCAAAATATAAATGACCCTTGGTTAATTAGGGGAGATTTAACACTACTCGCTCATTTGAAGATCGTAATTCTGGCAACTTATCCCCTGATTCCTCCTAATTCAACACATTTATTCAATCCTGTTCGCTTATCGAAACACCAATTAACAATCGTCGATATACGTGGTCAAATAGAAGGGAAATTCCTTCACTGTCCAAGCTGGATCGTTTTTTCTTTAACCTCAACTGGGATGATCTTTTCCCTTTATCATTGGCTAATGGCCTTGCCACCACCATCTCTGATCACTGCCCTATCCTTCTTGATACTAACTCAAACACTCCATTCAAACGCCCTTTCAGATTTGAACGTCTATGGCTACTAGAATCATCTTTTGACAACTTCATTAAACTTAGCTGGGAAAAACTACCATCCCATCATTCTGCAACAACCAGAATAGTTTGCAAGCTTCGTTCTCTTCGTAAACTGATTCGTCCATGGGCTAAGAATGTCTGGAATTCTTTGAAAAGTCATATTTCATCCACACAAGTTGCCATATTAAATCTAAATATCATTGAAGAAAATAGACCTTTAACCCTGTTTGAGCAACATGTTTTGAAAGAATACGAATCAGAATTGGAAAGGCTTATTAAACAAGAAGAAATTGGTTGGAAGCAGAGGTCTAAATCTAAATGGATTAAAGAAGGTGACAAAAACACTGCTTACTTTCACAGAGTTTCTAATTGCCATCATCATTCCTCTTTCATCTCTGAAATTGTTCATAACAACAACACCCTCAATGACTCAAAAGACATTTGTCATCAATTCACCATCTTCTTCATAAACCTCCTTGGTTCATCCCCTCCCCCCTCTCCCCATATTGATTGGCATTATTTATACCCAAACCCTGAACCCATTAACATTGATCACCCTTTTACTGAAGAGGAAATTTGGAATGCGTTTAAGGATATGGCAGATGATAAGGCACGTGGGCCTGATGGTTTTGGTCCGGCCTTCTTTAAACATTTTTGGCCCACTCTAAAGTCTGACATCATTGACATGTACTTAGAATTCTACTCTGATTCTTCATCAATCTCCAAATTAAATTACGCCAACATTATCCTCATTCCTAAATTTCAAGGAGCTAACACTGTCTCTTCTTTCAGACCTATCAGTCTTCTCAACACAACCTTCAAAATTGTCAACAAAATCCTATCTTCCAGACTACAAAAGCATATTGACTCCGTAGTTGATATTGAACAATCTGCATTCATCAAAGGAAGAAACATTCTAGACTGTGTGGCTGCTACACAAGAAGTTATCTCTTTTTGCCACTTTACTAATACCCCTGGGGTCCTGCTTAAACTGGATTTCTCAAAAGCCTTCGATTCCGTCAATTGGGATTTTATCCTATCTCTTATGTCTCATAGGGGTTTTCCAATAAAATGGTGTTCTTGGATTAAAGCTATTCTACACACTAGCCTTTCCACGGTGTTCGTTAATGGAGAATATGGTGGCAAAATTAAATCCAAAAGAGGCTTAAGGCAGGGAGACCCTCTTTCACCCCTTATTTTTGTCCTAATTGCAGATGTATTCAATCAAATGGTGAAGCGTTCCCTCTCTCATAAAATTTTCTCAGGCATTCCACTCCCTAATTCAGAGATTTGCACTTCAAATCTTCAATTTGCAAATGATACAATTCTTTTCACCACCCCAACTCCCAATAACATTCACTGCCTCAAAATTCTTCTTTACACTTTTGAAATGATCTCGGGTCTCTCTATTAACTTTAGCAAGAGATCAATTATTACGCTTGGTAATTGCTCTCAAGTTGGTCCAGCCATTGCTAATTGCCTAAATTGTAAACTAGATTCTTTCCCAATCAACTATTTGGGTATCCCTCTCCGTCCCACCAAACTCCTTAATCATGACTGGCAACCTCTCATTTCTAAGATTGAAAATAGACTCTCTAGTTGGAAGGCAAACTCACTTTCTTCTGTTGGCCGCCTTATACTTGTGAAGCATGTCCTTTCTGCAATTCCTACTTACTGGATGTCATTCCACAAACTTCCAATCTGGGTTATTAAGAAAATTGATTCAATCCGTAGTACCTTTCTTTGGAATGGAGGTAACCTGAAAAAACTCATCAATTGGCAAACTGTTTGTCTCCCAACTAATCATGGTGGTCTTGGAATATTGAACCTCTCGACTTTTAACTCAGCTCTACTAACCAAATGGCTGTGGCGAACCTTCTCGCCTGGACGATTCATCTGGAAAGACTGGATCTTAACTCGTCTTTATAACTCTAATCCCTTCCTCTTCCTCCATTTTAGTCCTAATGCTAGACCCTCACCCTTCCGGAAAGGAATTTTATCCACACTAATGATAGTCAAAAATCTTTTTCACGTTAAAATTGGTAATGGTGAATCCTGCCTTTTTTGGATGGATTTTTGGTATGAGCAAACACCCTTCTCCACCCGTTTTCCCAATCTTGCATCAGTCAACCATCTTAGCCCACTTACTATGGCATCGGCCCACGAGCTTGGCCCAATGGGCCTTTTCCCTCCTTCTTGGATGGGCCTTGAATCATTATTTGAACTTAATTCTATTGGCCACATACTCAACTCACTTTTCATCTGATCCAGACTCATTTTTCTACGCTTTAAACCCATCCAACTCTTTCACAGTTGCATCATGTTATCAGTTCCTAATTCATCCTGGCAGAAGCTTCTCTTTCTCCCGCATTTGGAAATGCAACCTTCCTCCTCGATTAATTTTCTTTCAATGGCTTCTTATCCATAATCGCATCAACACCAGAATCAGACTCATCGCTTTAACAACAACATCGATCCCATTTGTGTTCTCTGTAACCTTAAAAACGAATCCCTTTCTCACCTTTTCTTCGAATGTGATTTCTCATATGCAGTGTGGGCTACAATCAGCTCCTTCATCCTCGGCTTCATTCCCTCCATTAATTCCTTTTTCGATTATTGGCAGCATAATCCCCTGACCCTCTTTTGGATTCTCTTGTGACTTTCTTCTCATGGAGTATTTGGTTAGAACGTAATGCGATCATCTTTGGAAGATCAACGAAACTTCTTTTGGGTACCTGTTATAATATCCTACATCTCTTCGACTTATGGACAGGATTAGCGAGACATGCTCGCTTCAGGCTTGCCCTTCCTAGGCCAAATTCTCCTGGATCGCATGAAAGCAGCACGCTCCCACTTCGCTGAATCAACTAAGGCTGGCTTATTCTACTTATGCTCTATCTAGTCTATGCTATTATCTATGATGTATTTATCCCTTTTTGATGTACATATTTTACGCTATGGTTGTACTTTGTTATTGACCTATTGGGTCTAGACTTTATTGCCACTGGTTGGGCCTGTCAACCAGCTTATTTTATTATCTAGTATATCTACTAGTAATCGGCTGTGTAGCTCCACGCTACACACCCATCTTCCTCTAAAAAAATGTGATTTTTATTGTAAAACAATTTATTTCAAAACACAATTATTTTATATAGTTTATATATAGGGTAAAAATGTTTTTTTTGGTGTTAAAACAATTTATTTAAACCATAATAATTTATATAGTCTATATATATGATAAAAATGTTACTTTTATCTTCCAAAGAATTTATTCAATACACGAATTCCATTCAACACATGAATATTACTTCAACACATGAATTTTATTTCAACATTCAACACATGAATTTTATTTCAACATTCAACACATGAATTTAAATCAAACACAGAAATATTTCAGAAAATTTCGGCAACATAACGACAGGGTAGTTAAAACCGGCACCGTCCTTAGTACGGCTCCTTGCTCTACCTTAAAGCCTCACAACTTTTAACAATGGGGATTTTCAATACTAGTTCGTATGCAGACGAATTTTCCCATATACTAATCCTATTGGGATTTCAACCACAATCAATCATTTCAAATCAACCATTCATGATATTCACCAAATTTTCACATCGACCAGTAATCCAAACAATATCACAACCAATATATATCGTCCATGGTCTGTGGAGGAGGGGAGTTTATATATATACGTATATAACTATATTTCGATTTTATTTCAATATCATTTCAATTTATTTCAACGCATATATCACTTTTACAACGCATGCATAACTTATACATCAAACATACAACTTATACAACGCTTATACATGTGGTGTACACCGGTTATATAACTCATACTTTCACTATATAATTTATACATCATTGTTTCCATATCGTTTATAATTCAGAAATCTCACATTGGGTTCCACTCCACCAAAAATTGTAGAAGGCTCAGAAAAATATGCGGTCTTTTCTAGAATGTAGAAGACGTCCACACGAGTCCACTGTCTCTTGTTTCACCGGATTTCGTCAACAAACGAGAAAGATATGATTTTTACAGTGAAATCATAAACCGTAGCGTTTTAAAGTGCTATAAACTGTTTAAAATAAAAACAGCCATTACCTCCACGATACATTCAAAACTAGGTTTTAGTTTTTCATGAAATCCGCGAAGCTAGGGGGCAATCAGCTAGCACCACAGCGTAGAGCGTTGAGAGGGCTTCCAGGCGAGGGTGGTGAGGTCAAGCTCGCACCACCATGGGCGGCGGAATTTTGTTCGATGCGGCGGTTCTTCTCGGGCACGAATCTCGAAAATGGTGCAGCGAGGAAGGCCGATTCTGGTATGGATTTGTAGAGGGGAGTGAGCTCTTCAAAATCTTCAACTGGAGCTCCTGCTTTTATTGCTTGGAGGAGGAGAAAAAGAGGAGGGAAGCACGGGAGCTCTTTCCGTCATCGAGCAGAAGAAGATCGGGGAGGGAGAAGGTTTGACTGGCCAATAGGATTTTTTTATATTTTAAAAATCCAAAAATACCCCTCATCTCATACGAACTCCAATCCAAACCCAATGGCTGTCGTCCCTAGCTAAATACCCCCATTCCGAACACAATAGGATATGTTTCGTAGGCCCATTCAACTGGTTCTGTCAGTTTCTCTTCAAATTAAAATATAAAACATTCAATATTTGCTTTGAACGTACATTTCAATTTGCCGGGCCACATACTGATTCTAAAAATTCTCGAAAAATAAATCTAGCTATGTTTTGACGATACGGTCCCAACAAAAACTAGTTTCATCGAATTCTGAGGCCGTTTGAAAAATGGCCCTTTTCTGTTCGATCCAATTTAACAGAAATCGACCTAACACATTTTCCTTTGCCACGCTCACATACTAACTTCAAAAATTATGAAATTTGAAACCTAGCAATAATTTGACATCCCGGATCCAATAAAAGTGGTTTCGTCGAATTCTGAGGTCGTTTGCAAAATGGCTATTTTCACGGGCTTTATAAACTCTATAGCGACCTTTCTGAAAATTCATTTGGCCATAACTTTTGATTCCCGCTATGAAACTTCAATTTTTCAAATTTGTTAGAAAGATATTCACTAATAGATTTAAATATTTTTGGTTTTACTAAAATCCGTTTTGTTTTGCACCCGGTACAGTCAGTCAAAGTTTGAATTTAAATTTCGAAACTACCGCGCCATTTCAGGCCTTGTTTATAATTAAAAATAATTATATTTATCTTCAAACATTGATTCAAACTTACTTTTCGTTGTTATTATTTAAAATAATTTATTTTAAATATCTAAAATCCACTAAAATAGCCAAATTAAATTTTTTAAATTGGCTCAGATTTTCCGGGTTATTATAGAACATTTTTGGCCAAATAGCTTAGTTGAACCAAAATGTTTATATTTGTCAAAAATACAATAGTTGAAACAAAAATTAAATTTTGTTAAATATGACTGTTGAAAACAAAAATTACATTTCTGTTAATTAGATTTGAAATAAAAAAAAATCACATTTTTTTTGTTAAATAAAGAAGTTAACCACAAATAGCATTTTTGTTAAATAGGTTTGTGTTACGACAAAGACATTCGATTTTGATAAAATAGAATTGTCAGCAAAATGGATGTATCACTTCTTATACATTTTATTTAAATATAATTTATATGCAAATATAAAGATCACTTTTATTTGCATAACATACAATAGAATTTATATACGAATATAAAAATCATTTTTATTTGCAAATTTACATTAGAATCTATATTCAAATATACGAATCATTTTTATTTGCATAATATATAATAGAATCTATATGCAAACATAAGAATCATCTTTGTTTGCAAAACATACATTAGCATTTGTATGTAAAATAAAGCATCATTTGTATTGTCACAATACACCTTAGAATTTGTATGTAAGTAAAAGTGACATTTTAACGTGTTAATGTATACATGAAAGTTTGTATGCAATATTAAAATAAAACATTTTTATGTTTAGGTTATACACTGGAAATATAAATAAATAAAATTACCTCTCCTATTTGTCAAAATTAAAAATAGAAATTTGCATACAAATAAAGAGAAAATGAAAATTATCTTTTCATTTGTCATCAACAATAATGTCATATAAATAAATTACATTTTATTAAACATTAGAAAATGTAGGAAAACTATGCGAGTAAATTACACTTTTATTCGGCATTAGGAGTAAAATAACATGTTGTGTTCATTATCGTCAACATGATTAGCAGAATTAAAATTGGATAAATTTATTAATCAATTATTTATTTATATGAACTGTTGTTGGCTGAAAACCCCACACGGGTATTGGGATGATAATTGATATGCACTAGTCCCAATATTTATTTGTATGTCAATCGATAGATTGACAGGCTGCGATGAGCGTTATTATTTTATTTTAATGCTCACACAGTTGTAAAATTTCATTCTAGATGTTGAATGGATGGTTTGATGATTATTTATCATTTGTTGTCATTAACATACGATGTATGAAATCCATATAGCTGAAGTTATATGGTAAACGATTGAGTCATTTTCCGGTTCAGAATTTCTCTTATATAAAGAATATTTTAAACAAAGAATTTCTTTTAATAAAGAATATTTTAAAAGATATTGTAATATAAAGAATATTTTACATAAGGAACCTTTTTATATAAAGAATATTTTAAAATAGCAAATATTGTAAAATATTATTCAACGAAGAATAAAATGATGATTTCTTTGTCCGCTTTGGATGGACAAAGATAAAAATATATTTTTATCAAAATGAACTAGTTATTTACTAGAATAAATCTTTTATATTAATATTTAATGATATCTTCTAATTAATTAATATTTAATTGGAATTAAATAAAAGAATTTGATTTTGGCTTGTCGTGGATGGTGTCTTAAATAACACTGTTCTTAAACCATGTATTAAAGAATAAATCTTTTAATTAAGATTATTAAAGTTTCAAATTGTATTTAATTGGAATAAATGATATGTGAATTGGGTTTATCGTGAACTATGTTTTAAATGACATTGGTTCTTTAACCTAGTTAGAGACAAGATTAATTTCTTATAAGTTGAATAGTTATAAAGTAATGATTCTTGATATTAAAACCGAACTGGAGTTTTAATGAATCTTTACAAAGAAAATTTAATATTAAATTTAAAAGAATTTATCTTTGATAAATTGATGGGATCATTTCCTTAATAATATGAATATTTTATTTAAAGAATATTCTGAATTGGAATGAGGCGTTGGATGTATCTTTATAGCACTTGATTTTTAATTATAAAAATACGTGAATTTTTCGGAAAGACCAGGTTTAACCCATTCTGAATAATTATTACAACGATTAAAGTCAAAGACATTGAAGATGGTGGATGAAGACCGACGATCTTCACATCGAATGGACGAATACTGATGCCTGACATTGGGTTGCTCCCAGTAAAGGGTTAAAGTGGTAGTTTGTCCAAACGTACTTGTTAAGTGTCCGGATAAGCGGGCACCTCACTTACGTATTGGACATACGGGACGAGGAATAAGGTATCTCCGGTTTCGTTCAGACCCAGAACGGACTTGTAAATGGATGTGTGTCTGACATTGAATTTCATTCCATGTAAATTAAATTGATTTCTATTTAATATATATCTATGGTGGCGGAGAATTTATTCTCTTGCTTAACACCCTTATGTGAGACATACGAGCTCAGAGGTAATATATTGATAGTTATCGATCACATGACGTGAATTGTTAATGTGGCATACCAAGATGCAAATGATCGAGGCTTTTGTTGAAAAGAAGGGCCTTGTAGATGATGATCAAAGCATAGCCTATTTCGGCATAGCTTTGTGTATAGCGTGACTTCGCGAGCCTCACACCCCAGTATGAGTCAAAAACGGAGCAAGGGAACATAGGGAGTGCACACGCTTCTTTCTAGCTAAAAGTGGTGTCAGCGATTTACCAGCCCTGACATTTTTACTTATGTGGATGATGAAATTTTCGAGGCCTCGGATTTATTATTGGTCGCCAATGGCCAAATTATAGGTTCAATAGGACCGGAAAGCGTGTGTTCAGGAATTGCCAATCGACTAAAGTATTTATGGACCGGCTCTGCAGGATCCAAGGTTTCACTAGCGTCCGAATCTTGAGACATTGCTAGAGTGTCTTGAATCGGTAAGGAGTTCGTTCCTAGCCTTGACTCTTGATGGAAACCCAATTTCCAGTACGACACCATGCGGTTTTGATTGTAGTACTAGTATGGCGACATAGTAGGATGGGGTACTATGCCGTCTATGATTGATATATTATGATTGAAATGTTTTTAAAACATATATACACTAATAATAATATCAAATCCATTTTTATCGTATCAAGCATTTTTTACCATTATAAGGTAAAACTCTATCCTCCAGTTTGCGCTGCATTGTGTGATGGGACTTGAGTCTTATAATGGTTTCATTTTTCTAAAATCCATTATGTTGTTTTACGATTTACTTTTTTCATGCACTGGCAATCCAATGGAGTAAACCCGCTCCGTGTTAGCGGCGTGGTCCTGTGATTTTCCTTCCTACTAGATAAGTTAAGTAAGATTTCTCATACCAGTCCTATGACTGACCCGTAGTTTGTTTCACTTTGCAAACTTGGGTGCCCTCTTTTCCACACGGGTAGTCGAGTAGATTATTTTGCAGATATATTGAGCAGGATTCTGGATTGAAGCTTAGAGTTGTGTCCAGAGCATGGATAGTCTTCCGCTGTGTTAATTTAGTTGTTCCGCTGCAGTGTATTACATTTATTGTAATTTATCTTTCGCTGTATTATTATTTATCGATGTACTCTGATATTCTGTACTCTGATGTAACATTATTGTAATGTTTATAAAAGTGTGCTGTTATTTGTTCTAATGTGTTGTATTCCCAAAGTTATCATGTGCGGGTTTTGAACGGTCTTGGTCGATTTAGCGATCGATTAGGTCCGGGCAAAATCCGCATTGTTACAGTTGGTATCAGAGCTTTGGTTAGCTCAAATCTTTGGGGTGCATTTCGTTAGAACTGAACCAAGGACTGATCAGAGATTGGATTAGTGATATCCAATAAGAATACTCATTAGAGATGGGGTTAGTAATACCCTAAAATGAGTTCAGAGTGATAAGTTTATAAATAATGTATTTGTGATTATATATGTAATCTGATCTTAGAAAATTTGATTTGTGAAGATATAAAAGTTAATATATATTTGAAAAGTTAATCAACTGATAATTTTTTTAAAACCAATAAAAGAATAAAAATAAAATTGGTTAATTTAACGGCTTTTAGCTTCGTTCCTTTTCGAGGAAGAAAAGATTTTAAGTGGGGGAGATTGTAACAACACGGAAACTCTAAACCAGTTTAAAATTTTCATTTTAGAAATTTTAATAAAATTTTAATAGTTAAAATAACTTATTTTAAATAATAACGATTAAAAATTTATTTTAATTGAAGTTAAAACGAATAATTCTATTTTAATTTTAAAAGGAATTAGAAATAGCGCGGTAGTTTGAAAATTTGAATTTAAACTTTGATTGTACAGGATGCAAAATAAATCAGATTTTGGTGAAATAAAAAATATGAGAATCTATTTAAAAATATCTTTCCAAAGAATCCGAAAAATTGAAATTTCATAGCGGGAATCAAAAGGTATGTCCATTTTAAAATTTAGAATATTTGTTGTAGAATTTATATATATTCTAATGTTAAAAATAGCCATTTTTCAAACGACCTCCATTTTCGACGAAACCACTTTTGTTGGAACCGAAATGTCAAATTATTGCTAGGTTTCAATTTTAATGATTTTTTGAATTAATATGTGAGCGTGGCAAAAGAAAATGTGTTTTGTCAATTTCGACCGACCAAAAAATGGTCATTTTCCAAAACAAACAATGACAGTTACCATTTTATTTATAAAGCAGCTGCATCACTCCCCCTTGTGACTGCCTACGTACCTTTATCTAATTGGGTAAGCAATTAGATATAGGATCAATCCAACATAGTTCTTCTTTACACCAAACATTTAAAAAATAATTACTTCCAAAAAATATTTTATATATCAAGTAAAAATGCTCTTCTAATACTCGGTTTAAAAAATGTCACTTGCAAAACTTCCTTTCATAAGATAAACATCTTTTATTTTACATACTAATCTCAAACCACCTTTATATCCCTTTAATATATGTTTGGAAAGATCTTCAAATATTGAACTGAAATAGTCAAGTTCAATACCATTCATACCTCGTTAAAACACATCCTATCCATACCTCGTTTAAACACTAATCATACCTCGTTTAAACACACTATTCATACCTCGATTAAACAACATTCATACCTCGTTTACACACTATTCATACCTCGTTTAAACACTATTCAAACCTCGTTTAAACTATTCATACCTCGTATAAACTTTCAACTACAAGACAACATTTCAAAAAATGCTACGACAAGTTCTGGGTGGTTTATAATGATTTTAGACTAGAAACATGTTACTACAGCATTTCTGGGACACTTGAAATAGGGATCTTAATGAGTACCCAAAATATTCGATATCCGTCCGCATCCGTATCTGAAAATACGGAATATATCCGTTATCCGAGATGCAGATACGGATATCCGAAAATCATTCCAGATGCAGATATGATTATAGTGGTATCCATATCCGAAAAATCTCCGCCTGATTTTCTGGTATGTGTATGTATGTGTGTATCCATATATTATATAATTTTTAATTTACATTTAAGAATAAATTAATATATAAATTTTTTTAAATAGTTAAACTAATCTCAACTATTGGATTATAAAGGAATGTTCTATTTGGTATTATGCAACATTTTAAATCATGTACTCATTTTATTTTGTGGTATGGTTATAATTAAAAAATAATTGTGTATGTGCTTCTATGATTTATGTTTTGTTTTATTTTAGTTTTTGTGACAACCTGCCCCGCACCAATGGATATTTACTCCAAAGGTGCGCTGTACACATGTCCAGTTAGCACGGAACGGTCGTCAGAGGGAAAGAAAGGAGACGAAGAATCAACAAGGAACATGTAGAATGTCTCACAGCGCATAGAACAAAATATAATAATAACATACTTGACATAAAACAGGTGAGACAGTGCATAAGCTGAAAACAAACTATCATAGCAGCGGAAAATTCAAAATACAGCTTATGATCCAAAGCCAACATTATTACAACTTTTAAAACTGTCTCAAGAGCTAAACAAGAAAGGTACACTACTAATGCCCAAAGTAGTGACCAGCAACGACACAGGGAGAATATCTATATATCATACGTGGAAGCCTCCTGCTCACCTCCGAATCCGCTGCTCGCGCATCACCAACTAACCTGTCTCTAGTCTGCTCATGTGAGCACCCAGAGTAATAAGAAGAGACACAAAACTCTGGGTCAGATAAAAAGTCTGTTATGAGCGATAAGCAGCTAAACAGAACAATAACAGGTATACTAAAACATACCTAAACCTGGACCTGCAACCAAAGAGTTAGCACTACATATTGTACAACACTCTAAGGTGCCACTGAATAAATGGTGTATAGGTAACGGGGGTGGGGGTGTGCATGTCATAGTGATGGAAAACAATCAAACATAGCAACCATTCTCACATCTCTCACTCGGTGCGTAAAGCATACGATGTCCACCACTGTCAATCACTAGACCCATCGAAGTAGTGACAGAGTTCGACTTGTACAACTACTGCTACTACCAAGCTTACCACTTGGAGTCATGACCAAATCTTTACAAATGACCCCACTTCATTGGTCTATAGCCCTTTAGTCGTACCTAGGCCACTATAGCCATGAATCCGTTTACGTACTTCCTACACATGGTGATCCAAAGTTACGGACATCGACAACACCTTAACACACGTCTCGCAGCAAAGCCCGACTCATGAAGCCCACTCATTGGTTCCCAACTGGATCCTGAGTCAAAGCTCCTCATTTGGACTTCCTTTGCATCTCGGGTTTTTTGTCGAATTGGAGTTGGTCTTCAGAAAAGTCGTCTCGTAGTAGTAATAGCATATGTACAGTTCGGTTCGGTGTTCCCCTTCTGGCATGGTTCGGTTCGGTGTACTCTTGCTCCATCGGTTCGGTTCGGATGCTTTGTGTCTGGTTCGGTGGTTGCTCCCTCCTAGATGTCCCGATCCGATCCGGTGCTTCGCTCCAACTCCAGCTCCAAGCTAGGTCCTCCGATCTGATCCCTATGCTCTTGCCCCCGATCCGATCCCCTTTGGTTTCTCTCTGATCCGATCCCCTGCCCAACTCCAACTCTAAGCAAATGGCCTTCCTTCTCGCCAAGCCTCTTATGCTAAGTTCCAATCCGAACCGAGTCCTCTTGCCCAGTTCTCCTATCCGATCCGAGCCCAATTACCCGATCCGATCCGGTTCGGAACCCTGCATATTTCCTGTGACTTTCCAGCCACTGTTTTACGCATACGACGGCGTTTTCGACCAATCTAACAGTTCTAATAAATCACAAAACATACCATATAGTCAAAGCAACATAGGGAATCAACCCTAGACATCCAAACAACAACCATAGCATGTAATTTGGATCAAACCTACCGAAAATCCCATATTTTCCCTTAAGCATGTTTAGGCAAAACTAACGATATGATTAGCAAAACTTAACGAAATTAACCCAAATTCGTATTAGAGGTCCTAAACATTATTTAAGGATTTATAAATATTTTTCCAGAATTTATTAATGTATACGCTAATCTTCACTAATTACCCTTAATTAACCATAATTAGTGAGGAACTATGCAAATCACTCACCTTAGCCACAAATAAACCTTAGATCTGAAATAAATCTCTGTTTGGGCGCGAATAACAATGCAAATCAGCAGCTCTAATCTTGATTTGGTGAAGATCTCCCTTGATTTGATGTTGTTAAGCCTAATTCTTGATTAGAAAGTGATTTGGGGTGGTTTAGAGGTTGGAGGCCATTTTTAGGGTTTCTAAGAGGTAAGTGGAGGCTAGAAAACTGCAATGGAATGAATTCCTAACTCTTTTCAGCCTCCCCATAACCCTAATCCCGAAATGTGTTATGGGCCCATTCACTAATCACCCTATTTGGACCGGTTAAGCAGTTTTTCACCTTCCAAACCTTATTTCAGCCATATCTCCCAAGCGGTAAATCCGTTTGGCTATTATGACCACTCTACGGAAAGGTAAACCATCAAACGAATCTAATGGAAGTGGTTTCAGGTCAAAATTTCTTTCCAGTCAAAAGTTATGGCCAAAACAGTATCAGCTAGGGGCAAAACGGTCATTTAAAAATCGGCAAAAATCATGAACATGGGAAATGACCCCAATAGTCATTTCCCAAAGTTACATGACCATACGTATTCATATAAGAAAGAAAGAAATATTCTACGATCCTCCGATGCGTCGAATGCGGGTTGTTACATTCTCCCCTCCTTAAGAAATTTCGCCCCCGAAATTCCCTAACCAAAACACACAAAGGGTCCCGCATGCCTATCAACCATAAAACAACAGTCAAACATGCAAAACAAGCAAAACAAGCCTATCCTAGCATGCAGAGTAACTAAATTGCAAAGTAAATCTTACTAGGCAATGAGTTCTGGATACGTCTTCCTAATGCTCTCCTCTGTTTCCCAAGTACAGTCATTCTCGTTCTCGCCCCACTGAACCTTGACTAGTTTCACCGCCTTCCTTCAAAGTTGCTTCGTATCGTGCTCGACAATATGAATCGGCTTGCGGTTCCCAACCGCCTCGGGTTCCACTTCGAAGTCCTCTAACTGATCAGGTGAAATAGTCATATCTGGGTCGTGCACGAACTTCCTTAGCTGGGAAACATGAAATACGTTGTGAACTCCCGCCATCTTTTCTGGTAATTCAACTCTATACACCAAATTCCCAACTTGTTCGAGAACTGGAAATGGGCCAACAAATCTTGGTGCCAACTTGCCTCTCCTGCCAAATCGTATCACGCTCTTCAACGGAGAAACCTTGACAAACACCAAGTCACCAACGGAGAATTTTAAGTCTCTTCTCCTCTTGTCAGCATAACTCTTCTGCCTATCCTGGGCAGCCTTCATCCGTTGTTGGATGACCTTAATCTTGTCTGAAGTTTCCCTCACCACATCTGGTCCAAGCACAAACTTTTCGCCGGTCTCTATCCAACATGATGGTGAGTTGCACGGTCTTCCGTACAAAGCTTCATATGGAGCCATACCGATACTGGATTGGTAGCTATTATTATATGCAAACTCTACTAGATGCAAATGGTCATCCCATGATCCACCAAAATCCAATATACAAGCTCTCAAGAGATCTTCCAATATACGATTCACCCTCTCTGTCTGACAATCGGTTTGAGGATGATACGCGGTACTGAGATATAGTTCCGACCCTAGATCCTCTTGTAAGCTCTTTCAAAACCCACTAGTGAACAACGGGTCTCGGTCACTCACAATGCATTTAGGTTGTAACGAGTAGGATTTTGCCCGGCCTTAATCGATCGCAAAATCGACCAAGACCGTTCAAAATCCGCATACGTTAACTTTGGAAATACAATACATCAGAACAACAACAACAGACTTTTATAACATCAATAATAAATGTTACATCAGAGTACAGAATATCAGAGTACATCGAAATTAAAATACAGCAGAAGAAAATTTTACAATAAATTTAATACAGTGCAGCGGAAATAAAATAGATACAGCGGAAGACAACTATGCTCTGGACACAGCTTTAAGCTTCAATCCAGGATCCTGCTAAAGAGATAAACCTGTAGACAAACTGCTCGACTGCCCATGTGGAGAAGAGGGCACCCGAGTTTGCAAAAAAGGTGGAAACAAACAACGGGTCAGTCGTGGGACTGGTGTGAGAATTCTTAACTAATTAATCACTATTAATAGGACAAATCCAAAGACCACGCCGCTAACGCGGAACGGGTTTTATTCCAATGGATTGTCGTGCATAACTTAAAGTAAATCGTAAAACAACACAATGCTTTTTAGAAAAATGAAATCACCATAAGACTCAGGTCCCATCACACAATACAACGCACACCAGAGGATAGAGTTTTACCTTATGGTGATTAAACATGCTTGATACGTTAAAAACGAATTTGATATTATTATTAGTGTGTATATGTTTTAAAAACAATTTCAATCATAATGTATCAATCCTAGGAAGTATAGGTACCATATGCTATGCCTCCGTACTAGTAATACAATCAAAACCGAATTGCGTGTATTGGAAATTAGTTTCCATCATGAGTCAAGGCTAGGGAGGAGCTCCTACTGATTCGAGACACTCTAGCTAGTGTCTCAGGATCCCCCGCAGTGAACCCTTGGATAGCTGCAGGGCCGGTCCGCAAATACAGCTTAGCGGATTGGCAATTCCTGAACACACGTTTCCCGGTCCTATAGGACCTATCCGAGGCGCCTCATTCCTTCATCCACATAAGTAAAATGTCAGGGCTGCTAGGTCACTGACACCACTCTAGCTAGAAAGAAACGTGTTGCTCTCCCTGCGTTCCCTTCTCACGTTTTAGACTCCGCCGGTGTGTGAGGCTCGCGAAGTCACGCTATACACAAAGCTATGCCTAAACAGACTATGCTTTGATCATCCCACAAGGCCTTCTTTTCAACAAAACCTTGATCATATGCATCTTAGCATGCCACATCATCACTCCATATCACACTACCAATCCTTTGTCGAAATATATGAACGGGTGTTAAGCAAGAGAATAAATTCTCCGCCACCAAACATCCATACATTTGACCGAAGATTAATAACATGATATATAATGAAGTACGATGTCAGACACACAATCCATTTATAAGCTTATGCTCTGGGTCTGAGCGAAAGCGAAAGCCAAACCCGTACAAATCAACACTACGTCTGGGCAACTCCTACTATTACCTTATCATGGTAGCGAGCCATTCTAATGCAACAGTCATCATCGTCCATTCGATGTGGAGATTTGACGGTCTTCAATCGCCGTCTTCCAATCTTGGATTTTTAAACGTCGTTTAATTATTTGGAATGAGATAAACTCGGACTTTCCAAATAATCCTCGTATATATATATATATATATATATATATATATATATTGAAAATCCTTCTTACACATTAATAATTATTTTTATTAACGCTTCATTCCTATTTTAATTATTTAAAATAATTAAATTTTTATATAACAACGCCTTAAGTCCATGGGCGACTATGGCGCTGCATTCAACCAATTTTGATTTTTACATTTCTCAGAATCTAACCGTTGGATCATAACATAATATATATCACTGGAAAGAGTTTTCCAAGACGGTCCTAACGGTTTCAGTTTCAAGAAAATCCGACGGTCGGATCTTCTTGTATAGTCATTCAAAAGTACAATTTCAAAACGCGAACTACCACGCCCTATTCGTTTAGTTTTAATTACATTTATATATAAATATATAAACATAAACCATTTAAATCTTTATTATAATGAATATTCTCATTCTTTATCCTTTCATTCCTTTTTATACAGTAAATTGTAAATCATACTTGAATGGTGAATTCTTCCTTTTTAATTCCTTTAATTTCTTTAATTTACGGTAAAATGTAAATTTTAATTCATCGTCCAATTCCTTCTTTTAATTCCATCCTTACATGTAAAATGTAATTTATAATTCATCGTTCTTAAGTACATATAAAAATATAAATTTTATTTACAAATGTAAATCCTACTTTTTTATTTACATTATAAAGATGTAATCTTTGTTTACAATGTAAATCCATACATTCATTTCATAGAATAAAATGAAATTTCATTCATGCGGGTTAAATTCATTCATAATTTACATAATAATATGTAATTTATTTCATACGATGAAAATTCATTCATAAATTACATGTAAAAATGTAATTTATTTTATGCAGACTAATTTCATTCATAAAATAAAATGTAATTTATTTCATGCGATCTTAACTCATTCATAAAATGCATATACAATTGTATTTTATTTCATGCGATGTTAATTCATTCATAAAATACATATAAAAATGTAATTTATTCTATGTGGTCTTAATTCATTCATAGGGTACATATAAAAATGTATTTTATTTCATGCGATGTTAATTCATTCATAAAATACATATAAAAATGTAATTTATTCTATGTGGTCTTAATTCATTCATATGGTACATATAAAAATGTATTTTATTTCATGCGATGTTAATTCATTCATAAAATACATATAAAAATGTAATTTATTCTATGTGGTCTTAATTCATTCATAGGGTACATATAAAAATGTATTTTATTTCATGCGATGTTAAATCATTCATAAAATACATATAAAAATGTAATTTATTCTATGTGGTCTTAATTCATTCATAGGGTACATATAAAAATGTATTTTATTTCATGCGATGTTAATTCATTCATAAAATACATATAAAAATGTAATTTATTCTATGTGGTCTTAATTCATTCATAAATTACATAAATAAATGTAATTCATGTCATGCGGTCTAATTTCATTTATATTAGTATTATAAATAATGTTAATTTTCTTACAGTGTAATTCCCCTTTTTATTTCCATTATAAATAATGCAATGTTATCCTACGTTGTAATTACTATATAATGTACATTAAAAATAATGTAAGATGTACATACGGTGAGACTCATATATATTTACATAAAAAAAATGTAAATTTAACATACGGTGAAATTTCTATATATTCACATTAAGAAAAATGTGAATTCTCATGCTTGTCACATTTTTATTGAATTTGCCTTAACAAAATGTAAACTTCTATTCTCAAGTTACAATATAAAATCCATTCTTCTTCACAATGTAAAATTTACTCTTTAAACACAATGTAAAGTCCATTCTTTTTATTACATTAAAATTAATGTAATTCTCCCTACGGTGAATTTTTTTATATATTAGCATTAGAAATAATGTTAACAAATCCTACGGTTAAATTTACATATATCAACATTAAAAATAATGTTAACAATTTCTACGGTCAAATTTTCATATGTTAACATTAAGAATAATGTTAACAATTTCTACAGTTTAATTCACTATTTAATTTACATTAAAATGATGTAAATTCATACATGCGGTGAAAATACTCTATTTACATAATAAAAATGAAAATTTCATGTCATTAGGCGACTTAGTAGATTAAGAAAACTAGCAGATTTAGTATTTTCAACAGACTTAGCAAATGACAGATTTGGCAGATGAACAAATCTAGCAGACTAGGCAGTAGAGCAGAACTAGCAGATTAAGCAATATAACAGAACTTGCAGATTAGGCAATGTAACACAACTAGGAAATTAGGCAAATATAACAAATTTACTTATTTCTTAAAGTTTCATACCTTGCCTAATTATAAACCTTGCCTAAGTTCATGTGCATAAATAATAGTCTTGATTCACAATATTATCATATACCCTATGTTTGTATTAAATTTACATAGCACAGATTATGGTCATAAATTTACCATATATCATATATTCCAAATTTTTATTAAACTTGCATAGTACAGAAGATCCATATAATTTATACCAAATATAGCCATAGATTACTTTGCATGTCATATATTCCAAAGGTCCCTTACTTAGGTGTTTATTCACATTAATAGATATCCTACTTTCATGTAAATCTTTATACCTAGGCCATATTCTCTTTATCCTAAATCATGTGTTCAACACAGTCTATATTTATGTTCAATTATATACCTTTTTATGTCATGTCCACAAATCATATGTTCAATACCTTTTTATGTTATAAATACAACATGTCCAATCATATGTCTCAGATTCATGTTCTAGCTACAGTCCATGTTCTTTCCTCAAATTAGTCACCTATTGGTCATGCCCAATTTATGCATCATTCATTTTACTGTCCCAAACATTTTAGCGCATGTTAATCTCTTATGAGATTGGCTCAGGCTCGTAGTAGCCTGGCTATAGAACAGAAAGAGGAAAGAGGTACAAAATAAGATAAATCAAATCAGAACAGAACAGATATAATCTCAGATTCAGATTCACAATTCATGTCAAAATCAGAATTAACGTTTATAGCGGAAAATAACCGTACTTGCCTTAATTGGATTAAAGAAAGAACTCTAGTTGTTGTAGAACCGTTGCATAAGCTCTAATCTCTAATTGAATTTAGGTTGATGTTGATTGTCTTCTAGTTTTGATTCCAGCAGAGTAGCAACGCCATTTTTATTTTTAATTTAGAACAGAGGCAGAGTAGAAGCAGAATAGAATTGTGTGCAGAGAAGGCTGGGTTTGGGGCTGTTTAAATAGGTTTAGGCAGACGAATCTAGACAGAAAACGAGACCAGATACATCAGAACGCACCCAGGCAGAAAAGCAGATTCGGGAGGCAGGTCGACCCCCAGGTCGACACTAGGGTCGACTCTAGGGTCGACCCCCTGGGGGCAGGTCGACTCTAGGGTCGACCCCCTGGGGCAGGTCGACTCTAGGGTCGACCCCCTGGGGGCAGGTCGACTCTAGGGTCGACTCCCTAGTCGACCTGGTATGTGCTGTTTAATTTTTTTCTGAACTTTGGAAGGCCATAACTTGGTCATATGGACTCCGATTTACGAAATTTCGGACTCTATTTCGCGTATTTTTCCGAGACGAACGCAGTGGCACAGCCTGTTTCCCTTGATTCTTATTTTATATTTTAATTATACTCAGATTTGTAATTCTTAAGTTCATAGAAAATACGGGTTGTTACATTCTCCCCTCCTTAAAGGATATCGTCCCCGAAATCTTCAAGTTAAGAAGAATGTGTCCTACCATCCAATCACTCATCTACTCAGTCATCATCCACAAGCATCCATTGTCCTTAGAAATTTCTAGTGCTGTATGAACATTTGCAAAAGTGTGTGTATATGTTCCTTATCTAATGCAAAGATCAGGCGGTCTACTGATTCAGTTGACCTCCTTAATGCGAATTATGTCAGTGCCATGAGTCCAATATGTATGCAATTTTCCTATTTGATACATATCATTTCTATATGAGTGCACAACCATCCACTCATATGCAACATCCATGTGCTGATTCAACCATTTTGCATCCATAAAAATTTAAAATGCTCACACATCCATATGCAGTACGAGAGTGTTTTCGAGCCGATCTAGTGCCTAGTGTGTGTATATGCGTCCACGAGCAACCACTAGCAACCACTTGCATCCACTTGCAACCATCAAACATAACATGTCTCAAACACATGTTTACACCCATTAGGATTCCTATCTATAAGTTGAACACTCGATCGATAGGATACAGTCGAGTGATGGAAGCGAGTACAGATAAAACAAAAACTTGATTCCTATCAGACATTGGTTGAGAAAATAATTCCCCTAAGGGTCAACCCCGAAGACCGAAATCAACATCAGATTGACACCCAGAGGGTTACCCTCTTTAGATAATGTCAAAACTGGAAATCTTATCAGAAGTATTCAGATATTTACAGACTACTGGTACAGATCAGGTTCCCTAATGATTCTTCGGAAGCTAAGCATGATAAAATCATATCCCACAAAAACTCAGAATATATGCGTCATATTTGATGACTAACACAGATATCCCTCAAACCCCAATCTCAAACAGATGAGCCATAATCCTTATAGGTCTGAGTCTACAGCGGAATTCAGAAATAATACTAGTATTAAAGTGCAGAGTATCGATTACAAAATCAAAATACCAGAATCAGAAAAAGTCTTAACTCCATAATCAGATAAAGAAATTAAACCTACTATAGAAATTTTCCTATTTCTATCCTAGCCACTAGCCTCAAGAGTGTTCGCCTTCCTTCCTTGTCCTCGTTTCTTCGGGCAGTCCCTAGTGAAGTGTCCCATCTCCCCACAGTTGAAGCAAGCGCCCTTCCTTTTTCTGCAATCCTTGTTCAGATGAGTCGAGCTTCCACAAGTAAAGCACTTTTTCCCCTTCTTATCTTCAGACTTCTCATCCTTCCTTTGTGTTTCCTTTTTGGGCCCTACTTTCTTATTCTGTGGTTCCTCCTTCTTTGTCTCTTTCGGGCCCTTGTCTTCCTCGTGCAGTAGTGCCATATCCACCAATTTCTCGTAAGTTGCTCCCATGGGTACATGGGTCATGGCTAGGCTGTGCAGTGGCTCGTTCAATCCTTTAACAAAGCGGAGAGCCTTTTTATGCTGAGTGTTGACTAAATCCAATCCGAACCTAGCTAGTTGGTTGAACTGGTTGACGTATTCCTTGACCGTCATACTTCCTTGCTTAAGAGATAAGAACTTTTCCAGTTGTAAACTCCGTTCAGCTTGCGAGAGAAATTTTGTCTCAAACCTTGTTCTGAAATCCATCCATGTCTCAACCAACCTCTCGGCGTTAGTGACTTCCCACCAGTAGGAAGCATCGTCTTTGAGCTGCCATACCGCCAACTGTACCTTCTGCCTATCGTCCACCTCGAAGATAACGAATAGATCCTCAGTTTCTTTGAACCAATTCCTCGCTTCTACGAATGATTCAGTTCCTTTGAAATCCTTCCCACCCATGGCCCTAAAATCTCTACAGATCTTTGAGAAAGCAATTGCACGAGGAGGGGGTGGGGGAGGGGGATCATTCGATGGACCTGCAGCGGCGGTCCTAGCCTCAAGATATTGACGAAACCAACCGGGTACATGAACACCCTCTGGTATCTCAGATGCTTCAGACATGCTGAAACGAAAAAGGAAAGGTTCAATACAAAAAGGACTGAAAGAAAGATATATGGCTCTTGGGGATTATGTTTTTCAAAATAAGCTTTGTTTTTGAAAATACTTCCTTTCAAAACCTTTTTGAAAATAGTTTTCAAAACTTTTTATAAAATCTGGTAACCTTCAGCTCTGATACCAAGTGTAACACCCCACCTCCGTTAAGGTCACTCACAAAGGGAATGCCTTAACTTTGGTGGAGCATTTTAGTAAACAGAACAGAAACTTACAAGACAGATAAAACAATACTTGAATTTTTTTTAACTTTATTACAGCAGAAACAGAAATCAATATGGTTACATCCTTTCAAATCTCAGAATTCAAGTACAAAATATCAGTCTTGTACAAAAGCCTTCAAAATGCATGGTTTAAAATCATAATCCCCATGGAACGGAAGCTATACAGAGCCAAGCCATACTTTAAGCACTTCAAGCAAAGAGAAATCCGGATCAAGCTAAAGTATTCCCTCCTTGGATAACCTGGGGGGGAAACGGAAGAAAGGAGGCGAAACAACAAGGGTCAGACAAAAAGTATGGCAAGTCCAGTGACTTTCAGCATATGAACAGATAATAATAATAATATGACATGAACATAAAACTGGATGAGGAATAACTGTAACAGGTGTAGCAGATATAACAGAAGAACAGAATGACATAAACTATTGCTTTACACTTCTCTGCACTAATACTAGTATAACAGAATTAGGTGTCACCCTAATGTCTAAACTGAAACAGGAACGGGTACAGAATAATTTAACAGAAACAGAATGCTAATAATGGGCCTTTACTACCCGATCAGAAACAGATTAATCCCTACGGAAACAGAATGTAGAATTAGGTGTACACTAGTAATGGGCCTTTACCACCCGAACAGACGGTACCACGCAGAAACAGGCAGGTGTTACCACCCAACAGAAACAGACGGTACCAACAGAAACAGACAGAACTAAGTGTACCCTAAAACCCTACCCCAAGCGATCGGCTCCCTAATACATAAATATCCTGTGTTGGCCCCACAGTAGGGTGTATCACTCCCTAAAGTGACAACCAATTGGCACAGACCTATTTACAGATGTCACGCCGTCTTACATCCTCAGAGGCAGACCGGGATCCATGCACGCACATGACCCGGTTGGAACGCACCATCAACACCCCTCGCCATTATCAGAATGAACCGCTTATAATTAGTTCAGTAAGCGTGCCCGGACCCTACCTACTGTTGGGTCAAAGTTTTGATACTAGAAAGGGTTACTGACTAATATGGGTCCCAAACAACAGATGACACAAGTAATTCCCCTCCTATCCTTGTGTCCCCAGACTAACAGATTTCAGATTAACAAGTTCAGACATACAGAATTCAGATCAACTAGTTCACAGGTCAGACAAGTTTTAGACTAACAGATCAGATATAGATTTAACAGATTTATAGATTTGTCTAACTTTGTAATTGGGCCTACCGATTCACGGAACAGATTTATTAAACTCATTAGTCTAGTGGGTTTAACCCTATCCGCCCAACACGTTTTAGACATCATGTTTATCTCAGATTTTCATTAATTAATTATTAATGCCCAGACCTCTCACATTAGACTGACAGTTTGTGGCTACTGGTTAGGCCGGTTGGTTCCGGGCAGTTTTCTGTCGCAAACTGAGTCTAACCTCGGGTTTCAAGCACGTTATGACTAACTTCTCACATTAGAACCTATTGTTTGCGACCACTGGAATATGCCGGGCGGTTCCGGGCAGAATTACGCCGCAAACTCATTCTAACCTCGAGTTAGCCATGTTTATCTTTGTGGCCAATTAATTAATTATTTACCATTTATACCCACGCCTAATATACATGTCAATTATTCATAACTATAGCCACTTCAGATTATGTCAATAGCAGACTAATTATACCAACCCAACAGATATAGCAGATAACAGATTTCTCAGGTTAGGCGACTTAGCAGATTAAGCAAACTAGCAGATTTAGTATTTTCAACAGACTTAGCAAATGACAGATTTGGCAGATGAACAAATCTAGCAGACTAGGCAGTAGAGCAGAACTAGCAGATTAAGCAATATAACAGAACTAGCAGATTAGGCAATGTAACACAACTAGCAAATTAGGCAAATATAACAAATTTACTTATTTCTTAAAGTTTCATACCTTGCCTAATTATAAACCTTGCCTAAGTTCATGTGCATAAATAATAGTCTTGATTCACAATATTATCATATACCCTATGTTTGTATTAAATTTACAAAGCACAGATTATGGTCATAAATTTACCATATATCATATATTCCAAATTTTTATTAAACTTGCATAGTACAGAAGATCCATATAATTTATACCAAATATAGCCATAGATTACTATGCATGTCATATATTCCAAAGGTCCCTTACTTAGGTGTTTATTCACATTAATAGATATCCTACTTTCATGTAAATCTTTACATCTAGGCCATATTCTCTTTATCCTAAATCATGTGTTCAACACAGTCTATATTTATGTTCAATTATATACCTTTTTATGTCATGTCCACAAATCATATGTTCAATACCTTTTTATGTTATAAATACAACATGTCCAATCATATGTCTCAGATTCATGTTCTAGCTACAGTCCATGTTCTTTCCTCAAATTAGTCACCTATTGGTCATGCCCAATTTATGCATCATTCATTTTACTGTCCCAAACATTTTAGCGCATGTTAATCTCTTATGAGATTGGCTCAGGCTCGTAGTAGCCTGGCTATAGAACAGAAAGAGGAAAGAGGTACAAAATAAGATAAATCAAATCAGAACATAACAGATATAATCTCAGATTCAGATTCACAATTCATGTCAAAATCAGAATTAACATTTATAGCGGAAAATAACCGTACTTGCCTTAATTGGATTAAAGAAAGAACTCTAGTTGTTGTAGAACCGTTGCAGAAGCTCTAATCTCTAATTGAATTTAGGTTGATGTTGATTGTCTTCTAGTTTTGATTCCAGCAGAGTAGCAACGCCATTTTTATTTTTAATTTAGAACAGAGGCAGAGTAGAAGCAGAATAGAATTGTGTGCAGAGAAGGCTGGGTTTGGGGCTGTTTAAATAGGTTTAGGCAGACAAATCTAGACAGAAAACGAGACCAGATACATCAGAACGCACCCAGGCAGAAAAGCAGATTCGGGAGGCAGGTCGACCCCCAGGTCGACACTAGGGTCGACTCTAGGGTCGACCCCCTGGGGGCAGGTCGACTCTAGGGTCGACCCCCTGGGGCAGGTCGACTCTAGGGTCGACCCCCTAGGGGCAGGTCGACTCTAGGGTCGACCTGGTCTGTGTTGTTTATTTTTTTTTTCTGAACTTTGGAAGGCCATAACTTGGTCATATGGACTCCGATTTACGAAATTTCGGACTCTATTTCGCGTATTTTTCCAAGATGAACACAGTGGCACAGCCCGTTTCCCTTGATTCTGATTTTATATTTTAATTATACTCAGATTTGTAATTCTTAAGTTCACAGAAAATACGGGGTGTTACAACTGTCAATCACTAGACCCATCGAAGTAGTGACGGAGTTCGACTTGTACAACTACTGCTACTACCAAGCTTACCACATGGAGTCATGACCAAATCTTTACAAATGACCCCACTTCATTGGTCTATAGCCCTTTAGTCGTACCTAGGCCACTATGGCCCTGAATCCGTTCACGTACTTCCTACACATGGTGATCCAAAGTTACGGACATAGACAACCCCTTAGCACACGTCTCACAGCAAAGCCCGACTCATGAAGCCTACTCATTGGTTCCCAACTGGATCCTGAATCAAAGCTCCTCATTTGGACTTCCTTTGCATCTCAAGTTTTTGTCGAATTGGAGTTGGTCTTTAGAAAAGTCGTCTCGTAGTAGTAATAGCATATGTACAGTTCGGTGTTCCCCTTCTGGCCTGGTTCGGTTCGGTGTACTCTTGCTCCATCGGTTCGGTTCGGATGCTTTGTGTCTGGTTCGGTGGTTGCTCCCTCCTAGATGTCCCGATCCGATCCGGTGCTTCGCTCCAACTCCAGCTTCAAGCCAGGTCCTCCGATCTGATCCCTATGCTCTTGCCCCCGATCCGATCCCTATTAGTCTCTCCGATCCGATCCCCTTTGGTTTCTCTCCGATCCGATCCCCAACCCAACTCCAATTCTAAGCAAATGGCCTTCCTTCTCGCCAAGCCTCTTATGCTAAGTTCCAATCCGAATCGAGTCCTCTTGCCCAGTTCTCCTATCCGATCCGAGCCCAATTACCCGATCCGATCCGGTTCGGAACCCTGCATATTTCCTGTGACTTTCCTGCCACTGTTTTATACCATACGACGGCGTTTTCTACCAATCTAACAGTTCTAATAAATCACAAAACATACCGTACAGTCATAGCAACATAGGGGATCAACCCTAGATATCCAAACAACAACCATAGCATGTAATTTGGATCAAACCTACCCAAAATACCTTATTTTCCCTTAAGCATGTTTAGGAAAAACTAATGATATGATTAGCAAAACTTAACGAAATTAACCCAAATTCATATCAGAGGTCTAAAACATTATTTAAGAATTTATAAATATTTTTCCAGAATTTATTAATGTATAAATTCGCTAATCTTCACTAATTACCCTTAATTAACCATAATTAGTGAGGAACTATGCATATCACTCACCTTTGCCACAAATAAACCTTGGATCTGAAATAAATCTCTGTTTGTGCGCGAATAACAATGAAAATCAGCAGCTCTAATCTTGATTTGGTGAAGATCACCCTTGGTTTGACGTTGCTAAGCGTAATCCTTGATTAGAAAGTGATTTGGGGTGATTTAGAGGTTGGAGGCCATTTTTAGGGTTTCTAAGAGGTAAGTGGAGGCTAGAAAACTGAAATGGAAAGTATTCCTAACTCTTTTCAGCCTCCCCATAACCCTAATCCCGAAATGGGTTATGGGCCCATTCACTAATCACCCTATTTGGCCCGGTTAAACAGTTTTTCACCTTCCAAACCTTATTTCAGCCATATCTCCCAAACGGTAAATCCGTTTGGCTATTATGACCAATCTACGGAAAGGTAAACCATCAAATGAATCTAATGGAAGTGGTTTCAGGTCAAAATTCCTTTCCAGTCAAAATTTATGGCCAAAACAGTATCAGCTAGGGGTAAAACGGTCATTTAAAAATCGGCAAAAATCATGAACATGGGAAATGACCCCAATAGTCATTTCCTAAAGTTACATGACCATACGTCTTCATATAAGAAAGAAATAAATATTCTACGATCCTCCGATGCGTAGAATGCGGGTTGTTACAGTTTTAGGGTTGTGTTTATCATATTTTGAACACTTTATCTCTTAAAATATTTGTTGTAAGAATTTTTTTTAATTGATGTCCTGCTTGTAATTTTTAATTAGATGTATTCACCTTTTCAAAAAAAATATTTTATAAGCCAAATTTGCATGTAAGTGATGTATTTGTAAACTTTTATTGTTTTAATTTCAGATATTTTTGGATAACCACATCCAATGTACATTTTTAAGTTCCAGATACGGATATTTTTAGATATTTTTTGGATATCTGTATTCGCTAAGGCGGATACGAATATTTTCGGATATCCCAAAATATCTATGGATACAGATATAGATATTTTTAACTGGTATCCACGGATATCGGATACGGATTCAGATACGGATTTTCATTTCGGTTTTGGATACAGCACTATCCATATCCGAATGCATCCGTTTACAGCCCTACTATGAAAAGTTCTGGGTTACTTATTATGCTTCATAACCAATTCATAGAAAGATAGCATTTTAAAATTCTACAAAAAGTCCTAAAATTCAGATTTTTAGCCAGTTTTTCGGCAAAATGTTTGATGCTATTTCTCTATAAAGAATATAGTTTTTGACTCCAAATTTTCTATAGTAAGAATCTATCTTAGTCTACTAATTATCATAAAAGGAAAACCTCAAAATCATTTATCAATTTAATATATAAAATTAAACATCATGAGGCATTTTTATCATGTCCATTTCAAGCTGATTTTTACCTGACCTTGCGTCTGGTTTTCAGGTACTCAAACGATCAAATTAGAAAAGGTGATACAAGTGAAATTATATTCCTTTGAATTAGCTTTCCAGATTGATAAGAAAATCGAAATTTCATCAAGTATTGCAAAAGTTAGGCCCAAAATACCGAACATCATTTTCAGTGATTTAGGTTCTATCGTTTCTTCGTAATTTTCACAACTTTTTTTCAAAATAGAGATGAATACATGAACATAAATAGTTTTTCTCACCTTATACTTATGCATTGATCTTGTATTTATTCTCTAGGCTTCTCCCAAACTTCAACTCTTTTCCTTACTTTTGTTTTTCATTTTTGAATGCATGATATGTAATGAAATTTTCCACCCTTTATATAGTAGTTTTCAAGGCTAGTTTGGTAATTTAGTTTTAGACACTTGTCCTCCTTATCTTCATGCATGATTTAGAATGAAGACACATGTCTCCTTAGGTTTCTTTAGATTTTTCTACACATGGACACCTAATATGTTTATGTGTCTTTACCTTATTTAATTCCAAGACGTGTTCCATCCATTTGATGACAAGTGTCCCTACCATTTTAAGCCATTTTTATATTCTAGAATATGCATACATATACCATTTGTATTCTATTTATATGCTATGCACAAACATATATATGTTTTCATCTATTGTTACTACATGCACATGATGTTCCAACAAATTTTAATAAGTAAAACGTTGTTTATCGACAAAACTGCTTTCGGCCATCGATTTTTCTTCGAACTACTTATCTTTGTAAACAAAAACTCAACAACATATTTTCTTTGTACATAAGAAGTTAGCTTTTCTCTTTACAAATGAACTCCATACATACATACATACATACATACATACATACATATATATATATATACATACATACATATACATATATATATATATAGGTGAAGCGAAGCTTCTTTGAGAAGCCACTAAAAATAATCTTCAAATAGAAGCTATTAATACTTAGGCTTCTAAGAGAAGCCAGTAAGGCATGACTAGACTTCTAAGAGAAGTTACTACTACTTAGGCTTCCAAGAGAAGTCACTAAAATTTAGCTTCTTAGAGAAGCCGCTAAGGTATGACTAGATTTCTAAGAGAAGTCACTAACACTTAGGCTTTTAGGAGAAGCCACTAAATTTGGCTTCTAAGAGAAGCCATTAAAATCCTATTAGTCTTCTTTCTTAAGGCGCTTGTCCATCATTATTTATGCAAACCATAAGATAATGACACATACCTACTTAGGTGTCCTAAGATGTTTCTACACATGGACACCTAAGAGGGTTATGTGTCCTTATCTTTTTTTTTTCTTTTAGCTTACATGATAAGTTTCTTATTTTAAATTTATATCTTTTAGATTACATGATAAGCTTCTTATTTTAAATTTATATCTTTTAGCTTGCATGATAAGATTCTTATTTTAAATTTATATCTTTTAGCTTACATGATAAGCATTTTATTTTAAATTTATATCTTTTAGCTTACATGATAAGCTTCTTACTTTAAATTTGTTTTATGAATACACATATTCTTGCTTAACAAGCATGTTAATGTTACGTAATGTGTATTAGCATGCACGAGAGCGACATGACCTTTCTGATAAGTTTTAGTTGGTGAAAAGTCGAGAATTTGATAAATGACTTCCGATCACATTTTTAATTTCACATTGAATTAAATATTTTTGTACACTAGTTTTAAAAACTACTACCAGTCTTTATTTTTTAAAACAGATTTATTTTAGCTGCAATTCATCACTTCGATATTTAAAATTTACGCGTAAATTCAAACTGTAAAATTTCAGATTGTTACATTCTTTCCCCCCTTAAAAGGAATTCCGTCCCCGAAATTCTATGCAACACTTAATCAAAAGAAAACCAAATATTCCAAAAATAAAACTCTAAGTATGTAGGGCATTTTTTTTGAAAGTATACTTCCAAAACAATTTCATAAATCAAAATTTTAAGACATACCTGGATATTATATGATTCGAACTTTTAATTTGTGATCGGCGTTCTTTCAATTCTGCAAGCTGTTACTGGATCTGTCATGGCAGCTTCTTTTTATGCCCAGATTCAAGATCTTGTTCTTTTCAATCTACATCGATATCCAGTCTCCTTCCCATGAACATACACTCTATTTGGAATAGATTCTAGATCCTCCAGCCAATGCCAAATCATTCATTAAAGACATACTCTTCTTGTTTGGTAACCATCGAAATGTACCATAGATTCAACGTACTCACTCTTTTCAAAATAGACATCTCAGTTTATATCTTCAATGGTTATATTCATCAAAGTCAATTCATCAATTATGTTGTACTCTCCTTGTTGCAGTACCCATCAAAATGTACCAGAGAGTAATATTTCAAAATAGACTCTAATCAATATACTTAATTAAGTCAAATAAGTTTTATACAAAAAATCTTTTGTCAAAACTAGGATCATATTCATCAAAGTGGATCCAATCTACACACTCAATTTAGGATATTTTACCCTATTATGGTCGGCATTCCGTCATCAAATAGGATGTACTCTACTCGGCTCGATACCAAAATAGAGTATTAGTTGCACTATCCAAGATCTATTGTCTTATGCCGGCATCTCGTCATCAAATAGGTTGTACTCTACTCGGCTCGATACCAACATAGAGTAATAGAGCACTACCCAAGATCTATTGTCTTATAACTCACATCGTCATCGTCATCCGAAAGTATCCATCACCGATGAAACAATCCATAAAAATCTTTGCTAAGTTTAAACAAAGTATTCCCTCAAAGTACTTTTATACTTTGTAATCATTACTCCCATATGGATAACCATTTATTTTCAGAAAATCTACACTTTCAACTTCAAAAATCATCCTAAGTATATACCCCCTTCTTATTCCTTTTTTTTTTTGTCAAACACATAGTTCAGTTTGCAAAAATGTTGTGAGACATCAAACTTTCAAAATTTTAAAATGTGTATGATGTAAGTATTCTAGATAATTAATCTAGCTTCCCAATGAGATTAACTTCGACTAAACCCAAATCAAGGAATCAAAAGTTATGACTGGATTGTTGAGAGATGTTTTAGCATATTTAAGCTAGCATCGTCAGGGATAAACAACTCTAACATCTTATTTTGTGAAAAAAAAAATCTGTCCTCGGTTTTCCATGAATGCAATATTCAATTTACTCCTCTTAGCCTTCTTCAATTTTGTTTTCCCAATATCAATTAATCCCTTCAAGTTGTTATTTTATATCCCTTCGAAGCCACTCTACTGCCTCCATTTCAAGTAGCTATATTCCTTCCTTTACAAGCCACTACATTCCTCCTTTGTTCCTTTAAAAGGGATTGAGCTACCAAAGCACTAATATACTATCTGAATTGATAGTTAATACCCTGACTATCAATGAATATTATTGGACCTTTGGGCGAGTTAGTTCGAAGAGACCGGGATGAGAACTAGACCCAGAACCACTTCGAACCAACCGTGCGTTCACGACTAATGTGCATGCTTATAAAGATGGAGCATTAAAGATCGTTGATCTTCATGAGTGGAAGAACTACTTGATAAATTTCTCTGATTACAAGCAGAGATATTTTGATTGTGATTCTGTCATGATTGAAAACCTTCGGATTGCAAGGACTTCTCGCTACCGATCCTTGGGGTGATTTCTATATAAGGATGCGGTAGAAGGGTGCCTTCGGTTCATCTTGTTCTTGGATAACTTGTATGGATGAATGTCTAAAAAATTATTTCCTGAGGGTCATGTACGTTGATTTTTGCAAATATACCGAGTTTGATGGCAGAGAAATTCTCTTGCTTAACACCTAGAGTGTATTTTTAGACATCAATTAGTGATTTGACGGATCTGACAATGTGGAATTCAAAGATATGAGATGTTCTTTGGAAGATAAAACGTGACCTCAAGCCTCACAACCGGAAAATGACAAAAATTAGGCAGGCAGCATGGCTAGTTGGGTCGCACCCAAGCAGGGTGTATTATCACCATTCTAGAGAAAATACTTATTAGTTCTTCTTTCGTTTCTGTATCCCCCAGGAAGTACGATGGGCCCTTAAACCCGTAGGGTGATAATACATTCGATACACTCAAGTTAAATGAGTGGTTGGTCATGTGTGGCCGGATTACAAGATGTTCTTGTTGAACTCTAGTGTATCCCCTCTAGAGTACACTGATCGGAAGGTGGTTCCATACCTTATCATAGTTGGAATCCATTCTCCAATAAGAGCCCTGCGGTTTTAGATTATATAATGAATATTTAGAGTTTGAAATGCTAGCGTTCTGCTAGATGGTTATTTATTTGTGATTTGACAGATATTATTATAGTATCACTGGATTTTGAAATATCAAAAATGTTTTGTGTTATAGTAAAGTAAAACCGTCTGCGTTTATATGTGGGCTAGTCTTACTATTATCTTTTCTTTAAAAAAAGGATTTCCTAAAGTTAAGCAACTTGGATGAAACTCTTAAACTTAGTGATTTTACTCACCCTGGTTTATCAGACTAATCCATGGCGTTTGTAATGCTCGGGTCAGACCGAGTCCTACATGCTCAGGTTAAGATGCTACGAATTTCTGAAGACAACTGGAGGAGCCCATACATATTAATATTTATTTTGTTGTGTATTGTATATGAGGACAGATTATTATAGCTATCCAGATTGATCTGTTGTACTATGATGGATGTAAGTATCTATAAAAGTTATTTATAAAGATTTATTTCCATTTTATATTTGTTCTGCTGCGATATGAGACTCTGTGTTGTTGATCTTCTTCTTCTTCTTCTTCTTCTATTCTAGTATTTCTTTCTTTTCTCACCCTCTGTTTTCTTTCTACTGACTTTCCATTTTTTCGTGCAATTCGGGTTGGACAGAAGTGTCAATAGTCAAGTCAAAGGGTACGGAAAAGTCGGGCTGTTACAGTATATGTGCTACTTTTTATTATTATTGTGAAATCCAAAATCTATTCTTATCAATATGGGAGGATTTTAGGCTTATGCACGTTATAAGTTGACTAATGAATATTTGGCATTAATTAAAGAACAATTGTCATTCGCACAAATATACAATTGTCATTTCTGACTACATCCAAATCATGTTATAATATTTGTAACTATAGATAAAGGCTATTACCATATTCGTTACCTATTTGTAAATATAAATTTATCTATTAGTATATTATATGTGAATGAAGGTATAATTGTTAAAAAAAGAAGCTTTTGGTTTTGACAGGAATTAACTAACAAACAATAAGCTATATTAATATATTAATAAGCAATACTTGTATGTTATTATATTTAATGTTCATATTTATATATTCCCATAAACAGGTCTTTTTTTCCAACTTTGCGAAAGAATTTACTATATGAGAAAATGTGTATTTATAAAAAAAATATTGATTTTCAAAAATCATTTATGGCTACATCCATATGTTGTTATAATAATCTCCTATTATCATGCTTTGCCATTGTCTGTTATGATATTACTAAATGTATATATGTTAAATATTCGATGTAAGTGAATACAGATCTATTAACCACTCGATTGTTGGTCATACTTTTTTTAAGGAGAAGAAGCAATTGAATATATATAGAGTTAAAATCATGCACATACTTATAACAATGGGCAACACAAAAAGGCTTCAAAATTACAATTTTAGAGGTTGCACATTTGCAGCTTCTAGAACAATATAAAAACGTCGTTCTCAACGTATATACAATCTAGAATTAATGCCCAACATTCAATCTCACACTTCTACAACATCCAAAAAAAAAATACGCAAGTGGTGGATGAATAACAATTTTAAGAAAAATAATGAATGGTTAGCAGTAATAATCATTGTGCATCCTGTTTTACCATTCACCCTTTCCATTTTTTCCAATGTGAATTCCTACTATAACTGTAATGGAAGATTCGTAGCTTTATATGTTAGGGTTCTTGCGAGCACTTGAAATTTTCTTTTGAGTTGCATAATTTGAATCAATAGGCATCATGTCTTGGCTACTAGAAACACCAACTCGCTTTGATCAGTATCTGTTTGACTAGCCCAAAAATGTATAGTATGACACAAACATGTATATTATGGCGATGTGTTCTGAGAAATCTCTACTTGATAGAGTGCGCATATGACCTATCAAGAGATTGTTCAATGTCCTCGGTCTTGGTTGAGTCCAAAATCATTATGTGACTTACCAATTGCATTCAAATTTCGTTGTTTACACAGATGGAAGCCCTTTCTTAGATGTGTATTATCTAAAAAATATTAAGTCCACTTCTTTATCGAACTTCCATTTGTATTATCCTTTTGCATATGCGTATTTTTTTTTTATTTTTTTTTTTGCTTTTTTTTCTCTCAACTGTGCATAATTTGTTTACCTATCATAAACTATGAAATAATAAGCACTACAAAGTGTTTTGTATAACTGAAGTTGGATGTCCTATATAGTTTTATACCATTTCCATTATCCTATTTTTTGTTTTTTAAAGTTTTTTACTGCTTACTTATTTGAGTACATACTTCATTTAGATGGGCTTTACTCTGATGTGGCTAAGTTGTTCATCTGGGTCTTCTCTACTTTTTTTGAGATATGATTAAGCAAATATCGTTGTCTAATATTAAAGTTTTTTCTTCTTCTCCTTTTACGGTACAACATCTTTTGATTGTTGTCCATTTAACATTACACATGATCTTTAATGTACTACGTTTTATTTTGTCTTGTGTTTTGAGTACAAGTTAACCATATATCATTAAATAAAGAAATCACACGATCATATTTATCAGGGCAAAATAGTCAACCCAAAATATTTTCAATCGACAATGGTTGAAGCATAAAGAAAAAATGTAGCGACCACGATAATTATTAGAATGTGTGTTAGTTTTTTCTTTGCTGTGTGATTTTCTCTTCAAATAGATCTTTGACGATTTTTTTTATACTACATGTATGTGCGTTTTTGGATATGGTGGCATATTGAAGATTACAAAAACTACTGGAGCCATAAGTGCCATAAAGCAAAGTACGCTTTGAACATGACATACATTTTTTGCTTCAGCATTGCCATGACTTTAAAAGTTTGACCATGGTTCCCTTTGCAGTCATTTGAGGTATATTTTAAACTTGATCACTCCTTCTCAGGCCCGGTCCTTGCCATAGGCAAAGGATACATTTGCCTAGGGCAACAACTTGTGCCAGGGCAACAAATCTAAGTGAAAAAAACATATTCTCTTCTC
This sequence comes from Allium sativum, assembly GCA_030737875.1. Taxonomy (NCBI): domain Eukaryota; kingdom Viridiplantae; phylum Streptophyta; class Magnoliopsida; order Asparagales; family Amaryllidaceae; genus Allium; species Allium sativum. Next base: position 933,002,680 of record CM060912.1, on the reverse strand, counting down.
AAAACTGCAAGGTGATCTACCGATCCACGTCCACAAATTCGATCGTTGTTTAATTATCGTAGCTCAACTCAGCTTTGCTCAGCCCTTCGCTTCATCGCAACCACCTCGTTCTGGTGTCCATCTCCAAATCGTTGCTTTCCCTAATTCCTAATTTCTAAATTTTGTGAATTTACATTTATGTATTATTAATTATTTATTGAATATGATTTTGATTGGTTTGTTACTTTACTGAACAACAAATTAGAAATGAATGGTCCTTAAAATATCCTTTAGTTTACTATATTTTCTTTTAGGCATCAGTTTTCTATTGAATTATTGAACGAGACTTGGTTTTAAGTTTACCGATGGTGATACGGTAAATTAAGAACAACTGATCTTCAACTGGTTTTATTTAGATATTAGTTTACTATTTTTTCATACAAATCCTAGACTAAGTGAGTTTGAAACTTATTAAAAAGCCTTAATTCCAAGATTAATTTTCCAATTTGTAACTACAGTGGTTCATTTATGATTGCATAAGAATTGGCCGTTGAACGGTTATTTACTTTACTATTTGATATAGTTACTAACTAGCTTGTTAACAGTAGTTGGTTAAAATAATTGATTTTGTTTGTAAGTAACTAATGAAGTTGTTAAATTCGGTGATACAAAATCACAAATTGATTGGAACAGATTTGCAAAGAATGGAAAGTAAATATTTTTATAATGGGAATGCATTGATTACATTTGATGAGATGGTAAAGAAATAAATGAAGGGATTAATTTCTTCCATATAATCAAAAGAAATAGATTGATTTACTTTCTATCTTTGCACATTTGTTGCTATTGTAATTTTCCTCCATTATAGTATTACCGTATGTTGGTAGTGTATTTAACGACTCACATGGAGTTGCACTGGCTATGTATTGAGGGGTAGACTTTAGTGTAGACCCATCCTAGCATGGTGCCAATGATCCCGAAATGTAGTGTCTCTTCTTGTTAAGCCTATTTGAGGTTTGGATATGTAAACTCTTATTTTGTAATCTCTTGTATTTCTCTCATGTGGAATAAAATCTCTGTCTTTTGGACTGGACATACACTATCTAATGGAGGATAGTGAAACCAGTATAAATATTGTGTCTCTTTATTTCTTTGTTATAGTTATTTGCTATTTTCTTGATGTAATAGAATAATTGCTATCAGATTAGATTAATGTTCAATTGGCAAATCTAGATCCTGCTTATTGCGCTTCCGTATTTGTGCAATTTTCTGCATAACAGATTGGTATCAGAGCCAGGTTATTTGTTTTAAATTGTGCATCAATTATTTCTACAAAGGTTGGTAGATTCAGTGGTAATTATGCTATTACTATTTTGGGGAAATAAGGAAGACTTTGGTGAAGGAGATTATGTTGAGAGTGAAAAGCGTTTCAATCTGGGAACTTTGATGTGATATGGAGTTTACTGTGTTGAAGGGGCCATTGGATTTGGGAACTTTTGATCATGTTTTAGACAGGGGTCTTCATGTTGATGATGCTCGAGGGATCCAAGATGATCAGGAAAGGAGCTCAGGTCAAGTGATAGACGAGTGTCGAGACAGAGATCATTGTGGTTTAGGCAGGGATCTTCACGTTGATGATGCTCGAGGGATCCGGGGTGATCAAGGAAAGAGCTCAAGTCAAGTGTTAGATAGGTGTTGATGTTATTGCAAGCACTCTTAGACCATTGATTTATGCGCGGTGCAGCTCATGGTGGTAGATGCATCTTTTGCGGGCAGTGTGTGAAGTTTATAATGGTTTTGATTAAATGGCAGGAGAAAGATTTTTTGGCAATTGAGAGAATTATTGTAACGACCCGGATTTTAGATCCATTAATTTTAAATATTTAATATCATTTTAAAAATTAGTTTGATAATATACTTGCATTTTTATATTTATGCTATCGGTTTAAATATCGATTTCGATTTAATATTGAATATATTAAATTATCGTAATACGAAATATAGTTGAAATCGAAGTTAAATACGGAGTCAAAAACAATTCAGATGACTAGTATAAATTCTGTTTGAATATAGATGATAATAGAAATAATTTATTACCAACGAATTGATTTATTTCTGAATTTAAATTATTTATATCAATTTAAAATGATTATTCTATATACGTTCAAATTGAATATCAAAATATATTCAATTCAGTTCAGAATAGTGTTATAATATTGGAACGACGGTCGATACGTTAAAATAGCGGTTCGTAAATTCAAGTTGTGAACCCTGAGATATTTGATTAGTGGATAAGATCGAAATCAAATCGATATCATTTTAAAAAGAATAAAAATCTCTTTAAATCAAATCGTATTAATTGGAAATCAAATCGAGATCAAATCACATTTAAAATGTATGTACCTTAACCGACACACATTTAAAACTTGCGTACCCTTGTTCCCTCTTCCCTGTTAAATAACGCAACCCCTGTTTCCTCTCTTCAAAGACGGGAATCAGAATAAATCAAAAGCTTCAGTAAAGAGAAAAATAAAATCCAAATGGAAATCTTAATCCATTTCTATATGAATCGAGTTCCTTCCTCTTCTGCTAATCAAATCAATTAAGGTGCGAACATTTGGAAGTCGATTTCGAACAGCAAGTCTGGGTTTACGGTCGCGACCTATCTCGGGTGTCGATGGGGTTTTCTGCTCGGCATGGCAAGGCGCTCATGTTATCATGAGTAGGAGGAGCTCCAACAAAATTTGGAGGATTGCGACATGCGTTCTGGTCCTGAGGGCTACCAGTCGCGGTCACGGAAGAGGTTGCCAGTGTGATTGGTAAAATCGATAAGGTGGAGGAGGGAAGCAAGCTCGTTGCTGTGCGACGTGGAAGTTGAATCTGGCTTGATGCGTGTGTAGAGGCGGTCGCGATTTGGAAATTCAAAGTCTGAATTGTTGCGTTAGTTACTACTGTAGTAGGGATGTCGCTGTCAAAAAGAAGTGTGATAGTTCTGATGTGGTTCAGGCTTATTTCTTAGACGATGGAAGTCAAGGAAGGAATGGAATTGTAAGTCATAGGGTGGAGTTTTTGTCGGGTTTAGTGTTGAGGGTTGCGTTTGCAAGTTGAAAAAGAGAAGGAAGGTTATCACAGTATATCAGGGTAACAAAATTTAGTTAAATTAATTTGGTAAGGGTATTTAAATATATATAGATATATATTCAAAACCTAAAAAGAAAAGAAAAATCATATCTTCTTTATTCAAAAACAAATTGGATGGAGCGAGCAATGTTGGAATCGTAACATAAATAGTTATGAGAAACTGGAAATTTTAAGTTAAAACAATATCGGTCAGCAATTAAAATTAGGTGAGTAAATCTCACTCAATTTATTTATTTTGAATTATTTTTTGTCGTTAAAAATAATTGATGGTTGTTTGGTTGCACTGAAATATTATTCTGGCTATAAAGTATATATTAGTTATTTAGGATTGGTGTTTGTTTTTATTATATATATATTGGTTGTTGGATTCCCGTAGTACCATTAGCGGATGCCCGCAGTATCATTAGCGGATGACCCTATACGCCCCACGCTATGATAGTGGATGACTTCTATACCGCGATATCCTACCTCGAAGCAGGATGGGTATTATTTATGTTGGCTAGCGTCTGTGGATGCGGGGAAACAGGTTGGAGGGATCCAACTGGATTCCTGAAAAATATTATTTTTTGTTTGTTTCACATATGTTATCGTATGTAATGTGTTGATTGATCATTGAACGGTTTGATTGTTTAAATATCACTGGGGCCAAAATGTTGATACATAAAAATATCAGGGAAAGGATATTTTGAAATTTAAAGGGAAAAATCTATTTATCTAAAATAGAATTTGAATTTCTATTGGGCCATAAATATATTAACTTGTTTGAATATATAAAACAAGTAGTGAAGTTATAAACGTTGTTTGTGAATTAATAATACAAGATTTGAAGTGAAATTATAAACATTGTTCATAAATTAAATAATGCAGAGAATTGAAATGAATTTATAAACAGTGTTTATAAATAAAGTGGAAAAATTATCATCGGATAATTTGAATATTTAAAATCAAATGTGAATTAAAAAAATAGAATTGGGAAATTGTTTTAAAGAAGTAAATGATAAAATTTATCCTGACATTCAGAATGTAAATTGACTTAAAATAAATCCGTATGGATTTATGATTTAAATTCGATTAGATCGAATTTATTTAAATAAAATATTTTCAGAAGAAAATATTAGGATTTTATTTAATAGAAGTTTAAATTTAAATATGAAAATAGATTCTATATTTATGTAGATAAGTTATAATAAATAAAGATTCCAAAATAAGGTTTGGTTTTCAAACAGATTCTGAAATGAGACTTGTTTTATTTTATAAGACAAGGAAGTTGGATTTATAAACGATATTTATAAATCTAGTGAAATAAATTATCATTAGATAATTTAGAGGTTTAAATTCAAGTATGAATTTGAAAAGTAGAATTTGAAATGGAATCGAAATGGAAACTTGTTTTTATAAAACAAGAAAGTTAAATTTATAAACAACGTTTATAAATTAAGGAAAATAAGTTATCATTTGATAACTTAGAAATTTAAATTCAAATATGAATTTAACCATGAATTGGAAATCGTTTCAGAAAGGGAACGACGGGTTTTATTTTGATATTCGAATATAAACTGAGTTAAGTCAAATCCAAGGGATTTAAATTGGGATTCGATTATATCGAATTTTATAAATAATTTATTTATAAAAGGAATTGGAATTTAATATAACAAATTGAGTTATAAACAAATTTATAACCAAGTAATGAAAAATCTACAATTTGAGATAATCGGAAATATTAAGTTGGATTTGAAACAGGATTTAATATATATTAAAAATATATTAGAATAGAGTTGAAATTTATTATATACGAAGTTTAAACGTTTATATATATATATATACATATATATATATATAATTAAAACGAACTCGCCGCAGCACGGTAGTTCGTAAATTGGCGTTTCGAACTTCAATTGAGTATACATAACTCAATTTAAGTAGGAATTCTATGAAATAAGAATCGTTAGGACCGATCGAATAATAGTTTTCTAATGGAAGTGAAAAGTTTGAATTTCGTCACCTATATTTTGAGTTATGTCAAAATCAAATTTTCAGAAAAACAACGCCATAACCGTTTAAAAAGCATAACGGTTTATTTAAATAAATTAAAGGATTTTAAGCAAACAAAATCCAAATTTCTATTTAGGAAAATCTAGATTTGAGTTATAAAATATATCTGAACTCAACTGGAGCAATGAAATGATTTTTGAAACAAAAATCATATTTTTGTTAATTATTGAATAGAATTAACTAATTTGAAGAATAATTAGTTGTTGGAGTTTTAAATTGAAATTGAGCTTTGGACAAGTAAATTGCGTTTGTAAATTTATATTCGAAATCGAATATGCAACTTGAATCGAAAATGGAATTTAATTTGTTTATAAGCAAGTTGATATTATATTTGAACATGTTATGTTCAAACAAAGAAGTGAAAGAGGCAAAATAGCTAATTAGAAAATAAATTAGCGAATTGGGTTAAGACGAATGGATTGAGTTGAAACCAAATGGAAATATTTGGATATATGTTAGACAGGTATGTGATGAAGTGTATGAAGGTTATAATTTGTGTGCTCGACAAAAAGGTACACGTTTAAATTCCATATGAGATTTTATGCGCCGAATTGGCAAGCCACTTGGCTTTTTGATTTTCATTTTGAATGGAAAGGGCCTAGAGAGGCTAGTTGAGGTTTGAATTATCGACCGGTACAAAGGAGGTTATGGCGAAATTTTCCGGAAATTTAAGGAGTTAGAATATTTTTAAGAAAATTTGATAGTCAGAAATCAACGTATCGATATATATAGAATTTGATAAGGAAACAAACTTAAAAATAGAATATTATGAATAAAAAGGAAATCTATAATTAAATCTGGTAAAAATAGAAAGAGAAACATATACACTTTTAAAAATGAATAATTGGTTTTTATGGTGTTGATTTTTCGGGAATAATGGATTTGTCTATTTTGAAGTTAAAGATGTTTTCAGTCAAGGTCTGAGAGGTAATTATACCCCAACTCGATTATTTTCGTTACTAACTGATAAACAACAAGATTCAGTCCCAAAGAGAGATGTTTAAAGAGTTTAGTTGAATGCAATGTTTTGGGTTGTTGTAACGATGTTTTACACAACATTCGTTTTAACTCAAGTAAGTGGAAATTTGGAAATATAATAATAAATATTTCCTGAGTATAGAAATAAATGAATGGTCGTGGAAGAGATAAGTAATTGGACTGTAACGGCCCGCAAATCCAAACTATCTGAGTTGATTACATACATCACACGTCCAACCCAAATTGCACAGAAATACGAATCATTATTAGAAAGAAATTAGAGGATCAGAAATAGAAAGAAAGAAAAGCTAGAATAGAAGAAAACGAACAACACAAATCTCACAGCGGAACGAATAAATATATTAAATAACATAACTTTTGAAATACAAATCAGTAACTGTATCTACATACCATTGTCAGAGCTCAACAGTTATTCCTGGAACAGTTATAAACACCTGTTTCCAAATACAACATAGTACACGGCGAAAATATAATAGTCTATAGCTAACTAGTGAAGTCTCCTACTTCCAGCTCTTCCAAGTGAATCTGAAAAATCCCGACTACTTGACTACCCATACAAATTTGGGCACCCAAGAGTTAAGGGAAAACAAAAACAAAATAAACTCTGGGTCAGTCATGGGACTGGTGTCAGTACTCCAATCATTTGTTTAACTTTTTAAAATCCTTTCGAAAGAAAGGATAATAGTAAGACCAACCGACACATAAACATGGACGGTTTTTACCTTATTATAACCCAAAACACTTTGATATGAAAATCCAGTGATATTATAATAGTGTCTAAATCAAATAAATAACAATCTAGCGGAACGCTTGCATCTCACGCTCCATATATAATATAAAATCAAAAACCGCAGTGCGCTTATTGGAGATTGGATTTCCAACACGACAAGGTATGGAACCACGTTCCGATAGCGTATCTCTAGAGAGGAATACATTGGGTTCAACAATAACATCTTGCAACCCGGCCCACACATGACTGACCACTCATTTCGCTTGAGTGTATCGAATGTATATCACCAACGGTTGGGATTGGCAACCGTTTCCCGAAAAGGGACAGCATCGATAGATTAAAGAAGCAAATGAAATTTTTCTAGGTAGGTGATTATACACTCTAATGGAAGCGACCCACATAGCCATGTTTCCTTCCCGATTTTTGTCGTTTCCCGGTTGTTGAGGCCTGAGGCTATGATTACTTATCATTCATTGATAGCACAATCACTTTGAATGCTACATTGTCAGATCCGTTAATCACTAATTGATTTGCACAAATACATTATGGATATTATGCTAAGAGAATAAATTCTCCGCCACCATATATATATATCTATACAGACCAACATATGCGATCATTGGAAATACTCTGTCAGACATTCGTCCATATACGTTCGTTCTGGGATTGAACAAAACCGAAGGCACAATTTCTATTAATAGAAAAAGTCCTTGCACTTTACTCCGTCTTCGATTATCTTCATATAATCTGATTCACAATGCTACTGCCAATACGAAGTGGTTCTCGGATAATAATCCACCGGTCTCTCCATATTGACAACGATATTGGCAAATACTTTGATAGACAGTTATTTAACTATCGAAGAAAAACAAACAAACATTCATCCATAACATCAATCAATCACTGGGCCTGTTAATTAATATTTCATTAATTAATTCACTTTTTCATTTCCCTATCAATATTTGCTAACCAAATATTTTCAGTAATCTTATTGGTTTCTTATGCTATTTGGAAAAACATTTCCATATATCACCTTCTTTTATTTTCTATACGTAGAAAGTATCTTCTATTTATAATTGGAAAACATTCCAATTACTTATCTCTTTCACGCCTATTCATTTCTACACTCAGGAAATATTTTATTTATTTTATATTTCCCAAATTCCACTTCCTTGGGTTAAAACGAATGTTGTGTAAAACATTGTTGCAACAACCCAAAACACTGCATCCAACTAACTCTTACTCAAACATTTCTCTTCGAGACTGGACCTTGCTTTTTATCGGTGAAGAATGAAATCAATCAAGTTGGGGTATAACTACCTCTCAGACCTTGCCTGGAAACATCCTTAACTTCAAAACGGACAAGACCACTTACCTCGAATAATCCACATCATACAACCCAGTTATTCATTTTTAAACCCATATAAGTTCTTCTTTCTAATTTTTATCAGATTTAATTATAGATTTTCCGTTTGTTTATAACATTCAATTTTAATTTCGTTTCCTTACCGAATCATATATATATCGATACGTTGATTTCTAACTAACAAATTTTCTTAAAAATATTCTAACTCCTTAAATTTCCGGAAAATTTCACCATAACCTCCTTTGTACCGGGAGCATCGGGAAAATCCCCAAACCGCCACATAGGCCCTCTCCATTCAAAAAGAAAATTAAAAAGCCAAGCGGCTTGCCGATACGGCGCATAAAATCTCATATGGAATTTAAACATGTACCTTTTTGTCGGGCACTAAATTTATAAACTTCATTCTCTTCATTCCAAACCCGCTTAACACATATCCAAATATACCTATTTAGTTTCAACTCAATCCATTCGTCTAAACCCAATTCGCTAATTTATTTTCTAATTAGCTATTTTGCCTATTTCACTTCTTTGTTCGAACATAACATGTTCAAATAAAATATTTAACTTGCTTATAACCAAATTGAATTCCAATTTCAATTTAAGTTTCCTTTTTGATTTCGAATATAAATTTCCAAATCGAATTCACTTATTCAAAGCCCAATATCAATTCAAAATCTCATTAACTAATTACTATTCAAATCGGTTAATTCTATTCAAAAATAAAAAATCTGATTTCTGTTCAAAAAAATCAATCCATTACTCCACTTGTGTTCACATATATGCAACTCAAATCTGGAATTTCCTAAATAGAAATTCGGATTTTATTCACTTAAAATCCTTTTATAAAATTAAATAAACTGTTATGGTTTTTAAATGGTTATAGCGCTGTTTTTCTGAAAATTTGATTTTGAAATAACTCAAAATCTATACGATGAAATCTGGATTGTTCTCTTTCATTAGAAAGTTATTCTCAAATCGGTCCTGACGATTCTTGTTTCAAAGAATTCCGACTTGAATTGAGTTCTTATGACGACCCCAAAACGCCGTACGACGGTTGCAAGGGTAATTTTTGGAATATAACACATAAAGAGAAACAACAGAACAGAAATAAATAAATACACCAGATAATGTACAATAGAATACACTGGATAAACATAATCATCAGAGTTACACAGTATACAGGATCATACTAAGTACAAAATACAGTTCAGCTATACATAAATGTCTACAGTGGAAAACAAAACATAATTTTACAATAGGAGTTGAACAACATAAAAAGAGATAAATGGTAGAATCCATCTTCAGCTCCAGCTATCCAGAAAGAGCCTGCTAAAACCTGAATACAAGGCTGCCCGTGTAGAAAAAGGGGCACCCGAGTTTGCAAGTGAAACAAACTACGAGTCAGTCATGGGACTGGTATGATAAATCTACTTAACACATTTTATAATATGGCTAACCCCAGGACCACGCCACTTTCATAGAACGGGTTTACTCCATTGGATTGCCAGTGCTTTAAAACAAGTAAATCTTTTAAACATCGCAATGCTTTTTATAAAAATGAAGCCATTATAAGACTCAGTTCCCATCACACAATGCAACGCAAACCGGAGGATAGAGTTTTTACCTTATAATGGCCAAAATATGCTTGATACGAATAAAACAAAAGCATTTGATATTATTTCAGTGTTTATACATTTCAAAAACAATTTCAAATCATAAGTATCAATCATAGACGACATTAATGCCCCATACCACTACACAATCAAAACCGCACGGTGTTGTATTTGGAAATTGGATTTCCGTCATGAACCAAGGCAAAAGATAGTCCTTACCGACTTCGAGACAATCTAGCCCATGTCTCAAGATCAGAGCTCGAGTGACCCTTGGAGCGACAGGGCCGGTCCACCGATGTGGATTAAAATGCCTGAACACTGCTTTTCCCCGCCCTTTAGGGTGTAAATGAGCCAAATGACTCCATCGACTCCACACAGTCACCGATATATCTGAGGCGCCTCGCAACAGCAACAACCACACAGGTGAAAATAATATAAATGTCAGGGCTGGTAGGTCACTAACACCACCCTAGCTAGAAGGAAACGCATGCCCTCCCTGAGGTCCTCTCCCGTTTCTGGTTCATACTGGGGTGTGAGGCTCGCGAATCAACGTTATACACAAAGCTATGCCATATAGGTCGTGCTTTGATCATCAACCACAAGACTTTGCTTTTCAATAGAAGCCTTGATCATCTTCCACTTAGGCATGCCACACGGGCAATTCACTCTATGCGGCTGATTTCCATCGATATATAGCCTCTGAGCTTGTACGTCTCAGAGAAGGGCGTTAAGCAAGAAAATAAATTCTCCGCCGCCAAATAGATATATATTTAATAGAGATCAATCAGCACAGAACAAAATCCAATGTCAGACACACAGTCCATTTACAAGTCCGTTCTAGGTCTGAACGAAACCGAATGCACCGTATACCTCGCTTATCCATCGATCTCCACGTACGTCTGAACGATCACCACTTATTATCTATATTTCGGGTTGCCTCCCAATCAAGACATCAGTTATCATCCAACCGAGGTGAAGATCTCCAGTCTTCAGCCACCGTCTTCATCATCGACTTCTTATCACCGATCAATTATTTGAAATGAGATTTAACTCGGCCTTTGCAAATAATTCATGTATATTTAGAATTTAAATCAATTCATTTCAATGGTTAAATTACTCTACATCAATAATTTTGTTATTAAATGTAATTTTCACACTAAACACATTCAACCATCAAATATCCAATAAACCGGGTAAATTCGGTTTGTTTCCATTCCATATCAATTATTATATTTTATAACGATTTATCGCTATTTTAATTCATTTAAAAATAGCAAATTCATTCAAACGACACTTCAGGCCATAACGCAGTCGTGGCGCTGTTTTTCTTCAGATTTGATTTACACATATCTGAAAATATAACCGTTGGATCTTCACAAATTTTATATCATTAGAAAGATCTTTTCGAAACGAATCCAACAGTTTTAGTTTTGGGAAAATCCGATGGTTGGATCTCCCAGTACAATCGTTTGAAGTTCCGATTTCAAAATACGAACTACAGCGTCATTATTCGATTTAATTTAATTATATTTATATATATAAATATAATCGATTCTGGCACTGTTTTTCTTCAAATTTGAATTAAAGATTCCAGACAATCCAACCGTTGGATCTTCACAAAGTTGGTGTCGTTGGAAAGATATTTCCAAAGCGAACCCAACGGTTTCGGTTTTGGGAAAATCCGATGGTCGGATCTCTCACACTAATCGTTTGAAATCACGGTTTCAAAACACGAACTGCAGCTTCGTTGTTCGATTTATTTTATATATATATATATATATATAATTCGTTCTTCGATTTCAAAACCATATTCACTTCATATATTTGATAAAAATGATATTTTTATCCAATAGATGTTTATTTCAAAACATCACCATTTTTAACAATTCATATTCACAATAAAAATGTAGATTTTAATTGTTCAATCTATATATTCAACACTGTTTTCAACTTCACACATACGATAAAAATATGATTTTTATCGTTTTTGTCCTTTATCCAACACATGAATTTTTCTATAGTTCATATATATAATAAAAATGTGATTTTTATTGTAAAACAATTTATTTCAAAACACGATTATTTTATATAGTTTATATATATCGTAAAAATGTTATTTTTGGTGTTAAAACAATTTATTTAAAACATTAAGATTTTATATAGTTTATATATATGATAAAATGTTATTTTTATCTTTCAAAGAATTTATTCAATACACGAACTCCATTCAACACATGAATTTATTTCAACACATGAATTTCTATTCAACGCATGAACTTTATTTCAACACATGAATTTCTATTCAATACATGAATTTTATTTCAACACATGAATTTTATTTCAACACATGAATTTCTATTCAACACATGAATTTTATTTCAGCACATGAATTTTATTTCAACACATGAATTTAAATCAAACACAGAAATATTTCAAAAAAATTCGGCAGTATAACGACAGGGTAGTTAAAACCGGGACCGTCCCTAGTATGGCTCCTCGCTCTACCTTAAAGCCTCGCAGCTTTTGACAATGGGGATTTTCAATATCTAGTTCGTACGCAGATGAATTTTCCCATATACTAATCCTATTAGGATTTCAATCACAATCAATCATTTCAAACCAACCATTCATGATATTCACGAAATTTTCACATCAACCAACAATCCAAACTATATCACAACCAATATATATCATCCATGGTCTGTGGACGAGGGGAGTATATATATAGATATACGTATATTACTATATTTCGTTTTCATTTCAATTTATTTCAACGCACATATCATTTTTACAACGCATATACATAACTTATACATCGAACATACAACTTATACAACGCTTATACATGAGGTGTACAATGCTTATATAACTCATAATTCGACTATATAATTTATACATCGTTGATTCCATATCGTTTATAATTTATAAATCTCACATTGGGTTCCACTCCACAAAAAATAGCAGAAGGCTCAGGAAAAATATGTGGTCTCTTCTAAAATGTAGGAGACGTCCATGCGAGTCCACTATCTCTTGTTTCACTGGATTTCGACCACATAGCAAAAAGATGTGATTTTTAGAAGTCTGCAACGCTTTTAAGCGCGATAAACAGTTTAAATTAATTATACCCATACCTTTCAGTATTCGTTCAAAACTAGGGATGGATTTTTCTTGCAAACGGTGTAGGGGTTGGACGATCGGATGGTGCGGCGGCGAAGGGGGAGGAGGGGCGCACGTGCGCCGGTAGTGGGGCCCAGTGCGGTGGCCTGTACTGGCGTCGGCGGCGAGTTGAAGCACCGGACTTCGTGGAGGTGATTCTCCTCCTACTGGCGACGAAACTGGTGGTGGTGGGTATGGATTTAAAGCTCTCGCCGAGCTCTTCAAAAAGTTCCAAAGAACCTATACCTAATTTTGCGTGTAGTTGGACGAATGGAGGAGAGAAGGTAAGGAGCGACTTCCGCCTCTAATCGTAGCGGGGAGAGAGAATGTTGGGGTTTGAACGAGTTGTGATTGGCCAGGATTTTTTTATATTTATATATTTTTAAAATTTCAAAAATACCCCTCTTCACATACTAACTCCAATCCGAACCCGACAACTGTCGCCCCTAGCTAAATACCCCCATTCCGAACACAATGGGATATGTTTCGCAGGCCTATTCGACTGTTTTAGTCAGTTTTCCTTCAAATTAAAATATAAACCATTCGGTATTTGATTTGAACGTACATTTCAATTTGCCGGGGCTACATACTGATTCTAAAAATTCCCGAAAAATAAATCTAGCTATGTTTTGACGATACGGTCCCAACAAAACTAGTTTCGTCAAATTCTGAGATTGTTTGAAAAATGGCCATTTTCTGGTCGATCCAATTTAAAAGAAATCGACCCAACACATTTCCCTTTGCCACGCTCACATATTAACTTCAAAAATTTTGAAATTTGAAACTTAGCAATAATTTGACATCCCGGATCCAACAAAAGTGGTTTCATCGAATTCTGAGGTCGTTTGCAAAATGTCTATATTCACGGGCTATATATTCTCTATGGCGACCTTTCTGGAAATTCATTTGGTCATAACTTTTGATTCCTACTATGAAACTTCGATTTTTCAGATTCGTTAGAAAGATATTCATTAACAGATTTAAATATTTTTGGTTTCACAAAAATCCGTTTTATTTTGCACCCGGTATAGTCAGTCAAAGTTTGAATTGAAATTTTGAAACTGTCACGCCTTTTCAGGCCTTGTTTATAATTTAAAATAATTATATTTATTTTCAAACATCGATTCAAACATACTTTTCGTCGTTATTATTTAAAACAATTTATTTTAAATATCTAAAATTCACTAAAATAATCGAATTAAATTTTTTAAATTGGCTCAGATTTTCCGGGTTGTTACAATCTCCCCCACTTAAAACTTTTCGTCCTCGAAAAGGAACGAAGTCAAAAGTTGTTTAATTAGCCAACTCAACTTTCCTTCTGGCTTTCTTTCTTCAACTTTTTAGTTTCTAAGAATTTCCAAATTCTTCAAAAATTTGGCTAACACCCTAAATTTTCGAAAAATTTCGCCATAAACTCCTTCGTATTGGGAGGGATTTGAAAATTTATTGGGCTGTATTAGGTACCCAATAAATCCTAATAAGCATGCACATATTTATAATGATATATTCTGGTGTCCACAGGGGAGTGTGTATAGATCATAACTCCAGAGAATAAATTCTCGTCACCCTATAAATGGTTTTTGTGCCTTAATGACCAGAGAGACGTGTTTATTGTCATCTCCAGACCCGTGTGGGGTTTTTATTAATCTTGCAATTTACCGTTACATTTTATATGGTCCATATCAGTCATCAGTTCAACCTGTAATATATAGTCATCGCCATACAAGCCTCTCGCTCGTATGCTTATGTGGTATATGATGAAGTATGCCTATCTTCAAGAAGTATGTCATGTAGTGTAGTTCAAAATTAATTGTTACTATCCTATGGCGGCATTTATTATTACACACAGAACAACCAGCACTTCGCATCCAATGACATTCACAGGAGTCGATATAATAACAAAATTGTGCATCCAACTCATTAAGGTTTACCTATTTGTTGGGCACGCAAATAAATTCTTTGTTCAACAGCTAATCCATTTACCCGTTCAAACATATATAATGCACATGTATATATTTCTATCTATTTTTAAATCAGTTCAATACTTGATTTAATTTCATAAATTTACCATCATTCTCTTCTTGATTAAACTAACTATCATTCTAATAATTTAATTAATCAAATCCACTATCACCTAACACAAACAACAACCAATTTGTTTTTAACTTTTCAAAAATATACCAATTAATTCATATACTCTTTTAAAATAATCAGACTATAGAATTAAAAGTTTTACATCCATGAAAAGAAAATAACAACAAAGTAGAGAACAAAATGGTAATGCAAAGTATGGTAAATGTACCTTGCACCGGAGTCAATCAGAGATATCCACCCTGCACTTAGTATAGGCTTTCTTAATGCTCTCCTCAGTTTCCCAAGTACAATCTCGCAGATCTCCGCTCCATTGTACTTTGACTAAGTGAATCTTCTTGTTGCTCAGCTCTTTGGTTTCTTTGCCATTTAACTTTATCAGCTCTCTTCTCACAGCCAATTCTGGAGTAATTTCCAATTCCTGTTGTGCGGCTTCTTCCACAACTGAGTCTGGATCCTGTACATGCTTTCTAAGTTGAAAAACGTGAAATACATCATGTACTCCAGGCAACCAATCAGGTAATTGAACTCTATAAGCGAGAGTTCCAATCCGTTCAAGAATAGGGAATGGACCAATAAATCTAGGCACCAACTTCCTAGTTTTGCCAAACCTACCACTCCCCTCATCGGAGAAACCCATAGATACACATAATCACCAACAGCAAATGCTAAATCCCTCCTTCTCGAGTCTGCATAGCTCTTCTATTGGCTTTGAGCGGCTAGCAATCGTTTCTTAATGAAATCGACTTTATCCACAGCTTCGCAAATCATATCTGGTCCCAATACAAGCCTATTACCAAGTTCAACCCAACAAGTAGGAGATCGGGACGGCCTACCATAGAATGCTTCGAATGGTGACATTGTCAGGCTCGCTTGGTAGCTATTGTTATATGAGAATTCAGCCAAATGCAAATGGTCTTCCCATGATCCACCAAAATCAAGAACACAAGCCCGCAATAAATCTTCTAGTATACGATTCACCCTCTCAGTTTGACCATCTGTTTGAGGATGATATGCGGTGCTTAGATTCAGCTTCGTTCCCAGTTCTACTTGAAATACCTCCCAGAATTTGCTAGTAAATATTGGATCTCTATCACTAACTATACTGATCAGTACTCCATGTAGCTTAACAATTTCTTTGAAATAAACTTATGCCAGACTTTGAGCGGTTCTATTGGATCGGACAGGTATAAAATGGGCGGTCTTCGTGAAGCGATCTACGATCACCCAAATATTGTCATTTCCTTTCCTGGTTCTGGGCAAACCATCTATGAAGTCCATGGAAATATGTTCCCACTTCCAACCTGGAATGTCCAGCGGTTGCAACAATCCAGCAAGTTTCTGTTGGTCTCTTTTGACTACTTGGCAAGTAGGACACCTGCTAACATATATTGAAACGTCCCTTTTCATAGCCTTCCACCAGAATGTTCGCTTGAGATCGTTATACATCTTGCTCACACCTGGATGGATACTCAGCTTGGACTTGTGACATTCGTCTAACACTTCTCTTTTGAGTTCGGGGATGTCGGGAGCACAAATCCTTCCTCTCAATCTCAGGATCCCATCGTTATCTATTTGAAAACCCGAGGGTTCACCTTTCTGAATCCTTTTGATCATATCCTTAATAAAATTATCATCTTTCTGAAGAATAGATATTTTGTCAATCAAGGAAGTCGTAATAATAAAACTGGCGATTATTGCATTCTTTCTACTTAGCGCATCGGCCACAACATTGGATTTCCCTGGAGTGTACAAAATCTCAAAATCGTATGCTGCAAGAAATTCTAGTCAACGTTGCTGCCTCAGATTCAAGTCTTTTTGGGTAAACAGATACTTTAGCGACCGATGATCTGTATACAGTTCGAATTTCTCGCCCAGAAGATAATGCCTCCAGATTTTCAAAGCAAATACAATGGCTAACAACTCAAGATCATGAGTAACGTAATTCTTCTCATGCGGCTTCAGCTGATGGCTAGCATAAGTAACCACTTGACCTCTTTGCATTAATATGCACCAAGGCCTTCTCTAGAGGCATCTGTCCAGACTTCCAAGTCTTGATTGCCATCGATAATCGTTAACACAGGAGTAGTTGTTATTCTTAATTTTAGCTTCTGAAAAGCCTCCTCACATTCTGGAGTCCACTTGAATTTTGCGTGCTTCTTAGTAAGCTTTGTTAAGGAACTAGATATCTTCAAAAAATCTTTAACGAACTTCCGATAATAACTAGACAATCCAAGAAAACTTCGGACTTCTGTGGGAGTGCTAGGCTGCTTCTAATTTTGAATAGCTGTGACTTTACCGGGATCCACAGAAATTCCTTCTTTCGATACAACGTGGCTAAGAAACTTGACTTCTTCTTGTCAGAATATACATTTGGAAAGTTTGACCTTCAAGACATTCTTTCTGAGAATTTCCAATACTTGTTCCAAATGTTTCGCGTGCTCGCTCTCTGACTTAGAGAAGATTAATATGTCATCAATGAAAACTAGAACAAATTTATTCAAGACTTCTCTGAATACCCGGTTCATCAGATCGACAAAATACGCTGGAGCGTTACATAAGCCGAACGACATTACTAACCACTAATAGAATAAGTCTGGACCTCTGAATGCTGTCATGGGAACACACTCTTCGGCAATACGAAGCTGATGGAAGCCTGTAGCTAGGTCCATCCTTGAGAACACCTGTGCACCATTCAATCAATCCAGCAAATCATCAATCCGCGGCAATGGATATTTGTTCTTTAATGTCGGTTTGTTCAAATCACGATAATCCACACATAGTCGAAGAGTACCGTCTGACTTTGGGACAAACACCACTGCTACTCCCCAATCAGAGAAACTAGGCCTTATCAGACCCTTCAATACAAACTGTCGAGTTTGATTATCTAATTCTTCTTTCTCCTTTAGAGTCATTCTCCGAATAGCGTGCACTATTGGCCTTGCATTCGGAATTAAAGCGATCTTGAAATCAATTTCTCTCTTCGGAGGTAAGCTAACAACTTCTTCGAACACATCCGCATAATTCTTGACGACATGAATATCTTTTATGAGGTCGGGAATGTTCTCTGTGACTACAGGGATATTTTCTATTTGAGCAGGAGAAACATCAAGAGCTGACCAAAAGTCTTTTCTATCTGAATTTGGGCCTTCACATGGTATGGTTATATAGTTCCCTAGTTGGGCCTTTGCCTTAACTACTCTCTCGGCACACTTAACATCAGCTTCATATTTGGTCAACCAATCCAATCCCAAAATAAGATCAAATTCAGTAAAATTCATAACGATCGAGATGGTAGGGAATTTATAACAGGAAAAAGAGACAGGCACCCCACAAACCCAACTAAGATTGAGGGAACCCCCAACCGGATTATGGACAGTGATGGGTTCTTTGAGCTTTTTCAATTTCAAATCCAACTTCTTAACTGCATTTTTTGCAATAAAGCTTCGTGACGCACCTGTATCAAACAGTACTTTAACTGGAATATTTTTTACATTAAGCATGCCTTCCAAAACATCAGACCTTTCCTGACCAGACGAAGATGCAGGCACTTCTACCACTTCATTTACATGTACTGCTTCAGGTTTTTTGAATAGCGGGCAGGCCTTTAAAAGATGACCAGTCGGATGACATCCACCACATTTCCTATTCTCTTGAAACTCCTTATCGGATTTAGATTCATCCTTCTTTCATTTCTTTGAAGATCTGCAATTTACTTGCAAATGCCCTTGCTTATGGCAGTTATTGCATATGGCGGTCGTTACTGGTTCTTTCTCAGATTTAACCCTTTTTCTCTTGGCTTTGAGCTTCTCACTGACCTCAGGCATCGTACTGGCCTCAGGACTATCAGTCTCAGACTCCCCTTTGATACTAGAACTGACTTCTACTTCGTCGTTCAAAAGACTTTTCTTATGGAGATCTTCATACTGATAAGCCATGTATATCATTTCAGAAAAAGGAAGCTACACATGCCCCATTACTTTACTTTGGTACTTTCTTTGAAGCCCGTTAATGAACCTCGGATTCTTCCTATTTGGATTTTGAATTAGATGAGGGGCAAAATAAGAAAGTTCATTGAATTTCTTATGATATTCTGGAATGGTCATATCCCCTTGTATCAGATAACAAAATTCATCACATAATCGCTCAGTTGCTTCTGGAGGAATAAATTTTTCATTGAAAATCTCTTTAATTCTATCCCAGGTAATATTACCTTTTGCATTATCCTTAATAATCGAATCCCACCAGAACAAAGCTTCTTCTTTATGTGCCCAAGACGCTAGTAATCTTTTTTGGTCATCCCTCAACTTTAAACCTTCAAAGATTTTCTCAGCAGAACGAATCCAAGCTTGTGTTTCCATAACAGATTCTTTGCCCAAGAATGGTAATCCACCTAAATTTCGATACCTCTTTACTAGAGCCTCAATATCTGGTTCGACATTCCTTCTTCTGTTTCTGACACTCATTTTCTAGTACTTCTGCAAATAGCAGATCATGTGTCAGGTCAACAGAAAAGATGTTATAAAGCATAGAAACATATACTTGAATGTAAATGTGTCTATCAGGGTGTATTTCATTCCGCTTCACTCATTCTAGGATATTACTGATCCTAACTGTAATGAGCGATCCGTCTTAGAACACTACTGGTTCTATTTCTGATGAGTTTGTTAATATGTTATATTCCATAATTAAGCTTAACCAAAGCTCTAATACCACGCTATGACGACCCCAAAACCCCGTACGACGGTGGTAAGGGTAATCTTTAGAATATAACACATAAACAGAAACAGCAGAACATAAATAAATAAATACACCATATAATGTATAATAGAATACATTGGATAAACATAATCATCAGAGATACACAGTATACAAGATCATACTTAGTACAAAATACAGTTCAGCTATACATAAATGACTATGGCGGAAAACAAAACATAATATGTACAATAGGAGCTGAACAACATAAAAAGAGATAAATGGTAGAATCCATCTTCATCTCCAGCTATCCAGAAAGAGCCTGCTAAAACCTGAATACAAGGCTGCCCATGTAGAAAAAGGGGCACCCGAGTTTGCAAGTGAAACAAACTACGAGTCAGTCATGGGACTGGTATGAGAAATCTACTTAACACATTTTATAATATGGCTAACCCCAGGACCACGCCACTTTCGCGGAACGGGTTTACTCCATTGGATTGCCCGTGCTTTAAAACAAGTAAATCTTTTAAACATCGCAATGCTTTTTATAAAAATGAAGCCATTATAAGACTTAGTTCCCATCACACAATGCAACGCAAACCGGAGGATAGAGTTTTTACCTTATAATGGACAAAATATGCTTGATACGAATAAAACAAAAGCATTTGATATTATTACTAGTGTTTATACGTTTCAAAAACAATTTCAAATCATAAGTAATAACCATAGATGGCTTTAATGCCCCGTACCACTATGTCGCCATATATAGGTACACAATCAAAACGGCACGGTGTCGTATTTGGAAATTGGATTTCCGTCATGAACCAAGGCAAAAGATAGTCCTTACCGACTTCGAGACAATCTAGCTAATGTCTCAGGATCAGAGCTCGAATGACCCTTGGAGCGACAGGGCCAGTCCACCGATGTGGATTAAAATTCCTGAACATTGCGTTTCCCCGCCATCTGGGGCGTAAATGAGCCAAATGACTTCATCGACTCCACGGTCACCGATATATATGAGGCGCCTCGCAACAACAACAACCACACAGGTGAAAATAATATAAATGTCAGGGCTGGTAGGTCACCGACACCACCCTAGCTAGAAGGAAACGCATGCCCTCCCTGAGGTCCTCTCCCGTTTCTGGTTCATACTGAGGTGTGAGGCTCGCGAATCAATGTTATACACAAAGCTATGCCACACAGGCCATGCTTTGATCATCAACCAAAAGACTTTTCTTTTCAACGGAAGCCTTGATCATTGCCACTTAGGCATGCCACATAGGCAATTCACTCTATGCGACTGATTTCCATCGATATATAACCTTTGAGCTCGTACGTCCCAAAGAAGGGCGTTAAGCAAGAAAATAAATTCTCCGCCACCAAACAGATATATATTTAATAGAGATCAATCAGCACAGAACAAAATCCAATGTCAGACACACAGTCCATTTACAAGTTTTTTCTGGGTCTGAACGAAACCGGAGGCACCATATACCTCGCATATCCATCGATCTCCACGTACATCTGGACGATCACCACTTATTATCTATATTTCGGGATGCCTCCCAATCAAGACATCAATTATCATCCAACCGAGGTGAAGATCTCCGGTCTTCAACCACCGTCTTCATCATCGACTTCTTATCGCCGATCAATTATTTGAAATGAAATTTAACTCGGCCTTTTCAAATAATTCACGTATATTTAGAATTTAAGTCAATTCATTTCAATGGTCAAATGTCTCTACATCAATTATTTTGTTATTAAATGTAATTTTCACACTAAACACATTTAACCATCAAATATCCAATAAACTGGGTAAATTCGGTTTATTTCCATTCCATATCGATTATAATAATTTATAATGATTTATCGCTATTTTAATTCATTTAAAAATAGCCAATTCATTAAAACGACGCTTCAGGCCATAACGCGGCCGTGGCGCTGTTTTTCTTCAGATTTAATTTACACATATCTGAAAATCTAACCGTTGGATCTTCACAAATTTTATATCTTTAGAAAGATCTTTTCGAAACGAATTCAACGGTTTCAGTTTTGGGAAAATCCGACGGTCGGATCTCCCGGTACAATCGTTTGAAGTTTCGATTTCAAAATACGAACTGCAGCGTCGTTACTCGATTTAATCTAATTATATATATATATATATATATAGTCGATTCTAGCGCTGTTTTTCTTTAAATTTGAATTAAACATTCCAGACAATCCAACCGTTGGATTTTCACAAAGTTGGTGTCATTGGAAAGATATTTCCAAAGCGAACCCAACGGTTTCGGTTTCGGGAAAATCCGATGGTCGGATCTCTCGCACTAATCGTTTGAAATCACGGTTTCAAAACACGAACTGCAGCTTCGTTATTCGATTTATTTTATATATATATATATATATAATTCATTCTTCGATTTCAAAACCATATTCACTTCATATATTTGATAAAAATGATATTTTATCCAACAGATATTTATTTCAACACATCACCATTTTTAACACTTCATATTCATAATAAAAATGTAGATTTTATTGTTCAATCTATATATTCAACACATGAATGTTTTTGACTTCACACATACGATAAAAATATGATTTTATCGTTCTAGTCCTTTATTCAACACATGAATTTTTCTATAGTTCATATATATAATAAAATTGTGATTTTTATTCTAAAACAATTTATTTCAAAACACGATTATTTTATATAGTTTATATATATCGTAAAAATGTGATTTTTATTGTAAAACAATTTATTTCAAAACACGATTATTTTATATAGATTATACATATCATAAAAATGTTATTTTTGGTGTTTAACAATTTATTTAAAACATTAAGATTTTATATAGTTTATATATATGATAAAAATGTTATTTTTATCTTTCAAAGAATTTATTCAATACACGAACTCCATTCAACACATGAATTTATTTCAACACATGAATTTCTATTTAACGCATGAACTTTATTTCAACACATGAATTTCTATTCAATACATGAATTTTATTTCAACACATGAATTTCTATTCAATACATGAATTTTATTTCAACACATGAATTTCTATTCAACACATGAATTTCTATTCAACACATGAATTTTATTCCTACACAAGAATTTTATTTCAACACATGAATTTAAATCAAACACAGAAATATTTCAGAAATTTCGGCAGCATAACGACAGGGTAGTTAAAACCGGGACTGTCCCTAGTATGGCTCCTCGCTCTACCTTAAAGCCTTGCTGCTTTTGACAATGGGGATTTTCAATATCTAGTTCGTACGCAGACGAATTTTCCCATATGCTAATCCTATTGGGATTTCAATCACAATCAACCATTTCAAACCAACCATTCATGATATTCACCAAATTTTCACATCAACTAATAATCCAAACAATATCGCAACCAACATATATCGTCCATGGTCTGTGGACGAGGGGGGTATATATATATATATCCGTATATAACTATATTTCGTTTTCGTTTCAATTTATTTCAACGCATATATCATTTTTACAATGCATATATATAACTTATACGTCGAACATACAACTTATACAACACTTATACATGAGGTGTACAATGCTTATATAACTCATACTTCGACTATATAATTTATACATCGTTGATTCCATATCGTTTATAATTCAGAAATATCACATTGGGTTCCACTCCCCCAAAAAATAGCAGAAGGCTCAGAAAAATATGCGGTCTTTTCTAGAATGTAGAAGACGTCCACACGAGTCCACTGTCTCTTATTTCACTGGATTTCAACCACATAGCAAAAAGATGTGATTTTTAGAAATTTGCAACACTTTTAAGCGCGATAAACAGTTTAAATTAATTAAACCCATACCTTTCAGTATTCGTTCAAAACTAGGGATGGATTTTTCTTGCAAACGGTGTAGGTGTTGGACGATCTGACGGTGCAGCAGCGAAGGGGGAGGAGGGGCGCACATGCGCCGACAGTAGGGCCCAGTGCCGTGGCCTGTGCTGGCGTCGACGGCGAGTTGAAGTGCCAGACTTCGTGGAGGTGATTCTCCTCCTACTGGCGACGAAACTGGTGGTGGTGGGTATGGATTTAAAGCTCTCTCCGAGCTCTTCAAGAAATTCCAAAGAACCTATACCTAATTTTTCGTGTAGGAGGAGGAATGGAGGAGAGAAGGTAAGGAGCGACTTCCGCCTTTAATCTAGCGGGGAGAGAGAATGTCGGGGTTTGAATGAGTTGTGATTGGCCAGGATTTCTTTATATCTATATATTTTTAAAATTTCAGAAATACCTCTCTTCACATACTAACTCCAATCCGAACCCAACAACTGTCTCCCCTAGCTAAATACTCCCATTTCGAACACAATGGGATATGTTTCGCAGGACCATTCGACTGGTTTAGTCAGTTTTCCTTCAAATTAAAATATATACCATTCAATATTTGATTTGAACGTACATTTCAATTTGTCGGGGCCACATACTAATTCTAAAAATTCCCGAAAAATAAATCTAGCTATGTTTTGACAATACGGTCCCAACAAAACTAGTTTCGTCGAATTCTGAGACCGTTTGAAAAATGGCCATTTTCTGGTCGATCCAATTTAACAGAAATCGACCCAACACATTTCCCTTTGCCACGCTCACATATTAACTTCAAAAATTATGAAATTTGAAATCTACAAATAATTTGACATCTCGGATCCAACAAAAGTGGTTTCGTCGAATTCTGAGGTCGTTTGCAAAATGTCTATTTTCACGGGCTATATATTCTCTATAGCGACCTTTCTGAAAATTCATTTGGTCATAACTTTAGATTCCTACTATGAAACTTCGATTTTTCAGATTCGTTAGAAAGATATTCATTAACAGATTTAAAATTTCTGGTCTCACTAAAATCCGTTTTATTTTGCACCCGGTACAGTCAGTCAAAGTTTGAATTGAAATTTTAAAACTGCCGCGCCTTTTCATGCCTTGTTTATAATTTAAAATAGTTATATTTATTTTCAAACATCGATTCAAACATACTTTTCTTCGTTATTATTTATAATAATTTATTCTAAATATCTAAAATTCAATAAAATAGCCGAATTAAAAATTTTAAATTGGCTCAGATTTTCCGGGGTATTACTGTTCTATATACTCAATTGAAGTTCGAAAAGCCAATTTACGAACTACCGCGCTGCTGCAAGCTCATTTTAATTATATTTAATATATAAACGGTTTAAACTTCGTTTATTAATAAATTTCACTTCCATTCTAATTTATTTCAATATATATACGTAAGATCGGCTTTCCAAATTTAAGTTAAACATTCCGATTTTTCTAAATCGTCGATTTTCATAGCTCAATTTTTAATTTTATTTACAACTCTATCTTACATATAATATTCCAATTCTTTTGGAGATAAAATATAAATCCTTGGATTTATTTCAATTCTGTTTACAATCCGCATTCTAAAATACATTTCGTCATTCCCACTAAATGATATCAAATTCTATTTTCAATTTCTACTTTCGATTTCTATTTTCAATTTCTATTTTCAAATTTCTATTTTCAATTTCTATTTTAAAATTTCTATTTATTTAACTTTAAACTCTAAATTATCCAATGATAATCTATTTCACCAGATTTGTAAATATTGTTTATGAATCCAACTTTGTTGTTTTATATGATAAAACAAGCTTCATTTCAAAAATCTGTTTTGAAACTCAATTCCTTTTATATTCCTATTTCAGGAGTAAAACCATCATTCACCTTTTCAAAATGATTTCATCTTCTATTTTTAAATTCATACTTGACTTTAAATATTCAAATTATCCAATGATAATTAATTCATTATATTTATAAACACCATTTTGTAAATTTCCTTGTTTGTATTTTTAAACAAGTCTATTTCGAAATCTGTTTAAAACCAAAAGCTTATTTTGGAAATTTCTACTTATAATAACTTATATATATATAACATCCAATTTATTTTCATATTCAATTTAACTTCTATTTAAATAAATTCGAGTTAATCAAATTCAAATCATAAATCGTTACGGATTTATTTTAGTTCAATTTATATTCTGAACATTAGAATAAATTCCATCGTTTATTTCTTTAAAACGATTTCCCCGTTTCTATTATTAAATTCACATTTGAATTTAACTATTCAAATTATCCAATGATAATTTTTCCACTTTATTTATAAACACTATTTATAAATTTACTTCAATTTCCTATATTATTTAATTTATAAACATCGTTTATAAATCAATACTTGTTTTATTTATTCAAAACAAGTTAATATCTCTACTCCCTTCGAAATTCGAATTGTATTTTTAGAAAAATAGATTTTCCTTTTAAAATTTCAAAATTCCCTTTTCACGATATTTTTATAAATCATCATTCAGGCCCAGTGATAATTTAAACATCCAAAATACCAAATTATCAAATCATGGTTTTTTTCTAACACATCATATAAGATAACATATATTAAACCAAATAAATGATAATAATTTTGCGGAATCCAGTTGGATTCCTCCAACCTGTTTTCCTGCATCCACAGACGTTAGCCAACATAAACAATACCTGATCGTCGCTAATCTAAGAATCAGAAAAGCACGACATTTAAATTAAATTCTGCAAGCATACAAGTGTATAGCATACAGGTCGAACACAGGGAGGTGTAATTAAAAATTATTATTTATTTATTCTTGGGCGAGTTAGGCAGAATTTGGAGTTGTTTTTAATGTTGTTGAAATTACTCTAAATCTGAATCTGAATCTAATTAGTATCAAATTCAACAATTGAAAAGAAAAGAAACAATTACTAGAAAAAGAAAATAACAACTAGAACAACAACAGAGAACTAAAAAGCAGAATTGCCGTTGAATCTAATCGAACGGACAATCGCTAACAAGCAGTAATAAAAGAAAATAACAATGTGTTCTACCAAAACTAATTGGATAGATACACAAATTGTTATGAAAGAAAAAGACAGTCAACTAATAAAACTTTTTATTAATAAACGAGAGTACAGAATAATGGAGATGCCCGTTACAATGGGTATACATGTGCTTATATAGGTGAACTGAAAAACCCTAATCCTCTAATGGGCCATGACTCATCCTCTTGAAAATAATATATTCACAAATAAAAGAGATAAGATAAACTTGAAATATTCCATGCAGCTTTCCTCTTTTGATTGGTCATGTGGCAAATTGATTGGCATTTTCCAAGAGATTTGAAGTTGATTGGTAAATTGATTGGCATCATGATTGGCATCTATCTAATCAAATCTTCATCTTTATGGAGAGTAAAAAATGAAAGATTCCCTTTGATTTATCTATGAAGAATACTTCCAATTCTTGAAATATTTATTAGTGTATATCATATATTCATACATATGAATATATATACACCATAAATCACTAATCCATAAATTCTTCAAAGCAAGGGAGGCAGTGTGAACGCGTTCCATTCTTCAGCAAAAAGAGAGTTTGATGGGAATCGAACCCAGGTCTTTCTGTACATATTTCCATGCCTTAACCAATGTGCTATGGCTTCCTTTGTGATTGAAAACTTGTTGAGATGGGAAAGTAGCTTCTTTTTCTTATCAGTGGTCTTTTATTTAATGAAGGAGATAATTAATCAATGACCTGTAAAAACACACAAAATACCCAAAGTAGCATTTATTTATATACAATAAAGATAAGATATAAGCATAAAAATAAACACATTTCTGTGCTAATCAAATACCCCCACACTTATCTTGTAATCGTCCTCGAGTAAAAAGAAAATAAAAATGAAAAATTAACTAGATAAGTCACACTTTCGTAGGAAACACGATTGCATTGAGCGTATGCAACAAGCCGTTAAACCTCTAGGTGTCCCTAGTAGGACGAGTGGTGTCTCGTGAGGGTTTTCAGCGGATACTACGCACAAAATCCAAATGCAGTATGATATGGCTTTAATGTAACTACATGAATGCAATGGACATATGCAAATAAAAACGAAAAATGGAAACACGACTTGTTTCAGGAAAGTGGTACAACAAATTAAATTAACAATTTCTAGTCAGTTGATTTTATTTTAGATACCTCAACTTGTCACAAATTTTCAATATAAATCAAGTTTTCAAATGTTAAATTCCAGTTTCGCCAGTTAGTTCGGTCAATAACATAGTGCAGCCATGAAATAGATTCTTAGTTTGCTTGGCACAGTTTGCAAACTGGTATTATTATTTTCTCATGTATGGCTAGTCAAATCAATAAGGTCAAGAAGTGTTTGGGCATCATCGCTTATTCTTTATTCTATAAAATTTTAAAATTTATGATTAAGTACATACACCTAACTTAGAAGACCAAGGTTTACCACCCATGCACTGCCTCGCGGACTAACGGGGAGTGGGTAAAGAGCTTGGCGGATTGTGCAGACCGACTTTGACTTTGTTAACAACGTGTCGGTAATCCTTATGTGTCCAATCTCTCCAACGCTGACTTTGTCAACAACATGTCGGATAAAGCTTGGCGGGTTTGCACACCAATGCTCGATATACAAGCAATGTTGGATACCCTTGGATAGCTATTATTATTATTGAAAATATAAGAATAAGAGAGAGATACTCGAATTCAGCTTAACACAACTTATTTTTAAAGATTCGAAAAGCCAATATAAGTATTTTAAGTCCTCCACTTATTTAAACAAAAACTACAATATAGAATAGATTTCATGGGCATCACCTAAGAATCTCCCTATTTACCAGTTACACTATTATCCTTCAAAATTCAACTTTTCATTATATTTCTTATTTGATCTTAGTTGAGAGAAAAAAATACTATCAACTGATTAATAATCCTTAACTTATTTTGTTGTATCAATCTAAAATGAGTCATAATTTCAGAAAAAATAAAAAATTAACATGTTACTACGATCTAAAATTCATGACGATCTAAAATGCATGATGGTCCTATATGAAAAGAAAGAAAAGAAAAAAAATTAAAGAAAAATAAAAGGATGTAATGCAGACTCCACCCACACTTGGACTAAACAGTGTCCACACTGTAAACACGTTTCCTAAATGTGAAAGATAGAACCCAAAGATGGATTAAATGCAAAATGATTTGTAAAATAAAATGCAATTTAGCAACTATATGCGTGTAAAAATCATATGCAAGATGAAATCTACGAAGATGATAAATGGTTTGTGAAGGATGAAATTTCCTTTTTCCCCCACACTTGTTCTTATCGAAAATGTTGAGTGTTGGTTTCTTACCTCCAAACTCGTGAGGTATCATAGGCATGTCAATAGATTCTAAAATCAATATCTTCCCTATGAAGAGTTTATTGTGATTATTCAACAGAAGATTATCAAAATCCCATAAATTTGAGCGTTTAACCACAATTTCTTTTGATGATATGGAATTACGATTATCTTTGAGATGTTCCATATATTCATTCTCGTCATTTAAAAGTTTAAGTTCGTCTTCAAAATTTTCTTCAAAAGACATAATGGATATGTTTATTGATGCAAAAGAAATTTCTTGAAGGGCTAAATCTGATGTATCTTCTTCAACTATTTCAATCACGTCAACTTCTCCTATTTTAGAATATTTGGGTTGATGAAAAATATTCAATTCAATGGTTAAGTGCCCAAACGATAGTCGAAGTTGGCCGCTCCTACAATTTATGATAGCGTTTGAGGTGGCTAAGAAGGGACGACCCAAAATCAATGGAATTTGACTACCCTGACTCAAAACAGGCTCGGTTTCTAGAACTATGAAATCGACAGGGAAGTAAAATTGTTCAATTTGAATTAAAACGTCTTCAATTATACCCAATGGTTTTTTAAAAGATCGATCAGCTAACAGAAGAGTGATGTTTGTTGGTTTAATCTCCCCTAATCCAAGTTGACGATAAACAGTGTAAGGAAGAAGATTTACAGTCGCACCAAGATCAAGTAGGGCACAAGATATGTGAATGTTTCCTATTTTGCAATCAATTGTAGGGCAACCGGGGTCCTTGTACTTGACTGGGGCAGGATTCGAAAGAATGGAGCTTGTATTCGCAGTTAGAAAGGCAGTTTTAGGAACATTAGTGGCTCATTTTCGGGTGCATAGCTCTTTGAGACACTTGGAATATTGAGGAATTTGTTCGATGGTGTCTAAGAGTGGAATATTGACACAAACTTGTTTGAAGATTTCAAGATTTTTTTCAAAATTTGCATCCTTCTTCTTATTGTTAAGTCTGTGAGGATAAGGTGCTATTGGTTTATAGACTCTTTCAGAAATTTGATCGTTCGAAGAAGAAGGTTTTGATGTGAAAAGTGATTGAGGTACAGGAATAAAAGGTGAGATGCTGGGATTGCCAACATTAGAGGAGGAAATACTATCGGGGTTGCCGACATTAGAAGAAGAGATGTTGGGGTTGCCAACACTAGAAGAAGATGGGGTTTCATAAGGTTCCAAGGAGTTGGCATTGGTTGCCATCGCAAGAGTGTCAAGCTTTTCAATTGGGGTTGAAATCGAATGGTTGTCGGGATTGCCAACATTATTGTCAATCATTTTTCTAGACCTCAGGGTGGTGACAACGTTAACCGAATTATTTCCATCCTCACAAGAATTCACAGTACGAGAGTTATATTTTGGATTCACCTCAGGTTGACAAGGTAACTTTCCTCATTCATTACTTTTCATTAGTTCCTTCATCATATTCATCATTTGTTCGAGTTTACATCTTGATTATTTATTTGTTTTTCTAATCGAGCAATATCTTGTGACGGTTGAGAAGATTGAGAGGATTGGTTTGATGACTGAAAGTTGGGGTGCCTATAAGGTTGTTTGGATTGAGGTGCAGCTTGAGAGGTTTGAGAATTGGGAGATGGAGCTTGATAATTCAGATTTGGAATAAAGGGTTGCACGTGAGATGGGTTTGCCGAATTATTGGGGTTTGACCAAGAAAAATTTGGGTGGTTCTTCCAACCAGGATTGTACGTGGATGAGTAAGGATTATTTTGAGCTATAGCAATGGCTTGGTCTTGAGAGTAATAGTGGGGTTGCCCTTCTCCGGCTTGAAGAGTTTGATTTTCTAAGGAAATTTGACTTGGGTCCACGACATGCACTCCTCTAGTAGAAGTACGAGTGGGAACATGAATTGATTCCCATTGCATGTCCTTTTCAGAATAATCTTCTAAGAATTTCCAAGCTTCATTGGCCGTCTTAGACATAAAGTCTCCTCCACACATTGATTCTAGTTGAGTTCTAGTCTGATAGTTCAGCCCTTCATATGCAATTTGACATAAGTGATCTTTGGGAAATGCATGATGAGGACAACTATATAATAGTTGGTTGAATCTCTCAAAGTACTTTGAAAATGTTTCCCCCTCATTTTGACAAAATTGATTTATCTCGGTTCGAATTTTGAGAGTTTTATGGAAAGGGAAAAACTTTTTCAAAAATATAGTGACAAATTCATCCCAACTTCTTATGGAATGTCTAGGAAGAGAATTTAGCCATCTTTTAGCGCTTTCAAGTAATGCAAATGGAATTAGCCTTAGCTTGATTGATTCATTAGACAACTGTTGCATTTTTGTTGTGGACGCATACAATTCAAATTCACTTAGAAATTCATAAGCATTTTCAGACCCAGTAAATTTTGGTAAGAATGTTTAAGCTAAAAATTGTTTCCTTCAGCTGGTGGGAATACGATGACAGAGGGTTGAATGGTCCTAGTTGGATAACATCGATCACGAAGAGATAAGGGTCTATTCATATTGAGATTATGCAAGTTTTGATTTGTTTGATTTTGATCTATCTCGTTTTGAAAGTTTTGGTTTACTTGAGAACCTCTAGGAGAATTGTGTTGGCTGACACTTTTTTCACTCATTGTTGTTAAATGCAAACAAAGAAAATCCTAGACTTAAGGTTGACACAAGAAGCTCCTAATTAAAATAAATAACAAACTCAAGTGTATCTTATTAATTGACAATCTCGATTTGAAGGGGGAAGAGGGTCTTATGGCCGTTCACGTATAGTATAAATACTAAGGGATACGACCAATGTTTTACAGGTAGTATGCAACCTCTTTTGCTAGAAGTTCAATAAATTGAACTAATATATATCCGCGATCAAACCCTTGAGAAAATCAATTTCACAAATACACTCTTGCAGTTAAATATTTTGCAAATCAAATTAAATAAATAGATTGAAAAAGTTAATTTGCTAGAATGTCGAAAAATTCCTGATGTAATACGTATCACCGTCCTTTACAAAAGGAATAGAACGAATTCCACACAGCAAAATAAATTTTTAAATCTAAGCTATTTAACTCAATTCGTGTGTCCTATTGAGCTTGAGTTTTTGCTCCTAAGGCCAACGTCTAATCAATTTTTATTTAAGTCCAAGGAGTATGCAAATGACAGAGTTTAATTCTTTTGGAGCCAAGGAAAGGTAATGACTTCCTCACCTTATGTTTGTTAGGGCTGTGCTCGTAACTAGATTTATTTCATAATGCAGCCAAAAACAACAATCACACAAAAATAATTGCAGAATTAAAAAAAAAATTATACAAGCAAGCCGCTGCCCCTGCAGAAATTTTTTACAAGCAATGTCTATAAAAAAAAATTATTTGCAGCAGAGCACCTGTAAAGTTTAGAAATTTCTCACCTAGATTGGCAGTCCTTCAGTGAAATTGGGTAGCGCTAGCGCGTTCACACCCCACTTGGTGTGCAATCGCTCCAGCAATTCAAACTTCACTGATTGCTTTGTTTTGCTCGCTTTTGATTCCTTCGTTGTTTGCTTGAATCTGATCCTTCACCTTGGCCTATGGTTAGACCCTTGTTTTTTTAGAAAGAAAAGCAAATAAAAACAATCGAAAAGGAGAGGAAAAACAAAAAACTTAAAAAAGAAAAAAAATAAAATAAACTAACAAACTGACTCGACTAAAGAAATAAAACAAGTAAAACTACTCAGTTAACAAAATAAAATTTAAGCCTAAATAAAAAGTAAAGTCACTTCCCTCTTTTTTTTTAAGAAAAGAAAGGAAAAACTAAATAGAAATTGAAAAAAAATGAACTCGATAAAAACAAAAAAACTAGGTACTAAGCCAAAAGAACTAAGATGAACAAGAATAAAATAAAAACTAAGCCAACAATGCTTACCGCGAAAGAATAAATGAAAAATTAAACAAAAAATAAAATAAAAATAAAAATGGACTCAGAAGACTACCCTAAAAGAAAAACAAAACACAAAATAAAATATAAAAATAAGAATGGACTAAGAAGACTGACTCAATCCACGCACATAAGCTAATCACAAGGGCCGAGGGAATTTGATTTGTATGAACAAGGTGGCTAAGAAGAAAAAGAATATAGGAAAAAAAGGATTTTTTTTTCTTTTGTAAACTTGCAAAGGAAAAGAGAAAAAAGTATTAGAAAAGGAAACAAATGTTAAGAAATATGGAAAGGAAAAAAATAGAAAAGAAGGGAAAGTTTTTTTTGATTGAGGGAGAAATCAAGGAAGATATGAGATTAGGAAAATATTGTAAGAAGGGAAAGAAATAAATGAAGAAAAGGAAAGAAAAATCGAGGAAAATTAATAGTTTTTTTTATGGGAATTTGTTGAGGGGGAGGGGCTGATGTTGAGAAATGATGGATGGGCGTGAAGGTGATGTTTGAACTATGGAAGCGATGATCGAAGGATGAAGACTGTCATGATCGGTAAGATGTATGGTTATGGGTATGATGCAGAGTGGCAGAATTTTAGTTTGGAGGATTAACGTTGGGTGTTGAGTATTGGGCAAGGCAGACTGTATAGGAGGTTGTGGCAATGAATGTTGGTCGGTGTTGATGGTCAATACAGATTAGAGAACTGCAAAAACAAACCAACCTTTTTTTTTAATGTGAAAGAAAAAAGAAAATGGAAAGGAGTTAAAGAAAGGAAAGGAAATATAGGAGGGAAAGAAACAAATGTAAAATGAAAAATTGGAAAGGAAATACAGATGGAAAAAAATTTGGAAAGAAAAGGTAAGTTTTTTTTTAGAAGAAGAAATGAATATAAAAGTAGGAAGGAGGATTGAAAAATGGAAAGGAATAATTGAAAATAGGAAAAGAAATTGAAAGAAAAAAAAGGCAAGAAATTATTTTTTTTCTCTTGCTTAGTTCATGACAGTATCAATGTAATTAATACGCCACATCACTAATTGAGATTTTTTCTATATGTACAAGAAACAAAAATATATACAAAATAAAATAAAAACTAACACGAATCGGAAATTAAATAAACAATAAAATTCAATCGTTACCTCCCCGGCAACGGCGCCAAAAACTTGATCGTTGCTAATCTAAGAATCAGAAAAGCGCGACATTTAAATTAAATTCTGCAAGCATACAGGTGTGTAGCATACAGGTCGAACACAGGGAGGTGTAATTAAAAATTATTATTTATTTATTCTTGGGCGAGTTAGGCAAAATTTGGAGTTGTTTTTAATGTTGTTGAAATTACTCTGAATCTAAATCTGAATCTAATCAGTATCAAATTCAACAATTGAAAAGAAAAGAAACAATTAATAGAAAAAGAAAATAACAACTAGAACAACAACAGAGAATTAAAAAGCAGAATTGCCGTTGAATCTAATCGAACGGACAATCGCTAACAAGCAGTAATAAAAGAAAATAACAATGTGTTCTACCAAAACTAATTGGATAGATACACAAATTGTTATGAAAGAAAAAGACAGTCAACTAATAAAACTTTTTATTAATAAACGAGAGTACAGAATAATGAAGATGCCCGTTACAATGGGTATACATGTGCTTATATAGGTGAACTGAAAAACCCTAATCCTCTAATGGGCCATGACTCATCCTCTTGAAAATAATATATTCACAAATAAAAGAGATAAGATAAACTTGAAATATTTCATGCAACTTTCCTCTTTTGATTGGTCATGTGGCAAATTGATTGGCATTTTCCAAGAGATTTGAAGTTGATTGGTAAATTGATTGGCATCATGATTGGCATCTATCTAATCAAATCTTCATCTTTATGGAGAGTAAAAAATGAAAGATTCCCTTTGATTTATCTATGAAGAATACTTCCAATTCTTGAAATATTTATTAGTGTATATCATATATTCATACATCTGAATATATATATACACCATAAATCACTAATCCATAAATTCTTCAAAGCAAGGGAGGCAGTGTGAACGCATTCCATTCTTCAGCAAAAAGAGAGTTTGATGGGAATCGAACCCAGGTCTTTCTGTATAGATTTCCATGCCTTAATCAATGTGCTACGGCTTCCTATGTAATTGAAAACTTGTTGAGAT
Organism: Allium sativum; assembly: GCA_030737875.1. Lineage (NCBI taxonomy): Eukaryota > Viridiplantae > Streptophyta > Magnoliopsida > Asparagales > Amaryllidaceae > Allium > Allium sativum. The sequence goes on along the minus strand of CM060912.1, from coordinate 932,967,547 downwards.
GGGAATGTAGCTTCTTTTTCTTATCAGTGGTCTTTTATTTAATGAAGGAGACAATTAATCAATGACCTGTAAAAACACACAAAATACCCAAAGTAGCATTTATTTATATACAATAAAGATATGATATAAGCATAAAAATAAACACATTTCTGTGCTAATCAATACCCATCCTGCTTCGAGGCAGGATATCGCGGTATAAAGGTTATCCACTATATATATTGGGAGGCGCATAGGGAAATCATCGCTAATGATACCGCGTGCATCCGCTAATGATACTGCGGTAATCCAACCACCAATATATATATATATATATATATATATATATATATATATATATATAATAGCCACAAACACCAAACCTAAATAACTAATATATATTTATAATAGCCACAGTAATATTTTAATGCAACCAAATAACCAACAAATATTTTTTGCGATAAGAATAATTTAAATAAAATTCTTGAGTGAGAATTACTCACCTGATATTTTGCGATTAAGTTGAAGAACGATCGATTTAGTTTTCATCTAACTCTCAAAACTCCAAATCAAATTTTGAATTGTAGATTGCACCGCTACAATCGAACTTGCGTGTCTTCGGTCCATCTACATCGCAACTACACTTGCACTATAACTCATTTCAAATTTTCTTTTGGACCTTGTAGAAAAAATTTATGGTTTACATAAGTAAATGATATTTGACAACATTTATATTATAATTGAATTAAATCAATTAAAAATTATTTATCTTATACCTTACTGCAAAAGACCCCGTACCTGATGCTTGCTACCGCATTCCTTCCTTACTGTTTTGAACTACCCAGCATCCTCATACCATTTCCAAATTCAGCTCCTTTCTTTACCACTATCACCACCTAAGGTACCAGTATATACCATTTCCATGAGTTTTCCCCCAATCTCCATCTTGATCTGCAGTTCCATTATAGAACCACCGCAGTCATTAGAAACACCATCCCATACACTGCTTTTCCACTGCTGAACCACCATACCTCATCGCACCAACGTTTTCCCAAACAAAACTACCGCACTCTTAAACAGAGATTGAGCTCATTTTGCATATACCAATGTGCACCTTCCAGCATCAATACTAGCGGTCTCCGATACCCTCCTGAAACAGCGACATCTTTCAATCATTTGTTCCCCTCTAGCTGTCGAGTTCCAGAACAAACCTCGCACCACAGAATCCGTAACCCTAGTTCAAATTGCAAACTCGATTATGCGAATTGAAAAACATGCTCTCTTGCAAATCGATCCTCTTTTCTACCCTAAGTCGTGGTACCAGATCCATGCTGCTCACGAAATCAACATCCGATAGTCTATCACACAAATTGGTTTCAACGAGAAGAGCCAGGTCTCAAATTTAAATCAATATTTGGGTTGAATTTTAAAATGAAGAACGACCTAAAGCTTTTGGGTTCGATTTAAATGTTGAGGATCTATAGGAACAGAATTTATTTCATTTCCAGCAGAAAGAAAATAGAAGGGAAACCAGTGCGATTTTATAGATGGTAATGACTTAGGGACTAAGGAATTTGTCTGTGTATGGTCGAATCTAAATTAAATGTGATTTGATTTTGATTCGTCTGCGATTTGACATAAAGAGATTTTTATTTAATTTAAATATATTTTGATTTGATTTTTGATTCGACTTCGTGCTTATCCATTACAAATATCCCGGGGTTTAATACATGAAATCACAGACCGCTATTTTAGCGTATAAACCGTCATTTAAATGTAATAACGATATTCTGAGCTCAACAGAATATATTATGAATTCTAATTTGAACACATATATAAAACAACCAATATAATTTAAATTCAGAAACAAACAAAATCCTCGATAACAAATTATTATTACCGTTGTAGTCAAATAAAATTCCAATACATCATCTGAATCATTTTGATTCAGTTTTCAAATTTCGATTTCCATTATATTTCGTATTACGATAATTTAATATATTCGATATTAATTCGAAATCGATTTTTAAATCGATAACTAAATATAAAAATCCATTTATATTATAAAATAAATATTTAAAACAATATTAAATATTTAAAATAAATCGATCAAAAATCTGGGTCGTTACATGGAATGTTCTCCAATTATAAATAGAATATATTTTCTAAGTATAGAAAATAAAAGAAGGCGATATATGGAAATTGTAATACCCCACATCCTAAGTGTCACTCACAAATTGAATGCACTAAGTTATGTGGAGCATTTTAAGGTAAAAGATGCAGATAAATTACAAGACAGACAGAAATTAAACAGCGGAAAATAAATCTTTACTTTATTGATAAAATGATTTATACAATGGTTTCTTTACAATATCAGAGTATCTTCTGTCTTACAAAATAAAGAAGCATAGAAACAACATTTACATTCCCCGATTTTAGCAAAAGCCAGCCATAGCATCTGAAAAGAGAATCCAAGCAAACTTCGACAATTCTTCAAGCTGGAAAGAGTGACGGTCCAACTAAATCTGGGCTATGCTATTCCCTCCTTTTCTACCTGGGGGGGGGGGGGGGATGGAAGAAAAGAAGACGAAAGGAAAACAGAGTCAGACATAAAGCCTGAGTAAGTTCAGTAACTTCTAGCATGTGAACTTGGAAAAACAAAACGACATGAATTAACTGAATACAAGATTACACCATGACGATAGGGTCAACAAGAATAGACAAGGTAATCACAAGATATGCTAAGATAAGATAAACTGGATACGCTCTAATACTTTCACCGCTTCGCTATTTCCATGTTATACTGGTTTCTATATCTCTGCGATGCCTATCTAGTGTCCCAACTAGTAACGATAACGAGATCCCAATCCCTGTATTTTCCATTGCCTTCCAGCATACATTCATTATTTATTACCTAGATCAAATCTAGGGTTTTCTATCAAGTTCTTTCTAGATTTAACTAGAGTTTACGCTATTTGCTGAACGCTTCTCGGATTCAGGATTTATGCCACCTAGTCCAACTAGGGATTATGCTACCTGTCGAACGATGCCCCCAAGTCTAGGACACACTACCTAGAGTGGTATATGTTCCTATACTTCCCCACGCATGTACCGCAAATCGTTATCGCTTGTCTAGATGCACATGTCCTGTAATGTGCGGTCCGAGTCCTGTGACAAGGCAAATCAAGGAATACAGAACTCGGTCGGGAGCTTTCAGATATCTGCCGATGCAGATGCTAAGATCTGTTTTTATTCCAGTGGCTATAGTCCCACTTGACCCCTCCCTCAACTAATGAAAGGCACACCTTGTAAAATGAGAACTATATGCCGGCCCCCGGTGCCCCACTATCCTATGGCCATCCTCACCCATAACTAGATAGCAAGTATATGGTCTTTTGGAGTTCTCCGCCTTTCTGCTTCACGTATCTCGACTGACTCAAGATGGATGGTAGACGATGAGTCGCTATCACAGGGCTACCGTTTGCTCGCCGAATCACGCCGGTCCATCCTAGTCTTTATGTTGCCAGGCATACCCCTGGTTCTTCTACGCAGACCTTAACCTCTGTGGGCCCTGGCGGATCATCTGCAGCCTCACAGAGGGATACCAAGAGTACCCTCACGTCCCCTCGAAGCCTCGGGCTTCGTAACCCAATTCGTTGGAGCCTTCTTTTTAATCAGACGGACGTTCGCTCCTCCTCGTGTTATACTAAGAATTACTACATAGTTTTGTCAACTAAGGTTTACCACTTAGTTTCCAGAATCGTTGTTTTCTTAACTAAGGTTTACTACTTAGCTCCTTTTAACTAAGGTTTACTACTTAGTTCTCTTTCCCGTCAATTTGGATTGGTTAAGTGTCATTAGTCAATTCAAGCTAACTTAACCCTCTTCATTTATCCTGTTAAGCTGGTTAAGTGTCATCAGCAATTCACGTTGACTTAACCCTACCATAAACCAAGTTATATTGGTTAAATATTTCTTATTACTTAACCCTACCCCTTCATGTTTTAGACTTAACCTCATTCCTTTATCACAACCTGATGGTTAAGTGTTCAGGTTTTCTTAACCCTACGGTCTAGCCCAGCTAACATATCGAAGTTGGCTAAGTGTATTAGATTTTTCTTAACCCCAACCTCTAGCCTAGTTAACATATAAATTTGGCTAAGTGTATTAACTTTACTTAACCCCTACAAGTCTCGTTTTTCTACCTTGAGTTTGGTTAAGTGTCTCTATGGACTTAGCCCTCCCATTCTAGCTTAACTGTGTTAAGTTGGTTAAGTGTTCCTATGGACTTAACCCTCCCATTCTAGCTTAACTGTGTTTAAGTGTCAGTCTGAACCTAACCCCACCCATCAGTCTAGTTATCATGTTGAACTGGTTAAGTGTCTTAGTTAACTTAACCCTACCATTCTTGTTCTAGCTTTAACTAAATAAATTAAAGCCGCTACCACTCACATTAGACAGGTATTGTTGCGACTACTGGATGTGCCGGTTGGTTCCGGGCAGGTTTACATCGCAACTCAGTCTAACCTCGGGCTAGGCATATTCGTGTTTTCTAAGTTCAAAGGGTTTCAATTTATTTTCAAATCAAGTTTTGAAAGTAACCATCATGTTCGTCGGATCAGTTAGGGATAGCCAGGGAGAGCAGGAAACTTGTATTTTCCAAACCCAAGCCTAGACACTATCCTCTCTGTCACCCTAGAACTTTCTGGTGTGTCATTAAAAGAGATGTCGTTAATAAACCTTTAATTTGACTAAATTTAAATTTCCTCATTCAGGCCAAATTCTATAAGTAAATTATTTCTAATTTACTTATTTCCTAATTACTCTTTTAATGTTAAATTGTCTACATTCATTCTTATGGCCCGTTTCCCCTTTTAAATCATATTTATGCCTTTTGGTATGTGGACTATACCAAATTAAGTGTCACTAACCATGATTTTTCAAAACCTGACAGTAATTCTCAATTATGGCCAATTTCACATTTATCCCAATATACTTACCATACCAAATTAGCTAATCCAATTCCGATTCAACATTCTAATTCACGTCAAACTAGACTTATTACTCTAGTTCACTATTCATGTAAATGCTAGATTTACATGTCAATACTAGATTCAAATTACACATCTTATAATTCATGTCAAATTTATCTAATTTGCATTTCTATGAACATGCCATAATACATGTTCCCAATTTATGCCAATTTCCAAGTTAAACTACGTTTTTAGTAAATTTCATATTTTGCCCAAACCGCATTCCCACCGTTCGTATAATCGTGATTCAGTCTAGATTATAAATAAAGCTAGGTTCGTAGAAAATAGGGAATGAACCAAAGATGCTATGCAAAAGATAGACATACTAACTAGCATAAAAAGGGTTGAATAATGACGTCGGTTCAAGAACATGGGTAGACCTAACTTAATAGGTAAATTCCCAAGGTCTAAAACCAAAGAAAACCAAGAAAGACAAAATACAGACGTAGGTTCAAGAACATGGGTAGACCTAACTTAATAGGTAAATTCCCAAGGTCTGAAACCAAAGATAACCAAGAATAGACAGAATAGATGATCGGGCTTATACCCAATTTCATAGTCACAAAACTTAAGCAACACTTTCCTAGTCATGAATCACAGGTGTTTAATCACAGATGTCCTTGTTATGTCATAGGCAATAGTTTATATTTCCTAATCAAAGGCATAGGCTTAGTCAAGGAAATAATCCTCATAGTCACAGTCTCAGTCATAGGCAATGTTCATAGTCATAGGCAATGTCCATAGTCATAGCCAATGTTCATAGTCATAGGTAAATGTTCATAGTCATAGGCATATGGTTTTAAGGTCCATAGTTTCATAGTCACGGTCTTATTTGTCCTCGAATCATAACAATTCTTAATTAGGTTCAAGAGTATAGGCACTGATTCGTATAGAGAGAGAGAGAGATTTGGCATATTCTTTTATTCCCTTAATTTCATGTCACGAAAAGAGAAAAAAACATTCAAATCTAGAAATAACTGACTTACAGAGATTAGATTAGAAATGAAAGGAGGCGTTGCAATGATTCGTGCGACGTTTAGCCTTTAATCCTTATCTTGAAGCTTTGAATCTCTTCTAGACAACTTGAGCAGCATAACCTTGTCTTGGATTTTCGTATTATCTTCTTATTTTTATTTATTTATATATTTTCTCAGAGGCAGCACAAGGATAGAAAAGAATTGTGAATAGAGAAGAAGACCAGGGCTGTTTATATAGTGTAGAAGTCAATGAATCTGGTCAGAAGGGCGTCCAAATACAGAGAAACGAATCTGGTGCAGAAAACAGGAAAAAGCAGGGGGGTCGACCCCCAGGTCGACTACCCAGTCGACCTGGGTGCCTTGGGCGGGAAAATTCCCGCCCAGCCCAGCCTGGGTCTGTTTTCGAATTTGAATTCCTTTTTCTGCCCTGTTTTGAAATTTGAACTTCGCTGAATCTTCCGGGGGCCATATCTTCCTCATACGGACTCCGATTTACGCAAACTCGGACTCGTTTTCATGCAGAATTCCGAGATTAACGCAATGGCGCAGCCCGTTTCCCTTGATTCTGATTTTAAATTTTAATTCTGACTTGATTTGTGAATCTTAACGTTACAGAATTACGGGGTGTTACATTCTCCCTCACTTAAAAGGATTTCGTCCCCGAAATCTTCAAGTTAGGAAGAATGTGTCCTACCATCCAATCACCCATCTACTCAACCATTCACTCACAGGCATCCATTGTCCTTAAAAGATTTCTAATGCTTTCATGTTCATATGCATAGTGTGTGTATATGTCTTTATCTAATGCAAAATCAGGCGGTCTACTGATTCAGTCGACCTCCTTAATGCAAATCATGTCAGTGCCATGCGTCCAATCATGTATGCAAGCATCCCTAGTTATGTAAATACTATATGCGTGCACGACCATTCATCCATATGCAACACCCATATGATAACATATCAAGTTCAAAACAAATACATATCTGTAAATGCAATATGAAAGGGTTCGAACTTGATCTAGTGCCTAATACGTATGCATATGCATCCACGAGCAACCATTAGCAATCACTTGCAACCACCAATCATAACATGTTTCAAATACATGTTTACATCCATTGGCTTCTACCTAAAGGTCGAAGATACGACCTAGAGGATATACTTTGGAAAGAGAGAACCAAATATGCGTAAAGCTCCTAAACAAAGATACCAAGGATGCACCCTTAAGGAAAAAGGGTATGATGCTAGTATTTGGCCTTCTTGAGCTTTACTCCACTGTATCTTAACTAATTTAACTTCACTATTGTGAAGTTCTGGATCTCCATTTTCAAAATAAACAGATGTCAATCACGGTACCAGGTATATGTTCTAAGATGTTTAGAGTTTTTCTCTCTTATCCACCATGCCATAACCATAAGGGTTGAAAGGTCACTACGTGCTTTTTAGAGTGCCTGTCACAACTATTCATCTCTCACGCAAACCATCCTAGTCGAACTCGACATTCCTCAAGTACAAGCCCCAAAGGCCTAAACCAATATCAGACAAGCACCCAAGGAATATCTCCTCCGAATTTAGATGATCTATGTGAGATGATATAAGCAAACTCGATAGCTATTCTCGAATCCCTACTAACCAAAAATAAACTGGTCGGACTACCAATTGGATTCGAGACTCTAGTGGGATCTTTCTACTATACAAGTACTATGGCGCAGAGACTCAACTATGGAAGTGGATATGAACAAATGTAAAGCGCTAAAACGAACAACAAAACTAGACTCTTCCAACAGAACTTTACTACCTTTCTCCTAGATACGCTTGGTGGTGAAAGTATGTACTTGTCCTTCTGAAAATCTCGTCCTCGTTCTTGCCCTTGTCCTTAAGTACATGCCCTATCATACCCTAGTAAAGATACTTCCTCTTGTCTTAGGTTTTATAATTTCTTCCTCCTTCGTGAGCTAATTCTACATCCATGAACTCATCGCCCTAGGGTTGTGCTCCCTAGCAAAACTCCTCATCCCCTTCCGTGTGTAGTCATGTTGACAAATCTCTCGAAAACTCCCTCCATCGTCCGGAAAACCCTATAAGCTTCGAAAGAAAACTTCCCGTAGATGAAACGACTATGGCTATGGATGGAAGCCGGGCACTACTTTGCCCTTCGATGAGGTTACCTCCTAGAAAGCCAGGAGCCCCAGAGACACAAGAAAGAAAAAGATAAGAAAACAGAGGAAGAGAAAATAGTGCGTATGGCTTTGGGGAATATGCCTTTAAAACAAAACTTTTCTTTTGAAAATGCTTCTTTTAAAACCGTTTTGAAAATAATTTTTTAAATCCTTTACCTGATCTGGTAACCTTCGGCTCTGATACCACGTGTAACACCCCACATCCTAAGTGTCACTCACAAAGGGAATGCACTAAGTTCTATGGAGCATTTTAAGGTAAAAGATGCAGATAAATTACAAGACAGACATAAATTAAACAGCGGAAAATAAAACTTTACTTTGTTGATAAAATGATTTATACAATGGTTTCTTTACAATATCAGAGTATCTTCTGTCTTACAAAATAAAGAAGCATAGAAACAACATTTATATTCCCCGATTTTAGCAAAAGCCAGCCATAGCATCTGAAAAGAGAATCCAAGCAAACTTCGACAATTCTTCAAGCTGGAAAGAGTGACGGTCCAACTAAATCTGGGCTATGCTATTCCCTCCTTTTCTACCTGGGGGGAGGGGGAACGGAAGAAAAGAAGGCAAAAGGAAAACAGAGTCAGACATAAAGCCAGAGTAAGTTCAGTAACTTCTAGCATGTGAACATGGAAAAACAAAACGACATGAATTAACTGAATACAAGATTACACCATGATGACAGGGTCAACAAGAATAGACAAGGTAATCACAAGATATGCTAAGATAAGATAAACTGGATATGCTCTAATACTTTCACCGCTTCGCTATTTCCTTGTTATACTGGTTTCTATATCTCTGCACTGCCTATCTAGTGTCCCAACTAGTAACGATAACGTGATCCCAATCCCTGTATTTCATACATTCATTATTTATTACCTAGATCAAATCTAGGGTTTTCTATCAAGTTCTTTCTAGATTTAACTAGAGTTTACGCTATCTGCTGAACGCTTCTCGGATTCAGGATTTATACCACCTAGTCCAACTAGGGATTATGCTACCTGTCGAACGATGCCCCCAAGTCTAGGAACCACTACCTAGAGTTGTATATGTTCCTATACTTCCCCACGCATGTACCGCGAATTGTTATCGCTTGTCTAGATGCACATGCCCTGTAATGTGCTGTCCGAGTCCTGTGACAGGGCAAATCAAGGAATACAGAACTCGGTCGGGAGCTTTCAGATATCTGCCGATGCAGATGCTAAGGTCTGTTTTTATTCCAGTGGCTATGGTCCCACTTGACCCCTCCCTCAACTAACGAAAGGCACACCTTGTAAAATGAGAACTATACGCCGACCCCCGGTGCCCCACTATCCTATGGCCATCCTCACCCATAACTAGATAGCAAGTATATGGTCTTTTGGAGTTCTCCGCCTTTCTGCTTCACGTATCTCGACTGACACAAGATGGATGGTAGACGACGAGTCGCTATCACAGGGCTACCGTTTGCTCGCCGAATCACGTCGGTCCATCCTAGTCTTTAGGTTTCCATGTATTGCAACCAAGGCATACCCCTGGTTCTTGTACGTAGACCTTAACCTCTGTGGGCCCTGGCGGATCATCTGCAGCCTCACAGAGGGATACCAAGAGTACCCTCACGTCCTCTCGAAGCCTCGGGCTTCGTAACCCAATTCGTTGGAGCCTTCTTTTTAATCAGACGGACGTTCGCTCCTCCTCGTGTTATACTAAGAATTACTACTTAGTTTTGTCAACTAAGGTTTACCACTTAGTTTCCAGAATCGTTGTTTTCTTAACTAAGGTTTACTACTTAGCACCTTTTAACTAAGGTTTACTACTTAGTTCTCTCTCCCGTCAATTTGGATTGGTTAAGTGTCATTAGTCAATTCAAGCTAACTTAACCCTCTTCATTTATCCTGTTAAGCTGGTTAAGTGTCATCAGCAATTCACGTTGACTTAACCCTACCACAAACCAAGTTATATTGGTTAAATATTTCTTATTACTTAACCCTACCCCTTCATGTTTTAGACTTAACCTCATTCCTTTATCACAACCTGATGGTTAAGTGTTCAGGTTTTCTTAACCCTACGGTCTAGCCCAGCTAACATATCGAAGTTGGCTAAGTGTATTAGATTTTACTTAACCCCAACCTCTAGCCTAGTTAACATATAAATTTGGCTAAGTGTATTAACTTTACTTAACCCCTACAAGTCTCGTTTTGCTACCTTGAGTTTGGTTAAGTGTCTCTATGGACTTAGCCCTCCCATTCTAGCTTAACTGTGTTAAGTTGGTTAAGTGTTCCTATGGACTTAACCCTCCCATTCTAGCTTAACTGTGTTTAAGTGTCAGTCTGAACCTAACCCCACCCATCAGTCTAGTTATCATGTTGAACTGGTTAAGTGTCTTAGTTAACTTAACCATACCATTCTTGTTCTAGCTTTAACTAAATAAATTAAAGCCGCTACCACTCACATTAGACAGGTATTGTTGCGACTACTGGATGTGCCGGTTGGTTCCGGGCAGGTTTACATCGCAACTCAGTCTAACCTCGGGCTAGGCATATTCGTGTTTTCTAAGTTCAAAGGGTTTCAATTTATTTTCAAATCAAGTTTTGAAAGTAACCATCCCGTTCGTCGGATCAGTTAGGGATAGCCAGGGAGAGCAGGAAACTTGTATTTTCCAAACCCAAGCCTAGACACTATCCTCTCTGTCACCCTAGAACTTTCTGGTGTGTCATTAAAAGAGATGTCGTTAATAAACCTTTAATTTATCTAAATTTAAATTTCCTCATTCAGGCCAAATTCTATAAGTAAATTATTTCTAATTTACTTATTTCCTAATTACTCTTTTATTGTTAAATTGTCTACATTCATTCTTATGGCCCATTTCCCCTTTTAAATCATATTTATGCTTTTTGGTATGTGGACTATACCAAATTAAGTGTCACTAACCATGATTTTTCTAAACCTGACAGTTATTCTCAATTATGGCTAGTTTCACATTTATGCCAATATACTTACCATGCCAAATTAGCTAATCCAATTCCGATTCAACATTCTAATTCATGTCAAACTAGACTTATTACTCTAGTTCACTATTCATGTAAATGCTAGATTTACATGTCAATACTAGATTCAAATTACACATCTTATAATTCATGTCAAATTTATCCAACTTGCATTTCTATGAACAAGCCATAATACATGTTCCCAATTTATGCCAATTTCCAAGTTAAACTACGTTTTTAGTAAATTTCATATTTTGCCCAAACCGCATTCCCATCGTTCGTATAATCGTGATTCAGTCTAGATTATAAATAAAGCTAGGTTCGTAGAAAATAGGGAATGAACCAAAGATGCTATGCAAAAGATAGACATACTAACTGGCATAAAAAGGGTTGAATAATGACGTCGGTTCAAGAACATGGGTAGTCCTAACTTAATAGGTAAATTCCCAAGGTCTAAAACCAAAGAAAACCAAGAATAGACAGAATAGAGACGTAGGTTCAAGAACATGGGTAGACCTAACTTAATAGGTAAATTCCCAAGGTCTAAAACCAAAGATAACCAAGAATAGACAGAATAGATGATCGGGCTTAGACCCAATTTCATAGTCACTAAACTTAAGCAACACTTTCCTAGTCATGAATCACAGTTGTTTAATCACAGATGTCCTTGTTATGTCATAGGCAATAGTTTATATTTTCTAATCAAAGGCATAGGCTTAGTCAAGAAAATAATCCTCATAGTCACAGTCACAGTCATAGGCAATGTTCATAGTCATAGGCAATGTCCATAGTCATAGGCAATGTTCACAGTCATAGGTAAATGTTCATACTCATAGGCATATGGTTTTAAGGTCCATAGTTTCATAGTCACGGTCTTATTTGTCCTCGAAACGTGGTGGGCCCATAACCCACAGGTCCCAGGATCGAAACCACATAAAGTAAAGCTAAGAAGGCTCTGATACCACGTGTAACACCCCACATCCTAAGTGTCACTCACAAAGGGAATGCACTAAGTTCTGTGGAGCATTTTAAGGTAAAAGATGCAGATATATTACAAGACAGACAGAAATTAAACAACGGAAAATAAAACTTTACTTTATTGATAAAATGATTTATACAATGGTTTCTTTACAATATCAGAGTATCTTCTGTCTTACAAAATAAAGAAGCATAGAAACAACATTTATATTCCCCGATTTTAGCAAAAGCCAGCCATAGCATCTGAAAAGAGAATCCAAGCAAACTTCGACAATTCTTCAAGCTGGAAAGAGTGACGGTCCAACTAAATCTGGGCTATGCTATTCCCTCCTTTTCTACCGAGGGGCGGGGGGAATGGAAGAAAAGAAGACGAAAGGAAAACAGAGTCAGACATAAAGCCTGAGTAAGTTCAGTAACTTCTAGCATGTGAACATGGAAAAACAAAACGACATGAATTAACTGAATACAAGATTACACCATGATGATAGGGTCAACAAGAATAGACAAGGTAATCACAAGATATGCTAAGATAAGATAAACTGGATACGTTCTAATACTTTCACCGCTTCGCTATTTCTTTGTTATACTGGTTTCTATATCTCTGCACCGCCTATCTAGTGTCCCAACTAGTAACGATAACATGATCCCAATCCCTATATTTTCCATTGCCTTCCAGCATACATTCATTATTTATTACCTAGATCAAATCTAGGGTTTTCTATCAAGTTCTTTCTAGATTTAACTAGAGTTTACGCTATCTGCTGAACGCTTCTCGGATTCAGGATTTATGCCACCTAGTCCAACTAGGGATTATGCTACCTGTCGAACGATGCCCCCAAGTCTAGGACACACTACCTAGAGTGGTATATGTTCCTATACTTCCCCACGCATGTACCGCGAATCGTTATCGCTTGTCTAGATGCACATGTCCTGTAATGTGCGGTCTGAGTCCTGTGACAGGGCAAATCAAGGAATACAGAACTCGGTCGGGAGCTTTCAGATATCTGCCGATGCAGATGCTAAGGTCTGTTTTTATTCCAGAGGCTATGGTCCCACTTGACCCCTCCCTCAACTAATGAAAGGCACACCTTGTAAAATGAGAACTATACGCCGGCCCCCGGTGCCCCACTATCCTATGCCCATCCTCACCCATAACTAGATAGCAAGTATATGGTCTTTTGGAGTTCTCCGCCTTTCTGCTTAGAGTATCTCGACTGACTCAAGATGGATGGTAGACGACGAGTCGCTATCACAGGGCTACCGTTTGCTCGCCGAATCACGCCGGTCCATCCTAGTCTTTAGGTTGCCATGTATTGCAACCAAGGCATACCCCTGGTTCTTCTACGCAGACCTTAACCTCTGTGGGCCCTGGCGGATCATCTGCAGCCTCACAGAGGGATACCAAGAGTACCCTCACGTCCCCTCAAAGCCTCGGGCTTCGTAACCCAATTCGTTGGAGCCTTCTTTTTAATCAGACGGACGTTCGCTCCTCCTCGTGTTATACTAAGAATTACTACTTAGTTTTGTCAACTAAGGTTTACCACTTAGTTTCCAGAATCGTTGTTTTCTTAACTAAGGTTTACTACTTAGATCCTTTTAACTAAGGTTTACTACTTAGTTCTCTTTCCCGTCAATTTGGATTGGTTAAGTGTCATTAGTCAATTCAAGCTAACTTAATCATCTTCATTTATCCTGTTAAGCTGGTTAAGTGTCATCAGCAATTCACGTTGACTTAACCCTACCACAAACCAAGTTATATTGGTTAAATATTTCTTATTACTTAACCCTACCCCTTCATGTTTTAGACTTAACCTCATTCCTTTATCACAACCTGATGGTTAAGTGTTCAGGTTTTCTTAACCCTACGGTCTAGCCCAGCTAACATATCGAAGTTGGCTAAGTGTATTAGATTTACTTAACCCCAACCTCTAGCCTAGTTAACATATAAATTTGGCTAAGTGTATTAACTTTACTTAACCCCTACAAGTCTCGTTTTGCTACCTTGAGTTTGGTTAAGTGTCTCTATGGACTTAGCCCTCCCATTCTAGCTTAACTGTGTTAAGTTGGTTAAGTGTTCCTATGGACTTAACCCTCCCATTCTAGCTTAACTGTGTTTAAGTGTCAGTCTGAACCTAACCCCACCCATCAGTCTAGTTATCATGTTGAACTGGTTAAGTGTCTTAGTTAACTTAACCCTACCATTCTTGTTCTAGCTTTAACTAAATAAATTAAAGCCGCTACCACTCACATTAGACAGGTATTGTTGCGACTACTGGATGTGCCGGTTGGTTCCGGGCAGGTTTACATCGCAACTCAGTCTAACCTCGGGCTAGGCATATTCGTGTTTTCTAAGTTCAAAGGGTTTCAATTTATTTTCAAATCAAGTTTTGAAAGTAACCATCCCGTTCGTCGGATCAGTTAGGGATAGCCAGGGAGAGCAGGAAACTTGTATTTTCCAAACCCAAGCCTAGACACTATCCTCTCTGTCACCCTAGAACTTTCTGGTGTGTCATTAAAAGAGATGTCGTTAATAAACCTTTAATTTGTCTAAATTTAAATTTCCTCATTCAGGCCAAATTCTATAAGTAAATTATTTCTAATTTACTTATTTCCTAATTACTCTTTTAATGTTAAATTGTCTACATTCATTCTTATGGCCCATTTCCCCTTTTAAATCATATTTATGCTTTTTGGTATGTGGACTATACCAAATTAAGTGTCACTAACCATGATTTTTCTAAACCTGACAGTTATTCTCAATTATGGCCAATTTCCATTTATGCTAATATACTTACCGTGCCAAATTAGCTAATCCAATTCTGATTCAACATTCTAATTCACGTCAAACTAGACTTATTACTCTAGTTCACTATTCATGTAAATGCTAGATTTACATGTCAATATTATATTCAAATTACACATCTTATAATTCATGTCAAATTTATCCAATTTGCATTTCTATGAACATGCCATAATACATGTTCCCAATTTATGCCAATTTCCAAGTTAAACTACGTTTTTAGTAAATTTCATATTTTGCCCAAACCGCATTCCCACCGTTCGTATAATCGTGATTCAGTCTAGATTATAAATAAAGCTAGGTTCGTAGAAAATAGGGAATGAACCAAAGATGCTATGCAAAAGATAGACATACTAACTAGCATAAAAAGGGTTGAATAATGACGTCGGTTCAAGAACATGGGTAGACCTAACTTAATAGGTAAATTCCCAAGGTCTAAAACCAAAGAAAACCAAGAATAGACAGAATAGAGACGTAGGTTCAAGAACATGGGTAGACCTAACTTAATAGGTAAATTCCCAAGGTCTGAAACCAAAGATAACCAAGAATAGACAGAATAGACGATCGGGCTTAGACCCAATTTCATAGTCACAAAACTTAAGCAACACTTTCCTAGTCATGAATCACAGGTGTTTAATCACAGATGTCCTTGTTATGTCATAGGCAATAGTTTATATTACCTAATCAAAGTCATAGGCTTAGTCAAGGAAATAATCCTCATAGTCACAGTCTCAGTCATAGGCAATGTTCATAGTCATAGGCAATGTCCATAGTCATAGCCAATGTTCATAGTCATAGGTAAATGTTCATAGTCATAGGCATATGGTTTTAAGGTCCATAGTTTCATAGTCACGGTCTTATTTGTCCTCGAATCATAACAATTCTTAATTAGGTTCAAGAGTATAGGCACTGATTCGTATAGAGAGAGAGATTTGGCATATTCTTTTATTCCCTTAATTTCATGTCACGAAAAGAGAAAAAAACATTCAAATCTAGAAATAACTGACTTACAGAGATTAGATTAGAATAGAAAGGAGGTGTTGCTATGATTCGTGCGACGTTTAGCCTTTAATCCTTATCTTGAAGCTTTGAATCTCTTTTTGACAACTTGAGCAGCATAACCTTGTCTTGGATTTTCGTATTATCTTCTTATTTTTATTTATTTATATATTTTCTCAG
The DNA here is from genome assembly GCA_030737875.1 of Allium sativum. Classification (NCBI taxonomy): domain Eukaryota; kingdom Viridiplantae; phylum Streptophyta; class Magnoliopsida; order Asparagales; family Amaryllidaceae; genus Allium; species Allium sativum. The sequence continues at coordinate 932,951,458 of CM060912.1, read as the reverse complement.
AGGCAGCATAAGGATAGAAAAGAATTGTGAATAGAGAAGAAGACTAGGGCTGTTTATATAGTGTAGAAGTCAATGAATCTGGTCAGAAGGGCGTCCAAATACAGAGAAACGAATCTGGTGCAGAAAATAGGAAAAAGCAGGGGGGGTCGACCCCCAGGTCGACTACCCAGTCGACCTGGGTGCCTTAGGAGGGAAAATTCCCGCCCAGCCCAGCTTGGGTCTGTTTTCGAATTTGAATTCCTTTTTCTGCCCTGTTTTGAAATTTGAACTTCGCTGAATCTTCCGGAGGCCATATCTTCCTCATACGGACTCCGATTTACGCAAACTCGCACTCGTTTTCATGCAGAATTCCAAGATGAACGCAATGGCGTATCCCGTTTCCCTTGATTCTGATTTTAAATTTTAATTCTGCCTGATTTGTGAATCTTAGCGTTATAGAATTACGGGGTGTTACAGAAATGTTTTCCAAATAACGTAAGAGGACAAGATGATTATTGAAAATATCGTGTTAACGAATAAGGATAAGGAAATGGAGAAGAGTTTCAATTAATGAAATATCAATTAAATGGCCCAGTGATTTGTTTGATGCTTTAAATGAATGTTTGTTTTCTTCGATAGTTAAATAACCGACTATCGAAGTGTTTGCCAATATCGTTGTCAATATGGAGAGGCTGGTTGGATTATTATCCATGAACCACTCCGTATTGGCTGTAGCTTTGCGAATTAGATTATATGAAGATAGTTGAAGATGATGTAAAGTGCAAGGACTTTTTCTATTAATATAAATTGTGCCTTTGGTTTCGTTCAATCCTAGAACGAACGTATATGGAGGAATGTATGAAAAAGTATTTCCAATGATCGAATATGTTGGTCTGTATAAATATATATGGTGGTTGAGGATTTACTCTCTTAGCATAATATCCAGAATATATTTGTGCAAATCAATTAATGATTTAAGGTTCTGACAATGTGGCATACAAAGTGATTGTGCTATCAAAGAATGATGAGAAATCGTAGCCTCAGGCGTTAACAACTAGGAAATGGCAAAAATTGGGCAGGCAGCATGGCTATGTGGGTCGCTCCCATTAGGGTGTATAATCACCTATCTAGAGAAATTCCATTTGGTTCTTTAATCTATCGATGTTGTCCCTTTTCGGGAAACGGTTGCTGATCCCAACCATTGGTGATATACATTCGATACACTCAAGCGAAATGAGTGGTCGGTCATGTGTGGGCCGGATTGCAAGATTTTCTTGTTGAACCCCAGTGTATCCCCTTTAGAGTACACTGATCGGAAGGTGGTTCCATACCTTGTCATGTTGAAAATCCAATCTCCAATAAGCGCCCTGCGGTTTTTGATTCTTTATTATATATGGAGCGTGAGATGCAAGTGTTCCGCTAGATTGTTATTTATTTGATTTAGACACTATTATAATATCACTAGATTTTCATATCAAAGTGTTTTGGGTTATAGTAAGGTAAAAGCCGTCCATGTTTATGTATGAGCTGGTCTTCCTATTATCCTTTCTTTCGAAAGGATTTTGAAAGTTAAACAAATGATTGGAGTTTACTCACACCAGTCCCATGACTGACCTAGAGTTTATTTTGTTTGTTTTCCCTAAACTCTAGGGTGCCCAAATTTGTACGGGCAGTCAAGTAGTCGGGATTTTACAGATTCACTTGGAGGAGTTTGAAGCAGGAGGCTTCACCAGTTAGCTATAGACTATCATATATTACGCTGTGTACCGTGTTTGTATCTGGAAACAAGTGTTTATAACTGCTCCAGAAATAGATGTTGTGCTCTGATGATGGTATGTATATAAAGTTACCGAACTGTATTTCAAAGTTTATATTGTACAATATATTTTATTCATTCCACTGTGAGATTTATCTTCTTTATTTTCTTCTATTCTAATATTTCTTTCTTCCTATTTCTTATCCTCTAACTTCTTTCTAATAATGATCCTTTTTTGTGCAATTTGGGTTGGACGTGTGGTGTTATTAGTCAACTCAAATTGTATGGATTTGCGGGCCGTTACAATTGTTTTTTGGCCTTGGTGGTGTTGAGATTACTTTGGTGTCTGCCTTCTTTTTTATTTTGGATATTTGCAACATTTTGTTGGCGGGTGGGGACGTAGTCTGAGCTCGTTGACACGGTTTGATGCGGGGTAGCTTTGTTGGAACCCATTAGGAAAATATTCATTTTTGGTTTCTATCTCATGGTAAGATTTTGATTGAAGGTGGAGTTATTTTTGAAGAGTTTTATGCTGTGAAGAGACTTTGATTCGAGATGGGGTGTTGGAGATATGTGATTTTGCATCAAAGTGGAGTGTTAAATTTCGTGATACAAAATCACAAATTGATTGGAACAAATTTGCAAAGAATGGAATGTAAATATTTTTATAATGGGAATGCATTGATTGCATTTGATGAGATGGTAGAGAAATAAATAAAGGGATTAATTTCTTCCATCTATGCAAAAGAAACGGATTGATTTACTTTCTATCTTTGCACATTTGTTGCTATGGTAATTTTCCTCCATTATATTATTACCATATGTTGGTAATGTAATTGATGACTCACATGGATTTGCACTGGCTATATATTGAGGGGTAGACTTTAGTGTAAACCCATCCTGGCATGGTGCCAGTGATCCCCAAATGGAGTGTCTCTTCTTGTTAAGCCTATTTGAGGTTTGGATATTTAAACTCTTATTTGTAATATCTTGTAATTCTCTCATGTGGAATAAAATCTATCTCTTTTGGACTGGACGTACACTATCTTATGGAGGATAGTGGAACCAGTATAAATATTGTGTCTCTTTGTTTCTCTATTATAGTTATTTACTATTTTCTTGATGTAATAGAATAACCGCTATCAGATTAGATTGATGTTCAATTGGAAAATCTAGATCATGTTTATTGCATAACAGGAGTCACTATTAAAATAATTTAAGTTATTGTATTGTATTATTATTCAACTAAAACGTAAATAATATACAGTTAAAGGAAATTATTTTATGAGCTTCTACAATTAAAAGAAATTCTATCATCGAAAGTTACTACATTATCTGATATTCTTAATTTCTTAAGATCTTATCGAGATGTAAGTTGATTTTCAATGCTTGGGCTATTTACCAAATTTTATTGACTATTCTAGATACGGTTGTTAAGGCAGAAAGAAGCTTTTTAAAATTGAAATTAATTAAAAACTATCTACGAACAACCATGTCACAAAAGAGAATAAGTGGATTGACGATGATTTCAATTGAGAATGAGTACTTCAATATGCTTAACTATGAAGAGATAATAGACGAGTTCGCTTTAAAAACTGCAAGAAGAAGTTGTTTCCATCAATGTCTACTGCAGTTTCATATCAAATGGATATATAAAATATATTTTTTGGTACGTAATCTGAATGATTTGGCTTGCATTTTGTAATTAGTGTTAGCTTTTGTTTTGTGTATTCAAACTCATTGTTGTTTGTTAAATTTTGGGGCAACAAAAGCAATTTTTTTGGGTATTTGACTCGGGCATCGAATGTGTTTGGGCCGGTCCTGCTCCTTCTATATGTGAGCATTATGTTTTCAGTCAGGATTTTGAACATGCGTGTGTGGGAGGAGGCGAGGGTGGGCACGTGCATGCAACTGAAAATTTATAGTACCCTATTCTTTTGCACTTTGATATCATTTAATTGTTCATGTAGTTAGACTGCTGAGAGAGCTAGAATTTCCATGTCTTTGAGAATATTTGGTGGTGATATGAATTCATCAACAAGAGAAAATTGGTAATACATTATCTACACCAATTTAGACAGAAGTAATAATGTCAAATTTTTGATTTATAACTCATGCATCAAGTAAGTTTGTTGTACTTAAATTTGCTAACCCAAATGATTCCACAATTCCAGCTCCATAGGTTTCACTTTAAAAGAATTTATTGCAGCATAACTAACATCATAGACGATATGATGCTTTCTTTCACCTTTTTTCATAATGTAACCAATTTTTAAATCCATACACGTATACACATATGGAATTTTTTTTCTCTAATATTCAAAATTTGAAATTGCTTGTAGGGAGATAGTGTAAACCGTTGGCCATGTTGTAACTGTGCCTCACACATATGTCATTTTCCAAACCATTGAATGTTCTAAACAAAATTAAAAACTTAGTGTGGTACTAAGAGCACCCCATTATGTTCTTCCTAATACCGCGACTAAAAAATACCACAATAATTAGTATTAAACTCTTTTTAATACAACACACTTAAAAAATAGGGGCTACCACACTGTTTTACCTTATTTTTATTTCGTTCGATATTTGTTCGTCTTTATTTGTAAAACTGCTCAATGAGCTAAATACTAGATCTATAACCGATCAACGAATTCGACGCCGCAATATACAAAAGCCGTGAATAAGGTTTGAATTAAGCAAGCTAGAAGAGGAAGTGAGAGATTATGGTTTTCATATCACCAAACAATTGAGAGATTACCATACGAATTTGAATTTTCTCGCAAGAGATGGGAAGAAGACAACGATTACGAGAAATTAGGATATTTAGATTAGCTTAGTATGTGATTAGCTCGGCAAATAATGATTGAGTGAGAGATTAGAATGAAGAGGTAATGCGGTATTAGGAAGCACACAAAATTTAGTGAGTTTTATTTTTTTAATTGTGGTATTAGGAAGAACATATTGGGGTGCCCGTAGCACCACACAAAACTTACAAGTTATCTTCAACCCATGCTCTGGCAATGCATCTAATGTTATTATATTACTATTGTGGTCGCAACGTACATAAAGAAGATATAAATTATCTCTATATATGTCGCAACAACAGTTTATTTCTTCGAATTATGAATTACTGTGTAGTTATATTCTGCTAAATGACTCATGAAGGAGTGCAAATTTTCAATATTCATGAAGGGATAGATTAATTCTTTCAACATGAATTGTGTTATTATATATACGTGCTTGAATAGGTAGGCTATGCTTTAAGGGCTGTTATTTTGTAAATTGTCACGGATTGATTCCTAATTATATTCAGAATGGTTCTTATTTTATGTAATTAAAATGTTTACGAACAGCTAATGTTCTGCAGTTTAACCAAAATTATTTATCCTATAATTAATACTGCACAATGTATAACTGCAACTGAATGTTGTATGTCTACAAGAAATAGATACACTGTGCTTTTTTTCCCTTTAACTTTGACTATGCAAGCTGTGTGTTTCGGTTGCTTTCTTCATCTTTACCTTTTTTACTTTCTACCTACTCCTATTTAACTCCACCTGCTCTCAGAGACAATATTATAAGTTCACATGCCTTAATTTCATTAATTGCATATTCTTTTCATCGAATCATCAAATTTTTCGAATGCAGAATTTTTATATCTCATTCCTTATTTGTTGTTGCCTAATAAGGAAAATATTGTATCTTATGGCTCATTGTCGCCTAAAAATTTGAATATAAGTCTTAACATGGAGTCCACTTGAGAAGATAACTCACTTATTGGAGGATATATGTTCCAAGCATTTCCACGGACAATGAAGTCAAAATCTTGATATAATAACGTAGTCTATGAATAACTTCACTATCAACTACTAAGTAAGAAAGGAGATATTAGGCGAATTGACTACCATTTGATTTTAATTTAGGAATAATGTTTAATGTGCTCAATTAAATATAACATACTTGAAGTGGTACTTTCTCCAAATATTAAGAATTTTGATCCAGGAATAATATTAAGAAATTTAACCTAGGTATCTAAAGTTGTTTGCTAATTACTGTAAAACATAAATTTGATTACTATTTTTTATGCATCACAATTGTCATAATTAGACCTTTACTATTTCAATATCTTGGGTAAAGCAAACCTATTTATTAACCTGTTCCTCAAAGACTACTGAATCATTAAAGTTTGATTAATGCTGTAAACTTGAATTATGTGCAATGCACAATGGTAATTGACAATTTTTGAAAGAATACTGTTCTTCATACTTTGCTGCAATTCACACGTATGTCACTACTAGAAAATAGTCCAATTTTCTACTTGAAATTTCTTACGCCTTAAGGCATGGCGTAGGAATGACATAGGAAATTAGTAGGAATAGTTCACTGCGTAGAAAAGGCATTAACCATTTCTTAGGTCTTACTTATGCTAGAAAAGACGTATAAATCTCCTACGCTATTTCCATGCCATTGTTGGTTTTCTACAAATTTAGATTGACATAAGAGGTACTTGAATTTCCTACGCCTTAAGGCGGGACGTAGGAATGGCGCAGGAAAATTAATAGGAATAGTTCATAGCGAATCCAACGCTTCCAGATTCGCCATCCCCATCATTTAATATAAAAAAATATGAACCATGTACTAGTTTGATCTAATGTTCCATCAAGATTATACAACGCTTCCAGATTCGCAATCCTCGTCATTTAATTAAAAATAATATGGACCATGTATTAGTTTTATCCAATGTCCCATCAAAATTCGGGCCTTTCCTACCGAGTATCCCATAACATTCAAAGTCCAGCATTATTCTTCTTACCTCTCAAGATTTTTCTGTAATGACCTGCCTTTTTCCCCGATTCTCGCCAGTAATTAAACCAACGTAAATCGTTCATAAAGATGGATAGTTATGGGTAGACATATTTGAATACAAAGGACAGAACTTTTCATTTCATTGCAAAAAAATTACATCAGAGTTTAAATAAATTAGAGTACAACATAAGCCCAGCGGAAACTAAATGATCACAGCGGAAGAAGTAAAACCAAGACAAAATTTTAGTGCTAAATCTGAATCCAGCTCTGAGGACTAAACCTGCAAACTAAACTACTAGCTTCCCGTGCAAAATTATGGGCATCCAGAGTTTAGGTGGGGAATAATAAACTCCAGGTCAGTCGTGGGACTGGTGTGAGAACTCAAAACGATTATTATTCAGATTTATTTTAAAGTTGGGAAAATTCACTGGACCACACCGCTAACACAGAATTGGTTTACTCCATGTGAATTCCCATGCACAGAAATCTACAATGACTTTGAAAAAAATAGAGCTATCATAAGCTCGTCCCATATCACACAATGCAAGCACACAACAAATGGGCGAGTTTTGTCTTATGATAACCAAAAATGCTTTAATACGTGAAAATCCTCTTTTAGTACTATCATCAGTGCATAGTGTTGAAACTATTTCACAAATAAATATATTAATCTTAAGAGCATAGTAACCATGCCCACATACATAATTTACAAACAAATTGAACGACTCATATTGGTTATTGGATTTTCCAACCTGATGGTTCCTGGCACGAAAGATTAATCGAGGACACAAAGCTAAGTATATCCGGGTTAACATCCAGACACGGACACCGAATACAGAGCGCGAAGTATACATCCTGGTTTTCATCCAGACTTGGACATAGTATATACTTTATTCCCTCAGGTTTCAAGGTAGATCTACCGCCGAAGCTTTCGAGTTTCGATAGATATTATGTATATGTATATAACCTAACCACCAGTTTACTATCAATCCAGGGTATGAGGTTTGTCGAGGTCACGATATACACAAAGCTACGCTCAAACAAGCCATGCTTTGATCATCACCAGCTCATTGCATTACTCGAGTATGTCACATTGACAATTTACGACGTGTAACTGATTTATATCAATAAATAACCCTTAAGTTCATATGACTTAGACACGAGAATAATTTTTTTTCCACAAATCTGATATATATTAATAGAATCAGTGCTACGCAGTCAATTTCAATGTCAGACACGCAATCCATACAAGTTCGTTTTGGGTCTGAACGAAACAACAATCCGAAAATCTCTAAATATATTCAGATCTCATGCCACTTATAACCTCGTATCGGGAGATCGGCCTAAACGAAACATCAGCAGTCAATCCGAATAATTCAAAGATTCTCGGTCTTTACTTATCGCCTTCCAAGTTTTCGATTTCTTTATAACATCGTATTATTACTTGGAATTGTTTTCGAACATATATTCGATCCCGGTTTTCCAAGTAACAAGCACATTTTAAAATAATAGTTATGGACCATTTCGGATTCCGAATTTAAATCTCCTTCTAAATCGTTATTAATTCACTTATGATCAAGTTTGGATTTATTTCAGTTTCTACAATTCCGTTATTACCTTAATCCTTCCTTGAAATTCAAAATCCATTTCAAACATTTTATTCCAAAAGATAATTATTTTATTTGTTGTTATCCTATTCATAAGTTCCAGAATCACCAAGTCTTAAGTCGGTTTTGATTTACGTTCACGACATTTCGAATTTTAATATTTCAAATAGAGTTTAATCGACTTATTCGATATCAATTCACAAACCCAAGCAAATATTAGATTTCCATATTAACTTATAATTCTTCTTCTCATGTCGAGTATTTGAATAGTACTGACCAAACTCGTTACCTTTCGTTTCAAACTTTCAATATTTTACTTAAATCAGTAATATTTATATAAATTTCATTCGAAATAAAATTAAGCTCTTTCAATTATTTTAAAATATTTAACAACTCTTTCCATAAATTTAAATAATAATTCAAGGTTTATAATCCTTTAAATCAAATCATCCTCAAAGAAGAAGCTATAATAACGCTCAAAGCGTTACCAAAGGCGCTGAAAAATGGCTATTTTGATCAAATAGATTCAGAATTATTCAAATTCAAAATATTTCAAATCACATCACCTTTAAATAATAAAATATGATTTATCATAAATTTCCCAAATTTTTAATATTTTTTCAAAAACCTATTTTTATTGGATTTTCCTTTACGGTCGGCGAACTGCACGTATAACAACTTTCCCTAACTTTGTTTTAAACATATCTTGAAAACCATATGTTAGAATTTGGAAATTTCTTTTCTATCCAAAAACTATTATTAATAGAATTCTGATGTTTCTCGTTTCACGTCTATGCGATTTTAAACGCTCAAGTTATAGTCATTTGAAAATTATAATCAATATTAACGAACTATCGCTATGCGATACGTTCAATTCGAGCTATATAACAAATAAATATAAATTGTCTAAATTCTTTCCAAAATAAACTTAAATTTTCATAACTTAAATTTTTAAAACCATATTTCAAATAATATCTTGTATTTACATTTGAGTTCCAAAATTTCTTTACTTTAAAACTCGATTGTTTCCAAATTTCCAAATATTCATTTCAAATTAAATCAAAATCTTAAATAATATTTTCAAATCTCGTTCAATTGCTCATAATTAATCGTTGGAATTCGTTTACACAAATGCAATGCTGACTACGTATATCAAATCATTATCCAATCTAAATTGCAAAACAAATTTAATTTAAAAATCGTTTTCACGAACATTGGTTGATCATTTTAGATTTAAATCTAATTCAAAAAATAAAATTATTTGCATAATAGCCAAACAATTTAATATAAAATCGAAATACTTCAGAAACTGCTTTGTTTTTACAAAATCATTTCCACTTTAACTATGACTTTCAAACCATATTCCATGTCTTTTCCCAATATAATGTTTCATATTCTATATGCCCATTTAGTCCAAAACTTTTTTTTTTCAAAACACCATTTTAAATTTCCCAATATTCATTTTTAGTTAAATCGAATAATAATTCCTTATAGCTCGTTCGATTGTCATCATGAAATCACCATTTGCATAAAATCCATGACATGCATGCCAAATACAAGATTCCATTCAAAATTTCAAACCAATTTCTCCCAAAATGGTTGAACATTGTCTAATTATTTTAGATGTACAACAATTTTAAAATATAAATCAAAGTTTAAATTTCACATAATAAATTCTACTAATAAAGTCATTATTTGCACGGCAAGGAGATTCAAATCGGTTATCAGCACAATCACACGGCTACCGTGTGTGTGATGAAACCATGAACAAACCATAAAACAACCATATGAATACAAACATATTCACCATAAATATACAATTAAAACAACCAATCTTGTTGTGCGCAAGCGTTACGTTCAATAATGCTCCGTATTCACTGTGTTTCAACTACAAAATCGTCCATTCCAAACATTTCATACAACAGCCATTTCCATAAATAATCAACTAACATTGATTCATGGTAATAATTAATTAATCAAAATATACCATTTATACTAATTTAAAATAAATTTAAATTAGAATTCTCACCTCATGACTCCAATAAATCTTCACCGTTAAGACCCTTAAAAATAGCAACAACCCTAGCTGATTGTGTGCAAATCTTTGCGAACGCCGCTACCGTTACGTACATGCTGACTTTGCAAACTAGCGTATATATAAAAATATACATATATTCCACCACGCTCATTTGTAGTTAGATGTCCTAGGAAACCAAGCCTTTAATAGGATAGCGATATCCTAGAATGAGTGGAATTATCGCAAGAATCACCGTAGAGAGAGAGAGAGAGAGAGAGAGAGAGAGAGAGAGAGCGTATTTTGAAAATTAAATTATTTTGAAACTAATTAAATCGTATTGAAAAGTGTAATTATTTTGAAATATTATTTATGATAAGAGTTCGTGTATTTATTGATGTCAAGGTTGGACTGTCGAGTATGTACATATTTTGAACATATGCCTAGCTAACGTATATAAGAAGTCCAATATATACTGAATAGATATAGAATCACATTCTAGTCGTTGTAGGATAATTCTATTGATGATCTGGACGTCATCAGTGTGCCTTTTCGACCGCTCCAAGTTGGTATTTAAACCAACTCGAAACGTTCAAAACGACAGCTCGTTATTAGCTAACAGGGATTAAATGGATTATTGCACAGAATCACAGACACAGAAGAATTGCAGCGGAATTTTATATACAAAATATTATCAGAATTTTATACAAAACATTCATGCAGTGGAAGAAATATAAAATGTATACATAAGTTTTAAATGACAAAATTTTACAGTTTAGTCGGGCTAGCGCTCAAATATGCGTCTTCATGTTCCTCTCCAGTTTAATGAGCTGCATATCTTTAAAATACGAAACACTTGGGGCTTGACTTCAACGTTCCATGCAAAAACTCAAAACACCCGAGTCAGGAATAAACTTATTTAAATTAAGTTACTTCGAATAAACACATAAATATAATCAGTTTAATCCAAATTATTTAAATGGTTCGAGTATAATAATTAGAGAACTGCTGAAATATCATGGAACATAACAAAGCAAAGAAGCATATAAATGAGGCTATGTGCGTGAGAAATAAAACCAGTGTCACCTGACTCATGATTTTTAGCACGTATAACTTGGTCAATATTCAAGGTGGATGTATGCTAAGTAAATTAGATAAGTGCACTATTAGAATTATCGGTGATAGGTCTGAAACTAAAACGTTACAAATGTACTTTAGAACAACGCCGGTAAGTTATCATAAAACATGAGACATGTATGTGGCGAAGAGGGGCAGCCATGCATGACCATAAAGAGGCCTGTGACATAATAAAGTTCATAAGTGTGGCAGGGACAACCAACATGTGAACATGAGTGATATGCAGAAGTACTCACTCAAGGTATATATAGGTTGATGTAGAACTAGCATACGTTTGATATCTAGTATTTCATATTTCAGACATTTTTACATTATTTTTGTATCACATATTAATATGAGCAGATTCATAAAGTTCCATAGAATAGTTGCTCTTGACCATCAAAAATAAGATCATAGCAATATGCATGTTTCGGTGAGTGGTTTACACCGTCAGGACTGATATACAACAACATTTGGAATACAGTCACACTTGTAAGTGGGAATTTTGATCTTTTACTTCTAAGAACATTCTGGCCTTTCAATATAAAAGTGTAACGAACCATAAAAATACACGCTTATTCTATTTGCAGAACATATTAAACGTTGTTGGACTATTCAAACTTCGGAAAGGATACTTGGTTGTAGTTTCTAACATTGGAGAGTTGCTAAATTTTTCAATCTAAATCATTGCGTGCAGAGGCAAGCATAATAGGTTTAAACAATACTTGTGCATATCAACTGTATGAGCAATAACCAAGTTAACATTAGCACAAAAATATGTACACGGAACATGACATCAAGCATGTCGGAGTATCCGAGCTATATAGAAAAACAAAAGCAATTCACACAAGTGATAAAATGGGAAGCAAGCTTTGACTTACTCAAACATGTGAAAACTGTATATCAAAATGAATACACAATAAGGCAATCAACTCAATCAAAAGGAATGGTAGCCAAACACACCCAAACGGTTACACTTAGTGAATGCGCGAAGTAAAAGACTTGAAACGAGTTTAATCGTAAGAGAACTTACCATTTGTCAACAATGCGAGAGCATGCAGAAGGTAGTTCGGAACGAGGCAGCACGAGTTTTGGATCTATTGGGCATCGGGCATGCTGACTGCGGGTGGTACTGGCTTTTGTAACGATGCTGGAGGAAGGAATGAGTTCAGGCGTTAATCGACATTGGCGGAAACCTAGGGTAAAAGGGAAGCTGCGGTGCTTTGGTGGTCAGTCACGGGAATGGAGTCGCGGAGGTTCATAGTGAAAGGCGCAGCTGAGTCTTGAGTGACGTGGTGGTGGTTTCATGACTGCTGGCTTCAGTCAACGGTGGTGCGTAACAAGCAAGGTCGATTGAAGGTTGGAGGAGGCGGAGGAGAGTGAGAGCGAAACAGTGGTGGTGGGAAGTGACGGAGAGGTGCAGATGGATAAGGAGCAAACCAAATCGGTGATGGTGGCCATTAAACTCAAATTTTGGGAAGGAGGCAATTTAGGGAAAAATTATTTCAACGATTGGGCAAAAGTTTGCTGAATATAAATTGAGATGGAACAAAAAGTGAAAAACAGGGAGAAGGCCGAACTTAGCAAAAAAAAAATGGTCAAAAGTATGGAAAGTTTGTTTTTTAGCCAAAAGTCTACATTTTAGTGCAAAATAGAAAATGATAGTGGACCCCCAGAATTCCACGTTTGCACTAAAATGTGGACTTTTGCATAAAAAACAAACTTAGCATACTTTTGACCAAAGAATTTGCTAAGTTTGTCCTTTAAAAAACAAACTTAGCATACTTGTATTGTTTTTTTCTTTTTAAAAAAAACCGAATTCAAATCTAAAATAAATGATAAATTAGACTCAGATTAAATTTAAAATCGAATTTAAAAATCTCTCAACAACATATGAAGTTAGTTTAAAATATTAATATTGCTAAAGTTCGCAAAAAAATTTAGATTTGAAGATAAAGTTTTAAATATACAAGGTAAATTCGAAGCCAAAATTTAAATCTCAAATAAATTATAAGTAAATCTCAAGTTTAAATTTAAACAAATTCATGATTTCTCAAATAATAGATTTAAAAATACTACTATCGTAAAGTAAAACAATTCTAATTCGAATATTAAAATTTAAATTCACATTTATAAAAATCAATTTAAATAGACTAGATTCCAAAATTGTAACAAATATAATTTTTCTTAAATATCAATTCAAATAAAATTTTAAAATATACAAATTTATTTAAATAAATTCTCAAACAGTATATATATATATACACATCAATTGATCTAAAATATCACTAATGTTTAATTTAACCAAATATTTATGTCGAATATAAAGGCAAAATTTTAATTTTTACTTCCAAAATTGATTCAAAACCAAAATACAATAAATTAAATTCCAAATTTAAAATCGCATATCAAGTATAAACATAAATTTCTGACACTAAACTCTAAAATTTAAATGTCGAAAATTTTGGTTCCTTACATTTTCTTTCTTAATTTTCCTAATTCATAAACCCTAAACTACGAATATCTCCAATTACTTGAACAAAGAAAACCGCTCACCAAAATCCCCATATTTCAAATCCAATGCATTCATCGTCCTTTGGGTGTTTTATTTTGTTGTTTAGGTGTTGGTAGGTGTCTGCTAGGTGGTGGCACTGAGGTGAATGGCAAGCATGTTGTGGCGGCTTCTAAAGAGGTCTTGACATGCTTACATTAAAGTGATAGATTTCAATTTGGATCTCAAGCTAGAAGCTGGCGTTGATCCAATGAACTAGATGCCGATCTGATGAAGGGGAGATGCCTGGTGGACTTTGAGTTGGATTTCAGTTGGGAAGGGGATGCCAATCTGATGAAATAGAGAGTGACATAGATTGACCTGTGATGTTGAAGTAGATCTAGCATGGTGAGAGGGAAATTGGAATAGTGATATCTCTAAGTCTGTGATTTCAGATCCACCTTAATAACTAGTCCATTGATTTAAGTTTACAGTAATTCTTTTTCTGAATATCAAATACCAACCAAATTTTAAATAAAAATAATATGGAGGCATGCATGAAATTCAATTAGGTATAGCTTGCAATGCTAATCTATTAGATTGAAACTAGAACAACATTAGACTAAGACATGATGTTGTTTACTTGAAAACCATTGGTTGTAGGACTTACATATTTTTTCCTGCTTGATGATAATGAAATTATCATGTTTTAGACTTGGAGAAGGTAGAATATTATTCATATCTATTTCAGCATTAATTTATCTGTCAATTTGTACTAATGTATTGAACTATTTTTTAAGTATCTTTCAATATTATTTTAAACTTACTAATGAGGTAAATTGATTCATGGTGTGAAACTGCATTATATTGCCTCTTTGTTCAATAGTTATTATTTTTCTAACATTGCATACACCTTTTCATCATTCAAGGAGCTTCTCCCTAGTTTGGAGCACCATCATTATGGCTAGATTGGCTCTAGATGAGATGACAAACACTGGTGCTTTCAATCGAACACCGTCAACATTTCGGAACTTCATTTCTAAAGATAAGGCATCACAATTTCCAGTAGAAACAGGAAGATGCCATCTCAATATATCGTATGCGTGTCCTTGGGAAAGTTGATGCCTATCCTATGTAATGCTTAAGGGGTTCCACAAGGCCATCACTTTCACTGTATGATCATCTCAAGTAATATAATATTCACCATTATTATTCCAAGATATAAGTAAAATATTATTTGAATGATATATTTGAAACCATGCCCGATTTAATCTTGTAGTCGGTGAAAGCAAAATGGGAAAGAACGAAAGAAAATGTGAACATTTTGGATGGGTGTTTCCTCTTTCGAGTAGTGATCAAGAAGATGGTGTCGAACCTGATCCTTTGAATGGAGCTAAAAGTATTAGGTAGATATATGAACTTGCTAGCTCAAATTATTCTGGAAAATACACTGTTCATGTATGTTTATCATATGCTTTTGTAGTTGAAATCACACTATAATGTCTCATTGATTTCAACATATTCTTGTTAGAACCAAAATGGTCACTCCTAGGCCTATATGTGTGGTTCTGATGAATTTCACCATTGATTGAATATACTCAATCAAAAATAACTTCTGGATTTGGATAATAGATCATAACGTGATTCTCCATTATGATAAATAAATTGAGCATGTGCCAAAATATCATATTCCCGCATTTGTCATAGAAACAGAAGTCTTTATACATTGCATAAAAATAATCAACTCTTTTTAAGTTATTGTCATATATTATAATTATACCAATTTCAACTCTTTTGATCTTTAAGTTTTATTCCATTTGTCAAATGTGAACTACTCTAATTTGCAACCACAATATAGATGATCTATATCAAAAATTTAGCACATCATGGTTAACAAGCAGTTCACTATGCACATCTCAAAATAATCAACAAAAGTTCCTTTTTATTGTTTTATTTTTGTTGTTTTGCATTCCTTTCAAATTAAAATGTATGTTTTAATCTTATGGTTAACTCTTGATCACTGTAGATTCTAAAGGTTAAAAAATTAAAGACAATAGTAAGCAATGAAAGTGCAGAGATGATTCAAATGCTGAACACCGAATTCAATGAAATAGAAGAAAATGTTGATTTAGAATTGTACCCTTCACAATTACAAGCAAATATAAACGAGGTCAACAACTGGGTTTATGATGCTATAAACATTGGTGTTTATAAGTGCGGTTTTGCTAAGAAACAAGCACTTTATGATGAGGTAAAATATAATCTTCATTTTGTTGGGAATTGTAGTATTCGTCATGATGTAGTATGCTCTTACTAGTTACTAGAATACAGTATCATCATCCGATCTCATTCGCCAACAGAATATGAAAGGAAAAATACATATGGGCGTGAAAATCCTCATTAGCTAAATTGCATGAGGTCACTGAAACTTCTTCCATATTTCTGCATTTTTTTTCTTTTTTTTTAAAAATAACAATTTGTACTAGTGGATCGAGAAATATGCATGGTTAGCGCACATATACCACTCACTAAGATCTGATAAGGATCTAGCTCATCCATACATACATCATCCTAAGTCACTGGATAAGGATCTAGATCATCCATACACACATCATGTTGAGTCACTGGATAAGGATATAGCTCACCCATACACACATCATGTTGCGTCACTACCTCATACATACATCATGCTGAGTCACTGGATAAGGATCTAGCTCATAATATATTATTTTTCCTTTTATAAATTGTTACCGTTACATTGTTATTTCAGTCCACCTCATGTACTCCATCTATATAATGCACTGTACTGTACACATATTGTAATCAATTCTCTATCATTACTATTACAAACTTGTATCTATTTTGCAACCTCTCTCTCTATCAGAAAATCAAACATGGTATCAGAGCCTTAACAACTTAGTAGCTTATCCACCGAAGCTTAATAACTTACTGTTGAATCCTTCTTTATTCTCCATTCTTTCTACTTTGCTATGCTATACAATGGGTGACGAAAACTCATCACCAATGTCAGCCTCGAGGGTGTCTCAAAATACTCAAGAGGCCATTCTCGACCTAATAAAAGCCATCATTAAGCTTCAGTCTAATCTAATCTCAGTCCAGCTAGATGACTCGAATTACCAGTTATAGAAATTGCAAGTCGAAACAGCCGTTAGAGGTTACGGTCTTGAAGATCACATCTTAGGAACCAAGAAAGTTCCAGCCAAATTTATAAAAGATGGTAATGACAAGTTAATAACAAACCAAGAGTACATAGTTCACCGACGACAAGACAGTCTAGTCTGTTCATGGATGATGTCAACCATCAGCACATCACCGTTACCACAAATCATCGGCTGCAAAACAACACATGATGTGTGGGAAGTAGTAGAAAGGAATTTCACCTCGTAGTCTTCTGCACATATACTGCACTTTAAGAGGCAATTAAACAATATAAGGAAAGGCAACATGACAATGAATGAATACCTGCTCAAGGTCAAAGGCATCTGTGACCAGCTATCTGCTGTCGGCTACAAAATCAATGAAACTGAACAAATCTTGTCTATTATCAGTGGTCTTGATGAGAGCTATGAAGCTGTTGTTGATATAATATCCTCAACCAACCCCTACTCTCCAATATGTCTACACTACTCTACTAGCTCATGAGGGAAGGATTGAACAAAGAAAAACAACTAATCCAGACCCTATTATCAACTACACGGCTAGCTACAAAGGAAAACAACTAGAAATGAGTTATGGACCTCGCCAACAGCAACAGTACAACTATAGTCAGAGGGGAGGTCACTCGAATAGAGCCAGAGGCAGAGGAGGCAGGTTTAATAGCAGCAACAGAATTCGATGTCAGATCTGTGAGAAGTACAGTCACAGTGCAAACAAGTGCTACTTCAAATACAACGCTAATTACACCCCAAACCAGAACAATACAAACAACTCAACTATCAATGCAAACACACGCAAGGACAACCTAGGGGAAGCAGAGGCTCACAATACTGGAAATGCAATAATTAAAGACATAAATAATGAGTGCTGGTATCCTGACTCGTGTGCAACTCATCACGTGACAAACAACTTAAACAACCTGAATCTCGACAATAGGGAGTACAAAGGTACGCAAACCTTAACTGTTTGGTAACGGTAATAGTATACACATCTCACACATAGGAAATGCAAGTTTAAATGGTTATAGACCATTATTTTTAAATAGTTTGCTGCCTGTTCCAGAAATCAAAAGAAATCTAATGAGTGTTTCAGAATTTTCCAAAGATGATAACGTATTCTTTGAATTCTACCCAAACATATGTCTAGTCAAGGATATACCGACTCGAGAAACTATTTTGCAGGGTAAGGAAAGTAATGGACTATACAAGTTTACTGCAAGTACGGGACGATCTAAATTTTGTAACAATTACACTCCAAATGTTAACAATGTTTCTAAGTCTTGTAATTCTTTTAATCTCTGGCATGAAAGACTAGGGCATCCAAGAATAAAAATTGTCAAAGCTGTATGCGATGAGAATAAAATCTCTATTAATGTTATTCCAAATAAATATATGTGTGAATTCTACCAAATGGGTAAAATCCATAAACTTGCAATTCCACACTCTGAAACCACATACACAACACCATTAGAACTCGTTGCTACCAAAGTATGGGGACCTGCACCCATGACCTCTGATTATGGATACAATTATTACATTTCATTTATTGATGTTTATTCTAGATTTGTATGGATTTACTTTTTAAAATCAAAAGTTGAAGTAAACAATATTACCATGCAGTTTATAAATGCTGCTGAAAAACAAATTGGTCACCAAGTTAAGAAAGTTCGAACTGATGGAGGAACAGAATTCCTCCCACTAAAATAATTTTTTTCAAAACAAAGGGATTGAACATGGAATTTCATGTCCACAAACCTCAGAACAAAATGATTTTATCGAAAGAAAACACATATATATTGTAGAGATTTGTCTAACATTGCTTGCAAAGCCTCTATTCCACTTAAGTTCTGGCCAAAGGCATTCAACACTGTTGTGTACTTGATCAACATCATGCCAATCAAAATACTTAATTTCAAGTACCCATAGGAAGTGTTGTATAATGTTAAACCAGACTACAATCACCTAAAAAATTTCGGATGTCAGTGTTTCCCTTGGTTAAGACCATACATTGCACACAAACTAGAATACTGGTCTATGCCATGTACATTTCTGGGTTACCTCAAAGATCACAAAGGGTATAAATGCATAGATAACAAAGGTAAAATCTATGTTTCAAGACATGTGGTATTTAATGAAGCTGTGTTCCCTTTTAGCACATCAGAAATTAAAACAACCAAAAAAGTCCAAAATACCAGACAATACGATCTCAATAATGATGAAGTCATAATTCAGCCAATACAACAAGAATCACGCAACATAAATCAAGAGGAGGATACACACAAATCAAGTCACAACACCAATCAAGGAAGCAATACATATGAGGAAATTAGCAGGAATGAAAGGGAAGAAAATAGAATACCATAGGGTGAAGCAAGCAGCAACACTAACACAGACCAGCTGGAACCCGCTAGAGGCATAACTAACCAACACCCAATGATGACGAGGGTGAAGAGTGGCATTTATAAGCCCAAAGTTTTTAACATAAATTTGGACTCGACAGAACCCATGTCATACAAGGAAGCTGCATCGAGTGCTAAATGGAGAGATGCAATGCAAGAGGAGTACAATGCACTTCTCAAAAATAAAACCTGGACTTTGGTAGAGATGCCAAGCGACAAAAACATTATAGGAAACAAATGGACATATAAATTAAAACGAAATGCTGATGGATTAGTATTAAAATATAAGGGTAGGCTTGTAGCAAAGGGGTACTCAAAGCAGGATGTATTCGATTTCACTGAAACATTCTCACCTGTCGTGAAACCCACCTCAATTCGAATAATTTTGACCATAGCCTTATATAAGAACTGGTCCATCAAGCAATTGGATGTCAATAATGCGTTCTTAAATGGTGTTTTGAAGGAAGAGGTCTTTATGGAACAACCACAGGGATTTACTCAAAAAGGACAAGAAACTATGGTATGCAAACTTAATAAGGCAATATATGGACTAAAGCAGACACCCAGGGTTTGGTTTGATAAACTAAAAGCAACACTAGTTAAGCAAGGCTATCAGTCAACAAGATCAGACAACTCCATATTCACAAAGTTTTCCAACAACAACATTACCTACATTCTAGTGTATGTTGATGACTTCATCATAACAGGAAACAGTGATACAGAAATCAACAACATCACCAAGCTACTAGACATTGAATTCTCTATAAAAGATCTTGGGGAACTCAATTATTTTCTAGGCATTGAAGTAAAAAGAAAAGCAAGGACTGAAATGCATCTTAACTAGAAAAAATACATTCATGAAATACTTCAAAGAGCCAACATGGACGAAGCAAAAGCACTTCCAACACCGATGGCAACAAATCAGCAACTCTCTAGGAACAAGGGACAACCATTCCAAAATCCAAAACTATATCGAAGCATAGTAGGAGCCTTACAATATGTCACAATTATATGACATGGCATTGCTTACAGTGTCAATAAAGTGAGTCAATACATGTAGTGGCCTATAGATGATCACTGGACATCAGTTAAAATAATTCTACGATACCTCAAAGGCACTACTAATCAAGGACTAATACTACAGACCAACAAATCATTGACTATAAATGCTTATGCAGACGCAGACTGGGGAACTGGTCAAGACGACAGAAAATCAACAACAGGATGCTGCATCTTTTTGGGAAAAACCCAGTATCCTGGTGCGCAAAAAAGCAAAACACTGTGCTCGTTCAAGTACTGAATCAGAATTCAAGAGTGTAGCAAGTGCAACAGAAATATTATTATGGATACAATCTGAGACGACCCGAACATCCCCGGTAAGGAAAGCACGGATAGAATTGAGAACATGACAAATTAGAACGCAGACGGAAGAACATTTCATTGTTATTACAACAATTCCATCAGATACAAGAATATACAGAGCATAAATGAATAAATTACATTCAAAAAATATCAGAGATTTAAATTACATAGTAGCGGAAAAATATACAAAACACAACTAGAAGTGATACACGGATACAGAGCTTTCCGAGCATCGTTCCAGCTGTAAATCAGGACCCTGTGAATATAAATCTACAAAACCAAAACTACTAGCTGCCCGTGCGGAAAATAGGGGCACCCAGAGTTTAGGTTAAAATAATAAACTCCAGGTCAGTCATGTGACTGGTGTGAGAACTAAAACAGTTATTAATCTTTATTTTATAGTTCGGTAAATCAAGGGACCACGCCGTATGACACGGAACGGGTTTCCTCCCAAGAATACCAGTGCATAAAACAAACAGCGCAATGCTAAATAAAGAAAAATGAAGCTGTTATAAGACCCAGGTCCCATCACACAATGCAACGCAAGCCGGAGGATAGGGTTTTTACCTTATAACAGCCAAAAAATGCTTGATACGTTTAAAACACATTATTTGATATTATTATAGGTGTATAGTGTCAAAACAATTTCAATCATAAATATCAATCATAGGCGGCATGAATGACCCATACCACTATGTCGCAATACTAGGTTCTACAAATAAAACCGCACTATCACGTATTGGAAATTGGATTTCCGTCATGAGTCGAGGCAAGGGGCAAGCTCCTCTCCGCGTTCGAGACACTCTAGCAAATGTCCCAGGACCCCACTATGATCCTTGGATCTTCAGGGCCGGTCCTCTCTTACTTTTGAGGATTAATTATTCCTGAACACACGTTTCCCGGTCCTTACAGACCTATATCCGAGGCGCCTCGTATCCAACAACCACACAGGTGAAAAGTATATAAATGTCAGGGCTGGTAGGTCACTTACACCACCCTAGCTAGAAAGAAACGTCGTGCTCTCCCTGCAGTCACTATCCCGTTTTTGACTCATACCGAGGTGTGAGGCTCGCGAATTCACGTTATACACAAAGCTGCGCCACACAGGCCGTGCATTGATCATCAACCACAAGACTTTGCTTTTCAACAGAAGCCTTGATCAATTGCCACTTACGCGTGCCACACTGGCAATTCACTCCATGCGACTGATGTCCATCGATATACAACCTCTGAGCTCGTACGTCTCAGAGAAGGGCGTTAAGCAAGAGAATAAATTCTCCGCCGCCAAACAGATGTATATTTAATAGAGATCAATCAACACAGAATAAAATCCAATGTCAGACACACAATCCATTTACAAGTTCGTTCTGGGTCTGAACGAAACCGGAGGCACTTTCCTCGCATATCCATCCATCTCCAAGTACGTCTGGACGATCACCAACTGATTCCCTCATCTCGGGTGTACAGCCCAATCAAGATCATCAGTAATCACCCAAACGATGTGAAGACTTCCGGTCTTCAACCACCGTCTTCATCTTCGACATCTCGTCGAATCGGTTATTCAGAATGGGTATAAACCCGGCCTTTCTGAATAACCCACGTATATAATAAACAAATGTTACACAACCACAACGAACGCCTCATTCCAATTCAGAATATTCTTTTCTTCACAAAATCACATTTTTAGGGAATAGGTTCCCATTAGTTTTATCCAAGATAAATTCTTCTAAATTTATTCTTTAATCCTCCTTTGGATATCATTTCAAACTAGTCGGGATTAACGAACCACACCGAAGTAATTATTTATTTTATTTCCCAATCCCAACCTATATATCCAATGGAGAAAACTGGTAATACTCCACATCTAACAATACGGTGTTATCGGTAAAATTAATTACCATTTCACGTTCAAATCTAATTAAAGATTTAACTATCGCTGTGGAGAAAAACTGGTGGTACTCCATTCTCGATCACCTTTCAGATTTGATAATTTAAATTATCAATTCACATTTTTAATCTAATTAAAGATTCATTAAAACTCCACTTAGTTTTAATCCTTTCAAAAATCAACATCCTGCCTTTAACTGGGTTAAAGAACCAATGTCATCTAAAACACGATTCACGACAAACCCAAATCATATTTGATATTAAATACAAGGCTCTGAATAAAAAAAATATCGGCTTATATTCAATATCAAATTCTGAAACCAACATATATCGTATTGGAAATAACGATATAAAATATATCTTTCAAATTCCTATAACAATATCTGTAAAGTTACGAAATCCAACATCGAAATATTCCGAAGATAATTTCGATTCAACTCCAGTCCAATTCACGTATTGGGAGTATTGATTATTTTTAAAATCACTTTCAAATTCAATATATTTATTTCAAAAATAAATTGATTTTAATTCTAGTTCAAAACTAGTTCATTTCGATAAAAATCTATTTTTAACCTTTCAAATATGGAATTTTTCAGCCCAATTTTTCCCAAATCATTTCTTATGATTTTACACAAATTATAGATATTTTTAATAATTTTATCAAGGCCCGTACAGTCGATTTCCACCAACGCCATCGAACTGCACTTACAGCGACCTTTTCCAAATTTGATTTGGACATAATTCCAAATCCAACCGTTAGATTTCAAATTTCTAATATTCATTGGAAAGCACTTTTCGATACGAACCCAACGGTTTCGGTTTTAGGAGAATCCGACGGTCGGATCTCCCGCAACGTCAATTCGAAGTCAATGGTCGAAATTCGCGAACTGCCGCGGCGCGGTGCGTTCTATTCAGGCCATTATATATATATAATATATATATTATATATATTTCGTCGATTTCCTTTTAAAACGTATTTTATAAATCGTTTTAAATTCGTTTTCAAAACCATTTCAATGCTACATTCAATTTCAAATCGATTTGATTTCAATTCAATTCGAATTCATTTCAATTTTATTTAATTCAAATTCAAATTCGTTTCAATTCAACTCAAATTCTAATTCGTTTCAATTCAATTCAATTTGAATTTACCTTCTATTTATTTCAATTCAATTTCAATTTGTTTTAAATTTCATTCAAAACGATTTCAATTCGTTTTTAACTTCATTTCAATTTAATTCAATTTGAATTCATTTCTAATTGAATTGAATTCAAATTCACTTTCTATTTAATTCGAATCGAATTCATTTTCTATTCAGTTTAATTCAAATTCACTTTCTATTCAATTCGAATCGAATTCATTTTCTATTCAGTTTAATTCACATTCACTTTCTATTCAATTCGAATCGATTTCAAATTGATTCAATAAAATTTCAATTTGAATTTTAATCTAATTTAATTTGAATTTCATTTCGAAATATTAAATTTTGAAATCACTTTTCAATATTCATTGTAAAACGAATAAAATCGATATAAATATCGTTCACGTCAAAATAACGCATCTCTAATCAACACGGCTTTATATTTCAATAATTCGTTATTCTATTCAACAAATGAATATATATTCTATTCAACACATGAATCTATATTTCTTTCAACACACGACTATTTTTGTTATGTAAAATATTTTATAAAAATCATGGTATCTATCGTTTGATTTTAATTAGGCTCCACCGTGAAGTAGTTCTAATTTTAAATATGATAAAGATGTGAATTTTATTATTAAAATATTTTACTCAACACATAAATATTTTCAACACATGAACATTGTCAACACATGACTATTTTTATATTCAACACATGAATTTACTTTTAAAATATTCATTATTTTCTCGATTGGAATGAGGCCCAATCAATCATCATATAACGTTAATTATATGGATTCCATACAACACATGTATATAAAAGCAATGATAAACAATCAACCATCATCCAAGGTGCACCACACAACTGCACAAGCATCAAATATAAATAATTAACGCTTACACAGTCTGTCGACCAATCGATCGACATACAATTAAATAATTGGGATTAGTGCACCCAAATATCATCCCAACACCCGTGTGGGGTTTCAAATCAACAAACACAGATTTTTATTTGTGCATTTGGGCGATGTGTAAAATTTATCGACCCAATCAATATCAGTCAAATCAGTGTATATAAACAAATCGGCTGATTTGTTTATAAATATTTATTCACGTTCACGTTAAAAATTATATTTTTAACGATAAAATATTTTTAACTATATAAATATTTTATTTCCTTTCAACACATGAATATATTTTATTATCTATTTCCCATCAACTTCACAAACAAATTTTCACGACATATCAATCAAACAAACAAGCCATCCATGGTCTGTGGATGACGGGTGTCGGGTGCTGCTAAGCACCGTCTGCATCCTAGTATATATATATAACTAGAAAAAGAAATTGAAGAGTGAGAAATTCTCACCTATAGCTATCCCAATTCCACGACACTTCTTTTATAGAAATCTTCATCGTTCTCGCCTTTTTGTCACCTTCGTGGCCCGTATTCTCTACATATATAAAAATCGAATTTTTACTTCGCTATTCAATATATAAAACTCGTATTTTTACTTCGCTATTCAATATATAAAAATCGTATTTTTACTTTGCTATTCAATATATAAAAATCGAATTTCTACTTCGCTATTCAATATATAAAAATCGAATTTCTACTTCGCTATTCAATATATAAAAATCGTATTTTTACTTCGCTATTCAATATATAAAAATCGAATTTTTACTTCGCTATTCAATATATAAAAATCGAATTTCTACTTCGCTATTCAATATATAAAAATCGAATTTTTACTTCGCTATTCAATATATAAAAATCGAATTTCTACTTCGCTATTCAATATATAAAAATCGAATTTCTACTTCGCTATTCAATATATAAAAATCATATTTTTACACTGTTATTCAATATATAAAAATCATATTTTTACACCGCTATTCAATATATAAAAATCCTATTTTTACTTCGCTACTATCTATACAAAGATTCCGCCTTTTCAATTTCATCATTATAAAAATCACATTTTTATTTTGCTACACATATAAAGATGATATTTTTACTATCTTACCTATATAAAAATTATATTTTTATATTTCTAGTTTGTAAAAATCATATTTTTATTATTTTAAGAATATAAAAACTATATTTTTAATACTCTACACAAGTAAAAATCATTTATATTATTAATAATATGATTAATTTACCTCTTTAAAACCCTATACTTACATGGATAATTCAAAATAAATCAAGGGAGACTCACAGCGATGGTTTTTAGCGAAGAGGAGGGGGTTTTTGTACGCTGAACTGAGGAGAGGGGTGCTGTGCTCGGCGCCGGCGCTTGGTGGAGGGTCGGAGTGGAGACGGGGCTGCTCTGGCGAGGTCAGGACGCGACTAACGGAGGGAGGGGGTGTTGCATCAGATCTTGGGGTGCTCGAGGGTTTGGGTTGGGCTCGGGGTGGCTACGGGTCTCGCGAGGCCTGGGGGTTCGCGTTGATCGCGAAGGAGGAGGTGGGGGAAGAAGGAGAGGGGGCGGCGGCGTGGGCGTCGGGGGCGGTGGCCCCCCCGGTGGAGGAGCGACTGCTCCTCCCCTTTTTTTTCGATTCTGAAATCGATTTTAACGGGGGGGGGGGCAGAGAGAAGATATGGGGAGGAGAGAGGATTTTTAATTTTTAATTATTTAACTTACAAAAAGTTGACTTTTTCATACGACCTCTAAACGAGGCCCACCGCCTGTCGTCCATAGCTAATTACCTCCATTCCGAACACAATGGGATATGTATCGTAGGCTGATTCGATCGTTACAATCAGTTTTCGACAAAATTGAATTTGAACACGCATTTCAATTTACTGGGGTCACACACTAACTCTAAAAATTCCCGAAAAATATTTTCTAGCTTCGTATTGACGATACGGTCCTAACAAGACTAGTTTCGTCGAATTCCGAGACCGTTGGAAAAATGGCCATTTTCCAGTCGATTAAAATCAACTGAAACTGGTCAAACGCGTTTTCCTTTGCCACGCTCACATATTGATTCGAAAAATTATGAAATTTGGAACCTAGCAATAACTTGACATCCCGGACCCAACAAAAGTGGTTTCGTCGAAATCCGAGGTCGTTTGCAAAATGGCTATTTTTAAGGGCCTGAATTCCATAGCGACTATTCAGAATTTTCAACTGGACATATCTTTTGATTCCCGCTATGAAATTTCGATTTTTCGGATTCGTTGGAAAGATATTATCAAATAGATCCTATTGTTTTTAGTTTCACTAAAATCCGGATTGTTTTGCACCCGATACATTCAATTGAAGTTTGAAATCGAATTATCGAACTACCGCGCCATTTTCAATTCTATTTATAATTATATATAATTATTTATATTCTAACGATGACGTATATAATATATACGTTGAATTCTATTCATAATAAACTTCTCGTCGATATTATTTAAAATAATTCATTTTAAATGTTCAAAATTCGCTAAAATTGCCAAAATAAAATTTTTAAACTGGCCCAGATTTTCGGGTTGTTACACAATCTCTATTAAGTGAACTTAAAATGGAAACCAACAAGAAACCCATGGTGTGGTGCGACAATGTCAGTTCCATAGCTCTTACAACAAACCCAATATTGCACTCAAAAACTAAACACATCGAACTGGATATATACTTTATCAGGGAGCAAGTCATTGGCGGGAAAATTAAAGTAGGATACATACCGTCGATCAGAAGGCAAATATACTCACCAAACCCTTACCGAAGACAACATTTTCACAATTGAAATATGAGTTGAATGTAGACGAGGAAGAAGCGATGCTACGATCCTGAGACGACCCCAAACCCCGTACTGACGGAGACAAGGGTAATCCTTGGAATATAACACAGAAACAGATAACAGCAGAACAAAATTAAATAAATACACCAGATAATGAACAATAGAATATACTGGATAAAAGTAATCATCAGAGCTACACAGTATACAGGATCTTACTTAGTACAAATACAGTTCAGCTATACATAAATGTCTATAGCGGAAATAAACAAAATATGTACAATAGGAGCTGAACAGCATAAAAAGAGATAAATGATAGAATCCATCTTCAGCTCCAGCTATCCCGAAAGAACCAGCCAAACCTGAATACAAGGCTGCCCGTGCAGAAAAAGGGGCACCCGAGTTTGAAAGTGAAACAAACTACGAGTCAGTCATGGGACTGGTATGAGAAATCTACTCAACACATATATAATTTGGCTAATCACAGGACCACGCCACTTTCGTGGAACGGGTTTACTCCATCGGATTGCCAGTGCTTTAAAACAAATCTTTCCTTTAAACATCGCAATGCTTTTTATAAAAAATGAAGCCATTATAAGACTCAGTTCCAATCACACAATGCAACGCAAACCGGAGGATAGAGTTTTTACCTTATAACGGCCAAAATATGCTTGATACGAATAAAACAAAGGCATTTGATATTATTGCTAGTGTTTATATGTTTGAAAACAATTTCAAATCATAATTATCAATCATAGACGGCATTAATGCCCCATACCACTATGTCGCCATATATAGGTATACAAACAAAATCGCGCGATGTCGTACTTGGAAATTGGATTTCCGTCATGAACCAAGGCAAAAGATAGTCCTTACCGAATTCGAGACTCTCTAGCCCGAGCCTCCGGAACAGCCGCAACTGCCCCTTGGATCGTCAGGGTCGGTCCACACGGGGTGGATTATAGTGCCTGAACAATACGTTTCCCCGCCCTTTGGGGCGTAAATGAGCCAACGAATGACTCCATCGGACCCGGATCGTCCGATCAAACCGAGGCGCCTCGCAACAGCAACAACCACACAGGTGAAAAGTATATAAATGTTAGGGCTGGTAGGTCACTGACACCACCCTAGCTAGAAAGAAACGCAAGCCCTCCCTGATGTCCTCTCCCGTTTCTGGTTCATACCGGGGTGTGAGGTTCGCGCATTCACGTTATACACAAAGCTACGCCACACAGGCGGTGCTTTGATCATTACCACAAGACTTTGCTTTTCAATAGAAGCCCTGACCACTGCATCTTAGCATGCCACACAGGCAATTCATGCCATGCGACTGATGTCCATCGATATACAACCTCTGAGCCCGTGCGTCTCAGAGAAGGGCGTTAAGCAAAAGAATAAATTCTCCGCCGCCAAACAGATGTATATTTAATAGAGATCAATCAACACAGAATAAAATCCAATGTCAGACACACATTCCATTTACAAGTCCGTTCTGGGTCTGAACGAAACCGGAGGCACCGAATACCTCGCAAACCCATCGATCACCACGTACGTTTGGACGATCACCACTCATTATCCATATTTCGGGATGCCTCCCAATCAGGACCTCGGTTACCATCCAAACGAGGTGAAGATCTCCGGTCTTCGACCACCGTCTTCATCTTCGACTTTCAATCGTCGAACAATTATTTGAAATGAGAATTAACTCGGCCTTTTCAAATAATTCACGTTTATTTAAAATTTCAAATCAATTTTATTTCAATGGTTAAATCATTCGACAACACCAATTTTGTTCTTTAATGTAATTTTCACGCCAAACGCATTCAACCATCAAATACAACATAAATCGAGCAAATTCAGTTTATTTCTATTCCATATCGTTTGTGATATTTTATAACGATTTATCGCTATTTTTATTTATTTTAAAATAGCCAATTTATTCAAAATGACGCTTCGGGCCATAACGCGGCGGTAGCGCTGTTTTTCTTCAGATTTGATTTACACATATCTGAAAATCTAACCGTTGGATCTTCACACAATTTACATCATTAGGAAGGTCTTTTCGAAACGAATCCAACGGTTCCAGTTTCAGGAAAATCCGACGGTCAGATCTCCCGGTACAATCGTTTGAAGTTTCGATTTCAAAATACGAACTGCAGCGTCGTTATTCGATTAAATATAATTATATTTATATATATATTATATATATAATCGATTCTGGCGCTGTTTTTCTTCAGATTTGAATTAAACATTCCAGACAATCCAACCGTTGGATTTTTACAAAGTTGGTGTCGTTGGAAAGATTTTTCCAAAGCGAACCCGACGGTTGCGGTTTCGGGAAAATCCAATGGTCGGATTACCCGCACTAGTTGTTTGAAATCACGGTTTCAAAATACGAACTGGACGGCCACGTTACGTTTTAATTTTATTTATATTTATATAAATATAGTTCATTCAACAATTTCAATATCGTTTTCACTTCAAATATTTCACTAACGCCTTAAAATTTTGGAAAATTTCGCCATAACCTCCTTTGTACGGGAGGGGCTGGGAAAATTCCCAAATAGCCACACGGGCGTCTCATGTCAAAAAGAAAAAGAAAAACCCAAGCGGCTAGCCAACAGGCTCATAAAATCATCACCCAAACAAAACAGTAAATGTGTACCTATTTGTCGGGCACAAAATTTTATTCCTCTTCTCTAGCCCCTTTGCTATAACCTGTTCAATAAATATGCATGTACATATATATAGTTCTTATCACTTATCATTTTCTATTCAACTTCATATTTGATTTCCATTTGGTTTAAAAACACCATTCATTCTAATGTTGCATGTATAGGCAAAAATCGTATCATTAGCTAATTAATGAATATTTCAACTCATATATGTTTATTTGAACGAGTGGCTATTTTTAACACTTCACATTTCAACGATTCATGTATATAATAAAAATGTGATTTTTATTGCAAAACAATTCATTTCAAAACACTATTATTTCATATAGTGTATATATAGGTGATAAAAATAGGATTTTTCTCATAAAACAATTTCTTTCAAAACGAGACTATTTTACACAATTCATATAGTCGATAAAAGGTATTTTTATTATCAAACAATTTATTTCGAAATATGAATACCATTCAACACATGAATTTCAAATCAACGAATGAATATCGATTCAACACATGAAGGTTTTCTATGGTTTCTATATATAGATAAAAAATGTGGTTTTTATATTTAAAACGCGAATACCATTCAACACATGAATTTCTAATCAACGAATGAATATCAATTCAACACATGAAGGTTTTCTATAGTTTCTATATATAGATAAAAAATGTGATTTTTATATTTAAAACGCGAATACCATTCAACACATGAATTTCTAATCAACGAATGAATATCGATTCAACACATGAAGGTTTTCTATAGTTTCTATATATAGATAAAAAATGTGATTTTTATATTTAAAATGCGAATACCATTCAACACATGAATTTCTAATCAACGAATGAATATCGATTCAACACATGAAGGTTTTCTATTCAATGAATAAATATAGTTTTGGCAAATGAAAATAATTCAAACACATGAATATTATTCAAAATTTCGGCAGCATAACGGCAAGGTAGTTAAAACCGGGACCGTCCCTAGTACGGCTCCTCGCTCTACCTTAAAACCTCGTGGTTTTTGACAATGGGAATCATGCATCTAATTCGCACGCAGGCGGCATGTATATTTTTATTTCATTTCCACAAACTAATCCTATGTGGTTTCAGCCAAATATTTCTCAACCACAAATGGGTATTTTTCAACCACAATCAATCAATATCAACCACAAACAATCACAAACAACCATTCGCTATCAATCAATTTTCACATCAATCACAATCAATAAATATCATCCATGGTTTGTGCATGAGGGGCGTGTATATATATATATATATATATATATTTATATATAGCAATTCACTTTTATTTCAACACATATATAATTTTTACAACGCATACATAACTTATACATCGAACGTACAACTTATACAACGCTTATACATGAGGTGTACAACGCTTATATAACTCATACATCGACTATATAATTTATACATCGTCGTTTTCCATATTGTTTATAAATTAGAAATCTCACATTGGGTTCCACTCCACCAAAAATAGCAGAAGGCTCAGAAAAATATGCGGTCTCTTCTAAAATGTAGAAGACGTCCACACGGTCACGATGTTTCCTATTTCATCGAATTTCGTTAACATAGCAAAAAGATATGATTTTTCAAAGTTTTGCAACACTTTTAAATTTTAAAATCACTTTAAACAATTCAAACCCGTACCTTTCTTCAATGCTCAAAACTAGGTTTGCCAAATTCGATCAAATGGTGTAGTTGCAGGTCGATCGGGTTGCGCTGCAGCGAAGGGGGGAGGCTGGCGCCGGTTCGCAGTGGGGTCCAGCCAGGTGCGGTGGTGGCAGGCGGCCACGGCGGAGGTCCGAAGGTCGGATCTTTGGGAGCTCGATCCGGCTTCTATAATCGACGAAAAAATGCAACCCTCATACGGATTTGAAGAGCTCGAGTTGATCTTCAAAAACCATAACTGGAAGGAGCTGTTTTAATGAGTAGGTTGCGAGAAAACGAGGAGAGAAATGGCCAGGTCTTTTCCGCCGTGCGCGAGCAGGTATCGGGCTTACACGAAGAGGAAGAAGGATTGTGATTGGCCCGTGCTTTTTTTTTATATTTATTTAATTTTAAAATCCGAAAATACCCCTTTCCACATACGAACTCCAATCCAAGCCCAACGACTGTCGTCCCTAGCGTTTTACCCCCATTCCGAACACAATGGGATATGTTTCGTAGGCCCATTCGACTGTTTCAGTCAGTTTCCATTCAAATCAAAATATAAAACATTCAATATTTAATTTGAACGTACATTTCAATTTGCCAGGGCCACAAACTGATTCGAAAAATTCCAAAAAAATAAATCTAGCTAAGTTTTGACGATACGGTCCCAACAAAACTAGTTTCGTCAAATTCTGAGACCGTTCGCAAAAAGGCCCATTTCACGGGCTATATAAAATCCATAGCGACCCTTCTGAAAATTCATTCGGCCATAACTTTTGCTTTCCGCTATGAAAATTCGATTTTTCAGATTTGTTAGAAAGGTATTCACTAACAGATTTAAATATTTTTGGTTTCGCTAAAATCCGTTTTATTTTGCACCCGGTATAGTCCGACAAAGTTTGAATTCAATTTTTGAAACTACAGCGCCATTTCAGGCCTTGTTTATAATTATAATTAATTATATTCGTTTTCAATGGTCGATTCAAACTCACTTTCCATTGCCATTATTTAAAATCCATTATTTTAGCCAATTTAAAAATTTTAAATTGGTTCAGATTTTCTAGGTCGTTACAATCTCCCCCACTTAAAACTTTTCGTCCCCGAAAAGGAACAAAGTCGAAAGTGGTTTGATAAATCTACCATCACACAACACAACCAACAATCAAATCGTTTTTAACTTTTCAAAAAAAAAAATACCTTACCAATTAATTCCTATTCTTTTAAAATTATTCAGACTATAGAATTAAAAGTGCACCTCCATGAAAGGAAAATAGCAACAGAGTAGAGAATTAAATGGTAATGCAAAGTATGGTAAACGTACCTTGCACCGGAGTCAATCAGAGATATCCACTCAGCATCTAGGATAAGCCTTCTGAATGCTCTCCTCAGTTTCCCAAGTACAATCTCGCGGATCTCCACTCCATTGCACTTTGACTAAGTGAACCTTCTTGTTCCTCAGCTCTCTGGTTTCTTTGCCGATGATCTTTAGCGGCTCTCGTCTCACAGCCAATTCTGGGGTAATTTCAATGTCCTGTTGAGCTGCTTCTTTGTAAGCTTCGTTAAGTGTCCAGATATCTTCGAAAAGTTTTTAACGAACTTTCGGTAATAGCTAGCCAATCCGAGAAAACTGCGGACTTCAGTGGGGGTACTGGGCTGTTTCCAATTCTGAATGGCTGTGATTTTGCTTGGGTCCACAGCAATTCCTTCCTTTGATACGACGTGGCCCAGAAATTTCACTTCATCTTGCCAGAATATACATTTGGAAAATTTGGCTTTTAATACATTCCGTCTCAGAATTTCTAGAACCTGTTCTAGATGCTTTTCATGTTCGGCCTTTGATTTAGAGAAGATTAGAATATCGTCAATGAAAACCAGAACAAATTTATTCAAAACCCCTCTGAACACTCTATTCATCAGATCGACGAAGTAAGCTGGAGCGTTACATAAGCCGAACGGCATTACTAACCACTCGTAGAATAAGTCGGGACCTCTGAATGCTGTCATTGGAATACACTCTTCGGCAATTCGTAGTTTATGGAAGCCTGTAGCTAGGTCCATCCTTGAGAATACTTGTGCGCCATTTAATCGATCCAACAAATCATCTATTCGCGGCAATGAATATTTGTTCTTTATTGTCTGCTTGTTCAAATCACGATAATCCACGCATAGCCGTAGAGTACCATCAGATTTTGGGACAAACACCACTGCTGCTCCCCAATCAGAGAAACTAGGCCTGATCAGACCCTTCCATACGAGCTGTCGTGTTTGATTGTCTAATTCCTCTTTCTCATTCAAAGACATTCTTCGAATAGCGTGAACTACCGGCCTTGCATTCGGAATCAAAGCAATCTTGAAATCTATTTCTCTTTGCGGAGATAAGCGAACTACTTCCTCGAACACATCCGCATAGTTTTTTACGACAGGAATATCTTTCACTAGGTCGGGAATATTCTCTGTGATTTCTGGGGTATTTTCTATTTGAGCTGGAGAAACATCCAAAGCTGCCCAGAAGTCTTTCCTATTTGATGTCGGGCCTTCACACGGAATGGTTACATAATTCCCTGATTTTATCTTAGCCTTAACGACTCTGTCGGCGCATTTAACCTCAGCTTCATACGTGTACAGCCAATCCAATCCGAGAATAAGATCGAATTCACTGAAATTCATGACAATTGAGATTATAGGGAATTTATAGCAGGAAAAAGAGACAGGTACTACACAAATCCAACTGAGATTGATGGAACCCCCAACTGGATTTTGGACAGTCATTGGTTCCTTGAGCTTCCTCAAGTTCAAATCCAGCTTCTTAGCTGCATCCTTGGCAATAAAGCTTCGTGACGCGCCTGTGTCAAACAGTACTTTGACTGGAATATTTTTGACAGTAAGCGTTCCTTCTAAAACATCAGACCTTCCCTGTTTATCTGAGGGTGCTGAGGCTTCTGCCACTTCATTTACCTGAGCCTCCTTGGTTGCCTTTAACAGTCGACAATCCTGTTTTACATGGCCAAACCGATGGCAAATGCTGCATCCTCTGGTCTCTTGAAACTTCTTATTAGACTTAGATCCTTCCTTTCTTTGTTTCTTTAGAGATCGACAACTTATCGAGAGATGTCCTTGCTTATTGCAGTTAGAGCATACAGTTGTCGTTACTGGTTTCTTCTCAGATTTGGCCCTTTTTCTCTTGGCACTGGGCTTCTTACTGACATCAGACTTTGTACTGGCCTCAG
Organism: Allium sativum; assembly: GCA_030737875.1. Taxonomy (NCBI): domain Eukaryota; kingdom Viridiplantae; phylum Streptophyta; class Magnoliopsida; order Asparagales; family Amaryllidaceae; genus Allium; species Allium sativum. Next base: position 932,916,421 of record CM060912.1, on the reverse strand, counting down.
GACGATCAGTTTCAGACTCATTTCAATTACTAGAGCTGACTTCTTCTTCGTACTGTAGCATACCTTTCCTGTCGATATCTTCATACTGATAAGCCATATAAATCATTTCTGAGAAAGGAAGCTTCACGTTCCTCATTACACTATTCTGATATTTTCTTTGAAGCCCGTGAATAAATCTAAGATTCTTCCTCTTTGGGTCCTTGATCAGATGTGGAGCAAAGTGAGATAGTTCGTTGAATTTCTTATGATATTCTGGGATGGTCATGTCACCTTGTATCAGATAAGAAAATTCGTCGCATAATCGCTCCGTCGCTTCTGGAGGAGTAAATCTTTCTAGGAAAGTCAATTTGAATCTGTCCCAAGTGATATCACCTTCTGGATTATTCTCAATAACTGAATCCCACCAGAACAAAGCTTCATCTTTGAGTGCCCAGGAGGCCAGTAATCTTTTCTGGTCATCCCTAAGCTTTAAACCATCAAAGATCTTTTCAGCCGAACGAATCCAAGCCTCTGTCTTCATAATAGATTCTTCACCAGAGAACGGTATTCTACCCATATTTCGATATTTGATCAATAGGGCCTCAATATCCGGTTCTGCATTCCTTCTGTTTCTGACACTCATTTTCTAGTACTTCTGCAAACAGCAGATCAAGTGTCAGGTCACAGAAAAGATAATTTAAAATATAGAAACATATACTTCAAATGTAAATGTGTCTATCGAGGTGATATTTCATTCTGCTTTTACTCATACTAGGATATTACTGATCCTATATGTATTGAGTTACCCGTCCTAGAACACTACTGGTTCTATTTCTGACGAGTTCGTTCAAATGTTATATTCCAGAACTAAGCTTAACCAAAGCTCTGATACCACGTTGAGACGATCCCAAACCCCGTACTGACGGAGACAAGGTTAATCCTTGGAATATAACACAGAAACAGATAACAGCAGAACAAAATTAAATAAATACACCAGATAATGAACAATAGAATATACTAGATAAAAGTAATCATCAGAGCTACACAGTATACAGGATCTTACTTAGTACAAATACAGTTCAGCTATACATAAATGTCTACAGCGGAAATAAACAAAATATGTACAATAGGAGCTGAACAGCATAAAAATAGATAAATGATAGAATCCATCTTCAGCTCCAGCTATCCCGAAAGAACCAGCCAAACCTGAATACAAGGCTGCCCGTGCAGAAAAAGGGGCACCCGAGTTTGAAAGTGAAACAAACTACGAGTCAGTCATGGGACTGGTATGAAAAATCTACTCAACACATATATAATTTGGCTAATCACAGGACCACGCCACTTTCGTGGAACGGGTTTACTCCATCGGATTGCCAGTGCTTTAAAACAAATCTTTCCTTTAAACATCGCAATGCTTTTTATAAAAAATGAAGCCATTATAAGACTCAGTTCCCATCACACAATGCAACGCAAACCGGAGGATAGAGTTTTTACCTTATAACGGCCAAAATATGCTTGATACAAGTAAAACAAAGGCATTTGATATTATTGCTAGTGTTTATATGTTTGAAAACAATTTCAAATCATAACTATCAATCATAGATGGCATTAACGCCCCATACCACTATGTCGCCATATATAGGTATACAATCAAAATCGCGCGATGTCGTACTTGGAAATTGGATTTCCGTCATGAACCAAGGCAAAAGATAGTCCTTACCGAATTCGAGACTCTCTAGCCCGAGCCTCCGGAACAGCCGCAACTGCCCCTTGGATCGTCAGGGCCGGTCCACACGGAGTGGATTATAGTGCCTGAACAATACGTTTCCCCGCCCTTTGGGGCGTAAATGAGCCAACGAATGACTCCATCGGACCCGGATCGTCCGATCAAACCGAGGCGCCTCGCAACAGCAACAACCACACAGGTGAAAAGTATATAAATGTCAGGGCTGGTAGGTCACTGACACCACCCTAGCTAGAAAGAAACGCAAGCCCTCCCTGATGTCCTCTCCCGGTTCTGGTTCATACCGGGGTGTGAGGTTCGCGCATTCACGTTATACACAAATCTACGCCACACAGGCGGTGCTTTGATCATTACCACAAGACTTTGATTTTCAACAGAAGCCCTGACCACTGCATCTTAGCATGCCACACAGGCAATTCATGCCATGCGACTGATGTCCATCGATATACAACCTCTGAGCCCGTGCGTCTCAGAGAAGGGCGTTAAGCAAAAGAATAAATTCTCCGCCGCCAAACAGATGTATATTTAATAGAGATCAATCAACACAGAATAAAATCCAATGTCAGACACACATTCCATTTACAAGTCCGTTCTGGGTCTGAACGAAACCGGAGGCACCGAATACCTCGCAAACCCATCGATCACCACGTACGTTTGGACGATCACCATTCATTATCCATATTTCGGGATGCCTCCCAATCAGGACCTCGGTTACCATCCAAACGAGGTGAAGATCTCCGGTCTTCGACCACCGTCTTCATCTTCGACTTTCAATCGTCGGTCAATTATTTGAAATGAGAATTAACTTGGCCTTTTCAAATAATTCACGTTTATTTAAAATTTCAAATCAATTTTATTTCAATGGTTAAATCATTCGACAACACCAATTTTGTTCTTTAATGTAATTTTCACACCAAACGCATTCAACCATCAAATACAACATAAATCGAGCAAATTCAGTTTATTTCTATTCCATATCGTTTGTGATATTTTATAACGATTTATCGCTATTTTTATTTATTTTAAAATAGCCAATTTATTCAAAACGACGCTTCGGGCCATAACGCGGCATTGGCGCTGTTTTTCTTCAGATTTGATTTACACATATCTGAAAATCTAACCGTTGGATCTTCACACAATTTACATCATTAGGAAGGTCTTTTCGAAACGAATCCAACGGTTCCAGTTTCGGGGAAATCCGACGGTCGGATCTCCCGGTACAATCGTTTGAAGTTTCGATTTCAAAATACGAACTGCAGCGTCGTTATTCGATTAAATATAATTATATTTATATATATATTATAAATATAATCGATTCTGGCGCTGTTTTTCTTCAGATTTGAATTAAACATTCCAGACAATCCAACCGTTGGATTTTTACAAAGTTGGTGCCGTTGGAAAGATTTTTCCAAAGCGAACCCGACGGTTGCGGTTTCGGGAAAATCCAATGGTCGGATTCCCCGCACTAGTTGTTTGAAATCACGGTTTCAAAATACGAACTGGACGGCCACGTTACGTTTTAATTTTATTTATATTTATATATTTATATAAATATAGTTCATTCAACAATTTCAATATCGTTTTCACTTCAAATATTTCACTAACGCCTTAAAATTTTGGAAAATTTCGCCATAACCTCCTTTGTACGGGAGGGGCTGGGAAAATTCCCAAATAGCCACACGGGCATCTCATGTCAAAAAGAAAAAGAAAAAGCCAAGCGGCTAGCCAACAGGCTCATAAAATCATCACCCAAACAAAACAGTAAATGTGTACCTATTTGTCGGGCACAAAATTTTATTCCTCTTCTCTAGCCCCTTTGCTATAACCTGTTCAATAAATATGCATGTACATATATATAGTTCTTATCACTTATCATTTTCTATTCAACTTCATATTTGATTTCCATTTGGTTTAAAAACACCATTCATTCTAATGTTGCATGTATAGGCAAAAATCATATCATTAGCTAATTAATGAATATTTCAACTCATATATGTTTATTTGAACGAGTGGCTATTTTTAACACTTCACATTTCAACGATTCATGTATATAATAAAAATGTGATTTTTATTGCAAAACAATTCATTTCAAAACACTATTATTTCATATAGTGTATATATAGGTGATAAAAATAGGATTTTTCTCATAAAACAATTTCTTTCAAAACGAGACTATTTTACACAATTCATATAGTCGATAAAAGGTATTTTTATTATCAAACAATTTATTTCGAAATATGAATACCATTCAACACATGAATTTCAAATCAACGAATGAATATCGATTCAACACATGAAGGTTTTCTATAGTTTCTATATATAGATAAAAAATGTGATTTTTATATTTAAAACGCGAATACCATTCAACACATGAATTTCTAATCAACGAATGAATATCAATTCAACACATGAAGGTTTTCTATAGTTTCTATATATAGATAAAAAATGTGATTTTTATATTTAAAATGCGAATACCATTCAACACATGAATTTCTAATCAACGAATGAATATCGATTCAACACATGAAGGTTTTCTATAGTTTCTATATATAGATAAAAAATGTGATTTTTATATTTAAAACGCGAATACCATTCAACACATGAATTTCTAATCAACGAATGAATATCGATTCAACACATGAAGGTTTTCTATTCAATGAATAAATATAGTTTTGGCAAATGAAAATAATTCAAACACATGAATATTATTCAAAATTTCGGCAGCATAACGGCAGGGTAGTTAAAACCGGGACCGTCCCTAGTACGGCTCCTCGCTCTACCTTAAAACCTCGCGGTTTTTGACAATGGGAATCATGCATCTAATTCGCACGCAGGCGGCATGTATATTTTTATTTCATTTCCACAAACTAATCCTATGTGGTTTCAGCCAAATATTTCTCAACCACAAATGGCTATTTTTCAACCACAATCAATCAATATCAACCACAAACAATCCCAAACAACCATTCGCTATCAATCAATTTTCACATCAATCACAATCAATAAATATCATCCATGGTTTGTGGATGAGGGGCGTATATATATATATATATATATATATATATATATATATATAGCAACTCACTTTTATTTCAACACATATATAGTTTTTACAACGCATACATAACTTATACATCGAACGTACAACTTATACAACGCTTATACATGAGGTGTACAACGCTTATATAACTCATACATCGACTATATAATTTATACATCGTCGTTTTCCATATTGTTTATAAATTAGAAATCTCACATTGGGTTCCACTCCACCAAAAATAGCAGAAGGCTCAGAAAAATATGCGGTCTCTTCTAAAATGTAGAAGACGTCCACACGGTCACGATGTTTCCTGTTTCATCGAATTTCGTTAACATAGCAAAAAGATATGATTTTTCAAAGTTTTGCAACACTTTTAAATGTTAAAATCACTTTAAACAATTCAAACCCGTACCTTTCTTGAATGCTCAAAACTAGGTTTGCCAAATTCGATCAAATGGTGTAGTTGCAGGTCGATTGGGTTGCGCTGCAGCGAAGGGGGGAGGCTGGCGCCGGTTCGCAGTGGGGTCCGGCCAGGTGCGGTGGTGGCAGGCGGCCACGGCGGAGGTCCAAAGGTCGGATCTTTGGGAGCTCGATCCGGCTTCTATACTCGACGAAAAAATGCAACCCTCATACGGATTTGAAGAGCTCGAGTTGATCTTCAAAAACCATAACTGGAAGGAGCGGTTTTAATGAGTAGGTTGCGAGAAAACGAGGAGAGAAGTGGCCAGGTCTTTTTCGCCGTGTGCGAGCAGTTATCGGGCTTTCACGAAGAGGAAGAAGGATTGTGATTGGCCCGTGGTTTTTTTTTTTAATTTAATGAATGGAATTTTTCTATTGGTCGATATATATATTTATTCAAAAATTGGGGTTTTCTTAAACGAACTCGAGATCAAACCCAACGACTGTCGTCCCTAGCGTTTTACCCCCATTCCGAACACAATGGGATATGTTTCGTAGGCCCATTCGACTGTTTCAGTCAGTTTCCATTCAAATCAAAATATAAAACATTCAATATTTAATTTGAACGTACATTTCAATTTGCCAGGGCCACAAACTGATTTGAAAAATTCCAGAAAAATAAATCTAGCTATGTTTTGACGATACGGTCCCAACAAAACTAGTTTCGTCAAATTCTAAGACCGTTCGCAAAAAGGCCCATTTCACGGGCTATATAAAATCCATAGCGACCCTTCTGAAAATTCATTCGGCCATAACTTTTACTTTCCGCTATGAAAATTCGATTTTTCAGATTCGTTAGAAAGGTATTCACTAACAGATTTAAATATTTTTGGTTTCCGTTTTGTTTTGCACCCGGTACAGTCCGACAAAGTTTGAATTCAATTTTTGAAACTGCAGCGCCATTTCAGGCCTTGTTTATAATTATAATTAATTATATTCGTTTTCAATGGTCGATTCAAACTCACTTTCCATTGCCATTATTTAAAATATTTATTTTAAATATTTAAAATCCATTATTTTAGCCAATTTAAAAAAATTTAATTGGTTCAGATTTTCTGGGTCGTTACAGATCCACTGCCTTGACTTATCTACCTGAATAATGTCCAATCCCTTGAATCTATTGTTAACCTTGCAGCTTGGATCTACTTCTCTATTGTGTTGGTGGCACGAGAATATTATTTGCCTCTTTTATTTCCTTTTTTTTCCGGCTGCAACCCTAATTTGGTAAATTAGGTTTGAGGGGGTGGGGGTGATAAGGATCTAGCTCATCCATACATACATCATGCTGAGTCACTGGATAAGGATCTAGCTCATCCATACACACATCATGTTGAGTCATTGGATAAGGATATAGCTCACCTATACACACATCATGTTGCGTCACTGCCTCATCTATACATACATCATGCTGAATCACTAGATAGGGATCCAGCGCATAATATATTATTTTTCCTTTTATAAATTGTTACTATTACATTGTTATTTCAACCCATCTCGTGTACTCCATATATATAAAGCATTGTACCATACACATCTTGTAATTAATTCTCTATAAATAATATTACAAACTTGTATCTAATCTACAACCTCTCTCTATCAGAAAATCAAACAAGATCATCAGATAATTGTTATGTAGGCTGTTGCCAAGTTATATGAAGCACTTGACAAATGTGAAGCAATTTTAGCAAATCAGAGGTACATATGCGGCGACGTACTGACAAAAGTGTTTGTCCACCTCTTTGTCACTCTTATAAGGTTTGATGAGGTAAAAGAATCCTAAATTCTTTCATAGTTCTGAATCTTAATGTCCTTAGCTATGAATTGTAATGTTTGCATGCTAAATATTTAGAGTAACAGGTTTATACAATTCATTTCGAGTTCAACAAAAAGCTGCTAGAGTATCGAAATTTGTTTAATTACACAAAAGACATATACCAAATTCTTGGAACGAGTAGCACTATGCATATGGCATATATAAAGCAACACTACTACAGTTCTCATCCTAGTATTAATCCTTATGGTATTGTATCTATTGGAGACTATTTGTCTCCTCATGATCAAGATATATTTAAATAAATAATTAAGAATATTTCTATGTTGTGTGCAACTTTACTAGAATAAGTGTACTGAGCTATGCATCATGCATCCAAAAAATATATTTTGTAACGTCCTGCATTTTTGGTAGTTAAATATTTAATTTATTCTATTAAATATTCATTTGAGATTACAGATGGATTTATAATATATATAATTTGTTTACATAACGAAATTTGAACGTATAGTTTATATAATTACAATCGAACTCGTAAACATCGCTGTATTTTGTAATTTACGATTTGAAATTTATGTATATCGGTATGAATATGAAACACTCAATGACAATCAACGATGAAATTTAAAAATCATACGAAGTAGAACGTCCAAATCAATGCGTTGCTTACCTTATGATGAGGCACATGCTTCGCACACGCCAAATTGTTCGATATATTATATAGGCGTTCGAAATGATTATTTCTAACGACCTCCGTTTTTTATGAAGCAAATTTTATTGGAATATGTGCAGCTAGTTATTGCTAAATTTTCAATTTGGTGCCAATCAGAGTTGTTTACCGGTGCATGCAATTTAAAGGGAAACCAGTAAATTTAAATAACATCGTTGTGCAAATGAAGTCGGTTTCCAACAAAATTAATTTCACTAGGACCGAAAGGTAGAGACGTACTGGTGTATCCGTTTTCATTGTGTTTGGAGGTTGTGTGTGACAATACGAATTTAACAGTTGTGGATAAACGTCGGTTAACGGTAAAATTTAATACCATATTAAATTAAATAAATGAATATTAAATCTTAATGTCTAAGCAAACCAAATAACATGCAAATACAATTTCTGCCACCATTTCCTTTCATGATCATCTACCCTAAGAATACGGCCTACCCAAACAAATCCTCATGTTCAAGAAAACTATTTAGTTTAGCTTGTCCACCCTAAAACTTGAAATTTCAAACATCCATCTTGTATGTATGGTTAAATCACACAATAAATGAGGACACACGCATTTCCCCAAAAATATAAGTATCCGTAGATAAGTAATATACAGTCTACAGACCTGAGCTAAATTACTACGCCTCAAAGCAAAAGGAAATACACAAGATAGCTACACTATTGAGACTATGCACATGCATCCCCTACTTTGTACACGTGAAAACGACATTTCAAGGATTCAAATCAACCCCACGCATAGCTACCTATCTTTTTCCTCATCCGATCTTTTCATATCAGTGTACAGCCATCAAACAAAGACGCATACACATGCCTCTCTTGTGAAACATAAGAATGCAGCTTACCCTAATATTTACGTGCAGTACCCACATGCCTATGCTTTGAAAATTCACGAAGGAAACCTCTGTAACCTATCTACTTATCTTCTAACCTATATGTTTTCAAATCAAACTACTATCTAGACACAACTATCCTACTTTTTACGTGACAACCACGCCTTGATCGCCTATATATACATTTGCTGATCCTTTCCTCTTCGTCAAACCCAACATTCCCATTCACCAAAGAAAGAACACGCGAGTTTTAGCTATACAAAACCAGAGCTCCCACTGCCGAATAAAAAAACGCAAGCCTCTTACGTTTTAGGTATGCAGCGTGTGGCGAAGAGAGGTGACTGAGTATGGTGTTGGGTGGGAGACCAACGCACGGTGAAGGTGCTGTTTATAACAGTAAAGATAAAAAGAAAACAAAGCTTCCATGCAAAACCAAACTCCCCTTAATCACTCTGTTTGCAAAACGTGGCAACATAGAACCACAGGAGGAAGGACAGACGTATCTTTGCTGGAGGTAACTGTGGAGTTCCCTGACGTTCGGAGTCCGGTCCGGTGGAGAGGTGGCGTTGGTGGTTGGAGTTGGGGATGAAAACATGAGGAGTGGTGGAACATATGGTTACGCAGAAGAGGGGAAGAACGTAGGGACTGAAGAGGTGAAAAGCAAAACCGAAGCGAAGTGTGGATAAAACAGAGAAGTGGAGACAGTTCTAGGTTTTGCAGTAAACGGTGGGGATGGGGTGGAGTGCATATTCATGTATGGCAGCAGTTTGTTCTTCCAGAGAAGATGAACAGTGCAAGAATCAAATGAATCAAGGGACGCAGGTGCCATAATGACGAGCGCTACATTATGAAATTGGATTGAACGAAGTTGGAATTAAGCAGTAACCGACGAAGCACTGAATGAAGGAGTCGAGCCATAATATTTTCAATCCAAAGCTGGCCGATACAAAATGGATTGGAAATCATATTTACCAGCAAAACGGTACGGAACAGAGTTGAATTGAATGGAGTTGGAATTATCTAGAAAGAACTGTTTACAGAACGCAGATCCAGGTGAGTTAATCTCACTCAGTTCCCCACTTATAATGATTATAAGTCGGGTTTATCATTTGGTTGTTATGACTGCTAATTATTGGTTGTTTGTTGATTAACTGGATGCATGTTAAATATTTTTATATCGTTTATTTAAACTAAACAATTGTTTAATTTAAATGAAATGACATCGTTATTTTTAATGATGATTTCCAAACAAGGTAATTTACCCTATTGGTTACGTTATTATAAACGTATTGAATTTAAACTGGTTGATTGAATTGTCGTTGTCGATTGATCATGATTAGTTAAATAAATTTATCATGATCTGTTGTATTTGAGATAACCCGTTTGATGCAGGGAAGGACAGGTTGGAGGAATCCAACCGGATTCCTCAAATTTATTGTTATATGATCATTTATGAAAATATTGAACACTTATGATTGGATTATTGAATTGTTTATTGGTTGTTGAACCCGAACTCAGCATTTGTTTGGTTAATTAACCAGTGGTGATATGGGTTGAGAAATTTATAGCAGATGGCCAAATACAAACTGTTTTGATTTACCGTGAGTAATGAAATTATGAAATATATTTTTATAACCGAATATAGATTTTTAAAATACATTATTTTAAAAGTGGTTTGTGAAAAAGAAAATAAACCAACCAACTATATATATATCGTTTGTTTCAACTGCTATTTTTTTACCAAATTCTACCGTGTGCGGAGCATGTGTTTCATCATAATTACTGGATAATTTTATAAAAAACCTATTTTTATATTAACAAAACCGATGGGCAGGTAGGCGGAAATTTACTTGATGATTAATAACCTGGACTTATTGTTTTCAAGAACAATTAAAGTGAGATCAGTTAGAAATAAATTATTGTTTATTTAATAGTAAATGAGATTATTTAGAAATAAATTATTGTTCAATAATAATCGATGTAAATGATATTATTTGAATTAATAATGTTATTTATTAATTTAAATGAAAAGACGAGTTAGAATTAATTAATGGGCTAGTCATGTTTTAAGGTTGACCAAGCCAACTGTTTTAACAAAAATTGATTATTAAATTGAATTAGATTGGGTCGATTAATCTAATGAAATAATTTAGCGAATAGTTGTTTGACTTAATGAGAAATTAAAAAGGAAATCCCAGTTAATGATGATGTAAATTATAATCTTAAATGAAGTTCATTTAAGTAAATAATTGAAGTTAGAAATAAAATATAATTGAGTTTCAAAGGAAGGTTATGAATGGGTTTATATTTAAACCAAATTTGGTAAATGAAGTTATAAAGTGAGTGTAAGCGAATACGATAAGCTTAAAGTAAATGTTACTTAATGTTTTAAGTAAAGGAAACTGGGAGGGGAAAGGGTTTATATCAAGCAGAGATGTGTAAACGAGTATGAATAAGGAGATTGGGTGTTAAAGTGTTAAATTCTAAATTAACGTTACCTAAGAATTGTATTAAGTGTAATGGATGAGGTTGAAGTACGATTTCCCTAAAAGAAATGATTTAGAGAATGAAAAAGGGATTCCTATAATTGAATTGGGTAAAATGGTTAGTAATAAGATTTGAAATAGAAATCCAGATAATAGGACAAAAGAGTTTTAATGGAGTTAAAGCTAAAAGGTTAATGTGTATTAATTATTTACTAAATCAATGAATTTAGTAATAATCATATATTTAAAAAGGGGATTTCAAAATCAAAAAGGTTTCATAAAACCGTATTTTAATACAATAGTGAAGTGGTATAAAAATGAATATGGTGAACTTTTGAATTACAAATCATATTTATCTTATGATAAGAATGTGGTTGATCAAGGTCTGAGAGGTAATTAAAATACCCCAACTTGAACAACTTCAGGATTATCGAAGGGTGATGTGAGTTGGAAGGGTGGAGATGTTAGAAGTGATTTATATTAGGGAATAATAATTTAAAGAATGTGGAATCTATATTTTAAAATTCCTAAATAAAAGGAAATAAAAATGGTTTGAGAATATGAAATAGTAATTCCATAGTAAAGAAGGAAATTTGTAAATATATAATGATTTTCAAAAGTAATGAGATGAAATATAGAATGGGTTTATTCTAAAAGGTAAGTGACGATTAATTTGTTTTATATAACAAAACAAAAGGGGGATTTCGTAACAATTGTTTTACAAGTGACAAGTTGAATCGATTTCCCAATTATGGATAATACGAAATGTTATAGCAAATATTTTGAAATGACAGTTATCTGGAAATTGGATATGATTCTAATATATTTCTAAGTATTTAAAATAAAATGATTTGAGAATATCTATATATAAACTAATATATTATCTTTGGTATTACAACTGAAATATTATTTTAATGGACAAGTGACGCTGTGTAATAAACCAATGGATTTATTTTATTTTTATGATTGTTTATTTTGATAGTTAAATAATCGGCTATCAAAATCATGGCCAATGCGTTGTTGGTATGGAAAGACCGAGATCGAATTTATATTCGAAAACCATTCCGACTAGTAAATACGTAAACATTAAAGATGTTCAGAAGCTGATCGAGATGGAGCAATTGAAGACTGGAGATCTTCATAAGCGGAAGGATTACTTGTCAAATATTCTCTGACGTTGCAACCAGAGGTATTATGACGTGATTCGATCATAAGTGGGATTTTAAGGGTTTGCAAGGACTACTCGCTACTGATCCTTTGGATGCAGTAGGAGGGTGCCTTCGGTTCATCCTGTTCCTGGATGACTTGTATAAACGAGGTGAACAGTGGCTAGATGTTCCAAAAGTTGATTATAACCTCAAGCCTCATCAACCGGGAAATGACAAAAATCGGGCATGCAGCATGACTATGTGGGTCGCACCCATTAGGGTGTACAATCACCTATCTAGAGAAATTCCTTTTACTTCTTTAATCTATTGATGTTGTCCCTTTTCGGGAAACGATCTGTAGCTCCCAACTATTGGTGATATACATTTGATAAACTCCAGAAAAATGAGTGGTCGGTCATGTGTGAGTCGGGTTGCAAGATGTTCTTGTTGAACCCAGTGTATTCGCCTCTAGAGATACACTATCGGCAGGTGGTTCCATACCTTGTCATAATCAGAATCCAATCTCCAATAAGCATCGCGGTTTTGTTCGTATACTATATATATGTGGAGCGTGAGGTGCAAGCGTTCTAGTAGATTCTATATATTTGTATTTAGACACTATTATAATATCAGACAAGATATGATTTCAAAAACTATTTTGGGTTATAGTAAGGTAAAAATTGTTCGTGTTTATGTGTGAGCTGGTCTTCTATTATCTTTTCTTTCAAAAGGATTTTGAATTTTAAAATAAAGATGGTTGTTATATAAACTTTGCGAGATTTTCTCACTCTGGTTCACTAGACTGTCCCAGTATTTGTAATGCTCGGGTTAGACCGGGTTGTACAGGTTCAGGTCATTGGATAATACGAAGTTCTGAAGACATGCTAGAGGAGTTCAGACATATGATTTTATCTAGTATATTCCGCTGTGTGCTATATATGAGGACAGGTTGTTATAAATGTCCAGATGTGTGATGTACTCTGATGATTGTAAGTATATTTTCAAGCTCTCAATAAAGATTTATTTCTATATTAAATTTTGTTCCACTGCGATGTGAGACTCTGTGTTGTGTTAGATCTTCTTCTTCTTCTATTCTAATATTTCTTTCTTTCTTATCTCACCCTCTGAATTCTTTCCAATAACTATTTGGTGGTTTCGATACTTGAGTTTTTGGCCGGTAATACATGGTTATGTATTAATTTCGGAATTTGGGCGTCGAATCCCTACCGGGTCGTTACAATTTTTCTAACATGTGTAACAAACAGAACTGGGGAAAAGGCTTTAAAAACTATATGCCTGCACGTACGTATGCCGCATACTAATGTATTGGAATATTTTCTGAATATCTTTTTTTTTACTTACCGATGAGATAAATTGGTTCATGAGTGAAACTGCAGAATATGTTGATCTTTGTTCAATAGTTATGATGTGGTAGTTCAAAAAAAAGAGTTTTGTTTAATGTTAATGTTTATTGAAATGTAGAGATATAAAAATGCTACCTATAGCATAAGAGAGACTGATGCACAAGAAAGAACCCAGTTGCAGGAAGAACTAGAGCACACTAAAGACGAGCTGCAAGCAGTCAAAAATTCTTTTTTAAAGTTCAAAAATCTTGTGTCAACGTTTAAATGGAGATGCAGACCAAAATCAACCGAAGCAATCGTGAAGTTATTCATTTTATGTTATGCATATGTTTAGCATTTAAGCAAGTTATGTATCGTTATTAATGTTAGTTTAAACTCATGGATGTAGCAATATATTTACTTAAATAGATATTATAGAGTAATATTGTTTATCATATTTAATGATTATGAAATTGTTTTTTGTTGGTGCAATTTAGTAGTATTTTTTAATATGTCACGTATAAGTTTATTATATTGATTTATGTTGGTCTAAAATATGAGCAATAGCAATACAGCAGAAAATATTTAAAATGGCGTAGGAAGAGTGTAGGAAAATTTTAAATTATATTTATTAAAATTGAGTATGTATGGCGTAACTAACAAGTAGGAAATTTTTGTCCAGGAATGGCATAGGAGACTTTTTGGGCGTAAGATTGACATAGGAAATGCTTGGCCGTAATTAGGGCGTAGGAAACATAAGAGTTTTCGGGCATAGGAATGGCGTAGGGAAAGGTTGGCCGTAACTATGGAGTAGGAAATATCTAGCATAGGTAAGGCATAATAAACTGTACTATGCGTAGAGTAGGAAATGTAACACCCCGCCTCCGCTAGGGTCACTCGCAAAGGAATGCACTAGCTTTAGAGGGGCATTGTTGGTAAACATGCACAGAAATATCACAAGACAGAACATATAAAATAGCGGAAGTAAAATCAAACTTTCATAACATGAATAAATAAGGTCTAAAGCCTTTTACATCAGAGTACATCAAAACCTGTCTTGCAATAGTAAAGAAGCATAAAGACATTTTCATAAATTATTCCCCAAGTAAAAACAGTAAAGTAGCCATTAGCCAAGAAAAGTCCAAGCCATTCATGATGACCTTCAAGCAGAAGAAGTCCGAACTAAACAACAGTATTTCCTCCCTGTAACCTGGGGGGAAACGGAAGAAAAGAGGCGAAACAAAACGGGTCAGTCAAAAAGACTGAGTAAGCCCTATCTACTATTAGCATAAAAACTAGTAAAGTTAACTGACATGAGAAACTGAGATGAACATAAGCATGATAACAAGATAGATAAGCTAAATCAAAATAACAGGATGAACTACTGGACTCAGATAAACTAAGGTGTCATGATAAATTACGATGTCAAGATAAAACAAGGTATCACATCGTCAGGATTCTATCAAGTATAATATCCCCAAGATATCTGTCATGTATAACGCCCCGTGATATCTATCCTGTATTTTAGCTCTGCACCTACCGTACTAGTATCCCCACCGTGTCATGTGTTAACCAAGAATGACCCTCACTCAAAAGTCGTGTAATGGTCCATGTCAACCTAATATATCGCATATATAGGTTACTCAACTTGTATGTTTTATTCCATGTAAATGTTCAGTCCCTTGCCATAGACCATACGGGCTTTCCCATGAGATTCTATATTACTTTAACATAGTTCCATGATCCTTAAGATCGGTTTGGACTGTTACCCTAAACCTAGCTAGGGTCTTCCAACATGAATTATTGTTTGTACAACTAGGACTTATGCTACCTAGGGCTGCTAGGGATTATGCTTACCTATTGCACGTTTTCGTATCTCGGTTTGGGTTCAACCACCTAGGGCCACTAGGGATTACGCTAACCGCCAACCGCGCCCTTTTTCCCACGCATTCATCGTGAATCGCTTTTCCATTACTGTATGCACATGTATCACATCGTGCCATCCGAGTCCTATCACAGGGCAAATCAAGAAATACAGGACTCGGTCGGGAGCTTTCGATTTATCTGCCGATGCAGATGCTAAGGTCTGTTTTTCTTATACGTGGCTATGGTCCCACGAGACCACTCTGTCAACTAGTGAAAGACAAGACAGGATAAATCCTGTATGAGAACACAACACTGGCCAACCCACATCCAAGCCTTACCGCAACCATAATTAGATAGCAATTATGGTCTTTTGGGTGTTCTCTGCCTTTCCGTACGTACACGCTTGACCAAAGATGGTAGGTAGCCTGACGAAATGCTATCTAGGGTACGACCGTGTATCGTCGACTATCCCCTATCCATCCCCGTCTTTAGGTCGCTCGTATAGCAACCAAGGCATACTCTTGGTTCTTCTAACGCAGACCTTAACCTCTCATGAGCCTAGTATAATCACCTGGCAGCTCATAGAGGGATACCAAGAATATCCTCACGTTCCCCGAAGCCGCTGCTTCGTTACCCAGTTCGATGGAGCCTTTATCTAAATCAGATACTTGCTCCTACTCGTATACTTAAACGATGACCTACCGTATCAGGTTACTCATCTATCTATGAACTGGTCTAAATTTCCTTGACTAAGAATCATTACTTAGTTATTCTTCAACTAAGGTTTACCACTTAGCATTGTTCCCGTTATCCTTGTTAACTACGGTTATCCACCTAATCCTCAGAACTAGGGTTTACATAATGGATTAAGTGTCACTTAAGTTCATGACTTAACCCGTCTACAAATCCTGTCAAAATTGGCTAAGTATCCAAGTTCAAGGCTTAACCCTACAAACCATGCTCAAGTTGGTTAAGTATATTAAGCAATTCACGACTTAACCTCGTCCAATCATCATTCTAGATTGGTTAAGTATATATTAACTTGACCCTATCAATTTACTTAGTCAAATCGGTCAAGTGTATTCAAGCGATTCGTGACTTAGCCTTATCATGTTTTCACGTTATATTGGTTAAGTATTGGTTAACTTAACCACAATAAATTAACGAGTTAGATTGGATAAGTATAGGTCACTTAACCACATCAATTCATCATGTTTAGATTAGTTAAGTGTTTAACTTAACCCCATTAAACTACCAAGTGAGATTAATTAAGTCTAGGCTAACTTAACCCCATCCGATTTCCATGTTTAGACTAGTTGAGTCTAATCTTAACCCCATTCGTTAACCGTATTTTTCGGTTAAGCGTCATTAAGAAAACTTACTTAACCTTACCAAGTTATCGCGTTGGATTGATTAAGTGTTGGTTAACTTAACCCCATCCACTAGTCATATAAAAATGGTTAAGTGTCATTAGGCAAATCAAGTTACTTAACCTACCCAACCTTGTCATGTTTTGTTAAGTATCATTAGCCTAATCAAATTACTTAACCCATTTGTCCATGTCATATTTGGTTAAGAGTCATTAATCAAATTAACTTAACCCTATCATGTGGCATTAATTACTTAATGCACCTTCACCTCTCACATTAGACTTTGTTGTGGTTACTAGTTAAGCCGGTCGGTTCCGGGTAGCTTTACACCACAACTTGGTCTAACCTCGGGTTCAAGCACAACATGACCAACTTCTCACATTGGGTCCTATTGTTTGCAACTACTAGTTAGGCCGGTCGGTTCCGGGTAGTTTTACGTTGCAAACTCAACCCAACCTCGAGTTGGCCACACTTATATTATCTAAGTGTCATGTCCATCATGTTTCCCAAAACATGTTACAAGTTTTCAAGCATTTGGGTAGACCTAACTTAATAGGTAAATTCCCAAAGGGTAGACCTAACTTAATAGGTAAATTCCCAAGCTTATGTTTTTATGCATACTTACATGTCAACTTCCATGTTATATTTCAAGTCATGTTTTCAAGTTGTATTTTCATGTCATTAGAAATTACCCATAACATAACCCAACGCTTTTAAACTCGCATATACGTTCACGACAACGTAATGGATAAAAAGAAGAGACTTGGCAAAGGCATGACAAAAATGGATATTAAGCCACAAGTTAATCATGGTGGCAAATGAGGCACAAATGTGTTCATTAACTTGCATGTTACATTCTTAAGCCTCAAAACATGCATAAACCCAAACTTGGCACATAAGCGAATCATGGTGACAAAAGATATGGAATGATGACTAGTAACTCGCATATATCATCATATAAGGGTTATGACTTCATATGCAAGTTGACATAAAGGTTATGAGGGTTCTCATGTTGCCTAATGCAACATTTCAACATAAAGGTTGTAGCTTTTAGCTCACAAGATCAAGATAATGACTTCATAAACTTGCATGACATAATAGCATGTATCATACTCAATGATCAAACCCAAACTTGCAACATGAACATTTAACTTCATAGTTAATATCTAAGAGTAGGGAAAGGGCTCACATTGCTATGAAGGCACAAAAGATATGACAAAGCCCTTATGCAATCAAATAGACCCAAAATGCAAGCTCTAACATAAAAACCCTTGAGCCAAAATGATCAAAACCCTTGCTTTATGATGCAAAGATAGAAACTTGACTTGAATGCAAGCTAATGACACTCATACAAGCTTGAAAACACTTGTATGCATGGAAAATCTCTCATAGAAACCATTTAGAAATTTTATGAAGAGAGTGGAGGCCATGAGAGGTAAAATTTTGCCATAGTTTAGTTGCATGAATGAATAATGAGGATTTAGGATAGGTTAGGGTCTTATTTATAGATTAGGCAAGTGTTTTAGGCCATAGGATTAAACCTAGATTCAATCCAAGCCATCAAAGCATGTCTTGGGGAAGAAGTCAAGTGTAGGAACCATCTAGGGCCTTTAGATTAAAGATGAACCATGAGAACCATCCAAATGCAAAATCTGCATTTGAGCGAATCGGCCCACGGGTTGACAGCCAAACACCCTGGATTAACCCCTAGTCGACCCAGCGAGCTCGGGTCGACCTCAAAAATCGGCCGGTTCGGTTATTCCCCTCTCCCAATTCGCTGTTTTGAACATTTTTGCATATTTATTTATTTAATTTTCAATTATATATATATATATATATCAATATATATATTTCTCTGCGCAACCCATTTCACTTAATTAAGTATACTTTAATTTGGGAATTTTTCGTGAAACTTCGCGAGGCCATATCTTGGTCATACGGACTCCGATTTTCGAAAACTCGGACTCTATTTCGCGTATTTTTCCGAGACGAACGCAATGGCATAGCCCGTTTCCCTTGATTCAGATTTTACAGTTTAATTCTGCCTCCATTTATGTTATAACAGGTTATTGAAAATACGGGTTGTTACATTCTCCCCACCTTTTAGGATTTCGTCCCCGAAATCTCCAAGTTAGGAAGAACATATCCTACCATCCATCATCCATCTACTCAAAACATCATCCACAAGCAACCATTGTCCTTAGATGATTTCTAATGCTGTATGAATATATGCAAAATGTGTGTGTGCATGTTCCTTATCTAATGCTAATGATCAGGCCTGAATAATCTTTCTAATGCAAAATATGTATAGTGCCATGAATCCAACATGTATGCAAATAGTCCTAGTCATATAGATACTATATGCGTGCACAATCATTCATTCATATGCAACAACCGCATGATAATACATTCGATTTCATCCATAAACAAGTATAAATACTCGTGCATATGCAATATGAAATGTGACCGAGTCGAGCTAGTATCTAATGTGTATTCGTGCATCCACGAGCAACCACTTGCAACCATATCAATCATAACATGTTTCAAATACATGTTTACATCCATAGGGTTCTACCTAGAATTCCCTGAAACAGGGTCGAGAAGATAAACAGGACAAACTCCTTACAGGGTTTGTAACGGAGAATAGGACCGAGAGGATGTCCACAAAAGATAGCCTACAAGTAAGCTCTACAGAAAACAGGGATCAAGGATATACTCCCAAAAAGAGATATCATGCGCGTATCTAGTCTTTGACAATCAAAGTCATCTTTTAACTTCGCGATTTTGTAGCTTCTTATTCATGTTTCCATAACATGAGCTGGAACTCATTTCTTCGTCGCCTCTCGTTCCACTTGTACTTATCCTTTTCCTAGAATACTTGACGCAAACATGACTGCGTACTCATGATCTCATGCAAGCTTTCCAAAATTCACTAGTGAATCTTGGATCTCGTTTATATACTATAAGGCATTCCATGTAGAAGAACTTTCTCTTGAAAGTAAACAGATGTCAATCAGGTTATCATGCACACTTACTAGGGTGATCTCTATAACCCATGCATAAATGAAGTAAACCATCCGTCATATTGGCGAACACCACTCGATCGGGCTTCAAATTTCCAATAAAGGCATCAAGGGATTCTAAGTAACTAGTCATGACAGAACCTCAAAAAGGTTACCCGATACTTCGAGGGCATTACCAAGGCTAGTCAAAAGGTCTAACTACCCTCCTATCAAAACCGAGAGTGGCACCCCCTACTGGATAACCACTTCATCCCTAGAATCCATCCATAGCTTATAAACATAAGCATTATTTCCAAACTCAACACTTGGCATAGACATTCCCAAATCCAAACAAGTCATGTATAAATGGACTGATTCTCCAATAGGACTTTGAGACAAAAATGGGATTCTCTATTACGCTAGTACTTAAGGTGCAGAGACTCAACTATCGAAGCAGACTTAAATGATACGAACAACGAAGTCCTAACGGGATGATAGAGAAGAAAAGCTAAACCTTTAACAAGATCGTTACCCTCCTTCCGAGGTACTATAGAAATGAGAGCATACTACTGCCCTCCCGATGATCTTGTACTTGTCCCATAATACTTAACTATCCGCCCCGTTTTACCATGCCAAAGGTACTCTCTCGTCATGGGTTTCATTGTTCATCTTTCTCCCTCCTTTGAGGACTAAGCCATACCAACAAGTTGCACATCCTTAAGCTCGTATCCTTTATCCTTCTTTCTCACGATCCTTTCTTATAACGCGGCCACTGGTCTCTCGAGAACCACCTCCATCGTATGGAAAGCACTTTCGTAGGTAGAAAAGACTAGTCGCAGTTAAAACTACTGTGACTACAGAAGGAGGAAAGAAAGGAAAAGAGACTCAATTAAGGAAACAAGGATAGTGATAATGGCCTTTGTGGAATAGCCTTTTTCTTTTAAAAGAAAATTTTCTTGAAAAATGCTTCTTTGTAAACGGTTTTTTTTTTTCAAATAGTTTTCAGAAGGTCTTTAAAAACTTTTGCCCAGTCTGGTAACCTTCTGCTCTGATACCACGTGTAACACCCCGCCTCCGCTAGGGTCACTCGCAAAGGAATGCACTAGCTTTAGAGGGGCATTGTTGGTAAACATGCACAGAAATAACACAAGACAGAACATATAAAATAGCGGAAGTAAAATCAAACTTTCATAACATGAATAAATAAGGTCTAAAGCCTTTTACATCAGAGTACATCAAAACCTATCTTGCAATAGTAAAGAAGCATAAAGACATTTTCATAAATTATTCCCCAAGTAAAAACAGTAAAGTAGCCATTAGCCAAGAAAAGTCCAAGCCATCCATGATGACCTTCAAGCAGAAGAAGTCCGAACTAAACAACAGTATTTCCTCCCTGTAACCTGGGGGGGAAACGGAAGAAAAGAGGCGAAACAAAACGGGTCAGCCAAAAAGACTGAGTAAGCCCTATCTACTATTAGCATAAAAACTAGTAAAGTTAACTGATATGAGAAACTGAGATGAACATAAGCATGATAACAAGATAGATAAGCTAAATCAAAATAACATGATGAACTACTGAACTCAGATAAACTAAGGTGTCATGATAAATTACGATGTCAAGATAAAACAAGGTATCACATCGTCAGGTTTCTATCAAGTATAATATCCCCAAGATATCTGTCACGTATAACGCCTCGTGATATCTATCCTGTATTTTAGCTCTGCACCTACCGTACTAGTATCCCCACCGTGTCATGTGTTAACCAAGAATGACCCTCACTCAAAAGTCGTGTAATGGTCCATGTCAACCTAATATATCGCATATATAGGTTACTCAACTTGTATGTTTTATTCCATGTAAATGTTCAGTCCCTTGCCGTAGACCATACGGGCTTTCCCATGAGATTCTATATTACTTTAACATAGTTTCATGATCCTTAAGATCGGTTTGGACTGTTACCCTAAACCTAGCTAGGGTCTTCCAACATGAATTATTGTTTGTACAACTAGGACTTATGCTACCTAGGGCTGCTAGGGATTATGCTTACCTATTGCACGTTTTAGTATCTCGGTTTGGGTTCAACCACCTAGGGCCACTAGGGATTACGCTAACCGCCAACCACGCCCTTTTTCCCACGCATTCATCGTGAATCGCTTTTCCATGACTGTATGCACATGTATCACATCGTGCCATCCGAGTCCTGTCACAGGGCAAATCAAGAAATACAGGACTCGGTCGGGAGCTTTCGATTTATCTGCCGATGCAGATGCTAAGGTCTGTTTTTCTTATACGTGGCTATGGTCCCACGAGACCACTCCCTCAACTAGTGAAAGACAAGACAGGATAAATCCTGTATGAGAACACAACACTGGCCAACCCACATCCAAGCCTTACCGCAACCATAATTAGATAGCAATTATGGTCTTTTGGGTGTTCTCTGCCTTTCCGTACGTACACGCTTGACCAAAGATGGTAGGTAGCCTGACGAAATGCTATCTAGGGTACGACCGTGTATCGTCGACTATCCCCTATCCATCCCCGTCTTTAGGTCGCTCGTATAGCAACCAAGGCATACTCTTGGTTCTTCTAACGCAGACCTTAACCTCTCATGAGCCTAGTATAATCACCTGGCAGCTCATAGAGGGATACCAAGAATATCCTCATGTTCCCCGAAGCCGCTGCTTCGTTACCCAGTTCGCTGGAGCCTTTATCTAAATCAGATACTTGCTCCTACTCGTATACTTAAACGATGACCTACCGTATCAGGTTACTCATCTATCTATGAACTGGTCTAAATTTCCTTGACTAAGAATCATTACTTAGTTATTCTTCAACTAAGGTTTACCACTTAGCATTGTTCCCGTTATCCTTGTTAACTACGGTTATCCACCTAATCCTCAGAACTAGGGTTTACATAATGGATTAAGTGTCACTTAAGTTCATGACTTAACCCGTCTACAAATCCTGTCAAAATTGGCTAAGTATCCAGGTTCAAGGCTTAACCCTACAAACCATGCTCAAGTTGGTTAAGTATATTAAGCAATTCACGACTTAACCTCGTCCAATTATCATTCTAGATTGGTTAAGTATATATTAACTTGACCCTATCAATTTACTTAGTCAAATCGGTCAAGTGTATTCAAGCGATTCGTGACTTAGCCTTATCATGTTTTCACGTTATATTGGTTAAGTATTGGTTAACTTAACCACAATAAATTAACGAGTTAGATTGGATAAGTATAGGTCACTTAACCACATCAATTCATCATGTTTAGATTAGTTAAGTGTTTAACTTAACCCCATTAAACTACCAAGTGGGATTAATTAAGTCTAGGCTAACTTAACCCCATCCGATTTCCATGTTTAGACTAGTTGAGTCTAATCTTAACCCCATTCGTTAACCGTATTTTTCGGTTAAGCGTCATTAAGAAAACTTACTTAACCTTACCAAGTTATCGCGTTGGATTGATTAAGTGTTGGTTAACTTAACCCCATCCACTAGTCATATAAAAATGGTTAAGTGTCATTAGGCAAATCAAGTTACTTAACCTACCCAACCTTGTCATGTTTTGTTAAGTATCATTAGCCTAATCAAATTACTTAACCCATTTGTCCATGTCATATTTGGTTAAGAGTCATTAATCAAATTAACTTAACCCTATCATGTGGCATTAATTACTTAATGCACCTTCACCTCTCACATTAGACTTTGTTGTGGTTACTAGTTAAGCCGGTCGGTTCCGGGTAGCTTTACACCACAACTTGGTCTAACCTCGGGTTCAAGCACAACATGACCAACTTCTCACATTGGGTCCTATTGTTTGCAACTACTAGTTAGGCCGGTCGGTTCCGGGTAGTTTTACGTTGCAAACTCAACCCAACCTCGAGTTGGCCACACTTATATTATCTAAGTGTCATGTCCATCATGTTTCCCAAAACATGTTACAAGTTTTCAAGCATTTGGGTAGACCTAACTTAATAGGTAAATTCCCAAAGGGTAGACCTAACTTAATAGGTAAATTCCCAAGCTTATGTTTTTATGCATACTTACATGTCAACTTCCATGTTATATTTCAAGTCATGTTTTCAAGTTGTATTTTCATGTCATTAGAAATTACCCATAACATAACCCAACGCTTTTAAACTCGCATATACGTTCGCGACAACGTAATGGATTAAAAGAAGAGACTTGGCAAAGGCATGACAAAAATGGATATTAAGCCACAAGTTAATCATGGTGGCAAATGAGGCACAAATGTGTTCATTAACTTGCATGTTACATTCTTAAGCCTCAAAACATGCATAAACCCAAACTTGGCACATAAGCGAATCATGGTGACAAAAGATATGGAATAATGACTAGTAACTCGTATATATATCATCATATAAGGGTTATGACTTCATATGCAAGTTGACATAAAGGTTATGAGGGTTCTCATGTTGCCTAATGCAACATTTCAACATAACGGTTGTAGCTTTTAGCTCACAAGATCAAGATAATGACTTCATAAACTTGCATGACATGATAGCATGTATCATACTCAATGATCAAACCCAAACTTGCAACATGAACATTTAACTTCATAGTTAATATCTAAGAGTAGGGAAAGGGCTCACATTGCTATGAAGGGACAAAAGATATGACAAAGCCCTTATGCAATCAAATAGACCCAAAATGCAAGCTCTAACATAAAAACCCTTGAGCCAAAATGATCAAAACCCTTGCTTTATGATGCAAAGATAGAAACTTGACTTGAATGCAAGCTAATGACACTCATACAAGCTTGAAAACACTTGTATGCATGGAAAATCTCTCATAGAAACCATTTAGAAATTTTATGAAGAGAGTGGAGGCCATGAGAGGTAAAATTTTTCCATAGTTTAGTTGCATGAATGAATAATGAGGATTTATGATAGGTTAGGGTCTTATTTATAGATTAGGCAAGTGTTTTAGGCCATAGGATTAAACCTAGATTCAATCCAAGCCATCAAAGCATGTCTTGGGGAAGAAGTCAAGTGTAAGAACCATCTAGGGCCTTTAGATTAAAGATGAACCATGAGAACCATCCAAATGCAAAATCTGCATTTGAGCGAATCGGCCCACGGGTTGACAGCCAAACACCCTGGATTAACCCCTAGTTGACCCAGCGAGCTCGGGTCGACCTCAAAAATCGGCCGGTTCGGTTATTCCCCTCTCCCAATTCGCTGTTTTGAACATTTTTGCATATTTATTTATTTAATTTTCAATTATATATATATATATATATATATATATATATCAATATATATATTTCTCTGCGCAACCCATTTCACTTAATTAAGTATACTTTAATTTGAGAATTTTTCGTGAAACTTCGCGAGGCCATATCTTGGTCATACGGACTCCGATTTTCAAAAACTCGGACTCTATTTCGCGTATTTTTCCGAGACGAACGCAATGGCATAGCCCGTTTCCCTTGATTCAGATTTTACAGTTTAATTCTGCCTCCATTTATGTTATAACAGGTTATTGAAAATACGGGTTGTTACAGGAAATGCATAGAATTTTTTTTTTATCTATAACCCTATGGATTTCCCATAGTTGAATGGAAGGGAATAGACGAATATACTGCCTTTCTTCCTAAATGCTCCATATACGGAACATGAATATAGTAAAAAAATCTGCTAGAATACTTAGCAAGCTTCTCTTTACAAATATCTGGAATACAATCTGCATAATCTTCAGGATGGCTTGTGTTGACATAAATTTCATGAACCAGTCCCTTTCTAATATGCTTTTTGTATTTTTGAATATTTGAAAAGCATGCGAGTAATTTTGGTCTTCTGTTATTGTTAAGTATTAACTCTTCTATTTCTTAAAGAGTTATTAGTTCAGTGTCTTCTAGTTGTTCGGAACAGAAGAAATTGGCTTTCTTCAATTAGATGTTGTTGATACAAAGACATCATATCTTGTACTTTCATTTCAGCTTCTTGTTCTTTAATTTTTGTATTATCAATCCCATAAGTTTAAGCAATTCAAGAAAATCTTGAATTCTTAAATACACAAGATCTGAAGTTTGCATTTGTGCAAATATGGTTTTTAACTCACTTTGAGCAGTAGTATTGTCAGCAAACAATTTTGCTTTCTTTAAATTTAGCGCTTCTGATCTGGAAGTACTGGAGTATAAAGATAGTCTTTGCACTATCCATTTTGTATCTTGGATTTTTTTATCCTTTTGGGATATAGTATTTTTTAATCCCAAATACTTCTTTTCCAGTTGTGTTAACCAGAAACTCACGGCTCTTGGTCAGATGATTGTATTGCTTTAAAGCAACCATAAAAGTTTTCATACAAACCTGAATTAGATTCTCTCATTTCCTGATTTTACCAGTTTTTTATGATAGCAGAGGTATAGTGTTTTGGTACTCCTGTAGGAGCAGAAGATTTCCCCTTGTTCATTGGAACAAATTTTTGGACTCCAGTGGAAGTCGTAGCTTTGGCTTTGTCTGTTGCCATTGGTTTAGTCTGTTGGACTTTTTCATTGTTTTCTCCATTGGGAGAGATTGTTTGAGAAGAAGAAGCTTCTCCTGATTTGGCTTTTTTTAGAAGATTTGGTTTGCTGAAAATTTTCTTGTCTTTTCGTGTTTTCTAGCAATTCTTTTATGCTTTTAAGGTCTTCTTCTTCTATCTCATAACATGGTAAGAAGATCGGCTGCAAAATTAGTATAGCCAGGAATGTATTTAATATCATAATTATAGATTTCTAAATACATTGCTAGTCTTAATCTTCTAAGGTTTTCTTTTGGGTTATTAACAGTTTTTCTTTACAAAAACTAAGCAATAGACATATTATTTGTTTCGATTATAAATTGTCTATGCAAAAGGTAAAATTTTAAACTTTTGATTGCCATCTTGATATCTAATAATTCTTTTCCATAAGTAGCATATTTGAGTTGAGTTCTATTAAATTTTCCAGAAGAGTATGCTACCACCTCCTTCAGTTTTGCCATTAATACTCCTGCCCAGTAATTGTCAGAAGCATCAGTTTGAAGTGTACGAAGTTATTCTTCTAAAGGAAAATAAAGGATTTTTTTTTATCCTTGATTAGTACTTTTATTTTCTTTATTTCCTCTTCTTCTTTAGAGTGTAAGGAAATACAAATTTTATCTGTATTCCATCTTCTTGGTTGTTCTCCACTTTGTTGTTTATATTTAGCATGTTCTTCAATATGATTTTTTTTTGCAAATTTTGTGTTATTGCTGATAGATTAGGATTAAATTTTCTACCATAGTTTGATAATCGTAAAAAACTTTGAAGTTTTTTTAATGTTTTAAAGTATTAGGAAAATATTTTATTTATTGTAGATATGTTGTTGAAGTTCAATTTGGCCATTTTTAATTTTCTTCCCAAGAAAATAAATTTCTTTTTTAAACAATTCTATTTTTTTAGGCTAAGAATTACAACATTTTGTAATAAGATTTGGACTACTACTAAAAGGTATTCTTTATGTTCTTTAGCACTATTAGAAAAAAACTAGAATGTTATATATACATATATACACACAAGCGTAAAAGGTAAATATCTGAACATAGAATTCATCCATTTTTGAAATACTCGAGGTGCATTTTTTAATCCAAAAAGCATAACTAGCCATTTAAAATGTCCTTGAGGGCAACTGAACGCTGTTAATTCAATAGATTGTTCATCAAAAAGTTTTAATTGCCAAAATCCAGATTTAGCATCAAAATTTACTATAATATTTTGCTCCTTGGATTAGCTTAGTTAAATGTTCAGTAGATGGAATAAAATACCCATCAAATTTGGTATGACTATTAAGTTTTCTGTAATTTATTACCATTCTTGCTTTTCCTCTTTTTATCTCAGCATGATTTCTTACTAAAAATGCTGGAGATTAATGAGTACTAAAACTCTTTTGTATAAGTTTTAAATCTAAAAGATCCTCTATTTGTTTTGCAAATTCTTCTTTATCCGTAGGTGAAACCATAATGCTGTTCACCCTTATTTTGACATCTTTATATTGTTCCATTAATTCAATTTTTCAATACCTTGGTGCTTTATCAAGCCATTTTAATGGATTTTCTGAATACAAAGGTTCAAGCATATTATGAATTAATATTTCAAATTCATTAGATGTCTTTATGTTGTAAGTGCAAACTTTTGGCTGTACTAATGTTGGAATTTTTACATTTTCTATCAGAGTTATAGGGTTACCACCACACTGAGCTACTGGTGAATAATGGGCTGCAATTGCTGTAGGTAAAGGAACCCTTGGAACTAAGGCTCCATCAAATTCAAAATAGTGTTTATCAAATGGAGGAAAACAATGAAGATTGTCCATTCCAAGAACACAGTCTACTCCAAATTCTTTTGGAAGTAAAGAAATCAAAGTTGTAAATTTCGTTGTTTCTATGTATATCAGGTATTTGTACCTCAAGTTTCTTGATTTTGTGATTTACAGGAACTTGTCTTCCCATAAAATCATTTAGCATACCTTTTTTTCTAAAGGTACCCAAAATTGTTGGGGAATAAATATTTCTTGTAATAGACTGGCTTCTGCACCAGAATCTAATAAAGCATGTATTGTGAATTCCTGATAATCAGGAATGCATATTGTTAATGGAAGATATATATGTAATTTTGCTTTCTTTTTAAGATCAAGATGTCTAATCATAATTTTTTATATTTTCAGAGGGAACCTTTATCACCATTTGGTTATGTTCTTGTTTTTTTTGCTTATAAAGTGCCCGTATGGTTTTTCCTTCCATTGGATCAGATTGTCTAAACTCATACGATTATTTATTCCTCTTAGAATGTCAGATGTTAGTTCAACTTCAAATAAAGATAGCATTCTTCTTGGTTTATCTGATATTGAATCTTCTTCATTATTTTCTATGATAATAGAAATAGTATTTCCTGAAGCAACAAAATACTCTGTAGATATTTGTACTTTCGGTCTAAGAGATTATCTGAAAACTTAAATTTCATTATTAAATTTCAAGTGTCTCATATCTACTAATCTAGGTTGAATTGTTTTTCCCATTCCAACCTCAAATAATTTTACAATTTGATTTGGAGTAATAGATTTTAATGTAGCTGTATCATTTAAAGCCATACAATGTTACCATTGAATTCCTAAGACCGTAGAGCCTGCTAATAGCTCAATATTATGTAAATTTACTAATAAAGTACATGCTTTCTCAATATTTTATCCTCAAGGCTTATATAGAAATCAGGATGTATATTTACTCTAGATAGTCTATTTGCTAAATTAGATTTAGCTCCTCCTATAATACTATTTAGAGGACTGTTATTTATTCTTTCATCCATACATACTATCATAATAGGAGTATCTATCCCATATCTAAAAAGAGCTGTAATTTTTAATTGTATTAATCCTATATGTAAATATCTCATTTTTGGATATCTAGCTTTTAATTTTTCTATTTTGTTTTTATTCAGAAGACTTATAGAAGTAAAATCTTCATCTCCTTTTAGCTTAACATTTCCTTGCATTCATTCAAATACACAAGTATGTTGATTAAGGAATCTAGATTTAAGGGTTATAGGTTTATAAATTTCTCTTTTGTCTGATCTTGGAATCACCTCTTTTAAATTTTCAAGATCTTCTTCTGTAATAATAAATTGTTCTCCTTCACAATCTTGAATTTGTGAATCCAAAGATTTTTTGGATGAAATTGTATTCATGTATATTCTATATTCACGGCATATTTCAGTTTCATTGTTCCGTGAAGAATGAGATGTGGAAGCACCCATTGGCGTGAAAGTATCACAATCGTATATTTCTTCTTTTACAATTGGAAGATCTTCATAATTACGAATAACCAGAAGGCCAATTGGGTCTACTTATTCTATAATATAATCTTTGTTTTCCATACTAGTACTTTTAAATAGTATAGTTGCATTGTTTTTGGAAAGAGGTTCTATTAATCCATGTGTTATAAATATATTTTCCTTTGCATATCTAGGAATATCATATTTTTTCCATAATATCCTAATGGAATTTTTATTAATAAATCCAAAAACACTTCTATAGTACAATATCTTCTTAAAGCAATATTTTTTGTTACATATAAAGTATATCCCGTAGAGTTTATTCTCTCTTCTTTAGGGAGGATTGCGTATATAGTGAACATTATTATTTTTATTAGATTATGTGTTTGATTTATAGTTATCATGTTGACTTTGACAAATCATCAATGACGCCATCAATCTCTTTAGTAGTATCTGAATAAAATGATTCAATTCCATATATAGAAGAATTAGCATCACTTGATATATCCTCAATAGTACCAACATAAATATCGTATTCTTCAATATTTGATATTATAATATTTTTAATATTTGCAGGGCATTTATTAGCATAATGTCCTTCTTGATTGCATTTAAAACATTTACAACCCTTTTTTAAGTTTTTCTTCTTTATAAATTTTTTCTTTGGAGTTTTTTCTTATACTTAGGTTTCCATTTTCTTTGAGTAATTTTGTATTTAGGCTTCCTTTTCCTATTAAAGTTATTATACCGCTTTCATATTTAGGTGGACATCCAAACTGTGCGTTTGTGTCCTCTGAGTATTTTGTACGGCAATTAAATCCTAGTTTAGAATGTTTAATTTTATTTTTCGTTTCTTTTTTAGCACTAGTGTGTTCGCAAACTCTTTCCATTGTATCCATGCATGCCTTTTTTAAGAGACATGTAGCATGATTTTCGTCAATATTACTTTGTCTTAAAAAGTTATATCTTTCTTGGATTATATTATTCCTTGGGTATGGTATTTTTGTAAAAAAGCCTTTAATCTAAAAGATCTTTTGATCATTATTCTTTAAATGAAAAAGTAATCCAATATATGTGGCTGTAAATTCTTTTAATATACAAATATTGCATAAAATTATCTTTAGTAATTGTTTTTCATAGTCAATGTCATCGAGAAAGTTTCTCCAGTAAAATCTGCAAGAAATAGCTTACACATATCTCCCAGAGCATCTTGTTTATTTTGATTATTTTTAATAGCCGGTAATTGAGTTGAATTCATTTGTTCTAGATTTATTAGCCAAGCTAAAGCATCTCCTTTCCAATAACTTGTTGTATAGTTTAAAATTCAGGAATATATAATTGGGGAGGTAATAAATATATAGTTCCGGAAATATGTTGAAGCCAGGTTAGTATATACTTTCGAATCGTTCTATGGGGAATTCTATCGATATTGAAAGTAAGAGTATCATTGGTTGATCATTGTAAAAGTTCTTTAAGAGTTTGTGAGAAGAATGATGCTTAATCCAGTCAGATCTAGTACCATGTCTTAGCATTTATGGATAGGGATCATCAGCAGTATTTTCATATGTATTTTCATCATGTTCTCCCATTACTATATCTGGATTTGGTACATCAACCCTACACGCTCCTTCCGGTGCGGGAAGCATCATTGTTGATCTACTTGATTCAGCTCCATTTGTGTTTATTTTGAAAATAATTTTATCTGACTTGTTAGATAAATCATATGACTCTATGGAGTCTTCAGATCCTTGTTCAGAATCTTCACAAGAAGAGGTTTCTTCTTTTTTCTTGAAATAATTTATTGCAGCTGAATGTTGTTCATAATATAAATAAAGTTCAACACCTTCTATTTCTCCGTTTAATTCCTTTTCTTGAAGTTTAAGAAAATGCTGATAGTAAGTCTGATTTATGTCATTAACATCAATTTTATTTTTTTCTTCTGATGTATATTTTACCATCCTAATTCTACTTAACCAATGAATATTTGACATATTTTTCCCAAACACTCCATTAAGAGTTTTTCTATACAATTTGTGTCTTAACTCTTTAACATATGTTTTTATTTCTTGAAGTAAATCAACCATTAAATTTTGAATACCATTTTCGGGATTCTCATGAGTAGGTATATGAATTATATGTTCATATAATTCAGATTCCAAATTGAAACGACGTTTATGTTTGTCAGGGACAATAAGCATATTCTTATCCATTTAGAAAATCTTTTCGAACATAATTGAGTTATAAGCTTTCAGAATTTTATATATATAATTTTTGTAATAATAAATGCTTAATCCTTACTTTTAGCAAATTTAGTTTTGACCCTAAATTAAGCGGTTAGACACTATACCCCAATTCTATTTTGTAACAAACCATGGATTTATGGCTGGGTTAAGCCTCGAATTAAGGTAACCACAAGCTTATATCGTCACTTCACCTAATTAGAGCACAACATGGTTTGTTTCCTACACCTTGCGTAATAATTTTGCTAGAAAGTTTGAATTATGATTTATAATTTTTAAAGTAATATTTATATAGAAAAACTTAAACTCATAACCTAATTATGTTCAAAAGAATATTTTTAAGCTGACATATCCAAAAGAAGTTAAGAAAACACTGTTGATATCAACATTTTGATTAATGCCAACAAGAGAAGATAGAAATGGAAATCATGTTATAGAGATAAGGTTATATATAAGTTGAGTCATATCAAAATCATGTTAAAATCTATCCTCAAGTACAAATATATATATATATATATATATAAACCTTTAAAAAGCCAGAAATATACAAAAATTGTTCTACCAGTCGACTGGTAGAAAAACGACCAATCGACTGGTCAGTCTGTTTTTGTATATAACAGCTAGTTTTGAAAACATTACATATACGATTTATTCAACCAGCCAACTGATGATTTTTAACCAGTCGACCGATTCGAAACAACAAATATTTTTCTGAAGGGTTGCTTCTATTCATGAAGAGGAATCTTTTCATTTGCAAAAGGAAATGGGCGTTTCTTTTGATTAAGACTCTTCATGAAGTATATCTACCTTTCTACTGTTATATAAACAACTTCAAACATGATTTACAATCACCGATCTTGCTGATTATAATTCTGTTCTCTCCATTTCTGAAATTACATTCTTTGCAAACAAAAGCTCTCCTAATTCAAATACTTGTTGAATCCTTGATTTGATTCTTAATATCACTTGATTCAACAAGAAATTTTCTTCCTTAAATCTTCACATTCAAATCATATATTCGAGGACTAGATTATAGGAAGGTTGTACTTAAACCATTGGCTATCCATGTTGATTCAAGAACACAAAGCAGAAGTCAAAACACTTGTAATTGTTGAAGTCCTGTGTTAGCCTTCTTTTTGGTAAAAGATGCAACGGGCCAAATCGAAGCCCAAACGCGCAACCAATCAAGTTAGATAGATCGCGTTCCAGAAAGCCCAGCAGAAGCTCGGCCCGAAGAAGCCACGCATCGGACCAATCAATCCAATATCTCACTCTGGAAGACTCGCTCTCTCAGTCGACCAAGAGAACTGCTCTCGCACAGGGAGTATCGACCGAGCATTTCAGGTTTACATGAAATATCCAGCTGAGCTATTCAAATACTTGGCCCGACTCTCAAGGAAGAAAAGGCAGTCAACCACATCCAGACAAAGCTCTACTTTTGATACACCTCACCATGGATGCCACGTAAGCTGCAACTTCTGAGGATACTATTTATGAATAGTGGAACCAGTCTTCCAGCCGCTATTCTATCCAAGGGATGAGCTCCACACGTCCAAGTCTTCCCAGAAATGCCGAGCCACGTCACAACAGCCCAAGCTGCCATCTCCGCCTATAAATACTTCAAAGCTTAAAGAGAAAAGGAATCCTTTTCGGCTGATACTTCTTCTTCTTCCTAGAAAGGCATTATCTGAAAGAGAAAAAAGTCATCTTCTTTCTTTTCTCCAAATAGAAAAAGCATTGTACTTGTAATCTAAAGTAAAAGTAATATATAAAGTGGATGTAGGCATAGTCTTTGCCGAACCACTATAAAAAGACTGTGTGTTTTCCCCGTTTCCTCTACTTTTTCTGTATTTTATAATCAATATTCGTGTGCTCTTCACAAGATTGGGTTTTGAACGTCACCAGTGACCAACTTTTGAAGTCAATACTTTGGCGCGCCAGGAGGGGAAGCTTGCCTTAGTCCATGGTGAACAAACAAAAGAAAGATACAACTTCCTCTCATCCCGCAAACGCCGATGCGACTGATACTAATGCTACAGAAGCAAGCCATGAAGTTTCCTCTCATGAAGATATGTCTTGATTTCTTACCCGGGACGACATGGATAAAATCATGGTCGAGTTCAGAGAACATATGACATCTCCTGATAAACTCCTCGAACAATAGCAGCAGTTGATGGATCACCTTCTCGGTCGACTGGAGACAGGATTGAACGCTTCAACATCAATTCCTCCACCGACCGGGACTGGGGCAACAACTAATCCTCAGTCTGCACAGAATCAGGACGTTGATCAGGCTACACTTTTATTTCATCCTGGTTTTGTCCCACCAACCGATCGATCACAACTAGGAGTATCACTTCCAAAGACCAGTGCAGCTGCAGCAGCAGAACCCCAGGAGGCTCGCGTTCAAGATCTAGATCGGTAGAACACTTTGCCTCCACTCTTGGGAACAACTCGACCTATCGACCTAGTCGAGCAACCACCGGGTCCATCAGAATCAATGCCATTCCCATTACAACCCAGAATATTACCATAGACCAGTCTAACCACTCTTCCCCTTCAACGAAGAGCTGGTGCGGCCTTCCCTTCGAACCAGGGAAGCCACCCCACTTTATCGGTCCTCACAGTGGCAGAAGAAAACGCTACCGTAGACCCTACTAACCTCGCTCCTACCGGAGGCATCCCCGAGCTCCGAACATCACATGTTATGTTGGATCAGCCTAAGCCCTCTGTTATGGGTACGGCCCGACCTACTACTCCTCAGGTTCAAGAGGGGCCAATCTCCCCAGAACCACCTACCAGAGCTCACCTTCCCTCACATTTTCACTCAACTCTCGGAAGACGGGCCCAGTCAACGGCCGCCCTCCCGAGCATGCTTTTGTTGGATCGTCGTACCGAAGTTCTCCCAGATGCTGAGCTAAATTCATGGCAACGACTCTTCGGAGATGGAAGTCAGCTTTCAAGCATTATCCGACACTTCACCCGAGGAACTTCCTCGCAGCAAGACATAGATAATGTCAGTCGCATCCCCTTTACCAGGGAAATCAGAAATTCTTGAAACCCTCTGAACTTCAAGTTTCCAGCTGTCGAGCCATACAACAGCCGCACTGACTCCACCATCCACCTTATGCGATACATGCGACATACAGAAGTACTTGGCGCATCGACCAACGTCATGGCTAAGTGCTTCCCACTCTTTCTTACAGACATTGTAGGAATGTGGTTCCGACAGCTGACAATGGAGTCGATCAGAAGCTGGAACACTCTGATCAC
Source organism: Allium sativum (assembly GCA_030737875.1). Taxonomy (NCBI): domain Eukaryota; kingdom Viridiplantae; phylum Streptophyta; class Magnoliopsida; order Asparagales; family Amaryllidaceae; genus Allium; species Allium sativum. The sequence goes on along the minus strand of CM060912.1, from coordinate 932,881,346 downwards.
CCGCTTCATCGAACAATTCAGAGTACATATCTCTCGACCAAAGAGCATTATGTTCTTATCCAGCAGCAAGCAGTGATCAGGAGAAATGCTCAGATCCTTCCTCAAAAGATTCAAAGTAGCTGTAGCATCAGTCGATCGACCTGAGCCATCGATGGTACTTATGGCCACCATTATGGGAGTTCAGAATCGATCAGAATTCTCAATCTCTTTTACCAGAGACCCCCCAAGGATATAGATGATTTCTATTCCGAGGCCGAGCGATTCCTCCGACAAAAAGATGTCAACATTGAGATAGAGAGCCTAGAGGTATTAGCCGCCAAACAACGAGGTCCATCCCACAGCAACGGCCAGAATAAAGGAAGAGGAAAGGCCCTGGAAAAGTGCGAGCATCACGTGCGACCTTGAATCAAAAGTAAGTACGATCTACACTCCGAACTCAATTTCTCTCTACTCGATATCTACCTTGACATACGAGGGTCCCTGCTCAATCCGAAACCACCTCGACGAGAGCCAACATAAATGGAGCTTGATTCCGGCAAACATTGCATATTCCACAACGTAGCTGGACATAGCACCAATAATGACGGCATCTGCGTGATCTCATCGAGGATCGAGTCAGAAAAGGAGAGCTTCCCGAATATGCCAAAAATCATGCCCCGGCCTTGCCGCCATGATCTTCTGCCCAAGCTCCTCAAGTTGATCCATAAGCTCCTAGAAACGGAAAGGACCCTGAGACTAGCACTCTTGGCATTATCATTAATTAGATTTTTTTTCTAATGTATTTCTTTCAATAAAAAGGACACCTTGATGTACACATGTATTATGTTAGGATTTAGCTCCTAGGCATGCTCTAGAATCAATCGATGTCCTCTTAGAATTTCTTTGTAATAATTCATTAGTTGCTATGAATACTCTTTTACAAATATGGATAATGTTTGAGAAACTCTAAAGCCGAGCATGGATAATGCTCGCCCCCCTCTTTTAATGCGGTCAGCGCGAAAGCCTACTACCATATCTTAACACCTACTCCCCTAGCCGAGTGTGATATTTTTTTTTAAGCCGAGTATAAGTGATACTTGCCCCTTCTTTTTCTACACCACGAGCTTTTACCTCTTGCTGGGCACACTAATCTAACATGAGTCGAGCATGAAAAACACTTGCCCTAAGCCGAGTATGGTTAATACTCACTACTATGCCGAGTATGGTTAATACTCGCCACCAAGCTGAGTATGGTTAATACTCGCCACCAAGCCGAGTATGGTTAATACTCACCACCCCTCAAAGCCAAGTGAACTAAAAAGCTCAACCCATCAGCCTTCTCTAAGCTGAGAACGGTTTATTTTCTCTTTGCAGGAACCAACTCTCATAAAGACGATCAACATCTTTGCCTTAATACGACCCAGTTCGGTCGTCGGTTTTCTGGCCTTAATACAACATCAAAGCCGTCAGATTTCTTGCCTTAATATGGTCCGACGTGACCATAGCTGCTCGAAAAATTGTGCTTCGATTCACATTTTAGAATGCACCTTCATCTGTCGAAGAAGATGCATTCTAAGGAGCAAAATGTTAGCCTTATTTTTGGTAAAAGATGCAACTGGCCAAATCAAAGCCCAAACGCGCAACCAATCAAGTTAGATAGATTGCATTCCAGGAAGCCCAGCAGAAGCTCGGCCCAAAGAAGCCACACATCGGACCAATCAAGCCAATAGCTCACTCCGGAAGACTCGCTCTCCCAATCGACCGAGGGAACTGCTCTCGCACGGAGAGTATCGACCGAGTATTTCGAGTCTACATGAAATATCCAACTGAGCTGTTCAAATACTTGGCCCAACTCTCAAGGAAGAAAAGGCGGTCAACCACATCCGGACAAAGCTCTACTTTTGATACACCTCACCATGGATGTCACGTAAGCTGCAACTTCCGAGGATGCCATTTATGAATAGTGGAACCAGTCTTCCAGCCGCTATTCTATCCAAGGGGTGAGCTCCACACGTCCAAATCTTCCCAGAAAGGCTGGGCCACATCACAACAGCCCAAGATGCCATCTCCGCCTATAAATACTTCAAAGCTTAAAGAGGAAAGGGATCCTTTTCGGCTGATACTTCTTCTTCTTCCCAGAAAGGCATTATCTGGAAGAGGAAAAAAACCATCTCTTTCATTTTTCCAAATAGAAAAAGCATTGTACTTGTAATCTAAAGAAAAAGTAATATGTAAAGTGGACGTAGGCACAATCTTTGCCGAACCACTGTAAAAAGACTGTGTGTTTCCCCGTTTTGTATACTTTTTCTATATTTTATAATCAGTATTCATGTGCTCTTCACACGTTTAGGGGTTGAACGTCACTAGTGACCAACTTTTGACGTCAACATCCTGTGTAGTTGCTCAGGCAAGAGGCATCCTTATTGGGGCTCGGGTGTACTGACCTATTCCTTTGCGTTAAGAGAGGGCGTGATAGTGAATTCCGAAGAGAAGCTTTGGGACTAGACGTAGGGCGGGAAGTCGGAACCAGTATAAAATTCCCGGTGTCACTTTACTTTACTTATTACTTTTATTTACTTGTATTATATCATATTAGTTCTTATATTAGTTAGTTAGTATATCATCTATATTTCTGTTATATCCATATAGATCATGCTTAGGTGGTACACACCGAATTTTTAATTGGTATCAGAGCCAGACAATCATTTAAACGTAACACCGTTATCTGATACATAGACATTATGGATAATAACACTAGTACTAGCAATAATACCAGATATTCTGAAGGCCAATCCACTGCTAGAACACCTTTCTTTAATGGCATGAATTATAGTTACTGGGCTACACGATGAGGATATACGTGCAAGCAAATAGTTTTGATGCATGGAATATCACACAAAAAGAATACACACAACCTACTATAGTATTTACAGAATGATCTGCATCTGAAAAAGCAGAGGCTAATGTCAATGCTAAGGCTATGAATATGTTGCATTGTGCTTTAGATAGAAACGAGTTTAATCGAATTTGTATGTGCAACACTGCATATGAAATTTGGGGAACACTTAAAATTACTGATGAAGGTACTAATAAAGTTAAACAAAGCAAAATATCTATGCTCAAGAATCAGTTTCAAAATTTTAAGATGAATGAAAATGAATCCATAAATGATTTTTATTCACGTTTTCAAAATATTTATCACACTTTACTAGGTTTAGGGGAAAAGTATTCCGATTTTGATATAGTATCAAAAATTTTGAATTCTTTAACGGACGAATGGGATAGAAAAGTATTAGCAATCGAAGAAACTAATGGTCTCTCTTCCATGAAACCCGAATAATTGATTAGTAATCTAATGTCTTATGAAGTAAATTTGCAGGTAAAGAAAGCACAGGTACAAGGTAAGAAAATTTTAGCTTTCCATGCTGAGAAAGAAGATTCCGATTCAGATGAAGAAGATATTGCAATTGTTGCTAAGAAGTTTAGAAAATTTCTAAAATACAGAAAAGGCCAAAGTAAAAAAATGTAAAAAAACTCATCAAAAGAACCTGATCCTACTCTGGCAGAATTTCAACTGTCATAAGACTGGACATTATCAAAAGAATTGTCCAGAGTTAAAGAAAAATCGCAAAAATGAGAAATCAAAGAGACGAGCATTTTCAGTCACTTGGGACAACTCGGATTCATCGTCTGAAAGTGATAGCGATAGTGATAGCGAGCAAGCAAACGTATGCTTCATGGCTAAGGATAATGATGTAAGTGATTTTACCTTTGATCAATTAGTAGAAATTAATACTGAAATCTTAGAATCTAAGAAAATGTTTAAGCGAAAATTCAAACAAGAATAACGAACATAAAAAGAAAGCAGAATTTGAAAGAGATATTTTAAAAGATGAAAAAGAAATTTTAGAAGAAGAAATTAGAAAATTACAAGAATCTCTTTCAATAGCAAATTATCAAATTTCTATGTTGAGTCAAGAAATCGCGACTCAAAAGAATAAAAATGATTTATTGGTTTCTGAAAATTATGATTTAAATACTAAACTTTAAATCATAGAGTTAGAAAATTCTAGTTTAAAAATTAAATTAGAAAGCATTTCTAAAAATGTTAATAATTTTCACAAAGATAGAGAGAATTTATCTAAAATATTAGAAAATTCTCAGCTGGTTTTTAGTAAAAAAAAGTACTAGGGTATGATAAAAATACATCTAAGAGAAAATCCATATCTAAAAATTCTAATATTAAACCGAAAGTTTCTAGCAGTAAATTAAATATTTCTACGAAGAAAAAAATAAACAGGAAATATTGGTATATTGATTCCAAAGACAAATAATGTACTTATTAGGAATAAGTATATTAAAAAAAAATAGATTTTGTTCATTATAATAGTAATTATTCTTTCAAAAAGAAACCTAAGCCCTCTTGGGTTTGGCTTCCTAAGTTCTACCCCTTAGGACCTTAACGGAGGAAGTTTGAAATTTTTTAAATTATTTTTTGCAGGTCTCACTCAACAAAAACAGAGGAAAATGGATACTAGACAGTGGTTGCTCAAAACATATGACAAGAGACAAAGAGATGCTAACAAATAACATTTACTCAAAAGAAGGAACTGTCACGTTTGAGATAATTCCAAAGGATACATCATCGGCAAAGGCGATATAAGCAATTATGGTATATCCAATTCTCCTCTTATTTCGAATGCTTTATCGGTTAAGAATTTAAAACACAATTTATTAAGTATTAGTCAATTATGCGATAAATGATTTAAAATATCATTTTATGGAAATAAATGTAGTATTTTTGACTCAAATCAAAATTTTATTTTGAAGGAGATCGAGACAAAAATATTTATATTTTAAATATGGCAGTTAATAATAATCCAAGTACGTGTTTGTTAGCCAAAGACAATGATCCTTGGTTATGGCACAAACGATTTTGCTATATTAATTTTAAAACAATAAACAAAATTTCTAAAAATGATCTTGTAAGAGGATTACCCAAAATAAAATTCAAAACTGAAAATTTATGCGATGTTTGTCAACTCGGAAAGTTAACCAAATCTTCTTTTAAATCGAAAAAGGTTATATCAACCTTACAACCACTTGAATTACTACATATGGATTTATTCGGACCAACTCAAGTTCAGTCCATAAATCATAGTAGATATGTGTTTGTAATTGTTGATGATTTCTCAAGATACACTTGGACTATGTTTTTAAAGAATAAAAGTGATACTTTTGATATCTTTAAAATTTTCGTCGAACAAATTCAAAATTTAACTAATCTAAAAAATAAAGAACATAAGAAGTGATCATGGAGGAGAATTTGAAAATGAGAAATTCAATTTATTTTGTCAAAAGAAAGGAATTTTTCATAAATTTTCCTTTCCTAGAACTCCTCAACAAATTGGAGTTGTAGAACGTAAAAACAGAACTCTACAAGAATGTGCTAGAACGTTATTAAATGGAAATACACTGCCAAAACATTTTTGGGCTGAAGCAGTTGCAACAGCTTGTTATGTTTTGAATCGTGTCTCCATTCGACCTCTTACTAAAAACACTCCATACGAACTTTTTACTGGTAGAAAACCAAATATATCTTATTTCAAAGTTTTTGGTTCAAAATGTTTCATTTTAAATACAAAAGATCAGCTTGGGAAATTTGACTCAAAATCCGACGAAGGAATATTCTTAGGATATTCTGAGCGTAGCAAGGCTTAGGGTATTTTCAATAAAAGAAACAGTAAAATAGAAGAATCACTTCATGTGTCATTTAACGAAAATATTATTCAAAATTTATTTAATTCAGATATTATGAAAAATAATTCTTCACATGATGATGATATTGATACATTTAGAGAAGATGAAAACATTGTTCATAATAACATAGAGAATAATACAACAGAAACTCAAGATAACATCAATAATCAAAATGTTTCTATTAATGAAGTTCGATCTCCACCAAGAATATTACGAGACCATCCAAGTCAAAATATCATTGGAGAAATAACTTCAAACGTAAGAACTAGAAGTCAACTTAATTAGTAAGTATTGTAGCCTTCTTATCAAATATAGAATCCAAAAATCCTAGAGAAGCATCAACTGATGAAAATTGGATAATTTCAATGCAAGAAGAATTAAATCAATTTGAGAGTAACGAAGTATTGGAATTAGTTCCAAGACCAACTGATCAAACTGTTATTGGAACAAAATGGATTTACAAAAATAAAGCAGATGAATTGGGTAATGTCACTAGAAATAAAGCTCGTTGCACAAGGTTATAATCAAGAAGAAGGCATAGATTATAAAGGAACTTTTGCTCCAGTCGCACGACTAGAAGCAATTCGAATACTATTAGCATATGCGTGTCATTACAACTTTAAATTATATCAGATGGATGTTAAAAGCGCTTTCTTAAATGGTTATATTAAAGAACATGTATATTTTGAACAACCTCCACTATTTTCTCATAAAAAATATCCTGATCATGTTTTTAAATGCAAAAAGGCCTTTTATGGTTTGAAACAAGCACCTCATGCTTGGTATGAACATCCCAAAACTTATTTATTAGATTCAGAATTTCAAATTGGAAAGGTTGATCAAACACTCTTTATTAAGAAAGATAATAAAGATATTCTAATAGTACAAATATATGTAGACGATATTATCTTTGGTTCAACAAATGATAAATTATGCCAATAATTTTCAAAAATAATGACCAATGAATTTGAAATGTCACATATGGGAGAACTATCTTACTTTCTGGGATTGCAAATTAAGCAATTGCCAGATGGAATTTTCATTAGTCAAGAAAAATATTGTACTAATTTAAAAAAACGTTTTGGAATGGATAATACGTCAAGTAAAGCTACACCAATGAGTATGACGACACATTTAGATAAAGACGAAAATGGTAAAAGTGTCGATCAAAAGCTATATAGAAGCATGGTAGGTTCACTTCTGTATTTAACTGTAAGTAGACCAAACATTATGATGAGTGTTTGTTTATGTGCTCGTTTTCAAGCTAATCCAAAAGAATCACATTTAAGAGCAGTTAAACGGATTTTACGTTATCTTAGCAGTACTAAAGACTTTGGACTCTACTATCCAAAAGATTGTTCCTTTGAATTAGTTTCATATAGTGATGCTAATTTTGGAGGAACAAGGACGGATCGTAAGAGTACAAGTGGAACATGTCATTTTATTTGTAAATCACTCATATCTTGGTTCTGCAAGAAACAAAACTGTGTTTCACTATCAACATGCGAAGCTGAATACATATCTGCTGCACTATCATGTGCTCAAGTAATATATATGTAGCAAGCATTGAAAGATTTCAACGTAAATTTATATAATTCCATAATTTATTGTGATGATACAAGCGTAATAAATTTATCTAAGAATCCAGTAAACCATTCCGGAACTAAACACATTGATATCAGACATCATTTCTTAAGAGACAATATTGAAAAACAAACAATTAATTTAGAGTTTGTAACTTCATAAAATCAAATTGCTGATATCTTTACTAAACCTTTTTAGAGAACTCATTTATAAGACTCCGACGAGAGCTAGGAATTGTATCTATCAAAGATCTCTAAAAAGTTATTCGATTACTTTGTGTTCATCATGGCTATTTACTTTTTTGATCGATGACAAAGGTAGAGAAAAATCATTAAGTTCACATATATTCTATGTTTTTAATGATGAATTTATTGAGAATATATGTGCCATGCTATGCGTTATGCTCTTAATATTGAATCTTTAAGAATACATGTGCTAACATTTTGTTGTAGGAATCAAAATGGTAAGTTTATAATTTTATCGAACTAACAAAATGTTGCAAAAATTCAGGGGGAGAAAATACTCAGGGGGAGAAAATCAGATATGTTGTCATCAATCAAAAAAGGGGAGAATGTTGATATCAAGATTTTGATTAATGCCAACAAGAGAAGATAGAAATGAAAATCATGTTATAGAGATAAGGGGTGTGTGTGTGTGTGTGTGTATACAAGTTGAGTCATATTAGAATCATGTTAAAATATATCCTCAAGTATGTATATGTGTGTGTGTGTGTGTGTGTATATGTATATATGTGTGTGTATATATATATATATATATCTATATATACATACATATATATATATATAGAAACCTTTAGAAAGCCAGAAATATACAAAAACTGTTCTAGCAGTCGACTGGTAGAAAAAGGGCCAGTCGATTGGTCAGTTTGTTTTTGTATGTAATGGCTAGTTTTGAAAATATTATATATGCGATTTAATTCAATCAGTCAACTGATGATTTTTAACCAGTCGACTGATTCGAAACAGCAAATATTTTTCTGAAGGGTTGCTTCTATTCATGAAGAGGAATCTTTTCATTTTCAAAAGGAAATGGCGTTTCTTTTGATTAAGACTCTTCATAAAGTATAACTACCTTTCTGCTGTTATATAAACAACTTCAAACATGATTTACAATAACCGATCTTACTGATTATAATTCTATTCTCTTCATTCTCTGAAATTACATTCTTTGCAAATAAAAGCTCTCCTAATTCAAATACTTGTTGAATCCTTGATTAGATTTTTAATATCACTTGATTGCAATTTTCTTCCTTAAATCTTCATATTCAAATCATATACTCGAGGATCAGATTATAGGAAGGTTGTACTTAAACCGTTGGTTATCCGTGTTGATTCAAGAACACAAAGTAGAAATCAAAACACTTGTAATTGTTGAAGTCCTATGTAGTTGCTCAGGCAAGAGGCATCCTTGTTGGGGCTCGGGTGTACTGACCTATTCCTCTGGGTTAAGAGAGGGCATGATTGTGAATTCCGAAGAGAAGCTTCGGGACTGGACGTAGGGCGGAAGTCTGAACCAGTATAAAATTCTTGATGTCACTTCACTTTACATTTTACTTTTATTTACTTGTATTATATTATATTAGTTAGTTAGTATATCATCTATATTTCCGCTATATCCATATAGATCCTGCTTAAATCGTACACACCGACTTCTCAATCAATGTAACAAAGTTCGTACTATAGAAAATAGTAACTTTTTTAATGAACTAAATAATAACAGATATGAAACTAATAAACAGAAAAAAAAAATCAATGAATCATACCTAGTAGCTTCCAGGCTCTGGTACCAGATTGATGCAGCAAGATAAGAAACCAAACTTCGACTTAATATTAATACAAACTTATAGCATACAACTTAATATTACAAAGCACTCAGATTATTATAAGATAATTATTTAAGAGAACTAGTCAATATTTTTTCGATGCCTTCTAATGACTTTTTCTGCTTCTTTTATATTTGCGTCTTCCGCTCCTTTCCCATCATAGGTTTAACACGTCTTATGTTGTAGGGTGCATCTGTCCAATATTAAATGATGATTTGTATTCAATTATGTATGGCATTTGGGTATGTGCCCGAATCTGGGAATAGTAGGATAATGCTTTGTGGGTATGCGTCCAAATGTGGAATAGTAGGATAATATGTCATGTCAATTTAATGTGTCGGTAGCTTTTATAGTGTGTCGGTATAGTTGGGTAATTGTTTGAGAAAAAGTGGTTTTAGGTCCACCATGCTTCTGATTAGTCTTGAAGGTCCAGATTGGCCAGTGATTCGTCATCAAACGGATCTGTGTCCAAAATATCACTCATTATAGAACTTGTCTATTTCTTTCTTTCTCGACTTGCTCTTCGAAATATAGTTCTTGAGCCATTGTTCCTATTGGACCAACATTCAGACTATTTAGAAACCGTTGTACTTTGATGCTTCTGTCTAAAGATGGTTCGAACTCAGACAAATAGTCAAACACTAGAACTGTCTTTCCTTCTATGACAGAATATGCTCCAATATTTCTTTTTGCACTATCCTTTTTGTATCTTGGATTTTTTTAATCCTTTTGGTATATAGTATTTTTTAATCCCAAATACTTCTTTTTTAGTTGTGTTAATCAGAAATCCGCGGCTCTATGGTCAGATGATTGTATTGCTTTAAAGCAACCATAAAAGTTTTTATACAAACCTGAATTAGATTCTCTCATTTCCTGATTATATCTGTCTTTTACGATAGCAGAGGTATAAGGTTTTGGTATTCCTGTAGGAGCAGAAGCTTTCTCTTTGTTCATTGAAACAAATTTTTGGACTCCAGTGGAAGTTGTAGCTTTGACTTTGTCTGCTGCCATTGGTATAGTCTGTTGGACTTTTTCGTTGTTTTCTACATTGGGAGAGATTGTTTGAGAAGAAGAAGCTTCTCCTGGTTTGGCTTTTTTAGAATATTTACTACAGTACTCACTATAACACTTAATAATCTATACATTGTGTTGCTGAACAAAACTTTCAACATGTTGCATTCTTTCTTTGCTAACGCACATGTTGGTAACAGGTCAAAAAGAATTTTCATCATGTATGTTCCTATCATTTTTTCTCGTTTTTACACCTCAGATTTGTCTACTGTTTTCTGCACAAATATTTACAACATGGACAATCAGAGTAGCATATCTACTCCAGCCACCACATATATGACCTCACGCATATCATTTTCAGTTTCCTATATTATTCATCATCACAACTGACTGTTGTTTCTATTACACATCCTTACCAACTGCATTAACATTTACATTTTTTTTTTTTTTTTTTTTTTTTTTTTTTTTTAATAATCATACATGGTACTACTCATGTTACATCTATCGCATAACATAACATTTTATACATACTGCCCGTGTGGGAAGAACGGGATACTCGCTAGTTGTACTACCAGAAAGTTCAAACTGAACTTATTTTAGCAGCAGCTTGCTTTTTCATTGCTTCTGCGAACCGCTGAAGATTATGGAACGATTCACCTCCTACATCCGCGCTTCTTTGGGCCATCGTCTTCATCTTCGCTGCTCTCTTCTCAAATTCCTCATCTCCTAACAATTTCTCCACCTTCATCCCAATCTCTTCTCTCGAAACAACTCCATCGTCATCCGCCACCAACCTCAACCCAATCTTCCACTCATCGCAAACATAGCTTTCGTTCACAAATTGGTCGCCAAAGCAAGGCCAGCACAGAAATCGGATCCCGTTCCTAGCCCCTTCCATCGTTGAATTCCAACCACAATGCGATACGAAGCAGGAAACGGCCGGATGGGCCAGAACCATCTGCTGATTAGTCCAACTCACTATCATTCCACGATCTTTCACTCTATCTAAAAATCCATCAGGGTACGTGTTATTCGAGTTTTCGGTGAAGTCCGACCTCACCACCCACAGGAATCTTCGATTGGTGAGCTCGAGCCCTAATGCTAAATCTTCGAATTGACGTTTAGTCATGTCAGCAAGACTACCGAAAGCCGCGTAAATGACTGATTCGTTAGGCTGTTCATCGAGCCATGTGGCATAGTTTGAATCTTCGGGCCAGAAGCCTCCGGCTTGCTTAGCGAGTTGGTCATTGGAGATCAAGGGGCCTATCGATAATATTTTTGGCATGGAGCCAGGAATCAGTGGAAGGTTTATGCCTTGGAATGAATTGCAGAGGATGTACTCTGCATATTCATTGACTAGTCCATTGGTTTTCAGCATAATTTTTAAAATGTTATCCCTGTCCCTGGGATCTTTAAAGCAATTCCAGAAGAGGTTAGTTGAACTGCAGGCGGGCATTCCTTTAAATTGGGTGATCGTTGTTTCTTTTGTTACAACACCTGCATTAATTACAGTTTATCAGTTAGTAAATTCTTAATGAGGGAGATATTCTTATAACTCCTCAAGAATAATGCCCATACACGCAGCATGCTGTTTTTGACAAAAATGCTTGCTAAACTTGAAGTTAATTTACTGTAGTTATATTAGTTACAAAATAAAATGCTATGTACAAACTCTAATCTAAATGTTCAAGCATGAGTAATATAAAAGAAAAAAAAAAATCGCCATTATACACTTTCTTATCAAAATACAAGTGTTGCCTTTTGAGATAAGCGCATGCGACTTACAGCAGGTTTGAAACCAGGTAAAGATAATTTCCCATTGTAGAAAATTAACCGATAAGGGGTGGTATATAGATGAGTATGGTCCTATCTGACAATGGTGCATTCCTTTGGTTGCACTAATATGTCCACAGATAGTGTGGAGCGAGCTCTAAAACAGAATCGTCAAAACTCAATGAAGTGCACAATGGGTGTTCATTATCTACTTAATTGGAGGCAATATTGGGTTGTTTCCTCTTGCTGAGAGCCTTAGTTAACACTCAGGCTCATGATTCATGCCACACTTACATGCCTTCTATTCACACTTTTGTTAGTGTTTCCTGTCGTGCTATTTACATGGTATTTAGCATTCTTTTTATATATGCATATTTCGGTAAATATGCATGCCCTAGGATATAGCAAGCAAGTTCCAGTACATGTGCAGTTAAGATGGCATACAAGATATGATTACTTAAAAAAAAAAAAAAAAAAAAAAAAAAAAAAAAAAGAAGATGTAACTGAAATCTAACCATTTTCATCAATTATGCCATCATCTATAAGAATTTGATTCCCCAAGACGGATGCTAACACCGCTGGAGAGGCCGGCCAAAAGCCTATTGCTTTCAACCCCAATTTGTGAGCTCTTTCCAGCATGTGTGGCATTGCCAAATCTCCAATGAAACAGGTAAACCTTTTTTCTCCTTTCTCATTATTTTTCTGTATTATCTCTTCTAAAAAAAGCAACATGATATCGTATGTGCGCTCGTATAGCCTACTCACGTAATTACGATTCTCTGTAGGATCCAATCCATCATTGACCTTGACTAGGTGAATTCTATCTATTCCGTTGCCCTTCTTCAAAGACAGTGAGTCCATGATTCGGTTGTGATTGAATTCTGTGTTGATGAACGTAATATCGAAACCCCGGCTGACAAGGTAATGGCCAAGTTCCATTAGGGGAGTGACATGGCCTTGAGCTGGGGACGGCAGCATTAGAGCATGAGGCTGTGAGTCCATTTTAGTTTCTTTTAAGCATTACTGACGCGATGTTCCTATTGTTATTGCTTCTATTTATGTGTTTAGCTACACGGTTTACTAATCGTTTTAGGCTTGTTAATCAATGCACGACAGCATGAGATGCATGATTGTTTTTATTATGGCAGAAATCCTTTTGGATTAATATAGATTGACAAATGCAAGATTGTTTCGTGTGTTTATCCCTTGTCCATTTTATTAGTATTTGTTTCGTATGATTTTTCTGTTCTGAATTGAAAGCTAATTATATTAATAAATTAATCCCAACCTTATAATCCATGGTTTAGGTAAAAATACAACATTACAAGTAACATCATTAGACGTATTTTGAACTTGTTGCTCTTTGTTTCTTCAATTAGCTTTTCTTCGCAAATAGAGTTTCCTTGGAAATGTCATGAAACTTTGGCTCGAAGCCATGACGTTTGCTGCACCAGACTTTAATAGCTTTGTTTCGTACGTCTATCATTTAAAGTATCTCTCATTTTAATAGTTCAGCATACATCATGCCTAATCATAATTTAGTAAAAGAAGTACATGCAGGTAAGCCTTGCCATCATATACCAAAAGTTTTATTAATAGTCCATACTTAAATGGTTTTTTTTTTTTCGATTTCGCCGCCTTTAGAAAACTAATCATTGAATTAACCTGGTTTTAAAACTTATTACGGTCATAGCCTAATTTTGGGCTTAAAGGCAAAAACATTTATTTTTCACTAGCGTCATTCGAGATGGCGCAATACAACTTTGCGTTATTTGAAATAACGCTCGGTTGCGCTATCTGAACCAACGCACAAATTTTTTATTTTGTGCGCCATCTCCAATGGAGCAAGTAAAAATAACTGATTTTGTCACTGAAGCCAAAACCATGCTATAACCGTAATAAATTTTAAAACTAGATTAATTCAGTGATTAATTTTCTAAAAGTGGCCAAATTGAAAAAAAAAATCCTATCAAAATGGTCTAACCTATGAATCAACTTGTCAAAGTAGTTCACATATCACATCATAAGAAAACGACTTTAAATGCCTACTGCCTTTCTAATATCAATGCCACAATCAACAGTAAAGTATGGATTGTATAAACTAATGCCTAATAACGTCTTTTAGCTGTTTTCTTCACTGCAGGCATCAATTCTGTTGGAACATACATGATGGTGCTGCTACTTCATAGGATACTCCATAACTTCCTTTCTATCTACTAAGTTCTGGATGAGCTCCAGCCTCCATGTTATGTACATCGAAAGTTTTAAATGGGGACTGGTAACGGTATTGAAAGTGGGGATCAATTCATTGTCTTAAAGTTGTTCATCGAGTGTGAAGTTGCACTTTGTCCGAATGTTGAATAATTTAAGAAAAAACATGAACATGCATCATGCATCGTGCAAATTTTCGCAGTGACATGAAGTTGTATGTCAAAAACGAAAAAAAGAAAAAAGAGTAAAGAAATGATAAGAAGAATTACACCAAGGGAAATTCGCCATTCAGTTTTAGGCTCCTAAGCATCAAACACTTATACGTTTGAGTGTCATTTTCAGACATTTAAGTCTAAAGAAAACCATGTTGTGTATTTTCTCTGTTTTCAAATGTTTGAATTCTCGAGGCATACATCGTAAAAAAGGAGCCAAACATTTGAATACCCCATCCTAACATCTAATACGATGTTAATTGGACAACTCGGTTTTGGTTTTGGGTTTCATCGCTTTGATAGTTTAGGTTCTTTTTGGAGACCCAGATGATGCTAATAAGGTTTATAGTGATTATAATGCAATATGTATAGCTCGGGGATATTGTATGCCGTATTTGGGTAAACATGGTGGTTGGTGTCAGGCGAAATAGTTCGAATGCGATCTGGTTCATATGATTATTTAATAAAGTTACTGGTGATTTTTTAAATGTCATGATTGTGACATCACAGTATGTGGTTCCATATAATGTTGCTCTGCATAGAAAGTGTATATATCCCTTAGCAGTAACCTGAGAAATTTTATATTTTTAGACAATAAGTAGAATGAAACATGGTTGTTTCGGTTGTGCATGTTTGCTTACCTCGATTTAGCTCTATATGGAACACAGTAGGCATCATACTACTTTTAAGCAAAAGGTGATCGACCTTGGGCTACTTGTTCCATGTCCACTTGTTAAATGAATTAATTTCAATTAGGCCTATGTATATCTATTCGGGTCGAATGCAATAGTATGTGGATATTTCGAGGGAGTTTAGAGATGGTATTAAAACTGTCTTAAATATGAAAAACTGATTTTGAAATTGTTACTTTGACTAACTGTAAGACTTGATCATTTTATACTTAGTGGGAAGTACTTGATCTTTCATCAGCTATCTAAGGAATGCAGGCGATACGGAAATGGAAAATAGACCTTTGTGTTATGTTGCAATAAGCTCTCCTTGTTTATATTATTGTTCCAATACAGGTAAATTTGGAGACACTGGCAAATTAGGAGGAAAAGCAGATGTGCAAGGAGTAAGGTTTCTACTTTCTAGCTTTACCCTTTTTAACAATATATAAATCTACAATATTTATGCAACAGTGAACCCTTCTAGAAGATTGTTATTTATTATTTTCATGCTCCAATTTAAAAATTCAACTTTACCATCTTAATTTTTTTTTTCTTAATATGTACTGGCTTTGAGCTAAAAATTAAAACCAAAATAGATTTTCAAAATAAACAAAATAATTTTAAAATACAGAATGTTACATTATCTATCTTTCAAGTAAATTGGATATAAATAAAAAACAATGGATGCAAACTAAAATCAATACAAAAACATGGTCCTAATCGATAGCCACCAACCTATAGCTGTTGATCCCAGACATTTAATCATATCGCTATTACATGGTACCAAAATCAAGTTTACATCCATGAATTGTTCTTTTCCACCTTAACAGAATTGGTTCCAACACGATGAAGAACACCATAATAACGGTTTCTCACAGTGCGACATGTAGATCCAGTCTTCTTTGAATAGCAGCTGCAGCCTACAAAAAAATAAACACACGTTTTGTCCCTTTTAATTCTGTTATAGAAATATACAAACAACATCATAAAATAGTAGAAGAGTTTAAAAAAATTACCTTTACCGTTCAGCTAGCCCCAGATCCGGATGGAGATGTCAGATCCCAAGGAAGATGGTTTTCAGCATGGTTCGGATGGGTAGAGGGTGTGAAGGAAGTTGAAATGGCAGATCTACGGCAACAAAGGGAGGAAGACGTGAAAACAGGAGGACAACCAATGAATACTCCGAAAACGTTATAAGTGAAAAAGCTTCACCACAACTTAAGTATATTGGCATTATAAGTAGAGAGATAATAGCATATTGATAATTATGCAGAGTTTTCATATTTCATTTTCACCACACTTCACAATTGATTTTCTCTTTTTTGCCTCTTTGTTATCTATTCTTTATTCTTTGAGTAAAGCGATACGTAAAGCTATTATTGTTTTACCACTATATTTATAACTATCCAGTTTATAGTATATCGACATGTATATAATATATTCATTTGAGATATGTTGTATGTGAGGCCTGATGTGCTATTTTAACATTGTATTATGATACCGAATCTTATGTTTCTTTGATTTGATGTGTATTTAGTTTCTTGCATGCTTTTGTTGATATCATATTATACTTTTTCTAGCACGAGATTCGATATGATAATAATTATAGTAGAAATGCTATATATTGTTATTGTTTTTATGTTCTATGCTTATGGAACGTAACCCGTGACGCTTGTGAAATTCACTTGCTTGCATGTGTGGAATATGAGTGTTACGAATGACAGTCGCTACAACGACTGATCTTTTGCCTTTAAAATTTGATTATATTTCCTCAAAAGGCGATTTTTCTTCAATATAGGTCTATCATTGATACTGTTTGATGTCCATAATGTCATTCTCGCATCTTCATTTGAAGTCGTTTTCAGATATTTGCATTCATAAATATGGATGGATAATGTATACCACTACAACAAAAACACCATATTACAACGGTGGAAAAACGTTGTAAAATACATATTACAACGATGGGGCAACTGTCGTATATTAAGAAGTTGTAATATACTAAAATCTTTTATAACTTTTATGCACCGTTGTAATATGTAAATTTTACAACTGTTTTCTACCGTTGTAGTAAAGTTTATTACAACAGTTATACACCATTTTAATAATGTCTATTACAACTGTTACACAGTTGTGATTGACAATTGCATTTTAAAGAAAATAGACATCTTTTGCAACTAAAATGAAGAATACATTAAATATAGCAATACTCCATAAGCAAATCACTTATAACAATTATGTGACAACCCGGATTCCGACAGACCGAATTTTTCAAATTCGATCTATCAAAACCCGAGTTGGGTGCTCTGGTATCCTGTAGAAAAAGACAGAGATAAAGAAACATGTCAGAACTCGTAGAGCATCTCACAGCGGAAGGAATTAAAATATAATATATTCAAAAATAGCTTTACCTTATAAATCATACTGTCTAACCAGTATCCAAAGCTATACCATCTCTGTCATGAACCTAACCTAGAAGTATGTAATGAGAAGGGGGTTAGAACATAAGTTCTGTGTGAGAGGACTTATAATAATCTTCTGTGTAACACTACATATACCGTTCCGTATATTTTCTTAGTTATTAGGTTAATCTCGTCATTAGCACCTAAGGCTAAACTCATGTCGTTCTTATTCACATACTAGTATATTAACCTAATATCTCGTATATGTGGATACCCTTACTCGTATTATCTTTTCCATGTATGTGTACAGTCCCTTTCCATTTATCATACGGACTTCATTACGTAACTATATAGTACCTCAGTGTAGTGCCACCATTTCCGTAATTGTTTGGACTGCCACGTTTCCTTAATTCAGTTAGGGTTTATGCCACCTAGGGATACTAGGGATTAAGCTACCTAACGAAATATGCCCTCTAGTCTAGGACACACTACCCAGAGCGATATACGTTCCTAGACCTTCCCCGCGTAAGTATCGTGAACCGTTTTTCGATGACTAGATGCACATGTACTCTATATGTGCTACCCGAGTCCCGTGGCAGGGCAAGTCAAGAAACACGGAACTCGGTCGGGAGCTTTAAGTTGTCTGCCGATGCAGATGCTAAAGTCTGTTTTTCTAGTGGCTATGGTCCCACTCGACCCCTCCCTCAACTAATGAAAGATCATCCTTGAAAAATGAGAACTATATGTCGGCCCCTCTATGCCCCACTAACCTATGGCCAACCGCAACCGCAACCACAACTAGATAACAAGTATATGGTTTGTAGGAGTTCTCCGCCTTTCCGCTGTGCGTATCTCGACTGACTCAAGATGGTAGGTAGACGACGAGTTGCTATCACAGGGCTACTGGTCTCGCCGAATCACGCTGGTCCATCCTAGTCTTTAGGTTGCCATTTATTGCAACCAAGGCATACCCTTGGTTCTTCTAACGTAGACCTTAACCTCTGTGAGCCCAGGAGGATCATCTGCAGCCTCACAGAGGGATACCAAGAGTACCCTCACGTCCCCTCGAAGCCTCGGGCTTCGTAACCCAATTCGTTGGAGCCTTCTTTAAAATCAGACGGTCGTACGCTCCTTCTCGTGTTCTACTAAGGTTTACTACTTAGTTTCTTTAACTAAGGTTTACTACTTAGCCCTCTTAGTTTTTAACTAAGGTTTACTTAGTTTCCTGAATCGTCGTTTTCTTAACTAAGGTTTACTACTTAGTCCTTTTAACTAAGGTTTACTACTTAGTTCTATCAATCGTTCATTTTTCTTAACTAAGGTTTACAACTTAGTCCACTTTAACTAAGGTTTACTACTTAGTTTTCTTTCTCGTTATCTACTTAGTTATTTTAACTAAGGTTTATTACTTGATTCTCTTAACCAAGGTTTGATACTTAGTTTATGTTTACCGTTGGTTATCAACTGAATTTATACTTAACTTACTTAAGTCCATTGATAAGCCTTATAACATGTTGTCTTTCAATTTCATAAATTATTCCCTTTTTGGGTCACAACAACATATTATATTTAATTCATTGTTAAGTATACCTTATCCCACATATATACTGATTGGGGGAACAACCCCCTAAATACCAGCCCCGAAGACCGAGATCAACATCAGATTGACACCTCGGGAATTACTCTACCCAACCAACATATATGATTCAAAATTTACTTCTTCTTCCTTTTCAAACCGCTTAATTTATAATTAAGTATATCTCCTCATATAAGTTATCTTATTCTTCCCTTTTTCGTTCTTATAACGTATCGTATCCCATAAGTCATATTTTCCCCTTTTGTCCCTAGGACAAGTCTAACCTATATTCCTTCTTTTTCTTATTCAAATTTGTAATAGGTTATTTATCATTCCCCATATTCCGTCATTAGTTCAGATTAACCTTTTTATTATTATTGTTTCCATATTTTACACATGTCTTACTACGGTTAAGTCTTATACTTACATGTTTATACATATCTTGTCTTACTACAGTTAAGTCTATACTTATCTGTACCCACTTAACCCTCTAACCATACCCTTGTCACCCACATGTCTTATTATGGTTGGTATTCCTTAATGTATTCATTATGCCATAACGATGTATGACCACCCACATTGGACTAACATTTTGTGGCTGCTGGATGTGCCGGGCGGTTCCGGGAAGTCTTACGCCACAACTTGAGTCCAACCTCGTGTCATAAACCGTTACGCTCAAATTTCCTCCTTTGACCTCTCACATTAGACGTCCAATTGTGGCAGCTGGATTTGCCGGGCGGTTCCGGGCAGTCTTATACCACAATTGCGTCCAACCTCGTGCCAAAGGTTTATTAATATTCGTATTTCGCCCAAACCCCCAAATTTCATGTTATGCAGTTCAAATTTACTTTTAAGCCTATTCAAGTGGTCATTAATTAGACCAATTTAATGTTGATTCATACCAAATTACATGTAACCCAATTACCCAACTTTTATTCAAATTTACCAATTCCAAATCATTTATTTCCAATGGTATTCATATTTTTAAATAAGTTCGAGTCCTATAAAAATATGACTAACATACTAAATCCCCAAATTCAAATCCATGTTTTATTCTAGTGTCATAGGCTAATTAACAAGTTCAAATCTTTTCAATGATGACAATCTTATGCTAAAACCCAAATCGTGTTCATACTTATACTTCCCAACTTGGTTTACACATTCGAACCTTGCTAATGGTATACTATACCCAAACCCCTTTGTAATTCATAACCAAACTCTCCAATTTATGTCATATCCCAAAATCTAGTGTTTCCCCTTTTCGTTCGCAATATTCAATCGTATTCATTTCATGATAGATCTAGGCTCGAGATAGCCTAATTATAAAGAAATAAAGAGGGAAGGATAAAAGGAGGAACGTGATCATATAATAATTTAACATATGAAAACATTACAGATCCAATCTTTCACACTAATTTCATCGCATGTTTTACATGGGGAATGTTTGAACGATAAATAATAATCTTATACAAAAGTTGTATTATAAACCACTCACATTGCTTGTCGTCTTCAAAATGAGTACTAGATAACTCTAGTATTGTTTTCCATCTTTTGCTTAGCTTGGATTTCTGTTTTTGAATCATCTTTGATTTCTCTTTGCGGCATAAATTCGCAAATCTGAATCCATTATCTTCTCTTTAGCTTTGAATCTCTTTTCTATTTCATTGTTGTTCTAGATCTTTTTCTTTTTATTTAAAAGAATAGATGTTGTAGAGAAAAGAGGGGAGAATAGATCCAAGATCTTTTGGAGAAGAAGAAAATGAGAGAGAAGGGAGCCATGGCTTCGCCACGAATTGTTGTGAGGTTTACAATGAGCTTAGGGTTGTTTATATAGGTGCCAAACTACGAATCTAGCCCTCTTTTATTTGTTAAAGAACATTAATGAAGATTTATTTAGCACAACCATTCCTTTGTTTATACCTTAACCGTATAAAATTTGTTTCCCTTTTTCTTTTATTTAAACAAGGCAACAATTTATTTTTCTCTGCCTTTTTAACAAAATTATTATTTATTTATGTAAATAAATACCATACGTTTACTTACACTCATGTTCTTGTCAAATATGGTATCCAACTATGCCTTTATTTTTATTTTATTTTTAATCGTAGAAAATATAGTATGTGTTAACTACTTTACTAAAGGGAATTTAATATCTTTTTATTTTTATTTTATCCTTCTCATAGCCATTATTGATGGCTATTTATTCATTGTTTTTCTATTCATGTCATATTTGAAATGCCTAAATGCATTTACTACATGTACTCTCTTTTTCCATATTTAATGTAACCGTTATATTATCTCTAAATATAACATTAATGTCTTTAATTTACCAATTTCATTTCTTACCAGTAAAACAAATCACCTAATCTCGAATTAGTGTTGCCTCTTATATATATATATATATATATATATATATATATATATATATATATATAATACCAAATACTTAACATTTATTCAACCTCAAGCCAATTTATTAATGTCATAATTATGCATTAACTTTTTTTATTTTTATTTACATGTTTGCTATAAATAATCGTAGGTGCATGCATCTAGTCTCCTTAATCACAGGTGCATGCATCTAGTCTCCTTAATCATAGGTGCATGCATCTAGTCTCCTTAATCACAGGTGCATGCATCTAGTCTCCAAACATTTAAATCGAAAAACGTGCCACATTTATTTCAACCTCTGTCGGTTCCAAAAAGAGTACTTAATGCTTTTTTTTTCAAATACATTGAACCTTTTAAGTGCATGATAATCTCTACAATTTAAACTAAATTTATGAATGCGCATATGAATGTATTTCCATTCTCCTCTTTAAACGTGCATTCCTTATTGTATATTACTTTTCTTTTCCTTAAATATGTCAATGCATATAAAATATTTTTTTTTTTAATCCTATGCGTACATAAACTTCTGCGACTTACAACTTCTTCATATGTTATCCGTTTTACGCAAACTTGGTATCCATCTGAACTAGAATTTTGAGGCGAACGCAATGATGACATCTCTTTTACTTAATTCCTGATATTTAAATTAAGTATCTTTATTTTATTATCTTTTTCTGTTACATACATTGTTATCGTATAAATTTTCTTCTTTTCAACTTATATATTAATTTAAACTGCATATCACTATCATGCATATAAACATTTTTAATTATATCAAAAATGCGGGGTGTTACATTCTCCCACCCTTAAGAAATTTCGTCCCCGAAATTTGGTAAGGGTAAAATCAAATAATCCCTCGCGTATTATACCATCCATCGTGTGTACATCCATTTTTTCAAACATTGTGCACATGTGCAAAGTGAAACACATCATAGTAATGCATGTATGCCTAATTTGATACCACCTATATGTATGCAAATTTTTAAAAACTCTTTCAAAACATGATGCTCACATCCTAAATATACTTGCAGTTCTATATGAATGCAATATTTTTGAAAAACCAAAACATTTTTCATCCAAATTTTCCCACACTCTTAAATAAGAGCACGGTTCATCCAATTGTTGCATCCAAACCCTACCAACCATCATTAAATTCGAAATTTTGAAAAATCTATTTTTTTTCCAAATTTGATTTCTTATGTTACAAAAAGGTATAAAACGGAAAAATTTACATTTTCCGTTTTTCTTTTATGTACCTTTTCTAGTTGCACTTGGATTTTTACATAGCTATTCTATAAAAAGTTCCTATTTTCCTATCCGAGCACAATTACATAAGAAACTTTTTTTTTCAACATATCTTGGAGTAATTTCATATTTATTCATCTTTTTTTCTTTTTCTTAAGATTTTCAATTTCTTTTCCCGTCACGTTTTGTTGCTTGATTGATTCAGTTGTTTTCTTGTTAGTTAGGCTAGTCTTCTTCTTAAGTTTATTTTTCAACCAAGCTTTTCTGTTTTCTACTCAAACAGTATCTTACACAGCTACAACTATGGGCCTAAAATCTTAGGACTTTGTTACCTCTAACAATCGCGAGTCCACACAATAGGATCTATACACTTGCTTGCCATTCCCTTCCTAGTAGTAACTACTAGTCCATGCTGTGTATTACTAGCCTATACTTTATCTCTTTTTCTCAAGCAACAAACCTAGGTTTCTCACTGTTTATGCATTCTACGGGAATTTTCCATTAGTTTTAACATTAGCTAATCTTTGACCGGAAATTGGTAAGAGAATAATTCCCTAAGCATCAACCCCGAAGACCGAAATCATCATCAGATTGATACTCAGAGAATCACTCAACCCTACCAATCTCCAGTTAGGTTCTAATAACTTATCATTGGGTTAGACTCAAAGTGGTTCTTCAACTCACTAGGCTTTCCTAGGCACTTTCGCGAATTCAATTTTCTCGACTATATATATTTCCAATCCATTTTTCAACCTTTTCTAGTTTATAAGGTTTCACTTCTAAACCCACTACTCTGAAATGATAACATTTTAGTTTTAACTCTATGGGATACTTTCTTTCCCTAATACCAAATCATATTGTACACTTTCCAACCAAACCACCTAAGGGTCTCAAAAATTTCTATGTTTATTACTTTTAGTGTACAAACTAAATATCCCAACTCTTTTCATGTCTAGTGGGCTACTATATGGATCTAGGTTTATATATATAATATATTTATATTTAAGAAAATACAAATACGTTCACTCATTATCTCCCTAGGAACACTAAACCGTAGCTTTGATACCAGATGTGACAACCCAAATTCTAACCTGTATTCCTTAAGTCATATTTTCCCCTTTTGTCCCTAGGACAAGTCTAACCTGTATTCCTTCTTTTTCTTATTCAAATTTGTAATAGGTTATTTATCATTCCCCATATTCCATCATTAGTTCAGATTAACCTTTTTATTGTTATTGTTTCCATATTTTACACATGTCTTACTACAGTTAAGTCTTATACTTACATGTTTATACATATCTTGTCTTACTACAGTTAAGTCTATACTTACCTGTAACACCCCACCTCCGCCAGGGTCACTCACAAGAGAATGCACTAGCTTTGGAGGGGCGTTGTCTAGGTAAACATGCACAAAAATATTACAAGACAGAACATATAAAACAGCGGAAGAAAAACCAAATTTCATTACCTTATAAAATTACAAGGTCTAAAGCCTTTTTACATCAAAATGCCTTTAAAAGCCATTACATTGGAAACCTGTCTTGCAATAGTTAAAGAAGCATAAAACCACAGTCATAAAATATTCCCCAAGCCATACAAGATGACCTTGAACCAGAAGAAGTCCGAGCTAAATAACAGTATTTCCTCCTTGAAAACCTGGGGAGGGGGAAACGGAAGACAAAGTGGCGAAAGAAAACGGGGTCAGTCATAAAGACTGGTAAGTCCTATCTACTTCCAGCATAAAAATAGGTAAAGGTAATGTGACATGCATAAACTGAGAGTAAACATAAGGATGATGACAAGATAGACAAGCTAAACCAAGGTAACAGAATGAACTACTGTATCAAGATAAACTACGGTCACTATGAATCAAGTATAACATCCTAAGGTTCTATCGAGTATAACATCCCAAGGTTCTATCGAGTATAACATCCCAAGGTTCTACCGAGTATAACCCCTAAGGTTCTATCGAGTATAACCCCCAAGGTTCTATCAAGTATATTTGCCCTGCACCTTCCGTACTAGTATCCCAACCCGTGTCATGTGTTAGCTACTAAATGTCCCTTGCCCAATGTCATGAAATGGTGCATGTCAACCTAATGTAGATTTTCCCAACTCGTATGTTTCTTTCCATGTATATGTTTAGTCCTTTGCCGTAAATCCTACGGGCTTCCTCACGTAGTTCTATACTACTTCAACGTAGTTCCATTATCCTTGAAATCGTTTGGACTGTCACCCTTGATCTAGCTGTATTTACTTACCATGAATTCTCGAATGTTCGGCTAGGATTTATGCCACCTAGGACCACTAGGGATTACGCTACCTACTAAACGTTTTCATAACTCGGTTTGGGTTTAAGCTACCTAGGACCGCTAGGAATTACACTACCCGTCAACCACGCCCTTTTTCCCCTGTATGTATCGTGAATCGTTTTTCCATGTCTAGATGCACATGTATCTCAATGTGCCATCCGAGTCCCGTGACAGGGCTAATCAAGAAATACAGGACTCGGTCGGGAGCTTTAGGTTATCTGCCGATGTAGATATCAAGGTCTGTTTTTCTACCGGTGGTTATGGTCCCACGTGACCCCTCCCTCAACTACTGAAAGGCAATCCAAGAAAATCATGCACGAGAACTATACTTCGGCCATCCATGCCTCACTTTCCTATTGGCCAACCTCACCCATAACTAGATAGCACGTATATGGTCTGTTGGGAGTTCTCTGCCTTTCCGCATACGTACACGATTTACTAAAGATGGTAGGTAGTCGACGACGTGCTATCACAGGGCTAAACTAAGTAATCGCCGACTCCACGCTAATCCACCCCAGTCTTTAGGTTGCTTGCACAGCAACCAAGGCATACCCTAGGTTCTTATACCGCAGACCTTAACCTCTGTGAGCCCAGGGGGATCATCTGCAACCTCACAGAGGGATACCAAGAGTACCCTCACGTCCCCCGAAGCTACCGCTTCGTCACCCAGTTCGCTGGAGCCTTTATCTAAGTCAGATAAACATTCGCTCCTCCTCGTGTGTTTGTTTAAACGATGACCTACCGTATAAGGTTACTCATCTATTTGTGAACTGGTCCAATTCTCTTGACTAAGAATTATCACTTAGTTATCCTTAACTAAGGTTTATCACTTAGTTTCCCTTCCCATTATCCTTATTAACTACGATTTCCCACTTAGTCCCCTGAACTAGGGTTTTGTCTAATGGGTTAAGTGTTGTCATTCGAGTTCATGACTTACCCCGCCTACGAATCATGTCAGAATTGGCTAAGTATTCAAGTTCAAGACTTATCCCTACAAACCATGTATCAAGTTGGTTAAGTATACCAAGAAGTTCATGACTTAACCCTAGATTATCATGTTAGATTGGTTAAGTATAGGTTAACTTGACCCTATCAAATTACCGTGTCAGATTGGTTAAGTATAGGTTATCTTAACCTCATCAAGCTACCGCGTCAGATTGGTTAAGTATAGGTTGTCTTAACCTCATCAAATCATCGATTAAAATTGGTTAAGTGTAGGTTAACTTAACCCCATTAAATTATCGAGTTGGATTGGTTAAGTATACTTAAGAGGTTCGTGACTTAAACCTATCAAATCATCAAGTCAGATTGGTTAAGTGTAAGTTAACTTAACCCCATCAAATTACCGAGTCGGATTGGTTAAGTGTAGGTTAACTTAACCCCATCCACTAGTCGTATTTATAATGGTTAAGTATCATTCTTGTGGGTTTACTTAACTCTACCACGCATCGCGTTATCCCAGTTGGGTGTTATCAACCCATTTAGGTTAAACTAACCCATCCGCTAATCATGTTATATGGTTAAGTGTCTTTAAGTAATCAAGTCCGGTCTTACTTAACCTACCCATTCATGTCATATCGGTTAAGTGCCATTATTCAAACTAACTTAACCTTATCATGTGGCATTAAGTAAATTAATGCACCCCAACCTCTCACATTAGACTTTGTTGTGGTTACTGGTTACGCCGGGCGGGTCCGGGCAGCTTTACACCATAACCTAGTCTAACCTCGGGTTTTGAGCGCGATATGACCAACTACTCACATTGGGTCTTATTGTCTGTAGCTACTGGATTTGCCGGGCGGTTCTGGGCAGATTTATGCTACAGACTCAACCCAACCTCGAGTTGGCAATTTTCATGTTTTCCTACTTGTCATGTTCATGTCAAATTTAGGCTACGACAAAGTCCACGTTTCCCACTTATGCCCATTGTCCCATTACTTAATTCATGTTAAGTTTCATAGCCCATCTCAAGTTTTCCTAAACTACCCAAGGCGTATTCCCAACGCAAGTGAAAGCGAGTCAACATAGTAGGAATAATATGACAACATATTGGCCTTAAACATGTATGATAGCATAAAGGGATTGGCCTCAAATATGTATGATAGCATACAAGGATTGGCCTCAAATATGTATGATAGCATAAAAGGATTGGCCTCAAACATGTATGATAGCATAACACTAGGTTCATCATCATAAGCATGTAAATGGTCATGAGGGGTTTAGGTTCTTTTACATGCATAAGCCCCCAAGTCAAGTTCATATGAATGTTCCACAAGTCAAGTTGTTCTAAGAGTTCATGCTGACATTCCACAAGTCAAGATTCAATCTTGCATGATAAACTAGGTCAAACACAACATGAGTGGCATGATTTAATCACTAAGAATTAGCCCAAAGTCATAGGTTCAAGAGAGAGGCAAGACTAGATTCACATAGACTAACATACTTAGGTTTTCATCTCATTTTATTCCATGTCAACATTAGAACTACCGTTTAGATCTAAAAGTATCTAGAACTTACATATCGTGGCTAGAGGATTAAGAGAAAGAATTTGTCGTAGAACGGTGTAGGAATGATGCTCTACTCCCTTGATTTGATGTAGAAAGCTTGCTCCTTTGACATGGATCTAGTTTGAATGCTCAAGCCTTTGAAGTTGGAGATGGAGGCCATGATCAAGAGAGATTTGGGCAGCACTTTGTTGCTAGGATGATTTTTAGTGATTTAGGTTAGGTCTTAGGGTGTTTTTATAGTAGTAGGAGCTAGTTTAGGCCATAGGATCAACCCTAGAATAGATCTGAGCCATCAAAAATCGTCACAGGCCAACAAACCAGACCACAAGACCCTGCACGTGCACACAGGCCGACCTGGCTCGACCAGGGAGGTCGACCCCCAGGTCGACACCCAGGTCGACTGGGCAGTCGACCTGGTCCCTGGGGGGTCGACTCCTCAGTCGACCTGGGGCTGGGCGGGAAATTTTTCCGCCCAGTCTGTTTGGGGCCAAATTCGAAAATTTGTTTTCGTTTTCTGATTTTTCGTGAAACTTCTAGAGGCCATATCTCGGTCATACGGACTCCGATTTACGAAATTTCGGACTCGTTTCCAACCAGAATTCCGAGACGAACGCAACGGCGCAACCCGTTTCTCTTGATTCTTATTTTAAAATTTAATTCTGCCTCGATTCTTGTCTTAACACGTTATTAAAATTCAGGTTGTTACATTCTCCCCTCCTTTAAGGATTTCGTCCCCGAAATCTCTAAGTTAGGAAGAACGTATCCTACCATCCATCATCCATCTACTCAAAACATCATCCACAAGCAAACATTATCCTTAAGAGATTTCTAATGCTGTATGAACATATGCAAAAAGTGTGTGTCTATGTTCCTTATCTAATGCAAATGATCAGGCCTGATTGATCTTCTAAATGCAAAATATGTTTAGTGCCATGAATCCATATGTATGCAAATAGTCATAGTCACATAAACACTATATGTGTGCACAACCATTCATCTATATGCAATATTCACATGATAACACATTCAAATTCATCCATAAACAAGTATAAACACGTATACATATGAAATATGAAATGTGACTGAGTCGATCTAGTGCCTAGTGTGTATTCGCGCATCCACGAGCAACCACTTGCAACCACTTGCAACCATATCAATCATAACATGTTTTCAAATACATGTTTACATCCACAGGGTTCTACGTAAGGTCCTCAAGATAGGACCGAGAAGATAAGCAAGATAAACTCCTTTTGGATTACAAGAAATCCCTTTCTAAACCCAATCCATATCCTATAAAGCCCAAAAGGTTTTGTAACAACCCGTATTTTCAATAACCTGTTATAACATAAATCGAGGCAGAATTTAATTCTAAAATCTGAATCAAGGGAAATGGGTTGTGCCATTGCGTTCTTCTCGGAAAAATACGCGAAATAGAGTCTGAGTTTTCGAAAATCGGAGTCTGTATGAAGAAGATATGGACAAACGAAGTTAGGCAGAAAAACCGAAAATCAAGCCATAATGCACTGGCGCACTTGTGAAGTGCGCCAGTACAAAAATACACTGGCGCACTTGGGAAGTGCGCCCGTGTCAAGCCAGAAACCTGCACAGCTTTCTGGCTTGACCCTGGCTGGCTTGGTGCACCTGTTTTGGTTCTCTGGTCTGTTATGCTGGCCTATGACGATTTTTGATGGTTTAGATCTAAACTAGGGTTAATCCTATGGCCTAAACTAACCTAAACTTCTATAAAAGGACCCCTAAACCTAGCCTAAATCATCATTTTTCATTCATACAACTAAACTATGGCAAAATCAATCCTCTCATGGCCTCCACTCTCTTCATAAAATTCTAAATAAATTTCTATGAGAGATTTTGCATGCATACAAGTGTTTTCAAGCTTGTATGAGCATCATTAGCTTGCATTCAAGTCAAGTTTCCACATTTACATCATAAAGCAAGGGTTTTTAGTGATTTAGAGCTTGCATTTTGGGTCTAATTGGTTGCATAAGGGCTTTGTCATATTTCCTAAGCATAGTAAGCCCTATTCTACTTTCATACTTAAACTCTAAAGTTAAATGTATGATATGCAAGTTTGCCATAATACGCAAGTTTACTATGATGTGTTATGCAAGTTTACTATGATGTGATATGCAAGTTCATCAAGTTATGTTATGCAAGTTTGATATGCAAGTTGTCATATGATATGCAAGTTATGTTATGCAAGTTTGATATGCAAGTTTACTATGATGTGTTATGCAAGTTTACTATGATGTGATATGCAAGTTCATCAAGTTATGTTATGCAAGTTTGATATGCAAGTTGTCATATGATATGCAAGTTATGTTATGCAAGTTTGGGTTGATCATTTGGCTCATGTTATCATGTTATGCAAGCTTATCTTGGGCTTATGAACATAAAGCTTCAAGCTTTATGCTAAAGGTTGCATTTTGGCAACATGTAAGTTATCATATCCCTTATGATAACTTGCATGTGATGCCAAATGCGAACTTATGGCCATTTTACATGTCATTTATCACCATGTATCACCAATATGCTAAGTTTGGTTTTATGCATGCTTTTGAGGCCTAAAATGTAATATGCAAGTATATGAACATTTCATATGCCACCATGTTGAACTTGTGGCTTCAACACCTTTATGTCATGATTATGCCAAGTTCCCTCTTTCTATCCTTTATGCGCTATTGCAATATGTAAGCGATGGGATTGCGTTTGGGGTTGGGTAAACTTAAAAGACATAAAAACATAAGCTTGGGAATTTACCTATTAAGTTAGGTCTACCCATTGGGAATTTACCTATTAAGTTAGGTCTACCCAATTGCTTGAAAACTTGTAATGTGTTTTGGAAACATGGTGGACATGACACTTAGAAAATATAAGTGTGACCAACTCGAGGTTGGGTTGAGTTTGTAGCGTAAACCTACCCGGAACCGACCGGCTTAACTAGTTGCTACAAACGATAGGACCCAATGTGAGAAGTTGTTCATGTTGTACCTTGAACCCGAGGTTAGACCAAGTTGTGGTGTAAAGCTACCCGGAACTGACCGGCTTAACTAGTAACCGCAACAAAGTCTAATGTGAGAGGTTAAGGCGCATTAAATTAATTAATGCCTCATGATTAGGGTTAAGTCATGGACCGCTTGAATACTTAACCAATTAAACACGATGGGTTGGTAGGGTTAAGTCGTGAAACTTGGGTACACTTAATCAACTTGGTACTTGAATGGGTTGGGTTAACCACGTTTAACCCATTAAGGAAACCCTAGTTACGTGGTCCTTTGCACCAGTAACCCTCTTAGTTGTATCATGATACCCTAGGGACTAGGCTAGGGAGGGGCACGATTACTGGGATGCCATGTAAGCGACTAAAACGACGGCTGAGTAGGTGCGCCGGTGTAGGTTCAGGCGGGCCATGGTCGTGCACATGGTCCGAAGTTGAAAAAGCAGGCACGGGCACCAGTAGGTTTAGACTGTGCGTGCATTGATTTGTGTCAGTGGTTGACACCCTAGGACTTGATACACCCTAGGGTGGACCTAGCACAGTTTAGCTACACTTCGTAGTTGGGCCGTATGACACCGACACTTGACGAGTTAGGCTTATAGGGAGCCGATCGACTAGACCGTGCTAGTTGGACCTTGGTTTGGGTCATTCATGATGTTGGGCCAAACTTGGGCCTGGGGATTACTTCTAGTTTACACTTTGGACCTCGTATTGGGGTCACTTCATGTTATTGGGCCAAAGCTTGGGCCAAGGGATCAATACTTGTTTATTCAAGTCATGTTAGTCTGCTAGTACACCTGTGGTGCAAAACCTTAATCCCGATTATGCGATGACACCTTTATCTACCTTGTTAGTTAATCACCATGCTAGTATGTTGTTATCCTTATGATCATACCTGCTTCTCATGCCAGTTAACTTTATCAGTTTACATTGATTGTAGCGGCCCGTCCCGCACCAGCCTGCATTTCCTTCGAAAGTGCGCTGTACACATGCCCAGCTAGCACAGAACGGTCGTCAGAAGAAAAGAAAGAAGAGAATGAACTAATCAAGAAACCTGTAGAATGTCTCACAGCGCATGGAATAAAATATAATAATAACATACTTGACACAAAACAGGCGAGACAGTGCATAAGCTGATAACTAAAATCAACATCAATCATCAAAGCAGCGGAAATCCAAATACAGCTTATTACAATTTTCCAAATTACTGTCTCTAACACAAAAGAAAGCTAAAGTAGAAGATACACCAACAATGCCCATGTAGTGATCTTCAACAACACAGGGAGAATATTATGTATATAGTACGTGGAAGCCTCCTGCTCGTCTTCGGATCATCTACCCGTGCATCACCAGCTAACCTGTCTCTAGTCTGCTCGTGTGAGCACCCAGAGTAATAAGAAGAGACATAAAACTCTGGGTCAGACATAAAGCCTGGTGTGAGCGATAAGCATCTAAACAAAGTAATAACAGGTATACTAATCCATACCTGAACCTGGACCTGCAACCAAAGAGTTAGTACCACATACCGTACAATACTCCAAGGTGCCATAATAAATAGTGTAAGAATACGGGGGTGGGGTGTGCATGTCACAATAATAGCAAGCAAATCATCCATAGCAACCATCCTCACGTCTCTCACTCAATGCGTAAAGTATACGACATCTACCACTTTGGAACACTAGATAAACTGAGGTAACGACGAATCCCGACTTGTAAAAACCCTGCTGTGACCAAGCCAAACACTTGGTGTCATGACCAAACATTTCAATGACCCACTTCATTGGTCGTAGCCCTTGGTTCTACCGATGCCATAATGGCCCTGAATCCGCCTTCGCACCTCCTACCATAGTGGTCCAAAGCTATAGACGTCGATAACTCCTTAGCACGCGTCCCGCAGCAAAGCCCAACCATGAAGTGAACTCGTTGATTCCCATCTGAATCTTAAGCTCTAACTTCTCATTTGGACTTCCTTTGCATCTCGGGTTTGGTCGAATTGGAGTGGGTCTTCAGAAGAGTTATCGCGCATTAACAGTCCTAGAATTCTGTTCGGTTCGGTAGTCATCACCATCATCGGGTCGGGTCGGTAGTCCACTTTGGGTCGGGTCGGTGTCTCCCTCCGGGTCGGGTCGGTTTAGTGATTCTCCCCCTTCAGATATAGGTTCGGTTCGGGTGCCTCTGCTTGCGTTCGGTTCGGAGGTAGTTCATCCGATCTGATTCTTCCTGCTTGACTTATTTGCCTGCTCCGATCCGTCCTGTTCTCTTCCTCCGATCCGGTCTGCTCCCTTACTCCGATCCAACCTGCTCCATTGCTCCGATCCGATCTTCTGTCCAACTCCAACTCTAAGCAATGGCCTTCCTTCCTGCCAAACTTCTTCCAGTGGCAAGTCCCCATCCAGTTCGGATTCCCTTGGTCAGTTCCCTAGTCCGATCCGACCCCTTTCTCCGATCCGAACCGGTTCGGAACCTGCACACTTCTGCAACTTTCCAGCGAGCTTTCTACGCCATTCGACGACGTTTTCGAGCAATCTAACTATTCTAATCAATCATGAAACATACCAGAGAGTCATAGCAACATGTAATAACAACCACAAACAGCAAACAACAATTTAAATGAATCAAAATGAATCTAAAGTGGCTAAAACCTCACATTTGCCTATAATCCCTCTTAATCATGTTTAAGCATACGATTAGCAAAACACATCGAAATTAACCCAAATTTCTAACAGAGCCTTAAAACATTATTTTAGAATTTTAAGAATTTTTCCAGAATTTATTTACGTATAAATTCGCTAATCTTCACTAATTACCCTTAATTAACTGTAATTAGTGTCAAAACAATGCTATCACTCACCTTTGCCACAACTAGGACCCCAAAACTGAAATATTCTCTGATTTGGCGCTGTTCCCAATCTTATACAGCAGCTCCAACCTTGCTCTGGTGCTTTTTCTTCTTAATTTAATGTTTGCTAAGCCTAATCTTCAATTAGAAGGTGATTTTTGGGTGTTTGAGAGAGATTTAGAGAGTGGAGGCCATGGCTAGGTTAAGAGGAATGAAAGTGGCGGCTGGAAAATGTCTAAAGAAATGTGTTCTAACCCTAATCAGCACCTATATCCCCCTAAACCCGAAATTCCCCTTGGGCCAAGCTGCTAATCACCCGTTTAAGCCCAATTAAGCTATTTTTCACCATCTGAAACTTGTTTCAGCCATATCTCCCAAACGGTGAGTCCGTTTGGCTAATGTGACCACTCTACGGAAAGAGAAACCATCATCCGGAGCCAATGGAAGTGGTTTCAGGTCAAAATTCCTTTCCAGTCAAAAGTTATGGCCAAAACAGTGCCAACTAGGGGTAAAATGGTCATTTAAAAATTGGGAAAAATCATGAACATGGGAAATGACCCCAATAGTCGTCTCCCAAAGTTACATGATCATACGACTTCGTATGTGACAGAAATAAATATTCTACGATCCTATGATGCGTAGACTACGGGTCGTTACACTCTCCCCCCCTTAAGAAATTTCGCCCCCGAAATTCCTTAACCCAAAACAAAGGATCCCGCATGCCTAACAACCATATAGAACAATCAATCTTGTAAAACAAGCGAACAAGCCTATCCTAGCATGCGGAAAACTAAATCGAAGTCAAAGTCTTACCAGGCAAAGAGTTCCGGATAAGTCTTCCTAATGTTCTCCTCTGTCTCCCAAGTACAATCATTCTCGTCCTCGCCCCACTGAACCTTGACTAGCTTCACCGCCTTCCTTCGAAGTTGCTTCATGTCGTGCTCGACAATACGGGCCGGCTTGCGGTTCCCAACCGCCTCGGGTTCTACTTCGAAGTCCTCTAACTGATCAGGTGAAATAGTTATATCTGAGTCGTGAACGAGCTTCCTTAGTTGGGAAACATGAAATACATTATGAACTCCTGCCATCTTCTCTGGTAAGTCAATTCTATATGCTAAATTCCCGACTAGTTCAAGAACAGGGAATGGGCCAACAAACCTTGGTGTCAACTTGCCTCTCCTGCCAAATCGTATTACGCTCTTCAACGGAGAAATCTTGACAAACACCAAGTCGCCAACGGAGAATTTTAAGTCTCTTCTCCTCTTATCAGCATAACTCTTCTGCCTATCCTGGGCAGCCTTCATTCGTTGTTGAATGATCTTAATCTTATCTGAAGTTTCCCTTACCACATCTGGTCCAAGCATAAACTTCTCGCCAGTCTCTATCCAACATGATGGTGAGTTGCATGGTCTTCCGTACAGAGCTTCAAACGGAGCCATACCGATACTGGATTGGTAGCTATTATTATATGCAAACTCTACTAGATGCAAATGGTCATCCCATGATCCACCAAAATCCAATATACATGCTCTCAAGAGATCTTCCAAAATACGATTCACCCTTTCCGTCTGACCATCGGTCTGAGGATGATATGCGGTACTGAGATGTAATTCTGACCCTAGCGCCTCTTGCAAGCTCTTCCAAAACCCACTAGTGAACAACGGGTCTCGGTCGCTCACAATGTTTTTAGGTACTCCATGAAATCTCACTATCCACTTCATATACAATTCTGCTAACTTAGCTGCCGTTCTAGTCGATTTGACTGGTATAAACCTTGCACTTTTAGTCAGTCGATCTACAATTACCCAAATGCTGTCATATCCCGATCTAGTCCTTGGTAAACCATCGATGAAATCCATCGAGACTTGCTCCCATTTCCATTCGGGAATTTCTAATGGCTGTAACAACCCACTAGGCTTCTTTTGCTCGGCTTTAACTAGCTGGCAATTCATGCATTTCGATATAAACTTCCCAACGTCTCTTTTCATCCCTTCCCAGTAGTAAGTCTGCTTCATATCTCGATACATCTTGTTACCACCGGGGTGTATGGTCAACTTTGAGTGATGACATTCTCTAAGCACTTCATCCCTCAATCCATTGACATTGGGTACAACAAGCTTTCCATTCTTTCTAAGCCATCCTTCTCGATCAAGCCCATACTTGTTCATCTCCTCATCGATATCCATCTTTAACTTGGAGATGATTTCCAATAGGTTAGGATCGTCCCTCTGACTAGAGCCGATCCGCTCAATCAAA
Organism: Allium sativum; assembly: GCA_030737875.1. Taxonomy (NCBI): domain Eukaryota; kingdom Viridiplantae; phylum Streptophyta; class Magnoliopsida; order Asparagales; family Amaryllidaceae; genus Allium; species Allium sativum. The sequence goes on along the minus strand of CM060912.1, from coordinate 932,845,758 downwards.
GTGGGTCTGATCGTCAAACTTGCTAACATTTCTGGATCCAATTCGCACTTTGGTCTGAAATCAAACCCCGCGATAAACTCCAGTTGCTTCCATTCAAGGAACATAGCCCCTAAGCTGGCATGTCTTCTACTCAATGCATCAGCCACCGCATTGCCCTTTCCTGGTGTGTATGCGATGTCAAAATCATAGGAAGCTAAGAACTCTAACCATCTCTGCTGACGGAGATTTAAATCCTTCTGGGAGAATAGATACTTCAACGACTTATGATCTGTAAACAGCTCAAATCTTTCTCCCAAGAGATATTGTCTCCACATCTTTAACGCGAATACGATCGCTGCCAATTCTAAATCATGGGTAGGGTATCTTCTCTCGTGCGGTTTCAACTGCCGACTTGCGTAAGCTACAACCCTACCGCCTTGCATCAATACAGCACCCAGTCCGGTACCACAGGCATCCGTGTATACCGTCATCTCTTCATCCCCCTTAGGGATGACTAACACTGGTGCGCTTGTCAACTTGTCCTTTAGACTCTTGAATGCATTCTCGCACCTTTCATCCCAGACAAAAGCTTGATTCTTCTTGGTCAACTGGGTCAATGGTGCTGCTATCTTGGAGAAACTTTGGATAAACTTACGATAATACCCCGCTAACCCCAAGAAACTTCTTACTTCTGTTGCATTCTTGGGCGTAGGCCAATCCTGTACCGTGGCCACCTTCGTCGGGTCCACGGCAATCCCATTTTCTGATACAACATGGCCCAAGAACCTCACTTCCCTCTTCCAGAAGTGACACTTAGAAAACTTTGCTTTCAATTGGTGTTTTCTCAACACCTCCATCGCTACTCTTAAATGTTCCTTGTGTTCTTCCTCTGTCCTCGAATAGATCAAAATATCATCAACGAACACAAGGACAAACTTATTCAACTGATCTCTGAATACCCTATTCATAAGATCCACAAAATATGCTGGGGCATTGGTCAGCCCGAATGGCATGACCAACCACTCATAAAACCCAGACGGCGTCCGAAATGCCGTTCTAGCTATACTCTCAGCTTCCACTCTAAGCTGATGAAAACCTGTCGCGAGATCTAACTGAGAAAATACTCGCGCCACTCAACTGATCAAACAAATCATCTATCCGCGGTAGAGGATACTTGTTCTTCCTCGTCACTTTATTCAACTCGCGGTAGTCTACACACAAACGAAGGGAACCATCCGCCTTGGTAGCAAACACAACTGGTGCTCCCCATTCAGAAACACTCCTTCTGATAAATCCCTTCTTCAAAAGATCGCTGACTTGCACCTCGAGCTCTTGCTGCTCTCTTGGTGCCATACGACGAAGTGGCATCACTATAGGCCTGGCATCTTTTACCAAATCAATACGGAACTCAATCTCTCGGTGTGGTGGAAGTCCGGTCACTTCTTCGAAAACATCCGGATACTGGCCAACCACGGGCAAACCTGACAACTCACTATGCGGAATGTCGAGGGAGTTTAGAAAACTAGCCAATACCCCCTTACTGGGTAGACCACCAAACACTATCCTTCGCCCATCATCCTCTCTAGCTGTCACCAACAAGCCCTCACAGTCTACCACCACCCCATATCTTTGGAGCCAATCTACTCCCAAAATAATGCCAAACCCAGTAAAGCCCAAAACAAAGCAATCAAAAACAAACATGCATCCATGACTCGATAAGACCACATTACGACAAATCATGCTAAGGCTAGTCGAACCACCAATCGGGTTCGTCACTACTAAAGGTCTATCGACAATCTCGGGCTCCAATCCCAACCTATCTACCAGGTCACTAGATATGAAAGAACTGGAAGCTCCGGTATCAAACAAAACTCTAACAGGAACATCATAAATAGAAAGCATACCTTGAATGACGACACTCTTTCCCTTCTCCGCCGCAGTTGGGGCATTCGACGAAGAAGGAATAGCATTAAGAGCATATGCTTTCACCATTTGCCTTTCCTTAGGGGGCTGTGGACACTTGTCCTTGTGATGTCCCAATTGGCCACAATTGAAGCACTTCCTATCCGCTGGCTTGGCCCGACAATTACTAGCATAATGGCCCTTCTTACCACAACTGAAGCACTCCACATCTTGCTTATTCTTTTTCTTCTAGCCATCCTTAACCTGATTCTGCTTTCTCTTATTCTGGGAACTACCTTTGCCTCCACCACTAGCTTGTGGCTTTGGCTCATCTGCGGATGCAACCTCAGTCTTCGACTTGGGGTAGAGACTTTCTGATCTTAACGCTTTCCCCACAATCGATTCAAACGTCTCATCGATGTGGTTAATAAGCCTTTCCCCTAAGTACTGATCTAACCCAGTTATGAATTTCTCATTCTTCTTCTCGGCAGTATCAATAAGAGATAACCCATACTTTGACAAAGTGTCGAATTCAGCAATGTACTCCGAGACAGCTCTGCCATTCTGCTTGAGCTCCAAGAATTTCTTAAACAACACTGACTTCTGAGCAGCTGGAATGAACTTCTCACTAAAGCGAGCCTTAAACTACTCCCAAGTAATCTGGTCTTCGGGAGTAGCTGCCTTTATAGCATTCCACCAATTCATTGCCCGCCATTGCAGCTGACGGGACGCTAGCTTCCTCTTCGTTGCATCCTCGATACCCAAATCCTTGAAGATACGTTCGCAACTATCCACCCAATCTTGAACATCCGTAGCCGACTCCGTTCCGTGGAACGGCTTCCCACCAAGACTAGTATAATCCTTATTCAGCTTGGCGAAGTCGACTCTTGGCGCCTGCACTATTGGACCACCACCATTTCCACCATTGGGAGCTGCCCTCTGTACATCTCTAAGCATCTCTCTCATGAGGTCAGTAAACATCGTCCTCATGTCAGCAGCATTCCCATTATTGGCTCCCCTACCAGCACCTCTAGTATCTCGGCTCATCGTCAATCTGAAAAAGGAAACGATTAACGATTCCATAGTGGTGCTAGTGCAGTACGACTTCATCCTTATACTACTAATAGTATATATATATATATATATATATATATATATATATATATAGCTTTTAAAAACCAAAGTAATCACAAATACGCTCTCTCGTATACGTATATTATCTCTCCCTGACAACTTCCCTAGGTTAACTACGCAACCTAGAGCTCTGATACCAAGTGTAGCGGCCCGTCCCGCACCAGCCTGCATTTCCTTCGAAAGTGCGCTGTACACATGCCCAGCTAGCACAGAACGGTCGTCAGAAGAAAAGAAAGAAGAGAATGAACTAATCAAGAAACCTGTAGAATGTCTCACAGCGCATGGAATAAAATATAATAATAACATACTTGACACAAAACAGGCGAGACAGTGCATAAGCTGATAACTAAAATCAACATTAATCATCAAAGCAGCGGAAATCCAAATACAGCTTATTACAATTTTCCAAATTACTGTCTCTAACACAAAAGAAAGCTAAAGTAGAAGATACACCAACAATGCCCATGTAGTGATCTTCAACAACACAGGGAGAATATTATGTATATAGTACGTGGAAGCCTCCTGCTCGTCTCCGGATCATCTACCCGTGCATCACCAGCTAACCTGTCTCTAGTCTGCTCGTGTGAGCACCCAGAGTAATAAGAAGAGACATAAAACTCTGGGTCAGACATAAAGCCTGGTGTGAGCGATAAGCATCTAAACAAAGTAATAACAGGTATACTAATCCATACCTGAACCTGGACCTGCAACCAAAGAGTTAGTACCACATACCGTACAATACTCCAAGGTGCATAATAAATAGTGTAAGAATACGGGGGTGGGGTGTGCATGTCACAATAATAGCAAGCAAATCATCCATAGCAACCATCCTCACGTCTCTCACTCAATGCGTAAAGTATACGACATCTACCACTTTGGAACACTAGACAAACTGAGGTAACGACGAATCCCGACTTGTAAAAACCCTGCTGTGACCAAGCCAAACACTTGGTGTCATGACCAAACATTTCAATGACCCACTTCATTGGTCGTAGCCCTTGGTTCTACCGATGCCATAATGGCCCTGAATCCGCCTTCGCACCTCCTACCATAGTGGTCCAAAGCTATAGACGTCGATAACTCCTTAGCACGCGTCCCGCAGCAAAGCCCAACCATGAAGTGAACTCGTTGATTCCCATCTGAATCTTAAGCTCTAACTTCTCATTTGGACTTCCTTTGCATCTCGGGTTTGGTCGAATTGGAGTGGGTCTTCAGAAGAGTTATCGCGCATTAACAGTCCTAGAATTCTGTTCGGTTCGGTAGTCATCACCATCATCGGGTCGGGTCGGTAGTCCACTTTGGGTCGGGTCGGTGTCTCCCTCCGGGTCGGGTCGGTTTAGTGATTCTCCCCCTTCAGATATAGGTTCGGTTCGGGTGCCTCTGCTTGCGTTCGGTTCGGAGGTAGTTCATCCGATCTGATTCTTCCTTCTTGACTTATTTGCCTGCTCCGATCCGTCCTGTTCTCTTCCTCCGATCCGGTCTGCTCCCTTACTCCGATCCAACCTGCTCCATTGCTCCGATCCGATCTTCTGTCCAACTCCAACTCTAAGCAATGGCCTTCCTTCCTGCCAAACTTCTTCCAGTGGCAAGTCCCCATCCAGTTCGGATTCCCTTGGTCAGTTCCCTAGTCCGATCCGACCCCTTTCTCCGATCCGAACCGGTTCGGAACCTGCACACTTCTGCAACTTTCCAGCGAGCTTTCTACGCCATTCGACGACGTTTTCGAGCAATCTAACTATTCTAATCAATCATGAAACATACCAGAGAGTCATAGCAACATGTAATAACAACCACAAACAGCAAACAACAATTTAAATGAATCAAAATGAATCTAAAGTGGCTAAAACCTCACATTTGCCTATAATCCCTCTTAATCATGTTTAAGCATACGATTAGCAAAACACATCGAAATTAACCCAAATTTCTAACAGAGCCTTAAAACATTATTTTAGAATTTTAAGAATTTTTCCAGAATTTATTTACGTATAAATTCGCTAATCTTCACTAATTACCCTTAATTAACTGTAATTAGTGTCAAAACAATGCTATCACTCACCTTTGCCACAACTAGGACCCCAAAACTGAAATATTCTCTGATTTGGCGCTGTTCCCAATCTTATACAGCAGCTCCAACCTTGCTCTGGTGCTTTTTCTTCTTAATTTAATGTTTGCTAAGCCTAATCTTCAATTAGAAGGTGATTTTTGGGTGTTTGAGAGAGATTTAGAGAGTGGAGGCCATGGCTAGGTTAAGAGGAATGAAAGTGGCGGCTGGAAAATGTCTAAAGAAATGTGTTCTAACCCTAATCAGCACCTATATCCCCCTAAACCCGAAATTCCCCTTGGGCCAAGCTGCTAATCACCCGTTTAAGCCCAATTAAGCTATTTTTCACCATCTGAAACTTGTTTCAGCCATATCTCCCAAACGGTGAGTCCGTTTGGCTAATGTGACCACTCTACGGAAAGAGAAACCATCATCCGGAGCCAATGGAAGTGGTTTCAGGTCAAAATTCCTTTCCAGTCAAAAGTTATGGCCAAAACAGTGCCAACTAGGGGTAAAATGGTCATTTAAAAATTGGGAAAAATCATGAACATGGGAAATGACCCCAATAGTCGTCTCCCAAAGTTACATGATCATACGACTTCGTATGTGACAGAAATAAATATTCTACGATCCTATGATGCGTAGACTACGGGTCGTTACATTGATTGTAGTAGGGCTTACTCAGTCTTTTTGACTGACCTGTTTTCTTTCGCCTCTTTTCTTCCGTTCCCCCCCCCCCCCCCCAGGTTCTCAGGGAGGGAATATTGGAGCTTAGCTTGGATTTCTGACCGCTTGCCTGTGGGATTTTAGCTCATGTACGGTCTTGACATGAAGCTAGCTATGGTTATCACTTATTTTGGGGATAGTACTTATGTATTTCAGTTTTTCAGTAATGTTGTTTTTATCTAGACTTGTGTATTTGGAAAATTGACATTATGTTGTACCAGACTTGTTTTGAAATGGTTTGAAATCTTCCGCTGTTTTTATCTATGTTATTTACTCTGTTTACATATATACATATGTTCTTGTTCTGCCTTGATATATCATTATGCATGTTTACCTGATTCAAACGCCCCTCCAAAGTCAGAGTGCTTGCAAGAGTCACCCTGGCGGAGGTGGGGTGTTATAGGTTTAGTCAACCTAATGGACACCTTCAAACCCTGACATGTATTATTAACCGATGAGTCATACCCCCTATGGAGTTTGCAACAGAAATAAGACCGAGAATAGGACCGAGAGGATATGCATAAAAGATAGCATGCGGGTAATCTCTACAGGAAAACAGGGATCAAGAATATACTCTTAAAAAGAGATATGATGCGCGTATCTTGTCTTTGATCTTCTAAGTCGCATTTCCTTGAGCTTAATTCCATTGTGCTTTGACCATCTTTAACTTCATGATTTCGTGGCCTCTTAACTCCTATTTCCAAATATGAGCTGGAACTCACTTCATTGTCGCCTCTCGTTCCACTTTTACTTATTCTCCCTCTAGTATACTTGGCTCAACCATATCCGTGCACTCATGGTTTCATGTAAGCTCTCCAAAATTCACTAGTGAATCATGGATCTCGTTTACTCGCTCTACGGCATTCCACGCAGAAGAACTTATCTCTTGAAAACAAACAGATGCCAACCATGTTACCAAGTGTACTTACTATAGTGATTTCCATAACTCATGCACAAGCGAAATGAACCATCCGCCTTAGTGGCGAACTCTACTCGAACGGATTACCAACAAATGCATCAAGAGATTCTAGGTAACCAATCATGACAGAACCCTAATGGTTACACGAGACTTCGAGGGTATTACCGGGGCAAGTCAAGAGCCTAACTACCCTCCTTTCAGAACCGAGAATGGCACCCTTACTGGATAACCACTCCATTCCTAGAATTCAACCCATAGCTTAAAAGCATAAGCATTATTCCCAGAAGTCATAGGCGTCCTCAAATCCAAACAAGTCATGAATAAATGGACTGATTCCTCAACAAGATTTGAGACAAAAATGGGATCCTCTACTATGCTAGTACGAAGGTGCAGAGACTCAACTATCGAAGCAGACTTAAATGATGCGGTGTTCAAAGAAAAGTCTTGATGGGATGATAGAGAAGAAAAGTTAAACCTTTCACCGAAACGTTACCATCCTTCTTAGGTACGCTAACAGTGAGAGCATACAATTGCCCTCTTGATGATCTTGTCCTCGTCTCATAATACTTGACTATCTTTCCCTTTTTACCCTACTAGAGATACTCTCTCTTGTCATGGGTTTTATCATTCACCCTTTTCCCCCTTTTGTGGATTAAGCCATACCAACAAGTTGCTTGTACTTAAGCTTGTATCCTTTATCCTTGTTCTTACTATCCTTTCTTATAACGCGGTAACAGGTCTCTCGAGAACTACCTCTATCGTACCGAAAACACTGAGTAGTTAGAAAAGGATTAGTCGCAGTTCAAACCACTGTGACTACAGGTGGAGGAAAGAAAGGAAAAGAGGTTCAATCAAGAAAACAAAGGATAATGCTAATGGCCGTTGGGGAATAGCCTTTAAAAATAAAACTTTCCTTGAAAAATGCTTCTTTGTAAACGGTTTTCAAATATTTTTCAGAAGGTTTTAAAACTTTTGCCCAGTCTGGTAACCTTCTGCTCTTATACCAAATGTAACACCCCACCTCCGCCAGGGTCACTCACAAGAGAATGCACTAGCTTTGGAGGGGCGTTGTCTAGGTAAACATGCACAGAAATATTACAAGACAGAACATATAAAACAGCGGAAGAAAAACCAAATTTCATTACCTCATAAAATTACAAGGTCTAAAGCCTTTTTACATCAAAATGCCTTTAAAAGCCATTACATTGGAAACCTGTCTTGCAATAGTTAAAGAAGCATAAAACCACAGTCATAAAATATTCCCCAAGTAAAACGGTAAAGCAGCCATAGCCAAGAAAAATCCAAGCCATACATGATGACCTTGAAGCAGAAGAAGTCCGAGCTAAATAACAGTATTTCCTCCCTGAAACCCTGGGGGGGGGGGGGAACGGAAGACAAAGAGGCGAAAGAAAACGGGGTCAGTCATAAAGACTGGTAAGTCCTATCTACTTCTAGCATAAAAACAGGTAAAGGTAACATGACATGCATAAACTGAGAGTAAACATAAGGATGATGACAAGATAGACAAGCTAAACCAAGGTAACATGATGAACTGCTGTATCAAGATAAACTACGGTCACTATGAATCAAGTATAACATCCTAAGGTTCCATCGAGTATAACATCCCAAGGTTCTATCGAGTATAACATCCCAAGGTTCTATCGAGTATAACCCCCAAGGTTCTATCGAGTATATTTGCCCTGCATCTTCCGTACTAGTATCCCAACCCGTGTCATGTGTTAGCTACTAAATGTCCCTTGCCCAATGTCATGAAATGGTCCATGTCAACCTAATGTAGATTTTCCCAACTCGTATGTTTCTTTCCATGTATATGTTTAATCCTTTGCCGTAAATCCTACGGGCTTCCTCACGCAGTTCTATACTACTTCAACGTAGTTCCATTATCCTTGAAATCGTTTGGACTGTCACCCTTGATCTAGCTGTATTTTCTTACCATGAATTCTCGAATGTTCGGCTAGGATTTATGCCACCTAGGACCACTAGGTATTACGCTACCTACTAAACGTTTTCGTAACTCGGTTTGGGTTTAAGCCACCTAGGACCGCTAGGAATTACGCTACCCGTCAACCACGCCTTTTTTCCCCCGTATGTATCGTGAATCGTTTTTCCATGTCTAGATGCACATGTATCTCAATGTGTCATCCGAGTCCCGTAACAGGGCTAATCAAGAAATATAGGACTCGGTCGGGAGCTTTAGGTTATCTACCGATGCAGATATCAAGGTCTGTGTAGTGACCCGCATTTTTAGCTGTTGAATAATTTATTTATTTAATTATTAAATATCGATTTATCGATATCGAGAACGTGAATTAAATAATATTGAATATTTAATTAATAATTATAATATAATAAAATATATTATAATGTCAAAATAATCAAAAATATTGGAAATCACAATATTCTGTGAACTGGGTCATCCCTAAGATGTAATTCAGCTTAGAGTTGAATTATATTGACGAATATATTCAATCGACGTCAGTTTGAACGTAGAATTTTAATATAATTAAAATAGAGCCTGAAACGACGCGGCAGTTCGCTATTTGGCGATTCGAACTTCAACTGAATGTACAGGATTCGTTTTAAGCCGGATTTCGGTGAAACAAGAAACGCGTGGAGCTGGTGGAGTATATTTTTCTAATGGAAGAGAAAAATCTGGATTTCGTCGTGTAGATTTTGATTTACGTCCAAATCAAATTTCAGAAAAGTCGCAGTGGAATTCCTTTATAATTTGCGACGCTTTAATTATGTTATGAATCGATTTTCAATATAAATTGAATATCGGGATAATATGGAATTCTGAAATATCGTGTTATAAAATCTGATGTGATATTTTGGAGCTGGATAATATCGTATACGAATATATACGATAATATTAATTTATTAATATTTTATTTAATTATATTTAAATATATTTATATATTTAAACGGTCTGTTCAGCGCTTGAAAAATAGCCAGTTTTGCATACGATCTCCGTTTTCGACGAAACCAATTTTGTTGGATCCGCAACATCAAATTATTGCTAGCTGTCAAGTTTCGTGATTTTTAGAGTCACTGTGTGGTCGTACGGATTTTTAGAGTGAAAAACAGTCAGTGTTTTGACGGTTAAAAATACGTTGTGTGAGCAGACGGAGTCGGAATTCGACGAAACCAGTTGCGTTGGGACCGTAATGTCGAACTCTAGCTACATGTCCAGTTTGGTGATTTTTGTGTATTGTATGTGACCATGGGGATTTTTAAAGACAGATATAAACAGCGTTGGACTAAAATTGAATATAAAAATAATATAAAACCTCCTATATAATCCCCTAACAAATCCTAAACCTAATCTCCACAGCAAGAAATTTGAGCCGCCACCAGTTCTTTAGAACGTGAGGGAAAAAGGGGAAAAATCAAAGAAACAAATCGAAATAAACTTCTAAAAATCATCCCATATATATGCATGAAATCCTCGTCTATTTCTCTTTAGTTCGATGCCCATTTTGTGGTGTGCGATGCAAGAATCTGGGGTTCGATTTTCACCCAGTAAACTAGGGCTGAACGAAACGTGGAGGAGGAACATCGTATTGGATTTCTGAGTTGATATTTGGGTTTACGGGATCAATCAGTTTGGACGCACCATTTCTTGAGTAGATCGACATCAATTTTGGTCGACACCTGCTTCGGTGGTGCTGCGAACGGGATGCCATTTCTGAGCTCGAGTTGGAGAGCGTTGGTATCAATTGGAAGAGGGGTTCGAGAGAAGTGGTTCGATGGTCTCAGTTGGTTGATTCGGGGGAGAATGTGAGGAGGAAGGGAGCTTGAATGTTCGGTAATGGTTTGAGTTTACTGGAGTTATTTCCATCGGGGGAGAAGAGGAATTAAAGGTGGAGAGCGGGCTGGGTTTACACCGTGGGTTCATGGGCCGGGAAATGAGTATGGTGAGGCCCAATAGAATTTTGGTTATTATAATTCAAGTGTTTGTTTAATTATATAACGTATTAACTTGTAATGCTTATAACTTCGTCATACTGTATCAGAAATTCAAACCGTCAGTCACGTTAGGATCGTATGGACGAGCACTCCGCAATGAGACTGACCGGGAGTAAATCCGAGCTCGTATAAATTTACGGCGAAATAAATTGTTTGATTCAAATCAAACGACAGTTTATCGTTCTTTAACGATGAACTGCAAATGTGAGTAAATCTCACTAACTCTGAACAGTTTATATTTTCATGTTGTATTTGTAGAACTGTTAAATATTGATTGATTGACTGTGTGTTGACTGTTTGATTGAACTGCTAGTCAGTTAGTTAAATTTCCGTATTGATTCTGTTTAACAGAATATATCATATAGAACTGAAAATGATGTTGATTTTTATTGTGTAACATCTGTGGATGTAGGGAAACAGGTTGGAGGAATCCGACTGGATTCCTCAACAGTTATTTTATTATTTTTCATATATTTTGATATATGATGTGAATTATAACCTATTGTTGATTGTGGGTGTATGGACGATATTGAACGTCGTGATTTGATATGATTGAACACCGTGACATATCAGAATATTGAAAAGAGAATATTTATAAAATCAAGAGGATTTTATAAAAGAGAATATTTATAAATAGAATATTTATAAATAGAAATATTTATAAATGGAATATTTATAAATAGAAAATACGTTTAAGTGGAATCATAAATTAAGGGAAATCTTTATAAATGGAATATTTATAAAGTGAATTATTTATTTAGAATAAATAGATAAGATATTATAAAATGGATTATTTATTTGTTAAATAAATAAAATATTAAATAGGGATTATTTACTTAGAAATAAATAGGAGATGTTCAAAAAGGAAATAACTGCAAATCATTTTCTTTTTAAATGGAAAGGCTTGTGTAGCGGTTTGGGGATTTTCCCGATGCTCCCGGTACAAAGGAGGTTATGGCGAATTTTTCCGGGAATTTAAGGAGATAGAATATTTTTAAGAATAAATTAGAAAAAGGAAAATATTTGTAAAACATTTACAAATAAAATAAAAAGAGAAATATTTGTAAAACATTTACAAATAGAATAGAAAAAGGAATATTTGTAAAACCATTTACAAATAGAATTGAAAAGGAAATCATTTGTAAAGTGAAGAACCGTTACTAAAAGTAAATCTTTATAAATGAATAAACGTGTTAAAAAGGAAACCCTTTTTAATAGATAAACGTAATTAGAAAGGAGTTAATCGAATATGGTATTCGAATTTAGTAATCGAATATAGTATTCGAAGTTAGTTAATCGAATATGTTATTCGAAAGGAGTTAAATCGAATATGGTATTCGAAGGAAGTAAATCGAATATTAGATATTCGAATAAGGGTTAACCAGTTAGAGCTAATCAGTTAGAGTAAACCAGTTAGAGTTAATCAGTAAAGTTAACCAGTTCAGTTCGAATTAACCAGTTGAGTTAAGTAAGTCGAGTTAACCAGTTGAGTTAAGTAAGTCAAGTTAATCAGTAGAGTTAATCAGTTAAAGTTAGTACAAATAAGATGCCAATTTCGTACGACTGCTAGCGTAATTCGCAGGGCTGCAGATAGCCTAAGGCGGTCGGATGTTTCCTGAGGGAATCAGGCGTAACCATTGTGATCGCTGCGATCTAGAGTCAAGCGAATGGAGATAAATTGAATATTAGCTATTCGAATATAAATTTAAAACAGACATAGTTATTCGAATATAAGTTAATCGAATATTAGTTATTCGATAGAAGTTAAATAAGTCGAGTTAATTAAGTTAAGTTAGTCAAACTGAGTAATCCAAAAGAGTTAGTCGAATGTTAGTTATCCGAATAGAGTTAAAGGAGTTAGTCGAATATTAGTTATTCGAATAGAGTCAAAGGGAGTTATCGAATATAGTTATTCGAAAAGAGATTTTCGAATATAGCGTATTCGAAAGGAAAGGAATTTATCGATTTTAGTTAAATCGAAAGGAGTTATCGATTTGTTTAATCAAAAGGAGATTATCGAATATAGCGTATTCGAAAGAAAGAGATCGAATATAGTTTATTCGAAAGAGAGAGATTTCAAATATAAGTTATTCGAAGAGAGATAATCGAATATAGGTTATTCGAAGAAGAGTTAATCAAATAGAGATTGCTCGAAAGGGAGTTATACGTCGAATTCAATTATATCGAATTCGGGAAAGTAATATTTACTTTCCGGTTTTTAAATCAAGAGTATACACTAATAAATTGGAGTAGGTTAATTATTCACATTAAAGAATAAAGGTTATAATTGAAGTTAGATATTGCGAAAGTAGGGAATATAACGTTATCGTTAAAATCAATGTTTAAATAAAGAAGTGGATTCGAAAATTGAATCTGAGAGTTATGTAAAGAAGTTATTCAAGGATTTTAAAGATAAACTGTTACTATTTCGAAGTTATAACGTTGTTCAGTTAAGGTCTGAGAGGTAATCATACCCCAACTTGATTAACTTCCTTCTTAACTAAGGAATGGTAAGGTTTGATAGTGAATGATGGTTAAGTGAATTAAATAAATGGTTTGAGTTGGCATAGTGATGTTTTATTTAAACATCTGTTTAAATACAATGAAGGAACTTTGGAAATGTTTTCCAAATAAGAAATCAGAAATGTTTTCTAATATAGAAAACATGAAATGGAAATGTTTTCCATTGTAATAACATATATGTTCTAAAATTAGATAATAAGAATTTAGAATATAGGGAAACAGGAGATAAGTATAGTAATGAACTAAAGAGATAAATGTTGAATGATGATTGATTGATATAAGTTCCATCTGGAAATAATATCGTTGTTTGCACACGAGTTTTTCTTTGATAGTTAAATCACAGACTATCAATGTTTTGACCATTTTACGTTGTTAATATGGAGAGACCGGTTGGATTATTATCCGAAGAACCACTCCGTATTGGCATAAGCGTTGCGAATCAAGTATGCTGAATATATTGAAGACAGAGTAAAGTGCAAGCGCTATTGTATAAGTCTTAGATAACAGTGCCTAAGATGGATGTACTAAATAGTGCCTTCGGTTTGTCCAGTCCCAAGACAACTTGTATGGACGAATGCCTGACAGAGTATTCCTAACGAATCATATATGTTGATCTCTTCAACGTATTACGTTTGGTAGCGGAGGAGTTCATTTCTCTTAGCTTCATACCCGTGATACCGTTAGGGAAATCGATAATGATTTGGCGGGTAATGACGATGTGGTATTCCAAGTGAACGAAGATATGATGTGTAAAAAGATAAACGTAGCTTCTAGCCTCACATCCGGTAAATGACAGAAATCGGGCAGGCAGCATGGCTAAGTCGGTCGCACCGAAGTAGGGTGTATAATCACCTATCTAGAGAATATTCATTTGCTTCTTTAATCTATCAATGTTGTCCCATATATATATACGGGAACGGTTGCTGATCCCAACCGTTGGTGATGTACATTCGATACACTCAAGCGAAATGAGTGGTCGGTCATGTGTGGCTGAGTTGCAAGATGTTCTTGTTGAACTCCAGTGTATCGTTCCTAGAGTACACTGATCGGAAGGTGGTTCCATACCTTGTCATAGTTGGAAATCCATTACCCAATACGTGCTTGCGGTTTTGATTATATACTATATATGTAGTAACGTGAGATGCAAGCGTTTCTGCTAGACTGATATTTATTTGTACTTAGACATTATTATAATATCAGAATGATATTGCTTTGCAAAGTTATTTGGATTCTCATAAGGAAAAAAACCCGTTCCGTATTCACGGCGTGGTCTTATGAGATATCATATACCTGTTTTAAATGATTTGAGTTTACTCACACCAGTCACATGACTGACCCGGAGTTTATTTTGTTTTCCCTGAACTCTTGGGTGCCTAAATTTGTACGGGCAGTCAAGTAGTCAGGATTTACAGGTATATTTGAAGAGCTTGGAGCAGGAGGCTTCAGCAATCGATAGCTATTATTTATTCCGCTGTGATGTTATATGTTGTACTCTGAAAATGGTATGTATAAACAGTTATAACTTTGTATTTCAAAAGTTATGTTATATTTTATTCGTTCCGCTGTGAGATTCGTGTTACTCTGATGATGTTGTATGTTCTTCTTCTTCTTCTATTCTAAGTTTCTATCTCATCTATCCTCACCCTCTGTCTTCTTTCTATTAGTTTCTTGAATTTCCAGTGCGATTTGGGTTGGACTTGTGTTATTTAGTCAGCTCAAATTCCCCCGGATTTTCGGGTTACTACAGTCTGTTTTTTTACCGGTGGTCATGGTCCCACTTGACCCCTCCCTCAACTACTGAAAGGCAATCCAAGAAAATCATGCACGAGAACTATACTCCGGCCATCCATGCCCCACATTCCTATTGGTCAACCTCACTCATAACTAGATAACAAGTATATGGTCTGTTGGGAGTTCTCTGCCTTTCCGCATACATACACGATTTACTAAAGATGGTAGGTAGTCGACGACGTGCTATCACAGGGCTAAACTAAGTAATCGCCGACTCCACGCTAATCCACCCCAGTCTTTAGGTTGCTCGCACAGCAACCAAGGCATACCCTTGGTTCTTCTACCGCAGACCTTAACCTCTGTGAGCCCAGAAGGATCATCTGCAACCACATAGAGGGATACCAAGAGTACCCTCACGTCCCCCGAAGCTACCGCTTCATCACCCAGTTCGCTGGAGTCTTTATCTAAGTCAGATAAATATTCGCTCCTCCTCGTGTGTTTGTTTAAACGATGACCTACCGTATAAGGTTACTCATCTATTTGTGAACTGGTCCAATTCTCTTGACTAAGAATTATCACTTAGTTATCCTTAACTAAGGTTTGTCACTTAGTTTCCCTTCCCATTATCCTTATTAACTACGATTTTCCACTTAGTCCCCTGAACTAGAGTTTTGTCTAATGGGTTAAGTGTTGTCATTCGAGTTCATTACTTACCCCGCCTACGAATCATGTCAGAATTGGCTAAGTATTCAAGTTCAAGACTTAGCCCTACAAACCATGTATCAAGTTGGTTAAGTATACCAAGAAGTTCATGACTTAACCCTAGATTATCGTGTCAGATTGGTTAAGTATAGGTTAACTTAACCCTATCAAATTACCGTGTCAGATTGGTTAAGTATAGGTTATCTTAACCTCATCAAGTTACCGCGTCAGATTGGTTAAGTATAGGTTGTCTTAACCTCATCAAATCATCGAGTAAAATTGGTTAAGTGTAGGTTAACTTAACCCCATTAAATTATCGAGTCGGATTGGTTAAGTATATTTAAGAGGTTCGTGACTTAACCCTATCAAATCATCAAGTCAGATTGGTTAAGTGTAAGTTAACTTAACCCCATCAAATTACCGAGTCGGATTGGTTAAGTGTAGGTTAACTTAACCTCATCCACTAGTCGTATTTATAATGGTTAAGTATCATTCTTGTGGGTTTACTTAACTCTACCACGCATCGCGTAATCCCAGTCGGGTGTTATCAACCCATTTAGGTTAAACTAACCCATCCGCTAATCATGTTATATGGTTAAGTGTCTTTAAGTAATCAAGTCCGGTCTTACTTAACCTACCCATTCATGTCATATCGGTTAAGTGCCATTAGTCAAACTAACTTAACTTTATCATGTGGCATTAAGTAAATTAATGCACCCCAACCTCTCACATTAGACTTTGTTGTGGTTACTGGTTACGCCGGGCGGGTCCGGGCAGCTTTACACCACAATCTAGTCTAACCTCGGGTTTTGAGCGCGATATGACCAACTACTCACATTGGGTCTTATTGTCTGTAGCTACTGGATTTGCCGGGCGGTTCCGGGCAGATTTATGTTACAGACTCAACCCAACCTCGAGTTGGCCACTTTCATGTTTTCCTACTTGTCATGTTCATGTCAAATTTAGGCTACGACAAAGTCCACGTTTCCCACTTATGCCCATTTTCCCATTACTTAATTCATGTTAAGTTTCATAGCCCATCTCAAGTTTGGCTAAACTACCCAAGGCGTATTCCCAACGCAAGTGAAAGCGAGTCAACATAGTAGGAATAATATGACAACATATTGGCCTTAAACATGTATGATAGCATAAAGGGATTGGCGTCAAAAATGTATGATAACATAAAAGGATTGGCCTCAAAAATGTATGATAGCATAAAAGGATTAGCCTCAAACATGTATGATAGCATAACACTAGGTTCATCATCATAAGCACGTAAATGGTCATGAGGGGTTTAGGTTCTTTTACATGCATAAGCCCCCAAGTCAAGTTCATATGAACGTTCCACAAGTCAAGTTGTTCTAAGAGTTCATGCCAACATTCCACAAGTCAAGATTCAATCTTGCATGATAAACTAGGTCAAACACAACATGAGTGGCATGATTTAATCACTAAGAATTAGCCCAAAGTCATAGGTTCAAGAGAGAGGCAAGACTAGATTCACATAGACTAACATACTTAGGTTTTCATCTCATTTTATTCCATGTCAACATTAGAACTACCGTTTAGATCTAAAAGTAGCTAGAACTTACATATCGTGGCTAGAGGATTAAGAGAAAGAATTTGTCGTAGAACGGTGTAGGAATGATGCTCTACTCCCTTGATTTGATGTAGAAAGCTTGCTCCTTTGACGTGGATCTAGTTTGAATGCTCAAGCCTTTGAAGTTGGAGATGGAGGCCATGATCAAGAGAGATTTGGGTAGCACTTTGTTGCTAGGATGATTTTTAGTGATTTAGGTTAGGTCTTAGGGTGTTTTTATAGTAGTAGGAGCTAGTTTAGGCCATAGGATCAACCCTAGAATAGATCTGAGCCATCAAAAATCGTCACAGGCCAACAAACCAGACCACAAGACCCTGCACGTGCACACAGGCCAACCTGGCTCGACCAGGGAGGTCGACCCCCAGGTCGACACCCAGGTCGACTGGGCAGTCGACCTGGTCCCTGGGGGGTCGACTCCCCAGTCGACCTAGGGCTGGGCGGGAAATTTTCCCACCCAGTCTGTTTGGGGCCAAATTCGAAAATCTGTTTTCGTTTTCTGATTTTTCGTGAAACTTCTAGAGGCCATATCTCGATCATACAGACTCCGATTTACGAAATTTCGGACTCGTTTCCAACCAGAATTCCGAGACGAACGCAACGGCGCAACCCGTTTCTCTTGGTTCTTATTTTAAAATTTAATTCTGCCTCGATTCTTGTCTTAACACGTTATTAAAATTCGGGTTGTTACATTACCTGTACCCACTTAACCCTCTAACCATACCCTTGTCACCCACATGTCTTATTATGGTTAGTATTCCTTAATGCATTCGTTATGCCATAACGATGTATGACCACCCACATTGGACTAACATTTTGTGGCTGCTGGATGTGCCGGGCGGTTCCGGGCAGTCTTACGCCACATCTTGAGTCCAATCTCGTGTCATAAACCGTTACCCTCAAATTTCCTCCTTTGACCTCTCACATTAGACGTCCAATTGTAGCAGCTGGATTTGCCGGGCGGTTCCGGGCAGTCTTATACCACAATTGCATCTAACCTCGTGTAAAAGGTTTATTAATATTCGTATTTCACCCAAACCCCCAAATTTCATGTTATGCAGTTTAAATTTACTTTTAAGCCTATTCAAGTGGTCATTAATTAGACCAATTTAATGTTGATTCATACCAAATTACATGTAACCCAATTACCCAACTTTTATTCAAATTTACCAATTCCAAATCATTTATTTCCAATGGTATTCATATTTTTAAATAAGTTCGAGTCCTATAAAAATATGACTAACATATTAAATCCCCAAATTCAAATCCATGTTTTATTTTAGTGTCATAGGCTAATTAACAAGTTCAAATCTTTTCAATGATGACAATCTTATGCTAAAACCCAAATCGTGTTCATACTTATACTTCCCAACTTGGTTTACACATTCAAACCTTGCTAATGGTATACTATACCCAAACCCCTTTGTAATTCATAACCAAACTCTCCAATTTATGTCATATCCCAAAATCTAGTGTTTCCCCTTTTCGTTCGCAATATTCAATCGTATTCATTTCATGATAGATCTAGGCTCGAGATAGCCTAATTATAAAGAAATAAAGAGGGAAGGATAAAAGGAGGAATGCGACCATATAATAATTTAACATATGAAAACATTACAGATCCAATCTTTCACACTAATTTCATCGCATGTTTTACATGGGGAATGTTTGAACGATAAATAATAATCTTATACAAAAGTTGTATTATAAACCACTCATATTGCTTGTCGTCTTAAAAACGAGTACTAGATAACTCTAGTATTGTTTTCCCTCTTTTGCTTAGCTTGGATTTCTGTTTTTGAATCATCTTTGATTTCTCTTTGCGGCATAAATTTGCAAATCTGAATCCAATATCTTCTCTTTAGCTTTGAATATCTTTCTATTTCATTGTTGTTCTAGATCTTATTCTTTTTATTTTAAAGAATAGATGTTGTAGAGAAAAGAGGGGAGAATAGATCTAAGATCTTTTGGAGAAGAAGAAAATGAGAGAGAAGGGAGCCATGGCTTCGCCACGAATTGTTGTGATGTTTACAATGAGCTTAGGGTTGTTTATATAGGTGCCAAACTACGAATCTAGCCCTCTTTTATTTGTTAAAGAACATTAATGAAGATTTATTTAGCTAAACCATTCCTTTGTTTATACCTTAACCGTATAAAATTTGTTTCCCTTTTTCTTTTATTTAAACAAGGCAACAATTTATTTTTCTCTACTTTTTTAACATAATTATTATTTATTTATGTAAATAAATACCATACGTTTACTTACACTCATGTTCTTATCAAATATGGTATCCAACTATGCCTTTATTTTTATTTTATTTTTAATCATAGAAAATATAGTATGTGTTAACTATTTTACTAAAGGGAATGTAATATCTTTTCATTTTTATTTTATCCTTCTCATAGCCATTATTGATGGCTATTTATTCATTGTTTTTCTATTCATGTCATATTTGAAATGCCTAAATGCATTTACTACATGTACTCTCTTTTTCCATATTTAATGTAACCGTTATATTATCCCTAAACATAACATTAATGTCTTTAATTTACCAATTTCATTTCTTACCAGTAAAACAAATCTCCTAATCTCGAATTACTGTTGCCTCTTATATATATATATATACATACATACATACATATATATATATGTATATATATATGTATAAAATACAAAATACTTAACATTTAGTCAACCTCAAGCCAATTTATTAATGTCATAATTATGCATTAACTTTTTTATTTTTATTTACATGTTTGCTATAAATAATCGTAGGTGCATGCATCTAGTCTCCTTAATCACAGGTGCATGCATCTAGTCTCCTTAATCATAGGTGCATGCATCTAGTCTCCTTAATCACATGTGCATGCATCTAGTCTCCTTAATCACAGGTGCATGCATCTAGTCTCCAAACATTTAAATCGAAAAACGTGCCACATTTATTTCAACCTCTGTCGGTTCCAAAAAGAGTACTTAATGCTTTTTTTTTCAACTACATTGAACCTTTTAAGTGCATGATAATCTCTACAATTTAAACTAAATTTATGAACGCGCATATGAATGTATTTCCATACTCCTCTTTAAACGCGCATTCCTTATAGTATATTACTTTTCTTTTCCTTAAATATGTCAATGCATATAAAATATATATATATTTTATCCTACGCGTATATAAACTTCTGCGGCTTACAACTTCTTCATATGTTATCCGTTTTACGCCAACTTGGTATCCATCTGAACCAGAATTTTGAGGCGAACGCAATGATGGCATCTCTTTTACTTAATTCCTGATATTTAAATTAAGTATCTTTATTTTATTTTCTTTTTCTGTTACATACATTGTTATCGTATAAATTTTCTTCTTTTCAACGTATGTATTAATTTAAACTGCATATCACTATATTGCATATAAACATTTTTAATTACATTAAAAATGCGGGGTGTTACATTCTCCCACCCTTAAGAAATTTCGTCCCTGAAATTTGGTAAGGGTAAAATCAAATAATCCCTCGCATATTATATCATCCATCATGTGTACATCCATTTTTTCAAACATTGTGCACATGTGCAAAGTGAAACACATCATAGTAATGCATGTATGCCTAATTTGGTACCACCTATATGTATGCAAATTTTTAAAAACTCTTTCAAAACATGATGCTCACATCCTAAATATACTTGCAGTTCTATATGAATGCAATATTTTTGAAAAACCAAAACATTTTTCATCCAAATTTTCCCACACTCTTAAATAAGATCACGGTTCATCCAATTGTTGCATCCAAACCCTACCAACCATCATTAAATTCGAAATTTTGAAAAATCTATTTTTTTCCAAATTTGATTTCTTATGTTACAAAAAGGTATAAAACGGAAAAATTTACATTTTCCGTTTTTCTTTTATGTACCTTTTCTAGTTGCACTTGGATTTTTACATAGCTATTCTATAAAAAGTTCCTATTTTCCTATCCGAGCACAATTACATAAGAAACTTTTTTTTTTCAACATATCTTGGAGTAATTTCATATTTATTCATCTTTTTTTTCTTTTTCTTAAGATTTTCAATTTCTTTTCCCATCACGTTTTGTTGCTTGATTGATTCAGTTGTTTTCTTGTTAGTTAGGCTAGTCTTCTTCTTAAGTTTATTTTTCAACCAAGCTTTTTTGTTTTCTACTCAAACAGTATCTTACACAGCTACAACTATGGGCCTAGAATCTTAGGACTTTGTTACCTCTAACAATCGCGAGTCCACACAATAGGATCTATACACTTGCTTGCCATTCCCTTCCTAGTAGTAACTACTAGTCCATGCTGTGTATTACTAGCCTATACTTTATCTCTTTTTCTCAAGCAACAAACCTAGGTTTCTCACTGTTTATGCATTCTACGGGAATTTTCCATTAGTTTTAACATTAGCTAATCTTTGACCGGAAATTGGTAAGAGAATAATTCCCTAAGC
This sequence comes from Allium sativum, assembly GCA_030737875.1. Lineage (NCBI taxonomy): Eukaryota > Viridiplantae > Streptophyta > Magnoliopsida > Asparagales > Amaryllidaceae > Allium > Allium sativum. Next base: position 932,824,054 of record CM060912.1, on the reverse strand, counting down.
ATCAACCCCGAAGACCGAAATCATCATCAGATTGATACTCAGAGAATCACTCAACCCCACCAATCTCCAGTTAGGTTCTAATAACTTATCATTGGGTTAGACTCAAAGTGGTTCTTCAACTCACTAGGCTTTCCTAGGCACTTTCGCGAATTCAATTTTCTCGACTATATATGTTCCCAATCCATTTTTCAACCTTTTCTAGTTTATAAGGTTTCACTTCTAAACCCACTACTCTGAAATAATAACATTTTAGTTTTAACTCTATGGGATACTTTCTTTCCCTAATACCAAATCATATTGTACACTTTCCAACCAAACCACCTAAGGGTCTCAAAAATTTCTATGTTTATTACTTTTAGTGTACAAACTAAATATCCCAACTCTTTTCATGTCTAGTGGGCTACTATATGGATCTAGGTTTATATATATAATATATTTATATTTTTCTGTTACATACATTGTTATCTTTTTCTGTTACATACATTGTTATCGTATAAATTTTCTTCTTTTCAACGTATGTATTAATTTAAACTGCATATCACTATCATGCATATAAACATTTTTAATTACATTAAAAATGCGGGGTGCTACAAATTATTTGCAAACTAATTTATTAAAATACTCAAATTTTCAGTATTACATGTTTAAGAAAACATTTCGCGCATTATTACATAGTTGACCGTTAAAAAGCAATTTGGTACAAGCACAAGTCATCCACAAAAAATTGCATATCCTACGGAAGTACACTAGTCGAAGACAATGAAATCTTTAAGCCATTTATCTTTTTGGTGCAAGTTCACCACAGTGATCTGAAACCTGTTGCATAAGAATAAAGTGCATCCACTACCTGAAAATTAATAGAATAGTGGCAGTCATTTTCCAATACCAAGTGATTATAGGATAAAAATAAATTAACTTATATTTTTTGGAAAATACCTATCTCCAACCCTGTTGAGCCGAAGTACTCTCCGCACTTATTTGTGTTTCCAGTGCTACAATCAATTATCTGTTGTGATTTTATGATAACTTTCTCCGCTGCATTGCTCATCTCTATTGAAGCAATACTCTTAGTTTAGGCAGGACGTCCTCTCCTTTTGATGCTTTCTTCTGATCAGCACTTTTCACTCTATTTGATGCAGTACTTTGAATTTTGGGATGGTTTTCCTGGAGCAAGGATGCCCTTGGTAACCAGAGTGGTTTCAACTATACTCAGTAACAACACTGTAGTAACCTGAGAAATGAGATAACACAAATAAACTCCAAAATAAATAAAATTTCTATTGAAGAGAAAACCAAAATAGGGTTAAAAGTTTTCATTTATGATCATAAAGAATAAGATCCTTGAAGACTCAGTATTGAATTACTGTGATAGCATAATGTCTGTCCTTGATATTTTTTGTTGTGGAAACCCATCTGAGCTAGAGCTGTCAACGAATACCCGAAAAATCCGATATCCGTCCACATCCATATCCGAAAATATGGAATATATCCGTTATCCGAGATACGGATATCCGATATCCGAAAATCATTCCGGATACGGATATGGTTATAGTAGTATCCGTATCCGTAAAATATCCGTTCGATTTTCTAATACGTGTATGTATATATTATAAATTTTTTAATTTACATTTAAGATTAAATTAATATATAAATTTACTTAAAATAACTAAACTAATCTCACCTATTGGATTATAAAGGAATGTTGTATTTGGTATTATGCAACATTTTAAATCATGTACTCATTTCATTTAGTGGTATGGTTATAATTAAAGCACAATTGTGTATGTGCTTATATGATATATATTTTGATTTATTTTAGTCTTAGGGTTATGTTTTTCATATTTTTAACACCTTATCTCTTAAAATATTTGTTATAAGAAAATTATTTGATTGATGTCTTGCTTGTAATTTTTAATTAGATATATTCACCTTTTCAAAAAAAAAAACAAAATTTATGAGCCATATTTGCATGTGAATAATGTATTTGTAAACTTTTATTGTTTTATTTTCGGATATGTTTTCGGATAACCATGTCTAATGTACATTTTTAAGTTTCGGATACAGATATTTTCGGATATTTTTTGGATATTTTCGGATAACCACACCTAATATACATTTTAAGTTTCGGATACGGATATTTTCGGATATCCATCCAAGTAATTATATTTTTTTTTCAGTTTACTACATTATTCTATTCTTAAGTATTATTCTATTCTTTCAGGTGCAATGGAGGATTGAAGAAATTCTGGATCAATCACTGAAGATAAAGACACTGAGTGTGAGAGAGTGAGTGTAACTGAGTGTATGTAGTTAGTAAGGCAATGTTTGTAAAAATGAGTAGTTTTGTAGTGATTGTGTAATAGAGAGTAGAGTTGTGTACTATTCAAAAGTGTAATAAAATATTTGTTTGAATAGAATATCCGTTCTAAATTAGAAATTCAGAGTTATTTAATCATGCAAATATTTTATATTATAATAATGGTGAGAGCCGGTTGTAAAAAGGTGAACTGTTACAATCTGGTCTAATACAACAGCAATAACTGTTGTTACATAATCTACTACAACGGCCAATGACCATTGTAAAAGTGTGACATATTACTGTTGTTATATAATGTATTACAACGGGCAAAAGCCGGTTGTAATTTATTATCTATTACAAAGGTTTTATAGCCATTGTCATAGAGTCTTTGCACGTGAGAGAGAAAGTTATTACAACGGTCATTTACAACTGTCACTGACCATTGTAAAATAGTCAAGACCTATTACCACGACGCATATGAGGACGGACGTTGCTCGTTGTGAAAAGCCTATAACAACGGTCTTTGCCCATTGTAAAATGTCTGTTTTGTTGTAGTGTCTTCTTATTACCAAAGCATTGAATTAGCCCAATAAGATGATATCTTATTCTTAAAATAATATTAATCATAAAATGATCATATTAGAGATAACACCAAAATTTAATAATAATTTGAGTGGCTTTAACTTTCGAAGCAATATTTTCCCTATAGTACTCATTTTTATTTCTTTTACTTTAACATTATGGAATCAAGCACTACAAAGAGTGCTTGTTTCCCTTTACTCTTTCCACAAAAAATCTTTTCATTCTCAGTAAATAACTTATAAAAAAATTAGTTATCGTTACATATAGTCCATCCTAGAAAAGCTTCTGAAATATTTACTTAATGATCCTTTAACTCTTGCTTTTTTAAATTATACCACCTTTTAATATTCTTCATAACATTATAAGAATATTTAACCGTAGTAGGATTAGCTGCAACCCTCCTAATTACAAGAGTTAAATCTATAAAGTCAAGAACAAATAAAATGCTCTCTTACAAATCCTAATATTTATCCCAAAACAAGATGGGAATATTCTTTATGTTGGCAGATAATTCAGTTAAATTAACCGAAAATGAACAAAAATAAAATGAAGATTGACCGTATATGCTCATAGCAAAATATCAACCATAGTAAACTCGAATAATTGGTAAGTCTCTTCTTAAAATACCTAGTACACATTAATATCAAGTCTTTGAACAGTAATATTAACTGTAAGTGGTACTCTTGTTGTAATGATCAAACACTGACAATAAAATCAAGTCAAATAACAACCTTCCTTTGGGCCGATTAATTATTCACTCGAAAAACCTTATAATTGTCACGTATTTATCATCACACATGTGTAAGCGATTCGGCCAAATATTAGTCTTCCTTTGGGCCGGCTAATACTCGCATGAACAACTACACCTAAATATCAAACATTTTCATGAACCATCAAAATATAGAGGTCACTTTGGTGACATATTACTTCAGTTAATTCACTATACATGTAAGATATTTACAGTTATAAAGAGACACGAAAGTTATATTTGAATTTAACCTTAATATATATACAATATATCTTGAGTGCTATAAACACTCCAAGAAAAAACTTTAGGTATTTATGATACTAGAAAATCTCAAAATTATAACTGTATTGTAGCATGATTGAATCACAGCTACTGTAATCACTTGCATTATATGGTTATATTCATGTCATTCTCTTAATAGATATGATGAAATGAGACATCATAAATAAATCACAAAAGTTACAGGTGAGCGCTAAAATTAAATGTCATTTGAGAATATATAAGTAATACAGAAAATGTCGTACTGAATGACTTGAAAGAATCATGTAGATATAATGTATATTTGAACCATAATATAGCTATATGGAAGCTTCTATGTCACCTTAGCTTTTATTTATTGCTTGAATATTACCTTAGTTCGTACATTTTCATATTGCCATGAATATTATCGTTAACCATATCACATATGCACAAAGGAAAAACACAGGAAAATGTGATTTTCATAGCCGAAAAGTGGACAACGGTTACATAATATACAAACCGAATTTTGCAGTAATATTAACTTAGTCAAATATGCTAATTTACACTAGGTCTCATAAGCCATATACCAGAAATAATGCAAAATACATATTTATGCATGAACTGGTTCATATGTGGACCACATAAATTATGTGCAAATTTTAGTTAATAGCAGCATTGAGCAAAACAAAAGGTACTGAATAGAATGAAAGGGATCGAATCAATAGAAGACAATGACTGTTCGCTTGGTATAATTTGCAACAAATTAACTTGCAGATTTGAAGCAAAAGGTTATTAATACTTGCGGGTTGGTTTGGGGACTGATTAGGCATTATGTTGCAGGTGGGAAGTTCGAGCCTGCGTGGCTTCAAACTTTTGTTAGGTCAAAACTAAAACCAAAATATCTGAATCCAAACTTGCATTAAATCAGGATCATCATTTTATTTTCTTAATGTTTCAACTATGCTAGCATGAATATAACAATGTAATTTTTCCAAGGCGAACTCTTTAGAGGTCCACAAATTACCAAATCAAAAAGTTCATATTCATGGATTAAAATAACATATGTCATGTCTACTTTAGTGGCATAGCTGGCGGTAGGCGGACTGAATACGTCCCCGTTTAACCGTGTATGAGAGTAAATAAAAGAGAGGACTATTTTTCTTTTCTTTCACGTATGAGAGTAAATAAAAGAGATAACTACTTTTCTTTAGTTTGCATTAAATCCAAACTTGCATTAAATTACGAAAAACAGCCGAAGACTAATAGGTCAGCAATATGAGAGTAAATAAAAAAACATACATGTGCGTAGATACCTTTTGCTTGCTGTTCCTGAACATTTAACACTTGTATAAGTTAAAGTAAATACATTAGCAAAAGGTGCAATATGCAAATGCAACGTGTGTTATTCCCTAGTGGCAGAAAATATGGAACTCTATTTAGTCCAGCAATGCAATGGATAAATAAAAAAAAAATTGTAATCCTATCGCTGATGTATTAAAATTTCTTAAAATCAAAATTTTCTCAAAATTAATCAATAATGGGTGCCTCTGATACCACTTGTTAGGATTTCAGTATACTTTACTTTAATATCCAATCGTAAAACCCTAGATTCAAATATGTAACCCATATTGATTTAATTGAGAACAAATCAGAATTAGATTAGCGGAAGCGTACCTGAATCCGTAGTTAATCATGGCAATACCTGAATCCATATTTGGTTGCTAAGAAGAAGATAAAATTTGGTTTGGTCTTCCAAATTGACACAAACCCTAGATCTAAAATCAGCTCTCCGTAGAAGAGGTTAGAGAGTTGCTTAGACTTGTTTAATTCGGGGACCATAACCCCTTATTTATAAAGTTGACATTTTATAATTCGGCCCTTCAACAAATTAAAAAACGGCCCGGTATCTACACATTAGGCCCATGATAAGTTAAGTTTTAAGTCTTTTAATTCTAATCTAAAATTAGATCACTTTAATTAGGCTTTACACCAAAATAGCACAACAAATTTTATTTTACATATGTGACCCATTGTTGAAATATTCCAAAAATTACTACTATTTTAACACTTAACTGATATCTACAATTTTGTAACTGTGCAGGATTTTGATGACAGTGTCGTTGCATCAGCTTCACTACTAACACGAACTCGAGACAAAAGACAAAAGAAATAGTTGTTTTGGCATTGCAAAGTTAAAGTACCGGCATACTCTTTTTAAATTCCTGTTTTGTTGTCTTCTCTCGATGTTGTTTGCTTTTAAAACTAATGCATTGTACCTTTTACTATGCATGTTTTACGATTTCCACTAAACTCTTATATATCTCTAACAAACGTTTCTACTGATTTAATTCCAACAATCAATTCTTATATTTATCTTTCCACCACACATTGGTTTTCCTCAACTTTGTCTGCGATGATCAATAATGAGCTAATTGTTATATACATATGTAAGCAAACAAATCGTATTTGTTTAGCTTTACTACGGTACCCATTATAACACTAACGATCTATACGTTGTCACTGAACAAAACTTTCAACATGTTGCATTCTTTCATTGCAAACACACATGTTGGTAACAGGCCAAAAAGAATTTTCATTATATATGTTTCCTATCGTTTTTTCCCACTCTTACACCTTTACTGTTTTCTGCATAGCACATCTACTCCAGCCACCACGTATATGACCTTACGCATATCATTTTCAATTTCCTATACTACTCATCATCACATGTGACCGTTGTTTCTATTACACATACTTACCAACTACATTAACATTTATACATTTTTTTTTTAATAACCATGCATGTTACAACTCATGTTACATTTATTGCATCAACATTTTCTAAAGTGAAAATTATGCTAACATCCTTATTTTGAAACTTAATTAGAACGACATCCAGTCCAAGTTTACAATTCAAAGTGGGTCCCTATTTTCCCCCTTATGTGCTTTCTGAAAGAAAAATTGTGCTGACACTTAAAAAAAAGTCCGAGATATTCCTAGAAGTTCTCGAAAAAAAGAAAAAAAATGCATACATGTATGCATATATTTTGAAAGGCTTACCTTAAAAAACTGGAGTAATACTTGCATATATGTATGCATTTATTCCAAATAACTGCATACATGTATGCAAGTAAACCTGAACTATGGCGGAAGCCTACAAGTTACTGCATAAATTTATGCAGTTATTCTATATAACTGTATACATGTATGCAGAAATGTTATGAAGGTTGATGGATAAGCAATATGTGCATATATGTATGCAGTTTTTCTGTATAACTGCATACATCTATGCAGAAATGCTATGAAGGTTGATGGCTTTAAAAGATGCATATATGTATGCAGATTTTGAATAAATGCGTCAAATGGTGCATTTATTTAACAATTCCTGCATATGTGTATGCATTTATACGGCAGTTTGAATGAATAAGTGTAATATATATATATATATATATATATATATATATATATATATATATATATATATGTATGTATGTATGTATGCAAATATGTGCATTTGTTGATGCATTTAACTGATGTTTCTTTGTTTTTGTTTATTTTGGTGTGTTTTTCAATTGTTTTAACGGTTGATATTTTTGATGATTACATGTTATTTAAATATTAATTTTCGTGATTTTTATTTTTTTTATATTTTGTTGATGAATTTTCGAAAAATAAGAACTAAATTTACAATAAATTTAAAAGCGGATCCAATTCTAATTCTAAATCTTAACAGGACTTGTGCCAAACGTACCCTTTTCTAAATCCTGCCCGTGTGCGGCGCTGGTACTGCTCACTTGTAGGGATGGCAATGGGGCGGGTCTAGGGTCCAAACCCGCTTGACCCGCCCCTGTTTTGACCCATTTAGACCCGCCCCATAGGGTCTTCGGGGCGGGTAGACCCGCGACCCGCATTTGGAGATTCGGGTCTGGGGCACGGCTAACCCGTCCCAACCCGACCCGCACGATTTAAACATCATTAAAACACTTTATAACTGTAATAATTACTTGTTAATCTTCTTACATATACTTGGTTATAACTTGAATAATATATTTTTTAAATCAATAAACTATAAAATTTTCATATTACTAAGTTGCATCAATGATAATCATATAATAACGAATGCATACATTTTGAACTATTATCTTACAACTCATTTTATTAAATTCTCTTATCATTGTGAACACATTATAATATGTATATAATTTATCATTTAGTGATAAAAAAAATAAGTATATAAATTTGTGTATATTAGAACACAATATCACCGGGTCGCGTGGCGGGTCGGGTCTACCCTGACCCGTACGGGTTTCGGGTATGGGGCGAAATTCGAGATCCGCATCAGGTCTATGAGGCGGGTCTGGGGCAGAGTTTAAAATGTTTGGGTCGGGTCTGGGACGCGAGAAATCCGCCCCAACCCGCCTCGTTGTCATTCCTACTCAGTTGTTGTAGTAACGGAAAGTTCAAATTCAGCTTCTTTTAGCACCAGCGTGCTTTTTCATTGCTTTTGCGAATCGCTGAAGATTACCGAACGATTCACCTCCCACATCCGCGCTTCTCTGGGCCATCGTCTTCATCTTCGCTGCTCTCTTCTCAAAATCCTCATCTCCTAACAATTTCTCCACCTTCATCCCAATCTCTTCTCTCGAAACAACTCCATCGTCATCCGCCACCAACCTCAACCCAATCTTCCACTCATCGCAAACGTAGCTTTCGTTCACAAATTGGTCGGCAAAGCAAGGCCAGCACAGAAACCGGATCCCATTCATAGCCCCTTCCATCGTCGAATTCCAACCACAATGCGATACGAAGCAGGAAACGGCCGGATGAGCCAGAACCTTCTGCTGATTAGTCCAGCTCACTATCATTCCACGATCCTTCACTCTATCTAAAAATCCATTAGGGTACGTGTTATTCGAGTTTTCGGTGAAGTCCGATCTCACCACCCATAGAAATCTTCGATTGGTGAGCTCGAGCCCTAATGCTAAATCTTCGAATTGACGTTTAGTCATGTCAGCAAGACTACCGAAAGCCGCGTAAATGACTGAATTGTCAGGCTGTTCATCGGGCCATGTGGCGTAGTTTGAATCTTCGGGCCAGAAGCCTCGGGCTTGCTTAGCGAGTTGGTCGTTGGAGATCAAGGGGCCTATCGATAATATTTTTGGCGTGGAGCATGGAATCAGTGGAAGGTTTATGCCTTGGAATGAATTGCAGAAGATGTACTCTGCATATTCATTGACTAGTCCATTGGTTTTCATCATAATTTTAAAAATGATATCCCTGTCCTTGGGATCTTTAAAGCAATTCCAGAAGAGATCAGTTGAACTGCAGGGTGGCATTCCTTTAAATTGGGTGATCATTGTTTCTTTTGTTACAGCACCTGCATTAATTACGGTTTATTTAGTTAGTAAATTCTTAATGAGGGAGATATTCTTTGATTCCTCTACAACGTCTGATAACTCCTCAAGAATATGACTCATACACTCAGTATACTGTTTTTGACAAAAATGCTATGTACAAACTCTAGTCTAAATGTTCAAGCATGAGTAATATAAAAAATTGGCCATTATACACCTTCTGAGTGTTATGTAAATATTAGTTGCTTTTTGAGATAAGCGCATATTATGTGCGACTTAGAGCAGGTTTGAAACCGGGGAAAGATAATTTCCTATTGCAGAAAATTAACTGATAAGGAGTGGTATAGACGAGTATGGTCATGTTTGACAATGGTGCATTCCTTTGGTTGCACTAATATGTCCACAGATAGCATGGAGCGAGCTCTAAAACAGAAACGTCAAAACTCAATGAAGTGCGCACAATGGGTGTTCATTATCTATTTAATTGGAGGCAATATTGTGTTGTTTCCTCTTGCTAAGAGCCTTAGTTAACACTCACACTCATGATTCATGCCACACTTACACGCCTTCTAATCATACTTTTGTTAGTGTTTCCTGTCGTGCTATTTATACACTTTTGCTGTAGAGCCTGAAAGATAGGAGGCCCGAATGGTGCGGAAAGCATCCCATCCGCACAATTTACTCCCCATGAATTGCGGAATTCCATCTGATGCTTGTCATTATCTTCGCACAAACCCGTTTCGGGCCTCGTAGCACTACTCCTATTTATATGGTATTTAGGTTCCTTTTATCTATGCATATTTCAGTAAATATGCATGCTCTGGGATATAGCAAGCAAGTTCCAGTACTTGTGCAGTTAAGATGGCATACAAGATATGATTACTAAAAAAGAAGAGGTAAAACTAACCATTTTCATCAATTATGCCATCATCTATAAGAATTTGAATCCCCAAGATGGATGCTAGCACTGCTGGAGAGGCTGTCCAAAACCCTATTGTTTTCAATCCCAATCTGTGAGCTCTTTCCAGTGTGTGTGGCATTGCTAAATCTCCAATGAAACAGGTAAACCTTTTTTCTCCCTTATCATTGTTTTTCTGTATTATCTCTTCTAAAAAAAGCAACATGATATTGTATGTGCACTCGTATAGTGTTCTCATGTAATTACGATTATCTGTAGGACCCAGTCCATCATGGACCTTGACTAGGTGAATTCTATCTATTCCATTGCCCTTCTTCATAGACAGTGAGTTCATGATTCGGTTGTGATTGAATTCTGTGTTGATGAATGTAATATGGAAACCTCGACTGACAAGGTAATGGGCAAGTTCCATTAGGGGAGTGATATGGCCTTGAGCTGGGAACGGCAGCATAAGAGCATGAGGCTGTGAGTCCATTTTAATCCTTTTAAGCATTACTGATGTGATGTTCCTATTGTTATTGCTTCTGTTTATATGTTTAGCTACACTGTTTACTAATCGTTTTAGGGTAGTTAATCAATGCATGACAGCGTGAGATGCATGATTATTTTCCAGATTTCCATCGTCAGTAATGTGTGATTTGAATAGTGCACGTCTAAGCTATCATCAGTAATGTGTGATTTATCTGGGTTTTTTTTTTCTTTTTTGGTCTAATATTTTATCAAAGTGCATCGGACTGACAAATGCAACAAAGTATCCAAAAATAGAATTAATAATGTTGGATAATTTGCAGATATAGGTCTGCTTTAGAAAACTATAACAGATTTAACCACATTTTAGAAATATTTACAGATAAAAGCCTATTTTGGCCAGGTATTCGTTAGTGTATTTTAGGCATCACTTTTTGACCCTACATCATTTCATCTTGCTCAAGTTTGGCTACTATGTTCTCATTCCTTTTTTTTCCCTAAAATTTTACAGAATTCTATGAGCAGTTAACCTTTTTTAAGTGTGTACTACAATCACATTCGGGTTAACATAACGATTGTCTCATATTTTTCTATTTTTTTTTTTTTTTTTTTTTTAAACACTGCAAGGTGACCTCATGTCCAAGTATTTTGTAATAGTTCTTCAATTTATTCCTCTATTTTTTCCTTATTGAATTTATTTCAAATTGTTAAAAGTTGTACTGCAACTATAGACGAAGAGGGATATTTTCTGACTTTCGCAAGGTATAACTTTCGTTCTTGGTTTGTTCAACACAGGGTGATGTGGTATGTCATATTCTAATTATTTGGGAGCCATTTAAATATTATTAAAAGTTTCAGTGATGTATTTATATGAACAAAATTGTATTCCTTACTTATGAGTCTTACGCCATAAGTTATTGTTCTTATGTTTTCTTATTGCAATATTAATTTAATTTCATTCATTATGATGCGTTTGAGTGGTTTGTAATATGTTTTCTTAAAGCTTTGTTCGTTTACTTAGGCTGTCACATTAAGCTGATCATTTATCCTCTAAAAGGAATAACTACTTACAGGTATGTGAAGCTAAACAATCATGTTATTTTCATTTTCAAGAAGTTCAAGGAAAATTTTGCGATAGATTTGACATAAAAACTCATGAATAATCTTAAACTCCTGTGCGTAGCACAAATTCGCTCTAGTTATTATTACGTTAGTACAGTATTTTTTATTTATTTTTAACTTGTTCCAACTTGTTATGCATATTTTAAGTATTTAATAGTATGGAATCTGCATATTGTTGTAATTTTTTTATTCATATTTGTATTTATTGATAGAAAGGGTAAGGATATTTATAATTCTGCTCCTCTCTTTTTTTTTTTTTTTTTCCTCCGATATGAGCATTAGTTACTTCATGGCACTACTAAGAGCATCTCCAATGCTTTATAAATTTGAATGTAAAATCAAAGACACATCATCCATTAACATTTTTGTTAAAATTATTTTCTTCAATGCAATTGTTGAATGGAATTTGAAGATGATGTGTCAAAAACATTACTTGACATTGTAAAACATAATGTCTAGTAATAGACATTGTAGTCTACAATGTGGATGAGTATATAACCAAGTTTTTATTTATTTAATTTTAAAATATTCCTAAAATGACACATGTACAAAATTGAATGTTTTTAGACATTTGCATTTGAGAGCAAATTTAAAATTTATTGTAGAAGCTAGTTTTATATATTTGACATCGTGAAATAGTCATGGACACATAAGCTTTTGTTGACATTACATTGAATTAAGGTTGGAGATGCTCTAATTATGAAGCCAAACGAAATCAGACTTTGCACTTCGAACCCGCATTTTACTAACAGAAAGTTCATACTCAACTTCTTTTAGCAGCAGCATGCTTTTTCATTGCTTCTGCGAGTTGCTGAAGATTATGGAATGATTCACCTCCCACATCCGCACTTCTCTGGGCCATCGTCTTCATCCTTGCTGCTTTCTTCTCAAAATCCTCATCTCCTAACAATTTCTCCACCTTCATCCCAATCTCTTCTCTCGAAACAACTCCATCGTCATCGGCCACCAACCTCAACCCAATCTTCCACTCATCGCAAACGTAGCTTTCATTTACAAATTGGTCGGCAAAGCAAGGCCAGCACAGAAATCGGATCCCATTCCTTACCCCTTCCATCGTTGAATTCCAATCACAATGCGAAACGAAGCAGGAAACGGCCGGATGGGCCAGAACCTTCTGCTGATTAGTCCAGCTCACTATCCTTCCACGATCTCTCACTCTATCTAAAAATCCATCAGGCTACGTGTTATTCGAGTTTTCGGTAAAATCCGATCTCACCACCCATAGGAATCTTCGATTGGTGAGCTCGAGCCCTAATGCTAAATCTTCGAATTGACGTTTAGTCATGTGGCATAATTTAAATCTTTGGGCCAGAAGCCTCCGGCTTGCTTAGCGAGTTGGTCGTTGGAGATCAAGGGGCCTACCGATAATATTTTTGGCATGGAGCCTGGAATCAATGGAAGGTGTATGCGTTGGAATGAATTGCAGAAGATGTACTCTGCATATTCATTGACCAGTCCATTGGTTTTCAGCATTATTTTAAGAATGTTATCCCTGTCCCTGGGATCTTTAAAGCAATTCCAGAAGAGGTCAGTTGAACTGCAGGCAGGCATTCCTTTAAATTGGGTGATCAATGTTTCTTTTGTTACAACACCTGCATTAATTACGGTTTATTAGTTAGTAAATTCTTAATGAGGGAGAAATTCTTGATAACTCCTCAAGAATGATGACTCATACACTCAGTATACTGTTTTTGACAAAAATGCTTGCTAAACATGAAGTTTGCTGTGATTATATTAGTTACAAAATAAAAATGCTAATGTTCAAACTCTAGTCTAAATGTTCAAGTATGAGTAATATAAAAAATTGGCCATTATACACTTTCTATCAAAATACAAGTGTTATGTAAATATTAGTTGCCTTTTGAGATAACCACATATTATGTGTGACTTAGAGCATGTTTGAAACCGGGGAAAGATAATTTCCCATTGTAGAAAATTAACTGATAAGGGTTGGTACATAGATGAGTATGTTTCTATTTGACAATGGTGCATTCCTTTGGTTGCAGTAATATGTCCACATATAGCGTGGAGCGAGTTCTAAAACAGAAACGTCAAAACTCAATGAAGTGCACAATGGGCATGGTTATCACGGCGGCAAGTCGAGTCGAGTCGATGGAGGTTCAATTAGTCGACTAGTGGACTAGTCGTAGACTAGTCGGACTAGTCGATAAATAAATATATATATATTTATGTAGTCAAATTTTGTATTTTTAAGTAGTCGGTAAATGTAAACAAAATTTATATGACCAATAATTTCAAATTTATATGGTCCATAATTACTTAATTAGTTAATTACAGTAACAAAACTTTGAAGTCCATTGTTATTAACTTACAAAACATCAGGCCAAATCGAGTTCGAACCTTATCCTTCGTTTTCTTCTTCTTCTCCTTCGTTTTCTTCTGCTTCATTTTTTTTGTGCCCTAGATCCTGAAACGGAAGTTCGAACCTTGATCGAGACTTCGATTTAGGGTTCCAAATCGAGTTCGAGTTAGGGTTCCAAATCGAGTTCGAGTTCGATTTCGAGTTCGAGTTAGGGTTCCAAATCGACATCGAGACTTCGATTTAGGGTTCTGATTTCTAGGGTTTCAATTCCAGTCGACGTTTGGCCAGTCGACGTTTCATGTCGAGGTCCCCATCTCGACTAGCCGACTAGTCGAGCGCCGTAATAACAGTGACAATGGGTGTTCATTATCTACTTAATTGGAGGCAATATTGTGTTGTTTCCTCTTGCTAAGAGCCTTAGTCAATACTCACACTCATGATTCATGCCACAGATACACGCCTTCTATGCATACTTTTGTTAATGTTTTCAGGTTGTGCTATTTACATGGTATTTGGCTTTCATTTTATCTTATGCATATTTCGGTAAATATGCATGCCCTTGGATATAGCAAGCAAGTTCCAGTACAAGTGCAGTTGAGATGGCATACAAGATATGATCACTAAAAAAAGAGGTAAATCTAACCATTTTCATCAATTATGCCATCATCTATAAGAATTTGAATCCCCAAGACGTATGCTAACACTGCTGGAGAGGTCAGCCAATTGCCCTTGGATATATATATATATATATATATATATATATATATATATATATATATATATATATATATATATATATATATGGATTGAACATCTACAAAATTTTGTTGGATTTGGAGTAGTGTAGTTTACAGTAGTGTAGGGGTGTTGCAAAACATGGGTGCCCCGGAACGCTCCTCATATGCATATATACTAGAATTAGTGGAGGGAGTGAGAAAACGGATGTGTGGTGGAAAATAGGGGAGCCAAAGGGTGCTACCAATGTTTGGGGTGCTATTAATCGCTCGCTATATATATATACACACACATATATGTACGTACATACATATATGTATGTATTAAGAAATCATATTAAACATTTGATATGGGTTATGATTTGAGTTATGAACTTGAATTGAGGTTTTAGAGATGGGAATCTTGTTTAATGAATGTTTTTAAAGTAACCGATTGTAGAACGAAAACGAAAACGACTAATAACTTGATATGTATTATGGTTGGTCCGATATTTGGAATGAGAGTTGATAGAATGGGCACAAAATGTTTCATGACATTTTTAGTTGTAATTACGAGTGAAATATGGATTTGAAATGGTGAATTGAGTAGTTAAACTCGAGTGGTTAAAAATCAATTCACTGTCTTAAAGTTATTCATCAAGCGTGAAGTTGCATTTGTCCGAATGTTGAATGATTTATAAAAGAACATGAACCTGCATCATGCATAGTGCAAAGTTTTACAATGACACGAAGTCTTATGTCAACAATGGAAAAACGAAAAGAGAGCAAAGAAATGGTGAGAAGAATTTACATCGAGGGAATTCTCCATTCAGTTTCAGGCGCTTAAGCATCAGACACTTATATATTTGACTGTCGTTTTCAGACATTTGAATCTAAAGAAAACTATATTGGGTATTTTCTTTGTTTTAAAATGTTTGGAATTCCTGAATCAAACATCATAAAAAAGAAGCCAAATATTTGAATACCCCCATACGGACGTCTAGTGCCATGTTAGTTGGAAAACTAGGTTATTGTTTTGGGTTTCATTGCTTTGATAATTTAGGTTCTTTTTGGAGACCCATATGATGCTAATAAGATTCAGAGTGATTATAGTGCAAGACTTATAGCTCGAGGATAGTGTATGCCTTATCTGGGTAAACACGATGATTGGTGTCAGGGGAAAAAGTTCAAAATGCAATCTGGTTCATGTGATTACTTGATGAAGTTTCTGAAACATCGCGATTGTGATATCATGATATGCGGTTCCATATAATGTTGCTCTGCGGAGCAAGTCTACATCCCTTAGCAGTAACCTTAAAATTTTATATTTTTAGACAATAGATATAATGAAGCATGGTTGCTTCGGTTGTGCATGTTTACTAACCTCAATTTGGCTCTGTAGCAAACACAATAGGCAGCAGAGAGCAGACTGCTTTTAAGCAAAAGGTGATCGGTCTTTGGCCTACTTGCTCGATGTCCACTTCTTAAACAAATAATTTCAATTAGGCATATGTATATCAATTCGGGTTTAATGAATAGTATGTGAAATAGTATATGCTGAGCGATTCCTTGAAGCATTTTAGTACCTATCTTACCTCAGTGGTCGTGTTTAGTGCGTTGTACTATCCTTTTTTTTTTTACTTATATATATATATATATATATATATATATATATATATATACACTATTTTAATAACCAGTTATCTATTTTACAACTACTTTATATTTTACTACGTGTGTGTGTGTGTGTGTGTGTGTATATATATATATATATATATATATATTGTATGTGTGTGTGTGTGTGTGTGTATATATATATATATATATATATATATATATATATATATATATATATATATATATATATATATATATATATATATATATATATATATATATATGAGGAGCGTTCAATGACACTTCAAATATTGAGCATCTCATTTGCTATAGGCAAGCGTTCAAGAGAACCCCAAAAATGGAGCACCCCAATAGCATTCTTGTTTTCCACCTCTCATTTATATTAAAAAAAAGTGAGTGATAAGTGAGAGAGTTAGTGGAAGGAGAGAGAAGGGGAGTTAGTGAGAAATGAGTGGTGGAAATGTGGGAGGCTAAAGGGGTGCTCGCCATTTGGGGTGCCATTGAACCTGCCTCATATATATATATATATATATATATATATATATATATATATATATATATATATATATATATATATATAGAGGCTATAAAACAACTAAAAATACAGAAATATAAATTAATCCACTTAGGACTAATAGTCATAGGCATAAGAGGATTAGTTAGACAAAAAATTGGAACAAAACTATTGTTAATACTAATTGATGATAGACACCAAGATATGGATAAAGCTATATTTGGAATGATGGAAGTAGATATGAACTATAATATAGGTATTGTTTACATAGCTCCAAATTTTAGTATGACAATAAATAATTTTTACAAACATATAAAAATAATAATACAATCCAAAGGATTTGAAAACTTTATAGGAAAAAATATTTTATTAGATATAATATTTTTGGGAAAATGTATGTCCAAATATACACCAAAAATAAAAATAAGATTAGATAAGGTAATAGAAACCTTAAACTCCACAGGAATAAATTTTATAAAACCAATGGAAATAGATTCTTCTATTCTTGCTGGTCATGAATGGAAAATAGAAAATCCTAATAACACAACAGCAACATTAAAACCAAATGATGTTGTAACATATAATAATTTAGACAAATCCATGACCATGAGATTCAAAGACTATGGACCATCAAACCAACAAGAAATTGAAACTGATGAAGAAACAGAAGAATTAAACAAAAGAATAAATGGATAAAATAATATACCCAAAAGAATTAGGGATGGTTCTTGAACCATCTGAAATATATGAATTAGAACAAACCTTAAGGTCAACAAACCAAATAAATGAAAATGCGTTTGTTTACATAGATGATGAGAATAACATAAGGACAAGAGAAATACATAATCTTGATTATTTCTTAGAAGATTCAAGAGGAGACAATAAAGAAACCATAGAACACAGTATTCTAGAAGATATAATATCAGAATTCACTGAACACATGGAGCTAGTTGACCATGAACAAACTGCTAGTTCAGGAATAACATATCCAAATAGAAATCAAGACCAACCAATGCCTTACGATGTAGGACAACCACCAAGACAACAAGTTGAACCATACACAAATGAAAATAAAAATATAAGAACAGCTGGAAAAAGAATATCAAATGAAACATCCTTTTTCAAAAATAACTCACTTATCCTAAATGTAACGGAATGTCATCCACAGCTGCTAGATATTTATCTAGAACAATGGACTGCTGCTATAGCAAGAGATTATACAGCAAGACATACGAATATTAATTCTGGTGAAGAAATGATAAGAATAGCAGAAAATTACTTAGGTGACATAGCTAAAGCTATATGGGAAGCATATAAGAAAAACTTTCCAGATGAAATAAATGTTCTAGTAGCACAAGAAAGCAATATATATAATTTCGCCTATTCAATACATAGGATAATAACAGAAAGAGATGTAAATACAGGAACAACTATTAGACAACAAGAAGCTATGCGTGACCTTGAACAAATCCAATTACTAGATTGGAAATACATAATAAAATTCCTAAAAGAAATTTTACATTATGCAACTATTTCAGGAAATTATTACAGTACTGAAATAGGAAATAGACTGTTTTCCAAATTACCAAGTGATTTGGGAAAAGAAATACATAGGTCTTGGATAGAATGTTACCAAGATAAACCAGAAAATCTTCCTAAAGGATATGATAACATAGGAATAAGAATAACGCATATAATTTCAGAATTAAAAAAGAAGTGTACGTATATACAAATCCAAAGAGAGTTAAAAAAGAAAAATTATGGATTTTGTGGACAAATATATATTCCACAACAATATGGAACAAGAAATTACAAAATAGATAATAAACCCAAATTTAAGAAAAGGTATGCTAAAAAATATTATCTTAGAAAATCAAATGCTAGAAAACCTTATCTAAATAAAGAAAAACATGTTAGGAAATACAACCCCAGAAAAACATATACAAATACCATTACATGTTTTGCATGTAATCAAACAGGACATTTATCCTCTTCATGTCCCAAAAAACATAATCTTTTTACATGTGAATCAAATCTTGTTGATTCAGTTAAAGAAAACTTACTAGAAATTGCTTCTGATGTCTCAAAAACATCAACAATATATTCAATAGTATCTCTAGAAGGATTAGAAGAAGAACAAATAAGTTCAGCAAATTATACACTAATCAATGAATTAACAAATTTCGAAGAAAACACACCAAATGAATACATGTTTAATATGGTTAATAAAGATATATGCACCCATAACTTCAAATTTAAAATGGGAACAGATACAATAAAATGTGAATTTTGTCCTTGGTATCCTGCATTTGACAAGAGGTATAAATGTACAGAATGTACCATGGAAATATGTCAAATTTGCGCAAAAAATAAATTTAACATAGAACCACCAAGAGAAAACAAAATAATATATACAGATAGAAATAAGATAAACGAAGAAAGAATAAAAATCCTAGAAGAAAGAACAAATAATTTTGATTTAGAAATTGAGGAAATAGAAATAAAATTACAAAATATTATTAAAGGAAAAACTATAACAATTAGTGAATATGAATTAATCACAGATAATAATATAAACAATATTGATATACCAATCAATATTCCCTTGATATGCAATACAGGAAATTTGAAAGAATTAAGGGTTCCAACAAAAGTAAATATAAAAGGAACTGAAATAGAAATTTTAGCATTTATGGATACAGGAGCTACTGGTTCAACTATATGTTCTAGTATAATACCTCTAAAACATGTCACGAAAGCAGAAAAACCAAAACAAAGTATGCAATTTGATGGAACTACAAAAATATGTACAGATATAATAAAAAACATAAATGTAAGTTTTACAAATACTTGTGATGAATGGTCACCACAATATAATATAAAACAAGTATGGGTTCTACAACTTAACTTAGACGGAACAAAACTAATTTTAGGATTAGATTTTTTATTAAGTGATAATGGATCCTTTTCATTTAACAAAGATTATTTACAAATTTCAAAAAAGACTATTAACCCCAATACTATCAGAATATGTACTAGAGAAGCGTGGTGGAAATAAAGATAACAAACAAAAAAATTGCAATTGCCCAGTACCAGGACAATGCAAAATACTAAAAAAAAAACGAACTAACAAATACTAATGCAAAAATTGAAGAAATAGAACTAATAAATTATGATGAATATGAAAGCACAGAACTTACTCTAGATTTAATAAATCCAAATAAATTAAGTAAAATTTTACTATGTTCTGATGACATAAACCAAATTATTAGCAAACTTGAAAAAATTAGAGATTATTGGAGAAAAACCATTAAAATATTGGAAAAAGGATTCTATTTATTGCAAGTTAGATATAATTAATCTAGATATTACAATTAAAACTAGATCACCCAAATATGATAATTGGATGATTGAAGAATTCAAGATGCACATAGACATTTTAAATAAACTAGGAATTATTAGAAAGACAGACTCTAGACATAGAACATCATCCTTTATAGTACAAAAAGAATCTGAAAGAAAAAGAGGACAAAGCCGGATGGTTATGGATTACACAAGATTGAATGACAATACAAATGAAGATGGATACTGCATCCCAAATAAAGATGTACTAATCAACAAAATGCAAAACAACTATTGGTACTCCAAGTTTGATTTAAAATCAAGATTTTGGCAAATAAAAATGCATCCAGAATCAACATCTTGGACAACCTTCACTTGTTCAGAAGGACATTATGAATGGCTTGTTATGCCATTTGGACTAAAAAATGCTCCACAAATATTCCAAAGAAAGATGGATAACATATTTAGACATTGTAGCAAATTTACATGTGTTTATATAGATGATATACTTGTTTTTTCAAAAACAAAAAAGAACACATTTCACATTTATATACGGTATTTAAACTTTTTGAAATCCATGGACTAATAATATCTAAAAGAAAGATTGAACTATTTAAAAATACAATTGATTTCCTAGGAGTGAAAATAGGAAAAGGACAAATAGAATTGCAACCACATATATCCAGAAAAATATTAGAATTTCCAGATAAAATAGAAAACTTAAAACAATTACAATCATTTTTGGGATTGATAAATTATGCTAGACCTTTCATACAAAATTTATCCAAATACACTGGACCTTTATATAATAAAGCAAGCCCCAAAGGCAAAAGATAATTTAATAATGAAGACATAAAACAAATTCAAAAAGTAAAAGAATTAGCAAAAAATTTAAAACCATTAACCTTACCATTATCCACAGACCATTTAATTATAGAAATTGATGGTTCTTCATTAGGATGGGGAGGAATATTACTACGCAAAAAGCATAAAACTGACCCAAAATCTACTGAATAGATTTGCAGATACACTTCAGGAACATATAAAGAAAAGGGTTATATGACTTCTTTAGATTATGAAATATTAGCAATAATATATATTTTAGAGTCATTTAGGCTTTTCATAATATCACAAAAGGAAATAACAATCAGGACAGACTGTGAATCCATAGTAAAATGTGCAAATAACAAAAAAGAAAAAAGCATAATAAATAATAGATGGTTAAAATTCAAAAATGCAGTCTTAAACTGTGGTGCCCAAATTATATGGGAACATATCAAAGGTAACTTAAATATACTACCAGATAAATTATCAAGACTGTTTATTGATATTCTTGGAGATTGTAATTCTTAAACATGGAAGACGAAACAGAAATGTCTCACACAAAACCAATGACAAACAGCGGATTATTCCCGAAGACATACAAACAAAACAGATTCGTCACAAATGCCCATTTAACTGAAGAACAACAGTCAATATGTGATAACATATGGAACTTATCCACAACAGGAGCAGACAACAGTAGAAAACTCAGCATCTTATACACTCTTGTTGACATGTTCACAAACAAAGAAAAACCAAAGAGATTTACACATTATTGCCTGTTTAATGGACCAAGCGCAGGCATATATATATCTCTTGGAAAGAGAAGATACCAAGACTAAAAGAGCTTGAACAAATCCCCAGATATGGGATACCATATTTTAAAGGCTATTACAATTATGAGACAGCAAAAGAAGCTATAGAACGTCAGCTTGGAAAGGACTACATAGTCTCAGACAGTATCAAACAATTACAAATTATAGCTTCAGGAGCAAATATAAAAGAAGAAGACTTAACTCCTACAGAATTAAGTCTAAGGCCCAAGACATCATTTGCAACAATAACAGCCAAAGAAGTACAAAAGGGAAAAATGGTCCAGCTTGGTCAAATTCCACAAATTACTCCAATACAAACAAAAAACAAGACAATTTGTTTTCCTGAGACTTTCAACAGAGAGATACATTTCCTACAGACCACAAAAGAGCAAAATGCAACCACGTACAAAGAAATATATTCATTATTGACAAAAATCTCTACACAAAAAATCCCTGGATTTAAGATTACATGAGAAATAATAAAAAATCAAAATATTCCATGTACAAAACAATTTACAGATTGTAAAGACTTCCCCACAGATTGCAGGTGCACAATAATTGCATCTATGCCTCTTATAAGCTTAAGACTCTCACAATACAAATACCTAGTACACAACAAATTCACTTTGGATCCTGCCACTTTATTGAACTACGGATTCATCAAGGAACTGTACCTAAATGGATGGCAATAGACAAATCTGCCAGAACCTCTCAATTAAATCACAGATTATTTCACAGAGATCCTTGATACAGAACTACATCTTTGGGTTACAACAGTCCCTCCTCATTATGAAAATGACATAATAGATCCATCAAGACATATAATCAAAATCAAGACACAAAACTTTGATTTGGATTTTCCGACTTGGGAAGAATGTACAGAGTTCACAGACAAGTCTACACCAAAAATGAACGAACAACAACATTATGAAAGGTATCGTGCCTACATAATAGGGAAAAACCTAATTGGGATAATACAGAAAAACGAATTACAAGCTGTATGCAGAATCGCAAGTAACAAAGATATACTTATCAAGAAACATAGAAGAATTTGGCCCAGAATATAGGCCTTTTGACATCTTTCATCCCAGACCTAACATCATAAATATTTACAAAATACTACAACTTCCAGAAGATTGTGAATCTACAAGTAGTAAAGAGATGGAGATAAAAAATGAAGCCTCTGAAGTGACAACACTAATTGGATCTACTCAACAAAGGACATATGTGGACAAGGTGGAAAGCTATGATGTAACAACACTAATTAGATCTACCCAAACAAAGGACTAACGTGGACAAGGTGAAAAGCTACTCCATATTATTAGATTCTCCACGAAGCCACATGGTAGAATAAAAAATTAAGAGTGGAGAAGCATTATCTATAACATGTAATATTATTAAGCTTTGTGTAGACAGCTGTATACTTTATATGGACAGCTGTATGTTTATATTTGTGTGTAACCAGATGCTTAAGGCTATATATTAGCATCCATATCATGTAGAAAGCATATCGAAGTGTGTAAGAGTAAAGCTTGTAAGTTTTCTAAGAGTGGAATAATAAAAACTTTCGTATGCAAATTCTGCAAATATATTCTTTAATGGCTACTTTCGAAAACATGAGCTAAATATTCAAGACGTGAATCAAAGAAGAAAGATGAAGCGGTCAAGGTATGATCTTTAACCTTTTAATTCCAGATAAACTGTTTATTTATTAAGCAAAAATTATTCTGCATGTAACAAAAATTAAAAGAGGTAATATCGTTTGAAAGAACTAAGTACCCACTTTTAGGCGTCAGTCAAATTGACATTTCGGATTTAAGTTAATTTGGATTTAAGTTGGTGAGGCACAATTTGGATTTAAGTTAATTTTAATTATTTAATTACTCTAGTAGCATATTTATGCAATATTTCACTCGTATGAACGTAGAATCAAACGCCGTCTGAGGCGTTGAAATCATATGGACGTATACTGCACAATGAAACTAGTTTGGGAGCAATTTGGAGCTCGTCAGAATTTATAATAAAATAAATTGACTAATCGGATCAATCAGACATTAAGCATTTTTCAACAGTAATGGGTCAAGGTGAGTAATCTCACTAACTCTGATTTATTTATAGACATATTTTATACTATGTGATGGTTGTTTGGATGAATGGTTGCTAAAGTTGGTTGAATGATTGAAATAGTTATACCGTTGATCAATTATTAATTCTATTTACTACGACATTTCATATTGATGTGAAATAATATTATTGATGCTGATTAACATCTGTGGATGCAGGGAAACAGGTCGGAGGGGCCCAACTGGGTTCCTCAACATTTATATTAGCGTTTTCATATATTTGCGTTATATGTTGTGATATGTATTCTATGATTTATTTTGTTGTCACTGGCCCTATAAATTTTGGTATTTAAATACCATAAAATATTATGAAATATAGGAAATGAATTTGAGATTAAAAAGGATATATATTTTTTTTCCAAAAATTAAAGTGTAATTTTCAAAGAGAGTTAAAAAGTAGAGACTTATTTATTAAAACAAGGGGTGGAATTTAAACGTGTTTATAAATTAAATGGATTATGTAACATTGGATAAAATGAAATAAAATTCAAATTTTGAATGGGGAAAAAAATGGAAATCAAATTTGAAAGCAATATTTGAGATGAGATTTTAACTTAGCAAATTTCAAAGTAAATCATAAACGAGATTTTAAATTATTGGAATAAAAGTATATTGTTTGAAAAATTCTGAATAGAAGCTTTAAATAGAAATTTGAGTTTAAAAGAATATTTGTAAGAACAAAACCAAAGGATGGTAAATAAAGGAAATATATTCAGAATTAAAGTAAACAATGGTTTAAAGTAAATATTGGCAAATAAAATATTTATAGAGGAAATTTGGATTTGAAATATGAACCCAAATTGGAACGTGAATGAGAAGGGAAACGGATCATCGTTTTAAAATAAAACTATGAGTTTTATTCCAACATTTGGAATATAAAATAAATTGTAATATCGTTTTGGTAAACCAAAAGGGTTATAAAGGAATTGGGCAAGGATTTGAAAAAAAGATAGATTCAAAAGTGAATTTATAATTTGAATCAACCTGAAATGGTAGATAAATCCCGAAGTTCGGAATTTAAATCGAATATAGAGTATTCGAATGTGAGTTGTTTATTGGATTTCGATTATATCGAATTTAGGAAAGTAGTTATTTTTACTTTCTGTTTTAAATCAGATTTAATTATTTACTTATTAATTGAAATTAATAAGTACAAGTTATATTTTTATAAACCAAATATTTGAAAACAGCGATTTTAACGTTGTTATAATAAATGTTTTGTAAATCTAAACAGCGATTTTAACGCTGCCGTTATAATAAACGTTTTGAAATTTAAACAGCGATCTTAACGCTATTGTTATAATAAGTGTTCTATAATTCTAAACAGCGATTGTAACGCTGTTGTTAAAGGTAATGTTTTATAAATCAAACATTTGGAGACAACGATTATAATGCTACCGTTATAATCAAAGTTTTTCCGTGAAAGAAGTATGTTCTTAGATTGGATCCGAAGGTCGCGTAAACGATGTTTGGTTTAAAGCTGTAAGCTTTGAAATTTCAAAGTTGAGAATGTTGCTTAGTTAAGGTCTGAGAGGTAAATATACCCCAACTTGATTGACTTCATGATTGATGGAGAAATGGTTAAGGTTCGATAGTGAGAATTGGTTAGCATTATGGTTAGTTAATAATTGGTTAATGTTTTGAGTTATAATAACGTTGTTTTATAACATTGCGTTAATTTAAAAGAATTTAAAATGTTTTTCCCAAATAAAATGAGAGATATTTTCTTGAATAAAGAAATTAGATATTGGAAATGTTTTTCAAAGAATCGAGAGGGGAAATCGAGCTTTAAAAGGATACAAAAGATAGGGAAACAAGAATTGGAAATAATAATATAATCAGGAATTGATTTAAAGGGGCCCAGTGTTGTTTGATGGTTGATCGCTAGAACTTCCATTTGGAAATATGATCGTTGGTTGTATGGATGGTTTCTTTGATAGTTAAATCACAGGCTATCAAAATTTTGATTTATTTTATACCTCCGTTGCCAAGATGGAGAGACCGGGATCAGATGTAATATCTGAAAAGCACTCCGTATTGGCATAAGCGTTACGAGTCAACTTATATTGAAGAGATTATGAAGACGGAGTAAAGTGCAAGGGCTGTTCTGTTAATCCTAGGTAGAAATTGCCTAAGATGGATTAATAGAATGGTGCCTTCGGTTTGTCCAGACCCAGGACAACTTGTAAGGACGAGTGCCTGACAGAGTATTTCCAAAGGGATTACGTACGTTGATTCCTTCAAACGTACGAAGTTGGTGGCAAAGAAGGGAAACTTCTTTAGCCTAACAATCTGAGTATTTTTGTAGGAATCAATTAGTAATTTCGATGGATTTGACGATGTGGCATTCAAAGTGAATGGTGGCCAGATGTTCTGGAAGATAAATCAAACCTCAAGCCTCACAACCGGGAATTTGACAAAAATCGGGCAGGCAACATGGCTATGTGGGTCGCCCCCATTAGGATGTATAATCACCTATCTAGAGAAATTACAATTGCTTCTTTAATCTATCGATGCTGTCCCTTTCGGGAAACGGTTGCTGATCCCAACCGTTGGTGATATACATTCGATACACTCAAGCGAAATGAGTGATCGGTCATGTGTGGGCCGGGTTGCAAGATGTTCTTGTTGAACCCAGTGTATTCGCCTCTAGAGATACACTATCGGCAGGTGGTTCCATACCTTGTCATGTTGGAAATCCAATCTCCAATAAGCACCCTGCAGTTTTTTTGATTTTATATTATATATGGAGCGTGAGATGCAACCGTTCCACTAGATTCTATTTATTTGATTTAGACACTATTATAATATCACCAGATTTTGATATCAAAATGTTTTGGGTTATCGTAAGGTAAAAACCATCCGTGTTTATGTGTGGATCGGTCTTACGATTATCTTTTCTTTCGAAAGGATTTTTAAAAGTTAAATCAATGGTTGGAGTTTACTCACACCAGTCCCATGACTGACCCAGAGTTTATTTTGTTTGTTTTCGCTAAACTCTTGGGTGTCCAAATTTGTATGGGCAGTGTACTATGTTGTATATGGAAACAGGAGTTTATAACTGTTCCAGAGATAAATGTTCTGCTCTGATGATGGTATGTATATAAAGTTACTGATTTGTATTCCAAAGTTTATGTTATCTAATATATTTTATTCGTTCCGCTGTGGTTTTTGATCTTCGTTTTCTTCTATTCTAATATTTCTTTCTTTCTATTTCTCATCCTCTAACTTCTTTCTAAAAATGATTCGTATTTCTGTGCAATTTGGGTTGGACGTGTGGTGTTATTAGTCAACTCAAAGGGGACGGAAATTCGGGTAATTACATTTGGTATCAGAGCTGAAGGTTGAGTAGTAACCTTGGCTCTGTGGCGTGACTCAAAAGAGATGGGGGTTGTAATACTTTAGATTGAGTTTGAGTGTATATATACGAGAGAGCGTATTGGTAGATTTGATATAAAATTGTTTTATATTGTGTTGACTGGTTTGTTGAGTGGTTTATGAATTCTGGTCGATACAGGATGTACAACTGTATCGATAGGTGTTTCTAAACTCTCGAACAGGACATTTCGACGCAGTATTGTTTTAAAATGGGTAAATGAAATAATTTTGCCCAAAAATTATTTTGATATAAAAGGAATAATTTTTGAAATATTATACTATATAGATGTGTTGATTGTTATTATAATCAAATGGAATTATGAAATATTGAAATGGTTATATAATTTTTATACGAATAATGTATACAAATGAGGTAAACCAAGATTTATGGTCAAACCAGAATTGGAATTTAAATACCGGGTGTTTAGAAAATATTTTCTAAAATATTATAAAGTAATATCACATTACTTTGAAAGATTTTTGAATAAGAATGGATTTAAATGAATTTTTAAAGGGATTAAGCACTGAAATCACTTTAGTGACGAGAAAATAATTCTGATAATGGGTCGCGACATTATCGGTATTCATTTTCGAATTTCTGAGTGATGGATTGCTACCATAGTAATTTGGGAATGAAAAATTTGTTTGAAAAGGACAAGATATTTTGGAAATTCAAATGTTTTGAATTGAGTTGATTATAAATATATGTATATAGATGTATATGATTTCAAACTAATTTGAAATAAAACCTGGGAATTTGAATTCTGAAATTAAAATTTAACTTGTATAAGTTGAATAAATTGAAATGGTAAAATATATCAAATGAATTGAAATTTAACTTAGGTTAAGATTTATATGAAATTGGGTTGAATTAGAAATAATTCCGAATGGAATTAAATAATGAGGAATGTTGAGATTCGAATTATCAATATGAATTCGACTTATGAATAAGCAAGTTGAAAGTATATTGGGTGTTGTTAATTGAGGTTGAATCATTTGGATTCAAGTATGATAAGTGGATTGACTTAAATAGAAACCAGATTTGAATTGATAGAATGAAAGTGGACTAATCAGAAGTTGATTAGAGAAGAAAGTTAAAAGTTGGGAGTGGGATTGATTTGAAACCAACTGGAAATGGATATATGTATGCTGAGCAGATATTGAATGGAAGCAAATGCAAGAGATAGAATTATGCCCGACAAAAAGGTACATGTTTACAATATTACTTGGGTTTGATGGTTTATGAGCCTATGGAGCAAGCCACTTGACTTTTTGATTTTCTTTTGGATTGGAGATGGCCTAGAAAGGCGTGTTGTGGTGCAGAGGAGATGCTGCCGAAATTTTTCAGAATTTAAAATGTTAATTTTTTTCTTCAGAATTTTTGAAAATTTTCATTAGTAAGAATAAATTAATATTTTAATTGAAACAAATTGGTCCAGTTAAACTGAAGTTAAGAATTGAACAAAAAGGAATTTTGGATCTATTTAATAGGGAATGTAGCATCTTTTCCTACCTTAGCAATTTCGAGGACGAAATTATTTTAAGGAGGAAGGAATGTAACGACCCGAATTTCTAACCGCTGAATTCTGAATATTTAAATTTGTTTAAATATTTTATTTGAATTAGATATAGAAATTTATAAGGAATTTTGATGAAACGATATTTAAACGTATATTTATAATATAATTTAAAACGAGTTTAAAATGGCGCGGCAGTTTGAATATTCGATTTCAAATTTCAAATGAATGTACAGGATTCAAAATAAATCGGATTTTAGCGTAACAAGAAATATTTGAATCTGTTTGAAAATATCTTTCCAACGAATGTGAAAAATCCAGATTTCATAGCGAGAATAAAAAGTTATGTCCAAATCAAATTTTCAGAAAGTCGTTATGGAATCGCATATAGACCATAACAGTTTATTTAATATATTTCAATATCGGTCTTGAATTTGGACAAGCCTTTTAAGACGTAATTATAATTTAATTCTTAGAATTTTACTGTAATTTTTAATTAATTAAATACGCAACTTTTTATTTGGAGTATTTTGCACCCTATATAAATATTTTGGGGTTGCATAATACAAGTTAAACAATCGATATTATTATATTTTTGGGATCGTGGCACATTGCCCGTCAGAATGATATTTTTATTTCTGTCTATAGCAGTCTGTAAAGGAATTAAATTTTACATAGTGGATACCCTTATTTATTAACTTTAAACAAAACATTCCACGACAATCTTGGGAAAAAGACGTCATTGGGTTTGATTCCCTAATACTGTCTTTATATATTGAACAATCAATTATGATGTAAGTCAAAACGCTAAGCTACCAAAATTGCATAGAAAATCTTGGTCAATTAAGGTATATTGGCAATATACCCTTTGCTTATAAAACCTTATCAGATAGAACATTGTTTCTATAATATTAATACAAACATAATCATATATAGATTTAATGTGATAACTATAATAGTGTGTATATTTATAGTTATTTATCATAATATATTAGACCATATCTTTATATGTAGGAACATATATTAAACCCAAAACGCCGATACTTCTACCCTATATTCAGCCTGCATCCAAGCTGTTTTCAAAGGTTTCATACCCAAGGTATAGAACAGTGCTTGCCAAGCTTATCAGAACCGTGGTCCTCAAGCTACTGCAAAAACCCGTGTTCACCAAGCCTTTTCCTTTTCGTGAGTGCCAAGCCAAATGAAAACGTGCCTGCCAAACTACCTTTCCTCTTAAATACTCCCCTGTACATCTTCCTTCTGTTCTAAAAACGAAAACCAAGAAGCGAAATAAGAAACCCAAACAGTAAATTCTACAAAATCAATACTCAAACAAAAATCCGTTATTTCTAGTCTGATGGGGGTTAATTACTTAGGACTTCACTTCTATACTCATTTTAAGGGATGCGGTGAGAAGCTTTTGTGGTTCCTATAGCCGCGTGGTGGTGCGCATTTCAAGAAGGTGATCGAGTGCGGATCCGTGAAGGAAGTTGAAGGAGCGGAAGAAAGAAAATAAGTGGGGGAGAAGATATTGCAGTTTTGATGATTATTATGGGAACGTGAATGCTTTCATGAAGAGGAAGGAGCATGTCAGCAGTCTAGATGGATAGGAAGGGTGGAAGGATTTGTGCAAATGGAAAGCGGAGTCGGATTTGGGACATGGAGGCGCACCATTGTGCGAAGTCGGGAGGATAACGGTGATAGGAGAGCACGCTACCTTCTGTAGCAGAGCCATGGCACGATATCCAAGGCACAGGTGCAAGTGGGAGCCTTCGAGTGCGGCCAGCTGGGTTCGCAAAGGAGAGTTCAACAAGGATGATAACGGTATATTTGGAGTAAAGAGTAACAGAGAAATGGGAGAGAATAGTTCGACCATTGGAAGTTTGTTTCACGGGTTTAATACCAGGTAGACTGCGTTTTTGTGATTGGAGAAGAAGCAGCTTTACGTGGATCGCACAAGGGGAGATATTGGGCCGAAGAAGTTGGTAAGGCACAATTTGGATTTAAGTTAATTTTAATTATTTAATTACTCTGGTAGCATATTTATGCAATATTTCACTCGTATGAACGTAGAATCAAACGCCGTCTGAGGCGTTGAAATCATATGGACGTATACTGCACAATGAAACTAGTTTGGGAGCAATTTGGAGCTCGTCAGAATTTATAGTAAAATAAACTGACTGATCGGATCAATTAGACATTAAGCATTTTTCAATAGTAATGGGTCAAGGTGAGTAATCTCACTAACTCTGATTTATTTATCGACATATTTTATACTATGTGATGGTTGTTTGGATGAATGGTTGCTAAAATTGGTTGAATGATTGAAATAGTTATACCGTTGATCAATTATTAATTCTATTTACTACGACATTTCATATTGATGTGAAATAATATTATTAATGCTGATTAACATCTGTGGATGCAGGAAAACAGGTCGGAGGGGCCCAACTGGGTTCCTCAACATTTATATTTGTGTTTTCATTTATTTGCTTTATATGTTGTGATATGTATTCTATGATTTATTTTCTTGTCACTGGCCCTATAAATTTTGGTATTTAAATACCATAAAATATTCTGAAATATAGGAAATGAATTTGAGATTAAAAAGGAAATATATTTTTTTCCAAAAATTAAAGTGTAATTTTCGAAGAGAGTTAAAAAGTAGAGACTTATTTATTAAAACAAGGGGTTGAATTTAAACGTGTTTATAAATTAAATGGATTATGTAACATTGGATAAAATGAAATAAAATTCAAATTTTGAATGGAAAAAAAATGGAAATCAAATTTGAAAGCAATATTTGAGATGAGATTTTAACTTAGCAAATGTCAACGTAAATCATAAACGAGATTTTAAATTATTGGAGTAAAAGTATATTGTTTGAAAAATTCTCAATAGAAGTTTTAAATAGAAATTTGAGTTTAAAAGAATATTTATAAGAACAAAACCAAAGGATGGTAAATAAAGGAAATATGTTCAGAATTAAAGTAAACAATGGTTTAAAGTAAATATTGGCAAATAAAATATTTATAGAGGAAATTTGGATTTGAAATATGAATCCAAATTGGAACGCGAATGAGAAGGGAAATGGATCATCGTTTCAAAATAAAACGATGAGTTTTATTCCAACATTTGGAATACAAAATAAATTGTAATAACGTTTGGGAAACCAAAAGGGTTATAAAGGAATTGGGCAAGGATTTGAAAAAAGATAGATTCAAAAGTGAATTTATAATTTGAATCAACCTGAAATGGTAGATAAATCCCGAAGTTCAGAATTTAAATCGAATATAGAGTATTCGAATGAGAGTTGTTTATTGGATTTCGATCATATCGAATTTAGGAAAGTAGTTACTTTTACTTTCCGTTTTAAATCAGATTTAATTATTAATTGAAATTAATAAGTACGAGTTATATTTTTATAAACCCAATATTTGAAAATAGCGATTTTAACGTTGTTGTTATAATAAACGTTTAGTAAATCTAAACAGCGATTTTAACGCTGCCGTTATAATAAATGTTTTGAAATCTAAACAGCGATCTTAACGCTATTGTTATAATAAGTGTTCTATAATTCTAAACAGCGATTGTAACGCTGTTGTTAAAGGTAATGTTTTATAAATCAAACATTTGGAGACAGCGATTATAACGCTACCGTTATAATCAAAGTTTTTCCGTGAAAGAAGTATGTTCTTATATTGGATCCGAAGGTCGCGTAAACGATAATTGGTTTAAAGCTGTGAGCTTTGACTATTTCAAAGTTGAGTATGTTGTTCAGTTAAGGCCTGAGAGGTAAATATACCCCAACTTGATTGACTTCATGATTGATGGAGAAATCGTTAAGGTTCGATAGTGAGAATTGGTTAGCATTATGGTTAGTTAATAATTGGTTAATGTTTTGAGTTATAATAACGATGTTTTATAACATCGCGTTAATTTAAAAGAATTTGAAATGGTTTCCCAAATAAAATGAGAGATATTATCTTGACTAAAGAAATTATATATTGGAAATGTTTTTCAAAGAATTGAGAGGGGAAATCGAGCTTTATAAGGATACGAAAGATAGGGAAACAAGAATTGGAAATAATAATATAATCAGGAATTGATTTAAAGGGGCCCAGTGTTGTTTGATGGTTGATCGCTAGAACTTCCATTTGGAAATAGGATCGTTGGTTGTATGGATGGTTTCTTTGATAGTTAAATCACAGGCTATCAAAATTTTGATTTATTTTATACCTCCGTTGCCAAGATGGAGAGACCGAGATCAGATGTAATATCTGAAAACCACTCTGTATTAGCATAAGTGTTACGAATCAACTTATATTGTAGAGATTATGAAGACGAAGTAAAGTGCAAAGGTTGTTCTGTTAATCCTAGGTAGAAATTGCCTAAGATGGATTAATAGAATGGTGCCTTATGTTTCTCCAGACCCAGGACAACTTGTAAGGACGAGTGCCTGACAGAGTATTTCCAAAGGGATTACGTATGTTGATTCCTTCAAACGTACGAAGTTGGTGGCAAAGAAGTGAAACTTCTTTAGCCTAACAATCTGAGTATTTTTCTGGGAATCAATTAGTGATTTCGATGGATCTGACGATGTGGCATTCAAAGTGAATGGTGGCCAGATGTTCTGTAAGATAATTCAAACCTCAAGCCTCACAACCGGGAATTTGACAAAAATCGGGCAGGCAGCATGGCTATGTGGGTCGCCCCCATTAGGATGTATAATCACCTATCTAGAGAAATTACAATTGCTTCTTTAATCTATCGATGCTATCCCTTTCGGGAAACGGTTGCTGATCCCAACCGTTGGTGATATACATTCGATACACTCATGCGAAATGAGTGATCGATCATGTGTGGGCCGGGTTGCAAGATGTTCTTGTTGATCCCAGTGTATTCGCCTCTAGAGATACACTATCGGCAGGTGGTTCCATACCTTGTCATGTTGGAAATCCAATCTCCAATAAGCACCTTGTGGTTTTTTTGATTTTATATTATATATGGAGCGTGAGATGCAAGCGTTCCACTAGATTCTATTTATTTGATTTAGACACTATTATAATATCACTAGATTT
Organism: Allium sativum; assembly: GCA_030737875.1. NCBI lineage: Eukaryota > Viridiplantae > Streptophyta > Magnoliopsida > Asparagales > Amaryllidaceae > Allium > Allium sativum. Next base: position 932,790,035 of record CM060912.1, on the reverse strand, counting down.
TGATATCAAAATGTTTTGGGTTATCGTAAGGTAAAAACCATCCGTGTTTATGTGTGGATCGGTCTTACGATTATCTTTTCTTTCGAAAGGATTTTTAAAAGTTAAATCAATGGTTGGAGTTTACTCACACCAGTCCCAGGACTGACCCAGAGTTTATTTTGTTTGTTTTCCCTAAACTCTTAGGTTCCTAAATTTGTATGGGCAGTCAAGTAGTCGGGATGTTACAGATTCACTTTGAGGTGTTCGAAGCAGGAGGCTTCATCAGTTCGCTATAGACTATCATATTTTCCGCTGTTTACTATGTTGTATATGGAAACAGGAGTTTATAACTGTTCCAGAGATAACTGTTGTGCTCTGATGATGGTATGTATATAAAGTTACTGATTTGTATTCCAAAGTTTATGTTATCTAATATATTTTATTCGTTCCGCTGTGGTTTTGTGATCTTCGTTTTCTTCTATTCTAATATTTCTTTCTTTCTATTTCTCATCCTCTAACTTCTTTCTAAAAATGATTCGTATTTCTGTGTAATTTGGGTTGGACGTGCGGTGTTATTAGTCAACCAAAGGGTACGGAAATTCGGGTAATTACATTTGGTATCAGAGCTGAAGGTTGAGTAGTAACCTTGGCTCTGTGGCGTGGCTCAATAGAGATGGGGGTTGTAATACCTTAGATTAAGTTTGAATGTATATATACGAGAGAGCATATTGGTAGATTTGATATAAAATTGTTTTATTTTGTGTTGACTGGTTTGTTGAGTGGTTTATGAATTCTGGTCGATACAGGATGTACAACTGTATCGATTGGTGTTTCTAAACTCTCGAATAAGACATTTCGACGCATTATTGTTTTAAAATGGGTAAATGAAATAATTTTGCCCAAAAATTATTGTGATATAAAAGGAATAATTTCTGAAATATTATACTATATAGATGTGTTGATTGTTATTATAATCAAATGGAATTATGAAATATTGAAATGGTTATATATTTTTTATACGAATAATGTATACAAATGAGGTAAACCAAGATTTAAGGTCAAACCAGAATTGGAATTTAAATTCCGGGTGTTTAGAAAATATTTTCTAAAATATTATAAAGTAATATCACATTACTTTGAAAGATTTTTGAATAAGAATGGATTTAATTGAATTTTTAAAGGGATTAAGCACTGAAATCACTTCAGTGACGAAAAAATAATTCTGATAATGGGTCGCGACATTATCGGTATTCATTTTCGAATTTCTGAGTGATGGATTGCTACCATAGTAATTTGGGAATGAAAAATTTGTTTGAAAAGGACAAGATATTTTGGAAATTCAAATGTTTTGAATTGAGTTGATTGTAAATATATGTATATAGATGTATATGATTTCAAACTAATTTTAAATAAAACCCAGGAATTTGAATTCTGAAATTAAAATTTAACTTGTATAAGTTGAATAAATTGAAATGGTAAAATATATCAAATGAATTGAAATTTAACTTGGGTAAAGATTTATATAAAATTGGATTGAATTAGAAATAATTCCGAATGGAATTAAATAATGAGGAATGTTGAGATTTGAATTGTCAATATGAATTCGACTTATGAATAAGCAAGTTGAAAATATATTGGGTGTTGTTAATTGAGGTTGAATCATTTGGATTCAAGTATGATAAGTGGATTGACTTAAATAGAAACCAGATTTGAATTGATAGAATGAAAATGGACTAATCAGAAGTTGATTAGAGAAGAAAGTTAAAAGTTGGGAGTGAGATTGATTTGAAACCAACTGGAAATGGATATATGTATGCTGAGCAGATATTGAATGAAAGCAAATGCAAGAGATAGAATTATGCCCGAAAAAAAGGTACATGTTTACAATATTACTTGGGTTTGATGGTTTATGAGCCTATGGGGCAAGCCACTTGGTTTTTTGATTTTCTTATGGATTGGAGAAGGCCTAGAAAGACGAGTTGTGGTTGTGGTGCAGAGGAGATGCTGCCGAAATTTTTCAGAATTTAAAGTGTTAATTTTTTTTTTTGGAATTTTTGAAAATTTTCGTTAGTAAGATTAAATTAATATTTTAATTGAAACAAATTGGTCCAGTTAAACTGAAGTTAAGAATTGAACAAAAAGGAAATTTGGACCTACTTAATAGGGAATGTAGCATCTTTTCCTACCTTAGCAATTTCGAGGACGAAATTATTTTGAGGGGGAAGGAATGTAATGACCCGGATTTTTAGCCGCTGAATTCTGAATATTTAAATTTGTTTAAATATTTTATTTGAATTAGATATAGAAATTTATAAGGAATTTATTTAACAAAATGATATTTAAATGTATATTTATAACATAATTTAAAACGAGTTTAAAATGGCGTGGTAGTTTGAATATTCAATTTCAAATTTCAAATGAATGTACAGGATTCAAAATAAATCGGATTTCAGCGAAACAAGAAATATTTGAATCTGTTTGAAAATATCTTTCCAACGAATGTGAAAAATCCAGATTTCATAGCGGGAATAAAAAGTTATTTCCAAATCAAATTTTCAGAAAGTCGCTATGGAATCGCATATAAACCATAACAGCTTATTTAATATATTTCAATATCGATCTTGAATTTGGATAAGCCTTTTGAGACGTTATTATAATTTAATTTTTAGAATTTTACTGTAATTTTTAATTAATTAAATACGCAACTTTTTATTTGGAGTATTTTGCACCCTATATCAATATTTTGGGGTTGCATAATACAAGTTAAACTACCGATATTATTATATTCTTGGGATCATGGCACATTGCCCGTCAGAACGATATTTTTATTTAGGTCTATAGTAGTCTGTAAAGGAATTAAAATTTACATAGTGGATACCCTTATTTATTAACTTTAAACAAAACATTCCACGACAATATTGGGAAAAAGACGTCATTGGGTTTGATTCCCTAATACTGTCTTTATATATTGAGCAATCAATTATGATGTAAGTCAAAACGCTAAGCTATCATAATTGCATAGAAAATCCTGGCCAATTAAGGTATATTGGCAATATACCCTTAGTTTATAAAACCTTATCAGATAGAACATCGTTTCTATAATATTAGTACAAACATAATCATATATAGATTTAATGTGATAACTATAATAGTGGGTATATTTATAGTTATTTATCATAATATATTAAACCATATCTTTATATGTAGGAACATATATTAAACCCAAAACGCCGATACTTCTACCCTATATTCAGCCTGCATCCAAGCTGTTTTCAAAGGATACATACCCAAGGTATAGAACCGTGCTTGCCAAGCTTATCAGAACCGTGGTCCTCAAGCTACTGCAAAAACCCGTGTTCTCCAAGCCTTTTCCTTTTCGTGGATGCCAAGCCAAATGAAAATGTGCCTGCCAAACTACCTTTCCTCTTAAATACTCCCCTGTACATCTTCCTTCTGTTCTAAAAACGAAAACCATGAAGCGAAATAAGAAACCCAAACAGTAAATTCTACAAAATCAATACTCAAACAAAAATCCGTTATTTCGAGTCTGATGGGGGTTAATTACTTAGGACTTCACTTCTGTACTAATTTTAAGGGATGCAGTGAGAAGCTTTTGTGGTTCCTGTAGCCGCGTGGTGGTGCGCATTTCAAGAAGGTGATCGAGTGTGGAACCGTGAAGGAAGTTGAAGGAGCGGAAGAAAGAAAATAAGTGGGGGAGAAGATATTGCAGTTTTGATGATTATTATGGCAACGTGAATGCTTTCATGAAGAGGAGTATGTCAGCAGTCTAGATGGATAGGAAGGGTGGAAGGAATTGTGCAAATGGAAAGCGGAGTCGATTTGGGACATGGAGGCGCACCATTGTGCGAAGTCGGGAGGATAACGGTGATAGGAGGGCACGCTACCTCCTGTAGCAAAGCCATGGCGCGATATCCAAGGCGCAGGTGCAAGTGGGAGCCTTCGAGTGCGGCCAGCTGGGTTCGCAAAGGAGAGTTCACCAAGGATGATAACGGTATATTTGGAGTAAAGAATAACGAAGAAATGGGAGAGAATAGTTCGGCCATTGGAAGTTTGTTTCACGGGTTTAATACCAGGGAGGCTGCGTCCTTGTGATTGGAGAAGAAGCAGCTTTACGTGGATCGCACAAGGGGAGATATTAGGCCGAAGAAGTTGGTGAGGCACAATTTGGATTTAAGTTAATTTTAATTATTTAATTACTCTAGTAGCATATTTATGCAATATTTCACTCGTATGAACGTAGGATCAAACGCCGTCTGAGGCGTTGAAATCATATGGACGTATACTGCACAATGGAACTAGTTTGGGAGCAATTTGGAGCTCGTCAGAATTTATAGTAAAATAAATTGACTGATCGGATCAATCAAACATTAAGCATTTTTCAACAGTAATGGGTCAAGGTGAGTAATCTCACTAACTCTGATTTATTTATAGACATATTTATACTATGTGATGGTTGTTTGGATGAATGGTTGCTAAAATTGGTTGAATGATTGAAATAGTTATACCGTTGATCAATTATTAATTCTATTTACTACGACATTTCATATTGATGTGAAATAATATTATTGCTGATGATTAACATCTGTGGATGCAGGTAAACAGGTCGGAGGGGCCCAACTGGGTTCCTCAACGTTTATATTAGTGTTTTCATATATTTGCGTTATATGTTGTGATATGTATTCTATGATTTATTTTGTTGTCACTGGCCCTATAAATTTTGGTATTTAAATACCATAAAATATTATGAAATATAGGAAATGAATTTGAGATTAAAAAGGATATATATTTTTTCTAAAAATTAAAGTGTAATTTTCGAAGAGAGTTAAAAAGTAGAGACTTATTTATTAAAACAAGGGGTTGAATTTAAACGTGTTTATAAATTAAATGGATTATGTAACATTGGATAAAATGAAATAAAATTCAAATTTTGAATGGGAAAAAAATGGAAATCAAATTTGAAAGCAATATTTGAGATGAGATTTTAACTTAGCAAATTTCAAAGTAAATCATAAACGAGATTTTAATTTATTGGAATAAAAGTATATTGTTTGAAAAATTCTGAATAGAAGTTTTAAATAGAAATTTGAGTTTAAAGGAATATTTATAAGAACAAAACCAAAGGATGGTAAATAAAGGAAATATATTCAGAATTAAAGTAAACAATGGTTTAAAGTAAATATTGGCAAATAAAATATTTATAGAGGAAATTTGGATTTGAAATATGAATCCAAATTGGAACGTGAATGTGAAGGGAAATGGATCATCGTTTTAAAATAAAACGATGAATTTTATTCCAACATTTGGAATATAAAATAAATTGTAATAACGTTTTGGTAAACCAAAAGGGTTATAAAGGAATTGGCCAAGGATTTGAAAAAAATATAGATTCAAAAGTGAATTTATAATTTGAATCAACCTGAAATGGTAGATAAATCCCGAAGTTCAGAATTTAAATCGAATATAGAGTATTCGAATGAGAGTTGTTTATTGGATTTCGATTATATCGAATTTTGGAAAGTAGTTATTTTTACTTTCCGTTTTAAATCAGATTTAATTATTTAATTATTTACTTATTAATTGAAATTAATAAGTACAAGTTATATTTTTACAAACCAAATATTTGAAAACAGCGATTTTAACGTTGCTGTTATAATAAATGTTTTGTAAATCTAAACAGCGATTTTAACTCTGCCGTTATAATAAATGTTTTGAAATCTAAACAGCGATCTTAACGCTATTGTTATAATAAGTGTTCTATAATTCTAAACAACGATTGTAACGCTGTTGTTAAAGGTAATGTTTTATAAATCAAACATTTGGAGACAACGATTATAACGCTACCGTTATAATCAAAGTTTTTCCGTGAAAGAAGTATGTTCTTAGATTGGATCCGAAGGTCGCGTAAACGATGTTTGGTTTAATGCTGTGAGCTTTGAAATTTCAAAGTTGAGAATGTTGTTCAGTTAAGGTCTGAGAGGTAAATATACCCCAACTTGATTGACTTCATGATTGATGGAGAAATGGTTAAGGTTCGATAGTGAGAATTGGTTAGCATTATGGTTAGTTAATAATTGGTTAATGTTTTGAGTTATAATAACGATGTTTTATAACATCGCGTTAATTTAAAAGAATTTGAAATGTTTTTCCCAAATAAAATGAGATATATTTTCTTGAACAAAGAAATTAGATATTGGAAATGTTTTTCAAAGAATCGAGAGGGGAAATCGAGCTTTAAAAGGATACGAAAGATAGGGAAACAAGAATTGGAAATAATAATATAACCAGGAATTGATTTAAAGGGGCCCAGTGTTGTTTGATTGTTGATCGCTAGAACTTCCATTTGGAAATATGATCGTTGGTTGTATGGATGGTTTCTTTGATAGTTAAATCACAGGCTATCAAAATTTTGATTTATTTTATACCTCCGTTGCCAAGATGGAGAAACCGGGATCAGATGTAATATCTGAAAACCACTCCGTATTGGCATAAGCATTACGAATCAACTTATATTGAAGAGATTATGAAGACGGAGTAAAGTGCAAGGGCTGTTCTGTTAATCTTAGGTAGAAATTGCGTAAGATGGATTAATAAAATGGTGCCTTCGGTTTGTCCAGACCCAGGACAACTTGTAAGGACGAGTGCCCGACAGAGTATTTCCAAAGGGATTACGTACATTGATTCCTTCAACATACGAAGTTGGTGGAAAAGAAGGGAAACTTCTTTAGCCTAACAATCTGAGTATTTTTGTGGGAATCAATTAGTTGTTTCGAAGGATCTGACGATGTGGCATTCAAAGTGAATGGTGGCCAGATGTTCTGTAAGATAATTCAAACCTCAAGCCTCACAACCAGGAATTTGACAAAAATCGGGCAGGCAGCATGGCTATGTGGGTCGCCCCCACTAGGATGTATAATCACCTATCTAAAGAAATTACAATTGCTTCTTTAATCTATCGATGTTGTCCCTTTCGGGAAACATTTGCTGATCCCAACCGTTGGTGATATACATTCGATACACTCAAGCGAAATAAGTGATTGGTCATGTGTGGGCCGGGTTGCAAGATGTTCTTGTTGAACCCAGTGTATTCGCCTCTAGTGATACACTATCGGCAGGTAGTTCCATACCTTGTCATGTTGGACATCCAATCTCCAATAAGCACCCTGCAGTTTTTTTGATTTTATATTATATATGGAGCGTGAGATGCAAGCTTTCCACTAGATTCTATTTATTTGATTTAGACACTATTATAATATCACTAGATTTTGATATCAAAATGTTTTGGGTTATCGTAAGGTAAAAACCATCCATGTTTATGTGTGGATCGGTCTTACGATTATCTTTTCTTTCGAAAGGATTTTTAAAAGTTAAATCAGTGGTTGGAGTTTACTCACACCAGTCCCATGACTGACCCAGAGTTTATTTTTATTTGTTTTCCCTAAACTCTTGGGTGCCCAAATTTGTATGGGCAGTCAAGTACTCGGGATGTTACAAATTCACTTGGAGGTGTTCGAAGCAGGAGGCTTCATCAGTTGGCTATAAACTATCATATTTTCCGTTGTGTACTATGTTGTACCTGGAAACAGGAGTTTATAACTTTTCCAGAGATAACTGTTGTGCTCTGATGATGGTATGTATATAAAGTTACTGATTTGTATTCCAAAGTTTATGTTATCTAATATATTTTATTCGTTCCGCCGTGGGTTTGTGATCTTCATTTTCTTCTATTCTAATATTTCTTTCTTTCTATTTCTCATCCTCTAACTTCTTTCTAAAAATGATTCGTATTTCTCATCAATTTGGGTTGGACGTGTGGTGTTATTAGTCAACTCAAAGGGTACGGAAATTTGGGTCATTACAGTAAATCTCTTTGGTTTTTCTTTGTTTGTGAACATGTCAACAAGAGTGTATAAGATATTGAGTTTTCTACTGTTGTCTGCTCCAGTTGTGGATAAGTTCCATATGTTATCACATATTGACTGTTGTTCTTTAGTTAAATGGGCATTTGTGACGAATCTGTTTTGTTTGTATGTCTTCAGGAATAACCCGCTGTTTGTCATTGGTTTTGTGTGAGACATTTCTGTTTCGTCTTCCCTGTTTAAGAATTACAATCTTCAAGAATATCAATAAACAGTCTTGATAATTTATCTGGTAGTATATTTAAGTTACCTTTGATATGTTCCCATATAATTTGGGCACCACAGCTTAAGACTGCATTTTTGAATTTTTACCATCTATTATTTATTATGCTTTTTTCTTTTTTGTTATTTGCATATTTTACTATGAATTCACAGTCTGTCCTGATTGTTATTTCTTTTTGTAATATTATGAAAAGCCGAAATGACTCTAAAATATATATTATTGATAATATTTCATAATCTAAAGAAGTCATATAACCCTTATCTTTATATGTTCCTGAAGTGTATCTGCAAATCTTTTCAGTAGATTTTGGGTCAGTTTTATGCTTTTTGCTTAGTAATATTCCTCCCCATCCTAATGAAGAACCATCGGTTTCTATAATTAAATAGTCTGTGGATAATGGTAAGGTTAATGGTTTTAAATTTTTTGCTAATTCTTTTACTTTTTGAATTTGTTTTATGTCTTCATTATTAAATTCTCTTTTGCCTTTGGGGCTTGCTTTATTATATAAAGGTCCAATGTATTTGGATAAATTTTGTATGAAAGGTCTAGCATAATTTATCAATCCCAAAAATGATTGTAATTGTTTTAAGTTTTCTATTTTATCTAGAAATTCTAAAATATTTCTGGATATATGTGGTTGCAATTCTATTTGTCCTTTTCCTATTTTCACTCCTAGGAAATCAATTGCATTTTTAATTAGTTCAATCTTTCTTTTAGATATTACTAGTCCATGGGTTTCAAAAAGTTTAAATACCGTATATAAATGTGAAATGTGTTCTTTTTTGGTTTTTGAAAAAACAAGTATATCATCTATATAAACACATGTAAATTTGCTACAATGTCTAAATATATTATCCATCTTTCTTTGGAATATTTGTGGAGCATTTTTTAGTCCAAATGGCATAACAAGCCATTCATAATGTCCTTCTGAACAAGTGAAGGCTGTCCAAGGTATTGATTCTGGATGCATTTTTATTTGCCAAAATCCTGATTTTAAATCAAACTTGGAGTACCAATAGTTGTTTTGTATTTTGTTGCTTAGTACATCTTTATTTGGGATGCAGTATCCATCTTCATTTGTATTGTCATTCAATCTTGTGTAATCCATAACCATCCGGCTTTGTCCTCTTTTTCTTTCAGATTCTTTTTGTACTACGAAGGATGATGTTCTGTGTCTAGAGTCTATCTTTCTTATAATTCCTAGTTTATTTAAAATGTCTATGTGCATCTTGAATTCTTCAATCATCCAATTATCATATTTGGGTGATCTAGTTTTAATTGTAATATCCGGATTAATTATATCTAACTTGCAATAAATAGAATCCTTTTCCCAATATTTTAATGGTTTTTCTCCAATAATCTCTAAATTTTCAAGTTTGCTAATAATTTGGTTTATGTCATCAGTACATAGTAAAATTTTACTTAATTTTTTTGGATTTATTAAATCTAGAGTAAGTTCTGTGCTTTCGTACTCATCATAATTTATTAGTTCTATTTCTTCAATTTTTGCATTAGTCTTTGTTAGTTCGTTTTCTTTTATTAGTATTTTGCATTGTCCTGGTACTGGGCAATTGCAATTTTTTGTTTGTTATCTTTATTTCCACCACGCTTCTCTAGTGCATATTCTGATAGTATTGGGGTTAATGTAGTCTTTTCTGAAATTTGTAAATAATCTTTGTTAAATGAAAAAGATCCATTATCACTTAATTAAAAATATAATCCTAAAATTAGTTTTATTCCGAGTTAAGGTGTACAACCCATACTTGTTTTATATTATATTATGGTGACCATTCACCATAAGTATTTGTAAAACTTACATTTATGTTTTTTATTATATCTATACATATTTTTGTAGTTCCATCAAATTGCATACTTTGTTTTGGATTTTCTGCTTTCGTGACATGTTTTAGAGGTATTATACTAGAACATATAGTTGAACTAGTAGCTCCTGTATCTATAAATGCTAAAATTTCTATTTCAGTTCCTTTTATATTTACTTTTGTTGGAACCCTTAATTCTTTCAAATTTCCTGTATTGCATATCAAGGGAATATTGATTGGTATATCAATATTGTTTAGATTATTATCTGTGATTAATTCATCTTCACTAGTTGTTATAGTTTTCCCTTTATCAATATTTTGTATTTTTATTTTTATTTCCTCAATTTCTAAATCAAAATTATTAGTTCTTTCTTCTAGGATTTTTATTCTTTCTTCGTTTATCTTATTTCTATCTGTATATATTATTTTGTTTTCTCTTGGTGGTTCTATGTTAAATTTATTTTTTTGCGCAAATTTGACAAATTTCCATGGTACATTCTGTACATTTATACCTCTTGTCAAATGCAGGATACCAAGGACAAAATTCTCATTTTGCTGTATTTGTTCCCATTCTAAATTTGAAGTTATGGGTACATCAGAAGCAATTTCTAGTAAGTCTTCTTCAACTGAATCAACAAGATTTGATTCACGTGTAAAAAGATTATGTTTTTTGGGACATGAAGAGGATAAATGTCCTGTTTGATTACATGCAAAACATGTAATGGTATTTGTATATGTTTTTCTGGGGTTGTACTTCCTAACATGTTTTTCTTTATTTAGATAAGGTTTTCTAAGATAATATTTTTTAGCATATCTTTTCTTAAATTTGGGTTTATTATCTATTTTGTAATTTCTTGTTCCATATTGTTGTGGAGTATATATTTGTCCACAAAATCCATAGTTTTTCTGTTTTAACTCTCTTTGGATTTGTATATACGTACACTTCTGTTTTAATTCTGAAATTATATGCGTTATTCTTATTCCTATGTTATCATATCCTTTAGGAAGATTTTCTGGTTTATCTTGTTAACATTCTATCCAAGACCTATGTATTTCTTTTCCCAAATCACCTGGTAATTTGGAAAACAATCTATTTCCTATTTCAGTACTGTAATAATTTCCTGAAATAGTTGTGTAATGTAAAAATTCTTTTAGGAGTTTTATTATGTATTTCCAATCTAGTAATAGGATTTGTTCAAGGTCACGCATAGCTTCTTGTCGTCTAATAGTTGTTCCTGTATTTACATCTCTTCCTGTTATTATCCTATGTATTGAATAGGCAAAATTATATATATTGCTTCCTTGTGCTACTAGAACATTTATTTCATCTGGAAAGTTTTTCTATATGCTTCCCATATAGCTTTAGCTATGTTACCTAAGTAATTTTCTGCTATTCTTATCATTTCTTCACCAGAATTAGTATTCGTATGTCTTGTTGTATAGTCTCTTGCTATAGCAGCAATCCATTGTTCTAGATAAGTATCTAGCAGCTGTGGATGACATTCTATTACATTTAGGATAAGTGAGTCATTTTTGAAAAAGGATGTTTCATTTGGTATTCTTTTTCCAGCTGTTCTTATATTTTTATTTTCAGTTGTGTATGGTTCAACTTGTTGTCTAGGTGGTTGTTGTAACGACCCGCAGATCCGTACTATCTGAGTTGACTAATAACATCACACATCCAACCCAAATTGCATAGAAATACGAATCATTATTAGAAAGAAGTTAGAGGATGAGAAATAGAAAGAAAGAACTATTGGAATAGAAGAAAAATGAAGATCACAAACTCATAACGGGACGAATAAAATATATTATATAACATAACTTTTTTTGAAATACAAATCAGTAACTATATATACATACCATTTTCAGAGCACAACAGTTATTCCTGGAACATTTATAAACACCTGTTTCCAGATACAACACAATACACAGCGGAAATATGATAGTCTATAGCTAACTGGTGAAGCCTCCTGCTTCCAGCTCTTCCAAGTGAATCTGAAAAATCCCGACTACTTGACTGCCCGTACAAATTTGGGCACCCAAGAGTTTAGGGAAAACAAACAAAATAAACTCTGGGTCAGTCATGGGACTGGTGTGAGTAAACTCCAACTATTTTTCTTTTAACTTTAAAATCTTTTCGAAAGAAATGATAATCGTAAGACCGATCCACACATAAACACGGATGGTTTTTACCTTACGATAACCCAAAATACTTTTGATATCAAATCCAGTGATATTATAATAATGTCTAAATCAAATAAATAGAATCTAGTGGAACGCTTGCATCTCACGTTCCATATATAATATAAAATCAAAAACCGCATGGCGCTTATTGGAGATTGGAATTCCAAAATGACAAGGTATGGAACCACCTTCCGATAGTGTATCTCTAGAGAGGAATACACCAGGTTCAACAAGAACATTTTGCAACCCGGCCCACACATGACCGACCAATCATTTCGCTTGAGTGTATCGAATGTATATCACCAACGGTTGGGATCAGCAACCGTTTCCCGAATAGGACAACGTCGAATAGAATAAGAAATTAAATGAATCTCTAGATAGGTGATTATACATCCTAATGGGAGTGACCCACATAGCCATGCTGCCTGCCCGATTTTTGTCATTTCTCGGCTGTTGAGGCCAGAGGCTACGATTACTTTCCATTCATTTATAACACGATCACTTTGTGTAACATCCCGGATTTTTGAATAATCGAATTAACTAAAATAAAGAATAATTAATCTCAGACGTGAGAATTAAGGGAATGGGGTTGCGCCATTGTGTTCGTCTCGGAATTCTGGTTGAGATAGAGTCTGAGTTTGCGGGAAACGGATACCGAATGAAGGAGTTATGGACGAACGAAGTGTGGTGGAAAAAGAAAAAAAAGGATTGCACTGGCGCACTTGGGAAGTGCGCCAGTACAAATTTGCACTGGCGCACCTGCCAAGTGCGCCCAGGCCGAGGCAAAAGCCTGCACAGCTTTCTGGTTCAGGCTGACCCATGTTGTTGAGTCCTTTTTGACTCCTTGCTGAGTCATTAGGGCTGACTCATCACCCTATCATGATTGAATGGTTTTGATTAACCCTAAGATCATCCGACGTCTTAAATTAATTCAAAACTCTATAAAAAGACCCATAGACTCAAACCCTAAATCAGAATTAAAACTGAAACTATGGCCGTCATGCTGTTGTCTTGAACCCTAGAGCAGCCGCCACCAAATTAGAGGGGAAGAACATCAATCAAATCAGAACTACTCAGCCCTAACAGCGAATCTTCTTCAAAGGAGCGCTAATTCAACTCCAAAAATTAGAATTCAGAACTCAAGACTGCTTTTGAGTTGTGAGTTCGATAGTTTTAACAAAATGATTAGTAATTTAATTGGATTAAGATATAATGCGGATTGTATGGATGTGATATGAAGTATTGATTTCATGTTGTAATTATGTTGTAGGATTGTGATTGAAATCTCTATGACGTTATGTTGTGATGCTATCATTTATGATGTAAATTATGTTGCTATCATCCATGTTGTAATTTTATATACAATCAAATCATCATGTTATTCATATGCTAGTTTAGTTATATATATTCATATGATAAATCATATATATGCAAGTTTAGATTTTGATTCAAAACATGAATCATGTACAAGTTGGGTAGAATTTTATGTGAACTTACATAGTTATGACACCTAGTTTATGTGAAAATTTAATTGTAATTTAGGCCATGACATGTGTGAGTTTATGCTAAATTTTACATGATACTTTACATGTTAGATGCAAGTTTACACCCTTGTTATGATATATAAATCACATATGTAAGTTGTATGAATATATGAGTTTAGAATATGAATCATGTTATGCAAGTTTAGGGGTATTGCCTATGCAAATTAACACCTTTAGATATAGACCTATGACATACATGATTTATGTGAATTAGAGGTTATTACTTATGCAAGTCTACACCTTTAGATTTGGATCCATGACATATGTTGTTTATGCAAGTTGTAATTTTGGCCTATGCAAGTTTTAGATGTAGAACATCATTCACATATGCAAGTTCACCCCTATGTTTAGATTTATGTTTTAATTATGTGTATATTGTGATGTTTTCTCTTTATTCCATGAGTTAGATTATTCGAGTCTAACGTATATTTTTACGTTAAACGAACAAACGTACTACGTGGGGTAAAGGGGATAATATTAAAAAGATTTAATTGGCATAAATGCCTTAAAAGGCATAAAATAAAATTGTGATGAAAATTGGTATGATTATACATACCATAAATGGATGGACATAATTGAGTCAATTATGGACATCGTTAAATTTGGAATTGATTGATAATTTGAATAGGGAAAGTAATTCAAATTGGGGAATGATTAATTAGGAGTAATTAATCGTCTAAGACACGAGGTTAGGCTCTTTTGTGGTGTAAGACTGCCCGGACCCGCCCGGCAAACTCAGATGCCACAAATGTCAGTCTAATGTGAGAGGTCTTAGGCACAAACTAAATACGTAGCAATTGTAAAGACACGAGGTTAGGCTCTTTTGTGGTGTAAGACTGCCCGACCCGCCTGGCAAATCCAGCTGCCACAAATGCCAGTCTAATGTGAGAGGTCTTTATGAGGTTACGGTCTTAATAAATTAAGAAACACTTAACCAGATAAGCATGTAGTGGGACATGAGGGGGTTAAGTGGGTGCCTTGGGTGGCATGTGGAGTCTAGTGGGTGCCTTGGGTGGCATTTGGAAATACGATTAGAAACACTTAACCAAAAATTGAAACATGAAATCGAAGTGGGTTAAGTGGGATGTACTAAAGGGGACCAAGCTTAGGTGGATAGCTTGTGTCAAGTAATGGGGGCCCATTTCAACCAGTAACCCATACGTATCTTTGTGGGCTCGACCCAAGTCGAGGACGGGACACGCATAGTGGGCTTGACTGTAAGAGGCCAAAACCGGGTTAGCGGTGGCAACGCAAGTCCAACGGGTTCATATGCGTGTGTGGACCCGGGCTGGTAGGTAAGACGTTGTTGCATCGTGTAGGTATAAGCTGTGCATCATTGGTGGTATCGGGTTGCCACTTTTGGGAGTGATACACCCCACTGTGAGGCCAGCACGGGTATCTACGAGTTAGGGAGCCGATCGCTTGGGGATAGTAGGTACACCTAGTGGAGGTAGGGGCAGACGACACCTATGAAGGCAGCTAGGGGTGCACGAAACTACCAATATCGTTATTAAGGCTGTAGGCGGGATCAACCTTAGGGTGACTAGTGGTGGTGCAGTATAGCAATTATCCTATAGTGTTGGTGTAGTTTAGTAAATTATCTTAGTGGGTTAGGTGCGCTTTAACGATATCGTTGTTCATCTTGTTTCCTTGTTTACTCTGTCATACTCAATGGTTCATGGTCATTTCCTTACTTTCCAACTTATGCCTTAGCCTTGTTACTTTGTTAATTATATTGTTAGAGTTATCGCACTCGCCGGACTTTATGTCTAACCCCCCTTTTTCCATCTCTTTCCTCCCCCCCCCAAGGTGCTCAGGTTGGAACTAGCACCAATGGAGCTTGATTTTGGACTGCTTTTAGAAGATTTCTTGGATCGCTGAAGTAGAGTTCAGCTTCTCTTTACTTATGGCTATTTTGATGTTGGGGATTATGCCTTTCAGTTTATGTACCTTGTTTTATCAAGATGGATATGATGTACTTGACTTTGGTTTATATTTTTTGATAATGTAATCAAACATATGGGTTTATCCGCTGCAATGAAATAAAGTTTTAAATTTTCAAGTACTGTTTTATATATGTCTTGTTGTGATTTTCTGTTTTATATTCACTTAAAATGCTCCATGGAAGTTAATGCATTCCCTTTGCGAGTGACATTAATGGACGTGGGGTGTTACACGTGGTATCAGAGCTGAAGGTTACCAGAACATATATGAATTTTTGAAAAACTGTTTTTCAAAGCATTTTTATAAAGAAGTATCTTCAAAAGTACGTTTTAAGGAAAGTAATTTCAAGAGAAAAGTATATTTTAGGAAGCATAACCCCAAGAGCCATATATCTTTCCCTCGATTCTTTTATATTGAATCTTTCCTTTTTTGTTTCAGCATGTCTGAAGTGTCTGAGATACTAGAGGGTGTTCATGTACCCGGTTGCTTTCATCAATATCTCAAGGCTAGGGCCGCCACCGCAGGCCCAGCAAATGCTCCTCCTCCTCCTCATGTCGATAATTTCGCAAAGATATCCAAGGACTTTAGAGCAATGGGTGGAAAACCTTTTCACGAGACAGAGACATTTGTTGAAGCTCGTAACTGGCTAAAGGAGGTGGAAGAATTGTTTAGAATCTTTGGAGTGGATTATGGAAGAAAGGTTCAGCTAGCTGCGTGGCTAATGAAGGATGAGGCCTCGTTTTGGTGGGAGGTCACTAATGGGGGACGTCCAGTCGATACATGGCCAAATTTTAGGCAGAGGTTTGAGGCGAAGTTTCTCTCACGGGCTGAAGAGAATCTATATATGGAAAGGTTTTTGGCGCTGAAGAAAGGGAATCTATCGGTGAAAGAGTACGTCAACAAATTCAACCAATTGGCAAGGTTTGGCTTAGACTTGGTGAATACTCCAGAAAAGAAAGCTCTAAGATTTGTTAAGGGTTTAAACAAGCCGCTTCATAGGTTAGCTATGACCCACATTCCCATGGGGGCTACCTTTGAGAGGTTGGTTGACATGGCGCTTATGCATGAAGAGGAGAAGGGCGCCAATGCTAATAAGGCACCCGAGAAGAAAGGGGATCAAAAGAAGCCGCAATAGCTACAACAGAACAAGAAAGGTGGAAAAGGCAACAATACTAAGGGGAAGAAGAAATGCTTTAACTGTGGGACACCCGGCCATCTAAGCAAAGATTGTAGGAAGAAAAAGAAGACTGGTTGTTTCCACTGTGGCGAGGAGGGACATCTTATTAAGGACTGCCCAAAGAAAGGGCAGAGGGCAGGGTCTACCTCGGGAGGACAGGTGCAGGCTCTTATGGCACCGGAGCAGGCAAGGGGACAAGTTCAGGCTCTCGTGGTCCCACCGCTGCAAGTACGAGGTAGAGCAATTTCCGTTGAAAGTTTAGTTTTTCTGTTTGATCATCATGTCTGTACTTTATTCGATTCTGGCGCATCGCATTCGTTTATTCCTACATCATTAGTTGAAACACTGCACCTAGATACTAGTCTTGTTACTGATCCCTTAGTTGTCTCAAATCCTATTGGTGGTTCGGCTCATCTTTCTATGATTTGTCGGGATTTGAGAGTGTTTATCTTGGGCGTTGGATTTGAATGTAACGCCTTCGTCCTTGGTTTCACGGGCTATAGTTTGATTCTAGGGGTGGATTGGATAGCCAGGCGGGGTGCCATCCTAGATTGTGAAAGGAGGGTAGTTATACTATTGATTCGTTATGGAAAGACCCTCATATTTCTTGCGACCCTAGGGGTTCAGTGATGTTTAGCTGCCTAGAATCTTCTGACGCATCCAACGATGATTGGGAATCTGTTTGTGTGGTCCGTGAGTATGGAGACGTCTTTGATAAAGTGCGAGGTTTACCCAGAGGCGTGGAATAAGTTTTCGTATGTGCTTAATAGATTAAGCAAAGCCAGTTATGTAATCAGCGGTGGTTTTGGAGCAAGACTGGCAAGGACAGCCAGAGTCAGTCGAGTGCTCAATTGATTGACCGTCTTACTAGTATCATCTCACATAGGTCATCTGAATTCGAAGGAGGTATCCCTTAGGTGTTTGTCTGATATTGGTTTAGGCCTTTGGGGCTTGCACTTGGGGGATGTCGAGTTCGACTAGGATGGTCTGCGTGAGAGATGGATAGTTATGACGATTTTGCATAGGATAATATCCTAGTTTTCTCTAGAAGCAGAGAAGAGCATGCCCTACATCTTAGGGAAAGCTTAGGGACCCTACAAGTGCACCAGCTTAAAGCTAAGTTCTCCAAAATACCATTTTTGGAGGAAAGAAGTGAGGATTTTAGGGCATGTGGTCTCTAGGGAAGGGTGATATGTTATGGTGGATAGAATTCTTAGCATCCTACGACTTCGAGATAGCATATACCCCTGGCAAGGGTAACGTGGTGGCAGATGCCTTAAGTAGAAAAAGATTATCCTTGAGTCCGTTGTTTGTTGAGCGGCGAAATTTAGAGTTCATCTCTACGTTTGACTTTACACCTTCCATTGACTTCGTACCTGGTTTGCTAGCATCCTTAGAGGTCAGACCTACGCTTTTGGGACGGATTGGTGAGGCACAACAAGATGGCCCACAGTTGGTTGAGTTAGTAGAAAAGCTCAAAGGAGGGGAGTCATCGAGCCATCTCCGTAGGTATACCCTAGATGATAAGGGTTGGTTACGTAGGGACGGTAGACTTTGTGTACCACAGAACGAGAATTTGAGGAAGACCATTCTTGATGATGCCCATCGTTCGAAGATGACCATTCATCCCGGCGGGGACAAGATGTACATGGACATGAGACGAGTTTACTTTTGGGCCGGCATGAAGAAAGATGCGGCTGAGTATGTCGCTAGATGCTTGGTGTGACAACAAGTAAAAGCAGAGCAAAAGAAGCCCGGTGGATTGCTTCACCCATTGGAGGTCCCACAATGGAAGTGGGAAAGCATCTCGATGGACTTTGTTGACAGATTACCGAGATCAAGGAAGGGTAATACGGGGATTTGGGTCGTGGTAGACAGACTTACTAGGAGTGCCCATTTCATTCCCGTGAAGAGTAAGAGGACTGCTCCATGGTTAGCCTCCGTATACATTCGAGAAAAAGTTCGTTTGCACGATGTTCCTTCTAGCATAATGAGCGACCGCGATCCTATTTTCACTAGTGAATTTTTGAAAAGCTTGCAAGAGGCGGTAGGGACTCAGTTATGTTTGAGCACCGCATATCATCCTCAGACGGACGGCCAGACCGGGAGGGTGAATCGTATTCTAGAGGACTTATTAGGGTTGTGTGTCTTAGATTTCGGAGGTACATGGGAGGAACATCTTCCATTGGTGGAGTTCGCATATAATAATAGCTTTCAGTCTAGCATTGGCATGGCACCGTTCGAAGCTCTTTATGGACGGCCGTGTCGTTCGCCTACATGTTGGTGGGAGTCTACAGATAAGATCTTGCTTGGACCCGATATGATTAGAGAGACTTCGGAAAAGATCGATTTGATTCGAAGGAGGATGAAGACAGCGCAAGATAGACAGAAATCTTATGCGGACAAGAGGAGGACAGATCTTGAGTTTGATGTTGGGGACATGGTCTTCGTCAAGGTGTCTCCATTATGGAACGTCGTTCTCTTTGGGTCCGTTGGGAAGTTAGCACTTAGGTTCGTAGGGTCGTTTCCTATTAAGGAAAGGATTGGGCAGATGGCGTATAGAGTAGAGTTGCCCGAGAGACTTAGTGGTGTACACGACGTATTCCATGTATCACATTTGAGGAAGTGCTTGCACGAGACCGCGGAAGTGGTAGAGCCGAGCTTGCTTAGATAGATGGAGATCAAGCGCGATGCGACGATTCGACGAGCTCCTACGCGCATTCTTGGGTCGGAGATTAAGAAGTCGAGGAATCGAGAGGTCAAACTAGTCAAAGTGCAATGGGGAGATGATGAGAGCAACGCTACTTGGGAGACGGAAGCGAATATGCGTTCATTATACCCTTTTTTTTCGAGGGTATGTCTTTTAATTTCCCCTTTATCGCTTACCTTGTACTTATCTTATCTTTAGTTTGTCCTCTCGCTAGTATCTTTGACCTTTAGACAGGGTAGTCCTATGGTTGAAACATGTGTTTGAGACATGTTATGTATGATGGATGCACGTGGATGCAAGTGTTTGCTAGTGGTTGCTCGTGGATGCATATACACACACTTTAGGCACTAGATCGGCTGATTCACTTCATATTGCATATTACATATAAATGTGTGTGCATATTTAAGTAATGGATGAATAATGGTTGTACCATCATATGGATGTTGCATTTTGGTGAATGGTTGTGCACACATGTAGAAATAATATGTATCGATAAGGTTCTTTCGCATACATAATGGATGCATGACACTATCATGGTTTTCATTAAGGAGGTCAACTGAATCAGTTGACCGCCTGATTTTGCATTAGATAAGGAACATATACACACACTTCTTGCATATGTTCATACAACATTAGAAATTTTATAAGGACAATGGATGCCCGTGTTTGATGGTTGAGTAGATGGTTGTTTGGATGGTAGGATATGCATTCTCCTTAACTTGGAGATTTAAGGGGCGAAATCCTTTAAGGAGAGGAGAATGTAATACCCCGGATTTTTGAATAATCGAATTAACTAAAATAAAGAATAATTAATCTCAGACGTGAGAATTAAGGGAATGAGGTTGCGCCATTGTGTTTGTCTCGGAATTCTAGTTGAGATAGAGTCCGAGTTTGCGGGAAACGGATACCGGATGAAGGAGTTATGGACGAACGAAGTGTGGTGGCAAAAGAAAAAAAAGGATTGCACTGGCGCACTTGGGAAGTGCGCCAGTACAAATTTGCACTGGCACACCTGCCAAGTGCGCCCAGGCCGAGGCAAAAGCCTGCACAGCTTTCTGGTTAAGGCTGACCCATGTTGTTAAGTCCTTTTTGACTCCTTGTTGAGTCATTAGGGCTGACTCATCACCCTATCATGATTGAATGGTTTTGATTAACCCTAAGATCATCCGACGTCTTAAATTAATTCAAAACTCTATAAAAAGACCCATAGACTCAAACCCTAAATCAGAATTAAAACTGAAACTATGGCCGTCATGCTGTTGTCTTGAACCCTAGAGTAGCCGCCACCAAATTAGAGGGGAAGAACAGCAATCAAATCAGAACTACTCAGCCCTAACAGCGAATCTTCTTCAAAGGAGCGTTAATTCAACTCCAGAAATTAGAATTCAGAACTCAAGACTGCTTTTGAGTTGTGAGTTCGATAGTTTTAACAAAATAATTAGTAATTTAATTGGATTAAGATATAGTGCGGATTGTATGGATGTGATATGAAGTATTGATTTCATGTTGTAATTATGTTGTAGGATTGTGATTGAAATCTTTATGACGTTATGTTGTGATGCTATCATTTATGATGTAAAGTTATGTTGCTATCATCCATGTTGTAATTTTATATACAATCAAATCATTATGTTGTTCATATGCTAGTTTAGTTATATTGATTCATACGATAAATCATATATATGCAAGTTTAGATTTTGATTCAAAACATGAATCATGTACAAGTTGGGTAGAATTTTATGTGAACTTACATAGTTATGACACCTAGTTTATGTGAAAATTTAATTGTAAGTTAGGCCATGACATGTGTGAGTTTATGCTAAATTTTACATGATACTTTACATGTTAGATGCAAGTTTACACCCTTGTTATGATATATAAATCACATATGTAAGTTGTATGAATATATGAGTTTAGAATATGAATCATGTTATGCAAGTTTAGGGGTATTGCCTATGCAAATTAACACCTTTAGATATAGACCTATGACATACATGATTTATGTGAATTTGTGGTTATTACTTATGCAAGTCTACACCTTTAGATTTGGATCCATGACATATGTTGTTTATGCAAGTTGTAATTTTGGCCTATGCAAGTTTTAGATGTAGAACATCATTCACATATGCAAGTTCACCCCTATGTTTAGATTTATGTTTTAATTATGTGTATATTGTGATGTTTTCTCTTTATTCCATGAGTTAGACTATTCGAGTCTAACATATATTTTTACGTTAAACGAACAAACGTACTACGTGGGGTAAAGGGGATAATATTAAAAAGATTTAATTGGAATAAATGCCTTAAAAGGCATAAAATAAAATTGTGATGAAAATTGATATGATTTTACATACCATAAATGGATGGACATAATTGAGTCAATTATGGACATCGTTAAATTTGGAATTGATTGATAATTTGAATAGGGAAAGTAATTCAAATTGGGGAATGATTAATTAGGAGTAATTATTCGTCTAAGACACGAGGTTAGGCTCTTTTGTGGTGTAAGACTGCCCGGACCCGCCCGGCAAATCCAGCTGCCACAAATGTCAGTCTAATGTGAGAGGTCTTAGGCACAAACTAAATACGTAGCAATTGTAAAGACACGAGGTTAGGCTCTTTTGTGGTGTAAGACTGCCCGACCCGCCCGGCAAATCCAGCTGCCACAAATGCCAGTCTAATGTGAGAGGTCTTTATGAGGTTACGGTCTTAATAAATTAAGAAACACTTAACCAGATAAGCATGTAGTGGGACATGAGGGGGTTAAGTGGGTGCCTTGGGTGGCATGTGGAATCTAGTGGGTGCCTTGGGTGGCATTTGGAAATACGATTAGAAACACTTAACCAAAAATTGAAACATGAATAAGAAGTGGGTTAAGTGGGATGTACTAGAGGGGACCAAGCTTAGGTGGATAGCTTGTGTCAAGTAATGGGGGCCCATTTCAACCAGTAACCCATACGTATCTTTGTGGGCTCGACCCAAGTCGAGGACGGGACACGCATACTGGGCTTGACTGTAAGAGGCCAAAACCGGGTTAGCGGTGGCAACGCAAGTCCAACGGGTTCATATGCGTGTGTGGACCCGGGCTGGTAGGTAAGACGTTGTTGCATCGTGTAGGTATAAGCCGTGCATCATTGGTAGTATCCGGTTGCCACTTTGGGGAGTGATACACCCCAATGTGGGGCCAGCACGGGTATCTACGAGTTAGGGAGCCGATCGCTTGGGGGTAGTGGGTACACCTAGTGGAGATAGGGGAAGACGGAACCTATGAAGGCAGCTAGGGGTGCACGAAACTACCAATATCATTATTAAGGCTGTAGGCGGGATCAACCTTAGGGTGACTAGTGGTGGTGCAATATAGCAATTATCCTATAGTGTTGGTGTAGTTTAGTAAATTATCTTAGTGGGTTAGGTGCGCTTTAACGATATCGTTGTTCATCTTGTTTCCTTGTTTACTCTGTCATACTCAATGGTTCATGGTCATTTCCTTACTTTCCAACTTATGCCTTAGCCTAGTTACTTTGTTAATTATATTGTTAGAGTTATCGCACTCGCCAAACTTTATGTCTGACCCCCCCTTTTTCCATCTCTTTCCTCCCCCCCCCCCCCCCCCCCAAGGTGCTCAGGTTGGAACTAGCACCAGTGGAGCTTGATTTTGGACTGCTTTTAGAAGATTGCTTGGATCGCTGAAGTAGAGTTCAGCTTCTCTTTACTTATGGCTATTTTGATGTTGGGGATTATGCCTTTCAGTTTATGTACCTTGTTTTATCAAGATGGATATGATGTACTTGACTTTAGTTTATGGTTTTTGATAATGTAATCAAACATATGGGTTTATCCGCTGCAATGAAATAAAGTTTTAAATTTTCAAGTACTGTTTTATATCTGTCTTGTTGTGATTTTCTGTTCTATATTCACTTAAAATGCTCCATGGAAGTTAATGCATTCCCTTTGCGAGTGACATTAATGGACGTGGGGTGTTACACTTTGAATGCCACATTATCAGATCCGTTAATCACTAATTAGTTTGCACAAATATTTTGGATGTTATGCTAAGGGAATAAATCCGTTGCAATCATATATATTTATACAGACCAACCCATTTGATCATTGGAAATACTTTGTCAGACATTCGTCCCTTTACGTTCGTTCTGGGATTGAATGAAACCGAAGGCACTATTCAGTACATCCATCCAAGGCAATCTCTACCTAGGACTTATACAATAGCCCTTGCACTTTACTCCGTCTTCAATATATTCAGCATACTGGGTTCGCGACACTTACGCCAATACGTAGTGGTTCTTTGGATAATAATCCAACCGGTCTCTCCATATTAACAACGTTAAAATGGTCCACACTTTGATAGTCGGTGATTTAACTATCAAAGAAAAACAAGTGTTTAGATAGTCGATGATTTAACTATTGAAGAAAAACAAGTGTTCATCCAACATATCAAACAAATCACTGGGCTCTTTAATTAATATTTTATTAATTAAATCTCTTCTTCATTTCCTTATCAATATTTGTTTACCAAATATTTTCGATAATCATCTTGGCCTTTTTCGTTAATTGGAAAACATTTCCATATATCGTCTTCTTTTATTTTCTGTACTTAGAAAATATCTTCTATTTATAATTGGAAAATATTCCAATTTCTTATCTCTTTTCCGATCTCGTTTATTTCCATACTTAGGAAATATTTAACATTTAATTTCCAAACTTACACTTATTTGGGTTAAAACAGATGTTGTGTAAAACATCGTTACGACAACCCAAATACTATATTCAACTAACTCTTATTCAACCTTTGATCTTCGAGCCTGAAATCTTACTATTTATTTGTTAATAATGAAACCAATCAAGTTGGGTTATAACTACCTCTCAGACCTTGACTGAATAACATTTATAACATAAATACAGATAAGACTACTTACTCGAATAATCAATACCATACAACTACTTATTCACTTTTAAGCACGTATACACTTTCTCTTTCTATTCTTACGAGATTTATTCTTAGACTTCCCTTTTGATTATACTATTCTATTTTTAATTTCGTTTCCTTATCAACTTCTATATATATCGATATACATAATTCTATTTATCAGATTTTCTTAAAAATATTCTAACTCCTTAAATTCCCGGAAAAATTCGCCATAGCCTCCTTTGTACCAGGAGCACCGGGATATTTCAAATAGCCTCCCATGGCCCTCACTAATCCAAAAGAAGAAGAAAAAGCCAAGCGGGTTGCCGATACGGCGCATAAAATCTCATATATGAATTTAAACATGTACCTTTTTGATGGGCACATAAATTAAAATCTTCATATACTTCATCCCATACCTGTCTAACACATGCTCACCTGTTTTCAATTCAATTCAACACTATCCAATCGTTTGAATTCAGTTTCGCTCATTTATTCTTTAATTAGCTATTTTGCCTATTTCACTTCTTTGTTTGAACATAACATGTTCAAACAAAATATTTAACTTGCTCATAACCAAATTGAATTTCAATTTCAATTCTAGTTTCCTTTTTGATTTCGAATATAAATTTTCAAATCGAATTCACTTATTCAAAGCCCAATATCAATTCAAAATCTCATTAACTAATTACTATTCAAATCAGTTAATTCTATTCAATAATCAAAAATCTGATTTTTTTTATTTCAAAAATCAGTTCATTACTCTGCTTGAGTTCTCATATAATTTACAACTCAAATCTGAAATTTTCTAAATAGAAATTCGGATTTTATTCGCTTGAAATCCTTTTATAAAATTAAATAAACCGTTATGGTTTTAAATGGTTATGGTGCTGTTTTTCTGAAAATTTGATTTTGATATAACTCAAAATATATACGACGAAATTCAGATTTTTCTCCTCCATTAGAAAACTATTATCAAATCGGTCCTGACATTTCTTGTTTCAATGAGTTCCGATTTCAATTGAGTTCTGTATACTTAATTGAAATTCGAAACGCCAATTTACGAACTGCAACGCTGCGGCGAGCTCGTTTTAATTATATATAAATATAAACGTTTTAACTTCGTTTATAATAAGTTCAACTTCATTCTGATATATTTTTAATATATATCAAATCCAATTTTCCAATTCAACATAAAATTTTCGATCTTCTAAAATTTTTAGATTTTCCCTAGCCCAGAAATAAATTTATTTATACTTCGATCTTCTATATTCAAATTCTATTTCAAATTGAATTTCCTATATTCAAATTCCATTTGGATTTCTATATTCAAATCTATTTCAATTCTATTTGAATTTTATATTCAAATTCCATTTTAACTCTATTTGAATCCAATATTCAAATTCTATTTCAAATTCTATTTTGAAATTCTATTTTGAAATTTTATTTTGAAATTCTATTTCAAGTTCTATTTAAATTTTCTATATTAAATTTCCATTTGAATTTCTATATTCAAACTTCATTTGAATTTCTTTATTCGTTCTTAAACAAGTCTCGATCTCGATTTCTTTTGAAATCGATATTTCTACTCTTGGAAAATAGATTTCCCTTACAATTTCACACTTGTATTTTTATTTCTGAATTATCTAATGGTAATTCTTTTCACATCCCTTATAAACTTCGTTTATAAAAGAACTACTTGTTTTTATTCTTTTAAAACAAGTTAATATTTTTATTCTATTCAAATTTCAAATTCTATTTTTAGAAAAATAGAATTTCCCCTTTTTAACTCTGGAAATTTCCTTTTTCGATATTTTAAAATATCAACATTTAAGTCCCAGTGATATTTAAACAATCAAACCACTCAATTATCAACCAACACATCATATATGATAATATATGTGAAAATAAACAAATAAAAATATTTGTGAGGAATCCAGTTGGATTCCTCCAACCTGTTTTTCCTGCATCCACAGAAGTTAGTCAACATAAATAATACCCATCCTGCTTCGAGGCAGGATATCGCGGTATAGAAGGTCATCCACTATCATAGCGTGGGCCGTATAGGGTAATCATTCGCTAATGGTACCGCGGGCATCCGCTAATGAAACTTCGGGAATCCAACCAATATATATATATAATAGCAAGCCTATATAACTATATATATATATATATATATTTAAACACGCCACAGTAATATTTTAACGCAACCAAACAATCAACAGACAATTATTTTTAACTGATAAAAATAATTCTAAATAAAAGGTGAGTGAGATTTACTCACCGTGATTTTATTTGCGCTGAATACCCGATGAAGTCTATTATGTACATTCACCGCAATTCCTCCATTAGTCTATTTCCAATGTAAAACGATATTAAAAATTCCAGTTATTGAATTTTACAAATTAAATTTAATAAATCCCCTATATGTAAACAAATTCCAAACTTAACCTTACTTTCATACTCGATGGTTATTTTACAATTTATACTTCTTTACAACAAATTTCCTTTTTATAAACTAGTTATATAGCTAACTTACTTTAATCACTTACCAATTTTATAATTTCATTCCATAATAAACATTTGAATATAAATCAAATGGTTTAAAATAATTACCTTAAGGTAAGTACCTTAATTTGACAAATGATAAGTCTACACATTAAATTTCCTTATTGACTAATTCCCTTTCTATATAACTAATTATATAAATTAATTTACTTTAATTAATTATGAATTATATAAACCAATCTCTTTGTAAATTCTGAATTTAAAAATGAAATAAAATTACCTTAATCCATATTCCACGTTTTCTGTTTACTGTCCATCCCCAAAACTCATGGAAATCTACTGTCGATCACCCTCCAATCCTCTCACTTAATTTATTCACGCCACCCATTAACACTCCCTTTTCTGGTCACGATCCACCTCCCCACAGTCGCCTGAAGACGGGACCAACTTCGACTTCAACGTCAACAACACTCCTCCAATGACGATGAACGATGCCAACCCTTACTCGTGACTTCTTGAACAACTCGCCACACTCAGACTCCTCAAATCCCTAGACAGCGATCGAAAATATCGTGCTTCCCAGATCGCTGCTTCTAATGCGAGGTCCTTCGAATCCGGCTTGCTTCAAATCGTGAGCTCCAAAACCCAATCTAAACATGTAGAAGGAACTGTCAAGCTGCTTGATTCAATTTTGGGGGAAAATCGCATTCATGAGTACGCGGATTTGCAGACCTAGCCCGAACAAAAACAACGATTCCGGTTTTTGATTTTGATTTGATTAGGAAATAGGGTTTTCGATTTCCCTTTTGCTAAAGAACGAAAAAGGAACGGTTTCCATTTTGATTTGCAAAATAAAAGGAGGATGGGTGCGTTTATATAATGGTGGATACTTCAGGAGGAAGGAATATTAGGGTGACGTACAATGTAATAAATTTCGATTTGATTTCTATTTAATGCGATTTGAAATAAAGGGATTTTTACCCTTTTTAAATAGATTCTGATTTGATTTCGATCATATCCACAATCAAATATCTCGGGGTCCATTGATTGAAATCATGAACCACTATTTTAGCGTATAGACCGACATTTAAAGGTAATAACGGTATTTTGAGCTCAACAGAATATATTCTGAAATTTAATTTCAACATATATACCATATTAAATTAATATAAAAAAATTAAATTCAAAAACCACGAATTCTTTGATAATAAATTATTATTTATTATCGTATATATCAAATAAAATTCCTACTTATCATCTGAATCATTTTGATTAAATTTTAACTTCGAATTGAATTATTTTAAATTCTCGTATTACGATGATTATCAAAATAAATCGTATTTCGATTATTTAATCGATAACCCAATAAAATACCATTTATATTATAAATTCAATATTTAAAACCATATTAAATATTTAAAATAAACTGTTCGAAAAATCCGGGTCGTTACAGTTGTCCTACATCGTAAGGCATTGGTTGGTCTTGATTTCTATTTCGATTATTTAATCATGATACAGATCCATATCAAAATCATAATCATAATCTGTGGATCTGTTTCTTTCTTCTTGTTGTTCTATAAGATTTGTCCACTCTCGATGAAACGAATCTAGAAATCTTTGGCTTAAGACTATATTTTTGTTTTGTGTTCTATTAAGATAATGAAAAATATCTACTTCATTTAGTAATTTTAGTAGGTTTACGCAAGAGTCTGTTAAATCTACGAGTTCAGTTGTGTATTTGTGTTTAAATATATTTGCAATAGTGTACTGGTCCTTTTCTGTTAAATCTGTGTTTTTGAGGAAAAATATAATCTTAGTAAGAAATTCTTCTTCTAAGTGATTTTGTAAAAATTCCATTAGTAAGTTCGTAATCTTCTTAGGTTTTATATATGATTTTAAAAGGAAGACACGAATCTCAGAATACTTAGCAAAGCAGGTATTACAGTATTCTAGATTAATGTTATCATTAGAAAGTTTCAATAATTTTGCAGTATAACAAATCCTCACCTTTTCACTCTAAGAACTGCTTCCCTTAAACGGCTAATGTCTATTTGACTGACGCCTAAAAGTGGGTACTTAGTTCTTTCAAACGAGTTTACGTCTTTTGAATTTTGTTACATGCAGAATAATTTTTGCTTAATAAATAAATACTTTATCTGGAATTAAAAGGTTAAAGATCATACCTTGGCCGCTTCACCTTTCTTCTTTGATTCACGTCTTGAATATTTAGCTCATGTTTTCGGAAGTAGCCATTAAAGAATATATTTGCAGAATTTGCATACGAAAGTTTTTATTATTTCACTCTTAGAAAACTTACAAGCTTTACTCTTACACACTTTAAGATGCTTTCTACATGATATGGATGCTAATATATAACCTTAAGCATCCGGTTACACACAAATATAAACATACAGTTGTCCATATAAAGTATACAGCTGTCTACACAAAGCTTAATAATATTGCATGTTACAGATAATGCTTCTCCACTCTTAATTTTTTTATTCTACCATGTGGCTTCGTGGAGAATCTAATAATATGGAGTAGCTTTTCACCTTGTCCACGTTAGTCCTTTGTTTGGGTAGATCTAATTAGTGTTGTTACATCATATCGGAGGCTTCATTTTTTATCTCCATCTCTTTACTACTTGTAGATTCACAATCTTCTGGAAGTTTTGTTTGTAGTTTTATGTAAATATTTATGATGTTAGGCCTGGGATGAAAGATGCCAGAAGGCCTATATTCTGGGCCAAATTCTTCTATGTTTTTTGATAAGTATATCTTTGTTACTTGCGATTCTGCATACAGCTTGTAATTCGTTTTGTCTGTATTATCCCAATTTAGGTTTTTCCCTATTATGTAGGCATGATACCTTTCATAATGTTGTTGTTCGTTCATTTTTGGTGTAGACATGTCTGTGAACTCTGTACATTCTTCCCAAGTCGGAAAATCCAAATCAAAGTTTTGTGCCTTGATTTTGATTATAGGTCTTGATGGATCTATTATGTCATTTCCATAATGAGGAGGGACTGTTGTAACCCCAAGATGTAGTTCTGTATCAAGGATCTCTGTGAAATAATCTGTGATTGAATTGAAAGGTTCTGGAAGATCTGTTTGATGCCATCCATTTAGCTATAGTTCCTTGATGAATCCGTAGTTCAATAAAGTGGCAGGATCCAGGGTGAATTTGCTGTGTACTAGGTATTTGTATTGTGAGAGTCTTAAGCTTATAAGAGGCGTTGATGCAATTATTGTGCACCTGCAATCTGTGGGGAAGTCTTTACAATCTGTAAATTGTTTTGTACATGGAATATTTTGATTTTTTATTATTTCCCATGTAATCTTAAATCCAGGGATTTTTTGTGTAGAGATTTTTGTCAATAATGAATATATTTCTTTGTACGTGGTTGCATTTTGCTCTTTTGTGGTCTGTAGGAAATGTATCTCTCTGTTGAAAGTCTCAGGAAAACAGATTGTCTTGTTTTTTGTTTGTATTGGAGTAATTTGTGGAATTTGACCAAGCTGGACCATTTTTCCCTTTTGTACTTCTTTGGCTATTATTGTTGCAAATGATGTCTTGGGCCTTAGGCTTAATTCTGTAGGAGTTAAGTCTTCTTCTTTTATATTTGCTCCTGAAGCTATAATTTGTAATTGTTTGATACTGTCTGAGACTATGTAGTCCTTTCCAAGCTGACTTTCTATAGCTTCTTTTGCTATCTCATAATTGTAACAACCTTTAAAATATGGTATCCCATATCTAGGGATTTGTTCAAGCACTTTTAGATTTGGTATCATCTCTTCCCAAGAGATATATATGCCTACTTTTGGTCCATTAAACAGGCAATAATGTGTAAATCTCTTTGGTTTTTCTTTGTTTGTGAACATGTCAACAAGAGTGTATAAGATGCTGAGTTTACTACTATTGTCTGCTCTTGTTGTGGATAAGTTCCATATGTTATCACATATTGACTGTTGTTCTTCAGTAAAATGGGCATTTGTGACGAATCTGTTTTGTTTGTATGTCTTCAGGAATAACCCGCTGTTTGTCATTGGTTTTGTGTGAGACATTTATGTTTCGTCTTTCCTGTGTAAGAATTACAATCTTCAAGAATAACAATAAACAGTCTTGATAATTTATCTGGTAGTATATTTAAGTTACCTTTGATATGTTCCCATATAATTTGGGCACCATAGTTTAAGACTGCATTTTTGAATTTTAACCATCTATTATTTATTATGCTTTTTTCTTTTTTGTTATTTGCATATTTTACTATGGATTCACAGTCTGTCCTGATTGTTATTTCTTTTTGTGATATCATGAAAAGCCTAAATGACTCTAAAATATATATTATTTCTAATATTTCATAATCTAAAGAAGTCATATAACCCTTTTCTTTATATGTTCCTGAAGTGTATCTGCAAATCTTTTCAGTAGATTTTGTGTCAGTTTTATGCTTTTTGCTTAGTAATATTCCTCCCCATCCTAATGAAGAACCATCAGTTTCTATAATTATAGCCTGTGGATAATGGTAAGGTTAATGGTTTTAAATTTTTTGCTAATTCTTTTACTTTTTGAATTTGTTTTATGTCTTCATCATTAAATTCTCTTTTGCCTTTGGGGCTTGCTTTATTATATAAAGGTCCAGTGTATTTGGATAAATTTTGTATGAAAGGTCTAGCATAATTTATCAATCCCAAAAAATGATTGTAATTGTTTTAAGTTTTCTATTTTATCTGGAAATTCTAATATATTTCTGGATATATGTGGTTGCAATTCTATTTGTCCTTTTTCTATTTTCACTCCTAGGAAATCAATTGTATTTTTAAATAGTTCAATCTTTCTTTTAGATATTATTAGTCCATGGGTTTCAAAAAGTTTAAATACCGTATATAAATGTGAAATGTGTTCTTTTTTGGTTTTTGAAAAAACAAGTATATCATCTATATAAACACATGTAAATTTGCTACAATGTCTAAATATGTTATCCATCTTTCTTTGGAATATTTGTGGAGCGTTTTTTAGTCCAAATGGCATAACAAGCCATTCATAATGTCCTTCTGAACAAGTGAAGGTTGCCCAAGATATTGATTCTAGATGCATTTTTATTTGCCAAAATCCTGATTTTAAATCAAACTTGGCGTACCAATAGTTGTTTTGTATTTTGTTGCTTAGTACATCTTTATTTGGGATGCAGTATCCATCTTCATTTGTATTGTCATTCAATCTTGTGTAATCCATAACCATCCGGCTTTGTCCTCTTTTTCTTTCAGATTCTTTTTGTACTATAAAGGATGATGTTCTGTGTCTAGAGTCTGTCTTTCTTATAATTCCTAGTTTATTTAAAATGTCTATGTGCATCTTGAATTCTTCAATCATCCAATAATCATATTTGGGTGATCTAGTTTTAATTGTAATATCCGGATTAATTATATCTAAATTGCAATAAATAGAATCCTTTTCCCAATATTTTAATGGTTTTTCTCCAGTAATCTCTAATTTTTCAAGTTTGCTAATAATTTGGTTTATGTCATCAGTACATAGTAAAATTTTACTTAATTTATTTGGATTTATTAAATCTAGAGTAAGTTCTGTGCTTTCGTATTCATCATAATTTATTAGTTCTATTTCTTCAATTTTTGCATTAGTATTTGTTAGTTCGTTTTCTTTTATTAGTATTTTGCATTGTCCTGGTACTGGGCAATTGCAATTTTTTTGTTTGTTATGTTTATTTCCACCATGCTTCTCTAGTGCATATTCTGATAGTATTGGGGTTAATGTAGTCTTTTTTGAAATTTGTAAATAATCTTTGTTAAATTAAAAAGATCCATTATTACTTAATAAAAAATATAATCCTAAAATTAGTTTTATTCCGTCTAAGTTAAGTTGTAAAACCCATACTTGTTTTATATTATATTATGGTGACCATTCATCATAAGTATTTGTAAAACTTACATTTATGTTTTTTATTATATCTGTACATATTTTTGTAGTTCCATTAAATTGCATACTTTGTTTTGGTTTTTCTGCTTTCGTGACATGTTTTAGAGGTATTATACTAGAACATATATGTAACAACCCGAATTTTAATAACGTGTTAAAACCATAAATCAAGGCAGAATTAATTTTTAAAATGAGAATCATGGGAAATGGGTTGCTCCATTGCGTTCGTCTCAAAATTCTGCACGAGATAGAGTCCGAGTTTGCGTAAAACGGATGTCGTATGAAGAAGATATGGACGAACGAAGTTTGGCAGAAAAACCAGAAACCGGCCAGAATGCACTGGCACACTTGGGAAGTGCGCCAGAACAAAATTGCACTGGCGCACTTGGGAAGTGCGCCTATGCAAAATTGCACTGGCGCACTTGGCAGGTGTGCCCAGGCCGAGCAGCAGGCCTGCACAGCTTTCTAGTTTGGCCCTGGCTAGCCTGGTCGGGTTCTGGTCGAATTTCTGAGCTTTGCTGTGTCACTAGGGCTAACTTGTCACTTTCTGATTGGCTTCTCTTGAGATGGATGGCCTTGATTAACTCTAGCTTCACCGACGGCTATAATTAAATTGAAATTCTATATAAACAACCTCCTAGCATCATTCTCTTTACACCATTCTTCTCTAACCTTATGCTGCTCAAACTCTTGATGATCATGGCTTCTTCTTCTTCCTCTAAATTAAATTAAATTAAATTAAAAATAAAACGCGAAGATTATTTCTTGAAGACTACGGCTAGGAATTGGGGATTTGCTTCTTCAGTCAAAGCAAGATTCAACAATTCAACGACAAATTTCTAGACTAGACTTCTGCATTTAAATTTCTTAGACCACGATCTGTAAGTTCCAGTTACTTTTAGATAAAAACTATAAATCTAATATGGGCATGGTATAAATGGAAGTGATTTATGTATGATTCATATCTATTCTTGTTTTCTTCTTGGATTTTGACTATTAGGAATATTGTCTATGACGTTGAAACTATTGTTGATGGCCTAAGATTATGACGGTGAACATAAGACTGTACCTATGCATATGACTATGACGGTGAACATAAGACTATGCCTATGAATATGACGGTGAACATAAGACTATGCCTATGACGGTGAATATAAGACTATGCCTATGACTGAGAACATAAGACTATTGCCTATAACTATGACAAGGACAATTGTGGCTAATCACATATGATTCATGACCATGAGGTTATTGCCTAGAATTATGACTATGAAATTGGATCTAAGCTTGATTTTCTATTCAGACCTATTTTCTTTATTTATCTTGATTTTGGGGATTTTTCTATTTAAGTTAGATATATCCATGTTCTTGAATCTAGATTATTATTCAAACCTTTTCATGTTTATAATATTATGCCTACGATGTTTTAATCAATTTATTCAGTTAGGTCATGCCTTGGAAATAAATTGATAATAGAGCAATGTTTATTATGTTGATCTATGCCTGTGGTTCTATTCTATCATCATGTTGAATTGGGAATTAATAAATAAGTCTATTCATATGTATATGAACTTGGAGTATAACCCGTTATGATAAATTGTGTAGTTTATCATGTTATGAAAGTTTTAGGTTGTGAAATCATATCACATATGTGACAAAATGTTAGATCTACATGTTTATGTGTATATGTTAAACCTATGTCATATTTCAAGTTCACACTTATTCATATGTTCGTGATTGATTTGCAAGTTCACATATATGTAAATTGATTTAGTTTATGTTGCAAATTCACATATATGCATGTTGATTTAGTCTGCGTTGCAAGTTCACACCTATGATATTAATGTTAATTATTTTGCAAGTACACACCTATGGTGTTCATATTGACTATACCGAGAATGCCAAGTTTACACCTATTATGCTAATGAATCGCTTTATGCAAATTTTGTGTATGTTAAATTAGGCTAAGTTTTTAGCCTAATATTATACGTCGAAAATCATGCGGACGGAAAATTAGGCTAAGATTGATAGCCTAATATTTAGACGGGGTAACGTTGGGAAAAATTGGTAATTATAAAGAAACTTGGCATGAAACTTATTCTTGAAACTTGACACGAACTTGACATGAAAATTTGAACATGGACATGACACTAGAATGAACATGAAAATGGCCAACTCGAGGTTGGGTTGAGTTTGCAGTGTAATTCTGCCCGGAACCGACCGGCAAATCCAGTTACTGCAAAACAATAGGATCCAATATGGGTAGTTGGTCATATCGCGCTTGAAACCCGAGGTCAGACTGAGTTGTGGTGTAAATCTGCCCGGAACCGCCCGACATATCCAGTGACCACAACAACAGGTCTGATGTGAGAGGTTGGGGTGCATTAATGAATTAATGCCACATGATAGGGTTAAGTCATGAACATGAAAGTCAACACTTAACCAACTTGACACATGATTCGTAGGGCTAAGTTATGAACTTGAACGACAACACTTAGCCAATTTGACATGACACGTAGGCAGGTTAAGTCATGAACTTGAATGACAACACTTAACCAACTTGACATGCTAGACTGATAAGGGTTAAGTCACAAACTTAAATTACAACACTTAACCTATTGGACGGAAACCCTAGTTACGCGGTTCATTTCAGCAGTAACCCACTAGACGTATCATGGTACCCTGGAACTAGGCAGGGTGGGGCACGATTACTGGGCTGATTGTAAGCAACCAGAACGACGGCTGTGTTGGTGCGCCAGTGTAGGTTCAAGCGGGCTATGGTCGTGCAAGTGGTCCGGAGTTGAAAAAGCAGGCATTGGGCATCAGTAGGTTTATCTGTGCACGCTTGATTCGTGTCGGTGGTTTGCACCATATGGCTTTATACACCCTATAGTGGACCTAGCACAGGTGAATACATTCGTGATAGGGCCGTATGACACAGACACATGACGGGCTAGAACTTGTAGGGAGCCGATCGACTAGTGGATCATTTCGTTGGACCTAGAAATGGGTCATTTCATGATATTGGGCCATGGGGTCATTTCATGATTAATATAAGACATGGGTTTGGGATTCTTGTACAGTTGATGCAGCGAACCTTGAATATGTGATGTTATACTTGATTTATTATGTTATCTTAGTCTATCTTTCCCATCTTGAGAGCATCCTTATGGTTACTTTCAGTTATATATGTCATGTTACCTTTATCTGTTTTTATGCTGAAAGTCACTTGGACTTACCAGTCTTTATGACTGACCCGTTTTCTTTCGCCTCTTTTCTTTCGTCCCCCCCCCCCCCGGTTATTAGGGAGGAAACTCTAGCACGTAGCTTGGATTTCGCTTGCTTCGATTGAGCTCATGTACGGTTTGATCTTGAGTTATACTGTGGCTGCATTTCTGCTACCTTTGGGGAATTAAGCTACTTTTGTTGTTTTAAGTTTATGCAAGACATAATTTGTTTTAATGGAAAATAATGACTTTGGTTATTTGGTACTTTGAATGAAAAAGGCTTTGACTATTTTGAAAGTAATAAAATTTATCTTTTGATTCTTCCGCTGTTTTATTTATGTTCTATCTTGTAATATTTCTGTATTTGTTTACCTCGATAACGCTCCTCCAAAACTAGTGCATTCCCTTTGTGAGTGACCCTAGCGGAGGTGGGGTATTACATTTGGTATCAGAGCAGAAGGTTACCAGACCGGGCAAAAGTTTTTAAAAAACCTTCTAAAACTATTTTCAAAACCGTTTACAAAGAAGCATTTTTCAAGAAAAGTCCTGTTTTATTTAAAGGCTATTCCCCAAAAGCCATTAGCACTATCCTTTGTTTACTCGTTTGAATCTCTTTTCCTTTCTTTTCTCCATCTGTAGTCGCTATAGTTTTTACCTGCGGTTGATCTTCTTTCTAGCTTCGTAGAGGGTTTTCCATACGATGGAGATAGTTTCCGTGAGGCTTGTTAACATGTTACATAGGAAAGGTATAAGTGATAAGATAAGGCGGATGAGTCTTAGAATGAGAAGAAAGACTCCGAGAAAGGAGGCAAGAACAACAACAACAAGAATGATAACAAGACACGCGAGAAAAGAAAATGCCACTTCTGTGGTATTGAGGGGCATATAGCCCAGGATTGTAGAGAGAAGAAGATGAAGATGGGAGCAAGCTTTCAGTGTGGTGATACTGGACATTTCAGCAAGAACTGCCCTGAGAAGCAAGGGCAAGCCCCGCAAGCAGGACCTTCTGGGGGTACATCTTTAACTTCTTCTCCTAGATGCTTTGTTTTATCTTGCTTATCTTCTCAATCCTATCTTGAGAACCTTAGGTAGAACCCTTTTGGATGTAAACATGTGATTGAAACAAGTTATGGTTGATGTTTGCAAATGGTTGCAAGTGGTCGCAAGTGGTTGCTCGTGGTTGCATAACACACATTAGGCACTAGATCGGCTCAGACACATTTTCATATTGCATATGCATGAGTGTTCGAAGTCATCAGAATCTCACAGTGGAATTTCACAAATACATATATATTACATCATAAGGTCTGATACAACAGAGTACACAACATAATACATCGTCATCATGGTTCAACAGCATAATTATACATTATCCCATTACAATAGCATAGATACTTAAACTGGATAACTAAACAGATATGCTACTAGGGTCTTGAACTTGTCCATCATCAGGTTCCACTTGCCTACCTGAATTTACGTGTCTACTCATAATAAATATTATGAGTACCCAAGAGTTTAGGAAACACAAAAAATAAACTCTGTGTCAGTCAGGGGACTAGTGTGAGGAAACAAAGTTAAAAGATGTAAACAGGGAAAATAAGTGATAAGGTTTTCCATGTTGGCCGTTTATAACTTTAAAAATCGTTAGGTCAAACCATAACTAGCATATGGATAATGACCAAGTATTTATATCAAAACATTTGATATTATGATAGTTTGTACCAAATAAATAGTTATCTAGCGTAACGCTTGCATCTCACGTTCACGTATATAGTATACAAATCTAAAAATCGCAGAGCGCGTATTAGAGGTTGGACTCCAAACAGACATAGTATGGGGGCACCCACCGATCAGTGTACTCTAGAGAGGATACACTGGGGTTCAACAAGAACGTCTTGTAACCTGGCCACACATGACCGTCCACTCATTTAGCTTGAGTGTGACGAATATATTATCACTCCTATGGTTGAGCTCGATTTACCGTTTCCGAAAACTACAGCAGCGAAAAAGATTTAAGAAGTTAAATATGGAAGTCCTTTAGATGGTGATAATATACCCTACTTGGGTATGACCCAACTAGCCATGCTGCCTAGCCCAACTTTTGTTACTTCTGGGTTGTGAAGTTTTGAGGTCACGTTTCTCTTCTGACAAATTATTTTAATTTCCTTGAATGCCACATCGTCCTATCCGTCAGAAATACTCATTCGATTACCCAAATATATTACGGGTAATAAAGCTAAGCAAGACGAATTTCTCCGCTACCAACGTAATATACTTACGTAAATTCGATGTGTAGAATCTAACTGATATACGTTGTCAGACACTCGTCCATTCGGGTCTGTTCTGGGACTGAACAGACCAAAGATTCTATTTTTAAAATAGAACTTGCATCTTGTTGACTTATGCATTCTGATATGCGGCGTATACTTCGAGTCAAAGTGGAATATTTATCCCGGACTCTTCAAAACGATGTACGAAATGTCTTTTATAGTCGGTGAATATTTATCGGTCTAATCCCGATTATTATTCAGTTTATAGATTTATTATCCTTATATCAACGGTGTTTGTCTACTTGGTTCATAACAGAATAGTTGAATTCTCTTTTAAAAATAACCAGTTAAGGTGTATGTGTTTCACACAGTGTTTTGTTCAGGTTTAATCATTATTTGGGAATGCACGTGCTTCACACACGACATTTTTTACTTCTTCTATCATCGCATCTCAGATGATCTTTTAAACTCTACTTTCCCTTTTTATTTATTTCCTCTATGTTTAATTAAATTTAAATAATTTAAATAATTAATTTAAATTATTTATTCACTTATCATTTAAATTTAAAACCTGATCGAACTTCTACCGTCGAACTTGTTGGTTTGATCTTCTGCTTCTACTTTCCACTTGCCTTTGCCTAATTAAATAAAAATTCTTTGTTTTTATTTAATTAATTAATTAATTCATTTATTTTCAAATTTTAAATTTAAAACTGTTTAAATTTAAAATATCGTCTTGATTTGCCAAAGTACCAGTTTCTGGTAAAGTACCAGTTACTGGGCCTTGCCACGACCACATTTTCTGAAATACCAATTTCCTCGGAAGTACCACTTCTGCCATTTTGTCGAAAGTACCACTTGGTAAAGTACCAGGCTCAAAACTGCTTGCCACGACTGGTGATCCTTCACCGATCCACATGCGCACACCGAGCTTGCAAAGTACCACCTGGTACTTTCTCTTCTTCTTCCCTGTACTGTGCACATTCCTCACCGTGCATGTGCACACGTCTTTGGGCTAATATCGACCAACCGCGACCGTCCATACAAGTCGATCATCACCTCCAGGTTGCTCTACCACTCTCCGATCCGACCTCCTTGCCTTCTATAGTGATTTCACTGTTTCATCTCGTCATGTCGAAATGGGTTCCATCGAGGAAACCGCCTCCTGCCCTCACCTCAGACCACCGATCCATGCCTCCTTCCTGCCACGCCACCGTGGGACCCTGACGCCGCCATCCCCCCATGATCGCACCTCCCATAACCCGCCGTCGATGCACAGTTCCGTCGAGAAGAAACCGAACTCATAAACCAAGAAAAAACCCTATTTTCGATCCGATCCAGAGTTTGACAGTATAGAAAAATCATCCTGTATTTTTCCTATACTCTCCACCCTCGAACGTTGCTCTCCTCCCAATTCCATGATTTTCGGTGGCCTCTATCGCCGGAGTTTGGCCAAAAAGCAATTTCCGACCAACCCCAAAATTCTCGCTCAATACAAGGTTAAAAATCATGAAACCAACATTAAAAATCATGGTTTGATATCATGATTCCATTTATGTAATCAAATTCTGGTTTCGTTTCATTTGAAAATTGGAGATTACAGAGAGTACTGAGAACATGTATGTTTTCTGCTTTGTTTGAAAAGGTTCTCATTTCAATGTCTTCTTCTAGTTTGTATTGCTATAAAATATTCCCTATCTATCGGTATTTACCTAGACTAAGGTGAGAAGCTGAATATAGTTTACTGTTAAAACAGATGACCAATTTGTTCTGTATTTAACAGAACACAGTAAAATAGGTTCTAGTTAAGGACTTAACTAGCAACACTTATACACACATGCAAGTAATTGTAAACATGAACACAACAGATTCCTACTATTAATTCTTGGTAAGGTGGTGGTGTTTAGCAAGACATAAACTAGCAATTTACTAAACATACAAAACTGTTTTACAGTAAACATAAAACAAGACATTTAAACAAGTTTCACTCACCAAAAAGCTTTCCAAGATTCTAGAAAAGTGACTCCAGAAATTTGTATGAATCTCGGTTTTGTTGTGATAAAAAGTGAGGGATTTGAGATGTATTTATAGTGGAGCTCAAGGTTTAAAAAAACATTTCCTGCACATGGCCTCTACAGTGTATTCCCCTTATCCTTAACCCTTTCTCTCTTAGTCTCCTACGGCCACATGTAAGAAGAGTTTGTCTTATTAAGGTTTTAGAGCCAATAAATGGATACTAGGTTACCCCTTCTAGAAGCTTGAGTCACCCCTTCATTAAATGCATGTATCCGTTTTAGATTTTAAAGCATTATAAAAATGGGTTTCTCCTTGTCTCTTTCTTGCTTGATATCTCTCTTATACAGGTCATGAGAATTTCTTTAGGTGCTTTAGGGAATGATTTCACAATCTTAGTTTACTATTTGTAGTATCATTCATTAATTGTTTTTGTCTTCATGTGTGTTTATTTTTGTCTCATGTTTTAAGATATTTATGTTGGTCAAAAGAACAAATGTTTTATATGTGCTATTGTTCATGTTTTGGCCGACTTGTCTCTTGTTATATGTATTCATGTTGTGTTGTTTTTTCTAAAGTCCTTCTCTATTTTCAAGTGAACAAAATGCTCTTTATATATTTCATGTTATAAGGCTTTTTTTATTTTTAAAACCTTGTTTTGTTAAAATGATATTATGAAGTATTTATCTTCATATGAATTACCACACATGTTTTTTAAATTGTATGTAGTATACTTGTTTTACACTTTAAAATCTTAAGATATAACAAGTATATCTATTATTCTTTCTATACATACATACATATGTTTTCACATATGTGTCAAGAATCACTTTAGTTTTGGTTTTTAACTAGCATTCTCATTTTAATGATTATTAGAAAAAGTCGGGACATTACACGTAGCGCTTAAATGTGTTATAAACAGTTAATTTAAACTAAAGCCATTACCTTTCGTGAAGGGTTCAAACAAGGGTTTCGATTTTTTGTCCAATCTGTACAGCTAGGTGTCGATCGGGTTGTTGCACGCTGTCGAGCTTGGAAAGAGCTCTCCGACGCTAGTACTCCCCCTCAGTTCGACGGCAAGACTGAGTGGCGGCGGCAACTCAAACTTCTGTACTTTGGAGCGTCGATCCTTGATGAAGACGAGATGAGGGAGGGCGAGGCTAGGATAGATTTGAAGAGGAAGGAGAGGTCTTCGAAAGTTCAACTACGGCGAAGGTCATCGATGAACGGAATCGCCAGAAACGAGAGGAGAAGGATTCTGCTACCACCGCCGTTCGTTTTAATGGTTATGGGGTTTGATTTGGACAACGCAGAAGTGAGAGAAGAAAGGGGATTGGTCCATGGTTTATAATTAAATATTTAATTTATTTTAAATTCAAAATTACCCTTTTCTCATACGAACTCCAATCCAAACCCAACGACTGTCGTCCCTAGCTAATTACCCCCATTCCGAACACAATGGAATATGTTTCATAGGCTCATTCAACTGTTTCAATCCGTTTTTCTTCAAATTAAAATGCAGAACATTCAATATTTGATTTGAACATACATTTCAATTTGCCGGGGCCACACACTGGTCCCAAAAATTCTAGAAAAATAAATCTGGCTATGTTTTGACAATACGGTCCCAACAAAACTAGTTTCGTCGAATTTGGAGACCGTTTGAAAAATGTCCATTTTCTGGTCGATCCAATTTGACTAAAATCAACCAAACACATTTTTCTGTGTCGCCCTCACATATTAACGCCAAAAATTATGGAATTTGAAACCTAGCAATAATTTGACATCCCGGATCCAACAAATGTGGTTTCGTAAAAAACGGAGGTCGTTTGCAAAATGGCTATTTTCACGGGCTATATTAACTCCATAGCGACCTATCGTCAAAAACGGAGGTCGATTTTTCAGACTTGTTAGAAAGATATTCATAAACAGATTTAAATATTTTTGGTTTCACTAAAATCCGTTTTATTTTGCACCCAGTACAGTCAGTCAAAGTTCGAATCCAAATTTTCAAACTGC
Organism: Allium sativum; assembly: GCA_030737875.1. Taxonomy (NCBI): domain Eukaryota; kingdom Viridiplantae; phylum Streptophyta; class Magnoliopsida; order Asparagales; family Amaryllidaceae; genus Allium; species Allium sativum. The sequence goes on along the minus strand of CM060912.1, from coordinate 932,747,616 downwards.
CGCACCATTTTAGGCCTTGTTTTATAATTAAAATAATTATATTTATTTTACAACATCGATTCAAATAGACTTTTGGTCGTTATTATTTAAAATAATTAATTTTAAATATTCAAAATTCACTAAAATTGCCAAATTAAAATTTTTAAATTGGTTCAGATTTTCCGGGTTGTTACATTCTAATTTCTTCTATTAAATTGGAAAACTTTACTTTGGAAAATTTCCATTTAAATATTAATAAAATATTTATAAATTCCAAATTATATCTTCACTGTAAATTGGGTTAAAGAACGAATGTCGTTAAAAACAAAGTTCATGATAAACCCAATTCACATTTCATTTTATTCCAATTACTAAATATAATTGGAACCTCTAATAATCTTAAATAAAAGATTTATTCTTTTTAACTGGGTTTAAGAACAGTGTTATTTAAGACATTATTCATGACAACCCCAAAAATCCAATTTATTTTACTTAATTCCAGTTAAATATTAATTAATTGGAAAACTTCATTAAATCTTAATTTAATGATTTATTCTAGTCAATGACTAGTTCATTTTGATAAAAATATATTTTTATCTTTTCAAATATGGAAATTTTCATCCAAAATCTTTTCAAATCATTAATTACGATTTTACATAATTTTTTCATATTTTTAATAATTTTATTAAGGCCCGTACAGTCGGTTTCCAATAACGGCCACGAACTGCATCCACAACGACCATTTATGAAATTGATTTGGACATAAATCCAAATCCAACCGTTAGATTTCAAACTTCTTATATTTGTTGAAAAGCTCTTTTCGATATGAACCCAACGGTTCCAGTTTTAAGAGAATCCGACGGTCGGATCTTCCGTTACATCAATTTGAAGTTAATGGTCGAAATTCCCGAACGCTCGCTGCACGGCGCGTTCTATTCAGGCCATTAAATATATATATAATATATATATATATATATATATATTATATATATGACGTCGACTTCCATTTAAATCCTATTTTATAAAATATTTATAAATTCATTTTAAAATGACTTTAACTTCATTTCCAATTTTAAATCAAAATTGAATATTCTATATATTTATCATATTATAATATTAATATTTTCAAAATATTAGATTTTGAAATCACTACTTTTCGATATTCATTATAAAATGAAATAAATTGATCGATAAACCCGTCCGGGTTAAAATGGCGTTTGTTACTTAACTCGGCTTCATATTTTTATATTTTTGTGTCCATCCAAAGATGGACATAAAAATCATAATTTTATTCTTCATTGAATATTATTTTAAAATATTCGTTATTTTATAAAATTCTTTATTTTAAAAGATTCTTTGTTTTAAAATATTCTTTATATAAAAGATATTCTGAATCGGAATGCGACTCAATCAATTACCATATAATTTCTGTTATATTGATTTCATATATCGCATGTATATAACAATAATGATAAATAATCATTAAACAATCTATTCACATCCAGAGTGAAATTTACAACTATGTGAGCATTAAAATAAATAAATAATGCTCATCACAGACTGTCAATCCATCAATTGACAATTAATTAAATATTGGGACTAGTGTATTTCAAATATCATCCCAATACCCGTGTGGGGATTTCAAACAACAATAGTTCATCTAAATGAATCCTTGGTTAATGATTTTAACCAATTCTAATTCTGCTAACATGTTGATGATAATGAACAAAACATGTTATTATATTTCTAACGTCAGATAAAAATGTATTTTATTCGCATAATTTCTTTATACGTTTCTAATGTCAAATAAATATGTGTTTTATTTGCATACATGTTATATTCTTCTAATGACAAAAATAAAAAAGACAATTTTGTCTACATACATGTTTCAAATTCAAGTGATAAAATAAAAAGATAATTTTGTCAACATACATATGTTCTAGTTCTAATGAAAAAATAAAACGACAATTTTGTCATATGTGTATGTTTATAATTCTAATGACAAAATAAAAAGATAATTTATTTACATGACATGTTTTCAATGTTTAAATGACAATATAAAGAAGTGTTATTTGCATAACATGTTAAATGTTTTCTAGTGACAAATAAAAAAGAAATAATATTATTTGTAAACAGTTTCAATGTTCACATGACAAATAAAAATAAATGTTTTTCTTTGTATACAATTTCAATATGTACACGACAAATAAAAATGAAATATTTTTATTTGTATATAATTTCAACAATGACAAATAAAAATGAATATTTTTATTTGACAACAATTTCAATATTAACAATGACAAATAAAAATAAATATTTTTATTTGACTATTTTATTACAACAAAAATGTCCTTTTTATTTCAACTATTTGGTTTCAAAAAAAATGATATATTTTGTTTCAACACTAATCTAATTCAACAAAAAAATGATATTATGTTTTTAACATTTCAAATTCAACAAAAATGTTATTTTTATATTTAACATTTCTAATTCAATAAAATGACAATTTTATATTTTACATTTCTAATTCAATAAAATGACAATTTTATATTTTACACTTCTAATTCAATAAAATGACAATTTTATCTAACATGACATTATTCTAAATAAATGACAAAAATATGACACAACATTATTCTAAGTAAATGACAATCAAATATGACTTGTTTATTTAACACAACATATTCTAAATAAATGACATTTTTTACTTGCCAAAAATATATTCTAACTAATTAACATATTTATTTACAAAATATGTTTTCTAACCAAATGACATATTTATTTACAACATGACATTTTCTAAGTTGTTAATGACAAATAAAAAGAAAGATTTTTACTGTCATAACATGTTCAATGTTTCTAATAACAAATAAAAAGAATATTTTATATGCATAATATGTTCTATGTTCTTAATGACAAAATAAAAAGAGAAATTATTTACATGTATGGGTTTATAAATCTAGAGACAAAATAAAAAGATAGTGTGGTCTAAGGGCACCCCAATTTACTCTTCCTATTACCGCTACTAAAAAATACCACAAGAATTATTATTGCACTCTTTCATTCTAATCTGAAACTCCAGTTCTTTAATCGATCGATTGACGATAAATTGTCCAACGTCGAAGCAATGCCGAGAAACAAAAAAGCTGCAGATACATCGTTGTCTCAACCCCAGTCAACTCAATCAAGCAAGTTTAGGGCTTCAAACGATAAAAAATTGAATTTTCCCGTAGGAAGATGAAGTTGACAATGATTGTTGTTGACTAGGGTTTTCAGATTAGGGATGACTACCTGATTAGTTCAGTAAATATTGGTTGAGTGAGAGATTAGAATGGAGAGGTAATGTGGCATTAGGAAGCATACAAAATTTAATGAGTTTTATTTTTTAATTGCGGTATTAGAAAGAGGATATTGGGGTGCCCTTAGTAGCACACAAAAGATATTTTGTTTACATGTATGTGTTTATAAATCTAGAGACAAAATAAAAAGATATTTTTGTTCTAACATAACATTTGCTAACAAAAATGACATTTTTAATTAACATAATATGATTCTAACAAAATGACATTTTTAATTAGCATGACATGTGACTAACAAAATGATATTTATAATCCTAATATAACATTATCTAACAAAAATGATATTTATAATCCTAACATAACATTATTCTAAATAATGACATTTTATTTAAATAATTAAAGATCATATTTTTATCTTACAAAATATAATTCGACAAATCATCAACACCATAGTCAATCAATCAATCTAATTTTATACGGTGCATATACTTAATATTACAATCACAATCAATATAAATATATATATATATATTTCTATATATATATATATATGTATTTCTATATATATATATATATATATTTCTATATATATATACATATGTATTTTTATTTTTTAAATCAAGGAATCTCACCTTGATCGGTTGATTTTATTATCTAACCATGTTCTTGTTAAACATGAACATTTTTCTGACATATGTAATTCAATCCAGTCGTTAAACACAATAACAAACAATCAATTCAGATTTTAGACAACATAAATATGGATTTCACCTCACAATCAATAATAAATTTTATTTAAAATAGAGATCTCACAGTTTTCAATTTTGATCGGTTCCATGTTGTAGATCTCGAAAAGATGATTCCAACGCACTGCAAATCACCAAATTTCATTGCTGTTTGAATGAGTTATGGTTGTTTAAACATTTGATAATTTAAACAAGTTATTAAATAAAAATAATTAACTAAATAATAAGTTTAATTACATTGGTTCCCTAATAATTGTCATCTTCCTCTTTCGTTTACCAACCGAACCCATCCTCCCGGACCCGATCTAAATACACCATATCGAAGGCCTTCTTCTTCTCCATCTTCACCATGAATAGCTTTGAATTTGAGCTCCCCCATAGCCATGAATTTGCAGCCAAACCGCAGCCCTTGAGGCCCGAGATTCGCGAAAAAAACTACCCAAAACATGATCTTAACCGTATGGATTTGTAGAGCATGTGAATCTCTACAGCTTTCATGCAGAAATCATCTTCTAATTCTTGATGGATTGAGAGAAAAGAGGGAAAGAAATTTGAATTATTTCAGCCATGAAATGAAATCGGCGGCTGGGGTTTTGATAATGAGGGTTTGGGCTGAAAATGGGCTATTTGTACCTTATTTTATATTATTATTTAATTCCATTATCTCCAAAAAGTGAAATTATGCGTCTGAACTCCAAAAAAACTCCAACGACTGTCGTTCCTAACCAAATACCCCCATTCCGGACACAATGAGATGTGTTTCGGAAGCCAATTCTACTATTTTGATCCATCTTTATCAAAATTAAAATATAGATTAATATAACGTCAATATTGAACTTGAACGTACATTTTTAATTTATCGGGGCCACATACTGCCTTCAAAAATTCTCGAAAAATAAATCTAGCTATGTTTTGATGATACGGTCCTAACAAAGTTAATTTCGTCGAAATTGGAGACCATTTGAGAAATTGTCATTTTCTGGTCGATCCAAATTGACAAAACACGTTTTCTTCTTCCATGCTCACATATTATTCCAAAAATTATGAAAATTGAAATCTGGCAATAATTTGACATTCCGGATCCAACAAAAGCGGTTTCGTCGAAAACGAAGGTCATTTGCAAAATGGCTATTTTTAAGGGCTATATATTATATTAATTTCTATAACGACTATTCTGAATTTTAAACTGGGCATAACTTTTTATTGCCGCTATGAAATTTCAATTTTTTAGATTCTTAGAAAGATATAGTTAAATAGATTTATATATTTTTGGTTTTACTGAAATCCGATTTATTTTGAATCCTGTACATTCAGTCAAAGTTCAAATTCAAATTTTCAAACTACCGCACTATTTCTAACTCCTTTTATAATTAAAATAAATTATATTCGTTCTAACTTTGGTTTAAATAAATTTTTAATTGTTATTACTTAAAATAAATTATTTTAAATATCCAAATTCATTAAAATTTCTAAAATAAAAATTTTAAATTGGTTCCAAAATTCCGGGTTGTTACAATCTCTCTCACTTAAAATCTTTTCGTCTTCGAAAAGGAACGGAGCCGAAAGTTGTTTAATTAACCAACTCAACTTTCATTTATTTATTTGTTTCAATAATTTTATTAGTTTAACTAATAATCACACAACACAATCATCAATCAATTAGTTGATTAGCTTTTCAAATATATATAACTTTTATATATTCAAAAATCATATTTTTCTAAGATCGGATTATATATATAATCACAAATATGTTAATTATGAACTTGTCACTCTCAACTCATTCTAGGGCATTTCTAACCCCATCTCTAACGAGTTTTCTCATTCTAGGATATTAATGATCCTATCTCTAATGAGCATTCTTTTATAGGATATTTCTAATCCTACCTCTGATGAGTCTTTTGTTCAGTTCTAATGAGTTGTACCCCAAAGATTTGAGTTAACCGAAGCTCTGATACCAACTGTAACAATTCGGATTTTACCCGGACCAAATCGATTGTGACCGTTCGTAACCGGAATACGCTAACTCTGGGAGTACAACACATGAGAACAAATAATAGAAGACTTTTATTACATCATAATAATGCAACATCAGAGTACAGATATATCAGAGTACATCGAAAATATAATACAGCGGAAGATTAATTTACAATAGATTTTATACAATGCAACGGAAACTAAAATATAGCGGAAGACTATCAATGCTCTAGACACAGCTTTCAGCTTCGATCCAGAATCCTGCTCAATATATCTACAAAATAAGCTACTCGACTGCCCGTGTGGAAAACATGGGCACCCGAGTTTGCAAGTGAAACAAAATACAGGTCATTCATGGGACTGATATGAGAAATCTTACTTAACTTATCTAATAAAAAGGCTAATCACAGGACCACGCTGCTAACGCAGAACGGGTTTATTCCATTGGATTGCCAGTGCATGAAATAAAGTAAATCGTTAAACAATGCAATGCTTTTTAGAAAAATGAAACCATTATAAGACTCAAGTCCTATCACACAATTCAACGCAAACCGAAGGATAGAGTTTTACCTTATAATGGTCAAAAATGCTTGATACGATAAAATGGATTTGATATTATTATTAGTGTATATATGTTTCAAAAACATTTCAATCATAATGTATCAATCATAGACGGCATAGCTACCATATACTATGTCGCCATACTAGATATACAATCCAAACCATATGGTGTCGTATTGGAAGTTGGATTTCCATCATGAACCAAGGCAAGGGATCATCCTTACCGAATTCGAGATACTCTAGCCCGTGCCTCAAGACTCAGACTCATTTGAGCCATTGGATCTTCAGGGCCGATCCACAAATACTTTAGTGGATTAGTAATGTCTGAACAATACGTTTCCCCGCCCTATGGGGCGTAAAATAGAGCCACTAGGGACACAAATCCGAGGCGCCTCATTCCATCATCCACATAAGTAAAAATGTCAGGGCTTGTAAACGCTGACACCACTCCTAGCTAGAAATAAACGTACGTCCTCCCTGTAGTCCTCTCCCGTTTCTGGTTCATACCGGGGTGTGAGGCTCGCGAAGTATCGCTACACAAAGCTATGCTAAATAAAGATGTGCTATGATCATCAACCACAAGGCTCTGCTTTTCAACAATAAACCTTGATTATTTGCATCTTAGCATGCCGCATTGTCAATCCATACCATACCATTGATTTCTGCCAATACATAACCTCTAAGCTCGTACTTCTCAGAGAAGGGTGTTAAGAAAGAGAATAAATTCTCCGCCACCAAACAGATATATATTTAGCAGAGATCAACGAAAACAGCATAAAGGAATACAATGTCAGACATACCGTCCATTTACAAGTCCGTTCTGGGTCTGAACGAAACCGGAGATACCTTATTCCTCATCCCATATGTCCAATACAGGAGAGAGGTTGTCGCATATCTATCGATCTCCAAGTACGTCTGGACGATCACCACTTATTACCTTGTCTTGGGATGCCTCCCAATCAAGACATCAGTAATCATTCAAACGATGTGAAGATCTCCGGTCTTTAACCACCCTCTTCATCTTCGACTTTTAATCATCGTAGTAATTATTCAGAATGGGTTAAACCCGGTCTTTCCGAATAACTCGCATATTTTATAATCAATAATTAAGCGCTATAGAAACACATCATACGCCTCATTCCAATTCAGAATATTTTTTTAAATAAATATTCACATTATTAAGGAAATGTTCCCATTAGTTTTATCAAAGATAAATTCTTTTAAATTTATTCTTTAATCTTCTTTTTAAAGATTCGTTAAAACTCTAATTTGGTTTTAAATATCAAAAATCATTACTTTATGATTATTCAACTTTAAAAAATTAATCTTGCCTTTAACTGGGTTAAAGAACCATTGTCATTTAAAACACAGTTCACGATAAACCCCAAAATCATCTTCCATTAAATATGGAATTTTCACAGAAATCAAATCAATATATAATCGATATAAATTTTCGTATCAGACTAATAATATAAATGGAATAACGGCAAAGCCTTTTAAATTCCAAATATAATAACGACCTTCATCAGCAGAAGCTCATCTCGATTATTATTAAATCGAATTCCATTCAATTCCACTTTCTTCTATTAAATTGAAAAATTTTACTTTGGAAAATTCTCATTTAAATCTTAATAAAAGATTTATAAATTCCAAATTATATCTTCACTGTAAATTGGGTTAAAGAACGAATGTCGTTAAAAACAAAGTTCATGATAAACCCAATTCACATTTCATTTTATTCCAATTACTAAATATAATTGGAACCTCTAATAATCCTAAATAAAAGATTTATTCTTTTTTTGATTGGGTTTAAGAACAATGTTATTTAAGACACCATTCACGACAAACCCAAAAATCCAATTTATTTTATTTAATTCCAGTTAAATATTAATTAATTGGAAAACTTCATTAAATCTTAATTTAATGGTTTATTCTAGTCAATAACTAGTTCATTTCGATAAAAATAAATTTTTATCTTTTCAAATATGGAATTTTTCATCCAAAATCTTTTCAAATCATTAATTATGATTTTAGATAATTTTTCCATGCTTTTAATAATTTTATTAAGGTCCGTACAGTCGGTTTCCAATAACGGCCACCGAACTACATCCATAGCGACCTTTTCTGAAATTGAATTAGACATAAATCCAAATCCAACCGTTAGATTTCAAACTTCTTAATTCGTTGAAAAACTATTTTTGATATGAACCCAACGGTTCTAGTTTTATGAGAATCCGATGGTCGGATCTCCCGTTACATCAATTTGCAGTTAATGGTCGAAATTGCCAAACGGTCGCTGCACGGTGCATTCTATTCAGGCCATTAAATATATATAATATATATATATTATATATATTTCGTCGATTTCCATTTAAATCGTATTTTATAAAATATTTATAAATTCTTTTCAAAATGACTTTAACTTCATTTTCAATTTTAAATAAAGATTGAATATTCTATATATTTATCATATTATAATATTAATATTGTCAAAATATTAGATTTTGAAATCACTATTTTCCATATTCATTAAAATGAAATAAATCGATCAATAAACCCGTCCGGGTTAAAATGGTGTTTGCTAATTAACTCGGCTTCATATTTTTATATTTTTGTGTCCATCCAAAGATGGGCATAAAAATCATAATTTTATTCTTCATCGAATACTATTTTAAAATATTCGTTATTTAAAAATATTCTTTATTTTTAATGATTCTTTATTTTAAAATATTCTTTATATAAAAGATATTCTGAATCGGAATGTGACTCAATCAATTACCATATAATTTCTGTTATATGGATTTCATACATCGCATGTATATAACAATAATGATAAATAATCATTAAACAATCCATTCATATCCGGAGTGAAATTTACAACTATGTGAGCATTAAAATAAATAAATAATGCTCATCACAGACTGTCAATCCATCAATTGACAATTAATTAAATATTGGGACTAGTGTATTTCAAATATCATCCCAATACCCGTGTGGGGATTTCAAACAACAATAGTTCATCTAAATGAATCCTTGGTTAATGAATTTAACCAATTCTAATTCTGCTAACATTTTGATGATAATGAACAAAACATGTTATTATATTTCTAACATCAGATAAAAATGTATTTTATTCGCATAAATTCTTTACATGTTTCTAATGTCAAATAAATATGTGTTTTATTTACATACATGTTCTATTCTTCTAATGACAAAAATAAAAAGACAATTTTGTCTACATACATGTTTCAAATTCAAGTGACAAAATAAAAAGATAATTTTGTCAACATACATATGTTCTAGTTCTAATGAAAAAATAAAACGACAATTTTGTCATATGTGCATGTTTATAATTCTAATGACAAAATAAACCACTCACATTAAAGCACTAACCACTCACATTAGATATGTATTGTTGCGGTCGCATGGATGTGTCGGTCGGTTCCGGGCCGTCTTATACCGCAACTCATTCTAACCTCAGGTACTTTTGGGCTTGATGCGCTAATCTCTCAAATTAGATATATATTGTTACGGTTGCTGGATGTGCCGTGCGGTTCCGGGCAGTCTTACACCGTAACTCAATCTAACCTCGGGTTAGGCATATTCGTCTTTTACTTAATTTACATATTTACCCTTCATATTTATATGTAAATTATCCATAATTATTGTCATTCAAGTCATGCCCCATTTATCCTCTAAATCATGTTCATAGGTATATAAATTATACCATTTTATGCCACTAATCATTTGTATGATTATGGGCCAAACTATGCCAATAATATGAAATTTAAGGTTTTTCCCAACGTTACCCGCATTATACGTTCGCAAAATTCACATAGAATGTTAGGCTCGCAACTTAGCCTAACTTATAAACAAAAGGGAAAAGAAAGTAGCATGTACCATTTCCAAAACATAAAATAATAAGGACCTAACTAAACATGTGTCCTACAAATTTGGCATAAAACAATGACTTGCATGAATCTTAAGCATATAAAATTACACAAATCCAACTAGACATGTAAATGTAAACTTGCAATTTGGATCAAATTAATATGAATCTTAAGCATATAAACGGGGACTTACATAGAAGTACACAAATCCAATTAGACGTGTAGACGTGAACTTGTATTATGGATCCAATAATCATAGATCTAACATATGAGAATGTAGATCTAAACATATATATGACTTTGCCTAAAAACTTGCATGTAACATAACATGAAAGAGTCACCAAATTTATATAATACACGATTGGTTTAACATACATAATAAGTCCAATAAACCACAATAGTCTCATAAGCATATATGATAGAATCGTTACAAGAATAGACATGAATCAGCATCACCATTATCTTACAACTAGGCACAACTCTAGTTTTCACTTTATTACAAATCATAACTTTTAATTGTTCACATCTAAATAATAACAGGACTTACAAACAAAGAAAAATTTTGTTTTCTGGGATCTGTTTTCTGAAACTGAAAAGCAATCCCTTAACATAGACTATCGATTCTATAATTTAGATTTGATTTGTAGCTTCTAACTTGCTTTCTAGTTGGATAAGAATGGTGGCTATGCTAGGTTGACCATGGACAACATAGTGGCTCCTTGGAATGAAATTGTGTGGTTTAGGGTTAAGGATTAGGGTTGCTTTTATAGAGGTTTAGACTTATGTGAGCCGTTAGATAGACCTAGGAGCAATCAGAACCGTCCAGACTAGATAGAGATATCCAGAAATTGCCACCTATGCCCTAGTGACTCAGCAACAGATCTGAAAATCGTCACTATTTGGATCTGGGCGAGGGGGTCGACCCCTATAGGGGGGTCGACACCCCTCTTGGGGGGTCGACACCTATGTCGACCCCTATGGGCGGGAATTTTTCCGTCCAGCCGATCCACGTGATTTTCAAAATTCGAACTGTTTTTGTTTTATTTAATTATTAAATTATATAATTTTCTGTTTAAACATGAAATCTTCTGAACTCCATAACTTCTTCATACGGAGTCTGATTCACGCAAACTCGAACTCTATCTCAAGCAGAATTCCGAGACAAACGCAATAGTGTAACTCGTTTCCCTTAATTCTCACTTTTACAATTAAGTATTCTTTTATTCGTTACTTTAATAAACATAGAAATACAAGGTGTTACATTCTCCCCTCCTTAAAGGATTTCGTCCCCGAAATCTTCAAGTCAAGAAGAATGTATATCCTACCATCCAATCGTCCATCTACTCAACCATCAAACACCGACATCCATTGTCCTTAAAATATTTCTAATGCTGTCATGATTGTATGCATAGTGTGTGTATATGTCCTTATCTAATGCAAAATCAGGCGGTCTACTGATTCAGTTGACCTCCTTAATGCAAATTATGTCTGTGCCATGAGTCCATTATGCATGCAATTATTCCTAGTCATACTTTCTACATGAGTGCACAATCATTCATACAAATGCAACGTCCATATGGTAACATTCCAAGTTTCAATCCATATACAAATACATATATGCATATGCAACATGAGAGCGACTGAGTCGGTCTAGCAACTAATGTGTGTGTATATGCATCCACGAGCAACCATGTTCCTCCAAAGTCAAGAATGCACAATCTCAAGAGGTCTTCTAATACTCTGTTCACCCTTTCCGTCTGACCATCGGTTTGGGGGTGATAGGCTGTGCTTAAGCATAGCTGTGTGCCTACAGCCTCTTGCAAACTCTTCCAAAACTCGCTCGTAAAGATAGGATCTCGATCACTCACTATGCTGGAGGATATCCCATGGAGTAGAACTATATCTTTAAGATAAATGGATGCTAAGGACGAGGCAGTCCTTCTACTCTTAACAGGTATAAAGTGAGCGCTTTTAGTGAGCCTGTCCACTATTACCCAAATACTGGTATTGCCCCTTCTTGACCTAGGCAACCCATCAACAAAGTCCATCGAAATGCTGTCCCATTTCCACTGTGGGACTTCTAGAGGATGAAGCAGACCACCAGGCTTCTTCTGCTCCGCTTTGAATTGCTGGCATATCAAGCACTTACCGACGAACTCAGCTACATCCCTCTTCCTGTCATTCCAAAAGAAAACCCTTTTTATGTCTTTATACATCTTGTCTCCACCTGGGTGTATGGTCAGCTTAAAATGGTGTGCTTCTTCGAGAACCGTCTTCACCAAATCCCTTCCTTGTGGTACGCATAGCCTTCCATCCTGTCTCAATCAACCCTTATCATCGATGGAGTATCTATTGAGGTGACTAGAAGTCTCACCCCTAATTAGCTTATCTATCATATCAACTAGCTGAGGGTCTTCACATTGTGCGGTTCCTACTGAGTCCAAAAGAGTAGGCTGCACCTCTAGCGATGCTAATAAACCAGGTACCAATTCAGAGGAGGGTCTAAAGTCAAAGTTTGTTATGTACTCCAAGCTTTGCCTTTCTACAAAGAGAGGACTTGAGGTCAGCTTCTTTCAACTCAAGGTGTCTGTTACCACATTTCCCTTGCCAGGGGTATAGGAAATCTCAAAATCATATGAGGCAAGGAACTCCATCCACCTTTGTTGTCTTAAGTTAAGATCTTTCTACGAGAAAAGGTACTTTAACAATTTATGGTCAGTAAACAATTCAAACCTTTCTCCTAGCAGGTAATGATGCTATGACTTAAGAGTGAAAATAATGGCAGCTAGCTCCAAATCATGAGTTGGGTTGTTCTTCTCATGTACCTTCAATTGCCTTCCCCCATAACAAACTACCTTGCATTCTTGCATCGCCTAATCCTGTACCACATGCGTCTGTGTATACGGTAAACATTTTTCTCCCATCAGGTAATGTCAGAACTAGGCCTGTTGTTAGAGCCCTTTTCAAACGTTGAAAAGCAACATCGCAATCCAAATCCGAAGCAAAAGTTAGGTTTTTCTTTGTCAATCTTGTGAGTGGGGCTGAGATTCTCGCAAAGTCTTTAATGAACTTTCGGTAAAAGCCCGCTAGCCCGAGAAAGCTTCGGACTTCTGTTGCATTCCGTGGAATCTTCCAATCTTGCACCGCAACTACTTTTGCGGGGTCCATAGCTATCCCCTCTTTGGACACCACATGTCCATGAAACCTTACTTCTTCTCTCCAGAAATGACATTTGGAGAATTTGGCTTTCAGCTGATGTGCACGAAGAGTATCCATGACTTCCCTTAAATGAAAAGCATGCTCTTCTTCATTCTTCGAGAAAATCAAAAAGTCATCTACGAAGACTACCACAAACTTATTAAGGAACTCCCTGAACACCCTGCTCATCAAGTCAACGAAATAAGCGGGTGCGTTTGTCAAGCCGAAAAACATGACAAGCCATTCGAAGAAACCATCCGGGGTTCTGAACGTGGTCTTATCAATGTTGTCTTCAACCACTCTTAGCTGATGAAACCCGGTAGCCAGATCTAGTTCGGAGAAAACTGATTCACCTACAAGCTGATCAAACAAGTCATCTATTCTTGGAAGTGGGTGCCTATTCTTCTTGGTCAACCTGTTTAGCTCTCTATAGTCAACGCATAGGCGAAGGGAACCATCCGCTTTGGTTGCGAATACTATTGGAGCACCCCATTCAGAAATACTCCGCCTTATGAACCCTTTTTCGAGCAGCTCTTTAACTTGCTTGCTGAGCTCTTTCCTCTCCCTTGGAGCCATGTGTCTAACGGGTAGAGCTACGATTTTTGCATTATCAACAAGGTATATGCGGAAGTCTATCTCCCGCTTCGGAGGTAAGCCCTTCACCTCTTCAAATACATCTGAGTATTCATGGACTACTCTAACAGACTGCAAGTTTTCAACAGACGCATCAAGAGATTCTAGGTAGCTAAGCATAACAGAATTCATAGGATTGCAAGAGATTTCGAGAGTGTTACCGAGGCGAGTCATAAGTCTAACAACTCTCTTTTCACAATCGAGGATGGCACCCTTACGGGATAACCAATCCATGCCTAGAATCAACCCATAGCCCGTGAAGCCCAAAACATAGGCATTACATCTAAACTCAAGACTTAATATAGAAATTTCCAAATCCAAACAAATCATTGACAAATAAGCCGAGCCCCCAATTGGATTTGAAACAATCAAGGAATCCTCTACATACTGGTGTCTAGGTGCAGAGATTCAACTAAAGCAGTAGATATAAAAGAGTGCGATGTGCCAGAATCAAAGAGTGTACGAACAGGATGATCAAAAAGACAAACTAAACTCTCAACAGAAATATTTCTACCTCGTTCTTGTAGAGGTGCTATGAGAGCGTGAACCTGCCCTCCAGAAGTAGATCCAGTCCTCTGCCCTTACCCTTGCTTTCTTGGGCAGTCCTTAGCCATGTGTCATGTCTCGCCGCACTGAAAACAACCATCCATCTTCCTCTTTTTCTTTCTGCAGTCCTTAATCAGATGTCCAGGAATGCCATAAAAATTACACTTCCTTTTGCTCACAGGGTTTGTTGTTCTTCCCGCCCTTCTTTGAATCTGTCTTCTTATTTTGCGATCCCTCCACTTTCTTATCTTGAGGTACTTCCACCTTTGCCTCTTTCTTGCCATCCTTGTCTTCCTCCTATAACAGTGCCATGTCCACCAGTCTCTCATAAGTCGCACCCATAGGTATATGGGACATAGCTAGGCTGTGCAGTGACTCATTCAACCCTTTAACAAAACGGAGAGCCTTCTTATGGGGAGTGTTCACTAACTCCAGTCCGAATCTGGCCAGCTAGTTGAATTGGTTGACGTATTCCTTGATCGACATACTTCAAGTTTGAGAGCTAAGAACTTCTCCATCTGTAGGCTTCGTTCAGCTTGTGAGAGGAATTTCATTTCAAACCTCATTCTGAAATCCTCCTAAGTTTCAACTGGTCTCTCAGCATTAGTAACTTCCCACCAATAAGAGGCTTCGTCTTTAAGCAACCATATGGCCAACTGTATCTTCTGCCTATCGTCCACTTCGAAGATAACAAACAAGTCCTCGGTTTCTTTGAGCCAGTTTCTTGCTTATACAAATGACTCAGTCTCATTAAAGTTCTTTCCACCCATGGCTCGAAAATCTCTACATATCTTTGAGAAAGCATTTGCATGAGGAGGAGGAGGAGGAGGAGGAACAGGTGCATCAACTGGGGAGGGGGGGAGGAGGAGGAGGAGGAACAGCTACATCAACTAGGGAAGGAGGAACGTCTGCTGGGCCTGTGTTATTAGCCCTAGCCTCCAGGTACCTTCTGAACCAGCCAGGTACCGATACGCCGTCTGGAAGGTTAAGATCCCCAGACATGTTGAAACGAAAAAACAAAAGATTTCAAAACAAATAATAGAAAGATAGTGCATATGGCTTTGGGGGATTATGCCTTTTAAAATAAAAACAACACTTTTTCTTGAAAATGCTTCTTTAAACTTCTTTTTGAAAACTAGTTTCCAATTATTTTTTATCTGATCTGGAAACCATCAGCTCTGATACCAAGTGAAACACCCCACCTCCATTAAGGTCACTCACAAAGGGAATGCCTTAACTTCGGTGGAGCATTATAGGTAAAAGATACAGATAATTTACAAGACAGACATATAAACAGCGGAAAAACTAAATTTATTTCATAAGTACGTGGTTCAGTTAAAACATTACAACAACTATCTCAAACCAACTTCCAAATTATTACAACAAAATCTCTGTCTTGAATTAAAACATAAAGAAGCATTTAAATAACAGTAAGGCAACATAAATCCCCAAATAAGAGAGTTTCCAAAGCCGTAGCCCAAGGAAAGAGAATCCAAGCAATACATCTACTCTCTTCAAGCTGGAAATGGTCCGAACTAAGCTGAAGCACTCCCTCCTTGCATACCTAGGGGGGAACGGAAGAAAAGAAGACGAAAGAAAAATGGGTCAGACATGAGTCTGGTAAGTCCAGTGATTATTTAACATGTAAACAGGAAAAAGGATCATGATATGAATAAACTGAACCTAGGACAACACCCTAAAAATAAGATAATAAAACTGAATATGCTTTCGCACTCATTTCTATTTCTCTGCACCCACTTACAAGTGTTTCAACTAGCACCATGTGTTCAAGATAAATGATCCCCTTTATCGATCGGCTCCTACTTGTATACGTTTTTTACTTGTGTCATTCGGTCCCGTTTGATTGTAGATACCTGTGCTGGTCCCACCATGGGGTGTATCAAATCCTATGGTGGCAACCCGACACAATTCAAGATGCACAGTGTATGACTACTGATGCCCAGTGCCTGTTTTTCCACTCTGGAGTACGTGCACACCCGTACTCCGTCGGAACCTACACTGACGCACCACTCGCCGTTGTTTTGACCGCTTATAATCAGCCCAGTAATTGTGCCCCACCTTTCCTAGTTCAGGGTACCATGATACATATATGTGGGTTACTGCTGAAATGGGTCCCCGCTACTAGGGTTTCCTAATCAACATGTTAAAATGGTTAAGTGTTCTCAAATTAACCTAACCCCACCCATCAGTTTAGTTAACATGTTGTATTGGTTAAGTGTTGCCTTAATTAACTTGACCCTACCATTCCTGTCTTAGCTTTAATTCATTCATTAAAGCACCAACCACTCACATTAGATATGTATTGTTGCGGTCGCTGGATGTGCCGGTCGGTTCCGGGCAGTCTTATACCGCAACTCAATCTAACCTCGGGTTCTTTTGGGCTTGATGCTCTAACCTCTCACATTAGATCTATATTGTTACGGTTGCTGGATGTGCCGGGCGGTTCCGGGCAGTCTTACACCGTAACTCAATCTAACCTCGGGTTAGGCATATTTGTCTTTTACTTAATTTACATATTTACCCTTCATATTTATGTGCAAATTATCCATAATTATTGCCATTCAAGTCAAGCCCCATTTATCCTCTTAATCATGTTCATAATTTTTAGGTATATAAATTATACCATTTTATGCCACTAATCATTTGTATGGTTATGGCCAAACTATGCCAATAATATGAAATTTAAGGTTTTTCCCAACGTTATCCCCGTTATACGTTCGCAAAATTCACATAGAATGTTAGGCTCGCAACTTAGCCTAACTTATAAACAAAAGGGAAAAGAAAGGAGCATGTACCATTTCCACAACATAAAATAATAAGGATCTAACTAAACATGTGTCCTATAAATTTGGCATAAAACAATGAACTTGCATTTTTGGATCCAACAACCATGAATCTTAAGCATATAAAATTACACAAATTCAACTAGGCATGTAAATGTAAACTTGCAATTTGGATCCAATTAATATGAATCTTAAGCATATAAACGGGGACTTACATAGAATTACACAAATCCAATTAGACATGTAGATGTGAACTTGTATTTTGGATCCAATAATCATAGATCTAACATATGAGAATGTAGATCTAAACATATATATGACTTAGTCTAAAAACTTGCATGTAATATAACATGAAAGAGTCACCAAATTTATATAATACACAATCGGTTTAACATACATAATAAGTCCAATAAACCACAATAATCTCATAGGCATATATGATAGAATCGTTACAAGAATAGACATGAATCGGCATCACCATTATCTTACAACTAGGCACAACTCTAGTTTTCACTTTATTACAAATCATAACTTTTAATTGTTCACATCTAAATAATAACAGGACTTACAAACAAAGAAAAATCTTGTTTTCTGGGATCTTTTTTCTGAAACTGAAAAGCAATCCCTTGACGTAGACTATCGATTCTCTAATTTAGATTTGATTTGTAGCTCATAACTAGCTTTCTAGTTGGAGAAGAATGGTGGTTATGCTAGGTTGACCATGGACAGCATGGTGGCTCCTTGGAATGAAATTGTGTGGTTTAGGGTTAAGGAGTTGGGTTGCTTTTACAGAGGTTTAGACTTATGTGAGCCGTTAGATCAACCTAAGAGCAATTAGAACCGTCCAGACTAGATAGAGCTATCCAGAAATTGCCACCTATGCCCTAGTGACTCAGCAACAGATAAGAAAATCATCACTGTTTGGATCTGGGCGAGGGGGTCGACCCCTATACCCCAGTCGACACCCCTCTTGGGGGGTTCGACAACTATATCGACCCCCCTAGGGGGAGTCGACCCCTATGGGCGGGAATTTTCCCGCCCAGTTGATATTTTCAAAATTCGAACTGTTTTTGTTTTATTTAAATATTAAATTATATAATTTCCTATTTAAACGTGAAATCTTCTGAACTCCATAACTTCTTCATACGGAGTCCGATTCACGCAAACTCGGATTCTATCTCAAGCAGAATTCCGAGACGAACGCAATGGCGTAACCCGTTTCCCTTAGTTCTCACTTTTACAATTAATTATTCTTTAATTCGTTACTTTGATAAACATAGAAATACAGGGTGTTACAACTGTTCATCTAAATGAATCCTTGGTTAATGAATTTAACCAATTCTAATTCCGCTAACATGTTGATGATAATGAACAAAACACGTTATTATATTTCTAACGTTAGATAAAAATGTTTTTTATTCGCATAATTTATCTACACATTTCTAATGTCAAATAAATATGTGTTTTATTTGCATACATGTTCTATTCTTCTAATGACAAAAATAAATAGACAATTTTGTCTACATACATGTTTCAAATTCAAGTGACAAAATAAAAAGATAATTTTGTCAACATACATATGTTCTAGTTCTAATGACAAAATAAAACGACAATTTTGTCATATTTGTATGTTTATAATTCTAATGACAAAATAAAAAGATAATTTATTTACATGACATGTTTTCAATGTTTAAATGACAATATAAAGAAGTGTTATTTGCATAACATGTTAAATGTTTTCTAGTGACAAATAAAAAAGAAATAATCTGATTTGTAAACAGTTTCAATGTTCACATGACAAATAAAAATGAATGTTTTTCTTTGTATACAATTTTAATATGTACACAACAAATAAAAATGAAATATTTTTATTTGTATACAATTTCAACAGTGACAAATAAAAATTAATATTTTTATTTGACAACAATTTCAATATTAACAATGACAAATAAAAATGAATATATTTGACTATTTTATTACAACAAAAATGTCCTTTTTATTTCAACTATTTGGTTTCAACAAAAATGATATTTTTGTTTCAACACTAATCTAATTCAACAAAAAAATGATATTTTGTTTTCAGCATTTCAAATTCAACAAAAATGTTATTTTTATATTTAACATTTCTAATTCAATAAAATGACAATTTTATATTTTACATTTATAATTCAATAAAATGACAATTTTATCTAACATGACATTATTCTAAATAAATGACAAAAATATGACACAACATTATTCTAAGTAAATGACAATTAAATATGACATTTTTATTTAACACAACATATTCTAAATAAATGACATTTTTTATTTGCTAAAATTATATTCTAACTAATTAACATATTTATTTACAAAATATGTTTTCTAACTAAATGACATATTTATTTACAACAAGACATTTTCCAAGTTGTTAATGACAAATAAAAAGAAAGATTTTTACTGTCATAAGATGTTCAATGTTTCTAATAACAAATAAAAAGAATATTTTATATGCATAACATGTTCTTAATGACAAAATAAAAAGAGAAATTATTTACTTGTATGGGTTTATAAATCTAGAGACAAAATAAAAAGATATTTTGTTTACATGTATGTGTTTATAAATCTAAAGACAAAATAAAAAGATATTTTTGTTCTAACATAACATATGCTAACAAAAATGACAATTTTAATTAACATAATAGATTCTAACAAAATGACATTTTTAATTAGCATGACATGTGACTAAAAAATGATATTTATAATCCTAACATAACATTATCTAACAAAAATGATATTTATAATCCTACATAACATTACTCTAAATAATGACATTTTGTTTAAACAATTAAAGATTATATTTTTATCTTATAAAATATAATTTGACAAATCATCAACACCACAGTCAATCAATCTATCTAAATGTTATACGGTGCATATGCTTAATACTACAATCACAATCGATATAAATATATATATATATGTATTTTTATTTTTATTTTAAATTAAGAAATTTCACCATGATCGGTTGATTTTTTTGTCTAACCATGTTCTTATTAAACATGAACATTTTTCTGACATAGGTAATTCAATCCAGTCGTTAAACACAATAAAAAACAATCAATTCAGATTTTAGACAACACATATATGGATTTCACCTCACAATCAATAATAAATTTTATTTAAAATAGAGATCTCATAGTTTTCAGTTCTGATCGGTTCCATGTTGTAGATCTCGAAAAGATGATTCCAACGCACTTCAAATCACCAAGTTTCATTGCTGTTTGAATGAGTTATGGTTGTTTAAACATTTGATAATTTAAATAAGTTATTAAATAAAAATAATTAACTAAATAATAAGTTTAATTACATTGGTTCCCTGATAATTGTCATCTTCCTCTTTCGTTTACCAACCGAACCCTTCTTCCCGGACCCGATCTAAATACAGCACATCGAAGGCCTTTTTCTTCTCTATCTTCACCATGAATAGCTTTGAATTTGATCTCCCCCCATGGCCATGAATTTGCAACCAAACCGCAAACCTTGAAGCCTGAGATTCGTGAAAAATACTACCTAAAACATGATCTTAACCGTATGGATTTGTAGAGCATGTGAATCTCTATAGCTTTCATGCAGAAATCATCATCTAATTCTTGATGGATTGAGAGAAAAGAGGGAAAGAAATTTGAATTATTTAAGCCATGAAATAAAATCGGCGGCTAGGGTTTTGATAATGAGGGTTTGGGCTGAAAATGGGCTATTTATACCTATTTTATATTATTATATAATTCCAGTATCTCCAAAAAGTGAAATTTTGCGTTCGAACTCCAAACAAACTCCAACGACTGTCGTTCCCAACCAAATACCCCCATTCCGGACACAATGAGATGTGTTTCGGAAGCCAATTCTACTTTTTTGATCCATTTTTATCAAAATTAAAATATAAATTAATATATCGGTCAATATTGAATTTAAACGTATATTTTTAATTTATCGGGGCCACATACTGACTCCAAAAATTCCCGAAAAATAAATCTAGCTATGTTGTGACAATACGGTCCTAACAAAATTAATTTTGTTTAATTTGGAGACCGTTTGAGAAATGGTCATTTTCTGGTCGATCCAAATTGTATGAAATTGACAAAACACGTTTTCTTCTGCCACGCCCACATATTAATTCCAAAAATTATGAAAATTTAAATCTAGCAATAATTTGATATTCCGGATCCAACAAAAGTGGTTTCGTCGAAAACGAAGGTCATTTGCAAAATTGCTATTTTTAAGGGCTATATATTATATTAAATTCTATAGCGACTAATTTGAATTTTAAACTAGGCATAACTTTTTATTCCCGCTATGAAATTTTAATTTTTTAGATTTGGTAGAAAGATATAGTTAAACAGATTTAGATATTTTTGGTTTTACTGAAATCCGATTTATTTTGATTCCTATACATTCAGTCAAAGTTCAAAATTCAAATTTTCAAACTACCGCGCTATTTCTAACTCCTTTTATAATTAAAATAAATTATATTCATTCTATCTTCGATTTAAATAAATTTTTAATCATTATTACTTAAAATAAATTATTTTAAATATCCAAAATTCATTAAAATTTCTAAAATAAAAATTTTAAATTGGTTCCAAAATTCTGGGTTGTTACATCCTTTTAGTTGATGGGCTCAGGGCTGATAACCCCGAGTACCATACGTGTCATAGGTTATCAATTATGGGTATAGGAGCCGATCGACAGGTAGAAATTAGTTAAGACCTAATTGTGAAATCTTAGTAGTTGGTGCATCAATTTTCGGAGATAAATGAGAAGCCTATCTTTATTCATGTCTATCTTTCCTATTATTTCTTTTATGCTTTTATGTTTATTTCTCTTAGAACTATTCATTTGTCTAAATACTTCCTTAAATTATGCTCATCCTAGAAATTTCTAGAACTCACCAGACGTATGTCTGACCTAGTTTTTTCTCCTTCTCTCTTGCCCCCTCCCCTAGGTTCGCAGAGCGGAGGGTCTCAGCAGTGATTCTTGATTGTTCGGTTCAGCTTGGATTCAAACTCTTTCCATATTCATGTATTGGTTCACTTCGTGTCTTCTGAACATTATATTGGCATTTGAGTAGGATAGTTTTTATTGTTTTACTTATGTACTCTGATATTTTCCAAGAGATGTTATGTTTGGTTTATGATGATGACTATCTATTATTTTTAAATGTAACAAGTACTGAGATTTGACTTGCTTATTTAAATAATGTTTTAAAGTTTCCATTGTGTTTTATATTATTGTCTTGTGAAATTTAGTATCTTTGTTGTTACTTTATACCTAAGCACTTTTAAACTTTAATGCATCCTCATATGGTTGACGTTAAGCAGTGTGGGGTGTTTCAGGAATATAGCTACATATATATTGATTATTAGGTTTGGTCTATTTAGGAGTAGATGAGTACAGATTACGCATAGGGGTAAGAGTATTGTAAGCTCGAGTATCCTATTAAAATTAAAAATGGTACTAGTATGTAGTGTTAAACTTAAAAGTATATAATCTGTTCATTCAACAGATCTTTAAGTTCTGACCCCCTCCTCATAATGATCCATGGTTAGGTGACAAGCCGGGATCATTCATCTAAGAGGCACGTGTATAGAAAGTGTTAATATCTTTTAAGCATTTACCTATAATTATATTTTAATCATTTCCATCGTGAGTTTTTTATTTGTGCACTGATATATTTTATTTTAGCCTATTTGCAAGATATTAAATACCCAACTAGTGCTTTAGTGAACATGGATTTTAGTATTTTATGAAAAATCAAGGCCCGTTAGAATTCGAGTTGTTACATATATCTTTGAATCTCGTTCAAAACTCTAATCAAGTAATCTTGTCCTCTCATATTCCCATGGTAATTTTATTCAACCAGTGCAATGCGGCTTCATGCAACTTCTTTTAAGCTAGTTTTCTCTTTTGCTCATCATCTAAATCCAAGTCTGAGAAGATTCTTTCATAGCTTAATAACCATTTTTCCACTTTGAAAGCATCCTCAGCTCCATAAAAAGGCTTTACTTCGAGATTAATGTAATCCTTGATCAGTTTGGCATAGTTACTTCCAACCATTGCCATAGGATTAGCTTCTCCACCATTAGCAGCATTTTCTATAATAAAACCATTAGCAGCTCCAACTTGAATCAAGTTAACAAAGAACCGATAGGGATTCCCCATATCGACAGGTAGGGGTGTAGCACCTTCATTCTCATTTTCTCGATGACATTTGATTCCCTCGAGTGGAAGGTCTAGCATTCCATTTATTGTGGTGCTTTCACTGCCAAGATTCACTCTTCCGCTTCTACTCTCCATATCTTACTTATGTTATTTTTTGAAAAGAAAAAGGTAGTGAATCATCCGATTCACGCCTTCATATACATCATACTTAAAGTACAGAGTTACATAGTTCAGAGTTACATAATACATATATGTACATAGTATTTGCACGAACCAACAAAAACCCACAGCATGAAAATACAACAGTGCGCCCAAAAAGAACATAAGCATAGACAACATAGACATAATACATAATACTAGCAAAAGAACACAAAAGTATGGCAACACTGTTAATCCTTCCACCGCATCAGCAACAAACTAGTCTCCAGAGCGTCTTCGATCATGGACTCTAGCAGCTGTAGTATCCACATATCTGCAACTGTATCTGCCTGCCCACATGAAAGCATATTTGAGCATGATGTAAATGATTTTATAAGCCGTACGTCTTAAGGACCTGAATTTTCTATAGTTATGTTCACGCCATAACATCCAGGTGTACGCGAAATTTAACAAAACAAACAAGTGGCGATTGGGTGTGTTTTCAAGGGAAGGGAACATGTATTGTCAAAAATTAAAATGATCTTTGATGTACTCCCCCCAATCAAGATCCAGTTGGAGATACGCCATGCATTTCATCCACACATAGAATGTAAAGTCACAATGCCAAAATAGATGGATGTAATTTTCCTCAGTCTCATCACAAAAAGCATAGCCATCGGTTAAATCCAAACCTTTTTTACACAATGAACTGATGGTGTTCAACCTCTGATGCATTACAATCCACATATGAATCCTTGCTTTCATTGGAACTATTGAAAAACTCCACATATCATCAAAACACATCCATCTTCTTCCAGCGAAGTTCATTCTCTTATACAAACTGCCAACACGAAAAACATTTTTATCTCCTTCCAATTTCCAAACAAATTCATCTTCCTCCTCACTTAAGACAGTATTTTCAAGTATCCTGAACATTTGACATAACTGGCAGAGAGCATTTCCCATTACAATTCTGCAAAGTGTTAATCTCCATTTAAAACTGATGGCTTCTGAATTATACATTTCACCAACAGTAGATAATCTTTTACAAGCAATTTCAAACAAGTTCTCAAATTCATGCTTCAAAGGTATAGGAAGTAGCTAACAGTCATACCAAAATGAAACGTTGGCTCCGCTTCACACAACAATTTTTTTACCTATTTTGATCAAATGCAAATTACTCATAACTCCTCTCTAGAAAAAAGAGCAGTGTGATGAACCACGATTCCAATCAAATCTACCATTATAACAAGTATTAACTATCCATTCTTTCCAGAAAGCTTTTTTGTCACTAATCATTGCCTACAAAAATTTGCAAAGAAGAGAAGAGTTCATATTTTTCAAGTTAAGTACACCTAAGCCTCCCTAATCCTTAGATTTGCAAACTTGATCCCAATTCACAAGACAACTGAGCTTTTTGGTCTCTTTATCTCCAGTCCACAAGAAATTTCGTCTAAGTGCATCAATTTTACCAATAATCCATCCAGGGCATTTGAAAAAGGACAGCCAGTATAAAGGCAATGAAGAGAGCACCGAATTCACCATCACCAGCCTTCCCACCCTTAAGAGAGAGTTTCCTTTCCATCTAGCAAGTCTGACATCAACTTTCTCAATGAGATGTAGCCAATCTTTCTTCATCAACTTCTTTGGTCGTATGCACATACCAAGATAGTTAAGTGGGAACTTGTCCTCCTTGCAATTATGAAGTGCCGCATAGTTTTTGCTTAACTCTTCACTATAACCAAGAGTGTACACATTGCTTTTGTGAAAGTTAATTTTCAAACCTGATAAACTCTCAAAAGCATACAACAAAAATTTAAGTACAACAATATATTTAAATTCAGGGTTACTAAAAATTATTGTATCATCAGAATAGTGTAAAGAATTGATACCCCCAACCATGTGCTCACTTCCAAAGTTTTTAATTATGCCATTGCCATAACTGATCTTCAGGATCTGAGAGAAAACATCTGCCGCCAAATCAAACAGGAATGGAGAAAGAGGGTCCCCCTGCCTTAATCCCCACTTGGAAAAATGGTGCTACCAGCAACTCCATTGACGCAAATGTTAGATCTTCTTGATGATAAAATCATGTCAATCCACCTAATCCACCTTTGGGGGAATCCTCTTGCCTTCAGAACATCAATCATGAACCGCCAGTCAAACGTGTTAAACGCTTTAGCAAAGTCAACCTTGATAATGGCACATGAAACATCAAAACGGTCCAAGGTTTTAAATCTCGGATATCGGTTTTTTTTCATCTCGGGGATTTTATTGACTCAGTCTCGTATCGGGGGAGATCTTGGACGAGATGAGTCTAACTCGGGAGTTTGTCTCGGATTTTCATCTCGGATCTGAAAGTTCATATCGGAATAATCTCGGGGTATATGATATGTTAAAAATGATATTTTAACAAAATGATTTTTGTGAATGCTATCAAAAACATAGTAACTTAAACTTAAAACACAAAATAAGTTTATTATTCTTTATTTTGTGAAAGATCATTCATACTCTAAATCGTAATATGCTTAAAACAGGAATATTGTTAGACAGGAAATGTTAAAAGGATCCAAAATATTAAAAAATTCAGCATAAATAGACCATAAAATACATAATTTCATAAGTAACATGTATGTAAAAAGATGAATATGAAAATCATAAGCATTGTAAAACATATACGAACATACAACATAGTCATTTAACATGCAAAATGTAAAATAACAAAAGATTGATATGGCTAGATTTGAGTTTTTAATTATAGTTGTAGTTCAGGCACAAATTTAAATTTTAACCAAAAAAACTAAGATCTTGGACGATATTCCAGTATTTCGTTCCGTTTGATATATCGTTCGATACTGCAATATCTCGGGCAATATATTTGAAAGGAGATTTAGAGTGATATTTGCTGTTTCGTTTCGGAAGGAGACCAAAACAAGATCTCGGAGGAGATCTCGGGCGATATTTGCGAGATTTGAAACAGTAAAACGGTCACAATGCGAGATGACTTCCTGAACCAACACAGCCCCATCCAAAATAAATCTTCCGTATATGAAAGCCATTTGAGATTTATCAATTAGCTCATCCATTTTCTTTTTCAATCTATTGGCCAAAACTTTAGTGATCAGTTTAAAAGTACTGTTCAATAGACTGATCGGTCTAAAGTCAGATGCCGATACATTTCCTTCTTTCTTTGGTACTAAGACCACATTGGCATAACTTAACTTATCCAGCTTGATTGTACCATCATAAAATTCATTAAACAACCACATGACATCTCATTTTACCATATTCCAATATTTCTTAATGAAGAAATTAGGAAAGCCATCAGGTCCAGGTGCTTTGTCTCCAAGCATCTCATTAAGGGCAGCAACAATTTCCTCTTCTGAAAAGGCGTTATTCATCTTCGTTAAGTTTGTTTCAATGGGTGGCGGCGGGGGTCAGTCCAGGTGGTGGCGGCGTAAGCCAGGGTGGTCGGAGGCGGTGGTTGCGGCTGTTTTGGGGTGGTGCGGTTTTAAATGGGAGAAGGAGGAGAGAGGGAGGTCGGAGGTGAGGGGGGTTGGACGGAGGGGGACACACGACGACCAGAAGGTGGGTGGCGGCGGTGATTTTGAAAGGCGACGAGGGGTTTCTGATTTGGGGCGGGTTTTTGAATTGTGAAGGGAGATTAGGTTTAGGATTTATATATACATATATATATATATATTATTTAATTTTTCCCAAAAAGTTACTTTTTAATTTGAACTACAAATCGAACCCAACGACTGTCGCCCTAGCTAAATACCCCCATTCTTAACGCAATGGGATATGTCTCGTAAGCCAATTCGACCGTTTCGATCAGTTTTCTTCAAAATTAAAATATAAATTAATATAATGTTCAGAATTGATTTCAACGTACATTTTAATTTATCGGAGCCATATATTGACTCCAAAAATTCCATAAAATTTAAACTAGCTATGTTTTGACGATACGGTCCTAACAAAACTAATTTCTTCAAATTTGAAGACCGTTTTAAAATTGGTCATTTTCTAGTCGATTAAATTCAAACTGAAATTACCAAACACGTTTAAATTCACCACGCTCACATATAAATTCCAAAAATTATGAAAATTGGAATCTAATAATAATTTGACATTCCGGATCCAACAAAAGTGGTTTCGTCGAAAATGGAGGTCGTTTGCATAATGGCTATTCTTAAGGGCCATATATTATATTAAATTCCATAGCGACTATTTCAAATTTCAAACTGGACATAACTTTTTATTCCCGTTATGAAATCTAGATTTTTTACATTCGTTAGAAAGATATAATTAAACAAACATATTCAAATATTTCTGGTTTTACTGAAATCCAATTTATTTTGAATCATGTACATTCATTTGAAATTTAAAATTGAATTTTCAAACTACCGCGTCATTTCAGGCTCGTTTTATAATTAAAATAAATTTATATGTTCTAACTTCGATTAAAATAAATTTTAGTCGTTATTATTTAAAATAAATCATTTTAAATATTCAAAATCCATTAAAATTGCTAAAATAAAAATTTTGAATTGGTTCCGAAAATCCGGGTTCTTACATATATTGTCTCCAATAGGACACATAACACTATTAAGGCTCCATAGTGTGACACAGCGGAATAGACAATAATGATACAAGTATAAATATGTAAAACATCGACTCTGGCAAATCCACATGTACAGCTCTAGATACTACCCAAACCTGCTACTTGGTCTGCTCATAAGCATCCTCTATGAGCACCCAAGGTAATAAGAGGGAAATAAAACGCCATGTCAGACAAAAGTATGGCGTGAGCGATAAACAAATCTCAAAGTACTGTAAATGTCGTAATAGCATATATGGCACAGAAGGTATGGAGAACCATGTCTTCCCTGCCTCTGCATCCTCAAAGTTAGCACATAACAGTCAGTATATGCTACACTATGATAAACATCGAGTAGATAAAGTGTGATAGATGCCTAAGCACCAAATACAGATAAATAATTAAAAAAAGCCATATCATCAACCAACCATTCTCACATTCACTCACTCGGCGCGTATGACATCCAGTACTTCGGTCACCCAATCAATCAATGCTTTAGTAGGCCCTACCGCATGAGCTATAGTTGATAACCCTAACTAGTCCACATCGCATTGGCTCTGGGGTCCAGGCCGATCAGTCCACACCGCATTGGCTCCGATCCATCCTTATGCCACTCTCTAAGGTGTACCAAAGTCACGAATACCAATAACCAATTTGCACACGTTTGTTTGCAATAGAATCCATCACTAGACTATCCATAAGACTCTCGTCAGAAGTCATCCCACTATGGGAACTACCCCCGACGGTCATCGTATGTCGTAGGATATCATCATGTGTCTCCCATCTCTCTCTCTCTTTGATAGTCAACTCAATACGACTAAATGTCCTTTTTTGCATCTCGGAGAAAACAATCCATCGCAGCATCCCTTCTCTCCACCCTGGGTTGCATAGAAGGACTACATCTATGCTTGAAGCCAAAGCCATTAATCGAAGAGTCATCGTTTTGAAAATGCTATCGAACGAACCATTATATCTGCTCCTCGAAATTGCACCATCGTCCATGTCGAATTGACCAAAATTTTCAACAATAATAGTAATCAATATCGACCACTTCATAGTAACGGATAATGACTACCCCGGGCACTTAACAAAAATAAGTTAAATACACATCCAAGAAAAACATCCGGTATTCGTTGCGAAATTCAGCAAGTCGCCAACGAGAAATGCCACCATAAAAAACTCCTTCCCTTGAGGTCTCCATCATGTCACCTTTCCCTGGGTCGGCCCAACTCTGGTTCGACATAGTTAAACCAGATCTGGATCGGCATGCTCGAGGCAGACTTGGCACTTGGCCAGCCTAAATCTGGATTGACATTGCCGACCCGAACTTGATCGAACTACATCTGGAGCGACTATGTCAAACCGGTTCTGGATCAACCATTTCAAAACGGTTCTGGATCGACTATATCGATCCGAACTTGGTCGAACTAATATCCGCTCCACCCTTCCACTTCTTTGCTCCATCTAGTCTTCATAGTCTTCATATATGTTGCCGAGCTTCAATGTTGCTCTGTCGTCGAATTCATCTATGCGCTTTGAAGCTCCATCGAGAATATATCTCGCCTGTTCGAGTCTACCATTCTTGTGAGTGCAATAAAGACAAACAACATGTGCATTTGGCCGATAAGAACCCCAAACTCTAACGAACAAAATATTTCCTAAGATTAGATTATCTATGGATGGCGTTTTAAGCTAAACTAAGCAAAAAAAGTCAACCATGCAACCAATAGTCATACAAATCCTAAATTAGCATACAAACATAAAAATAACTATTATAAGTCAAATAGAACCTATTTATAGTAATCAAGGTGATTTAAATGTCCAAATAGTCTATATCCAGCAATATGGTTAAGACAGTGCACAATAGCGTGCTAACAGGTAAATAACATGCACACAACTAGATAAAATATGATAATCATGGTTAAAACTATCTAAATTATTTATTAATCTTTTTATTAATTATTTCTAGGTTCAACTATCCTAGATATTCCATTTTATAACTAGAAATCGCATGTAAACATCAATAATGTTCTATGCTATAACTACAGTATAACAAGAGATAATATCACCCACCTTACGCAAATCAATCCAAACCAGCTCTAAAATGTAGAGCTCGTCAATATAAGTCTAACATATGAAATCGTGTCCAAATCCGACCTCGAATGCAAAAGTTATGCTAGTTAGAATTTTGCAGATTTGAACGGACATTGAAACAGCACATCTAACCTTTGACAAACTTTGACCAATTACCACAGCCACCTCGCACCTCTGATCGATACCAAACCACATCCATCTGAAGCGCCTCCCTCCATGCTACCTTCGTCGGAAAATTCGTCGTTCGGTTATGCTCCGTTCGTCGGAAAAAGCAAAAATACCGAAATCACCAAATCATAGATTTCTCTCTCATTTGAATTTCGATCGACCTCACACCAGCACCATTCTCTTCGTTTTCGATCCCCTACATTTTTCCTTTTGGTGCCAAGAGCTGATTCTCGATAATGAAGTCCTGTCAAACGAAAGAACGAAACAAGGTTGGGCTCGATTTTTGGCAATTTCCGACCAACTACGACATCGAATCAATGAGCACCCAACATCGTTGAGTTCGTGTCGTCGATACGAACAACTTTTTTATTGAGGGTTTTAGCTAAATGTAGATGGATTGAATTGAGCGATTTTGGCCATTAATGAAGAGGATGGAGGCTAGGGATTGCAAATAACAGAGATGAGGTCTATTTATAACCTCCAACCAAAACACCATTCATCAAGCTCGAAATTTCCTAAAATCCAAACATATTGAACCTTATACTCAAAAAAATCCTGATGGCCATTTCGAGACCTATGGAAATGGTTTCAGGCCTACTTCTGTCATACGCAAAAGTTAGCTTTTTGGATCGATTCACGAATCGATCCTAAGCTATCAGCCAAAAATCCAATAGTCGAAACATATCGATGCTTACAGATTAAAAGGATCCCACTATCGATCTAGACTCAATTAAACTAGTCCCAAATCCTGATTCAATCGTATGTGAAAAGTTACATTTTTTAACCACCACTCAATTAACGATTAATATTCAAATATTCAGTCGCTAAAATATGGATCGTTACACTCACTCCTTGGTGCAGTCGACCTTTATATATTAATGCTAATAAATTACTCATTAATATTTTCAACGTTACTCAGAATCTACAAACATAACGGTATAACTTTCCTTCATGAGCGTTAAATATTCATACTTTGACTTATCATTATTATTTAGTTATTTTAGTTTTCTATGTTTGTTTAAGGTATATTTTACAGGGTGTTACAATTTACATCGATTCTCTTCGTCAAAAGTACATATCGCTTTGAATACTTGGATTTTGGTAATAGTACAGAAATTTAACGTCATCCACATTCAACTCTATAGTCTAAACAGAAATAATTATTTCAATTATTATTATTATTATTAATCAAAATGCTCAGGCTAAAGACTTTGAGTTAATCGTGATGCTAAACCTACATAATTGAGAAGACGAATCTCTAAAATAATATTTCACTTCCAATACTTCAAAATCAAACCAACTATAGTTACTTGATGGACGTCATGTCATGATTTGACTGTAGCATAAGTGAAGCTTTCATACTGAAGGTTCACAATATTATCAAGTCGATAGAATGTAAACCTGCTGTAAGAATATTTTCTGTTTGACTTTAGTTATAATAACCAACATAAAACTATCAAGTGAATCATTCAATATTTATCTAATAACTATCAGTACATAACCCCTAAAAGCCCGCAGTAGTCATGAGTAATACCGTGACCAACATGTTAAGAACATTGTAAACTCTAGCATTATATTTTTTTATAGTATACAAATGTCAATTTTCAATTTAACTCTTCCATCGAAGATATAGTGGAAATAGCGTAATATAGCAGGAATAACGTAATATATTGAGAATAGCAAAATATACTGGGCTTTAAGGCAAAAGGCTATTTAGAAAAATCATAGAAGTGGAAATCCATTTCGAGACATGCCATCGTTGTAAATGGGTAATAATAAAGCATTGACTGCACAACTATAGTCTTAACAAATACATTGACATCCAGATTCGATCCAGTTTCGATGCACCTTCATTTGAAACATTTAAAATGATATATTCATTGTGATAAAGTAATCGTGGTTACAACACTTTGTAACTATTACAACATAATATATCAATTAATGCATCTTTTTACTAAATATAATTTTAATAAGATTGATTAATCAAAACACATCATATCAAATACATTATAAAGAAACAAATGTCTTTTTATTTCAAACATGATTGATCAACGAACTAAATATACATATATAACAAATCACTACACACCTTAAAACTTGAATTCTCTTCTTATTCTCTGACACAAATATTTCGACATTTCATGTGACAGATAATAGAAGAATGTATCTATAACGCCACATGTCAGGATCTACACAAACAAATGGTATTACCATATAATATGGTCTGTACTCCTGTAGTGCAGAGAATACGAATGATTAAAAATGGGCATCCATGCATATTGTTACTAACAATTAAGCAATGATTTTGTTTTCGAAGCGCCATTCAGACATACAATCCAGCTTTGTTTATCGGTCTCCCACTTACTGAGAAGTTTGATAAAGAGGATGAAAACTACGATATGACGCTCAAGTTGCTACCTTGAATAACTTATCTGGATAGAAGAAACCTAAAACCACAAACATCTGCTGAACAAACAAGAGTTCTATCATTACAATCTGATGACCATATCCACATAGTATATATAAGGAGTAAAACCAGAGAATATATTTAGATGTATTATTTATAAACACGGTAAGATGGTATAACACTGGACCTCCAGAAAAAGCCACGCTTTGTAGTACTGATCCTAATATGCTTTGTAGTACTGATCCTAATATGTTAACACAGGTAGAAATCATGAATCTGCTCATTTCTTCCGAGAGGCTGCAGCTGCGATTCCACCGACCAAAAGTCCAACAGCGGTTGCAGCAATACCAATTCCAATCACACCATCTGCTCCAAAAGAAGAAAAAACAAGAAAAAAGTGAATAGATTACAATATAAACAGAGTTTTCGAAACAATGCTGGATTGTATTCTTTTACCCTTTGCAATCTTATCTTCTACAGTCTTCTTCAAAGACACCGCCTGCCTCCATTCTGGTGCAATCTATTGTATCATACATGTAAAGGCATCAAAGAGTTATTCCATATTATAATAGATACGCATTAACCATGATAAGCAACATATCCCTGTCCACCACTACATCTTCACGGAAGTATCTTTAGTCCGTATGTTTCAAAGGGATGAACCCAGCTATTTTCTAATTATATTTGAAGGAAATTGCAAAATTGTAAATATCGCATACAAAAATTCTAATTTCTGATCATAAATAGCGAAGGCAACTGATTGTCAACCTATGTTCTTTTTTGTATAAGATTCAGATAAATTGGATACTGTCACAAAATATCTTACGGATAAATAGGTGTTGAATCCACCGTGCATGCTCCAAGGTCCAAACACCTTTCAAGGAAAATTAACAATAGAGGGGGGGGGGGGGGGGGATCATACCTCCAAACACCTTTCAAGCAGCTGCCTACTCTTTGAATAGTCCCCTTTCCTATAATAACCAACTGCCAGAAGATAAAGCTTTTCCCGCGTTTGAAGAGGAGTGTTAGAGCTACTGCCCAAGGATGCTGCGATGTATACAAAATACAGAAATACCACGAAAAAAAACAATAAAACAATTAGTAAAAAATAATATAACATGCAAAGTTACATAGTAGAAATTCCGGATTGTTAATAAAACAAGTTTCACCTTCAAGCATTGCTATTCCACGGTTCACATCATCCGGCTGTCTTGAATGAACAAGAGCCCAAGATAGCCTCATCAGACTTTCTTTCTTCTTTTCTCCGCTGTCACTCTGATTCACCTCTTCTTCACATCCCTTATGGTAGAATAAAAAGCGTTAATATAAAAGTGTTGCTCTTATTGTTGAATATCAGAACTCCCATGCCAGCAGTAAAAAGAGTCATTTATAACTGTCTTTAGCAGTTCAACATTACAGTGTATCCAAATTTATGAAGCCTAAATCCATATGATAAAAAATAATTTAGCAGTATAAAGATCCATCAAATCACGAATTAATTAAAAAAAATTATATTTTCATTTCAAAGGCCACAAGCTCAAACAAATGCAAGTTAACATAAACACTACCACTACTGAGGAGAACTAAGTTGTGTATGTTCGCTTCGACCCATGACACTTGTAATTTTCACATACTATTTTTTTGTGAGGAGTGTCGTAACAACCCGGAATTTTGTCAATCTAAATTGTGAATATTTAATTCATGTAAATATTCGATTTGTATTTTATATCATTAAATTCCTTTTATATTTTATTTATGATAGGAAAATTATTTTTAATCATTTAACTAATGGTTTTAAATGGTTTAATATCCTATTTAAATCCTATCATTTTAATATAGAAAAGTTAGCTTTGTTTATATTATTAAATAAATATATTTATATGTATACGTATATGAATGTGTATATTTAGATTTAGGAATTCTATGTGCATTTGTATGTAAAGTAAATAATATAGATATAAGTACATGATAATTTATATAATGAAAAATAGTTTATTTTTTATTTATTTTTTTAAATGATATATAAAGGATGAATTGAAGTTTATTTATAAAATAAGTATATTTAAAATTTGTATTTTATGCACCATGATTGGATATCAATAATTTAATTAATAAATGGATTTTTAAAATTTTATACTTTTATTTTATATAAGGTGATTTGATGTTTACTTATGATATAAGTATTGTATTTATAAAACTTATATTGTTATAATTTAAGAATATTGATTTGATGTATAAAGGTATAATAAGTAAATATATATCAAAATCAATATTTTATAATATATATATATATATACATGTTGTGCAGTTAAAGCGCTTAGCGGTTCTACAGCGGTGAAAGTGCAAAAAGTTGTAGCGGGGTTAAAGCAGGGAAATAGCGAGATATAGTGGAGATGCAAAAATGTTAACTAGATGTAAAATTATATAATTAAAATTAATTAATTATCATTCTCACATCATTTGTGTAGAAGAAACGTATATTAATTAATATTATTTGACAAAATCAAATAATATCATGGTTATGTATACTAGATTCGATTATTATAAATTTTTATCTTATATAAGACACTTATGCCTTAAAATTAACTCTTTACACTAACTTTTTTGATTTATTTTAAAAGAGAACTGGTCAAATCATCCTCTATATATTAATATTGCTAAAGCGGGTGCTAAATAGCATTGATTTAGCAGGTGCAACGGAAAATAGCGGGTGTTTAAAGCGAAACTATTGTTCATCAACGCTAAATCGATATAGCGTAACAGCCGGAGAGTGCTATGGACTATAGCGGAGATTTTACGGGGCTTTAACTGTATAATATATATAACATGATTTGATGTTTGCATATAAAATAAGTTTATATATAGGGACAGTTTGGCTCAGGTCCAATTTAAGTTTCAAAATACAAAAAATTCAACATATAATCATCTTCATATTTATGAAAGAAAACTACAAAAATAATTAAATCATGTTACAGCGAATTCCTGTAAATTTTTTAAAAATTGCAGAAATCGCACCAATTATTATCAAAATATTTCAGTCTTTAATGTAATTTTTGTTGTTTCGCTTCAAATTCAATACCTACGTTTATTCAAACATCAAAGTATTGCAGAAAAATCATCAAAAAAAATGAGTGAATTTGCATACAAACCAAAATTATTTCATTTCCAATAAAGGTGCAGAAAAAGAAATTATTTGCAAAAATTGCATACATGACAACAATTTTTTCACACACTAACACATATATGTAATACACTGTAAAATAGTTGCAGATATGTCTGCAACTATTTAGAATAAGTGTAGACATTGCTGCACATTTTTTTCCTTTTTCAATATATGCGATGCACTATATGAATAATTGCCGAAATGTCTGCACTTATTCAAAAAAAAATGTAGACATTTTTGCATTTTTTATCCTTCCATTGATATTTATAACTTTTTGAATATATTTTTTATGCAGTAGAGAAAACAACACGAAACTATGTTGCTATAGTAAAACATGGACTCGATTTGAATTGAAACTTAGGGAGGGAGCCGCATTATATTAAGTTTCATTTTAGGGTGCCTCCCTATTTTCCACTTATATATATAGAGGCGCGCTCTAAGGCATCTCGATTTCCTAGCACTCATTTTGCACCTGGATTGTAGCCACTCGTTTATAATTAAATATGTTAGTGGGGGAGAGAGTTAGTGGGAGAAGAGAGAATGATGAATGTTTTATAGCACCATACCCTACCGTGAGCTACACTAATCCAAATCCAACAAGATTTGTAGATGTTCAATCCACGTATATATTATCATCTATCCAAAAATGGAGTTTGTTCCGACATTCGTAGAATAATATATTTGATGTTTAAATTTAACGGTTCGAATAAATGTCTGAATGGTGATTAATTGAGCTAAGATTTTGAAAATGTTACGAACGTCTCACATTTTGGATTGATGATAATATATATGTGGATTGAACATCTACAAAATATTTTTGGATTTGAATTAGTGTAGCTCACGCTAAGGTAGGCGTGCTAAAAGGGTACTGCAATACACGGGTGCCCCAAAACGCTCATATATATATATATATATATATATATATATATATATATAAAGTGCTATGATGATTTAAGTACTAAAATATGCATTTTTATAAAGTGTAAGTGTATAAAGTTACGCTCTACATCATCTCAAATATAGACAACAAGGCAAGTGGTATATCTACCTTTAAAAATCAAATATGATGATGTTTACTTCGAATAATATAATCATATTATGTGTAGTAGCTTAAGAAATAAACTATAACAAATGCATATACATATACATATTAACAACTTCAGGTTACCTTCATTCTTTTCATTTACTCTTTGCATTCTCTTCTCCTCAAATTTCTTCATGGCAGCAAGTTCTTATATTAAAAAAAAAATCGAAAACTGTAAAACTAAACTATAGCTCTTATATATACTTTTGTGTCAACCCAATTATCTTTAAATACAACATTCATGTCATATGCCTACGATAAAATCAATATTCATGTTTTATGGTGGTTTTAATGGTTCGATCTATCTCCTTTCATGAATTGGAGGTGGCTTGAGTTGGATATTGAGGAGTTGAAGGGGCCTTAAAGGAGACAATAAGCCATGACAATGTCTTAAAAATGAAGTGATTGAGTTCTAGTAACCCACTAACAATGAATTAGAAATGAAAAATCATCTTAATTGGTAATGATATACATACGTATATTGAAGGGTAAAGTGTGTGAATGCTTCGGTCATAAGAGATCTGTAATTTAATTAAAGATTTATTAAATCAGGCTCAGTGATTACTATGAGAAATAAACTTATGATTGTTTTGTGTGTTATTTGATAGTAAAATAATCGACTATCAAATCTGGATCATAAATCTTACTCTGAAAATATTTAGGGAAACGCGTGAGTTATACAACACAGTCATCCCTGTTAATGATTCATCGTGCGTATAAACCTTGTTTGTTCCCCCCAGGACAAGTGATAAGGAAATCCATTTACCAGCGGTTAGGAGATGGACTCTGCTCTTATCCTTGGTTGTTTATTTCCTAAAGAATCGGTGTTGAGTTAACCAAAATTATTTAAAGTTGTTTCTCGAAAAGACCGGGATTGGATCAAGTTATCCAAAGACCAATTCGATCGGACAGAGAGACAAATGTGGTAATTATTGAAGACGAAGAGATCAAAAAAGAGTTAAGAGTGCAAAAGCTAATCGCTACAAATCCTAAGACTTGGATGTTGTAGGAGTGTTCCTTCGATTTGTCATGTTCCTGGACTTGTACGTATGAATGTTATCAGAACATTGTCACCGGAGGACAATGAATATTCAAAGTGAAATCTGCTGAAAACAGAAAAAACATAGCCTCAAGCTTCGTCAAACGGGAATGGCTTAAACAGGAAAGATGCAGCAGGGCTAAGTGGATCACACTCACCAAATCTAGATTGGATGACCATTTTTTATTACTTATGTTTCAGTGTAGTTGCTAATCACAAATGCGGCGGTGAAATGCTTGGTATTATCAACTGAGTGATAGGACGGTCATGTGTTAGCAGCAGGTCGTAGATCGACTCTCCAGTTAACTTTATCTAGATGTGTACTAATCAGAAGGTTGTCCCGTATCTTATCGTTGTATAAATCCAAACTTCAATACATGCTTCTTACGGTTTTAGTTGTATACCTATTATGCTGGAATTTAATAAATGTAACAGTTTCGGCTAGATTGATACTTATTATGCTGGAATTCAATACGTGCTTCTTACGAGATATATTTTATTTCTAAGGGTTTTGTAAACTAATAAGAAATAAAATTTCTTGTTACTTAAGTTGTCTCGTGCCGTTTTTCCAAAATGACCCGAGTGTTATTTCACGATGATTCTCGGGTCAAACCGAGCATATTTTACAAGTTAGTTAGATGCTTGGAGCTTAGAAAAAAGCTGGAATCTAGGACGTACTTCCATATATTATCGTTTCTGTTGTGTTAGTATTGTTGTGTTATCTGAGTTAGTCTGGATAGGTTAGTATAATTGTCCAGATTAATATTAGTTGTTTACATTGATGTTGTGTATGTACGTAAATAAAAGTTCTTTCAATTAGTAAAGACTTGTTATATATTAATGTTATCCATTGCGATTGTGAGATTTTGTTCTATCTTATTTTTCTTTAACCCCTATTGATTTGATTTTCTAGCACTCAGGTGCTCGGTATGTTAATATCGTGAATGTATTAATATCGACTCTAAAAGTTGAAAAATCGGGTCGTTACGGCTTAGCATCAAAGCTGAAGGTTGAGCGAAAACCTTGGCTCTATGAGGTAAAACTTGGTAAGAATAAGATAATGGAATACCTAATTATGAGTTTAAGTGTATATATACGAGAGTGCGTATTTGTTAGTGTCATAAAATATTTTATATTATGTTTGTTCATATGTTGAATGACATAGGGGTGGGTGCGGTCGGTTAACCACACCAATCAGTTAAGTTTGGTTGAATCGATTAACCGTAATATATATATTATTACTATATACACATATAAATGTATATCATAATATGGAGCCGGCTATTTGAACATAAAATTAGATACAAAATCTTGATCATTGGATCTTTTTGTCTTTATATGCAAGGTGGAAATCAGGGGGAAATCCAATGGTGCATTTTACTTGTTTAACCAATTATGTCTATTTTATGTGTCTAAATAGACTTTCTCTTAATATATATATATTTATTACTAATATATATGTATGTATATATTAGATCATCATAATTACTATATTACTAATATAAATATGTATATATGTATGTATGTATACACAATATATACACACATATATGTATATATAGGTTCTAAGAAATGGTAATGATAATATTTATGTTATCGGTCTTACAATATATATATAGGGAAATTCTATTGGGACACAAAATTTAGACACAATTGGTGACACAACTAATCTCCACCATTTGATCACCCCATGAATTACACCTCTCCACATAAAGACAAAAAGATCCAACGGTTGAGGCTTTGTCTCCAAGTTTGTGTCTAATTTTGAGTCCCAATAGCCGCCCCCATATATATATATATATATATATATATATATATATATATATACTTACATACATATATGTGTGTACATGTATTTATGTATAAGTGTGTTTTTTATCGGTCTTATAATATATATATATATATGTGCGTGTGTGTTTGCGCGTGTGTCACTGCTTCTAGGTATATGTGTATTTTCAGTGAACGATTAACTGATGTTTCTTATACGGTTAACCGTAATTTGGTTGGTTAACATCAATCGGTTAACCGAATGTTCGATTAATCGAATTTGCCGGTTAATATGGTTCGTTTAAGATCGGTTTGGTCGGTTAAACATAATAAATGCCCACCCCTAGAATGGCATATGAATTCTGGTTGACGCGTCTAATCAACATTGGTCGATATCATTTTCTAAACACTTGGACAAGACATACCGACACAATATCATTTTAAAAATTTGGTAAATGAAATAATTTTACCAAAAATATATTTTATATATAAAGGAATATTTTCTAAATAATTATATATAGATATAGGGAATGTTTGTTTGCTAAGAATGGTAATATTCAATTATCATAGGATTGTTGATTTTCTTTGCTCGGTTAGTTTATGAGCAAATTTCCTCTTGAATTGCATGGGTTGGATAGACAGTAGGTTTTGATAAACATTGAAATGAACTCGTTGTGAAATTAGTTATATGATTTGATTATAAGGTGTTCGATTTCGATATCAATGTTTGGTTGAAATTTAAATTTATACAGAATAAATTATAAAATGGAGTTTATACTTAAAAATGAATTTAAAACTGAGAGTTTAAGAAATTAAATCCAAGTGATTTGGAAATTATTTCATAGATTTTGAGCAAATAATATTATTATTGTTATTCGATAACTTAAATATTCTGAAAAGCGATTTTATGAAATAAAAAGGCGCTAAACTCACTTCGGTGCTGGGAAATAATTTTGTTGATAAGCACACCACATCATCGTTGTTCATTTCTGAGTTTCTAAGTCGGGAATTGCTACCATTAGAGAATTTTGTTTCAAGATGTTATGGAAACCGAAATTTGGTTTAAAATACTAAGTTCAAGTATATATATATGAAGTATAATTTCAAACCATATTGAAATAAACCACAAGTGTTTAAATCTTAAATTTTGGGTTAAGAATTGATATGTGTTTTTATAGATCCTAGGCATTGGGTAGGTTAGTTTTTCATTTGTATTGATAATTAATTGGTAGTTCATTGATTAAAATGGAATGGAAATTTTGACCATTTTAGACAGTCGAGATTTTCAAGTTAAATATAAAAATTGAACTAAGTGTTTTTGAGAGTTATTAGGATTTAAGTTTTAATAACTTGATAACTTTGCAGAGATAGTAATTGAGATCAAGTATTTGAAATATAAAATCTTAATCACTTAGAAATGGGAAAATAAATTGGAATTGGTATAGTAATAACCAATAGAATGAGTATGTATGTTGTACTTGATGATTTGTTCGCAATTCTATTTTGATCCAAGATTTGAGTATGTGGTTTTAAGGTGTATCACACCGATCCAAATAAGGATTAATCACTCAATTCTTGATGGCGAACATTAGGTGAAAGTTCTTTGTATAAAACTAAAATTCTCTATCATTGTATTTGGCTATGCAAGGAGAATAGGGGTTTCAAATCAAGGTACCTGATGAAAGTCCGCAACAGAGACGTCGGGTGAATGATACTAGTTCAGAAGAGAGGTCATGTATTGGAATATTGATCGAATCAGATATTGAGTATGGATGATATGTGTTCATCATACGGGCTTAAAGTAGTTGTCAAGCAAAAATGGTTGTTTAATTTGAGTTTTGTTTCTATAGTGGACGGGGATGAAATTTTGAGGACAAAAATCCTTTTAGGATGAAAGAATGTAACAATCTGGAATTTTATCAATCTAATTTGTGAATATTTTAGCTTTCCTTATATTATTAATCTATATGTATATAAATGTGTACATTTAGATTTTGGAATTCTATATGCATTTGTATATAAAGTAAATTATTTAGATATAAGTATATGGTAATTTACATTAGAAAAATAGCGTGAAGGACAAAATTAAAGATTTTTTTTGGCACAAGGACAAGAGACCAAAAATTTAACCATAAGGACTCTTTTTAGTGTAAAATAGAAAATGATGGTGGGCACCTAAATTTCATAATTTACACTAAAAAGTGTCATTGTGGCCAAATTTTTGGCCTCTTGTCCTTATGCCTAAAATTTTCTATAATTTCGTCCTTGTGCCTAAAAACCCCTATTTAAAATTTGTATTTTAAGTACCATGATTTGATATCAATAATTTAATTACTTAATAAATGGATTTTTAAAATTTTATACTTTCATTTTACATAAGACGATTCGATGTTTACTTATGATATAAGTATTTATAAAACTTATATTTTTATAATTTAAGAATATTGATTTAATGTTTAAAGGTATAATAAGTAAATAAATATCACAATCAATATTTTATAATGGGTGTTGTTATTGACACTCCAACTATTGTTAAGGAGGGGTCATTTTTTAAAAACACTCTACTTTTTGAAAATTTGTTAAAGGGCTACACAAACATATTATTTCATACTACTTAATATTCCTGGATTGCCCCTTTAAGTAAGATTTTAAAAAAAAAATCGATAAGGGAAACCAAATTAAAATAAGCAGTTCGTCACCACTGCACCGAATGCAGCACGTAATCAATTATATGTATTCGACGATGATATGTCGAAAATTAATAATTATTTCGGTGCATTGCCCCCGTAATTATAAAATTCGGCATATTTATGTCAACCAAAAAAGAGTTTGATCTTATTCTTCTGAAAACACTTATCCTTTAGGGTTTAAAAAAATTGATATATGCGAATCGAAAAAAATTTATTACGGCTCTTGCAAAATTTGTTAAAATAAAATTAAATTTATTTGTTAAGGGGATAAATGGGTAATAAGGTAAAATTACCTTTATTTGCTAAGGGTCTACTTCCCTCATGGTACTCCCCTTAACAATTTTTGAAAAAAAAGGAATTTGGTCCCCCCTTAACAATATTTGAAGTGTCAATAACAATGTCCTTTATAATATATATAACATGATTTGATGTTTGAATATAAAATAAGTTTTATATATATATATATATATATCTAACAAAATAAAATGAAAATGAAAAAAATGACATGATGATTTAAGTACTAAAATAAGCATTTTTATAAAGTGGTAGGTGTATATAAAGGTACACTCTACATCATCACAAATTTAAACAAGGCAAGTGGTACATCTACCTTTCAAAATCAAATATGATAATGTTTACTTTGAATAATATAATCATATTACGTGTAGTAGCTTAGGAAATAAGCTATAACATATGCATACATATTAATAACTTCATTTTACCTTCATTCTTTTCATTTCCGCTTTGCATTCTCTTCTCCTCTATCTTCTTCATGGCAGCAAGTTCTTATATTTAAAAAAAATGAAAACTGTAAAACTAAATTACAACTCTTATATATACTTTTGTGTCAACCTGATTATCTTTAAATGCAACATTCATGTCGCATGCCCACGGTAAAATCAATATTCATGTTTTCTAGGGTTTTTATGGTTTGATCCATCTCCTGTCATGATTTGGGGGTGGCTCGAGTTGATTTTTGAGGAGTTGAAGGGGGTCTCGAAGAAGACAATAAGCCATGGCAGTGCAGTTGATGCTAGGGTTTGGGGTTTCTCGAATTCTAAGCAATGGATTGTGGAATGGAGGATTGCAATGCGCCGAGGGGAAAACGCAGCGCGAGGCGAACTTTGATGATCTGTGGTGGGGAGAAGGAAGTGCGACAATATGCACTTTTGCAGGAAGGAGGGGTAGGGTTGGATTTTGTTTGGTTGGCTCAGGGTCAAAGCGGCGGTGCCATCATGGAGAGGAGGAGAAGAGAGATTCGTGGGTGGCCATGGTGGTGAACTCTGGCGATGGTAGGGACAGTGCAAGTGCACGCACGCACAAGTTGGCTACATGAAAAAATCGAGACTAGATGAAGAAAAAAGGAAGGGGACGACTTTCGGTGCGTGATATTTAGGCTCGGCCCATTTGGAATTGGGTGAGTTAATTTACTATTTTTAAGTTAATTTACAAATTTAAACATGTTTTAAGTTATAAGTTAAATATGCTGCTCGATCTTAATCCATTTGGAGAATGGGTTTTTGTGTTGAACTCATGTCAACGAGTATGACAATATAATGTAGTTGATTTTCCAGTTTGGA
This sequence comes from Allium sativum, assembly GCA_030737875.1. NCBI lineage: Eukaryota > Viridiplantae > Streptophyta > Magnoliopsida > Asparagales > Amaryllidaceae > Allium > Allium sativum. Next base: position 932,703,055 of record CM060912.1, on the reverse strand, counting down.
TAAGTAGGGAATTAAAACGTAATAATAAAAGACATGTATCAAATAGCGTTCTTTTAAATAATAACGTCGTTTGATTAACACACCTTTAAACTATGTTGTTTATTTGACCAAATAAAATACTCTCAAGTTAATTTGAATCATGTAGATCAATATGGATATTTGTTGAGCAGGATAAAATTTCATTTTGTACTTATTATGTATCAGTTTTAATTGTGCAATAAATTGGTGGTTATGCTAATTAATATGGATTGAACAGTTATAATTATTGATTGTTGAGTGCCAGAACATTTATGATATGGCCGTATTGTTTATCACATTAATATGTGAATCCATTTCAAAATGAAATGCGGTAGCTTATTTAAGTACCATCGTGATCGTTGAGCCTCAAATTGAAATTGTTTTCAGTTAGTCAAGTTCCTAAATGGAATTGGTATCAACTGCTAAATATTCGAATTTAGATCGGTTTAAAAGTACTTATCGATTATTTAAGAATTATTAAGCATCTTTAAGTTAATTACTTGATTTAAGATTAATCTTATTAATTAGGTGTTTAAGTTATTAATTATTTACTATTGATGGTTTAAACTTAAGAACTTGTTTATTTATGACATTTTGATTTACTAATTATTTAATAATGAAAATGTTATTTATACTTAAGTTTTAATTACGAAGTTAACTATAATTATTGTTATTAATCATAGTTTAGTTATAGTTTAATGATCTATTAAAGGATTAATTATTATTTAAATATTTATTTGAGATTTAAATAATAATTATTTATTTAGAAAGAATTTTAAATATTTATTTCATTATTAATGGAGGCTTTAAATTATTATTTAATTATTATATAAAGATTATTTTGGGTTTTCAAAATATTAATTTAAAGATTAACTATTACTTAATTAACTGTTTAAGAGTTAAATAAATATTTAGTTAATTATTTTAGAGATTAATAATTGTATAATTATTATTCAATATTTAATTATTATTTAATATTTAATTATTGTTTAATTAACAATTGTTTAAGATTATTATTATCTTATTTTAAAAGTGATTATTTTGATGTCATTTTTATAACGATTATTTTAAGTTTATGATGATTCAAAATTAATTATTTTAAAATAAGGGTTTTAAACTAATTAATTATTTTAATAACAAAGATTAGACTTGTTAATTACTTTTTATGTGATTAGAAGTTATTCAATTTATTTAATAATGAGGTCTGGAGTTAGATGAATCATTTTACTAAATGTATTCAAGATAAGTAATTGTTATAGTTAGTAAATTTATTAACTATAAGGTTCGGGTTAATTCTATTAACTTATAATAAGCTTTGAATTCAATATTTGATTTTGAAATGGAATTAAAGCTAGTGAGTCGGTTTTGATGAAATTTATTTGAGTGAAATAAATAAAGTTAAATATGATATGAATTTGTAAAAGAATGAAAGAATGGATTATAGAACTTATTTTGAAATGAATTTCATTTGGAATTTGACCAACTTAAGTTAGATGTTTTAGAACTTGAAATAGTTAACTTCTATTATTCCAAAGAAGAAGGTGATGTCGAATCAAGGTCTGAGAGGTAAATAAATACCCCAACTTGAACGACTTCGGTTTTATCCGAAGAATAGTATTAGTTGAGAACGAGAGTTGGTTTTTGAAATGTAAATATGTATTCATTTAAATAATTTGCTACTTAAAATGGCAATGCGCCAATGCCTTATAAGTCAAATAAAGCGACTGAGTTCTAGTAACCCACTAATGGTGAATTAGAAATGAAAAATCATCTTAATTAGTATTGATATACATATTTATATCGTATGTGAATGTTTTAGTCATAAGAGATTTGTAATTTAATTAATTAAAGGTTAATTAAATGAGGTTTAGTGATTACTATGAAAAATAAATCTATGATTGTTTTGTGTGTTATTTGATAGTAAAATAACCGACTATCAAATCTAAACCATAACTCTTACTCTGAGAATATCTAAGGGAAACATGTGAGTTATACTCACAGTCATCACTGTTAATGATTCATCATACAGATAAACCTTGTTTGTTCTTCTAGGACAAGTGATGAGGAAATCCATTTACCAGCTGTTAGGAGGTGAACTCCGCTCTTATCCTTGACTGTTTATTTCCCAAAAAACTAGGGTTGAGTTGACTGGAAATCATCGAAAGTTGTTTCGAAGAGACCGGGATCGGATCAAATTATCTGAAAACCACTTCAATCCGACTAAGCGACGAATGTGGTAATTATTGCGAACATATCAAGAAAGAGTTAGAGTGCAAGAGCTAATCGCTATAAATCCTGAGGGTGATTCCAAATTGAATGTTGTAGGAGTAGTTCCTTCGGTTTGTTCAGTTACTGGACAACTTGTGCGGATGAATGTTATCGAACATTGCCACTGGAGCGCAATGAACATTCAAAGTGAAATTTGCCGAAGAAAGGAAAAACGTACCTTTAGCCTCGTCAAACGAGAATGACTTAAAACAGGGAAGATGCAACAAGGTTAAGAGGATCGCACTAAAGTAAGGTATTGTCATCAATAAATCTAGATCGAATGACCCTTTTTGATTACTTATGCTACGGTGGAGTTGCTGATCACAACCGCGGCGGTGAAATGTTCGGTACTACCAATTGAGCGAAAGGGCGATTCTGTGTTGGCAGAGGACCGTAGATCGACTCCTCAGTTCACTCTTTCTGGAGATGTATTGCTCAGAAGGTTGTCTCTTACCTCATCATTATATGGAATCCAAACTTCAATATGTGCCTCTTACGGTTTTAGTTGTATACCTATTACATTGGAATTTAATAAATGTAACAATTTAGGCTAGGTGGCTAAGTATTTGTATTTAAACACTATTATAATATCATGAGATTTTTTTTAAAGTGTTCTGCTTATCGTAAGGTAAAAACTCATATATATATTTATGTGCGACATGATCTTACGTTATACCTTCTATTTCAAAAGGTTTTGTAAAGCTAATACGAAATAAAGTTTTTTGTTACTTGAGTTTTCTCACGTTGATTTTCCGGATTGACTGGGTGTTATTTCACGATAAAGCTCAGGTCAAACGACTCAAACCGAATATATTTGACAGGTTAGATGCTTGGAGCTTAGGAGAGGAGCTAGAGTCCAAGACGTACTTCCATAGATTCTCGTTTCTATTGTATTAGTGTTGTGTTATCTGAGTTAGATCGGACATGTTAATATAACTGTCCAGATTAGTATTAGTTGTTTACTCTGATGTTGTGCATGTATATTAAATAAAATTTCTTTCAATTTTTAAACGCTTGTTATATATTACATCTTATCTGCTGCGATTATGAGATTATGTTCTATCTTATTTTTCTTTAACTCCTAATGTTTGGTTTTTCGGCACTTAGATGTTAGGCATGTTAATACTATAAATGTATTAGTGTCGACTCTAATGATGGAAAAATCATGTCATTACAAGTGTGTATAAGCATAGCTCGAACCCGGGTCTATTAGTTATTACTAGATTTAGGGAACCATTTTCATTGCACCACACCAGCGGACCTAACATAAATATTATTACTCATACATCTTCAGGAAGACGAAGAATCCATACTATTCAAAGTAAATGATATTTGGTCTATTACTAGATCTAGGGAACCATTTTCATTGCACCACATCTGCTGACCTAGCATAAATATTATCACTCATACTTCTTCGAGAAGATGAAGAATCCATGCTATTCAAAGTAAATAATGTAACCAAATTGAATGTAAGAAATTTCCCATTATGATGGTAATGATAATAAGAATCACATCAGGTATAAAACTGCAATTGTCCAAAAAAGATATCACACATGCTTGCCTTGTTCTTTTTTCCCCTTTATTTTCTTTTTCTTTTTGTTTGTATATTCAGTTTTGTAATTTAATTTAATTTTGAGTTGAAAATGCAATTAAATATTTATTTTGGTCTCCAATTTTCCTATTTCATACTCTCTAATATAATACATACATCATATGTATTTTTTATTTTTTATTTTTTTTGGAATGGTACTTATATACAAATTTGGATAGTATGAACCATGCTATCCTGGCAAAGGAGTCTGACGGAATCGAACCCATGACCTCTTACATCATGCTCCTACGCTCTAACCAGTTGAGACAAGGATGTTTGTCGCATATATCATATGTAGAATATATGATAAATAAAAGATTATAATTCTAAGTTTTGAATTAGATTAACCATTTAAATACAAGACAAGGAAATTTAAGTATTTAATATATGCATATTAATCTAATGTTGCCAAATAGATTCATAACAAATATATCAATCGAAAGACGTAAATATGAATTAAAAATCTAATTAGGTCATAATTTGGAAATGGTTTCTTTTATAACAATCAAACCAAAGTTCCATTTAATTTCTAAAATACGTTTAATACTATTTTCAAAGATACATGCCATAGCAAATTAAATTTACACATAGCAAATAAACATTCAAATATAAACTGATCATAATATATTCAAATAAAGATCCAATTAGAACTAACACAACGATAGAATTGAAAATGAGATAATAGCCTAAAAGAAATCAAGTATTTATGATGTAGGTGAGTTCATCAAACCTAGATGCTTTGGCAACCCAAAACCAAGTCAATAATTGTTTGTCCCGAAATTGGGCAAACACCAAAAGTGTATAAAAAGATTTCACAAAAAATGAAATAGTAGAGCCACACAACAATCCAAATGCAAGTAGAATGCGCAAAGTTTTATAGTGGTTCAATCCAATGAGGATCTACGTCCACTCTCGTAAGGAATTTCATTATCAATATGAAAGATTACAAGATCAAATTCTCTTTTACTCACAAATCACACAAATTACACTCAAATTCGTTAGAGAACAATGAGGAAAACGCATCAATCCGCATGTGGTAGAATTAGAAGGATTCTTCCTTGTTCATGAACTTGTTTGATCAATCTTCAACTCTCCGATCATTTGGATGTCTTTGATGGAGATCATGATCCATGGATTAATCTTTGATTTATGATGTTGGATAGATGCTAGGATTGTTCAAGAATATTTTTGGCAGCACTTCGTGGCCTTAAGATTCCATCCCCCCAAATGAAGAAGTGAGAGGATATTTATAGGAGATTTCTAGACCAGGTGGCAATTCTGTAATTACGCAGGAAAACGCCATGACCTATGTCACCACTGGCATGACTCGGATTCTCGTTATATCTTATGTTGCTAACGACATGACTCATGTCGTCTGGCGGGTTAAGCCTCTGGCGTCTTGAACTCTCGACCCGACATGACTTTCCCTATCATGGCTCGTATTGTTGGTGTGATTCGACATTAGTTGGAGGCGACATGAGTGAGACGCGGCATGGTTTAGCTTCGGACTTTGAATGGCAACTAGCCCTTTATATCGTTAAACGATATGGAGGTTGGACAGCATGGCTCATGTCGTGTAACTTTATGTTTCTTTGTGCCTTAGGCTTATAGCACGCCATGGTGCCATGTTGCATGACAACTTAGCCTCGATGTTATGAATGGTGCACGACATGGAAGGGCGCGACATGATTGCAAGCGACCTGATGTAGTATGGATGAACCTCCTCCTTTGCGACATGACTCTAACGGCTTGGCTTTCATATCTCGCGGCATAAGTAGGTCACGACATGGTTTGCATTGAGATCTTGAGTAGCAGCTTGCTCCTCATGTCGTTCACTTGTTCCTTATGTCGTTGAACGACATGGTGGATGGACGGCGTGATTGCCAGATGCTTTTACTTCACTCTGTCGCCATGAATGAAATGCGGCACGACTTGGGGCCAACCTGGTTTCCTCGGGGCGACATGGTGTGGTACGACATGGCTTGATCTTGTGCTCTTGTCCTGCGATATGGCCTTGAAGCGCCTTGGCATCCACGCCATGAACTCGAGTTTGACTTGGTTTCATTATGATGTGGACACGGCATGATTATTAGCGACATGGCGCTATACGACATGGTTTGAAATCGAATCGGTTTTAAGGTTAGGACAAACGATTTGTCCTCTGACCACATGACTTATGCACCACTCTTATGATATATTAGACCCATCTTTTTATGGGTTAACATTTGCCCCTCGAAGTTCATGTTATTGAAAAATGACATGGGCTTCGAACTATAATATTACCAATCTCTTTAGTCACGGATTTATATTAACGTATCGATCAGTCCATTCATATAACCATGCCCAAGTCGTTTTATTCCTTTTTCATTTCGCTCCGGAACTTATGTCGTTCTGGACCTTAAGTCGATCTGGATCGGCCCATTTTCCTTCGCATCTGTATATAATTTCACAAGTCGTTCGCCCTTTCATTCCCAATCATATCTAAAGTTTCTTCCTTGTTAATGGTGGACTGTCTCTTCCTTTGAGCGCATCAACGGAGCATCTCTCAACCTTGTCGATTTCAACTTCGACCAAATCCAAATTCCAACCCAATCAAGTCTTTGCTCAGAAGTGATCTGAATCATCTCGATAATTTGCGTCACCAAGATCGAAGCCTTTCTCCATTACCGGTCATCCAAGAGAGATTCTGCCTATATTTCAGGTTCTGATCTTGTTTTTTGATCCTTTGAATGCTTAGATTTGTATAAAATTTGGGAATTTACTTTCGGTTTCGACCCAGTTGCAATTGTATGAACTGTTTCAATGATTTTGTAATCTTGAAATGTTGTGAATCAAGATTGGGTCTTATTTGTGACGGATTGGTTGTGTACAATGGATGTGAAATGTCATGTTGTTGTTTTTTTTAAACTTGATCCTCACTATATGTACATATGTCGCTTGTTAAAATGTATGAACCGTAGAACTTATGTTGTTCTTGCGTGGTTTTGAATTATCCTTAAGATCCCTAGTCGCATGAACGACATGATGCTCATGTCGTCATGACATTTCAATCCGTAGAAATCATGCGATCCATCAAACCCGCAAAAATAGTATGAGTTTTGGCCCAGGAATTACATGATTCTCGAGCTGTGGACCGGTATGGGTCTCAAACCATGGATTAATATGAGTTCCATGCTGGGGACCGTCATGAGCTTCAAGTCGTAGATCGACATGAGTTTTAAGTCGTTGATGAGCACGAGCTTCAAGTCGTGGATTGACATGAGTTTCATGTCGTGAATCGACATGAGTCTTATGTCGTGCACCGACGTGAACCTCATGCCGCAAACCGACGTGAATCTCATGTCGTGAATCGACATGAATCTTATGTCGTGCATCGACGTGAACCTCATGCCGCAAACCGACATGAATCTCATGTCGTGAATCGACATGAAGCCCATGCCATAACGACTTAACTCCAATGTCCACACACGCCTTGCTCTAGTGTTTGTCATCTTTGTTTTAACTCTTTGATGTGTTTTCTCATCTCCAATCCTTGAACCTTGTCGTTAGAAAACTGGAATGTATTCAAGTATATTTGTATAGAATGACTACTGAAAAGCAAATCCTTTCTCAAAGTAAAGAGACCTCCACGGCACAAACCGATCCCTCTATAAACAAGGTTTCCGAGACTGAAACAGCTACTACCTCTAACCAAGTTTTCGCCCCCCTTCCTCCGGACCTTCTCCCGATTAAAGCTAGGGATCAAGAGAGACAGAGTATCACCCTTACTCAGGAGCAATACGAACTGTTGTGTGGTCAATACGGAATTCCTCTTACAGATGCAATATTACCACAGGACGACGTTTTTGCTGATGACCCCCTGTTGGATATGTTGCTGTAAGCAAACAAATGCTTAGCAGCTGGTGCTATTCCCCCGTTTAATCCTTTTTTAGGGCGAATCTTTAACCATCTAGGCATCGCTCCTTTCCAACTCTACCCTAATGGCTACACAGTTCTGCTGGGCCTTTATGTCCTTTTCATGGATACGATAAAGCAAGAGCCTACTTTCCAAGACCTTCGGTACCTATGTTCTTTCAAGAGTAGGAAGGACACCCCCTCTATTATGCATGTTGAAGGTGCCAGAAACCGGAAGTTGGTTCTCGAATTACCGACAGTGTTTCAGGGTTTTTAAGCCAATTCTTCTTCGTCAGATGCCCCGAGCCATTCCGAGGGCAATGGACAGATGGAGGTATGCATATCTTATTCAGAGATCTTGACTTTACTTTCCTTTGAGTTATACGTTCTTACATCATTTCCCTTTGAAATGCAGTACTCCCCACCCTGATTAAGGACAGCAAAGCTCCCCCTTCTATTAAAACCACATACGAATCACTAAAAGCTATTGACGAGGCTAAGAGAAGTAGAAAGCTTTTAATTACAGATAGCACAGTTCACCAATCACGAACTACTCCATCCCTTAAGGAAATTTTTATGTAAAGCTGGACCTTCCACTCCTAAACCTAACCCTACGAAATCAGATTTAGTAAATCCAGAAGACATGAGTGTAACTCAAGCTGATCGGAACCCTTCCGTTGACCCTTCCTTGAAAAGATGTTCTGGGTCTGCTAGTGGAAAAACGTCGCCCTTATCGAAGACTTTGGATAAGGATGAAGACTCTAACCATCATAGAGGCGAAGACACCACAATGTCGGTTGAGTTAATCGAGAAAGAGAACATTTTCCTGCCTCCTGAGCCAGAATTAGATTCCGAACAGGCTAAAAGAGGTGATAGTGAAGTGAATCCTTCTGATCTTGAGTGCAGGATTGAACGTGATGGTGAAGACATAGTTGTTTTAGAAACTGATCCAAATACTGAGACTACAACTGGAATTTCTCCTACTGAAAATGCAGCTAAAGAAGATTCTGCAGGTACATTTGATAATTTGAGTGATCTTAACTCTGCTAGATATCTTAGTCAGGATGGTTCGGTTACTCAGCCTCTCAACTCTCAAACCATAGAAACCGGACTTAGGGATGCAGCCTCAACTGAGTTGGAAAAGCATCTTAAATCTTTAGGAATTCCTTTAAACTCAGAGGATATGACCGGTCTGTTAACAACAGTATTTTTTAAAGAAATTCATCTTATGTATTTCAATTATTTTCCTGTGTTGGTATCTTGCTTTAGCATTCTTAGATACTGCATAGTTTTAAGTATCGAAAGCTAATGCATGCCTTATTTCAGGTTTAGACATGTACGGGAAACGCTCGTCAGGAATCAGGTCAGATTTCAGTAAGAGGAGCAAAGCTATTGATCCGAAGCACCTACTACAATCCGAACCTCGGCAATCATCCCATCACCATGAGCAGCCCCATCCTCCTCCACCTTCGAAGCCCTCTTCTCAGTCTTTTCACGTATCAAAATCCGTTTTGACTGAGGAACAAAGAAAGAAGATACGCGAGGAAGAAGAGGAAGAGGCTAGAAGGCGCAGTTGGCTAAGGGAAGACACTCCCGATGAAAGGGAACGAGGAAGGAAACGAGAAAGGGACGGTTCTTATAAGCATTCCCGAGTGGAGAAGCTGCCAATTAAACCCCGACTCCCTTCATCCTCTGGCCCTCCTGGTCCTTCAGCTGAGATCCATTTGATCATTAATAAACCTCGCCATACTCCTGGCTCGACAAACATCTCCCTTACCGAAAAGCTCCCGGGTTGGAACTTGAAAGGGCTTTATTTTGATCGTGGAGTAAGTATAACTGACGCCGATGATTTTCTTAAAGAGGTGGATGCGGTTATAAGTCAAACACACACCCAGCTCAACACTGCTAAGAGTCAACTTGAGATCAAATGGAACATGTAAGAGATATCTTTTATCAAAAGTTGCGTGGATGGGAGAAACTTGGTGATGACTTCCAAAAGCGCCATGATTCTCATCTTACAAAAATTGCCGAGGTGGAGAATGACAAAGTCAAATGGGAGAAGGTTTTAGACGACCGTGATGCTACTATCGCAGTTCTTAATAAAAGAGTCGCAGAGTTAGAGGCATCAGACAACAAGATTAAAAAGCTTCGGGAAGAACTCGAGGCTTCCGAAGAGAAAAAGATGTCATAGCTGCCAAGCGCAATGTTGATGCCGAATTGGCTGTAGAGAAGGATTTCTCCAAACAATATCGGGAGGATGCCACTAATCTTCATAATTTAGTAATATCTCTGAAGGCTTCTAACCAGACACTGATGGCCAAGGTTGAATCTCTTGAGAAGGACAAGATAATTGCAGAAGAGACTCACAAACAAGCTATGGACGAAGCTGATGATGATATGTTCCGCTTTTATGTATACAGTGTCATGAGCCGTGGGAGCTTGCATTACCTAAAGGATAGTTTTCCACGTACTTTAGCGCTCGTTTGGGAGCGAGTGCTTGAGATTAACGGTGATGATTGTAGCGAGGACGAGCTCATTAACAAACTCTTAGATGACAGGTCCAAAAAGGCTTTGGCAGAAGGAAAGGCACAACTAATGGGCGAGAGGACTGGTACTTCTGGTGAGAAAGTTCACACTCAACCAGATGTCAACCTTCATGTTGATCCCTCGGCCTTTGAAGCTTCTGGCTCACAGACATTAGCTAACCCAGTTGATGCTCCTAAAGATAAAAATGTCATCATTGAGGGGATATTAATACAGAGGATATTGTTAATGAGCATGGCGAAAACGATGAGGCTGATGATGACAATCCCGATCACTGGAGAATTGAGCATAGGGATCCCTCGGAGAATCTTCTAGATACAGGTAAAATTGAAACTAACTTTACCCTGTCGTGCTTAGAGTCCATTTTCGATTCACCTGGGTCCCTTGCTTATTATGCTCAATGTTTCCATACTTTGAATTTAATTTCACCCGTCTTCTCCTGCCTTAGGCAATGCAATGACAACAGGAGCTATTACGGCTGACTCACCATTGACAACTTTTCCGCTTAGTTCTGTCATTACTCCCCCTCCTCCTAGTAACACACCCTTGCTTGTTACAGCTCCTGGGTCGCAGGATACGAAGATCGGTGCCTTCTCAGATTTGGATGTTGTTGACTACGGTCTTAGTGACGATCTTGCAGATGAAAGTCCCCGGGTTACTACCAAGGAGAAAGGAAAGAAGTCTGTCAAGTCCTCACTGTCTAAGAAGAAGAGAAAGAAGAAGAAGGAGATGGAGGCTATCGTTTTTTCTTCCCAAGAGAATCAGAGTAACGTGGAAGAGACCCCTCCGCCTTTACTTAACAAGCCAGCTTTGAGATCAAGTGACAAGAAGAAATGATCATGCTTAGTAGTTGCTCAACTTGGTTGTTAATTACTTTCTTTTGTGTGTTGTATTCAGGCCGGCTGTATATACGGGCACCGGTCCCCGCTTATTACTTTTGTACTTGTCATCTTTATGCACTCTGTTGTCCTATATTCTGCACTTTGACATGTGACTTTATGATATAGTTCTGCTTTGTTTGCCGGGAAATTGTGTCCTGCTTTTCATGCCTTAAATTTTGCTTTAGGTTTCGCTGTGCTTTTATATTCTTTGCATTTCACGCTTGATTTATATTTGCAATACAAATTCTGCACTACAAGTTATTTGTTATGACAGGCCAACTTTATTGGATTTTCCTGATCTTGACTAAGACGATGCTCACAACCCTTTCACGTGGATAACCGTTTTATTAGGATCTTTTAATTTCATCTTAGTTATTTCAGAAAATCCAGTCTTGTTGGTTGGAGTGACCTAATGCCGGGTTTTCATGAAATTATGACCGGATTATAGTATGTTTAAGAGAGCGTCATTAAATTTCGTTAATGCGATGGTAATGCCCCCATACCACAACTGGTTTTAATATTTTGAAAATTAGACATGGTTTTAATATCTTGATAAAGGAATCTGTTGTTTCTAGTAACTGAGTGGGCAAGTTACTTGTGGTTTTTATCAGAAAATCTTGAGGGAAGTTTTTTGGTTCTATTACTAACTGAATTTGGAAGATGGCTTATAACCGGATGTCCTTGAAAGGATCTTTGATCTGTTCGTTGAATCTGAATAATTCAGACGCTTGCTGAACTTGTCGGATGCCTCCGAAGAGGTCTTTGGGTCCGTCAGTAACTGGGTTTGAAGGACCCAGAGTCAATAGCTGGATTTGGAAGATCCAGCATCTAAGCGGATGCCTCCGAAGAGGTCTTTGAAAACCCTGTGTTTATATCGCTATCCAGCCATGTATAAATGGCATCGGCGATGAACCGGGTGCCCCTCGGGGGGGTCTTGGGTTCAAAGCCCGGTGTTTATATCGCTATCCGGCCATATCTTAATGGCGTCGGCGATGAACCAGGTGCCCCTCGGGAAGGTCTTGGGTTCAAAGCCCAGTGGGTGCCCCTCGGGGAGGTCTTAGGTTCAAAGCCCGGTGTTTATATCGCTATCCGGCCATATCTTAATGGCGTCGACGATGAACCGAGTGCCCCTAGGGTGAAATTCAAAACTTGATCCGTAGTTTGGGTTTAGAGTTCTTGATGCCCCTTATCTATGGTTTCGCACTTCACATCCTCTGCAGCAAGTGTGTAGATGTTTGAATATTAAGCAACAGGTGCTTGAACTTTCCTCGTCGGGGGATGTGTTATAGTATTCCTCAAGCCCTATTTGGTTTTCAATGCGTTTTCGTTTGCTTAAAAAGCCCGTAATTAAAATCGATGTTAGCAGCTTGAAATTAAAAACCTGCAAATGTACGATTTTAAACAGGTAAAGTAATTTCTTTCACTAATTTGTACAAATTTTGCAACGATATTCACAATGCATGATTTATTTACAATTCATGATGTATGTATAATGCAAAATATGTGAAAGAAACTTCAAACAAAGTAATGGCGGAGATGAATGTTATTCCATGCTCAGGGAAGTGCGATTCCGTCTGTTATTTTTAACTCAAAAGTGTCATCTGCAAATTTCTGGCTTATCACGTATGGTCCCTCCCAATTGGGTTCGAACACCCCGGTTCCTGTCATAATTCTCTTCAGGACGAGGTCCCCGACTTGAAAAGTTCTTTGTTTGACTTTTGCATTGAAATATCTGGCTACTTTCCGTTGATGGGCTGCTATCTTAAGCTCTGCTTCTTTTCGCTTTTCCTCGAGTAAATCAAGTGCCTCCAATTACAGTTCTTCATTCTCCTTCTAGTTGAAGTAGATTCTGCGGTGAGTTGGTACTTCCAGTTCCACTGGGATCATAGCTTCTGACCCGAATGCGAGTGAGAATGGGGTGTGCCCTGTAGCAGTTTTATGTGTTGTTCGGTATGCCCACAACGCAAAAGGTAGTTCATCGACCTAGTTGCCTTTGGCTTTTTCGAGACGCTTCTTGATGGTTGACTTCAGTATTTTGTTGATGGCTTCCACTTGCCCGTTTGCTTGCGGATGAGCCACAGCTGCGAAGCTCTTTTTGATCTTATATTTAGCGCAGAAGTCTAGGAATTCACTGCTTTCAAACTGGGTTCCATTATCAGTGATGATCTTTTGTGGCACTCCAAACCTGCAAATGATGTTTTTCGAAACAAAATTGATTACTTACTTTGAAGTGATAGTAGCCAAAGGTTCTGCCTCAGCCCATTTGGTGAAGTAGTCGACAGCTACTATAGCGTATCTCATGTTTGCTTTTGCGGCGGGTAATATCCCAATCAGATCTATGCCCCAGACCGCGAATGGCCATGGGCTAACCATTTGAGCTAGTTCTGTGGGAGGTGCTCTTGGAATTTTAGCAAATCTCTGGCATCTGTCACACTTCTTTACATAGGTCATGGCATCTAGGTTTACATCAGGCCAGAAATATCCATATCGCAGAACCTTCTTGGCTAACGTTTGACCGCCGGTGTGTCCTCCGCATTCTCCCTCGTGCAATTCTGCCAAAATCGCTCTAGATTCTTTGGTCACACATCGCAGCAATGGCATAGAGAATCCTCGTCGGTATAGCCTTCCGTCTTGAACGAGGTACAAAGGGGCCTTACACAATATCTTCCTTTTATTTTTCCGCTCGTCGGGTAGTGTCCCATTGAGGATGTATTCTTTGATTGGAGTCATCCACGATGTAGGTTCTTCAACGGTTTCCATTATCCAGTCAACACTCGCTTCCTCAATGGTTGGGGTAGAAAGGACTTCGATGGGGATTAAACCCAGTAGCTGAGGATCTGATGAACTAGCATACTTGGCAAGAGAATCCGCTTTTGAGTTTTGTTCTCTTGGGATGTGAGATATAACATAGTAGTCAAGGTCATTTAGAAGTTCCATAGCTTTGATTAGATAAGAGGGAAGGTTTCCTGTTTTGGTTTGGAACTCCTTGCGTACTTGACCTACCACCAATCGAGAGTCGCTGAGAATCTGTAAAGTTTTTAGGTTTAACTCTTTCGCCAGTTTTAACCCTGTTATTAATGCTTCATATTCGGCCTCATTATTGGTTGATGGAAATTCCAATCTCAAGGCATAGTATAAAGAGTAACCTTCTGGGTTTCTAAGACGATTCCAGCCCCTGAACAGTGGTCGTTTCTGGATCCATCAAAGTATAGTTTCCAGGCAATTTCCGTTTCCGTTGGCTCCTTAACCGCTTCTCCCCTGTTTGTAAACTCAGCAATAAAATCCGCTAGGGCTTGGCCATTGATGGCTCTTCGAGGATGGTAAGTGATGTCATATTGACTTAGCTCAATGTTCCATTTCAGTAGCCTTCCTGAAGTTTCTGGGCGAAAGATGATCTGTCTTAATGGTTGATCGGTGAGGACCTTGATAGGATGAGATTGGAAATACGGTCTCAGCTTCTTTGAGGCGACAAGGAGGCAATATGCGAGCTTTTCTAGTTTAGGGTAATTTAGCTCTGCCCCGGCGAGCCTCTTACTAATGTAATATACCGGCAGTTGCACTCCTGTTTCTTCTCGGATTAGCGCTGCATTCAAGGCATGTGATGAAACTGCTAGATATAAAATCAGATCCTCCCCATCCTTAGGTTTTGATAACATTGGCGGTGATTCCATATGTCTTATCAATTCCTCGAAAGCCTCCTGGCACTCCGAGGTCCACTGGAAGTCCTTCTTTCCTTTCTTCAAAGCATTGAAAAGCGGAATGCATCGATCCATTGCTTTGGAAATGAACCGGTTCAGTGCTGCTATCTTTCCATTTAAGCTTTAGAGCTCCTTTTTTGTCTTCGGGGCTCGCATTTCCCTTAAAGCCGCAATTTGAGAGGGTTCGCTTCGATGCCCCTAGCATTGACGATAAATCCGAGAAATTTCCCCGAAGAGACTCTGAATGAACATTTTAACGGGTTTAGTTTCATCCCGAACTTCCTGAGTATGTGAAACATTTCTGCCAAATCCTCGAGGTGACCTTCGGCCTTCTTTGATTTGACTAGCATATCGTCTACATATACTTCCATTGTATTCCCTATTTGAGATTTAAACATGGAGTTTACAAGACGTTGGTAAGTCGCTCCTGCGTTTTTCAGTCCAAATGGCATGACTTTAAAGCAGTATAGTCCCCTATCCGTTATGAAACTCGTGTTCTCTTCGTCTGGCTTGTGCATCATAATTTGATTATATCCAGAATATGCGTCCATGAAAGATAGTGACCCGTGCCCCGCTATTGCATCTACAAGTTGGTCAATTCGAGGTAAAGGAAAACTGTCTTTTGGGCACACTTTATTAAAATCTGAGTAATCTATACACACTCCATTTTCCATTGGACTTTTTGACAAGTATTGGGTTAGAAACCCAATCTGGATACGTAGATTCTCGTATGAAATCATTTTTAAGTAGTCTATCTACTTCCTCTTTTAGAACCTCGGATCTTTCAAATCCCTGCATTCGTCTTTTTTGTTTTACAGGAGTCAATTTTTGGTTTATATTCAACTTGTGAACAATTACATCAGGTGGGATCCCACACATATCTGAGTGTTCCCAGGCAAATACATCTAAGTTTGCTTTCAAAAACAAGATTAATTCCCTTTGCAGCTTCATACCTAATTGAGATCCTATCTTCAAGACCCGGTTAGGGTCCTTGTCGAATATTGGAACAGGGATAGTGTCTTCGGCCGGAGCTGCTCTATTTTCCTCCATACTGTTTTTCCTTGGATCAATTGCTTTCCGAGCGCCACTGTGCTCACCAGTACGGGGGTTTTGCTTTAGTTGCTATAAGAGGGGTTTTTGGATGCAGAGCGGCGGCTCTACACCCTTATTCGATTCCTTCTTCCTTGCCTCTGCCAACTCAACTAAATAACACTCCTTTGCTGCTTGTTGATCACCTATGATTGTACCAACACCATTCTCTGTTGGAAATTTCATAGTGAGGCGCCACGGAGCCATAGTTATTCTGAATGCTGCAAGAGTAGGTCTTCCCAGGAAGGCATTGTAAGCAGATGGTTCATCAATTACAACAAAGTCATGAACCAATGCGGCTTTCTGGTCCCCTTCTCCAAGCTCCACCAACAGGCTGATGACACCAATTGGTTGAACAGCTTGACCAGTGAATCCATGGACCTTATTCTGACAGGCCTTTACGTTGCTCATGGAAAGCTTCATCCTATGGAATGCGCTAAAGAAGAGGATATTAACTGATGCTCCGCTATCGACCAACACCCTTCTAACTATGGCTGGGCCCAGACCAATGGTTATCACCATTGGATCCTCTGTAGGCGTTATGATCCCAGTTGGACCTTCATCTTTAAATGTGATGTCGTCTCGCAGGATTCTCGGTACCTTTGCCGATAAAACTTCGTCTATGGTCATGAGTTCACCTTTTTTCGGAAGGTTCTTTACCTCATGAGCATACTTCACCCTATCTCCCCCCCCCCACCCCCCCCCCCCCCCCCACCCCCCGCTTTTCCCAACCGGGTAGGGGCCTCCTGAAATGGTGTTTATGATCATCTTTGGTATAGCAGCAATCGAAGCGCTCTCATTCTGTTTAGGATGTCCTGTGGAGGTTCCTTGGTCTTGAGTTCCCTGAGCATTCTGGGAGTTCTTTGTGTACTGTTGAAGCCTGTTTTTCCTTATCAGCTCTTCAATTAAGCTTTTCAAATGTCTACATTCGTTCGTGCTATGCCCCGGCTGGTTGTGAAATTGACAGAACCTACCGGACTTTATTGCGTTATCAGTGACTCTTAACTTCCCCGGCTCTGGGTACTCTTTAGTATATTTGGTCGCCATATAAATGTTCTCTATGGTATCATTAAGAGGAGTCATTTCGGAATTCTTGAAGAAACGAAGCTTTTTGTTGTTTCGACCATCTTTCCCTTCATTCCCCCTTTTCTGATTTCCTCCGGCATTTTTCTGTCCTCCTTGCACGTTTACATCTCTTTTCTGATGGCTCCTTATTTTCTGTAGCTTCCATTGCGTAGGTCGGATCCTCATCCACGCCTATATACTCCTCTGCCTTGTCGAATAGCTCTTCGAGAGTGGCAGGCTTCTTCTTCTTGATCCACCGCCCAAGTTTGGTCTTTTTACTTATGCCTCCCTTTAGAGCCATCAAAGCCAAACGTGGCTCATAGTTCCCGACTTCGGCCGCGGCTGCATTAAAGCGAGAAAGAAGGGCTTTAATGGACTCCCCTGGCCCTTGCTCCAACTCATTCAATTCCATCACATCACGTACCTTGGTTGCTTGAAGCCGGAGTTGCTGTCTGAACAGCTTGGCCAAGGTAGCAAAGTCATCCACGGATTTCGGCGGAAGTTTTGTGAACCAGAGTGAAGCTACTCCTTCCAAGTAGGTAGGGAAGTATAAACATTTGAGCTCATCAGTAGCACGTGCCCCATCCATATGCTGGTCATACTTGAACAGGAACACGTTGGGATCGCCAGTTCCATTATAGGCTTGTACAACTGGGGGTTTGAATTTATTTGAATATGGCGTCATTTTTATTCTTTCTGTAAGTGGGGGTTTTGTAGGAGCAAATCCCCATTCTTTTTCATCGTCCACTTTTTTCTGGCTCTCATTCATGATCTTACGTACCATTCTGAATATTCGCTCCTCCTCATTGAGTTGGTCCACGGGGCGGACGCCTTCCTCTTTACCGGATGTTTGCCTACGCAAGCGATCACGGTTCAGATTCCGGGGCCCTGAAGCTCCCGCATGGGGAAGTGCCCCTTTGGTGGAACCAAGCGCTTGTTGAGGAGTTGCTTTTCCAGAGTGGTTATGAGTAGGTGGCTTCATTCCCTTATGACTAGGATTCGCGACCTCCTGGACAGAATTTCCTTTATTTGGGCTTGAGGAAGAAGATCCAGTATCTTCCGTTCCAGTGGTTTTAGCGGTTTTGAGGCGGCTTGCACTCATGGTAACTTTGGCTGTTGCGGCTTGCATGGCGAACATGGTGTCAAGCTTCTTCATCATGGTTGCATTCGCAATATCCATTCGACTTGTTAGTCCTGCTGCCACTTCATCCAACTCCTTCCTTGTTACGGCAGTTCCGGCTTTAGAACTTTCACCGACTTCAAACTGATTAGTAGGCAGGGTATCCTCTGTGTTAGTGGCATTGTCGACATCTTCGAGGCTTTTACTTGTAACTTTCTTTGATGGTCTACCTGGTTTTCCCATGGCTCTGGAGATAAGTATTGCAACTTGAACAACTTAGATGATCAGAGTGGATTCAAAATTTCAATGCAAGGCCTTCTACCTTGTGAAAGAGCGAGAAATGGATTGGTAATCCGGGCCCCACAGTGGGCGCCAAATGATTGTCCCGAAATTGGGCAAACACCAAAAGTGTATAAAAAGATTTCACAAAAAATGAAATAGTAGAGCCACACAACAATCCAAATGCAAGTAGAATGCGCAAAGTTTTATAGTGGTTCAATCCAATGAGGATCTACGTCCACTCTCGTAAGGAATTTCATTATCAATATGAAAGATTACAAGATCAAATTCTCTCTTACAATATTATCACTCTTTTACTCACAAATCACACAAATTACACTCAAATCCGTTAGAGAACAATGAGGAAAACGCATCAATCCGCATGTGGTAGAATTAGAAGGATTCTTCCTTGTTCATGAACTTGTTTGATCAATCTTCAACTCTCCGATCGTTTGGATGTCTTTGATGGAGATCATGATCCATGGATTAATCTTTGATTTATGACGTTGGATAGATGCTAGGATTGTTCAAGAATATTTTTGACAGCACTTCGTGGCCTTAAGATTCCATCCCCCCAAATGAAGAAGTGATAGGATATTTATAGGAGATTTCTAGACCAGGTGGCAATTCTGTAATTACGCAGGAAAACGCCATGACCCATGTCGCCACTGGCATGACTCGGATTCTCGTTATATCTTATGTTGCTAACGACATGACTCATGTCGTCTGGCGGGTTAAGCCCCTGGCGTCTTGAACTCTCGACACGACATGATTTTCCCTATCATGGCTCGTATCGTTGGTGTGATTCGACATTAGTTGGAGGCGACATGAGTGAGACGCGGCATGGTTTAGCTTCGGACTTTGAATGGCAACTAGCCCTTTATGTCGTTAAACGATATGGAGGCTGGATAGCAAGACTCATGTCGTGTAATTTTATGTTTCTTTGTGCCTTAGGCTTATAGCACGCCGTGGTGCCATGTTGCATGACAACTTAGCCTCGATGTTATGAATGGTGCACGACATGGAAGGGCGCGACATGATTGCAAGCGACCTGATGTAGTATGGATGAACCTCCTCCTTTGCGACATGACTCTAACGGCTTGGCTTTCATATCTCGCAGCATAAGTAGGTCACGACATGGTTTGCATTGAGATCTTGAGTAGCAGCTTGCTCCTCATGTCGTTCACTTGTTCCTTATGTCGTTGAACGACATGGTGGATGGACGGCGTGATTGCCAGATGCTTTTACTTTACTCTGTCGCTATGAATGAAATGCGGCAGGACTTGAGGCCAACCTGGTTTCCTCGGGGCGACATGGTGTCGTACGACATGGCTTGATCTTGTGCTCTTGTCCTGCGATATGGCCTTGAAGCGCCTTGGCATCCACGCCATGAACTTGAGTTTGACTTGGTTTCATTATGATGTGGACACGACATGATTATTAGCGACATGGCGCTATACGACATGGTTTGAAATCGAATCGGTTTTGAGGTTAGGACAAACGATTTGTCCTCTGACGACATGACTTATGCACCACTCTTATAATATATTAGACCCATCTTTTTATGGGTTAACAATAATCGACACGTTTTTAACTTGTTACTTCTTTGATTTCATTCAAATGAAATGTTAACTTAATAAATGTTGCAAACTAAACTAAGGTGGCATTCTGTATGGGTGTTAGAATGTGGTTATTGTCAAAGTCACTTCCAAGGTAATTTGACAATTTCTACAAAGCCACGTTGAAGATGATTTGACAATTTCTACAACCACAATTAATTAGGTAGTAAACCAAATATATATTACGCTTTCAAAATCAACAATGGCTACGTTCATGCCCAACTCATATATGGTAACTACACATGCTACTTGATTTGTATGGCATCTAATATGTTGAGAAAGATGTTAAAATTGATGTTTAAAGGAGAATGAGAGCAATCAAACAAAATCTTGGCTTGGGCAACCCTAGTAGGCCATGTTCCCACCATACTGGTTATGAACTAAAGTATTAAAGCAAAATATGTTCTTATCATACAGACAAAATCAACGGAAAGCACTTTTGACAAAGGACTTACGAATATGAGAAATGTTGAAAAGAATAATGAAATGGATAAGAAGAGAAATAGTTTTATTTTAATTCCACAAATACGATCATTTCTTCCAAAATATTCTCAACCTCAAATCGTACTCCCTTCACCAATATCCAAATTTTTCAAAATTAAACAAATTCAACTGATATCTCATGTAAATTCATTTCTTCTTGGCATGTTTTGCCATCAACACCTATTGAGAACGGCCATTATCTCCTACTGCCTACCCTCCTCTATTTCACGCTAGCTTACTCCTCTCCTAAACCTAAAACCCTAACCTCCCAGATTGGAAGTAACAAAAATTATTTTTTTGACGGACAAGCAGCGTAGTCAAGGCGCTCGCCTAGGCGCCAGCCTAGGGCTTTTTTGGTCATCGAGGCGGCATAAAAGCGCTGGAGGCGGCGAAGCGCTGAAAAAAGTGACGCATAAAAAAGCGCGCTTCAGTGATTTTTCTTTTTCGTGCCCAAACCCAAAATCAAGCCCACTTGGTTGAAGTTAGGGTTAGCCGTGTCTAGGTCTGCATCAGATATCGAACAGTAACAAAAAAAAGAGCGACGAACATCTAAGACGATGTCGACATCAACAAAATCTGCTGATTTTGCTCTTCCTCGACATCATCTGGAGCTCGAGCCTTGTCTGATCGGCATCATCTAGAGCTCGAGCCCTTCATCGATCGACATCAACCAAATCAACTGCCGATTTCTGTAAGATAAAGCTTTTTTTTTCGTTTCTTTTCTTTGTGCAGTGCTTCGCTATTTAAATTGAAGTGCAGTTTTTTTTTTTTTCTTGGAGAAATGCCGTTTTTTTAACAAATGCACTTTTTTTTTAAAATAAATGCAGTTTTTTTGGAACAAATGCAGTTTTTATTTTTTTACAAATGCAGTTTTTTTTCTTTAAAAAAAGTGCAGTTTTTAAAAAAAAACAGGTGCAGTGCAGTTTTTTATAAAACAAGTGCATTTTATTTTTATTAGACAAGTGCAGTTTTTTTTTTTTTTTTAAAGTCATGCTTAAGGCGCCCATAAAAGCCCTAGGCGCCAGCCCGGGGCTTTTTTGCCTTGACTACACTGCGGACAAGTCAAAATAAAAACGGTAGAAATAGAGATAAAGGTTGTAATGAAGATTGAGAACAACAATGAGATCATTCTTTTCTATTATATTTAATTCTTACCAACAGTGTTATCGAGGCGCTCGCCTAGGCGCCAGCCTAGGGCTTTTTACCTCGTCGAGGCGCCAAAAAAGCGCTCGAGGCAGCAAAGCTCCAGAAACGCGTGCTTCAGTGAAATTCGATTTTTTTTCATGCTCCAGGCCCAAAAACGAGCCCCACTTCGTGAAATTAAGGAAAAAATCGAACCGGAAAAAAACGATCGAAGACTTTACAAATCTCGACATCAACTACATAGCTAGATTTGCTCATCCATCGCCTCCTTGTCAGATCCCCCACCATCCGAAGTTCAAGCACTCCTGAGAATCTCGATTTTGAACTGCTACTATTTTTTTTACGGTAAAGTGCTTTTTTCAAAAGGTAAAGTGCAGTTTTTTTCTAAAGGTAAAGCGTTGTTTTAAAAGATTAAAATGCAGTTTTTTTTCTTTTAAATTGCAGTTTTTTTAAGAAGTGCTTTTTTCTTTTATTAAAGAAGTGCAGTTTTTTTTTTTTTTTTTTCAGTTCAGTTTTTTTTCTTACCGAATTGCAGATTTTGAAGTGCATTTTTTGTTGAAGTATGGTTTGTTTTAAAATCAAAACTGCAGTTTTATAAGTTTTTTATTTTTCATTTTTTTTAAGTATGAACTTTGAAGTGCAGCATTTTAAGTGTCTTTTTTTTCAGTTTGAACTTTGATGTTTTAGTTTATGATGATGGTATGATGTTTTATCTCAATATTGCATTTATATCCACTTTTAAAAAGCCAAACTTTGAGTTTTATACTATTTTTTAGGTGCAGTTTTTTTACTATAAAACAGCAAAACTCGTGCTCAAGGTGCCCAAAAAAGCCCTAGGCGCCAAAAAGCGCTAGGCGAGGACCTAGGGCTTTTTGGGGCTTTTTTGCCTTGATTATTTTGCTTAACAATTCATTTTTCAAATTAAAAGAGAGTTAGGTTCTAGAATTGATCAAACACATGAAATTTATTGGAAGGATGAGGGAAGATTGGCAAGACTAATAAATTAATAATTTTACTTCATTGTATAAGAGAATAATAAATGGGTCCATTTATTACTATTAAGAAGTTCTTGATGAAACATTTAAAAAAGCATTCATAGCTTTTGACACTGTTTTTTTTCTCCTGAAGTTCTGATTTAAACAATTTATTCAGAAATAAATGTTCAGACCTTTATTTCAGCTTATTACTAGCTCTAAAAGCTGAATGATTATTTTTCCATTTATATTCCCCTTAAGATTTACAAACTATAATAAATTCGAAATTTTAACAATTGAAAATCATAATGAGTTCAAAATTCAAAATTAATTGCAATATTTCAAAATTCAGAAAATTCAAATCTTGAAAATCCAACTTGTACAAATCTAAACTTTTAAAATTATCAATTTGGAAAATTCAAGTGTTTTTTATTGATAGTTCGGAAAATATTTTTCCTCCTAAAATCCGAAGTTGAAATTTTTTTGTAAAACTACTTTTCTAGCTAAAAATTCTATACTTTAAGTTGAAATAAAAGAAAATCGTTACCTTTGAAAACTAAGACAATAGAAATAGAAATTCATGATTATTCATTCTGAAAACCTGATTTCCCAAAACAAACATTTTATAATCTTTCTAGTATTCAAATTTCTCGTATTTCACATTTTTGCAGTTCAAAATAAAAAATTCAATATTTCAGGTTCCTCTTTAATATTCATTATTTGCAAGAAACTAACACACACACACACACACACACACATATATATATATATATATACACACACACACACACACACACACACATATATATATATACACACACACACACACACATATACATACCTTAATGTGAATCAAAAGTTTTAAAATGCAAAAAAATAAACCTTTACTAAGAATTGGGCATTCAGCGGCCAACCCTTGAAACAAAGGCAGTGAAAAACCCTTCTTCTTTCCTTACCAATAAGTAATATTTATCACTTCAAAAACTCCCAACTTAAAAGGGTCGATGTTACACATTCAGAAACACAACCATCTATTAATCCATCGTTTAAAACGAAAGCAATCTTAGAGGCCCTAATCTGTTAGTCGTAATAACTGAAAAATAAGAATCTGGAATTTTAAGGGCTTATACTTACGGCAACGATGTCACGGTCGCACCAAGGAATGTTGTCGGCGCCGGAGAAGAAGGATCCAACTGAATCGAAGAACTTCCCTATTTGAGCATCCATTTCTTTTTTTATTTTTGTGTACTCCTAACAAGTTTAGACGCTGGTGAGTTCATGATTTTACACAACCGAAATAAGGTAGGCTTCGAGATTACTTGGGTGGAACTTCGGGCCTAAGGTTCATTGGAGGAGGATGCAAAAAGGGACGATTAATTTAGGAGCATTTTTCATTTATGATCTTTTTTTTTTTTTTTTTTCTCTCCACTTTTAGACTTGTTTTGCGAAAAAAAACAAATATACCCTTCTTTTAGCCACATGAACAATGACCGGGCCGGGACATGAATACTGGCGCAATCACAGATTGCGCCAGTATTTAAAAAAAAAACAATATATTTCGGGGCGCAATCCTGAATCGCGCCCCGGAAGAATATATAACTTGGTTTTTCTGGAGTTTCTCATTCTTCACTCCTCGATAAAAGAACCCAAAACCTAAATTTAAAAACTTCAAATCCTTCATTGATATTCAACAAAACAGGAATCTTTTATTGCGGATCTAAGTGAGGAGTAAACGAGTTTGGCTATTGTTAGATCATCGAAAAGTATGACTTTGTTTTTGTAGTTTTTTTTTTTTTTTTTTTTTTTTTGGATCTGTCCAATCTAAGTTTTTTTATCTTATGTTTAGTATAGAATGACGCCAAATTATATTGCTACTATATACTATTATGACGGAAAATTGGTTGTTGATGAACATAAATGTGGAACATATAACGGTGGATCTAGTAAACCGGTAAAAGTTTTGAAAAGATCAAACTTTTTATAATTAAAGGAGGTTGTCTATAAAACTACTAAAATTAAATCGGATGAGTTTGACATTGAGTTAGTTTGCAATTGGTCAACCGATTCCGGATCTAAGGCAATTAAAATTGGAGACGACGCCGACGTTGAAATTATGTTGTCCGTCGTGTCAAAATCTATTGAATTATTTGTAACGAAAGAGAGGAGATTATCGGCAGAGCCACATGTAACTCCAATCGTAGCGGCTCCCGCAGCATACTATCTGTATCCGACTATGAGCCTACCTACTTATGAGCAACAACAAATGTGTTTTGGATATAATCCGTTCGTGAATTTTCAGCAGGCATCGCAACCCGGCTATCCATATCCGACACATGATACTGCCCCAAATATGACTCAAGAGTAATTTAAACTTTAGAATTCTCCTATTGGACAATATAACCATTGGCTTGTGTATGATAATAAAAAAACTTGTATGCTTTAGGTTTGTTTCGAATTACTTCCCGACACAAGCTATAGTCGGACCATATACAAGTTACCGTTGTGCTCCCATGCAGCCAACGCCCTTCGAAGTTTATCACATGAGCCAACAGTAAGTTACTTGTGTTATTGACATAGAATTATGTTACGTATAAAAATGTACTCAAAAATATGCCGCTAGTGTACTCAGGTATCCGACACAAGCTACCAAAGCAGAATCCAGCTTAGAACTGAATATTTCTGACGTCGATATGGAAATAGATGAACCAGACTTGGAAGATTTAAGTCCATATCCTTCATTTGATAGCATGATCATTGTTAGCATTCCTTATAATGATACGACATGAGTTGATGTAATGCAAGTAAACAATGCTCCAGCGTAGAACCGAATATTCCTGACATCGATGTGGAAATAGATGAACCAGACTTGGAAGATTTAAATCCATATTCTTCATTTGATAGCATGATCGTTGTTAGCATTCCTTATAATGATACGACATGGGTTGATGTAATGCAAGTAAACAATGCTCCCATAAATTTTAATTTTGGAGGCGAAGACAAGGCTCCCGAATATAGTGATGAGTAGGAGTCGGAGTTCAAGATACCATTGGATGATGATTTGTGCAATGCACAAATGTTGGCTAGATCTGTGGTTGCTAATATGCAATTCAACAACGAAATTTTCTCATCGCCTTGTGTTCAGAATGGTTTCAAAGTCGGTATGATGTTTGAGAGTAAAAGTAAATTTCTTCAACAACTAAGTGAATGGTCAATTTTGCATGTGGTTTCGTTTAAGCTGGTCCGGTCGAACAAAAAGAATAAACTGTTATTTGCAACATGGATTCCAACTGCCTACGGAGAATACATGCCATAGATTCTAAAAAATCACAGAAAGGTTGATGGATTATTAAAAAATACCTAGTTGAACATAGTTGCGTAAATCCAAAAGTGAACTCTAATCACAAGCAAGCAACGTCCGTGTTTTTGGTTTCGAAGATCATGCCATTTGTGAAAGCGGATTTGAGTATTACTCCTAGGACAGTGCAAGCGTTAATACAGGAGCAGCTATTTATAAAAATTGGTTATACTAAGGCACGGAGGGCATTAAGGAAAGCAATTGAAGGCATATATGGTGACTGGGTGGAGTCATACTCCATCCTACGTTAGTAATTCGACGAACTGATCAAAGCTAATCCCGGAAGTGTTGCCCACGTAGTAGCCGAACCATGCAGTGTATTTGAAAAAGCATTTTGGACGTTTGGGCCTTGCATTGAAGGATTTGTACATTGTCGACCTTTTCTTTCCATAGACAACACACATTTATATGGTAAATACAAAGGTACGTTACTGGTTGCGACTGTTGTAGATGCGAATGATTCACTATACCCGTTGGCCTATGGAATTGTTGAGGCTGAATCAGCCGATACTTAGGGTCGGTTTTTTGCGTGTATTCGAACGTTCATCCATAGTGTTAACAATCGACGCATCACTTTCATTTCTAATAGGATGAAGGGAATACCGATAGTCTTGGAGGACCATTAGAGATACCCTCACAAACATAGATATTGTGCAAAGCATCTAAAAGCCAATTTTCAAGCTGCAAGGCATAAAGATAAAAGGTTGACAGGTTTATTTTATGCAGCAACATGTATTTCGGAGGTGGTTGAATATCAAAAGATTCGTAATGAAATTGAACTAACCAATGTTGACACACATAATTAGATTGAGCGTAGTTTGCGTGGGAAGGAAGAGAACTGGGCTTTGTGTTTTGATGACAATGGAAGATTTCATGTCATGACGACAAATGCTTCTGAAAGCTTTAATGGTGTACTTAGAGGTTCACGATCATTGCCCGTCAAAGCTTTAGTTGCTCGCACGTTTTTTCGATCGGTAGATTATTTTTGTGAACGAAGAGTGTTTGGTATGTCACCGACGGCTAAATTAACCCCAAAATGGGAGTTAATGATATGTGAAAGGGCAAATGAAGCAAGACGTTGTCGTATCGTCTGATATAATGCAGGCGAGTGGGGAGTGATTACACATTTTGGCAAGGAGTACAAAGTAATAATCGATGGAAACACATGTTCTTGTACATGTAGAATTCCTTTACTTCAACACCTTCCATGTGAACATGTAATGGCGGCTTGTTCAAATGTAACTAACGGTGCTAATCGATTTCACCATGACTTTGCTTCAAAGTGGTATTCGGTGAAGTAGTACTACGCATCTTACAAACCGGAATTTCATCATATTCTAGATTAACAGTATTGGACTAAATTTGAGGGACCGGTTATTACCCCCCAACTGTGCGTAGAGCACCTGGGAGACCTAAATCAACACGAATTAAAGGAACCATGGATGAAATGCGGGCTCCTAAAATGAATAGATGCAGTAAGTGTGGAGTGGTTGGTCATAAAAGAAGTCAATGTAAATCAGTAACTTAGGCTTTTGTTTTGTAGTTTATTTTGAACTATTTGTATCAATATTTGATTGTACAAGAACTTCTTTGTACATTGACGAAAATTTGCTATGAGCTTATATTCATCATCTTCATTCGTACATTCAAGCAATACATATATTGACTAGTGCATTGTCGCAAACTACTTTAGCATTTGGATACATTGGTACATGTCACAAGTCCAAACTACTCATTGGGATATCGTGGGAGCTTGGACTCTAAGTCCAATTTTAATAATTTCAAACGGAAAATTTCCTGTTTCAGTCGTTCATTCTCATCCTGCATCTCCAATGCATACTCATGTCCTTTTCGGCACATCGGAGGATCAACCCACTCGCTATAGTTACAAACTCGGAAGGTGTTCGGATAAAGGAGGCTCATATCATAGCTACTACATTTGTAGATCCTATGCCATGTACTAACGCTTCTATTTTTGTTCACAATCACGCAGCAGTTTGACTTACAATAACAAATTTTTCTTGGTACTGGCTCGCCGATTGCTAGTGTTCGGCCTCGATTAACATATTTACCTCCATCCACCGCAATGATTTGTGGTGCGTTGGGGAGATGATCTGAGAGTTCAACCATTTCAGACATTTCTGGATCGGGGAAAATTTCCTTACCCAGTCGACAAACAATTGGTGACAATGGAGCTTGTGTTGTAGCATCAAGATGATGAATGTTATCATATGCTCCTGACTGCAAACTTTCCCAATACTTCAATAAAATCTCATCGTCAATTTCCCATTGATCCATCATACCTAATGATGAAATTAAACTTAGGGAGACCTAATTGTATAACATTCAATGTATGAGAATAAGGGAAATCTTATACATACCTTTGAATTTGAGCTAAATCCTGCTAAACAGAACAAATGCTCCAATCTTTGATGTCCAATTTTCTATAAAGTAGAAGTAAAAATTGATTATAAGGTTAGTTTTTGTGAAGGATTTTGGTAAAGTTTTGAGGAAGAAAAGGTAAAGTGAGTGAGA
Source organism: Allium sativum (assembly GCA_030737875.1). Lineage (NCBI taxonomy): Eukaryota > Viridiplantae > Streptophyta > Magnoliopsida > Asparagales > Amaryllidaceae > Allium > Allium sativum. The sequence goes on along the minus strand of CM060912.1, from coordinate 932,674,499 downwards.
TATAGTAGGTAAAGTGGAATTTAAGAGAGTCAGCAGCTCTCTGTAAATCTTCCGGAGAGCAATCTTAGATTGCGCTCTAGGGATACAAAGACATTTTGAAGGAGATGTGGTAGGTAATGTGGAATTTAAGAGACCAACTAGCTCTCTGTAAATATTTCGAGGCGCAATCCTGGATTGCGCCCTAGGGATACAGGGACATTGTGAGTGAAAAATACCTGGGACGCGATCTAGGATTGCGCTACGAAAGATATTGTTTTTTTATAAATACTGGTGCAATCTGCGATTGCGCCAATATTCATGTCTCCGCCCGGTCATCGCTTACGTGGCCAAAAGGGGGCTATATTTGCAATTTCTTGCAAAACATGGCTAAAAGTGGAAAAAAAGGGCCACAAACGGAAAATGCTCTTAATTTAGCGTGGTGGTAAGGGCACCCCCAATTTCCTCTTCTTATTACAGCAACTAAAAAATACAATAAAAATTACCATTTTACTCTTCCTAATACCTCACATTAAAAATAGGGGCTACCATCGTTTATACCTATTTCTCCCTCTTAGCTTCAATTCGTCTGTTCTTTCTCTTTCGAAAACCCTGGACTGTCATGATTTTTGTTTTCGACGTGTCTATTCATCTTTTTCTTCATCGAATTCTACGCTACTACAAGAATGAGTGGATGCAAAAAAAAAGGTTGTGAATAAAGTTCTAATTTAGCAAAATGGAAGAAGAAGTGAAGAAGAATTTTGAAGCTGTGAAAAGCAGCGGCGGTAAAGAAACGAAGAATTAGGGTTTTAGATTAGGGTTGAATACGTGAATATTTTGGCAATTAATAGTTGCGTGAAAGATTAGAAAGATCTCAATGTGATATTAGGAAGCGCACAAAATTTAATGTGTTTTAATTTTTTAGTTGTGGTAATAGGAAAAGGAAATTAGGGTTCCCTTAGCACCACACATAATTTAATTAGACGGTAATCAGAATTAATGGGAAAACCACAAAGAAAGCATGGTGTTGTTGTATATAATGGTGTTGTATACACAATTATATGATTTTTTGTTTGATGATAACAACCAAATATTTGTTATTTCAAATGTGTTTGTTACTGTACTGTTCTATATATACATAAAAGACAGGAATATAATATTTATATTTAAATAGAATACGACTGTACAGACATTCATATATTTATACAGTATTTTATTTAAATTGAATATTCTATTTCAACATTCAAACATTACAGCTATTTAATACTCCACTGTTTAAATACATTCACAGAATACTTGTACTTGTAAATTGACTGAATAAAATAGACAAGTTTGTTTGACAACAATAAAATAATATTTTATTTCAAACGAATTTGTTTATTACAAATAACAATACAATTCATATATACATACTTTTTCACTGTCTGACTCATATACAGTTCACTCTACACTCTTTGTACATTCATTTACAATTCATTTACATTCACTCTGTACAATTTCATTTTACACTCATTCACTGTCATTTTTCTTGTCTTGTGTTTTCTGAATGCTTCACTATCAGTTCAGTCACTGTCTTCTGACTTCAGTCTTCTGTCTTCACCGCTCACTGTCAGTCCACTCATCATCTTCATACCTGTCATATTAAGAAACACACACACAGTATATGGAATAGAAATAATTTTCAAAATACATGTGAATATAAATTTTATTTTTAAAATTATATTTGCCTCAGATTTCTGGTGTGTTTCTCATCATTTTTCTGACTTGATCTGATTTTTTTATCCATCTGACTGTGTCTAGACAGCTTGTGATATTCACAGTGATACACTGTAAATATCAAAAGGTAGACTGTATACATATATTTTGCAGGGATAGGAAAACTTGTCTGGATGGCTGCATATACACACGTGTATATGTATACACGTGTGCACTGCCTCGCCAATCCAGTGTGCAACTGAGGAGTAGCCACGTGGACCATCTCGACTCAGTGCAACAATATGGTCGAGGCAACTCAAAAACATAAATGGAGCAGCATAATGAATGCAAAGTCAACATACAAGCTCATGTGTCGAGCTAGGCAATTTCAAGACAAACCAGCAAGGAAATTGATCAAGCAATCAAGAAGTATGTTTCAACAGTGCACATGCATATATACATGGACAAGTGTGTGCACAAAACCAGATTCAATGCAGTATGTGAATGGAAAATGGACAGTTTTACATTAATGAAGGATTCAGCTACAACAAGGTGGCAACAGCAAACATGGGTGAAACTGTATAACATGGTGGTGCAAACAGTGAAGTGAAGCAAGAAATGGAGTGCAGCAAGCATGTGTACACTGAATGGTGACAAGGCAGCACTAACACAAGAAAGTCAAGTCAAGCATGGACATGAACAACAAGTGTGCAGTAGTGCATCAGGAATGCCTGGGTCAGCAGTGTCTCAAGTGAATACATATTCACAACAGCAAGGGTGCATTCATGGAAAAGAACCAATGTGTAAAACTAAATTCATATGCAAATGGCAAGGACAAAACTACAGCTATGTTTCATAGTGAAATCACATTCAAGTATACTGAAGCAACAGAGATCAAAATTAGCAACAACATGAACGAACAACAAGTCAATTATGCAAGAGTATTTCCAGTTTTGTCAAATCATGTTTGGCAAGTTTTTAAAACAGTTTTATGGAAAGCAATAAACAGATGTTCACAAGTATGTAAAATATCGATGGAAAATGATCCCAGAAATTTGTATTCACATTTCTGGCAACTCTTAAAGGGTTCATGGAAATTAAACATTGTCTAATCATTTATCATAAAATCTGCAAGAGACCTGAATGAATCAAGTATCAATCAACATGAATGATGCGGCATACACAGATTTATATCCAGATTTAATCGGCAAACGGTTCAAATATGCAAATCATGTTTCCAATTTTGATTCAATCAAGGATTTCAAACAAGGCAAGAGGAATATAATCATTTTATTCCAGGAAGTCATGGCATCAATTCAAATCAGTGAATACCATTTAGTTGGGACAGCAAATGGCAAGTTTTAAATTCGACAATTGTGGATAAATATAAGTTTCAAAATTCAAAAGCTTTCCAGGAATTAGCTTTTTAATTAAGGCATCATTTTCAGCCAAGGAATTCAAAGAACGAACCAATCAGTTAGAAATTAAAGGCAACATTTTTTCCACGTAGGAAATCAAAAGAGGAATTCACGCAATCAGGCCAAAGTCACATAATCGAAATCAGAGATGATAGGATTCCAAAATCCTAGTTTAAAACACCAACTCATCACAGGCATTATTGATCGAAGCCACAAGCATTGAATCTACAAACAAATTCAAAGAGAGAAAATTCTGAAAACTCACATTTTTCTATCTGGATTTGGATCGCCGCAATTTCCCCAAATCAGATAGCAGTCAATCGAAGAAGAAAGCGATTCGAGATTGAATCCACACGAGATTTCATCAAGCAATCGTTTTTTATTAGGGAACGAACAATAAACCCTAGAAAATTTCCACATTGCCGCCGCTATTTTTCTTTCTAGAGAATAAAAGAGAATCGGGTCAAAGCAAAAGAGAAGGGTGCAACACAGTTTAACATGGTTGGCCATGTTCAAATAGGAAAGAGGCTGACCCTTCATAATTAAACTCCTTTATTCATTTACAAGGGTTTCTTTGTTTTTATTTTTTATTTTGTACTGTTTTTATTTTCTGTTGTAAATTGTCTGAACAGTTCTAGAGTTTGTAAAATCTAGAGGAATCCAGTTAAGGGGTTAACTGGCAGTTTACTAGAGTCTGTAAAACTAGGGGAAATCTTATCTAGGGGTTTAGATCAGTCTAGGGTTTTGAGCATAGGGTTAGAATAGGAGCTGGGTTTGCGAGTGTACATGGTCTTGTATGCGGGATCTGTTCTATCACCTAGTAGAAACCTTAGGAATGCAGTATTAGGCAGGGTTTTACCGAAGCTGGGTATATCTATGTATGATTTATTTTCTGCATTTCTGTTTCTGCTATATTCCGTGATCTGTTTATTATTATATATATCCCGTTAGATTTTTAATTCAGTTAAAAATTGTGATAAACCCTATTCACCCCCTCTAGGGTTAATCTAGATCCAACAAGTGGTATCAAAGCTGGTTAATGCATGATAGGGGGTTCTCGCCTTGTGATCTATGATATGGTTGGCGAAGCATTGCCTCTTACCCCCACATGTCCTGCTTGGGTTATTCCGTGTCGAGAGGCCGGATGTAAAACCAGTGTCTGAGGTACACTGAAGAGCCATAAATTATATTCTAGATATTCAAGTGGTATCAGAGCCTGGTAATTTCATTAACCCTAGAATCATGGATCCTAGTTGTCAGCCGATAGAGAGCCAGTCCAGTTCATCTCCAACTATTTTCGATGGAACAGATTTTTTAAACTGGAAATCCAAAATGGAATTTTATTTAAAATCTGTTAATATTAAATGTTGGGATGTTGTCATCAATGGGTTTGATAGTGTAGATATTACTTTCAATGCTCGTGTTATGAAAATTATATTTGATTATCTTAGTACTGAACTGTTTAATCTTATCTGTCATTGTTTATCTGCACAGGAAATCTGGGATACTCTCAATACGAAATATGGAAGATCTGACAACTGCAGCTCAAAACCCCAAAATGTCAACTCAAATTCAGATCTATGCTTAATAGGTCATGCAGATGAAATTTCAGATGGATCAGATGATGGAGAATCAACAGATGCTGAAACGGAGAATTTCACATACGAAGATTTAGTTTATATGTGTGTTGATTTAACAAAATATGTTGATAAACTCCAACTGAAAAATAAATCTCTGAAATCTAAGAATTCTGAGTTGACCGGCAAAATTGATAATTTGGAATCACAACTTGAATATTTTAAAAACCTCTCAAATTCAGATTGCAAAAATTGTTTGAAATTGGAAACCAATCTTGTTCATCTCAATAAAAATATTCAAAGGTTTGAAAATGAAATTCTGATCTTAAAAGAAAACAAGATTGAGTTATCAAATTTGAACAATTTTCTACAAAAGGAATTTGAAGTTTTTAAGACTGATATAAATTTCAAATTTGAAATTGCTGAAAAAGAAAATTTGTTGAAAAGTGATTCGATTTTTAAAGAACATGAAATGAAAATTTCAAGAAATTTGAATCTGAAAGTCAAAAATATTTTGAATTTGAGATTGTTGAGTCTCAAGCCAAAATTAATTTGATTAAAGATGAAAATATGGTTTTGAAATCTGATTTTGAAAGATGTAAGATCACCAAAAATCATTGTTTAGATTTAATGAAAGAAAACCATGATCTTAAAACTAAAATTCAACAACTTGAGTCAACTTTGACTAAATTTTCTGATAGAGAAAAATCTTTGAATATGTTGTTGAAAAACCAATTTTTTGTTGGAATTAAAAGTGGTCTTGACTTTGGGAAAAACAATGCTTTTGAAAATCAAAATTCGAATGATTTGAAAAATCCTTCAAACTATTTTGAAAATAATCATTTTGAAAATTTAAACTCTGATAATTTCGAAGGATTTTTAAATTTTGAACGAAATAAGAATTTATTTAATAACAATCTGTTTAATCCCTTTTGGACTCCAAAAAGAAATAAAGTGAATTCTCCTAAAGTCAAACAGGTTTGGGTTCCTAAAGGTACGAAAATAGATTCGAATGGATTATTATACAAACAGGTTTTGGGTACCAAAACGTACGAATATAACTGTGAGTGGTTTTACTACTTTTGTTAGATCACTCAATCCTCTTAACAGTTAGGTACCGAAGGAGGCTGAGGAACTGAATAGCTAAAATTGGATTCAAACTGCTACATATCACAGAATCATTCACAGTTCCTTAGCCACATCTGTTGAGTTATATATTCATTTGCTTACATCAATTTCAGATATAATCTCTAAACTCATCTTTGTAAATATTCTCAATTTTTATTTACTTCTTTTATTCCTCCTTCTACCCCTCTGTTTATTTACTTTATCTCTTCTGTTTTTTTTTACACTGCCATATATTTTTGTTTTTTTTCTCAAAGCTTCATTAAATTCAAATTGCAGAATTCATATTTTTCTGGAAATTCACTATAGAATTCCGGTGTTTTACTTATTTCCAGATCTTGAATTTAAACTTGTATATATCTGTAATTGTTTTGAAGTACATTTACTGTTTTCTGAATTCCTAACAGTGTTGATGTATTCTTGTTATATCTTGAATACTGTTAATATGAATTCTAAATTTTTTTTAAGATCTGAAAGTTTATTGGAATTTCACACAACACTGCTGTTTTGAGTTTTCTTCTAATTAATTTTAGAAAAATTTAAATGTTTAACTCATTACAGCACATTGCTATTTATCAGTTGTGAAAATTTCATTGATTTTCAGATTGGCTTGGAAAGTTTAATCTGTCTTAAATCTCCGTCATACATCTTGAAAATCATCGTTATTCATGATCATTATGGCTAGTGTTGTATATAACAGTGTTGTATACACAATTATATGATTTTTGTTTGATGATAACAACCAAATAAATATTATTTTAAATGTGTTTGTTATCGTACTGTTATATATATACATCACAGGCAGGAATATAATATTTATATTTAAATAGAATATGACTGTACACTTATTCATATATTCATACAGTATTTTATTAAAATTAAATATTATATTTCAAACATTCAAACAGTACAACGTTTTATAACTCCACTATTTAAACTCTTCACAGGAATATGTACTTGTAAATAAACTGAATTCGATAGACAAATTTGTTTGAACTCAATAAAATAATATTTTATTTCAACCAAATCTGTTTATTACAAATATCAGTACAACTTTCTATTTTCTGTACATCACCTCCTCACTACAGTTCATTCAACACTCATTTACCTCTCTATACAATTCATATATACATACAGTTTCATATTGACTCATATTTACCGACTCATATACACTCTGCATTCTCTATCTTCTGTCAGTCCGGTCTTCACAGCTTTCAATCAGTCCAGACATCATCTTCATACCTGTCACATACAGAAGAACACACGCAGTAGACTGCAACAAGAATAAAATTCAATACAACAAATAAAAATTTATTTTTAAATTTTATTTGCCTCAGAATTGCGGTGTGTTTCTCATCATTTTTCTAGACTTTGTCTGATATGCAGGGACAAAAAAACTCGTCTGGATGGCTGCATATACACACGTGTGCACTGCCTTGCCAATCCAGTGTGCAACTGAGGAGTAGCCACAAGGACCTTCTCGACTCAGTGCAAATCAGTGTGAAAATAGTCGAGTCATACATGCAAATAATAATAAAAAGCCAAAATGATCGAAAATATTCAAAGATGATCATGTCAACATGGTACAATACAAAACTGGACAAAACTTTTCAAATGGTTCAACAGTTACAAGCATCACAACATTTCAAGTACAGTCAAGAAATAAGAATGGTTCTTAAATAAGGTGCAGATCACAATGAAAACATGCATGTAAATGGAACAACAACAAGGTGCATCATTGTGATACATGGTGAATAAGCAAAGAAGCAAAAAGTCAATGCAGTCTTCAACATGTGATAAGTATCAAGTTTTTATATCAGCAAGTTCAAAACTAGGTGCAAACAGCTTTTCCAAATGTCAAGTGGGGAATATATATGGAGCAGCTAACAGCAAGCCAATGGTCGAGACTGTTTTGGAAATAAAGCAGCACACAACAAACATGGCAGATCAACTAAAGATCGGGATAGTAATAGCATGGCCGATCACATTTAAATCAAGTTAACATGGATCAATGTACATGATGCAAAACAGGTGGTCTAACATGGCAACAAATACTCATGGAATACACATGAACATGGCATGAGAAAAATGGCAAAACAGTGAAGCAGCTAAAACACTCAGGGGTGAAGCAGTTGTCAACATAATCATGGACATGCAAATCAGGTTCAAAGGCAAATACAAAGTTCACAACAAAAATAGCATAGTATCTGTTCTTATCAAACATGATTACGGCCAAACATATTGCAAGATCAAAATTATCACTGGGTCAAGGCAGCAGCAAATTGGTTAAGGCAAGATCAAGCTCACACAATGGTGCATGGATGAACAGCTCATAAACAGGATCAACGAATCCGAGAAATAAATGAGCAATCAATCTCAAGAATGCATGGTGTAATGCCCCACCTCCGTTAAGGTCACTCACAAAGGGAATGCCTTAACTTTGATGGAGCATTTTAGTAAACAGAACAGAATATTACAAGATAGATATAAAAATAATACTTGAAAAACTTTATAACTTTATTGCAGCGGACAGAAATCAATTTGGTTACAACTTTATCAAAAACTCAAGTACATATATATCAGCCTTGTTCAAAAGCCATCAGAGTACAAAACTTTAAAATCATAATCCCCACCAAAGATGCCAGAAAAAGACAAGCCATACTTTAAGCACTTCAAGCACTCCAAGCAGGAAGAAAGATCCGGATCAAGCTAGAGTATTCCCTCCTTGAAAACCTGGGAGGGGAACGGAAGAAAAGAGGAAAAACAATAAGGGTCAGACATAAAGTCTAGCAAGCCCAGTGACTTTCAGTTATGAACAGATAATAATGTCATGGCATGCAAATAAAACTGGATGAGAGATAACAGGAAACAGGAATAAGAGATATACTTAGGTTAAACAGAAGAAACATGATGATATTACTTTTCACTTCTCTGCACTAATACTAGTATAACAGGATTAGGTGTTACCCTAATGTCTAAACAGAAACAGAAACAGAAACAGAATAATGGGCCTTTACCACCCTAACAGAAGGTACAGAAACATAATGCTAGTAATGGGCCTTTACCACCCGAACAGAGACAGAAACGGAAACAGAATAATCCCTACGGAAACAGAATGTTAGAATTAGGTGTACACTAGTAAATGGGCCCTTACCACCCGAACAGACGGAACCACGCAGAAACAGACAGGTGTTGCCACCCAACAGAAACAGACGTTACCAACAGAAACAGACAGAACTAAGTGTACCCTAAAACCCTACCCCAAGCGATCGGCTCCCTAATACATAAATACCCTGTGCCAGCCCCACAAAAGGGTGTATCACTCCCCAAAGTGGCAACCTTTAAATGACACAGACCTATTTACAGATGTCACGGCGTCTTACATCCTCAGAGGCAGACGGGGATCCTTGCACGCACATGACCCGGTTGGAACGCACCATCAACACCGCTCGCCATTATCAGAATGAACCGCTTATAATTAGTTCAGTAAGCGTGCCCGGACCCTACCTGTTGTTGGGTCAAAGTTTTGATACTAAAAAGGGTTACTGACTAATATGGGTCCCAAACAACAGATGACACAAGTATTTTTCCCTCCTAACCTTGTGCCCCCAGACTAACAGATTTCAGATTAACTTGTTTATAAGTTCAGACATACAGAGTTCAGGTCAACTAGTTCACAGATCAGAAAATCAAGTTAATAAGTTTTCAGAATAACGGATCAGACATACAGATTTAACAGATTTACAGACTTGTCTAACTTTGTACTGGGCCTACAGATCCATGAAACGGGTTTATTAATTTCATTAGTCCAGTTGGTTTAACCCTATCCACCCAACACATTTTAGACATCATATTTATCTCAGATTTTCGTTAATTAAATATTAATGCCCAGACCTCTCACATTAGACTGACAGTTTGCGGCTATTGGTTAGGCCGGTTGGTTCCGGGCAGGTTTCTGCCACAAATTGAGTCTAACCTCGGGTTTCAAGCACGTTATGACTAACTTCTCACATTAGAACCTATTGTTTGCGACCACTGGATGTGCCGGGCGGTTCCGGCTAGGATTACGCCGCAAACTCATTCTACCCTCGAGTTAGCCATGTTTATCTTTGCGGCCAATTAATTAATAATTTACCATTTATGCCCATGCCTAATATACATGTCAATTATTCATAACTATAGCCAAGTCAGATTATGTCAATAACAGACTAAATATATCAACTCAGCAGATAACAGATTTCGCAGATTAGGCGACTTAACAGATTTACCAGATTAAGCAATTTAGCAGATTTAGCATATAACAGATTAGGCATTTTCAGCAGACTTAGCAGATGACAGATTTAGCAGATGAACAGATCTAGCAGATTAGGCAATATAGCAGAACTAGCAAATTAGGCAATATAACAAATTTAGCGGATAACGGATTTAGCAGATAACAGATTTAGCAGATTATATATATCTAAAACTCTATTTACCTATCTTGCCTAATCATAGATTTAGCCTAAACTTACATGCCTAAATCAAGGTCATAATTCATAATACAATATATGCCCCAAATCTTAGCCTTAATATTCCCATTTACAGTTCATGTCAAAACTAGATTTAATATTCTAGTTTACCATTTTTGTCCTAGACTAATATGCATGTAAATCATTCTCTATCATAGCCAATTCAAATTATGCCAACATATTTATTAACTTAATTAAGCTACGCCCAATGTTTCAACAAGTTCTCTAAGTACTCATGAAATGGCCCTAGCAAAAGAAATAGGAGATAAGCACAAGAAAGAATAGGCATGAAATAATGAACCAAATACAATGATAATGGCCCCACTAGGCTCGATGTACATAACAGTGAATGGGAATAAACTAGCAAAGTTACATACTAAATATGAGATCTAGTATCATTAAGGGAATAGGCGTAAGAAACTAACTACAATAGTCATGGGCGACAAATCACAATAGTTTCTTATTCAATGTCATAGGCAATAGTCTCATAGGCGTGAATCATAGTCATAGGCAATAGTCTCATAGTCATGAATCATAGTCATAGGCAATAGTCTCATAGGCAACAGTTTCATGTCCAATTATGCATTATTCATTATTTGTCCCAAAATTTAGCGTTCGTGCATTAATCTCTTATGAGATTCGGCGTAGGCTCGTAGTAGCCTGGCTATAGAACAGAAAGAAGAAAGAGATACAGAATAAGATAGATCTAAACAGAACAGAACATACATAACCTCAGATTCAGATTTACAATTCATGCCACAATCATAATTAACGTTTATATCAGAAAATAACTGTACTTGCCTTTCGTGGCTAAAGAAAAGGATTACAAATCGAATTTGATGCAAAAACGCTGATTAATCTTCTTCGATTGTTGTTGCAGCTCTAAACTTTAATTTGAATTGTGAATGAACACTTGAGATTAGATTTTAGAGGCGGCGGCTAGGGTTTAAGAGAGAGTTTGGTAGCGTAATGGTGTCATAGACAATATTCTATGAATTAGGGTTGGGTTAATCACATATTTATAGGTGTAGAGAGTGTTTCAGAACCATTAGATCACCCTAGAAGCCATCAGGTCCGTCCAGCACATCAAAAATCGTCATTAGAACTCTCTAGAACCCTGTGCAGGTTTCTGGCTCGACATAGGCGCACTTCCCAAGTGCGCTAGTGTATTTTTGTGCTGGTGCACTTCACAAGTGCGCCAGTGCATTTCTGGTCTGTTTCCGGTTTTTCTGCCTAACTTCGTTCGTCCATATCTCCTTCATACGGTATCCGTTTTACGCAAACTCGGACTCTATCTCAAGCAGAATTTCGAGACGAACGCAATGGCGCAACCCGTTTCCCTTAATTCTTCTCCTAAAAATTAAGTATACTTTAATTTGTTACTTATACGTTCATAGAAAATACGGGGTGTTACATTCTCCCCTCCTTAAAGGATTTTGTCCCCGAAATCTTCAAGTTAAGAAGAATGTGTCCTACCATCCAATCATCCATCTACTCAACCATCATCCACAAGCATCCATTTTCCTTAGAAAACTTCTAATGTTGTATGAACATATGCAAAAGTGTGTATATGTCTCTTATCTAATGCAAAGATTAGGCGGTCTACTGATTCAGTTGACCTCCTTAATGCGAATTATGTCAGTGCCATGAGTCCAACATGTATGCAATTTTCCTATTTGATACATATCATTTCTATATGAGTGCGCAACCATTCATTCATATGCAACATCCATGTGATGAACCAATCATTTTGCATCCACAAAATTGAAAATGCACACACATCCATATGCATTATGAGAGTGTTTTCGAGCCGATCTAGTGCCTAGTGTGTGTATATTCATCCACGAGCAACCACTAGCAACCACTTGCATCCACTGGCAACCATCAAACATAACATGTCTCAAACACATGCTTACACCCATTGGTTTCTACCTAAAGTTCGAAGATTCGATCGATAGGATACAGTCGAATGATGGAAGCGAGTACAGATGAAACAAAAACTTGGTTTCCATTAGACCATGGTTGAGGGAATAATTTCCCTAAGTATTGGCCCCGAAGACCGAAACCAACATCAGATTGACACCCAGAGGATTACCCTCTTTAGACAATGTCAAAACTGGAAATCTTAACCTTATCAGAAATATTCGGATATTTACAGATTACTGGTACATATCAGATTACCGAACTAAGCATGATAAAAACCAGAATGTATACGTCCTATTTGACGCCTAACACATATATCTCTCAATCCCTAATCTATCACAAATAGATGAGTCCTAACCCTTAGGGGTTTGAGTCTACAGCGGAATCAGAAACAATACTAGTATTAAAGTGCAGAGTATCGATTACAGAATCAAAATGCCAGAATCAGAAAAAGTTTTAACTCAAAAATCAGATAAGAAATTAAACCCCCTACAGAAAGTTTACCTATTTCTAACCTATCCACTAGCCTCAAGAGTGTTCGCCTGCCCTCCAGAAGTTGGTCCTGCCCTCTGCCCTTGCCCTCGTTTCTTCGGGCAGTCCCTAGTGAAGTGTCCCATCTCACCACAGTTGAAGTGAGTGTCCTTCCTCTTTTTCTGCAATCCTTGTTCAGATGAGTCGAGCTTCCACAAGTAAAGCACCTTTTCTCCTTCTAATCTTCAGACTTTTCACCCTTCTTTTGTGTTTCCTTTTTGGCTCCTTTGTGAACCAAGTCCATATCCATGAGTTTCTCATCCTTGGGTTGTGCTCCTTAGCCAAACTCCCTCATTCTCATCTTTAATATCCGTGTGTAACACGTTGACAAGTCTCTCGAAAGCGGCCTCCATCACATGGAAAATCCTACAAAGTTCGAAAGGAAATTAGCCGTAGGTGAGCCTACTGCGTCTACAGATGGAAGTCGGGCGCTTATTTGCCCTTTGACCGGTGTTGTAGTCTTATCAAGCCTACAGAACCATGCCGCGATGAGGTTACCTCCCAGAAATCCAGGAGCCCTGGAGAAAGAAGGAAACAAAGATTCAAACAGAGGATCAAAAGATAGATATATGGCTTTTGGGGGTTATGTTTTTTTTCAAAAATAAGCTTTACTTTTGAAAATACTTCCTTTTAAAATCTTTTTGAAAATAATTTTCAAAAACTTTACCCAATCTGGTAACCTTCAGCTCTGATACCAAGTGTAACGCCCCACCTCCGTTAAGGTCACTCATAAAGGGAATGCCTTAACTTTGATGGAGCATTTTAGTAAACAGAACAGAATATTATAAGACATATATAAAAATAATACTTGAAAAACTTTATAACTTTATTGCAGCGAACAGAAATCAATTTGGTTACAACTTTATCAAAAACTCAAGTACATATATATCAGCCTTGTTCAAAAGCCATCAAAGTACAAAACTTTAAAATCATAATCCCCACCAAAGATGCCAGAAAAAGACAAGGTATACTTTAAGAACTCCAAGCAGGAAGAAAGATCCGGATCAAGCTAGAGTATTCCCTCCTTGAAAACCTGGGGGGGAACGGAAGAAAAGAGGAGAAACAACAAGGGTCAGACATAAAGTCTGGCAAGCCCAGTGACTTTCAGTTATGAACAGATAATAATGTCAAGGCATGCAAATAAAACTGGATGAGAGATAACAGGAAACAGGAATAACAGATATACTTAGGTTAAACAGAAGAAACATGATGATATTACTTTTCACTTCTCTGCACTAATACTAGTATAACAAGATTAGGTGTTACCCTAATGTCTAAACAGAAACAGAATAATGGGCCTTTACCACCCGAACAAAGACAGAAACGGAAACAGAATAATCCCTACGGAAACAGAATGTTAGAATTATGTGTACACTAGTAAATGGACCTTTACCACCCGAACAGACGGTACCACGCAGAAACAGACGGTACCAACAGAAACAGACAGAACTAAGTGTACCCTAAAACCCTACCCCAAGCGATCGACTCCCTAATACATAAATACCCTGTGCCAGCCCCATAAAAGGGTGTATCACTCCCCAAAGTGGCAACCTTTAAATGACACAGACCTATTTACAGATGTCACGGCGTCTTACATCCTTAGAGGCAGACCGGGATCCATGCACGCAAATGACCCGGTTGGAACGCACCATCAACACCGCTCGCCATTATCAGAATGAACCGCTTATAATTAGTTCAGTAAGCGTGCCCAGACCCTACCTACTGTTGGGTCAAAGTTTTGATACCAGAAAGGGTTACTAACTAATATGGGCCCCAAACAACAGATGACACAAGTATTTTTCCCTCCTAACCTTGTGCCCCAGACTAACAGATTTCAGATTAACTTGTTTACAAGTTCAGACATAAAGAGTTCAGGTCAACTAGTTCACATATCAGAAAATCAAGTTAATAAGTTTTCAGACTAACGGATCAGACATACAGATTTAACAGATTTACAGACTTGTCTAACTTTGTACTGGGCCTACAGATCCACGAAACGGGTTTATTAATTTCATTAGTCCAGTTGGTTTAACCCTATCCACCCAACACGTTTTAGACATCATATTTATCTCAGATTTTCGTTAATTAAATATTAATGCCCAGACCTCTCACATTAGATTGACAGTTTGCGGCTACTGGTTAGGCCGGTTGGTTCCGGGCAGGTTTCTGCCACAAATTGAGTCTAACCTCGGGTTTCAAGCACGTTATGACTAACTTCTCACATTAGAACCTATTGTTTGCGGCCACTGGATGTGCCGGGCGGTTCCGGGCAGGATTACGCCGCAAACTCATTCTAACATCGAGTTAGCCATGTTTATCTTTGCGGCCAATTAATTAATAATTTACCATTTATGCCCATGCCTAATATACATGTCAATTATTCATAACTATATCCAAGTCAGATTATGTCAATAACAGACTAAATATATCAACTCAGCAGATAACAGATTTCGCAGATTAGGCGACTTAACAGATTTACCAGATTAAGCAATTTAGCAGATTTAGCATATAACAGATTAGGCATTTTCAGCAGACTTAGCAGATGACAGATTTAGCAGATGAACAGATCTAGCAGATTAGGCAATATAGCAGAACTAGCAAATTAGGCAATATAACAAATTTAGCGGATAACGGATTTAGCAGATAACAGATTTAGCAGATTATATATATCTAAAACTCTATTTACCTATCTTGCCTAATCATAGATTTAGCCTAAACTTACATTCCTAAATCAAGGTCATAATTCATAATACAATATATGCCCCAAATCTTAGCCTTAATATTCCCATTTACAGTTCATGTCAAAACTAGATTTAATATTCTAGTTTACCATTTTTGTCCTAGACTAATATGCATGTAAATCATTCTCTATCATAGCCAATTCAAATTATGCCAACATATTTATTAACTTAATTAAGCTACGCCCAATGTTTCAACAAGTTCTCTAAGTACTCATGAAATGGCCCTAGCAAAAGAAATAGGAGATAAGCACAAGAAAGAATAGGCATGAAATAATGAACCAAATACAATGATAATGGCCTTACTAGGCTCGATGTACATAACAGTGAATGCGAATAAACTAGCAAAGTTACATACTAAATATGAGATCTAGTATCATTAAGGGAATAGGCGTAAGAAACTAACTACAATAGTCATGGGCGACAAATCACAATAGTTTCTTATTCAATGTCATAGGCAATAGTCTCATAGGCGTGAATCATAGTCATAGGCAATAGTCTCATAGTCATGAATCATAGTCATAGGCAATAGTCTCATAGGCACCAGTTTCATGTCCAATTATGCATTATTCATTATTTGTCCCAAAATTTAGCGTTCGTGCGTTAATCTCTTATGAGATTCGGCGCAGGCTCGTAGTAGCCTGGCTATAGAACAGAAAGAAGAAAGAGATACAGAATAAGATAGATCTAAACAGAACAGAACATACATAACCTCAGATTCAGATTTACAATTCATGCCACAATCATAATTAACGTTTATATCAGAAAATAACTGTACTTGCCTTTCGTGGCTAAAGAAAAGGATTATAAATCGAATTTGATGCAGAAACGCTGATTAATCTTCTTCGATTGTTGTTGCAGCTCTAAACTTTAATTTGAATTGTGAATGAACACTTGAGATTAGATTTTAGAGGTGGCGGCTAGGGTTTAAGAGAGAGCTTGGTAGCATAATGGTGTCATAGACAATATTCTATGAATTAGGGTTAGGTTAATCACATATTTATGGGTGTAGAGAGTGTTTCAGAACCATTAGATCACCCTAGAAGCCATCAGGTCCGTCCAGCACATCAAAAATCGTCGTTAGAACTCTCTAGAACCCTGTGCAGGTTTCTGGCTCGACATAGGCGCACTTCCCAAGTGCGCCAGTGTATTTTTGTGCTGGCGCACTTCACAAGTGCGCCAGTGCATTTCTGGCCTGTTTCCGGTTTTTCTGCCTAACTTCGTTCGTCCATATCTCCTTCATACGGTATCCGTTTTACGCAAACTCGGATTCTATCTCAAGCAGAATTTCGAGACGAACGAAATGGCACAACCCGTTTCCCTTAATTCTTCTCCTAAAAATTAAGTATACTTTAATTTGTTACTTATACGTTCACAGAAAATACGGGGTGTTACACATGGCAAGAATTCAATCAAGGTCAAAAGTTTCAATTTAATCAAGACAACAGGGGACAGATTTGTTTCCTGTTTTTATCTTCAATTCGAATGAATGATTTCCAGAAATCTAGCAAATGAATATCTGGCATCAATATTTTTATCAGTTTCAGGAAATCAATTCTAAATTGGGACAAAAGTTTTATTTTTCAAAAATCAAGCAAGAAGATTTCCAGATTTTATTCAATCAAGGCTCAACTCATTCAAGAGCAATATTAAAGTTTCAAAAATGATCAAGAATTACATATGCTCAAGTATTCAAGGCAAATCACAGTTTCAAACAGAATTCAAAGTCAAGTATGCAAGGCATGATCAAGTTTAGTATCTGTTCTTAAGCAAGAGAATTTCAAGCAGTAGTTCTATTCAAAGGAAATTCAAGTTTAATATCAGTTCTTAAGCAAAGAACTATAATCAAGTATAACAACAGTTTTATTCGGCAAAAAGCATATGTAGTATTTGTTCTTATCTAAAAGTTGGTCAAGACAGATATCAAGTGCAGTATAGCATCAGTGTCAACAAATTTGTTCAAGCACTACAACAAAATGACCCTATTACAACGGTGGAACACTGTTGTAATATACATTTTACAACGGTGGACAAACCGTCGTGTATTAAGAAGTTGTAATAGACTAATATCTTTTACAACTTTTTTGCACTGTTGCAACACCGTTGTAATATGTATATTTTAAAACTTTTTTCCACCGTTGTAATAAACTTTATTACAACAGTTATGCACCGTTGTAATAAAATATACTACAACTGTTATGCACCGTTGTGGTTGACATTTGGGTTTTCAAAAAAAAAAATCTTTTGCAACTGAAAAGAACAATACACTAAATATAGCAATACTCCATAAGCAAATCCTATATTATAGCTATTTGCAAACCAATTTTATTATAATACTCAAACATTCAGTATTACAAACAATAAGTTTTAGACAACATTGTTGTATTACAAACAATAACTCAAAATCTTCAACAAGTGCTACGATTTTTATAAGAACCGGAAATTTACATGATCCTTTGGCTTGTGAGACCTTCATGCTTAACTTGTAATGCTTGCGGAAGATCAAAGTGATATAATGTAACATGAGGCTCAATACCTGCAAGTATTGAAATATCTTAGTTTATTCATAAAATCCTTGGAACAAAACACAATTCAACTCTACATTACATCATATACATTTAATATTACCATGTGATATTTTATCAAAACATGTACTAGTTGAAGACAACAGAGAGAGAAAGAAAAAAGATATGAAAGAATAATACATACCGCCGACGATCCATGTAAATATTATATGTTATCTGGCACATGAATGTGAACGTCAATTAACTTGCAGAAATCGGAAACAGATGAGGAATAGTCCCACCTTGATAAGCTTTTAGCATTCTCCTGCCACAACAGAGCGATAATGGTAAACATTTCAACGCTTTCATCCCACCAAGAATAATAATGCACATCAAAATCTAAGGCCTTTTTAACAAATCAAAACAAAAGCTGAAGAGACAGTATAGGATATTTGGACTTTCTTATGGAACAAAAGACAGTATAGCAGCTTAGCACCTAAAGATAAGCGATAAGTATCATAATATTGGCACAAATCTGATCATAATTTGGGGAGAATGCATGGGGAAAAAAATAACCCCAGCAATGTTGGTTTGAAAAAGAAAATTTGAGGTTTGGAAGACTAGATGTTCAGAGTGATAACAGTTAATGGTCTGGATCTCTCTATGTTCATGGTAAGTGAAATCTAGTAGCATCATGCTGCACAATATAAACTCATGTCAGTCTATGACATTTATGAAGCACTAAGACTAAATTTTATGAAGCATATAACTGAAGACCAACTATACGAACAATATTGTATTTACGGCCAGGCTTGCAACACAATCATACAACAAAGATTAATTTCTGCTAAGATCATAAAGGGATAATGCTTATATTCGTGGTGACATGGCACCAATATGGCAAAATTACCCATCTTAATGGATAAATTAATCTCAAATATCACAAATGCATTTACCTTCCTGTTTGCTTCAACATATCAAGCATGTTAGTCTGAAAAACATGATCAACGACCTCAACACTAACTCCTGTTCCACTCTGTGGCATAGAACACATCCGCAACTCTAACCGTGTACTCATCCGCAAACTCTCCAAGCATGAGCCCCATCACTTCCATAGGCACACCAGCTCTACCTGCATTAACAAATAACCAATTGAATATAGTTAAGGTATTTCGCCATGTGTATCTCTGAAAAAATAACTTTAAATAAACCAAACAAAATCTCACATCATATTTTATGTTTAAGCTGCTATTTAAATTGTGTAATTGTTAAGCCAACTTAAATATAAGACAACAGACGAATATACTCATACAACTATTGCATACAATCGAATCATCAACTATAATATAGATATTTTATATGTAGTTCTTCAAAAAAAGTTATTTCTAGCAGTAAATTCCAGCTTCTACTCCAACCTTAACCCGTTTAACTTAAATACAAACCACGACCATGCTTGCCCTCATTAAAGTCGGATTGGAGCACGTAGCACCTATCACCTGCTGCGTCCACTATCGAGTCTGAAGTCATCGGCTCCGAGTCTGAAGTCATCGGCGCCTCTGATTTATCGCATCGCCTTGATTGAATCAGTCTCTAGGCTTTACAATTATCTATGCAATGAAATCTTCTAATATAGCATCTACCGTATAAAAAACTTATGATCTATCATACTTAAAACACAATCAACCCAAATAGCCTTTATGCAGTAAATACCCAATCAAACCAGCCAAAACTGCATGAAAAGTAATACCTGTCGGCCATAGTAGCAATAGTTTTGAATGCCTGGATCAAATTTCGATCGGAACTTGAGCCCTAATTCCTAAACCGCCTTAAATCGCTCTGCTTCCCGTTCGAGTTCTTCGAGATCACAGTGGACAAACCTCTGTCGTTAAGCAAAGGGTTGTTAGGCCCACCGACACGATTCAGATCCGTATCGCCCGATTCGTTTGTAAAAGTTCGCCACTCGGAGGTCTCGTCAATCGCGTGTGCTTCGAGGACGAGACCGCATTCGGAGCAGATGGTATCTCCTACCGAGTGATCGAACACCACTTTAGTGCTCGTCTTACATTCAGGGCAGAATGAGGTCGAATCGCCCATTATTTTATTTTATGGGGAGTACTTTTTGGGTTTTTTTGGTGGTTGGATAGTTTTGGTCACATGAAAAGGTGATCAATTGTAGTTTCACGAAGAATTTCTGACGAATTCTTCCATGTCTTCGAGCGGCATTAAAATGAAACAGCGAAGAGCAAAGTGATTTCCAGATTCAGGAATCTAGCAAATGAATATCTGGCATCAATATTTTTATCAGTTTCAGGAAATCAATTCTAAATTGGGACAAAAATTTTATTTTTCAAAAATCAAGCAAGAAGATTTCCAGATTTTATTCAATCAAGGCTCGACTCATTCAAGAGCAATATTAAAGTTTCAAAAATGATCAAGAATAACATATGCTCAAGTATTCAAGGCAAATCACAGTTTCAAACAGAGTTCAAAGTCAAGTATGCAAGGCATGATCAAGTTTAGCATCTGTTCTTAAGCAAGAGAATTTCAAGCAGTAGTTCTATTCAAAGGAAATTCAAGTTTAATATCAGTTCTTAAGCAAAGAACTATAATCAAGTATAACAACAGTTTTATTCAGCAAAAAGCATATGTAGTATTTGTTCTTATCTAAAAGTTGGTCAAGACAAATATCAAGTGGAGTATAGCATCAGTGTCAACAAATTTGTTCAAGGTTGAAATCGATCTAGACAAATTCAAAGTTCAAAAGTCACACGCAAAGTTCAAAATTTCCTGAATATTTGAAATATATACACAGCAGTTTTAAATTGATATAAGGAAGACCAATTCAAATTCCAAAATTAATCGAAGAAATCTATAAAGTAGTCGAAGATTTCAAAGCCCAAAATATAGGCAATATCAGACCAGTTCTAACACGAAATCAGAGAATCAATAATTCCAGAGTTTTCCAATTAACCCTATAAATAACCACCGATTCATCACAGGCTAAGCGACATCCAAGTTCAAGCACAATCAAAGAAGAAATTCCAATTTAAAATCATACCATAAAAAGGAGAGTACTTGGATCCTTCAACTCAATCAAAAGAGATCGCGACTACAAATTAAAGAACATCAGAGACGATAGAGCATCAAGGGTCTCGTGCTTCAGAGATTAAAAGTTCATCAAGTATCGAATCAATTCAGGAGATTTCAGTAAACCCTAGCAAAGCCGCCACCGTTTTTTACTTTAGAGGAAAAGAGATCAGGCTAAAGAGAAGTGGTGAAGCAATTAGGAAAGGGTCGACCTAGTTTTCATATAAAGGGGGATAACCCTATTTTAAACTCCTAAGGATTTCTAATTTTTGGTTAAAAGGGTTTTTAAATTGTTTTATTTGTTTTTTAATTTCAAATTGTAATCGAGTGAGAGTTTTCTAGTTTGTCTCTAAAACTAGGGAGACGAATTACGGGAATTGTAATTCGGGGAAATCTGGTTTCGGGGATAGAAATCAGTGCAGGGTTTTGAGCGTAGGGTTAAGAACAGTTGGGAGCGAGTGTCGCGAGTTTACAGGTGATTGTAAGCGTAGAGATTGTTTTAACTCCTAGTAGAAACCTTGGGGAATGCAGCAGTAGGCAGGGTTTTGCCGAAGCTGGGTATATCTGTGTGTTATTTATTTTTCCGTATTTATTCTGATTATTATCTGTGTTGTGATTATTTAATTATTCTGTGAAAATCTGTGATAAACCCTATTCACCCTCCCCCGCCTCTAGGGTTAATTTAGATCCTACAGCTAGAATTTGTTTGTTTGAAATCATCTGAAATTATTGATATTTTGAATTTTCACACACATCCTAAATTTGAAATTATCAAACTTGTGTGACTGGTTCATTATATCTCAAAACTTGACCTTGATTCAAGTGGTTTCAAATAAATTAATTTAATTTATGGATCATGAATATATCTCAAGCCTGATGTAAATGATCTGAAAGTACCTTTGTACTTGTCAGAAAATTTATGAAAATTCTTTGAAAAAATGGTCTTAAAACTCACTTTTATTTCATGATTGTTTGATTTAAATATATGTTTGTTTAAAATCATTTGAAATTATTGATTTATTGAATCACACACATATCTTGGATCCAAAATCTATAATCTGGAGTGATTGATTCATTAAATCCTGATATTTTCATATTTTCTTCAAATGATTTAAAATAAACTACTTTTTTCTTGAATCATGAATCATGTTTTGTGACCTTCAGAAACATCCTCTGACAAGTTTGCTGTGATATTGTTTTCTGTGCTGCCATGATACTGTCTTTGAAAAATGTTTTCAAATAACTGCTTGTTCTGTGACTGCTGCTCTGATAGTTGAAATTATTGTGCCTGATTTGTTAATTGACTGCTTGGGCTTAATGTATATTTTTTGCTGTCTGGAATATCCTTATTTGTCTCCAGTGTCGTCTTACAATCCTCATTAATAGAGACATCAAGTGATATCAGTTTAGAAGTGCTGATTTGTTTATACCCATCATGTATATATATTTCTTAATCCCTCATGTCTTGTATAGATCTTCATATCTCTCTTGTAATTGTTTTTCAATTTTAAAAGTATTTATTGATTATTCATTCAGAAATGAAATCAATATCCAAATTGAACTGTATTTATAATTCATCAAAATTATTATTAGATTTTGAAATCGTGATGAATTATGACAGCAATATATTTCACAACAAGAGGAGATTTATTTAGATTTTTATGATGGTTGAACATTTATTATATTATCTTTGAATTGGAAATTATTTCACGACCATCTCCTTTATCTATCATCATTCTGTCATCCATCATGTCTTTTATATTAATGTGGAGAGTTTAATATTTTATAAAATTCTTTTTGAATAAACAGTGGAAATATTTGTGATGGAAATGTGACTGTGTTATTATTCAGAATTAGTAAAATTGATAATTTTCAATGATCCCGGTACAGTTGGTCATATTTCATAATATAATTAATTTAGAAATATTTCACAGTCCATTTCTGTACCTACCACAATTCTATCATTCATATTGGTTGTATATACCGAGGAGTTTTCTATTTAAAGCTGAAAATGATCAAATATATAATTAATACATAATTGTGTCTCTAACCTCATTTAAAAATCCAAGCTCTGGTTATGCATGGTTATAAGACAACTTATAATTTAAGCTGCGACTGATCTCATTTAAAAATCCAAGCTCTTGTTATGCGTGGTCAGTGTGCTCTTAAATAAAAGAAAAAGAAAAGGAAAAAGGAAATAATGCGCTATAAGTTGAAATTAATCTGAAATTCTCCTTGGTGCATAAAAAACTAGCCTATCAATCCATCTTTCTAATCTGTGAAATGTGTTGATATCTTATGACGTTTTATGATTTGCTGATTGATAGGTATTGGGATTATTCGTTTTTGTCACTTAAATTGAATTATTAATTATAGTCTAAATCCATCACTGTTTTTTGAACTTCATCTTTTAAAAATTCTTTTGAAAATAATTGGAAATCATTGTTTTTTGAACTCTCTCCATTATATATAAATTTCATCGTAAATCTGTCATTCTCTACAATGTGCAGTATGCCACCTGTTCTCAGAATATTATGATTTTTGTTTGACTGATTGAGATTTATGATAACTGTGCTTCCTCTGAAGTTGAAATTATATTTATTGCTCACTTCTCATCTATATTTTAAATTCTGAATCCTTTTGATGATAACAAAAGGGGGAGAATGGATAGAGATTTTGATTTATGAGTGAATATTTTAGAAATATTTTTAATTTTGAAAATTTATATTATTTAATTCATTCATATTCACTCATGCATAGTTACAGGGGAGTTATCTGTTGTAGGGGGAGCAAATAAATAGGGGGAGTTCAACATTCACTGTCAAACACATCTATTATGCTCAAATAATGAATATTTGGTTGTTATCATCAAACAAAAAATCATATAATTGTACTTGTAATATAATATTTAAATAGAATACGACTGTACATACATTCATATATTCATACAGTATTTTATTTAAATTGAATATTCTATTTCAACATTCAAACAGTACAGCTATTTAATACTCCATTATTTAAATACATTCACAAAATACTTGTACTTGTAAATTGACTGAATAAAATAGACAAGTTTGTTTGACAACAATAATATTTTATTTCAAACGAATTTGTTTATTACAAATAACAGTACAATTCATATATACATACTTTTTCACTGTCTGACTTATATACAGTTCACTCTACACTCTTTGTACATTCATTTACATTCACTCTGTACAATTTCATTTTACACTCATTCACTGTCATTTTTCTTGTCTTGTGTTTTCTGAATGCTTCACTCTCAGTTCAGTCACTGTCTTCTGACTTCAGTCTTCTGTGTTCACTGCTCACTGTCAGTCCAGTCATCATATTCATACCTATCATATTTAGAAACACACATAGAGTATATGGAACAGAAATAATTTTCAAAATACATGTGAATATAAATTTTATTTTTAAAATTCTATTTGCCTCAGATTTCTGGTGTGTTTCTCATTATTTTTTTGACTTGATCTGATTTTCATATTCATCTGACTGTGTCTAGACAGCTTGTTATATTCACAGTGATACACTGTAAATATCACAAGGTAGACTGTATACATATATTTTGCAGGGACAGGAAAACTTGTCTGGATGGCTGCATATACACACGTGTATATGTATACACGTGTGCACTGCCTCGCCAATCCAATATGCAACTAAGGAGTAGCCACGTGGACCATCTTGACTCAGTGCAACAATATGGTCGAGGCAACTCAAAAACATAAATAAAGCAGCATAATGAATGCAAAGTCAACATACAAGCTCATGTGTCAAGCTAGGCAATTTCAAGACAAACCAGCAAGAAAATTGATCAAGCAATCAAGAAGTATGGTTCAACAGTGCACATGCATATATACATGGACAAGTGGGTGCACAAAACCAGATTCAATGCAACATGTGAATGGAAAATGGACAGTTTTACATTAATGAAAGATTCAGCTACAACAAGGTGGCAACAGCAAACATGGGTGAAACTGTATAACATGGTGGTGCAAACAGTGAAGTGAAGCAAGAAATGGAGTGCAACAAGCATGTGTACACTGAATGGTGACAAGGCAGCACTAACACAAGAAAGTCAGGTCAAGCATGGACATGGACAGCAAGTGTGCAATAGTGCATCAGGAAAGCATGGGTCAGTAGTGTCTCAAGTGAATACATATTCACAACAGCAAGGGTGCATTCATGGAAAAGAACCAATGTGTAAAACTAAATTCATATGAAAATGGCAAGGACAAAACTGCAGCTATGTTTCATAGTGAAAGTATACTGAAGCAACAGGGATCAAAATGAGCAACAACATGATTGAACAGCAGGTCAATTATGCAAGAGTATTTCCAGTTTTGTCAAATCATGTTTGACAAGTTTTTAAAACAATTTTATGGAAAGCAATAAACAGATGTTCACAAGTATGCAAAATATCGATGGCAAATGATCCTAGAAATCTGTATTCAAATTTCTGGCAACTCTTAAAGGGTTCATGGAAATTAAACATTGTCTAATCATTTATCAGAAAATCTGCATGAGACATGAATGATTCCAGTATTAATCAACATGAATGATATGGCATACACAGATTTATATCCAGATTTAATCGGTAAAGGGTTCAAATATGCAAATCATATGTTTCCAGTTTTGATTCAATCAAGGATTTCAAACAAGGCAAGAGGAATATGATCATTTTATTCCAGGAAGTCATGGCATCAATTCAAATCAGTGAATACCATTTAATTGGGACAGCAAATGGCAAGTTTTAAATTTGACAATTGTGGATAAATATATGTTTCAAAATTCAAAAGCTTTCCAGGAATTAGCTTTTTAATCAAGGCATCATTTTCAGCCAAGGAATTCAAAGAACAAACCAATCAGTTAGAAATTAAAGGCGACATTTTTTCACGTAGGAAAGCAAAAGAGGAATTCACGCAATCAGGCCAAAGTCACATAATCGAAATCAGAGATGATAGGATTCCAAAATCCTATTTTAAAACACCAACTCATCACAGGCATTATTGATCGAAGCCACAAGCATTGAATCTACAAACAAATTCAAAGAGAGAAAATTCTGAAAACTCACATTTTTCTATCTGGATTTCGATCGCCGCAATTTCCCCAAATCAGATAGCAGTCAATCGAAGAAGAAAGCAATTCGAGATTGAATCCACACGAGATTTCATCAAGCAATCGTTTTTTATTAAGGAACGAACAAGAAACCCTAGAAAATTTCCACATTGCCGCCGCTATTTTTCTTTCTAGAGAATAAAAGAGAATCGGGTCAAAGCAAAAGAGAAGGGTGCAACACAGTTTAACATGGTCAGCCATGAGCAAATAGGAAGGAGGCTGACCCTTCATAATCAAACTCCTTTATTCATTTACAAGGGTTTCTTTGTTTTTATTTTTTATTTTGTATTGTTTTTATTTTCTGTTGTAAATCGTCTGAACAGTTCTAGAGTTTGTAAAATCCAGAGGAATCCAGTTAAGGGGTTAACTGGCAGTTTACTAGAGTCCGTAAAACTAGGGGAAATCTGATCTAGGGGTTTAGATCAGTCTAGGGGTTTAGATCAGTCTAGGGTTTTGAGCATAGGGTTAGAATAGGAGCAGGGTTTGCGAGTGTACATGGTCTTGTATGCGGGATTTGTTCTATCACCTAGTAGAAACCTTAGGAATGCAGTAGTAGGCGGGGTTTTGCCGAAGCTGGGTATATCTATGTGTGATTTATTTTCTGCATTTCTGTTTCTGATATATTCTGTGATATGTTTATTATTATATATATCTCATTAGATTTTTAATTCAGTTAAAAATTGTGATAAACCCCATTCACCCCCCTCTAGGGTTAATCTATATCCAGCAAGTGCCACCAGCGAGCACTAAGTTTTCTTGCTACTAACATCATGTTTTAACAGTTGTCCTATAAGAGCATTCCCAACCCAAGGTTGGGTTGGGTTCCATCCGACCCCCAACAAGGGATCGGTTTGAGGCTTTGAGGTTGCTTTGACAACCCCAGAGGTTTCCAGAGCAACCATTTGTTTGTTGGGCAACCCTGCCCTTAGCCAGCTTTTAATAAGCTGGCTTAGGGTGTCGTCTTTAATAAAGCTAGCTTAGGGTGTCGTCTTTAATAAAGTCGGTTAGTCAACAGTCATAAAAATGACCGTTGCACTTAGCCGACTTTATTAAAGTCGGCTAAGGGGGGAACAGAGCAACGGTCATAAAATATGACTGCTGCCCTTAGCCGGCTAAGGTTGCCCTCCTGCAACAGTCATTTTTATGACCGTTTCTCCTCCCCTCCTTCTCTTATACACACACACACATACACATATACAAATACATATATCAGTTTCGTATATACAACAATTCAAAACTTATTATAAATCTTTATAGTTTTTTTCATATAGAAAAACATAAATTAACAACAATGTCAAAACAACAGAAAGGAAAAACTGTTGCACCACCTCGTTATGATAATCAAAACCCAACTCAACGTAGTCAAAACTAGCAACAATCTCAGCAAAATCAAAACCAATATTGGCCTCATTATGGAATCAATTCGTATCAACCTCCGCAGAATTCGAATTACTACAATTCCCAACAGAATTCAAACTAGTCCCAAAATTCGAATTACTTTTAACATTCTTCATTCTAACAAAATTGCAGTTTTGAGCAATAGTATGTATCCTCTAATAACCATCATCAAAGATAGGCTCCTTACCCATCTCAGAATTTGAGTAGAAACCTGAATAATCAATTCGGGTATAGCGATTGGGGAATTGAAGAAACACAGTTTGAAAATGAAGATGCTGCAGAAGAAGATAACAGTAATACAAATATGCTTTCAATGCGATAAAATCGGCCTCCATCTTCTGGAATCAACATAAATGAATTTCGTATCAAGGAGTTTGGATTGCAAGCTCTTGTTTCTATGAAACCTCATAAATGGAATTGGACGAGCAAACTGAGCTTTCTTATTGTTGGGTTGAGTGTTCAAAAGACAAGAGTAAAGGTACAAGCCAAACCGAAAACTCATTTTGGAATTCTGTTTGCAATTTATTCAACGAACGCCCTTCAAACTCACTTCCAACCCAAATATCACAGAAATACGAATCATTATTTATAAAGAAGAAAAAGGTAGAAGAACAAAAATAACAATACAGAATCTCACATCGCAGCGAAACAAAATATAATATATATATCATCTTTTGAAGTACAATTTTTTATATATATACATATCATAATCAAAGTACAACACTTACAACACGGCGGAAAAACAATAACTAAATAACGTTGAAGCTCCTGCTCCAAGCTCCTTTAGGTAAATCTGTAAAATCCTGAACTACTTGACTGCCCGTACAAATTTGGGCGCCCAAGAGTTTAGGTAAAACAAAACAAAATAAACTCTGGGTCAGTCATCGGACTGGTATGAGTAAACAATTTAAAATAGTTTGAGAAAATAAACGATATCTCATAAGACCACGCCGTATAACACGGAATGGGTTTTTCCCTTATGAGAATCCAAAACACTTAATTTAACTTTCAAATTCCTTTTGAAAGAAACGATAATCTTTATATTAAAACTCTTTTGATATTGTAATAGTGTCTAAATCAAATAAATATCAATCCAGTGGAATGTTTGCATCCCACGTTCCACATATATATAATATACAATCAAAACCGCGATCACTTATTGGGTAATAATTTCCAACTATGACAAGGTATGGAACCACCTTCCGATAGCGTATCTCTAGAGGAGAATACATTGTGTTCTGTAATTTTATGTATTGATAAGGAAATTTCCATAAGCGTTGATTTTGAAGCTCAAATTAGATGATTCTTTTTCTAAAGTCGAGCTAAGAAAATTGTCTTCTGCTATTATGTTCATGTTTTATCAGATTTTAGGTTTTAAAGGAGCAAATCAACTAAATAAGTTGTAGTCCTGAGTTCTATTGCTAAGTTTTGTGTAGTTTCTATTGAGTTGCTTTTGGATTTAATGATTTCGTGCACGTGCTTATAAATTGGTTTCAAAAAGAATTTTTGATTTAAAACTGATTTTTAAATAAATATTTTATAAAACGATTTTATAAAATATATTTACTTCCAAAAGTTATTTTCAAATAATTAATAATCTCTATTTTAGAGGAATTTCCAAGATATAGTTTCCAAAACGTTTTCGAAAATCATTTTTAACTCGTTTTTCTCAAAGTGAATATTTTTCTATAAATCCACACATTTTTGAACTCTTTGAGTGAATGAGAAAGTGACTTAAATGATTCAGTAAAATATGTTGCAGGGGACACATGCGTTAACTATATAGGTTAATTTCAGACTTGTTTGACTGAAGTAACACGAGAGTGAAATTAACTGATATACAATAAATGGATAAGTGAGGACAGGTGGTACGAGATGCATTGTTATCTCTGTTTGGGTTACTATTTGGAAGTTTGTGACACTTTATATTGGGCTTTGGGAATGTGAATATTGCCAATATTAGGCTTTTGGGCCATTTGTGGACCATTCAAGTTATGTGTTGAACATTCAAACAATATGTGTTGGGCCTTATAGTCATGTGTTGGGCATCAAATTTATGGGGAAGTACTTCGCAGACTTCAACCATATGTTGTAATGCATATGCGGCGTAGCTTATGCTTGTCATTTGTTGGAATGCATTTTTTTGTTTTCTAGGTTTCATTATTTTTTATTTATAAAAATTAACGATTCCATATATTTTCGCCATTATGTTGGATGTTGAAATTTTATACCTAGACTTAGAATTATTTGATGAATAAAATATGCTGATTACATTTTTATGTTTTGAACTCCTAAAACAAGTGTTTATGTTAAGAATTTGATGGTTTTCATCTTGTTGTTTATAGGTGGCTTGAGATTTTATATGCTTCATCCTTAGAGCTTTGCAATTTGTTATCGACTGAAATTATATTTTATTGTTATTATCATATGCATGAGAACTTTTTTGTTGGTTTTTTGAAAAATTATCTCATGTATATCATGTCGTTTGAGATTTTGGTGTTCCTCCTCTATCAAGAAGATTATCATTTATGTGTGATTTATTTCTTTTATCATGTACTAACTACCTTGTTTAAGTTAGATTGACCCATTTATTTTATGTACTCGGGTCCAACAAAGTTATTTCATGATAGTTATCCATAGCATGATTCAACTATGCTTTGCTTCCTCTTTGGACTATCTTCTTGTTGTAGCTAGTGTGTAATTTGCTTATGTTGTACTTTGATGTATTTTTTTGTTGGACTTGTTTGTATATGTGGTTCCTACAAACCACTTATTTATGTAGCACCTATCATTTTGAACTTCCATTTTTGTTTATATGTGTATTCTACTATATGATCTAAGATATTTGACGTTATTATATACTGCTCTGAATAGATCCTTAGCCACCATAGTGTTATGTTAAACCTGAATCAGATATGTTGATCCATATAAGAAAAAAAAATTAAAGCATATAATCTACGTATTTGATACTCGTTTAAGACAAAGCTCACAGACGGTCGCTCCTAGCCAGCCCTATTCTCAGTAATGCTCTTTGTCATGTAGGTCTCAATGTGGAGTGTCATAGTAAGCATCCAGGTGGTATATGACTCAGTAAGGTGAAACTAGGGTTGTTGATGATCATGGTGAAGATAGTGGCTCAATCATGTCTTGTGTGATAAGGAAGTTACAACATGGTCAAGTTGTGGTTACTCGATCAGAGACTTATGTCGAGAGTAGGATTAAAGTGGGTAGCCTAGTGTGGAACAAGGGTACGGATAATGGACTGATAAGGCTTATGTCAAAATTGTGTGCACTTAAAGCCCCACAAAATTTCTTGCTATAGCTCGTTGTACTCTTCAACCACTATGTTATTTCAGTTGAGCACTAATGAACAATAGATCTGCTTCAATCCCTTTTATTTTTCGCTACACACATTATATCAAGGTTTTAGCTCCGACTTTAGTAATATATATATAGGTTAATTTGATTGGTTATCTTTTAGAACAAATCAAAAAAGTTAGTGTTAGAGCAAATTTTACGGCAAAAATACCAAATCCAATGTGCGTAACCGTAATGCTCTTTGATTCCATTATATAAGATTAATCAATATTAGTTTTTCCTACAATAATGATATGAGAATTATAACTAATTGATTTTAAATGTTTTATTTTACATCTAAGAATGTTTCTGCACCTTATTTATATCTTTGCTATGGGTATTTGCATCGTAAACGTTATGGAACCACTAAGAGATTATATTGCATAAACATCAACGTTGATCAAGGGTGTGAGATATGAAACCAACAGGAAGAATCATTGATTCGTCCGTTTTTCGAATGTGACTTGTCATATGCGGTCTGGGCTGCAATCAACTCATTTCTACTTGGCTACATACCCATATTACACTCTTTTTTCGAATATTGGTAGCATAACCCCTCTGATTCGAAACTCAATTCCCTGGTGGCTTTCTTCTCCTGGAGAATCTGGTTGGAGAGAAATGCATACGTCTTCAATATACCCAAGAAGCTCTTTGTGGAAGTATGTAATCATATTCTTTACCTTTTTGAACCGTGGTCAGGCACTAGAAGGCATGCTCGCTTTAGGCTTTCGCTTCCAAGACCACTGTCTCCAAGCACCCATGGCAGCAACACTTTGTTCCCTTTCTGATGATCTGCTCTTTTTTCTTTGGTTCCTGGTCACATGTGATATATTATATGGGTTGTAATCCCTAGAATGATGTGTACTGTTTTTTGTTAGTTGTATGCTTCTATGTATTTTGGCAAACTTGAAGGACACATATGTCGATTTCTATGCCACTGGTTGGGTCAGTCAACCATATTGTATATCTATTATATATATATACATATATATACATATACATATACATATATATATATATATATATATATATATATGACTAATCGGCTGTGTAGCACCACGCTACACACCCGTCTTGCTCCAAAAAAAAAAGATTCAATTGCATTGATGTAGAATAGAAGAGTGAAAAAACTTTAAAAATTTAGAATTTCAAGGAATCATTGATAACTCTAAGTGTTCTTGTTATACTCGAAACATGGGTATAATGAGTGAGAATGCCTACTACACCATAGTCTGCTTCTCCCCTGAATTGGCTTCAATAAAAACAAAGTGCTTTGTGGATTGGTAGCTTCGAAGATTATTTCGAAGTAAGCAGTTTGAAGAGAGATCATAACACAACGCTTTAAAGCAATCTACTTCAAATCATTCACATCACATTAATACCATACCAGGAAGTACTTGAAGTAGGTATGATAGCTTTGCATCTTTTAAGCAAAAAAGAAAACTTCTCTATAAATCAAGGATAATTAATAATGCTTCAAGTAACTCGCAGTAGGGGCCAGTCTTCAACGATAGGGACCAAGCATCTCATTAATAAGTTGAAGTTTGAAGCAAGTTGGTTCGAACCACAAGTGGCTTCACATCGGCATTGGCTTAGCCTCAAAAAGTGGTTTGCATCATAATAGTATTTGGTTTTCTTCAAAGCAGAGACGTCTTTTCGAAACCAAGATACTTGAAGCCAAATTCTCAAAAGGCAGAGCTTTTGAAGCAAATTTTCTTGAATCCAATTCCCCTTGAAGCCATGCCTTTGATGAAAAATTATCCAGAGAAAAGCCATTTCTAGAGTAGTATCAAAGCACATTCGAAGCCTGTCAGATCAATAAAAGTATGCTTCTTCATAACCAAAATATTCGAAGCCAGTCCTTTCGGAACAAGTCAAGACCTTCGATACCTGTTCCTTCAAAGAAGTCCTTTCATAAGAAGAGTAAATTCATTCCAAGGACAAAATTTATGAAGTAGAATACTTAGGAGTCGTATTACTTCAAATTAGAAGCTCATGAAACAAAGGTTTTAAAGACAAATTCTTCAAATCCAGCTATGTCGGAGCCAAAAGCCTTTAAAACCAATCCTTTTGAATTGCCTATTCGAAGTTGTTCCATCCTATTTGTAGCAACTCCTGACCCCCAACTATAAATAGAGGCGGGATGACACCAAAAAGGTGGCTAACCATTTCATTATATCAAATCTCTACTTTCTTTCATCTAAAACCAAAAATCAATTTGGGATATTTTATTAAGAACAACTTTGAAATAGTACTTCGTCATTTGAATGAATTTTGGAAGTGGCATAACATACGAAATGAGATTATAATACTTTGTATTAACCAAGCATATTAATAAATAAGAACTTTTGTGATTTTTAACTGACCTTGCAAACTACCTACTTGGACAATATGACTGTTGAATTGATATATTCTTATGCATAAAAGATTATTTAGAATTCCTTCGAATAAAATTGAATCGAATTATATTAAACTACCCCAATTTCATTAAAAACACTCTCTTTTTTCTCTATTAGCTTCAAATCGAAGCATGTAAAGAGAATGTACAAGGAATTTTGAGTTGGCTCTATTCCCTTGAAGAATGCTTATGGCTTCCAGCCTGATTCTTACCCCTTCGAAGCAGTCTGGATGGCTTTGAACTAACTTCTAATTCTATTGAAGCACTATTTTGGCTTCAAAGCTATCTTCTACCAATTAAATAGTTTACTTGATTTAGGCTTTCTTATTTGGCTTCAAGTCAAGCACAAGACCTCACTCATTTGACCTCACAAAGAACGTTTGCAATGTGAGACCATTTTTTTAATCTAACATTTTCGACATTAGAAGGAGGGGTCGAACCTCCGAACTTATTGGATGCCCCAAATTTGCATAACTAGGATTTAAAGGATTATTGCACCATGTATACTTATTATCTCCAATTCCAACCTTATTTCTCAAGGACTAGGACACTGTTTGAACGAGGGTCCTCTAAATCAAGGATGTATCATTAATTTATCAGGATGAAAATATGAGAGAGCCTTTGGATATGCAAAGGCAATGGTCAATCAAGCCAAATAAGGAAGGTACATTTCTTGCTATGAAACCATAAAGAATGTTCGAGCATATAAAGAGCAAATTATTTGGACGATAGCCTTGCGCATCATAGAACAAAAGAAGAGAGTCGTGTTTCCTTATGATATGGAAAAATGGAGCATCGATCCATTTCATATGGGCCCAACCCCCCATTCTTTCATTAAAAAAATCAGCTTAGTGAGGATGATTCTTTCCTAAAGATAAAGAAAGAAGTTTAATTCACTACAACATATTTTGCTTTTAATAGCACGTGAAAAACGCTATAATAGGCTCCCATAGCATTAGTGACGACGCTATACAACTACATGTTATAGTAGCCCTATTATATCTTATAGCTCAAATCTAAACGCTATAGTATTATACATTTTATAGCGCACATTCACCACCATGAAATGTTTTACATAGCATTCAGATCTTGCAATTATATTTGCTTACTGAAATCTCAGCTAAATTTTATATAGCATTATAAATATTTTCATAGCTCATGTTCTTTGATATGAAAAATATTTTTCATAGCATTAGCTTTATTTACATAGCTCGTATTCAGTGATCTGAAAAGTTATCCACACGATTTAATAGCATTTCACATTTTGATTCCATAAGTGGAGTTTTCCACTATGAATATTTGTAGTATATATAGCGTTATCAGTGTTTTTTAGCACACATTCAATGATATAAAAGTTTTTCCACACTATTTAATTTTTTACATAGCATTCACCTTATATTTTCATAAGAGCAATTTTCCGCTATTAATATTTTTAATATATAGCAACATCAACTATGATCTTTATATAGCAAATCTCTTATTAAATTTGTACACAGTTTAAACAATTAAGCAGTAAATTCACAACACAAAACTGTCAATAGCAAAATTTTAATACCAAAAGCATATTTGATTTCAATTACAAAGTCAAAATTAAAAAGCCTACATATAAATATAGAAATAAGTCAATTAACATATGAACTGTTCAGACATCGTTTCAAAACAAGATTACATGAAAAATCACTTAGTCTTCAGCTTGTAAGCTCGTCCAACTTCTAGAACCTGCAATTCACAAGCACACAAATTATAGTTCTATTAAAATAAAATACACGAAACACAATTAAAATGCAAAAAATGAAACAGTCTTATATGTCGTCTCAAATAGTTCATAACAAATAGAAAATATGCTGCAAGTAGTAATCAAGTAATATAGGCTTTTGGTATAACAAAAATATGCAGAAACTGTTGTTCACCATTACTGATCCTCTGCAGAAACTGTAGAAAGTGTCGTTCACCATTACATAAAATGAAACGGTCAGATTATTATAAATCCGACCACATTCGGTACCACTGCATCATTACTTTTGTTTAAATTTTAAAACCCATGACCACCCAGCTATCATTACAGCAGCTAAAACAAATAATATACCCCCTTTAAATTAAACAGGCAGTTATGACAATTCTTAAACAAACTATTATATTTGGTTGTCAATTTTCATTAAGCAACAAGTATATAATTCAAAAGCATATGGTTCCTTTTTTCTATTTCAATAAAATTTATTTTATTTACTGAATAATTCAACATTTCCCTCTGGTGCTTCTTGTACTTATTTAACAAAATATCTACCACATTAGATTGTATACATCAACAATTTTTTTTCATTAAAACACGTTTATAGCTATTAGAGAGTAGATAAACTCAAAAATAAGTTTCATACAAAAATTTGCTAACAGGCCTAAAGTACTTCAGTGTACTAACAATTAAAACTTGTTAAAGGCCTGAACCTTACCTTCCTTACTAACAATGAAAAGGATAACCATGTTTTGTTAGCTACCTTTTCACGTCTACATTTTCCTATAAGCCTCCATCTCCCTCATCGATCATGCAAAGTAACGGACTATATATAAATGAATATAACTAAAGTTTATAAGGTATTGTTTGCAACAAAAACCATATTATAACTCCATATGACATTTTTGTAGCATAATCTTAAAAGCTCAAAATTACATAATAACTTCAAGCTGACATTGTCCAATGACTTTGGGTTTGGTATTTTTGAGTTTTAATCCATCAAACAGTGAGCTTAACATTATTGATTTTACTCGAGTTATTTTCTTTGGTTGGAAGAACATTTACGTCAGCACTAAATTAAATATGTAGTTTGAAATTAAGTAAGATAATTACCTTTATTTATGTGTAGATTCAAGTTCAAAAGTCCTCAATTGTAGTCCACCAAAGTTAATGCAGGGGTCCACTGATGACCCCAATATCCAATCTCAATTTAATTTAAAGAATAAGTGAACAATACATAAATTGTGAGAACTCATGGATACCATGAAGAAGGTTTACATATTTTCATATCTGCATTAGGCATGCATAAAAAAATAAGTATTAAATCATGTAGTATATGCTGAATGCAAGAAAAAGGTTTACCAAATGCATATAAGTCCAGCTACTGTTCAGTCTCTCTATATCCAGGGTATTAGGACTCCTCACTAATTTTCTTAACTTCAAAAAGTCCAACACCAGGTCGAACATCAAATTGTTGAAGCTCATCAAGTCTGTTAACAAATACCGCTCCACATGTCTTTGCAATTCAATGTTGTTGGTATTTCTCAATCTTCGAAATGCATTAATCCCTGCCTTACTAAAACAATGACTCGCAAGGTTGGTATTATCAGAATCTCACTTGGTAGAAAATAAGTTGCAACATTTGTGTTTCAGAACTCCAACTTTAAAAAAGTCTTTGATATTAGAGAACTGGCCGAGAATATCCCCCCGTATAGAAATAGAAGTGTCTAATCGGTGAACATTAATCTCCTTAATTGATACCTCTATATAATTTAGGCGCGAAGATTTTACTTTGTACCCTTTCAATACTTCGCACCGCTTCGTGTCATGGTAGCTTGTCAGAGGAACCTGTATCTATTGTAATATCAACCTTAAATTGTGAAAAAGTATTATCAATCTTAAACTAACATTAGTTTAAGTATAGTTATAAAGAGGACAAAGGTAAATGGCGCAACTAAAATGATATTTTGAATTAGCGTGCTTTGAAGAATTTTGTAAAAAGTATTATACTACATATATGATGCGTGTTCATTGTGGTATAAATAAAACTAATATTTAAGGACATAATGAGAAAAGCACTATTTGGTAAATAATCACTCTGAAGTGAAATGAATTTACGTGTACATCAGAATGGGTGGATGCATATTATGAAGTATAAAATAGTATGTTCTAAGTACCAAAAAGATGGAAATGGTTCTTCAAGCAACCTGATGAACTGCAAGTGCGATCATTACATGTGTTCATGCTTCCTGGAAAAATGTTTGAACCTTTTCTCCCGTAAAAGCAACTTGTGTTTTGCAAAGGACTGGAGATAGAGCTGCAGACATTGAAATGCAGAACAAAATAAAATTTTAATATCATAATAATATATTAAATCATTAATGAACAAAAAGTAGTAAAGATGATACTCAAATGTGTGTCCAAAATCAAATACAAGTAGGGAAGTGGCAGGCAAAATAGATACTAAAGCAGGAAACTTTAAATTGAGAAAAAAATGAAAGTTCAATAGAATGCTAACTAAATCAACGATTTAAAGAGAGAACCGGACCAATAAAGAAGAAAAAAAACGTTGGTTAAAAACTTGAGTTAATGCTATAAATGTGGATTGTGAATATCAGAAACCCGTTATATGTAGCTTCAAGCATAAGTTACAAACTAACACCGACTTTGATCATTGTGTTCAATTTTAAAGCCTGTGTAGATTGAAACTACGAAAGAAGCATGCATGCATACGTTCATTGCTCGGAACAGTAGGTCATAACATCAACATCAATGCATAAAACTTGAAATTCATCACACATATCAATCATCATAAAAAGAATATAATACAATATAGAGCAGTATGAAAATACCAGTGTGTAGAAACATTATAGCAAAGTACGAAAACGGAAGCAAACCGTGAAAATTGTTATTTATCAAGTCTTAAACTAATCTATTTTTAATGATGTAAACTATAATAAATTAAGTGGTAACATTGATGGTTACTTATGTCAAATATTATAACCAAAAGAAATTGGAGCATAAACAAATTTCTTACAATCATGATTTTATAAAATCAAGGAATCTATGTGGCTGCAGATTCCGACAGGCATCCGAAAACTAGACCAATAAATTTTCGCATAAGACAATAGGTATAACTTTACCTCAAATTCAGACAAAGAACATTGCTTAGGAGTGAATATCAATCACCAACATGATCTGCTTTATGTAAGGACGCATGTTTACAGCCAGTGTGAAGTCATAATAATGTAACGTAGGAAAGAGTGGATATCATAATACGAATGAAAGCAGAGGAAAGTCGTAATGATAATCATACAGACTTAAATATAGGTACAAAACTGCAATCCATAAATGTTGGTTAAAATTGAAATATGAAGGGTGGCCATCCAAGGGAACCTCAAATGATATACGTGTAGTTAAAAAGTGTAAATGTTACTCAATCACTTATCAATCATATAAAGGATTAGAAATACCTGAACTATAAAGGCGAACTATACAAGCTTGATATTTTTGAAAAAAAAACTATTGTGAGCCATTTTCAATTTTGACTTTGAATAACTTTTAGTCGATTCATACATCATTTGACATAAACTTTAGTATGCTCTCTACGCATTATTTTTCTGCCCTTTTATGTACCGTATATTTCCAAAAAAAATCAACAATATTTTTATCCTTAATTTCATTTAAAAAAAAACACCATGCATATAAACAAACTAAGGAGTACACAAAAGATTCTTGGTGAAAACAAATTGAATTTATTCACACTGATACTTAATGTGATATTAACAGCTATGTACATCCTCAACGAATTCAACTAAAATAGAATGACTGAACAGGGGCTACCAACATATCGTATGTGTAATATGCATAAGTATAGGAGAACAGAGATGATAGACTTGAGAACCAAAATATTTAAGGAAAGGGAACGCGCGAAAAAGATAAATAGTGAGAACCAACATATCATATGTGCAATAATTTAATGATCCCGCTTTTTCTATCATCAACGTTAAAATAGTGGAACATTCTAACGTATAGCATAATTTTTTTGTTATTTTATTTGCTTCTTTATATAGCACAATTTATGCATTATTTTATTTTCTTTAATTATTTTATTATAGCACCTTAATGTAAGCTGTGATATAATGTTATGTATATCATATTTTCTTTTAGTGGTTTCAAGCTAAAAGGATTTTTTTTGAGCAAGAAATAGTGAGAGACGTTGAAAGGGTAGCTACCAAATGGAAAAACATTCTTGATCAATTTTGTAAGTATCCATCCTATTCTTAAAGGAAAACTATTGAGGAAAAGTTTAGCATTCTCACAAAGAGGAAGAAACTCTCTGAAAAGAAGAAATCTGTTAAGAATCATCATCCTTTAACATGGCTTCCAATAACTACAACATATGAGAACGTATTATTTTGACTAAGATCAACTCAATTATTGGCTCTCAATGAAAAGTGTCCCTAGAACAAAATGAACCTTTGTGGAAGCTACTGCCATTTTCACCAAGAAAATGGCCATGACGCCGGCAATTATCGAGCATTTCAGCAAAGTATCAACCATTTTCTAAGACAAGGGAAGCTCAACGAATTCATCACCAAAAAATATGTTATGTCATCAACTATTCTTAACAAAGACAAGTATTTATTAGATTTCACAAATGGAATAATTTATTATTGTTTGGTTAACCTTTGAGCGGGTCTTAATCTGGGTCAGTTTACCTTGACAAAAAATGATTTCTTTTCAGTTTAACTAGATAAGTTAACCATGAGAAGATTCAATTCTGGTTAAATTTACCTTGAGCATGATTAACTTTTAGTCGATTTTCTTTGATAAAGCGAAAGTAAATGGCTTATCTTGAGTAATTCTGGTCGGCTTCAACTTTGAGTGGGTTTAACAGGTCTAGTCTAGTGAATTTTCCATGAAGAAATATAGTCAGCTTTTCCTTAAGCAGGCTAGGTCGATAGCCTAATGAATTTTCCTTAAGTTGATCTGGTCAGTTTAGTCTAATGACTTTACCCTAAAAAAATATAGTTATATTTTCCTTTAGCACATTGGGTCAGCTCCGTTGGAAAGATTTTTTTCTTGGATTACTAAAAGCTTTCACTTGAGTGATCTCTCTAGGTGCGCTATCCGGTAAAATACTAAATTACTAAAGAAAGTAAACATCGAAATTAAAATATGGTAATCATTTCTCCAAATCTAAGTAACAAGTCCATAAATTCTTCAAATCACTAAGACACTTTTTTCAGAATTATAAGAGAAAACCTTTGACCTTTTTTAAGGCAAAGCCCTAGTCCATTCAGTCACCTCCAAGAGAGAAGAAACCTATGATTCTGTTTCAAGATAATGAGCCTTCAATGCCATTAAATGCCTTAATGGAGCACCTCCTAGCATGGAAGCCCTTAATTAGTGTTAATGCAAAGCCCTGGCGCATCGAGGCACCTCTTAGAGGGAGGAAAACACTCTTAAGGTAATGAGCCTTCAACGCCGCTATACATCTCACCACACCACCGCGTGGAAGACATGAGGGAACCCCTGACTCATGTCAAGGCAAATCCTTGGTCTATTCAAAAATCTCCAAGCGGGAGCCAAAATATCAAATAAAAAACTTTTGGTTCATAAAATCATTTCCTTTAATAAAAGGTTTTTGGAAGTCAAATAATTTCCCTAGATAACATGTTTTCGGAAGTCAAATCATTTCTACAAATAAAAGGTTTTTGGAAGCCAAATCATTTCCCCAGATAAAGGGTTTCTCGATCATTAAATAATTCTTTTGGATAAAAGGTTTCTGTACTCTCAAATTATTCTTCTAAATAAAAGGTTTCTAGATCGTCAAATTATTCTTTTATATGAAAGGTTTTTGGATCATCAAATCAATCTTCCATATAAGATATTTCTAGATCATTGGGTCATTCTTTCAGACAACAATTTCTAGATCATTAAATTATTCTACCGAACAAGAGGTTCCCGATCTATTATTTTATAACACCAGATGAAGGTTTCTGAGCCATTATGCTATAATAATGTATGAAGGTTTCCCAGCCAATTAATGCATTATATCAAATAAAATTTTAAAGCAAGGTCATGCTAAGTAAAGGGTTTTGGTTCGTGAATCTACCAGATACATGATTCTAGTTCATCAATTTACCAGATAAAGGATTCTGGTCCATCTATCTATCAAAGGGTTATGGTTCATCAATTTGTTACACCAAACAATGATTTCTAAATTACCAGGTTTACTGTACAACATAAATTTTTCTAGCTCAATAGTCTATAGACGAAAGTGTCTTGCAATCAGTTCGTCATCATCAAATAAAAATGCAGGTTTGAGAAATTTACAAGTATTAATCATGCACGGTGAAGGTATTTAAATTGCAAGGCAAATTAAACACAAGCAACTATAAGTGAAAATAATATCAGAAAGGCTTAGATTACGGCAATTAAAGTTCACAATTGTAACAACGTTCATGACTCAAATGATAGTAATGGCGAAGACAATAAGTAAAGTCCAAAAGGCCTATTATTACTAGACAAAAAAGCAATAGTACTATGTTACACGCACTAGGTATGACTTAACATCATATATACGTTTACAAATAACTATATGTACCAAAAATTAATTGAGAAGTTCCTTAGCAGACTTTATTAAATTCATAACATTTGGAGAAGAGTCCATAATATGTAGAATATCTGCAGAGAGAACCTACTTCATCTTTTTTTCTTTCTTCCTTGTATGATCTTCATCATCAATGAAAGAAATTTGAACGTCCATGGAAATTTTAAGGGCTTTAACCATTAATGACCTTTGATTTTTGCTTTAAGCCATTCGATTTTTTGCTCATGAGATGAAAAGCATAGAATTTGGCGTGCTCCATAAAAAAGTTTTGCAATGACCTAGAAATTATTTTAATTTTGTTTAAAATGTTTTGCTGAATTTAATGGGAATTAGTATGGTTTTGGGTCTATGTGCATACATGTGTGTGTGTGTGCATGTGTACAACAAGGTTATGCACAAGGCAGAACCATGTATTCCAGGAAAGTAATATGGTGTGAACACATACCTATTTCCTATTGAAATAAAATAAATGATCTGTTTAATAAATAATGTAGATAAGAATCTTTTATATATATATATATATGTATGTATACACACACACACACACATATATATATATATACATACATACATACATATATATATATATAGGGGTCGGCTATTTGGACACAAAATTAAACACAAAGCCTCCACCGTTGGATTTGTTTGTCTTTATGTGGAGAGTGGAATTCATGGGAGGATCCAATGGTTGAAATTCATTGTGTGCAATTTTGTGTCATCGTTTTGTGTCTAAATAGACTTCCCCATATATATATATATATATATGTATATATGTATGTACGCAAGTAGAAAGAGAATATATACAAGTCTAAAAATGTGTATATGCAGATTTAGAAAAGAATTATATTATATTCAAAACACCAATTTTGTCATGACATGGTATGAAGGGGGAAAATGATTT
This sequence comes from Allium sativum, assembly GCA_030737875.1. NCBI lineage: Eukaryota > Viridiplantae > Streptophyta > Magnoliopsida > Asparagales > Amaryllidaceae > Allium > Allium sativum. The sequence continues at coordinate 932,631,876 of CM060912.1, read as the reverse complement.
AAATAAAAACAGTTATCTTTATCTCTGAAAAGCAATTCAGATTTTTTTCTAGCAACTTTTTACCCCAGGTATCAAAAAGAAAATGTGTCAAAATAATGTGAGCAATATTCACACAAATGGTATGATTTATGGAAGGTAAAACTGACTTTATGTAACACAAAACCCAAGGAATCAAAACAATATAAGTTGGGGGTATACATGTAGAATTTGGTTGCCTAGAAAACCAAGAAAAAAATCACATAGCATATTTGAATACAAGGGAGAAAGGCTTAGGGAATAAGGAAAAGTTTTCTGGTTTTTAGCATAGAAGTAGAAGGTTTTTGGTGAGCAGTCTCACTCATAATGATTGGCATTAAGTCCTAAAATAAAGAGGCAGCAAATATCTTTTATATCCAGTAAATTCTTTGTTTTAAATTATGGGTTAAATCCTCTGTTAAGTCTTATGTAAGGATGTTCTTATGAATTGCTTGATTTTATAACATGGGTTTAAGTTCTTTTCTTAAATGTATTCAAGCTGTTCCGATTTACTAAATAAATGTGTTTTGAAATCTCAAACTGTTTATGCAAATGATATTGATATATAGCAAACCCTCTTGAAAAGAAAATATGGGATGCAATATACTTATGTATAGGTGCTGAGGCTCAATGTTCAATGATCAGGAGTGCAATAGAATTTTCTAGGTGCTGAATCTTGTCAAATGCTAAAAGTTATGTCTCAGTTGGGTTTTGAAGTCTTTGAAACCAGCCTATTCATAGTGGCATAAACCACCAAATATACTCCCGAAAAGCCAAATACTAGTATGAGATGCAAAAGTGTAACGTCCCAGATTTTTCTGCCATTTTAATTTGAATATTTAAGTCTGTTTAAATATTATATTGGGGATATAATGCATTTTTAATCGAATTTATTTATTTAAAATAAAGTTCAAATATATATATAAATTAATTAAAACGAGCTCGAAATGATGGGGTAGTTCGTAATTTTCGATTTGAACTTTAACTGAATATACAGGATCTGATATAAGTCGGATTTCTGCGAAACAAGAAACGATGGAATCATGTTGATGATGATTTTCATATGAAAGAGAAAAAATCCAGATTTTCGTGTTATAATTTGTTAACTATGGCCAAATCAAATTTTAAAATAATCGCTATGGAATCGTTTTTAAATTATAACGATTTATTTTAAAAGGATTTTATATAAATGGAATATCGTTTAAAAAGCAGAGATTTAGTTGTTGAATTTTGAACTCTATACTAATTGAAATTTGGAAATAATATTAATCTATTTTCGTTAAATTAGCTATTTGAATTTAATTTATGTTGTGTTAAGATTATATAATTTTTAATTTATAAACCAAACTAAAGCTTGCTACCTGAATATGAAATCGTGAACATATAATGGGAATGGTCAATACTAATACAAGGGAACAATGTATACACTTTTCTGTAGGATTTCAAAACTAAAGGACTAAAACAATTCACTGTAAAATTCAATTACAGCAAGTCCACCTCTTTTGCCAAGCAACAGTAAAAGTATAAAAAAAACATCACATGCTACTCTACATGGATTGCCGAAGTAAACTACACATACCAAAATATAGAAAGAAAAGAGTAAATTTGCATAGCTAATTTATAAATATATACCTCCATCAATCGAAACAGCTAAGCATATATTTATATGTTCAGACTAAATCCCTTGTACAAAACCACTCAAGAAATTTTCTGCCACACATTCAATACAGGATATACAAGTCGCTTTCCAAATCTTTACAACAGATAGACAATTCAAATAGCCATAGAATCTAGTGTGAACCCTCCAAAATCTTCAAAAAAACTTCTGCTTGACACAACGTATCCCTCAAGCTTCCACAACCAGTACAACCAGGAAAGGAAAGAAACAAATCGCCTAAGCTAATAGTTGCTGGCCTATCTAAGAACAGCTATGAAAAGAAAAATCAAATAAACAACATAAATAACTATACATATACACCATCGATCTACAGGATATTGAGACAACTAAGAAGATACACATAACAGCAAAGGAAAAGCCAAGAAAAATAGGGTACAAACAGCTAATACATATTCATACATATATTCATTGTCAAATTCATATACATAGGTATATATATTAAGACTGTACCATAGATTTTAATCACACTGTTCGAAATATCTGATTTGAATAAACAGATTTTAGCTTCATAGTCACCTAATGCACAGTTCGACGTAAGGTCTTATTCAAGCAGTACGACGGTGCTGTAAAGCACATAAGAATATATAAATAAAAAAAATTAAGTTTTATGATTTTAAATATAATGTACAGCATATTGTACAAGTGAAGTCTGCAGCCTACAACTATAGGAGCAGATCGTATCTTTGTACATATATCCAACTAATACAATGCAAAGCTGTATCCAACAAATTCGAGATCAAAATCTGTACAAAATCATATCTTTGTACACATACAGTGTGACCATTCAGTACGCCAATAGTCTGAAACAAGATTTTTGCACCATTACATTTTCGAATCAAGAACAAATACAGATCAGAAGATATGGCACAGCTAGATCTAAGCTAGTCTATGATAGAACATTGATTCTATCCGGTTTTCACCAGTATAAATATGAAGACTGCCTCAAATTTTTGCAGCAACAAAACAACACGGTAATACAAGAAAACCCCATTCAAGCACTTATAAAATCAAAATAATACTTTGAAAAAAAATGAATTAAAATACTTAGCTGAACTTGGGTGATACACGCACTTCACGCTGGAGTCTCGGTAAATCCTCACGCTGGAGCCTCGAGTTCATCTTCACGCTGGAGTCTCGAGCGGAGCTGAGAGGGTTTGCAGATTTGATCGAAGGGACTGATCGAAGCGAGGTTGTGTAGGGGCGGTGAGGTGTAGCTGGTTTCGGTTCTGGGCGAAGCAAGGAGGGGGAAAGAGGGATTTAGGGTTTGATTTTTTTTTATGTCTGGTGAGGCGGCGGAAAAATTATGAGGCAAAGAAGGATTTGAGGGATTAATCGATGGGGAGGGTTTTGTTTATGAACGCGGGTCTGAGGGTTTAGATGGGCCACACGTTTTAAAGGTATAAAGGCCCATTTTTAATTTTTAGTTTTAGTAATTAAATTACTCTATTAATTGTTTTAGCGATATATTGCACATACATTAACAGAATTAAACGCGGTCTGTCTCGTTGGGACCATAGAGACAAGATCTTCGAGATGGAGCAGGGTTCGCCATGATCGAGAGCGACTGAGAAATTTAGTCAAATTAAACATCAGTCAACTTGGCTAAAAACAGACTGTTTATCGACAAATTCAAATCAACGGTGAGTTCAACTCACTCAGTTTTCCCATTTATATTTTATATAAATTGGGTTCTTTATTTTGTGTGCTCTGCTTGCTGATGGTTGCTTATTTGCTAGTTATATAATTGTTTGCTGATTTAACTGATGAAATTAAACCGTCGTTTAATTTCAGTGAACTACCAAATCGTTTTAATGATTGGTTCCAATAAAGGTAACTTACCTTGTTGGTCACGTTTATAAAATAAACATGTTGAATGGGTTGAATTGTTTAAACTGGTTGAATCGTTTTATTTATTGGTTGATGATTTATTATCATATATGAACTAATCCGATGGGTTGATTGATTTGAGTATTGGTTGTTGACTGGAATTTCAACACCTATGTAGTTTAAACCAATGGGCGGTATTGGTTGGGTATTTAGCAACACATGGCCTAGAAAATCAATCGTTTTATAGATGTTGATTTACCGTCAGGCAAATCGACAGAAATGAAGTTGTAAAATTTATTTTATAACTGGATATAGATTTTGAAATATATTTGAATAAAAGTTTGTTTTATTATTTAAGTTTAAACTTATTTATTAATCCAAGTAAATTCTGATGATGGTCAGATTTATAAGAAAAGGAATTTAACCAATTGACCAGATTTGGATAGTTATTTACTAAGAAACAATCGAATGGAATTGATTTAAATTGATTTAAAGAGAAAATAAATTGGAATCGATTACCAAGATAACTTTTTTAAGTTGGTTAAATCGACCGTTTTAATTGAGATTGATTATTAAATTAGTGTGTCTAAATAAATTTGTTAAATGAATATTGTTTTAATTTTGATGAAGTTTCAAAAAGGGGATTCACTATTTATGTTAGTAAATAAAGGAATTAACTACCTTTACAGTAGTTAAAGATTAAGATAAGGTATTATTCTGATTTATTGTAATTTGGGAAATGACTTTTTAATTGAATCCGTTTCAAAGGTAATCAAAGTTGAAAACTGAATCTTGTTGAATGGTGAAAGGAGTTTATGAACAAGTTTGTTTAAAACCTGAGTTTATAACAAAGTTATAAAGGAAGATTTTAAGTAGATATTATAGCTTAAAATAATGTTACTTAATTATTTAAATTAAGTAAAAAGGGTAATTGAGATAAAGGGTTTATAATAGACCAAGGTTATATTAATGAGATTAAAAGTGGTGTGTTATAAAGAAATTACTTAATTGAATTAAGTAAAAATGGTATATTAAAGAAAGAGATTTTCAAAGTTATGATAAGGTTTATTAAACCTAATATTGAATTAAATAGTTAAATGGAATTTGTGTTGGGATTAGGACGAGATATTGGTTTTATATTACAACTCGTATTTATCTTTGGGGGTGAACGTTGTCGATCAAGGTCTGAGAGGTAATTAAAATACCCCAACTTGAACGACATCAGGACTATCTAAGAGCGATATTAGTTGTAATGGTAAAAAGGATTAGTGATAGTTTATTTTCATTAGTGAAATAATGAAAAGGTGGGGTTTTATCCAAGAGGAATAAGCACTGGGTTCTGTCGGGTAATAAATAAAGGATATTTCATAATGTTGTTTAATTAAAAGGCCAAGTGATGCCGAATACTGAACCAGTGAACTCACTGGATTGTCATGATTGAAACACCGTTATTTTGATAGTTAAATCACTGACTATCAAACCTGTCCAATACAATTGTTGGTACGGAAAGACCGGGATCGAATTTATGTCCGAAAACCATTCCGACCAGCAAATACGTGAAGATATTAGAAGATGGTCGAGATGGAGCATTGAAGACCATAGATTTTCGTAAACGGAAGGACTGCTAATAATCTCTGGTCTGCAGCCAGAGATGTACTGTGGTTCTGTCGTGGTCGGAGTCTACGGGTTGCAAGGACTTTTCGCTACTGATCCACGGGGTGATTCCTATATTGGATGCAGTAGGAGAGTACCTTCGGTTCATCCTGTTCCTGGTTGACTTGTATGGACGGATGTCTGAAAGAGTACCTCCAAAGGAATTACGTACGTTGATTTCCTCAAACGTACCATAGTTGATGGCGGAGAAATGGTTTTTCTCTAGCCAAATAACTAGAGTATTTTTGTGGACGTCAATTAGTGATATCTGGCGGATCTGACGATGTGGCATTCAAAGTGAATGGTGGCCAGATGTTGAAAAGGGATTCTAGCCTCAAGCCTCATCAGCTGGGAGATGACAAAAATTGGGCAGGCAACATGGCTATGTGGGTCGCTCCCATTAGGGTGTATAATCACATATCTAGAGAAATTCCTTTTGCTTCTTGAATCTATTTCGATGCTGTCCCTTTTCGGGAAACGGTGGTTTGAGTCCAACCGTTGGTGATATACATTCGATACACTCAATCGAAATGAGTGGTCGGTCATGTAAGGGCCGGGTTGCAAGACGTTCTTGTTGAACCCAGTGTATTCGTCTCTAGAGATACACTATCGGCAGGTGGTCCCATACCTTGTCAAGGTCGGAATCCAATCTCCAATAAGCGCCTGCGGTTTTGATTGTATACTATATATGTAGAGCGTGAGACGCAAGCGTTCTACTAGATTCTATTTACCTGTATTTAGACATTATTATAATATCAGACAAGATATTGGTTTCAAAAATGTTTTCGGTTATCGTAAGGTAAAACCGTCCGTGTTTACGTGTGGATTTGGTCTTACGATTATCCTTTTCTTTGAAAGATTTTAACTTTAAAATCAGGTTGTGTGATACCCCTAATATTGTGCGAGTTTATCTCGCTCTGGTTCACCAGACTGACCCGGTGTTTTGTAAATGCTCGGGTTAGCCCAGGGTGTACAGGTTCAGGTTATCGAATGATGTGAAGAGACGAGCTGGAAGAGTCTAGACGTGTGATATTATATAGCTATTATTCCGCTGTGTGTTGTATCTGAGGACAGGTTATTATAACTGTCCAGATGTTGATGTACTCTGATGATTGTAAGTATTTTAAAGCTCTCAGTAAAGATTTATTTCTATATTATATTTTGTTCCGCTGCGATGTGAGACTCTGTGTTATGTTGGTTCTTCTTCTTCTATTCTAATATTTATTTCTTTCTTATCTCACCCTCTAATTTCTTTCTAATGACGTCCAGTGTTTTCGGTGTTTGAAAGGTCGGCATGAGTTATGGTAAAGGTATTTATGTCGATTTTCGGGGCCGAAAATCGCTGGGTCGTTACAAAAAGGCTATATATATACACACACACTCTTATTTTATGAAAACCCATTTGTTTGATTTCCTTGTTGGTTGTATAGTTGGTTGCTTTATCTTATTGGTTGAATGATTGTTTTATCCACTCATATAAATTGATTCAGTTAGTATAGGGCATCATGTGATGAATTATGACTGTTATATTACATCATACTCAGTTTAGTTGATGCTAGAAAATAAAGAAAAACACTTAGTAACTAAAACTAAGGAATGTTGGTCAAGAGGGATGTTGAATGGCTTGTACTTGAGTTGCAAGTTTGACACTGTTAGGGAATGCAGAATGGATCGTTAAGGCAAAACGAACACTAGAGGAGGGGGTGAATAGTGTTTTTGAGAATTAAAACAAAATCTAAAGTTTATGTGAACTACTATGTGAGTCAAACACCACAGAGATAACCACAAACACAGAATCAAACACAAATGCAAAGTTAAACAAAAATAAAGTATAAAAAAATGAAAGAACACACCAGATTTTATACTGGTTCGGAAATGCTCCTACGTCCAGTCCCACGCAACACTGGATTGCGCAGATTTTCGTTACTATATCAATATCCAATTACATCCCTCCTTGATTTCATGACTACAAGGGATACCACTGATTCCACACACACACTTGATCAAGTATACCTTCCTTGATTTCACGGCTACAAGGGATACCACCGATTACCCGTCCTAGATTTCACGGCTACAAGGGATACCACTGATTCCTTTACTTAACCTAAACAATTACAAATAGCCCTATAACTCTTCAATAGCACTTGATTCAGAGAGTAATGAGTACAGAGTGTAGAGAGAAGAAGATTTGTGAAAAAAGAATTGAATTCGGTAGAGTGTAGGTGCAGAAATCATAAAAATAATGAAAAATAATGGTGTAATGAAAAAAGCGAAAGTGGTGAAGAAGAAGTGATTAAAAATTCGAAATCGGTCCCTTTTTATAATGTGTGAAAGGTTGCAACATCCCAGAACCGTCACAAATAGTGAAAAGGCACTTCCTTTCAAATTGGAAAAATGACAGTTATATGTCGACATGTATATACATGTTTATAATTGAAATTTGAACATTTTTCAAGTGTTTTGATATAAATATAATTCTAGAAATTCTTGTATTAAAATATAGTGTTATAAATAAATATTATAAAGTAGAAAATCATATAGAAACATAAATATAAACTATATAAATATATTTATAAAATTATAGAGTTTAAAATTATAAATATAAATATTTAAAACTTATAAAATATGAACTTATAAAACTTAAGTTTAAAATCAAATAAACAATAGAAAATAAATTAGAGAGGAAGGAGATTGAAGATATATAGAATTTGAAAATCAGAATTTGAAATAAATTTGAATTTGAACCGGGAGTGCTATTTAGAGTCTTACATAATCTTGACTCTATAACTATATTTATCTTGAACTCTTAAAATTTGTAATACTCGTGAGTCTTGAAATATCTCTGAATTCTGAATCTCTAACATCTTTAAGTCTTCAGTAATATTTCCTATATATAAATCCTGCATATGTGTATATATATATTCTAGATAAAAGTGTTAGTATATATTTTATAATCAATTAATATTGAAATAAGGTTGTTTTCATCAAAACTCCATTCTCTAACAATCCCCCCTTTTGATGATGATAACCTTAGTTTATAAAATATCATACCTGTATATACCTGCTGATGATGATCCTTCAAATACTCCTCCTATCTATATAAATCCTATAAACTATGTATATATTTTATAATTTCTCCCCATTTTGCATTATCAAAAAGAAATTCTAAAACAACTCCCCCTAAATCGTATAACTATCCAAATAATATTTATGCTAAGATATAACCTAAGTATCTTCTTATTTAAAGTAAAATATTCCTTTAATAATTCTTATACTCCCCCTAAATTTTATATACATATTACTTTATGCTAAGATTTATAAATGTATAACTTATTATAATACTTATCTTATACTTATGATAAACATAAACAATTATTATATTAAAATTGGATTTGTACAAGCGATAGTACATAGATTTATACAAGCACGATACATCGTAAGAACGAGAACCGAAGAAAATCTTAAATACTAATTATTTTTTACAGTGGGGGATTTTTCAATTGGACAATCTGGATAATGGAGACAAAAATCCCCACTTCGTTCAATTACATTCTCATTTTGGTCGAATAAGACCTCTCCTACACATACAACCTTATCCTTCCGTAATCGTTGGTTGAGTCTCTAGAGGTTCTTCCTCCTCTATCATTTCTTCTTCCTCTTCTAGTTCTTCCTCCTCTTCCACGGTTTGATTATCATAGTCGATGATAATCAAATTAGCCTTGTTATCCATTATGAATTTAAGACGACTCCTTATTACTTTCCCTTGCTTATTTTGCTCTTGGTTCATCCTAATATGTAGTACATGTATTTCAGCCATCATTTGCAGAGCATACTCCATCTTTTCTTCGATTTTGATGACCAGAGATAGTGTAGATCGTTGAAAAGGATCCTCGGATTGTCTAGCAAACGAATCGGGATTGATTTGGGTGTTTAAATTAGTGGAGGCCATTGTTAATTTTTACAGAGAAGAGAAATGAAAATGAAGAAGAAAAGTCGAAGTAGAAGGTTTAAATAATTGATATAACTAACTTTTGGTGGGAATTAAATTTAAAATTCTGGCAGTTATATGTCAACATATGGATATATGTATGTCGGCATACTTGTGTTTTAAATTTTATTTTTCTAATTTTTTATCTTATTTTTATATATAATAGTATATTTAATTATTCTAACTCACTTAATGAACATATTCCAAATTCACTTCTAAATTTAGTGAATGTTGCTTCGTTTAATGGTTTTGTTAATCATCTGCTATTTGCTTATCTATTTCTATAAATTCGAGTGAAATTTTCTCTTTACTTACGTTATCTCTTAGAAAATGATGCCTTATATCGATATGTTTAGTTCTTGAATAATGAGTTGGATTTTTAGAAATATTTATAGCACTCGTATTATCGCAGTATATCAGTGATTTATTTATTTTTAATCCAAAATCATTTAGAGTTTGTTGCATATATATTACTTGCGAACAAGCCAAAGCAGCAAAGATATATTTTTCTTTAGTTGTTGACAGAGATACATTATTTTGCTTTTTACTAAACCATGAGACCAATGAATGTCCTAAAAAGTGACATGTTCCACTAGTACTTTTACAATCGGGTTTACATCCTGTGTAGTCAACATCACAGTAAGAAGCTAAATCGAATGAATCATCCTTAGGATAAAATAATCCAAAGTCTGTTGTATGCTTTACCTACCTTAGAATACATTTTATGGCTTTTAAATGTGTTTCCTTATGTTGTGTTTGATATCTTGCACAGAGACATACACTATGCATTATATCTGTTCACTCATTTTATTTTTATAAACCCATTTGGTTCCTATTATAGTCTTATCCTCTAGTCTAGGAACATGTTCACATACGTCATTCCTAGTAAACTGATTCAGTTCTTCTTGCATAACAAGTATCCATGAATCTTTGGAAGATGTTTCCTTTGCATTTTTAGGTTCAATAGTTGAAATAAATACAGTATTACTCATATTATCTAATTGATTACATGTTCTAACAATAAATTCTATATCTCCTAATATATTTTCTACAAGATGATCTCTAAGTAGTCTAATTCTTTTATTTGGTTGATTATCTTCATGATTTATATCGTAAATTTCATTTTCACATTCATCTTCATTGTTTGAGTTATACTCTTATAATTTTCGTTGAAAGATACGTTTAAAGTTTCTTCAATGGTATTGGTTCGAGTATTGAAAACTCTATGTGCTTTACTTCTTTCTAAATATCCAGTAAATATTCCTTTATCGGATTTCGAGTCAAATTTATCTAGATTGTCTTTAGTTTTAAGTATAAAACATTTGCTTCCAAATATTTTTAAATATGTACTTTCGGTTTCTTATTATACAAAAGTTCATATGGGGTTTTATGAGTAAAGGTCTAATTGAAATTCTATTTATAATATAGCAAGCTGTTGCAACTGCCTCAACCCAAAAATTCCTTGGTAAATTACTATCAAATAGCATAGTTCTCGCACACTCTTGTATTGTCCTATTTTTTCGTTCAACTACTCCATTTTGTTCAGGGGTTCTCGGAATTGAAAATTTATGAGTTATTCCCTTTTTATTACAAAATTTTTCAAAATTTTCATTTTCGAATTCTCCACCATGATCACTTCGTATTGTTTTGATTTTTAGTGATAATAAATTTTGAATTCTTTTAGAAAAAAAAAATTAAATTGATAAAAAGCATCACTTTTATTATAAGAAACAAAGTCCAAGTAATCTAGAAAAATCGTCGACTATTAAGTAAACATATCTATTATAATTTATCAATTGAATTTGAGATGGACCAAATAAATCCATGTGAATTAAATCTAATGGTTTTGAGGTAGTAATGTCCTCTTTTGATTTAAATAAACTTTTCTTTAATTTTCCTAGTTAACAAGCGTCACATAAGTTGTAACTTTAAATTTCATTTTGGGTAATCCTCTAATTGAATCTAATTTAGAAATCCTAGAAATGTGTTTGAAATTTATATGACGAAATCTTTTATGTCAGATCCAGGGGTCACTTGTATTGGCCATAAGACATAAGTTATCGCTGGAGATTTTCATACTCAATATATAAATATTTTTCTTTCTAACTCCTTCGAATATTACTTTTGAATTCCTATCTTCTATAAAACATTTATCCTTTTCAAAGTTTATTTTATAACCCTTATCGCAAAGTTGACTTATACTTAGCAAGTTGTGCTTTATATTCCTAACTAGTAAAACATCAATAATAGTAGGAGTTTCAGAGTTACCGACATTGCCGATTCCAATAATGTATCCTTTAGAATTATCTCTGAAGTTCACCATTCCACCATCTTCATATTTCAAATTATTGAGTAATTCAGGATTTTCCGTCATATTTCTTGAACAACAACTATCCAGTATCCATTTGTCCTTTTTCATTTCCACCAATTGCTTTGCAGAGTTTGGATTCTCAACTGCCGTGTAACACACCAGTTTGGGATTTGAATTTCCAACAGCCACCTTTTCAAAATTTGAATTTCCAAAAGCCACCATTTTAGAATTTGAATTGCCAACAACAACTTTACTATTTTTTCAATTTTTGACTTTTCAAAAGTCATAAAATGCATCTTTTCCTAAATTGAACAATATTTTAGTAGATCACACGACTTTTCAACATATTTATATGCAGACTCTTTCAACATTGATATAATGCATGAATTGACACTAGTGTTAGCAGAAATTCCAAATTTTGCCATTTTTTTTTCAAAAATCAGATTATGAACTTTTTGAAAGACCTTGCTTTGATACCAATTGTTAGGGAATGCGGAATGGATTGTTAAGGCAAAAAAACACTAGAGGGGGGTGAATAGTGTTTCTAAGAATTTAAATAAAATCTAAAGTTTATGTGAATTGTGAACTACTATGTAAATCAAACACCATAGAGACAATCGCAGACACGGAATCAAACACAAATGCGAAGATAAACAAAATTAAAGTACAGAAAAGGAAAGAACACACCAGATTTTATACTGTTTCGGAATTTCTCCTACGTTCAGTCCCACGAAATGCTGGATTGCGCAGAGTTTTATTACTATATCAATATCTAATTACAACCCTCTTTGATTTCACGGCTCTAAGGGATACCACCGATTCCACACACACACTTGATCAAGTATACCTTCCTTGATTTCATGGCTACAAGGGATACCACCGATTACCCGTCCATGATTTCACGGCTACAAGGGATACCACCGATTCCTTTACTCAACCCAAACAATTATGAACAACCCTATAACTCTTCAATAGCACTTGATTCAAAGAGTAATTAGTAGAGAGTGTAGAGAGAAGAAAATTAGTGAAAACAGAATTGAATTCGGTAGAGTATAGGTGTAAAAATCATAAAAATAATGAAAAATAATGGTGTAATGGAAGAGAGTGAAAGTGGAGAAGAAGAAATGATTAAAAATTCGAAATTAGCCCCTTCTTATGATGTGTGAAAGGCTGCAACGTCTAAGAACCGTCACAAATAGTGAAAACACACTTCCTTTCAAATTTGGAAAAATGACAGTTATATGTCGACATGTGTGTGTGTGTGTGTATATATATATGTCGACATATATATGTAGATAAATCTCTAACTTTAGGTCTTTTTCAAATTGATTCAACTTTGAAATACCATGATGTAGGTATCTAGGAAATAGTCACTTCTAAAGTGATTCCTCCCTAGATACATGAATTGTATTATGATCCATTTCGCGAAAATACGAATTGTGTGTCGAAGACAAAAAATGAAGTTTTTTTTATAAAAAAATTCTTTAAAATGAAAACTTATTCTTAGGTAAACTGATTGCAAAATGTTTCTGTAGAGTGTCCAATATCAGTTTTACATCTTTTGTACGAAAATATTCAATTCTCATAAGATCTTCCTAACTGTTACTCAAAAGGTCCAATAATGTATGTATATTGGACTTTTTAAGACAATTATAGGCCCTAGGAGATAATTCTAATTGGTCAATAAAAATACATTTCAATGGAATTCCTTTTTTTCTTTAGCTTAGTTAATCCATTTTGAAAGGTAAAGAAAGCACTCCGCTGGGCCGACACTGACACTGAGAGACGAAAGCTAGGGGAGCAAATGGGATTAGATACTCATTTTGTCTAGGCATTTAGTTTAATGTTTCTATTCAGTGGTAGAGTAGTACCCAAGAAGGAATCGTTTCGATACTTAGGATCTATGTTGCAGTTTGATGGAGAGATTGATAAGGATGTTAGTTTTAGAATTCAAGCAGGATGGGTAAAATGGAGACTAGCATCTGACATTCTCTGTGATCGGAAGATTCCTCAGAAGCTTAAAGGAAAGTTCTATAGGACAACAATCAGGCCTGCAATGTTATATGGGGCAGAATGTTGGCCTACTAAGAGGCAACACATCCGGAAGATAAGCGTAGCAGAGATGCGGATGCTGCATTGGAGATGTGGGCATACCAGACGAGAACGGATTAGAAATGAGGATATTCGGGAAAAACTTGGAGTTGCACCTATTAAAGAGAAGTTAGTCCAATACCGCTTGAGATGGTTTGGACATATCCAACGTAGACCATACGATGCACCTGTACGCATTGGAATTCTAGGCCGCGCCGAAGGCCCAAAGAGAGATAGAGGTCGACCTAAAATGACATGGGAGGAGATAATAAAGAGAGATTTAAGTAACTGAAGTTTATTGGAAGAGCTGGTAGTTGATAGGAGTGCATGGAAATTGGCAATCCATGTACCAGAACCTTAGGTTTTTTTAGACTTTATTTCACGTTTACTAAACCTTTTTACTTTTTATTACTATTTTAGATTTTATTTCACTTTTATTGAACCTTTTTACTTATTATTATTATTATTATTTAAAAAAAGCCCTTTATCGGACGACTTTTAATTTGTTTGGTTATTTTAAACCCTTTATATATATTATTATCATCATTATTAATTTTATTTTAATTTTGGGTTCCATATCTAGCCAACCCCAACTTGTTTGGGATATATGGCTTTGTTGTTGTTTTCTATTCAACGGCCGCGGTTATTGGCAAGAACTCATTGAATCCATTGTTTGGGCTCATAACAAATTAAAAGTTGCTCCTACTACTCAGCCTAGAGCCTTGAGCATTGTTGCTGACACGGTAAAAAAAAGAACTAAATTAACCAAATTTTCCTGATGTAGAGGCAATCAAGAAAGCTGCATAAGTGAATATATAACCTATAGAAAAATGTGCTAATCCAACCAATCTTGCTTGTCTGTCAACTTTTCCACTATCACACCCAAAAAACCAAGGTTCATAGCTGCCTTCTATTCTTGGTTCGGAAGACAAATAAGATCAGAAAGGTTGAGTCAACAATTGATATAAATATCTTCTCTGGCACCCGAGAGCTATGTGACGTGCTTGGGAAGCTTGCATAATCTGCAACTCATCAATGGTACTCGTTTGCTTCTTCAAAAGACGGAAGGAATTGGAATGTAACATTATCGATTCATACAGAAGAAAATGTTCGTTGAAAGTCGTTCGAGCTTTTTCTGGGAGTATGGCACGGGTTACTTCAGCGACGTAGCGCCTGGTACTCGGACATTGGCTCGAGGCATTTTCTCTACCCCTTCTTACCCTGCAAAAGCAAAGTCACCTTGCGTCCTTGAACCGATAACCATATTTCGGTTAACCTAGCCTCCTGATCCTATTCATAGGGATTCCGTAAATAAAATATCCAAAAACTTTGAAACAATTGGGACTTTTTCAGAGATTGGATGCAGTTACTAACTTATGATCTGGCAAGTACAGAGTGAAAACTTCATTCTTGATTATACGAGAATTTTTATGAAAGCATTTCATTTTCTTCTCTTCAATGGAAGTTTCATTTTCCCAGAATGTACCCGAATTTTTGGAAAAAAGTACCATTCGGGCAATATTTCCAAAGGAGTTGCAAATGGATATGCCGATTCACCAATCATTGATGGTTCTAGGACTGCTAAGCCGACATTGCATGCAACAATACCTAGAATTACTATCGAAAAAATATATAAAAGGTTGTTGGGCCCCCCTTACATTTCTGCAAAGCGTAAAGGTATACATATTACAAATCTTACTAGAACTGCTCATTTTTTATCAGAAGCCTGTGATTTTGTTTTTGATGCAGCAAGTCGAGGAAAACCTTTTTAATAATTGGTACCAAAAATAAAGCTGCGGACTAATTTACATTATTTATCTTAATTTAGTATACATATAATATATATTTTTTACATTCCATAATATAATAAACTATAAGAAACTCAAAATATAAAAAAATTCTTTTTTTTATTTTAATTTGGTCTATTAAAAGTGTTGAACGGCTAAAGAAGAGATGAGATTACCAATATAGGTATAGATAGGTGGAAAGAACAACATTCTTTAGTAAGAATCCCCGATGTTGGATGGGCGTTGTGAAAGCAGAGGTGGGGTTTCGGCCCTATCCTAACCATCCATTGATTCTGCTTTTGTTCTCGAAAAAGAAAGAATCGGAATTGATCGATATCTTTCTCGAAACAAACAAAAAGAAAGATGAAACATAAATCATGGATCAACTAAACCCTCTTGTGGGCCTTCTTAAGAATAAGAAGGACTACTAAAAGACTCCCTTAATTTGCTGAAAGCTCTTAAGGTTATTGATGTGATTCCAATAGGACAAGAGTTCTGGCAGCTAGGAGAGGAGAAAAAAAAAGAAAAAGTAGGTAAATAGGAATTAATTCTAACTCCCACATGATAAAAAAAATAAAAGATCTCTAGAAGAAAATAATCCTATTTGACCAACCGAATAAAATTCAACCGTTTACTCATTAAATTTAAATGAGTTAATTTTCAAGTGCAATCTATTCTTTTTTTTTCAATTCGTTTTACTTTCTCTTGTTTTAGTGCAAGATCGTTCATGTAACAACCCGGAAAATCAGGGCCAATTTAAAATTTTTATTTTAAAGAATTTTGTTGGAAAATGTGCCAGAATTTAAAATTTTCAATTTTAAATAATATTAAAGCCACTGAAAATAGTCAATTTTCAAACGACCTCTGTTTTCGACGAAACCACTTTTGTTGGAACCGAAATGTCAAATTATTGCTAGCTTTCAATTTTTAGAATTTTCCGAATTAATATGTGAGCGTGGCAAAAGAAACTGTGTTTTGTCAGTTTCGGTCAATTTTAATCGACGGGAAAATGGCCATTTTTCAAACTGTCTCAGAATTCGATGAAATTAGTCTTGTTAGAACCGTATCGTCAAAACATAACTAGAAATAATTTTTCTGTAATTTTCTGAGTCCGTATGTGGTCCCGGTAAATTAAAATGTACGTTTAAATTTAATAATTAAATGATTTATAATTAAATTTAAAGAAAAACATATCGTAACAGCCGAATTGGGTTACGAAACAGATTCCATTGTGTCCGGGATGGGGGTTATTAGCTAGGGGTGACACTCGTTAGGTTCGGATTGGAGTTCGTATCAAGAAACAAATATTTTCGAATTAAAATAAATAAAATACATTACAAATACACTATAAATACACCACGTATAGTACGGCGTATTTCTCCTAAATCTAATCATATATACGCAGCCGCCACTTGAGAAATGAATGGCTGCCGTCCTCCCTACTTCAATCCCTAAATCCTTCCCATCCGATCATCAGATAGACTAACGAATTACTGCAAAGGGTAGAGCTTATCAAGCTCTACCAAACCGACGGCCATGATCTGCTCTGAAGGGTTGAGGTGGCGGGAAGTCCTCCTGGAACTCGCGGCGGTTGGACGGAAATTGGGAGGTCAGGGGGGGACCGAGATCAGCATGGTTGCGGGCATTGGTGGAGTGAAGAACGGCGGTGGTCGGGGTATCCTCAGATCGGCGGCTAAGGCTACGAAAGACAGACAGTTCCAAACCCTAGATGGCGGCTCGAGATGCTGAAGGGTTGCGACAGTATTTTACAGAGGGATTGAGGAAGAAGGTTATTAAGAGAGGGATTAATAAAATTAATTATATTTTAATAATCTTTAATTATAATTAATATTTAAACTGCCATATTTTCTTCATATGAAATCAGAATCGAACGATACAACTTGCATTGGAACCGTGATGACGATATCTATACAATGGAACTGACCAAAACTAAGATAGAGCAACTCAAAATTGAGGAAATTTCAGATCTGAACTAAACGGAAAATCAATGTGAGAATTCTATTTAAAAATAAAATTATTTATTTATTTATTTATTTCACTGCAAAATTTATATTCATATTATATAAAATTCATGTTGATGTGTATATATTTATTTCAGTGTTGATTGTTGCGATGAATAATTGAATTGTTTGATTGTGATTACGATGTACTGTTGGACTAAATTGTGTGGCAGAAATAAAATGACCATTCAATGAATCATGTTAGGAAGAAATAAAGAATTTCACTTTTATCGCAACATGAATCATTAAAAAGAATAAATAATAAGAATTACATTTTAGTGTAACATGAACCATTTTTCTTGAAATCAAATGGTTAAAACATTTTTGTTGAAATGAAGTTATCACTTTATTTCATTATGATTAGCAAATGTGACATTAGTATAAAAACACCGTTTTGTTAAGCAAATATGATATTAGAAAACATAGAAAACTGTTAACGAACAAAATACCCTTTTATTTGTCAATTAGTTAAACATAGAAGATTTTATACGAATAAAATATCCTTTTATTTGTCATTGTATTATATGAAAAACATGTTTGTAAATAAGTATATCACTTATGCTAGGAGACATGTTAGTAAATAAATATATCACTCATGTTAGGAAACATGTTTGTAAGTAATATATCATTTATGTTAGAAGCAAAATTTGTGCACAAATATGTCAATTTTGTTAAGGAATTTGTTCGTATTTAGAAAACAAGTTTTACATTAAAAAGTATATTCTAATGTATAAAATGTACCTAAGAATTTGTTCATATTAGGAAAAACACATTTCACATTAAATTTACATTTTAATGTTATGAAGTTAAACAAATTTTGTCATAGGAAACATCATTACAAAAACTTTATCTTTAATGTAATGAATAGATTTACAAAATTGTACCTGTTATGAAATGAAACAGGTTTTTACATTAAACTTTATTTTTAATAAAATGACCATTTCTCACATTAACTTTACATTTTTAATGTTAATAAGACATTAAAAAGGATCATTGCCATGTTAAATTAATTTCATATTGGAATTCATATTTCCAATGTAAAGGAATCATAATAAAATGAATTGAAATAAAAGGACAAGATGTGAAAAGCGATTTTATTTACTTTCCTTTGTGAATATAAAAGAAAACAAAAAGTTGATTAGTGAAGATATACATTTATTTACATTTCTCCTTTGTAAATAAAAGAGGATAGAACATGAGATTAGTTTTATTTACATTTCTGGGAAAAAGAAAAAGTACAAAAGAGGAAAACTTGAAAAGTGATTTTTTATTTATTTACAATATCCTTTGTAAATAAAAAGTACAAACTTGAAACTTGATTAGTGAAAATACACTTTTATTTACACTTCTCCTCTATAAATAAAAGAAATAAAAAAAAAGACTTGATTAATGAATAAGACATTTTTGTCATTTAAAAAAGGATGGAAATAAAAATAGCATTTTTGTCATTTATAAAATAAAAAGGACGTTTTTTGTTCATAAAATGTTAATGAAAATAAAACGGATATTTTGTTTATAAAATGTAAATATGAGTTAAAATTACCTTTTTGTCAAAGGAATGATTTGAGAAATAAGATAACATTTTTATCAAGATCTGATTAGCGAATAGACTTAACATTTTTGTCCAATTTGATTACGTGATGAAAGAATCAAAATTTTTGTTGGAACTTGACTTATGAAAGAAAAAAATCACATTTTTGTGGAAACTTGAATTATGAAGCAAAAATCACATTTTTGTTGAAACTTGACTTTTGAATTAAAAAACCACATTTTTGTGAAACTTGATGTATGAAACAAAATTTACATTTTTGTCAAAAAAAAAGACATTTATTTACATTGGATAAATGAAAAGATTAAATAAAAGTCACATTTTTATGTAATTAAAGAATATGGTTTTACATTGTAAATAAAATTACATTTCCATGTAAAATGGAATTAAAAGAATAAATATGTTGATAAGAATTATTTACATTTCCTTATGTATATAAAAAGGATTAATAGAATAATTATGTGAATAATATTTATCTACATTTTCATATGTAAATAAATAAGATAAAAGTAAAAGATGCATTTATTTACAATTAGTGTAAATAAATATAGAAAAAGTAAAGGTAAACATTTATTTACATTAGGGTAAATAAATAAGATAAAAGAAGATGAAACCATTTATTTACATTAGGTAAATAAATAAGAAAAAGATAAGAATATATTTATTTTCATTTAGGTAAATAAATAGGAAAGGAAAAAAGATTACAATTTATTTACATTTAGTGTAAATAAACTGGAAGATAGATAAACTATACTTTATTTACATTTAGTGTAAACAAAACAGAGATATTAAAAGTGATATTTTTTATCGTCATTTTAGATGCGATAAAAGAGTAGACGATAATAGTTGAAATCGCCAAACGATTTATATTTATTATGTATATATATATATATATATATATATAAAAATTAAATGAAACGCGCGCTGTAGTTCGCGTTTCGACAATCGTAACTTTAAACAGTTATACCGAAATATCCGACCGTCGGATTTTCCCAAAACTGGAACCGTTAGGACCGCTTTGGGAAGATCTTTCCAACGATATAGACTTCATCAAAATCCAACGGTTAGATTTCAAGTTATGTGTAAATCAAATTTGGTAGAAAACAGCGCCAGGGTCGCCCATTGACCCGAAGCGTCGTTAAATTAATTTAGGCTATTGTTATATAAATAAAAATAGCGATAGGTCATTATCAAATATTAATAACGATAGGAAATGTTTTCAAATTATTATATATATATATATATATATATGCGAGAATCATTTGAAAAGACCGAGTTCAATCTCATTTCAAATGATTATACGACGTTCTAAGTCGAAGATTTAAAGACGGTGATTGAAGACCGACGATCTTCACAGCGAATGGATGTGTTGCTACTGAGACCCATGAGAGGAGTAGCTACCTTGAAAGGGCTTCAGTGGTGGCCGTTCGGACGAAGTGTTGATTTGTACGGATTTGACTTTCGCTCAGACCCAGGGCATAAGTTTATAAATGGAATGTATGTCTGACGTTGTAGTCCCTTATACTACATTCGTTGATCTCTCTTAATATATATCTGTTTGGTGGTTAACACCCTTCTCTGAGACGTACGAGCTTAGATGTTATATATTGGTAGAAATCAATGGTATAGTATGGACTGACAATGTGGCATACTAAGATGCATTGATCAAGGCTTTTGTTGAAAAGCAGGGCCTTGTGGTTGATGATCAAAGCATAGTCTATTTAGGCATAGCTTTGTGTATAGCGTGACTTCGCGAGCCTCACACCCCGGTATGAGTCAAAAACGGGATACGGACCGTAGGGAGTGCACACGTTTCTTTCTAGCTAGAGTGGTGTCAGCGACCTGCCAGCCCTGACATTTTACTTATGTGGATGATGGATTTTGAGGCGCCTCGTTATTTTTATAGGCCGTTGGTGGTCATACTATAGGTCCAAAGGGACCGGGAAACGTGTGTTCAGGCATAACTAATCCACTGCCCATAGGCGGGGACCGGCCCTATCGCTTCCAAGGGTTCACTACGGGGAATCCTGAGGCATTTGCTAGAGTGTCTCGAATCGGAGAGGAGCTTGCCCCTAGCCTCGACTCATGATGGAAATCCAATTTCCAATACGCCCTTGCGGTTTTGAATCAGAGCGAGGTTAGCTCAAATCTTTGGGGTACAACTCGTTAGAACTGAACAAAAGACTCATCAGAGAATTGGATTAGTAATGTCCAATAAGAATACTCATTAGAGATAGGATCAGCAGTATCCTAGAATGAGAAAACTCATTAGAGATGGGGTTAGTAATGCCCTAGAATGAGTTCAGAGTGATAAGCTTATGATTAGCGTATTTTTGATTATATAATCTATTTCTGAAAATATGATTTTTAAATATATAAAAGTATGTATATTTGATAAGTTAGTCAACAAATGAAATTAATAAGAGGAATTAAAATTTAGTTAGTTAATTAAACAACTTTTACCTTAGTTCCTTTTCGAGGACGAAAAGATTTTAAGTGGGGGAGATTGTAACAACCCGGAAAATCAGGGCCAATTTAAAATTTTTATTTTAAAGAATTTTGTTGGAAAATGTGCCAGAATTTAAAATTTTCAATTTTAAATAATATTAAAGCCACTGAAAATAGTCAATTTTCAAACGACCTCTGTTTTCGACGAAACCACTTTTGTTGGAACCGAAATGTCAAATTATTGCTAGGTTTCAATTTTTAGAATTTTCCGAGTTAATATGTGAGCGTGGCAAAAGAAACTGTGTTTTGTCAGTTTCGGTCAATTTTAATCGACGGGAAAATGGCCATTTTTCAAACTGTCTCAGAATTCGATGAAATTAGTCTTGTTAGAACCGTATCGTCAAAACATAACTAGAAATAATTTTTCTGTAATTTTCTGAGTCCGTATGTGGTCCCGGTAAATTAAAATGTACGTTTAAATTTAATAATTAAATGATTTATAATTAAATTTAAAGAAAAACATATCGTAACAGCCGAATTGGGTTACGAAACAGATTCCATTGTGTCCGGGATGGGGGTTATTAGCTAGGGGTGACACTCGTTAGGTTCGGATTGGAGTTCGTATCAAGAAACAAATATTTTCGAATTAAAATAAATAAAATACATTACAAATACACTATAAATACACCACGTATAGTACGGCGTATTTCTCCTAAACCTAATCATATATACGCAGCCGCCACTTGAGAAATGAATGGCTGCCGTCCTCCCTACTTCAATCCCTAAATCCTTCCCATCCGATCATCAGATAGACTAACGAATTACTGCAAAGGGTAGAGCTTATCAAGCTCTACCAAACCGACGGCCATGATCTGCTCTGAAGGGTTGAGGTGGCGGGAAGTCCTCCTGGAACTCGCGGCGGTTGGACGGAAATTGGGAGGTCAGGGGGGGACCGAGATCAGCATGGTTGCGGGCATTGGTGGAGTGAAGAACGGCGGTGGTCGGGGTATCCTCAGATCGGCGGCTAAGGCTACGAAAGACAGACAGTTCCAAACCCTAGATGGCGGCTCGAGATGCTGAAGGGTTGCGGCAGTATTTTACAGAGGGATTGAGGAAGAAGGTTATTAAGAGAGGGATTAATAAAATTAATTATATTTTAATAATCTTTAATTATAATTAATATTTAAACTGCCATATTTTCTTCATATGAAATCAGAATCGAACGAAACAACTTGCATTGGAACCGTGATGACGATATCTATACAATGGAACTGACCAGAACTAAGATAGAGCAACTCAAAATTGAGGAAATTTCAGATCTGAACTGAACGGAAAATCAATGTGAGAATTCTATTTAAAAATAAAATTATTTATTTATTTATTTCACTGCAAAATTTATATTCATATTATATAAAATTCATGTTGATGTGTATATATTTATTTCAGTGTTGATTGTTGCGATGAATAATTGAATTGTTTGATTGTGATTACGATGTACTGTTGGACTAAATTGTGTGGCAGAAATAAAATGACCATTCAATGAATCATGTTAGGAAGAAATAAAGAATTTCACTTTTATCGCAACATGAATCATTAAAAAGAATAAATAATAAGAATTACATTTTAGTGTAACATGAACCATTTTTCTTGAAATCAAATGGTTAAAACATTTTTGTTGAAATGAAGTTATCACTTTATTTCATTATGATTAGCAAATGTGACATTAGTATAAAAACACCGTTTTGTTAAGCAAATATGATATTAGAAAACATAGAAAACTGTTAACGAACAAAATACCCTTTTATTTGTCAATTAGTTAAACATAGAAGATTTTATACGAATAAAATATCCTTTTATTTGTCATTGTATTATATGAAAAACATGTTTGTAAATAAGTATATCACTTATGCTAGGAGACATGTTAGTAAATAAATATATCACTCATGTTAGGAAACATGTTTGTAAGTAATATATCATTTATGTTAGAAGCAAAATTTGTGCACAAATATGTCAATTTTGTTAAAGAATTTGTTCGTATTTAGAAAACAAGTTTTACATTAAAAAGTATATTCTAATGTATAAAATGTACCTAAGAATTTGTTCATATTAGGAAAAACACATTTCACATTAAATTTACATTTTAATGTTATGAAGTTAAACAAATTTTGTCATAGGAAACATCATTACAAAAACTTTATCTTTAATGTAATGAATAGATTTACAAAATTGTACCTGTTATGAAATGAAACAGGTTTTTACATTAAACTTTATTTTTAATAAAATGACCATTTCTCACATTAACTTTACATTTTTAATGTTAATAAGACATTAAAAAGGATCATTGCCATGTTAAATTAATTTCATATTGGAATTCATATTTCCAATGTAAAGGAATCATAATAAAATGAATTGAAATAAAAGGACAAGATATGAAAAGCGATTTTATTTACTTTCCTTTGTGAATATAAAAGAAAACAAAAAGTTGATTAGTGAAGATATACATTTATTTACATTTCTCCTTTGTAAATAAAAGAGGATAGAACATGAGATTAGTTTTATTTACATTTCTGGGAAAAAGAAAAAGTACAAAAGAGGAAAACTTGAAAAGTGATTTTTTATTTATTTACAATATCCTTTGTAAATAAAAAGTACAAACTTGAAACTTGATTAGTGAAAATACACTTTTATTTACACTTCTCCTCTATAAATAAAAGAAAAAAAAAGACTTGATTAATGAATAAGACATTTTTGTCATTTAAAAAAGGATGGAAATAAAAATAGCATTTTTGTCATTTATAAAATAAAAAGGACATTTTTTGTTCATAAAATGTTAATGAAAATAAAACGGATATTTTGTTTATAAAATGTAAATATGAGTTAAAATTACCTTTTTGTCAAAGGAATGATTTGAGAAATAAGATAACATTTTTATCAAGATCTGATTAGCGAATAGACTTAACATTTTTGTCCAATTTGATTACGTGATGAAAGAATCAACATTTTTGTTGGAACTTGACTTATGAAAGAAAAAAATCACATTTTTGTGGAAACTTGAATTATGAAGCAAAAATCACATTTTTGTTGAAACTTGACTTTTGAATTAAAAAACCACATTTTTGTGAAACTTGATGTATGAAACAAAATTTACATTTTTGTCAAAAAAAAAAGACATTTATTTACATTGGATAAATGAAAAGATTAAATAAAAGTCACATTTTTATGTAATTAAAGAATATGGTTTTACATTGTAAATAAAATTACATTTCCATGTAAAATGGAATTAAAAGAATAAATATGTTGATAAGAATTATTTACATTTCCTTATGTATATAAAAAGGATTAATAGAATAATTATGTGAATAATATTTATCTACATTTTCATATGTAAATAAATAAGATAAAAGTAAAAGATGCATTTATTTACAATTAGTGTAAATAAATATAGAAAAAGTAAAGGTAAACATTTATTTACATTAGGGTAAATAAATAAGATAAAAGAAGATGAAACCATTTATTTACATTAGGTAAATAAATAAGAAAAAGATAAGAATATATTTATTTTCATTTAGGTAAATAAATAGGAAAGGAAAAAAGATTACAATTTATTTACATTTAGTGTAAATAAACTGGAAGATAGATAAACTATACTTTATTTACATTTAGTGTAAACAAAACAGAGATATTAAAAGTGATATTTTTTATCGTCATTTTAGATGCGATAAAAGAATAGACGATAATAGTTGAAATCGCCAAACGATTTATATTTATTATGTATATATATATATATATATATATATATATAAATTAAATGAAACGCGCGCTGTAGTTCGCGTTTCGACAATCGTAACTTTAAACAGTTATACCTAAAGATCCGACCGTCGGATTTTCCCAAAACTGGAACCGTTAGGACCGCTTTGGGAAGATCTTTCCAACGATATAGACTTCGTCAAAATCCAACGGTTAGATTTCAAGTTATGTGTAAATCAAATTTGGTAGAAAACAGCGCCAGGGTCGCCCATTGACCCGAAGCGTCGTTAAATTAATTTAGGCTATTGTTATATAAATAAAAATAGCGATAGGTCGTTATCAAATATTAATAACGATAGGAAATGTTTTCAAATTATTATATATATATATATATATATATGCGAGAATCATTTGAAAAGACCGAGTTCAATCTCATTTCAAATGATTATACGACGTTCTAAGTCGAAGATTTAAAGACGGTGATTGAAGACCGGCGATCTTCACAGCGAATGGATGTGTTGCTACTGAGACCCATGAGAGGAGTAGCTACCTTGAAAGGGCTTCAGTGGTGGCCGTTCGGACGAAGTGTTGATTTGTACGGATTTGACTTTCGCTCAGACCCAGGGCATAAGTTTATAAATGGAATGTATGTCTGACGTTGTAGTCCCTTATACTACATTCGTTGATCTCTCTTAATATATATCTGTTTGGTGGTTAACACCCTTCTCTGAGACGTACGAGCTTAGATGTTATATATTGGTAGAAATCAATGGTATAGTATGGACTGACAATGTGGCATACTAAGATGCATTGATCAAGGCTTTTGTTGAAAAGCAGGGCCTTGTGGTTGATGATCAAAGCATAGTCTATTTAGGCATAGCTTTGTGTATAGCGTGACTTCGCGAGCCTCACACCCCGGTATGAGTCAAAAACGGGATACGGACCGTAGGGAGTGCACACGTTTCTTTCTAGCTAGAGTGGTGTCAGCGACCTGCCAGCCCTGACATTTTACTTATGTGGATGATGGATTTTGAGGCGCCTCGTTATTTTTATAGGCCGTTGGTGGTCATACTATAGGTCCAAAGGGACCGGGAAACGTGTGTTCAGGCATAACTAATCCACTGCCCATAGGCGGGGACCGGCCCTACCGCTTCCAAGGGTTCACTGCGGGGAATCCTGAGGCATTTGCTAGAGTGTCTCGAATCGGAGAGGAGCTTGCCCCTAGCCTCGACTTATGATGGAAATCCAATTTCCAATACGACCTTGCGGTTTTGATTGTAGAACTAGTATTGGCGACATGATATATGGTACCCATGCCGTCTAGGATTGATACTTATGATTGAAATGTTTTTATTTAAAACATATACACACTAATAATACTATCGTTTTTACGTATCAAGCATCTTTTTACCATTATAAGGTAAAACCCTATCCTCTGGTGTGCGTTGCATTGTGTGATGGGACTTGGGTCTTATAATGGTTTCATTTTTCCAAAAAGACATTGCGTTGTTTAACGATTTACTTTATTATGCACGGCAATCCATTGGAGTAAACCCGTTCCGCGTTAGCGGCGTGGTCCTTGGATTTGCCTTATTACTATTAGTTAAACTAGTTAAGAATTCTCACACCAGTCCCACGACTGACCTGTAGTTTGTTTCACTTTGCAAACTCGGGTGCCCTCTTTCCACACGGGCAGTCGAGTAGCCTTTTGCAGATATAGTTAAGCAGGATCCTGGATTGAAGTCTGAAGCCGGGTCCAGAATATTGATGGCCTTCTGCTGAGATTAGTTCCGCTGCAATGTATTTAATTTAATTTAAATGTTTCTTCCGCTGTATTATTTATCGATGTACTCTGATATATTCTGTACTCTGATGTAACATTTATTATTGATGTTATAAAAGTCTATGTTTTTGTTCTGATATGTTGTATCCCCAAAGTTAAAGTATTCGTAGATTTTCACCTTTTGGGTCAGACCTGTGTGGTTTATGGTCGATTCAAAGGGTGGGAATTTCCGGGTCTTTACAGTTGACAAATGCGAAACGAAAGAAGGATCCTCCTACTGGGAATTAGATCCTACTCTTTGTCTCCCCTCTTCGCAGAAAATGGAATAAGGTGGTTGTAGGCAATCAGGATCCAACTTTTGTCCCTCTTCAATCTTATTGTGAAAAACTAAATGAAAAAGTTTTATTTTTATAGAAAAATCAGAACAAAAGGTGACACTATATCCAAGATTAAAGAAAAAAAATTCCAAACTTTAAAGATAAATTAGAAAAGTATTTTTTTATTGAAAAAAAACATGAGATTAGTCATAATCAGTCAAAAATCAATTTTCTTTTCACTAATTTCAATTTAAAGACTAATTTAAAGTAAATTGTTTTTTAATGAAAATCAATTTTTTTTCTATTTTCTTATAAAGGGGGGCGTCCTTAAATGTAAATTTTTACATTTTTTTATCTGTTTTTAATTTAATTTAATCCCAATTTTTTGGTAGTTTCAATATCTTATTATTATAAATTAAAATAAAAATTAAATTAAAAAAAAGAAATTGTTCTAAACTCAAATTTCATGGATTCTGGACCACGAGAATACCACAAAGAGAAAGTGTACCTAATAAAAAAGTAATTCTTGTAATTGGAATATATTTTGTTAACCCTCCTAATTACCAATTTGATATTTAGCCCAAGTGTTATATTTGGTTATTTACTAAAATCCCCTTTTGGAAAGAAAATATTTTTTTTTCAAGAAGAAATTGAGTTCTGCTTTTTTCTTGCTCTTAGGTTGTTTTTTTCCACCTTTTTTAATGTCTGCTCCTGTATAATCTGTCTTAACATCTTTTTCTCCTGTATAATCTGTATCAACATCCTTTTCTCCTGTATAAGAATAGTTTTAGTTGATGAAAGTTACTTAGTCCCTTATACTCATTATGCCTAGCATTGAATGGGCTGGTATTTACCTTATCAATTAGCAAATCAATGGAAGGTTCTATTTCACTTGGCACCTGAATTCACATTCGAATCGGACCAAATCAAATATTTGTCATTACATCGAGTAGTTGGATCATAGTCTCTTACCATAAAAATGGCTGCATGTGCAGCATCACCAACTATAAGAAAACCATCGATCCACATGTGATGAAAACGCCATAGCTCAGTAAAAAGATTAATGCAAAAAAAAAAAGAACAACAAGATCAAATCTTGTATTAGATTTACGAATACAAAATGAAAAAGATGAGATTATTCAGGAATACACATTGAATGCTGAGATTACGCATGGAATTTCTGGTAGTAAATCCATATTCAAAAAAGTTTTTGTGATAAAAACATTGAATTTTGAATTCAAAAGAAATATAAAGGAAAGACTAGATGACCAATTAAACAAAATAAGATTGGATTAAATTAAAAATAGATTGTAACAACACGGATTTCGCTCGGACCTAATCGATCGCTAAATCGACCAAAACCGTTCGAATCCCGCATACGCTAACTCTGGGTATACAACACATCAGAACAAATAACAGAAGACTTTTATAAACATCATAATAACGTTACATCAGAGTACAGAATATCAGAGTATATCGAAATATAATTAATACAACGAAAGATGATTTTTTACAATAAATGTAATACAATGCACAGCGGAAACAAATAAACTAATACAGCGGAAGACTATCAATGCTCTGGACACAGCTTTAAGCTTCAATCCAGAATCCTGCTCATATATCTGCAACATAAACTACTCGACTGACTGTGTGGAAAATAGGGGCACCCGAGTTTGCAAGGGAAAAGCAAACTACAGGTCAGTCATGGGACTGGTGTGAGAAACTCTACAGTTAAAATTAACTTATATAAAATGATAAGGCAAATCACAGGACCACGCCGCTAACGCGGAACGGGTTTACCCCCATGAATGCCAGTGTATAAACAACAATCAATATAGATATATGGATCTACTATGCATCAATCAACATACAATATCCCAATCTACCCATTTAGATTAATCACCACACTTAGATTTTCCAAATCCAATTCAATTTACAGAAATTATTCCTTTGGATTTTATTCCCGATTTCTTATTTCAAATCATTTGAAATACCTATCTAACTTTCTATATCAAAGTAGATTTCACTTCGGGATCTCAAATCAAATCGTTTGGAAATATGAATTCCAAAACATAACAATGCATACAAACAAGTATGCAACCAAATATCGTGCTCCCCATCGACAAGGCAAAGGGTACGCATCTAGCAACTCGATATATATAAACGTGCACCTACCCCACATAGGAGCAGGCTACACCGACGATGCACCTCCCACACATGGAGAGCATACACCGCCCTCTCACCCATAATTTTAGTCTCAGGGTTACCCGAATCTTTAGCCACATACTAAATCAATTTATATCCCGAAGTAGGGAAAATCATTTCACAACATAATAATCACAAGTAATTTCAAAACATAGTACTTCACATCAGCAATTCGCACATATGATCAGTCACTATTAATCACATAACCTTTGGGCTCGTACGTCTCAAAGAAGGGTGTTAAGCAAGAGAATAAATTCTCCGCCACCAAACAGATACATCATTAATAGCAACTAATCGAATATGTGATGAACCATAATGTAAAACCATAATATATTTCCAAATCATTTCGAAATCATCGGGTTTTAGCCCTCGAAATCCTTTCTGTTTTATAAAACATTCCCTGTCCAAATCGGGAATACATTTCTTTTCACTTAAGAAAAATATATCATTTCACAATCATTCATTAAATTTGAAACGAACACAACATCGCTAAACTCCTTATCGTCAAATCGTGAAGTGTTTCACAAGGTGTTAGCACACAGATATCTTTACCCAACCCAATGCTAAATGTAAAGGCATATTCTGCTCATAAACCGGTCGAGCACCATCCAAACAATCAACCAACCACAATCAATATCAACAACTAAGTAAATTTGGTTTAATCACATCACGTGTTTTGGTAAATTTAATCACCATTCATTCATCCAAATCTAATTAAAGATTTATTCAAACCCCAATTGGTTTCATCTCGAAAATCATTTCATATTGATTGTTCTACTTTTTGGAAATTAATCCTGCTTTTACGCGGGTTAAAGAACTAATGTCATTTAAACACAGTTCATGACAAACCCCAAATCCAATTTGATATTAAACACAAGGCTCTGAATAGAAAATAGTATCGGCTTATATTCAACATCAAATTCTAAAACCAACAAATATTGTATTGGAAATAACGATATTAATATATCTTTCAAATTTCCACAACCATATCTGTATAATCACGAAATCCAACATCGAAATATTCCTAAGATAATTTCGATTCAAATCCATTCCAATTCATATATTGGAAATTCTGGTTATTTTTAAAACCATCT
This sequence comes from Allium sativum, assembly GCA_030737875.1. Classification (NCBI taxonomy): domain Eukaryota; kingdom Viridiplantae; phylum Streptophyta; class Magnoliopsida; order Asparagales; family Amaryllidaceae; genus Allium; species Allium sativum. Next base: position 932,601,362 of record CM060912.1, on the reverse strand, counting down.
CAAATCCAATTTATTTATTTAAAAATAAATAAATTATTATTCTAGTTAATAACTAGTTCATTTCAATAAAAAATCTATTTTTATCTTTTCAAATATAGGATTTTTCAGCCTATTTCTTTCCAAATCATTTATTATGATTTTACACAAATTATTGATATTTTTAATAATTTTATCAAGGTCAGTACAGTCGATTTCCATCAACGGTCATCAAACTGCACTTACAGCGACCTTTTCCAAATTTGATTTGGACATAATTCCAAATCCAACCGTTAGATTTCTAATTTCTCATATTCGCTAGAAAGCTCTTTTCAATACGAACCCAACGATCTCGGTTTTAGGAGAATCCGACGGTCGGATCTCCCGTGATATCCATTCGAAGCCAATGGTCGAAATTCGCGAACTGCAATGGCGCGGCGCGTTCTATTCAGGCCATTATATATATATATATATAATATATATATATATATATATATTATATTTCGTCGATTTCCTTTCAAAACGTATTTTATAAATCGTTTTAAATTCGTTTTCAAAACGATTTCAACTTCATATTCAATTTCTAATCAAAATTGAATATTCCATATACACGACAATTTTATACAGTGTATATATATGTTAAAAATATATTTTTAACAATCAAATCATTTTCACATTTCATATATATATTATCATTTTCAATACATAATCTTTTACTTTTCAAATAAACAATCTTTCACTTTCAATATATACAATATTTTCACTGTCATATATATAATCTTTTCACTTTCAACATATACAATATTTCCATTTCAATATATACAATATTTTCACTTTCAATATATACAATATTTTCATTTTTCATATGTACAATCTTTTCACTTTCTTATATATATAATTTTCACTTCTTATATATATATATATATATATATATATATTTCTTATATATATTTTTTCTTTTCATCTTATATATATACACACACACACATCTCATTCACAGTTCATATATGTTTTTCATTCGCATTTCATATATATATATATACATCTCATTCACAGTTCATTTATATTTTTCATTTACATTTCATATATATGTATACATCTCATTCACAGTTCATATATATTTTTCTTTTACATTTCATATATATGTATACATCTCATTCACAATCACAACACAATACAATCAAACAAGTTGTCCATGATCTGTGGACGACGGAGAGTAGTTCATATATGCAGTTATAAAATAAATAACTCTACAGAAAAATTTAGTGAGAGATTCTCACATTGATCGGTTTTATTTCTAAATTTCTGTTCCGTTTGAATCTGAAATTGCCTGAAATTCTGACGTGCTCTGTTTCTGTCCCAGTCAGTTTTATTGCGAAGCTCTCGTCCTCACGGTTCCAACGAACTTCGTTTTACTGAATTTCGATATCGTATGACAAAGTTATGGCCTTTAAATACTTTAACTACAAAATAGAATAATTAAATAAATAATTATTTCATTAATTACATGATTAAGGCCTTAAGCCCTTTCCTCCCTCGTCATCTCGTTTACCAGACAAACGCACGCTCGCCCCATCTCACCCATTCTCGAAGTAAACCTCCCACCGCCGCACCTCCTCTAGCTGACCGGACCCTCATCCAAATACACCACGACGCGCGCCAAGGTCAGAGCTTCCACCGCCCCAAGTACCACCGAGATCGGTGGTCCCCACTCGCCATAAATCATGCTTGAACAGTCAGACTTTTGGCAGCGATTTCATGAAAACCACTAAACCAATTTCGATCAAACTCGTATGGATTTATAGCTCGCAGATTTCTCTATGATTTTCCCTTCAGGAGGTTGGTATTTTATTGTGTAGATCTCGAGGAAAGATTGAAGGGAAACCGCCGTTAATCGCTGAATGGGGCGGGTTTGACCACGGATTGAAAAGGATAAGGGTTTTGACCGCTGACCGTGTATATATATTATTTAATAATTATTTTATTCGTAAATTTTCTTGTTTAATACTACGAACTCCAAATCGAACCCAACGACTGTCGCCCCTAGCATAATACACTCATTCCGAACACAATGGGATATGTTTCGTAAGCTGATTCGATCGTTTCGATCAGCTTCCCGTCAAAATCAAAATATAATTCTATATATTGAATTTGAACGCACATTTCAATTTATCGGGGCCACGTATGGACTCTAAAAATTCCTGAAAAATATTTTCTAGCTTCGTATTGACGATACGGTCCTAACAAAACTAATTTCGTCAAATTCCAAGACCGTTTGAAAAATGGCCATTTTCCAGTCGATTAAAATCAACTAAAACTGGTCAAATGCGTTTTCTTTTGCCATGCTCACATATTGATTCGAAAAATTACGAATTTTGGAATCTAGCAATAATTTGACACCAAGGATCCAACAAAAGTGGTTTCGTCGAAAATAGAGGTCGTTTGCAAAATGTCTATTTTCAAGGGCTATATATTCTTTATAGCGACCTTTCTGAAAATTCATTTGGCCATAACTTTTGACTCCTACTATGAAACTTCGATTTTTCAGATTCTATAGAATGTTATTCACTAATAGATTTAAATATTTTTGGTTTCACTAAAATCCGTTTTATTTTGCACCCGGTACAATCAGTCAAATTTTGAATTCCAATTTTGAAACTGCCGCGCCATTTCAGGCCTTGTTTATAATTTAAAATAATTATATTTATTTTCAAACATCGGTTCAAACATACTTTTCATCGTTATTATTTAAAATATTTATTTTAAATATTTAAAATCCACTAAAATAGCCAATTAAAATTTTTTAAACTGGCTCAGATTTTCCGGGTTGTTACAATCTCCCCCACTTAAAACTTTTCGTCCCCGAAAAGGAACGAAGTCAAAAGTTGTTTAATTAATCAACTCAACTTTCATTATTTTCATTACGGCTTAAGTTCTTCAACTTTTCAGTTTCTAAGAACTTTTCAAAATTTTCAAAAATTTGTCTAACACCCTAAATTTTCGAAAAATTTCGCCATAACCTCCCCTGCACCGGGGACTTCGGGATATTTCAAATCGCCTCCCATGGCCCTCACCAATCCAAAAGAAAAAAGACGAAGCCAAGCGGCTCATAAAATCATCAAAACCCCGAGGAATACAATAAACAAGTACCTATTTGTCGGGCAAACAATTTTATTCCTCTTCTCTAGCCTCCTTGCTATGACCTGTTCAATGTATACACATGTATATGCATGCAATTCTAACAAATTTTCAATACAGTTCAATATTTTGATTCGATTTGGCCAATTCACCTTACATTCTCTTATTGGAGTTATCAACTCAATATTTTTATTAATCAAATTAATAATCAAACAACACAACCAGTAATAAATTGGTTAATTAACTTTTCAATCATATAATTTTATATAATCAAAAATCAAATTTTCTAAGATCGGATTATATATATAATCACAAACACGTTATATATAATCATATTACTCTCAACTCATTCTAAGGCATTTCTAACCCCATCTCTTACGAGTCACTCATTCTAGAATGCTACTAATTCTATCTCTAATGAGGATTCTTCTATAGGATTTTATTAATCCTACCTCTGATGAGTCTTTTGTTCGGTTCTAACGAGTTGTACCCTAAAGATTTGAGTTAACCAAAGCTCTGATACCAGCTGTAACGCCACAGATTTCGCCCGGACCTAATCGATCGCTAAATCGACCAAGACCGTTCAAATCCCGCATACGCCAACTCTGGGTATGCAACACATCAGAACAAATAGCAGAAGACTTTTATAAACATCATAATAATGTTACATCAGAGTACAAAATATCAGAGTATATCGAAATATAATCAATACAGCAGAAGATATTTTTTACAATAAATGTAATACAATGCACAGCGGAAAAAAATAAACTAATACATCAGAAGACTATCAATGCTCTGGACATAGCTTTAAGCTTCAATCCAGAATCCTGCTCATATATCTGCAACATAAACTACTCGACTGCCCGTGTGGAAAATAGGGGCACCCGAGTTAGCAAGGGAAAAGCAAACTACAGGTCAGTCATGGGACTGGTGTGAGAAACTCTACAGTTAAAATTAACTTATATAAAATGATAAGGCAAATCACAGGACCACGTCGCTAACGCGGAACGGGTTTACCCCCATGAATGCCACTGTATAAACAACAATCAATATAGACATATGGATCTACTATGCATCAATCAACATGCAATATCCCAATCTACCCATTTAGATTAATCACCACACTTAGATTTTCCAAATCCAATTCAATTTATAGAAATTATTCCTTTGGATTTTATTCCCAATTTCTTATTTCAAATCATTTGAAATACCTATCTAACTTTCTATATCAAAGTAGATTTCACTTCGGGATCTCAAATCAAATCGTTTGGAAATATGAATTCCAAAACATAACAATGCATACAAACAAGTATGAAACCAAATATCGTGCTCCCTATCGATAAGGCAAAGGGTACGCACCTAGCAACTCGATATATATAAACGTGCACCTACCCTACATAGGAGCAGGCTACACCGACGATGCACCTCCCACACATGGAGAGCATACACCGCCCTCTCACCCATACTTTTAGTCTCAGGGTTACCCGAATCTTTAGCCACATACTAAATCATTTTATATCCCGAAGTAGGGAAAATCATTTCACAACATAATAATCACAAGTACTTTCAAAACATAGTACTTCACATCAGCAATTCACACATATATCACATAACCTTTGGGCTCGTACGACTCAAAGAAGGGTGTTAAGCAAAAAAATAAATTCTCCGCCACCAAACAGATACATCATTAATAACAACTAATCGAATATGTGATGAACCACAATGTAAAACCATAATATATTTCCAAATCATTTCGAAATCATCGGGTTTTAGCCCTCGAAATCCTTTCTGTTTTATAAAACATTCCCTATCCAAAATCGGGAATACATTTCTTTTCACTTAAGAAAATATATCATTTCACAATCATTCATTAAATTTGAAACGAACACAACATCGCTAAACACCTTATCGTCAAATCGTGAAGTGTTTCACAAGGTGTTAGCACACAGATATCTTAACCCAACCCAATGCTAAATGTAAAGGCATATTCTGCTCATAAACTGGTCGGGCACCATCCAAACAATCAATCAACCACAATCAATATCAACAACTAAGTAAATTTGGTTTAGTCACATCACGTGTTTTGGTAAATTTAATCACCATTCATTCATCCAAATCTAATTAAAGATTTATTCAAACCCCAATTGGTTTCATCTCTAAAATCATTTCATATTGATTGTTCTATTTTTTGGAAATTAATCCTGCTTTTACGCGGGTTAAAGAACTAATGTCATTTAAACACAGTTCACGACAAACCCCAAATCCAATTTGATATTAAACGCAAGGCTCTGAATAGAAAATAGTATCGGCTTATATTCAACATCAAATTCTGAAACCAACAAATATCGTATTGGAAATAACGATATTAATATATCTTTCAAATTTCCACAACCATATCTGTATAATCACAAAATCCAACATCGAAATATTCCGAAGATAATTTCGATTCAAATCCATTCCAATTCATATACTGGAAATTCTGGTTATTTTTAAAACCATCTCAAATCCAATTTATTTATTTAAAAATAAATAAATTATTATTCTAGTTAATAACTAGTTCATTTCGATAAAAATCTATTTTTATCTTTTTCAAATATGGGATTTTTCAGCCCAATTCTTTCCAAATCATTTATTATGATTTTACACAAATTATTGATATTTTTAATAATTTTATCAAGGCCAGTACAGTCGATTTCCATCAACGGCCATCGAACTGCACTTACAGCGACCTTTTCCAAATTTGATTTGGACATAATTCCAAATCCAACCGTTAGATTTCAAATTTCTCATATTCGTTAGAAATCGCTTTTCGATACGAATCCAACGGTCCCGGTTTCAGGAGAATCCGACGGTCGGATCTCCCGTAATATCCATTCGAAGCCAATGGTCGAAATTCGCGAACTGCCGCAGCACAGGCGCGTTCTATTCAGGCCATTATATATATAATATTTCGTCTATTTCCTTTCAAAAGTATTTTATAATTCGTTTTAAATTCGTTTTCAAAACGATTTCAACTTCATATTCAATTTCTAATCAAAATTGAATATTACATATACACGACAATTTTATACAGTGTATATATATGTTAAAAATTATATTTTTAACAATCAAATCATTTTCACATTTCATATATATATATATATATTATCATTTTCAATATATAATCTTTTACTTTTCATATATACAATCTTTCACTTTCAATATATACAATATTTTCACTTTCATATATATAATCTTTTCACTTTCAACATATACAATATTTCCATTTCAATATATACAATATTTTCGCTTTCAATATATACAATATTTTCATTTTTCATATGTACAATCTTTTCACTTTCTTATATATATAATTTTCACTTTTTATATATATATTTTTCACTTCCTATATATATATATATATATTTTTCTTATATATATATTTTCTTTTCATCTTATATATATACACACATCTCATTCACAGTTCATATATGTTTTTCTTTCGCATTTCATATATATATACATCTCATTCACAGTTCATATATATTTTTCATTTACATTTCATATATATGTATACATCTCATTCATAGTTCATATATATTTTTCTTTTACATTTCATATATATGTATACATCTCATTCATAATCACAACACAATACAATCAAACAAGTCGTCCATGGTCTGTGGACGACGGAGAGCAGTTCCTATATGCAGTTATAAAATAAATAACTGTACAGAAAAATTTAGTGAGAGATTCTCACATTGATCGGTTTTATTTCTGAATTTCTGTTCTGTTTGAATCTGAAATTGCCTGAAAATCTGACGTGCTCTGTATCTGCCCCAGTCAGTTTTATTGCGAAGCTCTCGTCCTCACGGTTCCAACGAACTTCGTTTTATTGAATTTCAGTATCGTATGACAAAGTTATGGCCTTAAATACTTTAACTACAAAATAGAATAATTAAATAAATAATTATTTCATTAATTACATGATTAAGGCTTTAAGCCCTTTCCTCCCTCGTCATCTCGTTTACCAGACAAACGCACGCTCGCCCCATCTCACCCATTCTCGAAGTAAACCTCCCACCGCCGCACCTCCTGTAGCTAACCGGACCCTCATCCAAATACACCACGACGCGCGCCAAGGTCAGAGCTTCCACCGCCCCAAGTACCACCGAGATCGGTGGTCCCCACTCGTCGTAAATCATGCTTGAACAGTCGGACTTTGGGCAGCGATTCCACGAAAACCACTAAACCAATTTCGATCAAACTCGTATGGATTTATGGCTCGCAGATTTCTCTATGATTTTCCCTTCAGGAGGTTGGTATTTTATTGTGTAGATCTCAAGGAAAGTTGAAGGGAAATATTGAAGGGAAACTGCCGTTAATTGCTGAAGGTGGCGGGTTTGACCACGGATTGAAAAGGATAAGGGTTTTTACCGCTGACCGTGTGTATATATATTATTTAATAATTATTTTATTCGTAAATTTACTTGTTTAATACTAAAAACTCCAAATCGAACCCAACGACTGTCGCCCCTAGCGTAATACCCCCATTCCAAACACAATGTGATATGTTTCGTAAGCTGATTCGATCGTTTCGATCAGTTTCCGTCAAAATCAAAATATAATTCTATATATTGAATTTGAACGCACATTTCAATTTACCGGGGCCACGTTTGGACTCTAAAAATTCCTAAAAAATATTTTCTAGCTTCGTATTGACGATATGGTCCTAACAAAACTAATTTCGTCAAATTCCGAGACCTTTTGAAAAATGGCCATTTTCCAGTCGATTAAAATCAACTAAAACTGGTCAAACGCGTTTTCCTTTGCCACGCTCACATATTGATTCGAAAAATTACGAATTCTGGAATCTAGCAATAATTTGACACCACGGATCTAACAAAAGTGGTTTCGTCGAAAACAGAGGTCGTTTGCAAAATGTCTATTTTCAAGGGCTATATATTCTCTATAGCGACCTTTCTGAAAATTCATTTGGCCATAACTTTTGACTCCTGCTATGAAACTTTGATTTTTCAGATTCGTTAGAAAGATATTCACTAACAGATTTAAATATTTTTTGTTTCACTAAAATCCGTTTTATTTTGCACCCGGTACAGTCAGTCAAAATTTGAATTCCAATTTTGAAACTACCGCGCCATTTCAGGCCTTGTTTATAATTTAAAATTATTATATTTATTTTCAAACATCGATTCAAACATACTTTTCATCGTTATTATTTAAAATATTTATTTTAAATATTTAAAATCCACTAAAATAGCCAATTTAAAATTTTTAAACTGGCTCAGATTTTCCGGGTTATTACATAGATATAAAAAAAGTAAAAATTTAAATTTAAGGACCGCCCACCTTTTTAACAAAATAGAAAAAAAATTGATTTTTGTTAAAAGATATATCTTATATAAAAATCGTAAGTTTGAATCTAATCCATATTATTAGGACATAAATTTTTTATAAAATCGATTGGATCGAAATTCAATAAGATAACAAAAATTTTATAAAAATCCTTACTTCTTGTATTCAAGAACTATACGCTAAGAGAAAATTAAGAGATTCTCCTTCTTTCGCCATTAGTGTAAGTAATAGAATTTTTTTCAGAAATATTTTATCAATTTAACCTGTCAAAAATTTGAACCTGCCCAAAAAATGACCGGAAGGGGAGGGCCTCTTCCACCAGAGTACTTTACTTTCGGGAATTCCTTCTTCAAAAAAGTATAGGAACTGATTTTATACATATCAAAATATGAATACTAAATTTAATAAATTAAATTAGAAATTTAAAGACTTATTTTCTAAAAATCTTGTTTTTAATCTACTTTGTAATGTATTTTGTGTAATTTAATTAATTATTCTAATTATGCAGTGTGTGTGTATATATATATATATATATGTATAATAATTCGATTTGCTTTATAAAAAGAAGACATCAGTGAACTTCTATGAAATGATAAGTTGAAAAAAAGATGATTGAATCAAAATAACTTTTTTCTTTAAGTTTTATTTCTGTCAGAGGGCAATATGAATGTTATACCATGTTACATTAAAACACTCAAAGGATTCTACGATATATCAGGTATAGAAGTAGGCCAACATTTATATTAGCAAATAGGAGGCTTAAAAATTCCTGCTTCTTTCTTGTTCTTAGATTGTTTTTTTCTATCCTTTTTAATGTCTGCTCCTGTATAATCTGTCTTAGCATCTTTTCTGCTGTATAATATGTCTCAGCATCTTACAATTTTTGGAAACTTATGAAATCCTTCCGTTAAACCCTGATTAATGAACCTACAAAATCCCTAAAATTGTATCTGACTAAATCCAGGTATTGTGGATAAAAAAATACTTTTCTTTGCAATTATAGTTCTTGTCACAAGAAAGCACTCTTAGTTCAGTTCGATAGAACACGGGTCTCCAAAACCCGATGTTGTAGGTTCAAATCCTATAGAGCGTGATTCCATTTATTTTGTTTTGATTCATAACAAAATAAACTTAACAAAACACGGTTGAATAGCTTTATGGGGGTCTTACCAAAAAAGGATTGGCTTATTTTGAAAAATACATTCAACCAACTCCAATCCTTTATGCCAAGTACGATCAGAAATATTTAATCAAACCTCTAGTGAGAAATAATATGCTATACGAGATAGTTGTCTATGAATGCATCAATCCAGATCTGCAGAGAGTTGTCAGTGCGATTAAAGAATTGAGGATTAGTGCATGAATTCCATTTTTGGAAAGGTACCAAATAAATGACTACTGGAATCAGGGTTTTGGGCATAAAGATTCCACTGACCCGTAAGAAGTGGTTCCAATCTCTTCCACTATCTTAGGCAAACTCAAACTATTTGAACCCAAAACAAACACACCACCAAGCTGCGCTACATCCCTTTCCAAATTATTGTACAATGACATTGTACGTTCAAAAATTGTCCATAATTGTTTATGTTGTTTTGATTACAGAATATTAAATTTCTACCTGTAATATTGCAATTCTGAGAATTAAAACAAATGAAAATTCTCATTCTCTATGACTGACCCTATATATAAACCAATTAAAACCTCAGATTCATACAAGAACCACGATGATTTAATCCCAAGCTAAGTAAAAGGGTAACCATTTTATCATCAATTATTCTATTTCAATGACTGGATATAATAACTCAACAAAATCTGGAGAAAGAAGTTGATCTTCAGATAAAATTAATTTCATAAATATAACGAAAAAAAAATTATTTAATTTAGGAGGTACCTATTTGAAATTTTGTAAGAACACTTTTTTTATGGCAGTTCCAAAAAAATATACTTCTATATCAAAAAATGTATTCGTAGAAATAATTGGAAGAAAAAAGGAAATTTAGTTGCAATCAAAGCCTTTTCTTTAGCAAAGTCAGTTTCTATGGGAAATTCAAATAGTTTTTTTGTTCGACAAACAAATAAGAAAATCATGGAATATTTTTTTTCCATATAGATAATCCAAAGAACAAGGATTTTTTTGAATAAGCCAATTCATTTGGGACCCTGCAGATCCATTCTTTTTCCTATTCAAAGATCAACCCTTTGTCTCTGTGTTTTATCGTCGAGAATTCTTTACAGATGAAGAGATGTCAAAGGGGCTTCACGAAGAATTTTATTATTAATATTAGAATTTCTTCCATTTTTTTAGCCTCATTTTACTTTTTATTTTATTTTATTAGTTCTTGTTCTAGATTATAAGAAGTAAGGATTTTTATAAAATTTCTGATATTTTCTTATCTTATTGAATTTCAATCCAATCGATTTCATAAAAAATATAAATTAGGTAATAAAAAAAATTACCAGAAGAATTAGTTGATTTATTGATGCAAACTATATATACTCTCCCCTAGATCCAGGAATAGCGACATGAACTAAATGACCTGTCCAAGCCAAGGAGCTTAATCCAAAAAATCCTAACAAATGATGGTTGAGACAAGAAATATATATAATAGATTTTTGAACTAGGAAACGCTCGCGTTTTATTTGGCAGTTTTCTGGATGTTAAATACTGTTGGGTGGGTCACTTTTTATTGGCATTGGAAACATATTACCGCGAAATCGTAGCATAGAAAAAAGGATACTTAAATGAAATACTGGAAAGAATAATTGGTAATTAGAAAAAACTGTATTTCTCATGTAAAATTATTATATTCTATTAATTTCTATTAGTATTAATTAGAATTAACTAGTTAGTAATTTTTAGTTAATTATTTTGATTTCTTAGATTAGTTACCATATATTCTCTTGCATTTTTTAAAATAGATAAAATGGGATATTATGTTGTGTGATTTCTTAGTATTTTAAATATATGATTAATGATGAAAGTAGATAAGTTGAAAAAGAGATGGTTGAATCAAAATAATTTTTTCTTTAAGTTTTTTTTGGTATTTTCAATATATTATTATTATAAATTAAAATATTAATTACAATTAAAAAAAGAAATTTTTTATATTTTGAATTTATTATAGTTTATTATATAATGGAATGTAAAAAAAAAAATTAAATACATATATATATATATATATTAAATTAAGATAAATAATGTAAATTCTAAGTTTTTCTATTCGTATGATAGCAATGTTGATTCTTCGGTTCATAGAACGAAATTCTTTTTGTACATTCATCTGCAATTCTTCGATTCCTCGTGTTCGGCCCTCTATTAATAAATTTGGGAATCCAATATGGATTATAACCTTAATTAAATCAATTCTTTAAGCAAATAACTAAAGGAGCCTATTAAACCAAGTCCAGTAATTTATTGAATGAGAGATCAGTAAGGAATTACGATTCTATGGCTTAGAACGCAGACCAAGGAGATCATTATCACGATAGTCTTTGGTATGTATTATTATTCCATTTGACTACTATATAACATTGGCTGCAAAGGCGAACCATGGTTAACCAACATGTTAACTAATTGATTATGATAAATTGGATTGGATTTTGCAGTTTTTTCTTTTGTAGCACCTCGATGTGACATAAGCGTGAAAGAGGTTCAAAAATAAGTTTTTTTATAAGGGCTAAAAATGAATCACTTATTTTGGCTTTTTGACCCCGTATTGTAGGGTGGATCTTGAAAGATCCGACTACACTTTCCAACTTAAATGAAAAATGACTACTGAAATTGCATTGTACATCTAAAATAAACCTAAAAAGACATGATCCCAGGCGGATACTTGACATGTGCCCCCTCTTCCAGGCACTTTGCAAGGAAAATGAAAAAACAGAGATTTGGTTTATCGGGTATCAAACGGGAACGACGAGCAAGTAGAATGTCAGGTGCACCGATCAAAATCGGAACAAACCAATTACCAAATCCACCTGTCATCGCTGGCATCACCATAAAAAGATCATTAAAAAAGCGTAAGCAGTTATTAAAACATTATAAAGCCGATGATTCCCACCAAGAATTTGATCGGCATACCGACCCCTCCCTTACTCAACATCCCCACGTTAAGTACACTTCCTCCCAATTAAGATACTGGCGCATCGCATATAACATAGGTGAATGGTATCTTTATTCTGCTTAATCAGTGCAGGTTCAGGAAAGCACTTTCCTTTCACGGAAGTTTCTGATAATTAAACACCATTATAAGTACAATTAACATGCATTTCTTCATTCCATTCCTTCCAATCCTCATACCATTTAATTAAGCAGAATAAAGATACCATTCACCTATGTTATATGCGACGCGCCTTTTTACTTTTTTTGGGCTTCTTCTCATTCAGATTACACAAAATACATAAAAAGTAAATTAGAAAAGATTTTTAGAAAATAAGTCTTTAAATTTCTAATTTAATTTATTAAATTTAGTAATCTTATAATACAATAGTGTTTTCCTTTTTTTATTATCAGAAGTATCTGTATTTTTCGATGAAAAACGAAGATAAAGGCTCGAGTTTCATGAAAAAAGCCCTTTATCGGATTTGAACCGATGACTTTTCTAGATAATTATTAATGACTATCCTTATCAATCCATAAAATGGTTCGGGTTTTAGTGTGTTGAAATTAGATGATTTTTTTTGTTTTCCACTTCTTGTAATTGTAACGTTGATTCATAATTATATGAGTTTTTATCATCCTCACTCGTTGTTAGTTAACGATTCTAATGATTAGATTATATTCTTAATTCTAGTAGGAAATAAAATAGTAAAATGATTATTCCTCAAATGACTATTCATCTATTCTATTTTCATTAAATAGAAGGAGGAGCAAGAAAACTCTATGAAAAAAATGGCCATCTTTGGTTTTTGCTGATAACAGATAAACGAAGAAGGCAAGGGTTCTGGCTGAGCTTTCTTTGAAGGTGTGATTGATGTTTTGGCTTAATAAATATTCGTTCTTTTTTACCAGATGTATATAATTTTTTATTATTTATTGTAACGACCCGCATTCTATGCATCAGAGGATCATAGAATATACATACATATATATGTATACATATATATATATATATATATATATATATTTCTTTCTCCTGGTAAGTCGTATGGTCATGTACTTTTGGGGAACGACTAGTGGGGTCATTTCCCATGTTCATGATTTTTATCGATTTTTAAATGACCGTTTTGCCCCTAGCTGATTTTGTTTCATTCATAACTTTTGATTGGTAAGGAGTTTTGACCTGAAACTACTTCCATTAGATCCATTTGATGGTTTACCTTTCCGTAGAGTGGTCACATTAGTCAAAAGGATTTACCGTTTGGGAGATATGGCTGAATTAAGGTTTAGAGGGTGAAAAACACCTTAATTGGGCTTAACCGGGTGATTAGTAGCTAGGCCCATTGGGGGATTTCGGGATTAGGAGCATATGAGGGCTGCTAGGGTTTAGAAAACATTCTTTTTCAGTATTTTTCAGCCGCCACTAACCTCCTTTGAACCCTAGCCATGGCCTCAACTTTTCAAATTTCTTCAAAACACCTCAAATCACTTTCTTATCAAGGATTAAGCTAATCAACATCAAACCAAGCCAAGATAGCATCAAATCAGAGTTAGGGATGTTGCTAAGCATTGGGATTCGACCCAAAACAGAGGATATTTCAGATCTATAGTTTAATTTGTGGCAAAGGTGAGTGATTTGCATTATTTTTCACTAACTATGGCTAATTAGGGTAATTAGCGATGATTAGCGAAATTATAACTCAGAAAAATCTAGAAAAATTTGCAAAATTCCAGAATATTATTTTATGCCTCTGATATGAATTTGGACTAATTTTGCTAATCCCGGAATTTAGGGGATTAAGGGGTGATTAGTGATAATTAGCGAAATTTTGCATCATAAAAATATGGGAAAATTTGTAAAATTCTAAAATATTATTTTACGGATCTGATAGAAATTTGGGTTGATTTGGTTAAGTTTTACTAATCTTATCATTAGTTGTTGTTAAACACGCTTAAGAGAAAATATGATATTTTGGCTAGGTTTGATCCGTTTTAACTTATCAAGTTGTTGTTTTGCTGTTTGTGGATGTTTATACATGTTGCTATGGCTGTATGGTATGCTTTGTGATTGTTTAGAACAGTTAGATTGGTCGAAAACGTCATCGAATGGCGTAAAACAGTCGCTGGGAAGAAGTGCAGGAAATTACCTAAACCGGATCGGATCGGAGGGGGAAGCACGATCCGAACCGCTCGCACTTGAAGCTCCACGATCCGACCTGAGCATGGTGGCACGACCTGAAGAGAGCACCCGATCTAAACCGCGTCACTCGACCCGAACCGATGCACCAGGGATGGACTTGAGAGGCTCGACCCGATCCGGAGTGCTTGGGAAGGAGAACCGAACCGCTTGCCTGAAGTCACGATCTGATGCTCTGGAGATGATCCAAACCGATCCGAAGCAGGGGCCACGATCCAACCCTTAGGGGGTATTCCAATCCGAACCGAGATGCTTGGGTTTGAGGCGTGAACCATGATCCGAACCAGAAGTATGAGTTGAAGTGAAGAACAGGAACCGAACCGATCCGGAGAAGACCAAAACCCGAGATGCAAAGGTAGTCCAAACGGGAAGTTTGTATTCAGGATCCAGTTGGGAACCAACGAGCTAAGTTTACGATTGGACTTTGCTGCGGGACGTGTGCAAAGGGGTTATCGATATTCATAACTTTGGTTCACCACTGAGAGACGGATAGTGGGCTTGTAGTGATAGTTATACGGGGTTGGACTCCGTCAAGGCCCAAAGGATTAGGTGACCAAATAGTGGATATCATATGCATTACGCACTGAGTGAGAGATGTGAGGATGGTTGCTATGCTTGATCGTTTGCCATCACTATGACATGCACACCCCTTCCCCCCGTATCTTTACACCATATGTTAGTGGTAACTTAGAGTATTGTACGGTGTGTAGTGCTAACTCTTTGGTTGTAGGTCCAGGTATGATTGGATTATACCTCTTATTGTTCTGTTTTGTTGCTTATCGCTCATACCAGACTTTTGTCTGACCCAGAGTTTTATGTCTCTTCTTATTACTCTGGGTGCTCCTAAACGAGCAGACTAGAGGCAGGTTAGGTGGTATGCACGGGTAGCTGTACCGGAGACGAGCAGGAGGCTCCCACGTATGATATATAGATATTCTCCCTGTGTTGTTGAAGGTCACTGCTTGGGCAGTAGTAGTGTACCTCCTTCTTTTACTTTCTTTTGCTTTAGAGACAGTTTTAAATTTGTAATAATGATGTTGGATCATAAGCTGTATTTTGGATTTCCGCTACTATGATAATGATGGTTTTAGTTTTCAGCTTATGCACTGTCTATCCTGTTTTATGTCAAGTATGTTACTATTATATTTTATTCCATGCGCTGTGAGACATTCTACAGGTTTCTTTGTTAGTTCTTTCATCTTCTTTCCTTTCTTTGACGACCGTCCCGTGCTAGCGGACATGTGTACAGCACACTTTCGTAGGAAATGTCGGTTGATGCGGGGCGGGCCATCACACTTGGTATCAGAGCTCTAGGTTGCGTAGTTAACCTAGGGAAGTCATTAGGGAGAGATAGTACACATATATGAGAGCGCGTATTTGTGATTATTTTGGTTTTCAAAAGCTATATATATACTATTTGTATAGCTAAGGATGAAGTCGCATTGCACTAGCACCACTATGGAGATGGTTAATCGTTTTCTCTTTACAGACTGAACGATGAGCCGATATACGAGGGGTACTGGTAAAGGAGCCAATAATGGGAATACTGCTGAGATGAGGATGATGTTTACTGGCCTGATGAGAGAGATGCTTAGGGATGCTCGGGGAGCCGTTCCTAATGCTGCTAATGGTGGTGGTGCAGCAGTGCAGGCGCCTAGGGCCGATTTCGCCAAGCTAAACAAGGATTACACTAGCCTTGGTGGCAAGCTGTTCCACGGAACGGAGTCGGCTATTGAAGTTCAAGATTGGCTAGATAGTTGTGAGTGCATCGTCGAAGATTTAGGAATCGAAGACGCAATGAAGAGGAAGCTAGCATCGCGTCAACTACAAGGACGAGCTATGAATTGGTGGAATGCTATTAAGGCAGCTACTCCTGAGGATCTAGTTACTTGGAATCAGTTTAAGACTCGCTTTTGTGATAAGTTTATTCCAGCTGCTAATTAATCAGAATTGTTCAGGAAGTTCTTGGAGCTTAAGCAGAATGGTAGAGCAGTCTCGGAGTATATCGCTGAATTTGACACTTTATCGAAATATGGATTGTCCCTTATCGATACAATCGAAAAGAAGAACGGAAAGTTCATAACTGGTTTAGATGAGTACTTGGGGGAAAGACTTATAAACCATATCGATGAGACATTCGAGTCTATTGTCGGAAAGGCATTAAGGTCAGAGAGCCTTTTCCCTAAGTCACAGACCGAATTTTCTACTGCATCTATAGAGGAACCAAAGCCGCAAGTAGGCGGTGAAGGCAATAAGAATTCTCAGAACAAGAGGAAGCAGAACCCGACCAAGGATGGTCAGAATAAAAAGAATAAGAATGGTGGCAAGTGCTTTAGTTGTGGCAAGAAGGGCCACTATGCCAGAGATTGTCGAGAAAAGCCTGGGGAAACGAAGTGCTTTAACTGCGGCCAAGCGGGACACCACAAGGATGATTGTCCACAACCTCCTAGGGAGAAGCAGATTGTGAAAGAGTATGCTATCAACGTTGTTCCTTCTTCGTCGAATGCTCCAACTACAACGTAGAAGGGAAAAGGCGTCGTTATCAAAGGTACGCTTTCTATTTAAGATGTTTCTGTTCGAGTATTGTTTGACAAACCCGAGATAGTCGATAGACCTTTAGTAGTGATGAACCCGGTTGGTGGTTCGACTAGCCTTAGTATGATTTGTCGTAACGTGGTCTTATCGAGTCATGGATGTTTGTTTGTTTGTGATTGCTTTGTTTTGGGCTTTACTGGGTTTAGCATTCTTTTGGGGAGTCGATCTACTCTAAAGGAATAGGGTGGTATTAGGTACCTACCTAGTGACGGCGATAGTAACCGGAGTTAAGGAAGCTAAGAGGTTATCGTTGTAATAAGTTCTAGTTGTCTCTGGGAGGCAAATGAGTGCTCCAGTGCTTAGTTGTTTTGCTAGTATCACCTCACGCGGATTGTCCGAATTCGGAGGTGATGTTCCTTGGGTGCTTGTCTAATATTGGTTTAGGCCTTTGGGGCTTGTGCTTGGGGAATGTCGAGTTCGACTAGGATGGTTTGCGTAAGAGATAAATAGTTTTTGCGATTCTTCATTAGATGATATCTTGGTTTACTCGAGGAGTGATGGGCAGCCGTGACATGATAAGACCGTTGAATGGTATAGACTGCCCCGAGTTAGACTCGATAGGGTTATGAGATGGCTCGACTGGGACTCGAGAAAGATGCAAAGTAATGGATTGTTTAGAACCCTATGTTGATGTTCTCTTTGGATAGTATAACTTTAAAGAAATAGGATGTGTTCGTTGATCATGGAAGATGCAATGAAGATTAGGACGATTCAAGTTGGACTTGAACTCGTAAAAGAAAATGGGTGTTCGTTGATCTTGGAGATGCAACGAATAGGGAGATGACTCACGTTGGACTAGAGTTTGTCGGTAATGGATACTCAAGACTGGGTCTGAGTTATGGATTGACTCGAGTTGGACTCGAGAAGGCTACAAGGAATTGGATTTGGCTCGAGTTGGACTCGAGAGGGCAACAAGATAATGGATAGACTTGGGTTGGACTCAAGTATTTTAGGCGGACTTAAAGCAGGGGTATCTGGGGACGCCCGTTACATTGGATCCGTTGGACGTGATCTAGTTATCCTTGGAGCATAAAACGTACGTTGGACGTACGGTAGTCCGTTTGGAGGCTGGGCTTTCATTAGTTCTTGATGTTGGTTGGACCAGACATACAAGAATCGACATATTAGGATTGGTTAGACCAGTCATGTAGGTGTCGACGTGTTCATGACTTTAGTAGGTGATAGGTAGGACTTGTTTGATGGATGTTACGGTTGCTATGTTGTCCCTATCTTTCTTCTCTTGAGTAGACTATCACCTGTAGGGTTCTAGCGATGGGGAACAAAGATATGGTAGTATAGACGGATATTAGGCTACGTATCAGTGCAGTGGGGTAGTCATTACTCCATGGGGCAGAGTGATCGTAGCAAGGCTATGAGCCAGTGCAGTGAAGTTGTCATGACTTCATGGGGGCAGAATGGACATAGCAAAGGATTTAGGTGCGGTAACAGTTGCATTGAGTAGGAAGCATGCCAGTCTAGAGGTTTTGTTTCTGGGTTGGAAGCAACTAGAGTATATCACAGGATATGATTTCAGACCCAAGAGTGAATTGGATTCAGAAACGCTAGTAAGCTTGACGATTAGATCGATTTTGATTGAGTCCAATTAGAAGGACAATCCTAACCTATTGGAAATCATCTCTAGGGTAGAGGTGGGTATCGATGGAAAGAGAATGATCAAGCAAGGATTTGATCGAGAAGGATGGATTCGAAAGAATGGGGGACTAGTTGTACCCAACGTAGACGGACTGAGAGATGAAGTGCTTAGAGCATATCATCACTCGAAACTGACTATACATCCCGGTGGTAACAAAATGTATTGAGACATGGATCAGACCTACCACTGGGAAAAGATAAATAAGGACGTTGGGAAGTTTATGTCCAAATGCATGAATTGCCAGTTAGTTAAAGCTGAGCAAAAGAAGCCTAGTGGGTTGTTACAACCATTAGAAATTCCTAAATGGAAATGGGAACAAGTCTCAATGGATTATATTGATGGTTTACCAAGGACTAGGTCAGGTCATGATGATATTTGAGTGAATCGTATACTAGATGATCTTTTGAGAACTTATATATTGGATTTTGGAGCGTCATGGGATGGCCATTTGTATCTGGTTGAGTTATAGTTATTAGCCCAGTATTGGTATGGTTCCAATTGAAACTTCGTACGAAAGATCGTGCATGGCACCATCATGTTGGTTGGAGAATGGTGAGAAATTTGAGCTTATACCAGAAGTAATAAGAGGGACTTCAGGCAAGATCAAGGTTATCCAATAGAGAACGAAGACTACCTAAGATAGGCAGAAGACTTGTGCCGATAAGAGACGAAGAGATTTGGAATTCTTCGTTAACGACTTGGTGTTCATCAAGGTCTCTCCTTTGATGAAGGTGATTCATTTTGGTGGGAAAGGTAAGTTAGCACCAAGGTTTGTTGGTCCATTTTCAGTTCTCGAGCAAGATGGGAATTTGACATATAAAGTTGAGTTACCGGACAAGACGGCGGGAGTTCACAACGTATTTCATGTTTCCAAGTTAAGGAAGTTTGTGCAAGACCCTAATGTGGCTATTTCACCAGATATGTTGGACGATATCGAGGTTGAACCCGAGGCGGTTGGGAACCGCAAGCCTATGCGTATTGTTGGGAACGATACGAAGCAGCTTCGAAGGAAGGCAGTGAAACTAGTCAACGTTCAATGGGGTGATGATGAGAAAGGCTGCACTTGGGAAACAGAGGAGGACATAAGGAAGAAGTATTCAGAACTCTTTGCCTGGTAAGGTTTTGGTAGTGATAGTTCTTCCCTTGTTAGTAAACCGCATGCTAGGATAGGCTTGTTGTGTTGTTTTGTATTTTTTATTGTTTGAAAATGATTGATAGGCATGCAGAATTCTTTGTATGTTTCGGTTAAGGAATTTCGGGGACGAAATTTCTTAGGGGGGGAGAATGTAACGACCCGCATTCTATGCATCAGAGGATCATATAATATATATATATATATATATATATATTTCTTTCTCCTGGTAAGTCGTATGGTCATGTACTTTTGGGGAACGACTAGTGGGGTCATTTCTTATGTTCAAGATTTTTGTCGATTTTTAAATGAACGTTTTGCCCCGAGCTGATCTTGTTTCGTTCATAACTTTTGATTGATAAAGAGTTTTTACCTGAAACTACTTCAATTAGATCCGTTTGATGGTTTACCTTTCCGTAGAGTGGTCACATTAGTCAAACGGATTTACTGTTTGGGAGATATGGCTGAATTAAAGTTTAGAGGGTGAAAAACTGCTTAATTGGGCTTAACCGGGTGATTAGTAGCTAGGCCCATTGGAGGATTTCAGGATTAGGAGTATATGAGGGCTGATAGGGTTTAGAAAACATTCTTTTTCAGTATTTTTCAGCCGCCACTAACCTCCTTTGAACCCTAGCCATGGCCTCCACTTTCCAAATCTCTTCAAAACACCTCTAAATCACTTTCTTATCAAGGATTAAGCTAATCAACATCAAACCAAGCCAAGATAGCATCAAATCAGAGTTGGGGCTGCTGCAAAGCATTGAGATTTGACCCAAAACAGAGGATATTTCAGATCTAAAGTTTAATTTGAGGCAAAGGTGCATTATTTTTCACTAATTATGGCTAATTAGGGTAATTAGCGAAGATTAGCGAAATTATAACTTAGAAAAATTTGCAAAATTCCAGAATATTATTTTATGCCTCTGATATGAATTTGGGTTAATTTGGACTAACTTGCTAATTCCGGAATTTAGGGGATTAAGGGATGATTAGTGATAATTAGCGAAATTTTGCATCATAAAAATTTGGAAAAATTTGTAAAATTCTAAAATATTATTTTAGGGCTCAGATAGAAATTTGGGTTGATTTGGTTAAGTTTTACTAATCTTATCATTAGTTGTTGTTAAACACGCTTAAGGGAAAATATGATATTTTGGCTATGTTTGATCCGTTTTAACTTATCAAGTTGTTGTTTTGCTGTTTGTGGATGTTTATACATGTTGCTATGGCTGTATGGTATGCTTTGTGATTGTTTAGAACAGTTAGATTGGTCGAAAACGCCGTCGAATGGCCTAAAACAGTCGCTAGAAAGAAGAGCAGGAAATTACCCGAACCGGATCGGATCGGAGGGGGAAGCACGATCCGAACCGCTCGCACTTGAAGCTCCACGATCCGACCTAAGCATGGTGAAGATAGCACCCGATCCGAACTGCATCACTCGACCCGAACCGATGCACCAGGGATGGACTTGAGAGGCTCGACCCGATCCGGAGTGCTTGGGAAGGAGAACCGAACAGCTTGCCTAAAGTCACGATCTGATGCTCTGGAGATGATCCGAACCGATCCGAAGCAGGGGCCATGATCCGACCCGTAGGGGGTATTTCGATCCGAACCGAGATGCTTGGGTTTGAGGCGTGAACCACGATCCGAACTAGAAGTATGAGTTGAAGTGAAGAACGGAAACCGAACCGATCCGGAGAAGACCAAAACCCGAGATGCAAAGGTAGTCCAAATGAGATGTTTGTACTCAGGATCCTGTTGGGAACCAACGAGTTAACTTCACGATTAGACTTTGCCGTGGGACGTATGCAAAGGGGTTGTCGGTATTCATAAATTTGGTTCACCACTGAGAGACGGATAGTGGGCTTGTAGTGATAGTTGTACGGGGTTGGACTCCGTCAGGGCCTAAAGGATTAGGTGACCAAATAGTGGATATCGTATGATTTACGCACTGAGTGAGAGATATGAGGATGGTTGCTATGCTTGATCGTTTGCCATCACTATGACATGCACACCCCCTTCCCCGTATCTTTACACCATATGTTAGTGGTACCTTAGAGTATTGTACGGTGTGTAGTGCTAACTCTTTGGTTGCAGGTCCAGGTTCAGGTATGATTGGATTATACCTCTTATTGTTTTGTTTTGTTGATTATCGCTCATACCAGACTTTTGTCTGACCCAGAGTTTTATGTCTCTTCTTATTACTCTGGGTGCTCCTAAACAAGCAGACTAGAGACAGGTTAGGTGGTATGCACGGGTAGCTGTACCGGAGACGAGCAGGAGGCTCCCACGTATGATATATAGATATTCTCCCTGTGTTGTTGAAGGTCACTGCTTGGGCAGTAGTAGTGTACCTCCTTCTTTTAATTTCTTTTGCTTTAGAGATAGTTTTAAAGTTGTGATAATGATGTTGGATCATAAGCTGTATTTTGGATTTCCGCTGCTATGATAATGATGGTTTTAGTTTTCAGCTTATGCACTGTCTCGCCTGTTTTATGTCAAGTATGTCACTATTATATTTTATTCCATGCGCTGTGAGACATTCTACAGGTTTCTTTGTTAGTTCTTTCATCTTCTTTCCTTTCTTTGACGACCGTCCCGTGCTAGCGGACATGTGTACAACACACTTTCGGAGGAAATGTCGGTTAGTGCGGGGCGGGCCGTCACATTTATTATATGAAACCAAAAATAAGAAATGATAAGAAAATTTTCTGCTCGCAGACTATGCCTTATAGAATGGATTTCTTGTTTGAACCACGTTACTCGTGAAGGAATAGAGGTAATTCGCTGGCTCTTTCTTTTGCCCAAAACTAATATCCACCCTCCCGCTCACGACAATTATCATGAGCGTGATATCTCTAAATCATTGATTATGTTTTCGAAGACTGAAGAGGAATATTATTCAGGTAGTATCTCATCCCAAAAAAAAATCTGCTTTTATTACAATTATACGCTACAACTGCTTTTAAGCATCAGAAATCTACTTCGTATAAGGTTGCTCGTGTTTTAGGAAAAGGATTGGGCCGAATAAAGAATATGTATCCTATACTATCTATTTGTATAGATCTTTCATATGTATATTGGACTTTTTGAGACAATTATAGGCCTTAGGAGATAGTTCTAATTGGTCAATAAAAATACATTCCAATGGAATTCCTTTTTGTTTTTTACATTTTTTTAATCTGTTTTTAATTTAATCCAATCCTATTTTGTTTAATTGATCATCTAATCTTTCCTTTCAAATTATGGGTTTGCCAAATTTACTATTTTTTATATAAGATATTTTTTTCAATGAAAATCATTTTTTTTCTATTTTCTAAAAAAGGGGGCGGTCATATTTTTCAAAAAGATACCAAAGTGGATGATTGACTCATTCCATACTAGAAATAATTACGGAAAATTCTTTGATAACACGGATTCATATTTCCCAATGATATCCCACGGTTGAGACAATTGGCTGAATCCCGTGAAACCATTTCATAGAAGTTCATTGATATCTTCTTTTTATAAAGCAAATCAACTTCCATTCTTGAATGATCCACATCACTTCTGGTTCTACTATAACAAAAGATTCCCTTTTTTTCCCTGAGACGACCTTTTGCTATTGGGAAATCCCCAAAACCCGATGATTGAGCAGTGAACCCTTGAATGTGAATTCCCTAGTTGAAATGAGAAAGATGATTTCCGGTCTCCTCTCCACGGTTTGAGATCGCTAAATAGCTAAGTGGGCTAGTTTATGAGAAGTAGGAGATGATCCCTCAAGGTGGAATTGAATTTTCATTTTTGAATTTCTTATTATATTCTTTCAAATCCTGGATCTTCGAACTTAAAGAGATATTGAGTGAGATCAAGAATTCTCATTATTTCTTAGATTCATGGATCAAATTCAATTCAGTGGGATCTTTCAAGTCCTCCAGCATTTCATACTGCTATTAAAGAGACGAAAAGCTATGTGCAAATAACATCTTGTTATTGCATCGAAACATATAAATGTTGACTAATCTAGCTAACGTTAAACTTGGTAAAATGAAATGGTTGAATAACTAAAAAATGAGATTATTCAGGAATACACATTGAATGCTGAGATTACGCATGGAATTTCGAATTAGCAAAAGCAATGTCTCCTTGCATAATATGGATTCCAAACCCATTGAGATATTTAAAAAATAATAGGTTTGAAAATGCTATGCGAAATGAAATAACACAATATATTTTTTATATATGCCCAAATAAAGGAAAAATTCTAATCTCTTTTACATAGAAATATTTATTTCTACAAATAATACTTTTCTGAGTTATATAAATAAAAAAAAGTAACAAAAAAATGAAAACAAAAGAAAAATACAAAAATAGATAAGAAGAAATGAATAATATTTTAGTTAAAAAATTAATAACTAAAAAATTACTCTATATCGAGCTATTTGGACAAAGCATTTTAGCAACAATTTATAACTTTTTCAAAAATTTTAAATATCTGAAAAAAATAAGAAAAATGTAGTATTTTGAATTAAGTAGAATTTTGAATTTTGAGTCTTTTTTCTCAATTTAGTTAATTATATAACTGGAAAAGAACACATACAGAAATAATATAATATAAAAAATGAAACACACAAACTTCCAAATTCAGAGAAACCCTGGAACTAAAAATGGGCAATCCTGAGCCAAATCTTTATTTTTTGAAAAACAAAGGTTTAAA
Organism: Allium sativum; assembly: GCA_030737875.1. Lineage (NCBI taxonomy): Eukaryota > Viridiplantae > Streptophyta > Magnoliopsida > Asparagales > Amaryllidaceae > Allium > Allium sativum. The sequence goes on along the minus strand of CM060912.1, from coordinate 932,576,520 downwards.
AAAGTATCATTAAGATTCCAAGTTTTAAATCAACAAACAAAATTTTAACTAAATACATTTATAATGATAAAAAAAATCAAGAAAGAATTGAAAAGAGAGATTAAAAAAATAATGAATTTTATTTTGAAAATAAAAAAGTTATTTTATAATATTTTATTATTTACTTCATTTTTTATTTAATTTAACAAAACTAGAAAGGAAAAAGAAAAAAAAATCTCTGCTTAGGAATTATGAAATCGCATAAATGAATATTCTAATGTGTCGTGGAAATTCTTTGGGCTACAATAACAAAAAGATTCTCGATGGTGTAACAAAATATCTCTCATTTCCAACTTGAATACATTTTTCTTTTTTCCCCAAAAGAGAATTATTTATTTCTATACTCACCTATTGTTAGTTAACAATTCTACTGATTGAATTATATGCTTAATTCTAATAGGAAATAAAATAGTAAAATGATTATTCCTCAAATGACTATTCATCTATTCTATTTTCATTAAGTAGGATTTTTTTAGTAAACTTGCAAGATAACCCAAAAAATGGAAGGAATAGTATGAAGTAGAAGATATTTTAGCCATTTGCATAAAGTGTAATAACCCGGAAAATGTGATCCAGTTTAAAATTTTTAAATTTGGTTATTAACAAGAAATTTGAATAGTTGAAATAGTATATTTCCATAAAATATAGAATTAGGTATGGTGTGGCCGTTTGAAATTTTGAATATAAACTTTGTCTGACTGTACCGGGTGGAAAATATAACAGATTTTAACGAGACTGAAAATATTTAAATCTGTTTATCAATACCTTTCTAACGAATCTGAAAAATCGAAATTTCATAACGGAAATCAAAAGTTATGGCCAAACGAATTTTCAGAAAGGTCGCTATATAGTATATATAGCCCTTGAAAATTGAGATTTTGCATACGACCTCGGAATTCGACGAAACCACTTTTGTTGGGTCCGGGATGTCAAATTATTGCTAAGTTTCAAATTTCATAATTTTTGAAGCTAGTATGTGAGCGGGGCAAAAGATAACGTGTTTGGTCAAATTCTGTTAAAATGGGTCGACCTAAAAATGACCGTTTTTCAAACGAGCTCAGAATTCGACGAAACTGGTTTTGTTAGGACCGTATCGTCAAAACAAAGCTAGATTTATTTTTCTGGAATTTTTAGATTCAGTTTTTGGCCCTGGCAAATTGAAATGTACGTTTAAATTAAATATCGAATGTTTTATATTTTAATTTGAAAAATAACTGACTGTAACAGTCGAAATGGCCAACGAAACATATCCCATTGTGTCCGGAATGGGGGTATTTAGCTAAGGGCGACAGTCGTTGGGTTTAAAAAGGAGTCCGTTTCAAAAACACTATTTAAAAATTTTCTATAAATACTGGCCAATAGGAATTTTTCTTTAAAAAAAAAATAAAATAAAAAAACCTAAAAACCCTAGCCGCCAGGACGAAACGGACGATCCCCGTTGCTCCACGCTTTCCCTCCTTTTTCCGATCGCCTCAGGCCGTTTCGCCGCCGACCCACGTTGAAGCTTTTGTTCGCCGTACTCCCCTCTCCACATCCGACCCAGCTTCGCCACCAACAGAGCCGCCGTCGTCGAGTTCTGGCGCTTCAAAGTCGTCGCCTTCCTGGAGCCGCCGCCGCTCAGATTCGCCGTCGCACCACCTCAGACTACCAGCGCCGGAAAGCTCTTCCCTCCCTCGATGACGTCCAACAGTCTGATCGTCCTATAGAGCTACGAATCAAGAGAAAAATCCAAACCTAGAATTGAGCAGGTTTGAAAACTAACGGCTTATATAATTTTAAACTGTTTTAACACTTTAAAGCGTTGCAAAGCTTTGAAAAATAATATCTTTTTCGTTCTTCAACGAAATTCGATGAAACAGGAGACACCGTGACCGCAAGGAGGCTCTCTACATTCTAGAAGAAGCCGCGGATTTTTCTGACCTTCCTACGAATTTTAGCACTGCAATAACCAATGTGAGGAATCTAAATTATCTGTGTGAATGAAATCGCATTGTATAAATTATATAAGCGAAGTGTAAATTATATACGCATTGTATACCTCATGTACATGTGTTGTATAAGTTATATTAGCGATGTATAAATTATACAAGCGTTGTTTGAAACATATATGCTTTGAATTGTGACGAATGCAAGTAAATTATTATATTATATATATATATATATATATATATATATATATATATATATACTCCCCTCGTCCACAGACCATGGACGATATTTATTGCTTGTGATTGACGTGATATCATATGGTTTGACGAATGGTTGGAAATAATTGTTTGTGGTTGATATTATGGTTGAAAAATACCTTTGTGGTTGAAAAATACCCTCTTGTGGTTGAAACAAAATAGAATTGGATTGTGGAATTGAAAATAAAACATGCCGCCTGCGTGCGAACTAGATGCATGATCCCCATTGTCAAAAACCGCGAGGTTTTAAGGTAGAGCGAGGAGCCGTACTAGGGACGGTCCCGGTTTTAACTACCCTGCCGTTATGCTGCCGAAATTTTCTGAAATAATTATGTGTTAGAATAGTTTTCATTCATTGAAATTATTTACATATGCTATATCGAATATTCATGTATTGAGTTGCAATTCATTCGTTGAGTTGAAATTCTTGTGTTGAATATTATTTGAATTTAAACAAATGGCTTTAGCGATAAAAATCACATTTTTATATATATACAAACGATATAGAATATTCATGTGTTGAGTTGCAATTCATTCGTTGAGTTGAAATTCATGTGTTGAATATTATTTGAATTTAAACAAATGGCTTTAGCAATAAAAATCACATTTTTATATATATACAAACGATATAGAATATTCATGTGTTGAGTTGCAATTCATTCGTTGAGTTGAAATTCATGTGTTGAATATTATTTGAATTTAAACAAATGGCTTTAGCAATAAAAATCACATTTTTATATATATACAAACGATATAGAATATTCATGTGTTGAATTGCAATTTGTTCGTCGAGTTGAAATTCATGTGTTGAATGTTATCGTCTTCTAAAAATAAAATGAATCGACAATGAAAACTATATTTTTATAGTGAATAAGAAGTGTTAAAAATACACATGTGTCGAATAAGTATTTTTGATGATAAAAATATTCCTTTTATCATGTATACGCTTAGTTAAAAATACACATGTGTCGAATAAGTATTTTTGATGATAAAAATATTCCTTTTATCATGTATACGCTTAGTTAAAAATACACATGTGTCGAATAAATACTTTTGATGATAAAAATATTCCTTTTATCATGTATACGCTTAGTTAAAAATACACATGTGTCGAGTAAATATTTTTGATGATAAAAATATTCCTTTTATCATGTATACGCTTAGTTAAAAGTACACACGTGTTGAAATAAATAATAGTTTGCTAGAAATATTATTATTAGCTTTGTTCTACATATATATACATGTGTTGAACAGGAAAAATGGATTAGCTGTAGAGTAAAGAAATTATTTGCGTGCCCGACAAATAGGTAAACCTTGATGAGTTGGCTGCGAAATTTTATTTATATATCAACTCCTGTGAATGCCATTGGATGCGGAGTGCTGGTTTTTCTATGTGAAATAATAAACAACGCCATAGGATAGTAACGATTAATTTTGAACTACACTACATGGCATACTTCTTGATGATAGGCATACTTCATCATATCCCACATAAGCAATTGGTGCTTGTGTGACGAGGTGGAAGATTTACCATACACGCAAGAGACTTGTATGGCGATGACTGTGTACTACAGGTTGAACTGATGACTGATATGGACTATATAAATTATAACGATAAACTGCCAGATTAATAAAAACCCCACATGGGTCTGGGGTTGACAATAATCACGTCGCTCTAGTTATTAGATACGGCACATGGACTATTTATTTCCACACGGAAACGGGGTGACGGGAATTTATTCTCTGGAGTGATTATCAGTACATGCTCCCCCGTAAACACCAAAATATATCACTAAAAATATGTGAATGCTTTTTAGGATTTATTGGGTACCTAATACGGCCCAATAAATTTCCAAACCCCTCCCCGTACAAAGGAGGTTATGGTGAAATTTTTCGAAATATTAAGGCGTTAGTGAAATATTTGAAGTGAAAACGAAGTTGAAAATATAAAATGAGCTATAGTCGAAATTATAGAATGAACTATATTTATATATATAAATATAAATATAATTAAAAGCAATAAAGGCCGTACAGTTCGCGTTTCGGAATCGTAATTTGAAACGATTAGTACGAGAGATCCGACCATCGGATTTTCCCGAAACCGCAATCGCTGGGTTCGCCTTGGAAATACCTTTCCAACGGCACCAACCTTGTAAAAATCCAACGGTTGGATTGTCCGGAATGTTTAATTCAAATCTAAAGAAAAACAGCGCTAGAATCGTTTATGTTTATATATAAATATAAATATAATTAAATTAAATCGAATAACGACGCTGTAGTTTGAAATTTGAAACCGTAACTTCAAACGACTAGTGTGGAAGATCCGACCGTCGGATTCGCACGAAACTGGAACCGTTGGGTTCGCTTTGGGAATATCTTCCCACTGATATAGACTTTGTAAAAATCCAACGGTTAGATTTTCCGATATGTGTAAAACAAATTTGAAGAAAAACAGCGCCAGTGCCACGACACGACCTGAAACGTCGTTTAATTAAATATGGCCATTTTTAAATAAATAAAAATGGCGAAAAATCGTTATAAAATATTATAAGCAACATAGGTTGCAAATAAACCAATTGGGCTTGAATTGTTTGATATTTGATGGTTGTATGTGTATGACATGAAAATAACACTAAATAACTGAAAGATGGATGTCGAATAATATAACCATATAAAGAATCGATTTAAATTCTAATGACGTGAATTATTTGAAAAGGCCGAGCTAACCCTCATTTCAAATAATTTATCGAGCGATTCGAATTGGAAAATACAAGGACGATTCAAGACCGACGATCTTCGTATCGGTTGGATGGGCGCTACTGAGGTTCCTAACCGGAGTAGCTACCGGAAGGGGACGGAAGTAGTAGCCGTCTGAACGTATATGTTGATTGGACGGATTTGCGAGGAATTTGATGCCTCCGGTTTCGTTCAGACCCAGGACGGACTTGTAAATGGACTGTGTGTCTGACATTGGATTTTGTTCTATATTGATTGATCTCTGTTAAATATATATATCTGTTTGGCGGTGGAGAATTTATTCTTTTGCTTAACGCCCTTCTCTGAGACGTACGAGCTCAGGGGTTATATATCGATAGAAATCAATCGTATGGAGTGGACTGCCTATGTGGCATGCCAAGATGCTGTGATCAAGGCTTCTGTTGCAAAGCAAAGTCTTGTGGACGATGATCAAAGCAAGGTCTACGTGGCCTAGCTTTGTGTATTTCGTAGATTCGCGAACCTCACACCCCGGTATGAGTTAAAAACGGGATACGGGCCGCTGGGAGAGCACGACGTTTCTTTCTAGCTATGGTGGTGTCAGTGACTTACCAGCCCTGACATATATATCTACTTTTCACCTTTGTGGTTGTTGGAACGCGAGGCGCCTCGATTATAGGTCTGTAAGGACCGGGAAACGTGTGTTCAGGAATTGCCAATCCTCTAACGTAAGTGAGGACCGGCCAGCCGATCCAGGGGTTACCCAGAGTGTGTAGTCCCGAGGCATTTGCTAGAGTGTCTCGAAGCGGAGAGGAGCTTGCCCCTTGCCTCGACTCATGATGGAAATCCAATTTCCAATACGAAATAACGGATTTGACTGTAGAATTAGTATGGAGACATAGTAGATGGTAGCTATGCCGCCTATGATTGATATTTATGATGCTATTCGTTTTTGAAACATATATGCACTAGTAATAATATCAAATGATTTTGCTTTATACGTATCAAGCATATTTGGCTATTATAAGGTAAAACTCTATCCTCCGGCTTGCGTTGCATTGTGTAATGGGACCTGAGTCTTATAATGGCTTCATTCTTTCTAAAAGCATTGCGTTGTTTTTAAAAGAATTTACTTTGTTTTAAATGCACTAGCAATCACTGGAGTAAACCCGTTCCGCGAAAGTGGCGTGGTCCTATGATTTGCTATTTACTGTTGTTTAACTGTTAAATAGATTCCTCATACCAGTCCCCATGACTGACTCGTTGTTTGTTTCACTTTGCAAACGCGGGTGCCCTTATTTTCACACGGGCAGCCTAGTACACAGGTGACAGGTGGTTTTTGGTTCTGCACAGCTGCATAGCGTGCACTTTTGGCTCATGGCGAGGCTGACTTCGTAGAGATGACTTTGATATTTTCCGCCATTACTGTATACATATTATTATTCCGCCACTGACGATGCAGACTGATTTACTTTCCGTATTTCTCATTATATGTATATGTATTCCGCCTTCGGCGATGTAGACTGATACTCTTATTATGTCTCACTGCATGTATGTATTCCGCCCCTGGCGATGATGACTGATCACTTTCCTTTTATTCACTAAGTATATCCCACGTTATGCTATTCTGATATTCCTACATGTTGTGATTCCACTGTCATATTCATGTAAAATTGTTTTATTTATTGTTTCTGCTATTATCTGTACTCTGCTATGATGATTAATGTGTTATTTCCTAATGATTATCCTTAATACCGCCCCTCGGATTTTGGGATCGTCACAGTTGGTATCAGAGCTTTGGTTAACCTTAGTTCCGGGATCTAACACATTAAACACCTCGTCAGAATAGAATCAGTAGTGTTCTAATGCGAGTAGCTCATTAGAGATAGGATTAGCAATGTCCTAGAATGAGCTAAGCAGATTAGCAAAACAATTTGATCTGTACATCATCATTATCTTTCCTTGTATTCCCTTGCTTTATCATTTATGAAAATTATCAAATCTGTGAGCTTGACTCTTTTCTTGCTTATACAGTACTCTTAGATGGCTACACGTGGAGCAGCAGCTAGAGGAGGCCGTGGAGGCCGAGGAGATGCAGCAGGAGGACGGGGGAATATCCCCGTAGTAGTGGAAGGCCCTATTATTCCGCCACTAGCACCAGAAGACTTTGAGCTCGACAAAGTAGCAAAGAGGTACAGAAATCTTGGGGGAAAACCTTTTACTGGCACTGGCACAGTGACCGAAGCTATAGCTTGGCTAAAAACCTGTGAGAAAATCTTCGAGGGTATGGGTATGGGAACTAACAACAAAGCCCGACTTGGCATTTGGCTCCTTCAGGAAGAAGCAGAGCTGTGGTGGGATGCCATTACCTCTGAGGATGCAGCTGGTAATATCCGGACTTGGGAGCAATTTACAGCTTTGTTCAAAGAGAAATTTGTACCGGAACAAGCTCTAGAGAGAATGAGAGAGCAGTTTGCTAATCTCCAGCAGGGAGACCTCTCTATTCAGGACTATCTAAATAAGTTCACCCAGTTATCGCGCTATGCTCCAGAACTGATTTTAACCAACAAAGCAAAGAATAAGAGATTCATATTTGGGCTGAAGCGCAAGTATCATGATAGAGCTATGAGCAACATCAAACTCTCCTTTACAGAACTAGTAGAGATGGCTTGCAACTACGAAGACATGGATGAGAGGCATGCTAGCCAAGACCGCGCTAAAAGCCAAGCGGGAAATAAGCGCAAGGCCTCAACAGATCAACCCGAATCTAGCATTACCGCGGCCGCTACTCAGAAACCCGCAAAGATCCCGAAAGGAAACTGCTACAATTGCGGGAAGCCCGGTCATTTCTCTAATGTATGCAAGGCCCTAAAGAAGCCGAAGGCAAATGACTCAGCCGAATGCTACAACTGCCACAAGAAGGGGCACTACAGCAGGAACTGCCCTCTGAAGCAGAATGCACAGGTGGCCCATGTCTATGACGGGAAGACCCCGCCAGCTACCACCGATGGATCAGGTAAACCCGACGTCTTAGGAGGTACCCTTACCATTAAAAATATTCCTGTTTCTGTACTTTTTGATACTGGTGCATCACGTAGCTTTATATCTGGTATCCTTGTTCACAAACTAAAATTGAAACGAAGGAAACTTAGAGAACCAATTAAAGTTCAAAACCCGATAGGAGGTTCTATTAGTCTCGGTATATATTGTAAAGTACCTATTTCCTTTTCTCGATACCGATTTCCTTTTGATTCGATCGTCATGGACCTGTCCGAATTTGATATTATTCTGGGACTTGATTGGTTGACGAACTTTAAGGCCGAAGTTAGGTGTGCCGAAAGGATCGTGAAAGTTGAAACAAAATCGGGGCATATCACTATACCATGTCATGGCTCAGAAATCAATAGAGCAGAATTCTGGTCTTCTTTAGAAGTTATTCCCCCTTCGATAGAAAAAATACCGGTCGTTAAAAACTATGCGGATGTGTTTGAAGAAGTATAAAACTTACCACCGCAAAGAGAAATTGAATTTAGAATTGATCTAATTCCGAATGCCCGACTAGTAGTACATCCAATAAGAAGAATGGCCCCGAAAGAAAAGGAAGAGCTAAGTAGTCAAACCCGAGAATTACTTTGGAAAGGTCTGATCAGACCAAGCTTTTCAGCATGGGGAGCCGCAGTAGTATTTGTCCCGAAATCATACGGTACTCTGAGACTTTGCGTTGATTACCGAGATCTCAATAAACAGGCACTGAAGAACAAATATCCTTTGCCCCGAATAGATGATCTGCTAGATCAATTAAATGGAGCAACAGTATATTCCAGGATGGACCTAGCTACAGGTTTCCACCAATTGCGTATAGCTGAAGACTGTGTTCCTTTGACAGCCTTCAGGGGTCCTGATTTATTTTACGAATGGTTAGTAATGCCGTTCGGTTTGTGTAACGCTCTGGCATACTTCGTTGATCTTATGAACAGAGTGTTCCGTGGTGTGTTGAATAAATTTGTTCTAGTCTTCATCGATGACATTCTAATCTACTCTAAGTCGGAAGAAGAGCATGCAAAACATTTAGAACAAGTGTTGAAAATTCTAAGGAGAAATGTCTTAAAAGCTAAATTTTCTAAGTGTGTCTTCTGGCATAATGAAGTTAAATTCCTTGGCCATGTTGTGTCAAAAGAAGGAATTGCTGTCGACCCAAGCAAAATTACAGCGATTCAGAACTGGAAACAACCTACTACCCCCACAGAAGTTCGAAATTTCCTTGGATTAGCTAGTTACTATCGGAAATTCGTTCAGGATTTTTCAAAGATATCAGGAGTATTGACAAAGCTTACAAAGAAGCATGAGAAATTCAAATGGACTCCCGAATGTGAAGAAGCTTTCCAAGAGCTAAAAATGAAGTTGACAACTGCTCCGGTATTGACAATAATAGAAGGTAACCAAGACTTGACTGTATGGACAGATGCTTCTATTAGAGGGCTAGGCGCAGTGTTAATGCAAAAAGGCCAAGTGATCGCTTATGCCAGCCGTCAACTAAAGCCGCATGAAAGAAACTATGCAACTCATGATCTTGAGTTATTAGCTATCGTGTTTGCTTTAAGAATCTGGAGGCATTATCTACTGGGCGAGAAATTCGAACTATACACCGATCATCAATCCTTGAAATACTTGTTCACCCAGAAAGATTTAAACCTGAGGCAACAACGTTGGTTAGAATTCCTTGCAGCATACGATTTTGAAATTATATACACTCCAGGGAAAGCCAATGTTGTAGCAGATGCGCTCAGCAGAAAGAATGAAATCATCGCCAGTTTTGTCATCACGTCTTCATTAATAGACAGGATCTCGACTCTTCAATAAGACGATGAATTTATTCAAAGAATCAGTCAAAGAATCAAAGGAGGTGAATCCACAAGTTTTCGACTCGATGACAAAGGGGTTCTAAGATTAAAGGGTAGAATCTGCATCCCAAACCTTCCCGAGCTCAGAAGAGAAATACTTGATGAGTGCCACAAATCTAAATTAAGTATCCATCCCGGTGTGAGCAAAATGTATAACGATATCAAACGCACATTCTGGTGGAGAGCTATGAAAAGAGATATCTCATTATATGTTAGCAGATGCCCCACTTGTCAGCTAGTTAAGAGTGATCAGCAGAAATTGGCTGGATTATTACAACCCTTAGAAATTCCAGGATGGAAGTGGGAACAAATTTCGATGGATTTCATCGATGGCCTACCTCGAACTAGAAAAGGAAACGACAGTATATGGGTAATCGTAGATCGCTTCACGAAGACTGCCCATTTCATACCTGTCCGATCCAACAGAACGGCTCAAAGTCTGGCACAGATTTACTTCAAAGAAATAGTTAAACTTCATGGGGTACCGCTCAATATAATCAGCGATAGAGATCCCCTATTTACTAGCAAATTCTGGGAAGCATTTCAGGAAGAATTGGGGACCAAATTGAATCTAAGCACCGCTTATCACCCTCAGACAGACGGCCAAACTGAGCGGGTGAATAGAATTTTGGAAGATCTATTGCGGGCTTGCGTTATTGATTTTGGAGGCTCATGAGAAGATCATTTACATTTAGCCGAATTCTCTTACAATAATAGCTATCAAGCAAGTTTGGGAATGTCTCCATTCGAAGCATTATACGGTAGACCGTGTAGATCTCCCGCATGTTGGGTAGAACCTGGCAACAGACTTGTGTTAGGGCCCGATATGATTCAAGAAGCATCGGATAAAGTCGATTTCATTAAGAAGCGATTAAAAACCGCACAGAGCCGACAGAAAAGTTATGCAGATGCGAGAAGAAGGGATATATCATTTGCCGTTGGCGATTATGTATATTTAAGAGTTTCTCCAATGCGAGGAGTAATCAGATTTGGCAAGACTGGGAAGTTGGCACCGAGATTTATTGGTCCCTTTCCTATACTTGAACGGATTGGAACTCTTGCATATAGGGTTTCATTACCCAATTGGTTGCCTGGTGTACATGATGTGTTCCACATATCTCAACTCAGAAAACATGTTCATGATCCCGACCTTATTGTGGAAGAAGCAGCGCAACATGATATTGACATAACTCCAGAATTAGCACTCAAGAGGGAGCCATCAAAGATAGTTGGCAAAGAAACTAGGGAGCTAAGGAGGAAAAAGATTCATCTAGTCAAAGTGCAGTGGAGTAGCGATCCTAGAGACTGTACTTGGGAAACTGAGGAAAGCATTAAACAAGCCTATCCCAAATGCAGAGTGGACATCTCTGACTAACTCCGGTGCAAGGTACCTTTACAATACTTTGCATTTACATTTTATTTCCTGCTTAACTATTATTTCCTTTTCGAGGACGAAAAGTTTTAAGTGGGGGAGATTGTAATAACCCGGAAAATGTGAACCAGTTTAAAATTTTTAAATTTGGTTATTAACAAGAAATTTGAATAGTTGAAATAGTATATTTCCATAAAATATAGAATTAGGTATGGTGTGGCCGTTTGAAATTTTGAATATAAACTTTGTCTGACTGTACCAGGTGGAAAATATAACAGATTTTAACGAGACTGAAAATATTTAAATCTGTTTATCAATACCTTTCTAACGAATCTGAAAAATCGAAATTTCATAACGGAAATCAAAAGTTATGGCCAAACGAATTTTCAGAAAGGTCGCTATATAGTATATATAGCCCTTGAAAATTGAGATTTTGCATACGACCTCGGAATTCGACGAAACTACTTTTGTTGGGTCCGGGATGTCAAATTATTGCTAAGTTTCAAATTTCATAATTTTTGAAGCTAGTATGTGAGCGGGGCAAAAGATAACGTGTTTGGTCAAATTCTGTTAAAATGGGTCGACCTAAAAATGACCGTTTTTCAAACAAGCTCAGAATTCGACGAAACTGGTTTTGTTAGGACCGTATCGTCAAAACAAAGCTAGATTTATTTTTCTGGAATTTTTAGATTCAGTTTGTGGCCCTGGCAAATTGAAATGTACGTTTAAATTAAATATCGAATGTTTTATATTTTAATTTGAAAAATAACTGACTGTAACAGTCGAAATGGCCAACGAAACATATCCCATTGTGTCCGGAATGGGGGTATTTAGCTAGGGGCGACAGTCGTTGGGTTTAAAAAGGAGTCCGTTTGCAAAAACACTATTTAAAAATTTTCTATAAATACTGGCCAATAGGAAATTTTCTTTAAAAAAAAAAAAAAAACCTAAAAACCCTAGCCGCCAGGACGAAACGGACGATCCCCGTTGCTCCACGCTTTCCCTCCTTTTTCCGATCGCCTCAGGCCGTTTCGCCGCCGACCCACGTTGAAGCTTTTGTTCGCCGTACTCCCCTCTCCACATCCGACCCAGCTTCGCCACCAACAGAGCCGCCGTCGTCGAGTTCTGGCGCTTCAAAGTCGTCGCCTTCCTGGAGCCGCCGCCGCCTAGATTCGCCGTCGCACCACCTCAGACTACCAGCACCGGAAAGCTCTTCCCTCCCTCGACGACGTCCAACAGTCTGATCGTCCTATAGAGCTACGAATCAAGAGAAAAATCCAAACCTAGAATTGAGCAGGTTTGAAAACTAACGGCTTATATAATTTTAAACTATTTTAACACTTTAAAGCGTTGCAAAGCTTTGAAAAATAATATCTTTTTCGTTCTTCAACGAAATTCGATGAAACAGGAGACACCGTGACCGCAAGGAGGCTCTCTACATTCTAGAAAAAGCCGCGGATTTTTCTGACCTTCCTACGAATTTTAGCACTGCAATAACCAATGTGAGGAATCTAAATTATCTGTGTGAATGAAATCGCATTGTATAAATTATATAAGCGAAGTGTAAATTATATACGCATTGTATACCTCATGTACATGTGTTGTATAAGTTATATTAGCGATATATAAATTATACAAGCGTTGTTTGAAACATATATGCTTTGAATTGTGACGAATGCAAGTAAATTATTATATTATATATATATATACTTCCCTCGTCCACAAACCATGGAGGATATTTATTGCTTGTGATTGACGTGATATCATATGGTTTGACGAATGGTTGGAAATAATTGTTTGTGGTTGATATTATGGTTGAAAAATACCTTTGTGGTTGAAAAATACCCTCTTGTGGTTGAAACAAAATAGAATTGGATTGTGGAATTGAAAATAAAACATGCCGCCTGCGTGCGAACTAGATGCATGATCCCCATTGTCAAAAACCGCGAGGTTTTAAGGTAGAGCGAGGAGCCGTACTAGGGACAGTCCCGGTTTTAACTACCCTGCCGTTATGCTGCCGAAATTTTCTGAAATAATTATGTGTTAGAATAGTTTTCATTCATTGAAATTATTTACATATGCTATATCGAATATTCATGCGTTGAGTTGCAATTCATTCGTTGAGTTGAAATTCATGTGTTGAATATTATTTGAATTTAAACAAATGGCTTTAGCGATAAAAATCACATTTTTATATATATACAAACGATATAGAATATTCATGTGTTGAGTTGCAATTCATTCGTTGAGTTGAAATTCATGTGTTGAATATTATTTGAATTTAAACAAATGGCTTTAGCAATAAAAATCACATTTTTATATATATACAAACGATATAGAATATTCATATGTTTAGTTGCAATTCATTCGTTGAGTTGAAATTCATGTGTTGAATATTATTTGAATTTAAACAAATGGCTTTAGCAATAAAAATCACATTTTTATATATATACAAACGATATAGAATATTCATGTATTGAATTGCAATTTGTTCGTCGAGTTGAAATTCATGTGTTGAATGTTATCGTCTTCTAAAAATAAAATGAATCGACAATGAAAACTATATTTTTATAGTGAATAAGAAGTGTTAAAAATACACATGTGTCGAATAAGTATTTTTGATGATAAAAATATTCCTTTTATCATGTATACGCTTAGTTAAAAATACACATGTGTCGAATAAGTATTTTTGATGATAAAAATATTCCTTTTATCATGTATACGCTTAGTTAAAAATACACATGTGTCGAATAAATACTTTTGATGATAAAAATATTCCTTTTATCATGTATACGCTTAGTTAAAAATACACATGTGTCGAGTAAATATTTTTGATGATAAAAATATTCCTTTTATCATGTATACGCTTAGTTAAAAATACACACGTGTTGAAATAAATAATAGTTTGCTAGAAATATTATTATTAGCTTTGTTCTACATATATATACATGTGTTGAACATGAAAAATGGATTAGCTGTAGAGTAAAGAAATTATTTGCGTGCCCGACAAATAGGTAAACCTTGATGAGTTGGCTGCGAAATTTTATTTATATATCAACTCCTGTGAATGCCATTGGATGCGGAGTGCTGGTTTTTCTGTGTGAAATAATAAACAATGCCATAGGATAGTAACGATTAATTTTGAACTACACTACATGGCATACTTCTTGATGATAGGCATACTTCATCATATCCCACATAAGCAATTGGTGCTTGTGTGACGAGGTGGAAGATTTACCATACAAGCAAGAGGCTTGTATGGCGATGACTGTGTACTATAGGTTGAACTGATGACTGATATGGACTATGTAAATTATAACGATAAACTGCCAGATTAATAAAAACCCCACACGGGTCTGGGGTTGACAATAATCACGTCGCTCTAGTTATTAGATACGGCACATGGACTATTTATTTCCACACGGAAACGGGGTGACGGGAATTTATTCTCTGGAGTGATTATCAGTACATGCTCCCCCGTAAACACCAAAATATATCACTAAAAATATGTGAATGCTTTTTAGGATTTATTGGGTACCTAATACGGCCCAATAAATTTCCAAACCCCTCCCCGTACAAAGGAGGTTATGGCGAAATTTTTCGAAATATTAAGGCGTTAGTGAAATATTTGAAGTGAAAACGAAGTTGAAAATATAAAATGAGCTATAGTTGAAATTATAGAATGAACTATATTTATATATATAAATATAAATATAATCAAATAAAGGCCGTACAGTTCGCGTTTCGGAATCGTAATTTGAAACGATTAGTACGAGAGATCCGACCATCGGATTTTCCCGAAACCGCAACCGCTGGGTTCGCCTTGGAAATACCTTTCCAACGGCACCAACCTTGTAAAAATCCAACGGTTGCATTGTCCGGAATGTTTAATTCAAATCTGAAGAAAAACAGCGCTAGAATCGTTTATATTTATATATAAATATAAATATAATTAAATTAAATCGAATAACGACGCTGCAGTTTGAATTTTGAAACCGTAACTTCAAACGACTAGTGTGGAAGATCCGACCGTCGGATTCGCACGAAACTGGAACCGTTGGGTTCGCTTTGGGAATATCTTCCCACTGATATAGACTTTGTAAAAATCCAACGGTTAGATTTTCCGATATGTGTAAAACAAATTTGAAGAAAAACAGCGCCAGTGCCACGACACGACCTGAAACGTCGTTTAATTAAATATGGCCATTTTTAAATAAATAAAAAATGGCGAAAAATCGTTATAAAATATTATAAGCAACATAGGTTGCAAATAAACCAATTGGGCTTGAATTGTTTGATATTTGATGGTTGTATGTGTATGACATGAAAATAACACTAAATAACTGAAAGATGGATGTCGAATAATATAACCATATAAAGAATCGATTTAAATTCTAATGACGTGAATTATTTGAAAAGGCCGAGCTAACCCTCATTTCAAATAATTTATCGAGCGATTCGAATTGGAAAATACAAGGACGATTCAAGACCGACGATCTTCGCATCGGTTGGATGGGCGCTACTGAGGTTCCTAACCGGAGTAGCTACCGGAAGGGGACGGAAGTAGTAGCCGTCTGAACGTATATGTTGATTGGACGGATTTGCGAGGAATTTGACGCCTCCGGTTTCGTTCAGACCCGGGACGGACTTGTAAATGGACTGTGTGTCTGACATTGGATTTTGTTCTATATTGATTGATCTCTGTTAAATATATATATCTGTTTGGCGGCGGAGAATTTATTCTTTTGCTTAACGCCCTTCTCTGAGACGTACGAGCTCAGGGGTTATATATCGATAGAAATCAATCGTATGGAGTGGACTGCCTATGTGGCATGCCAAGATGTTGTGATCAAGGCTTCTGTTGCAAAGCAAAGTCTTGTGGATGATGATCAAAGCAAGGTCTACGTGGCCTAGCATTGTGTATTTCGTAGATTCGCGAACCTCACACCCCGGTATGAGTTAAAAACGGGATACGGGCCGCTGGGAGAGCACGACGTTTCTTTCTAGCTATGGTGGTGTCAGTGACTTACCAGCCCTGACATATATATCTACTTTTCACCTTTGTGGTTGTTGGAATGCGAGGCGCCTCGATTATAGGTCTATAAGGACCGGGAAACGTGTGTTCAGGAATTGCCAATCCTCTAACGTAAGTGAGGACCGGCCCAGCCGATCTAGGGGTTACCCAGAGTGTGTAGTCCCGAGGCATTTGCTAGAGTGTCTCGAAGCGGAGAGGAGCTTGCCCCTTGCCTCGACTCATGACGGAAATCCAATTTCCAATACGAAATAACGGATTTGACTGTAGAACTAGTATGGAGACATAGTAGATGGTAGCTATGCCGCCTATGATTGATATTTATGATGCTATTCGTTTTTGAAACATATATGCACTAGTAATAATATCAAATGATTTTGCTTTATACGTATCAAGCATATTTGGCTATTATAAGGTAAAACTCTATCCTCCGGCTTGCGTTGCATTGTGTGATGGGATCTGAGTCTTATAATGGCTTCATTCTTTCTAAAAGCATTGCGTTGTTTTTAAAAGAATTTACTTTGTTTTAAATGCACTAGCAATCACTGGAGTAAACCCGTTCCGCGAAAGTGGCGTGGTCCTATGATTTGCTATTTACTGTTGTTTAACTGTTAAATAGATTCCTCATACCAGTCCCCATGACTGACTCGTTGTTTGTTTCACTTTGCAAACGCGGGTGCCCTTATTTTCACACGGGCAGCCTAGTACACAGGTGACAGGTGGTTTTTGGTTCTGCACAGCTGCATAGCGTGCACTTTTGGCTCATGGCGAGGCTGACTTCGTAGATATGACTTTGATATTTTCCGCCATTACTGTATACATATTATTATTCCGCCACTGGCGATGCAGACTGATTTACTTTCCGTATTTCTCACTATATGTATATGTATTCCGCCTTCGGCGATGTAGACTGATACTCTTATTATGTCTCACTGCATGTATGTATTCCGCCCCTGGCGATGATGACTGATCACTTTCCTTTTATTCACTAAGTATATCCCACGTTATGCTATTCTGATATTCCTACATGTTGTGATTCCGCTGTCATATTCATGTAAAATTGTTTTATTTATTGTTTCTGCTATTATCTGTACTCTGCTATGATGATTAATGTGTTATTTCCTAATGATTATCCTTAATACCGCCCCTCGGATTTTGGGATCGTCACATCAAGCTTCCCCAATTTGAGTTTTACTCAAGTCTCGAATAAATTCAAGAATATATTCAAAGAAATTCTACCCATCGGTAGGAATAGTTTGTGGATTCCCAACAGTTATGATAACTGACCCTAATAAGATAGCAATTACTACCCAAAAAGTGAGTGAAAAGGTATTTCTTGACATCTAGTATATTAATTGCAGAACTGGCTTTTCAACTTCTTTGATTGATCTGATTTATTGAATTTGATTCAAATTCTAGCTATATGAGACAAACGTTATTTAGGACAGGAAGAGCAAAAAAATAAAAACTATGATGGTTCTGTTGCTTTCTATATTTATCTCGTCTGTGATTTAGCAGTCCCAAAGTTTTTTTTCATACTCTTTTCTTCATAAGAGAAATATCAGAAAAAATCTTTTGGCATTGACATAATAGGAATATTTCGTTTATTAAGGAGGATTCCCCGAATACCTAAAATAGAGATGTTCATAGAAAATGTAAAATATTTGATAGGATCTGTTTCGGAAACGTGGAATATTTGAGAAATTAGACTGTCTATTGCGAGCCAAAACACCCTCAAATAATCGGAAATACCGCATTTAAAAGCAGTGATGAATTCTAGCACTCCAGATCCCCTCCTCGATCAGTTCAACTGCGACCTGCAATCGCATTCTCTGGTCCAATTACTGTTTTTGTTTCTGTATTCTTGATATATTCATTGGGTCAATCTGGTTATACTTATTATTGTTTCGACTTGTGATCAGTCCATAGATACCAATTGCAAATAAATAGACACTCAAAAAAAGTACGTGTTCAAACATCATTGACTAACTCCTGTTCAACCTCATTTCGTTTCAATATGAACAAAAATTCAACCATGTTGATTAACTAGAATCGAGCGATTACATAAAAAAGCGATCTGTTGTTGGGTAATTTTATTAGGAATAACGAGGGCGTCTCTGAATACTCAAAGCTTCATATTTGAAGCAAGTTTTCAAGAAATTACTAGAGTTTAGCGCAGATTTCAAATCAATCTATATTGATTGACTACCTCCATGATGTTGTTGCTAGCAAATACCTGCTATTTTTAGTTTTGGATGTTCCAAATCATTCCCGCAGTGGATCCGGACCAATTTTTTAGAGAGTCCCATTCTACATGTCAATACCGACAATAATGAAACTTATAGTAAGAGGAAAATCCGTCAACTTTAGAAATCGTGAGGGTTCAAGTCCCTCTATCCCCAGTAAAAAGCCCGTTTTACTTCTGATGTGCCTTTCCTAAAGGTAAGATGTAACGGTTGGAAATTTTTGACTCCTCGAGAGTCGAAAATTCCGCGCTGTTAGTGAAAGAAAGTAGAGGGTGAGGAAGAAAAGATAGAACTAATAGAATAGAAGAAGAAGAACTTACATCATCAGAGTAAACACGAATCTCACAGCGGAACGAATAAAATATAACATAACTTTGAAATACAAATCAGTACTCGTATATACATACCATTTCAAAGTACAACACTTAACAACACAGCGGAATAATAATAGCTATAATCCTGAAGCCTCCTGCTCCAAGCTCTCCAAGTGTATCTGTAAAATCACGACTACTTGACTGCCTGTACAAATTTAGGCACCCAAGAGTTTAGGGGAAACAAAACAAAATAAACTCTGGGTCAGTCATGGGACTGGTGTGAATAAAACTCCAACACTTGGTTAAATAAAGGATATCTTTCTGATATTATAATAATGTCTAAATACAAATAGATATCAATCTAGCAGAATGCTTGCATCTCACGTTCCACATACATAGTATACAAATAAAGCGTGAGCGCTTATTGGAGATTGGATTCCAACAGACAAGGTATGGGAGCACCTTCCGATCAGTGTACTCTAGAGGAGATACACTAGGGTTCAACAAGAACGTCTTGCAACCCGGCCACACATGACCGTCCACTCATTTAGCTTGAGTGTAACGAATATATTATCACCGATGGTTGGGATCAGCAACCATCCTTCCCGATAAGGGACAACATTGAAATAGATTATAAAGAAGTACAATTGAATATTCTCTAGATGGTGATAATACACCCTGCTTGGGTATGGCCCAACTAGCCATGCTGCCTAGCCCAACTTCTGTTATTTTCCGGTTGTGAGGTTTTGAGGTCACGTTTATCACTTTGACAGATTATTTCTTCAATTACTTTGAATGCCACATCGTCATACCCGCCAAATCATTATCGATTTCTCAAGGCCTCACGGGTATAAAAGATAAGAGAAACGAATTTCTCCGCTACCAACGTAATACGTTTAAAGAGATCAACATATATGATTCGTTAAGAATACTTTGTCAGACACTCGTCTATATACGTTGTTCTGGGACTGAATAAACCGAAGGCACTATTCAGTGAATCCATCCTACCTAGGCTTTTCACAATAGCCCTTGCACTTCACTCCGTCTTCAATTATCTTCAGCGTACTTGATTCGCAACGCTTATGCTAATACGGAGTGGTTCTTCGGATAATAATCCAACCGGTCTCTCCATATTTACAACGTAAATATGGTCAAAACTTTGATAGTCTGTGATTCAACTATCAAATGAAAACATGTCGGTGTACAAACAACGATCTTATTTCCAAATGGAAATTCGATCGATCAATCATCATATACATATATATGTTCATATTTCCTTATTTCATATATTTAGAAAATATATGTTATTAATCATTGGAAAACATTTCCATAGCTTATTTATGCATCACTATTATTTCACAATTATCAGTCCCTAACGGTAAACCACAAAGAGAACAACTCCTAAGTATAAATCCCGAAGGTCGAAACCAACATTAGATCGTCACTTAGGAAACTGTTCAACTTAACTAATCTCCAGTCAGTTTCTAAATTTGCTTAACTCTATTTCTTAATTTCATATCATGAAAACATTTCATTTCTATGTTTAGAAAACATATCTGATTATATTTGGAAAACGTTCCCAAAACTCATTTACGGATTTCAAATGAACGTTGTATAAAACATCGTTACGCTTAACCCATTAATCGCTTATTACTTAACTATATTTCAAATCAACCTTTTAGATCGAACCACAACTATTCCTTTGTCAATTCTGAAGTCAATCAAGTTGGGGTATAATTACCTCGCAGACCTTAATTGAACAACGTCCTTTACTGTGAAATAGATGAAGTTCATCACTCACTTTTTACAATCATCTGTTTATGCAAATTCTCGGATTCAGGTTACGAATCCACTTCTTATATGACAACGTTTGATTATAACTATAACGTTATAATTCCTACCCCTAAAATATCTAACCTAAATTATAAATTTATTTCCTAACTTGAATAATTTAACAGACACCTAATTTCTAAATCAATAACTAAATCTTGATTTAACCCTGGAAAGTAAATAGTACTTTCCTGAATTCGCTATAATCGAATTCGACGTATAACTCTCTTTCGAGAAACCTCTATTCGATTAACTCTCCCTTTTTAATAACTTATATTCGATAAACTTTATTTCGATTAACTCCTATTTACAACGTTATCCATTTATAAAGATTAACTTTTTACAACGTTTATCCATTTATAAAGATTTACTTTTAGTAACGGTTCTTCACTTTATAAATGTCCTTTTAATAACGTTTCTACTTCTCTATATAAGTCCAGACTTATATATCCCATTTATCAACAATAAATATTTTATTTAATTTATAAAACATTATTTATACATTAAATCTTCTCACTTTGTCTGTCAAAAATAGATTTCCTATTTAATATCTCCTAAAAATCCATATCGTGTTATACTTGTGTGCGAAGCACGTGTTTAAATCTATCCTTGTATAATTCTATTTATTTTCCGAACAAGTGTTCCTTTATTTATTCCCTAAATAAATATTCCTTTATTCCATTTATTTATAATCTAAATAAATGTTCCTTTATATTCAAATTCATTTATTTTCTAAATAAATGTTTCTATTTTATTTCATTTATTTTCTAAATAAATGTTTCCTTTTTCATTTATTTATTTTCTAATTAAATAAATGTTTTCCTTTTATAAAATCCTATCGATTTTATAAATAAGATTCATTTTCAATATAAACATTGAAAATCCCCTTATCAACATTTCGGTATGTTATGGTATTCAATCATATCAAATCACGATGTTCAATATCGTCCAAGCACATATAATCGCCCACAGATTTTATATCACATCATATAACAATATATGAAAAACAATAAAATAACTGTTGAGGAATCCAGTCGGATTCCTCTAACCTGTTTCCCTGCATCACAGATGTTAGACAATATAGATAACATCACTTTCAGTTCCATATGACATATTCTGTTAAACAGAATCAATATAGAAATTTAACTAACTGACTAGCAGTTCAATCAAACAATCAACACACAGTCAAACAGACAAATTTTAACAGTTCTAACAATACAACATGAAATTATAAACTGTTAAGAGTTGGTGAGATTTACTCACATTTGGACGATCATCGTCAATGACGATAACCATCGCTTTATCCAGACAATTTATTTTGCTATAAATTGTGATAGACTCCAATTGACTCGCGGTCAGTTCCAGCGTGTAGTGCTCGTCCATACGATCCCAACGCAACTTACGGTTCATCAATCTGATTTCGTATGATCAAGTTATGGATTTACGAAGTTATATATATTTAAATTAAATAAAACAATGGATTATAATTTCAACGGGCCTTACCCTATTTCCTAAAGCCCAACACCCTCCTTTAAAATACCAGGCCGCTTCCTTGTCTTCCCCAAATCGATTTCAGAATCCCTCTTCCTCACAAACCCCTTTGACCGTTGCTTTGACCACCAACTACCACCCCTCCGTTCATCTATCGCCACCGCCGACCACCCCATTCCACTCAGCCTCCAAAACCGCACCCAACCAACACCATTAGCCCTGCTCCGATCCAACTCCCGCCATCTCGACCTGTAGCTCCAACCACGGCCTCGACTGTCACGCTTCATCATAGCCCATCGGAGGCCGCTTCGACGCCACCTTCTGATGTGCCTCGCCACGCCTTGAAAACTGTGCGACTCGAAAATCTCCAGGTTCCAGAACTTAGCTCGAAGACAGCAGCTTTACTCCATACCCAGACAAATGCGCGACCCCATCAGTCCCACTCGAAGTTCCCCAAGTGCTCGCGTCCGATCCCTGGTCCTTCTGTTGGCGTTGAGCTTAGTACAATGCATACAGGGATGTAGAGTTTCATCTCAACAGTATCACTACTGATGTTTAGAAATCCATGTTTTGCTTTGATTTTCTTTGAGGATTTTCTTTTGAGTTTTAGCTTGTTATGTTACTTATCAATGTGGTATATATATGTTTGAATGGGTTGGTAGGATATGTGGTTGAAAAGGAAGGTCGTGTGGCCTGTGTTGGACCTTAGAAAATAAGGGGAGATATTTTCGAATTTATTTTATATTAAATTTTCGCCAATCTCTCCTTGTATCTGGCTTCTAAAAATCCCTGCGACTACGTACGATACCCAAAAATCACTAAACTAGACATGTAGGTAGAGTTCAACATTACGGTCCCAACGAAACTGGTTTCGTCGAATTCTGACTCTGTATGCTCACACAGCGTATTTTTAACTGTCAAAATACTGACTATTTTCCACTCTAAAAATCCGTGCGGTCACACACTGACTCTAAAAATCACGAAACTTGGAATCTAACAACTATTTGACATTACGGATCCAACAAAACTGGTTTCGTCGAATTCCAACTTCGTTTGCAAGAGTGGCTATTTTTAACGCTCTAAATAGTCTATTTAAATATATAAATATATTTAAATTAAATTAAATTAATTGTTTAAAATTAATTATTATCGTCTGTATTCACAGTGGCATACCATACAGCTCCAGAATAATCCTGTATGTATTTACAACTCGATATTACATCGTCAGAGTTATATCGACGCTCGATTTCTATTTAAATCCTTATTTGAAAATATAATTAAATCATTATGGTCAGGGCGCTGCATTTCTGATATTTTGATTTGGACGTAACTCAAAATCTACACGATGCAATCCCGATCTTTCTCTTCCACTAGAAAGATATACTCCACCAGCTCCGCACGTTTCTTGTTTCACAGCAATCCGATTTAAAACGGACCCTGTACATCCAGTTGAAGTCTAAATCGCCAAATAGCGAACTGCCGCGTCGTTACGCGCTCTATTTTAATTATATTATAATTATACGTTCCAATGGTCGTCGACTAAATATATTCGACTATATACTTCAACTCTAAGTTGGATTAAATCTCGGGGATGACCCCGTCCACACTATATTGCTAATTCACTATTTCTGGTTATTCCTGAATTAAATATATTATTTAATTATTTAATTTAATTAAATATTCCCAGTTATTTAATTAAACGACGATTTAATCCCCTACCTCACGATATATATATAATTAAATTAATTAATTATACCTCTGGAAAATGCGGGACGCTACAGACTTCCCCACTTAAAATAATTTCGTCCTCGAAATTGCTAAGTTAGAGGATGACCCTATATATTGGAACTCCTAAGATTTGTTTACCCCTTATTTCTGATTTCAACCGAACCAATTAATATCGACTGAAATATTTATTCTTCCGCCTAACTAAAATTTTCAAAAATTCTGAAAATTTCTAACACTTTAAATTTTCGGAAAATTTCGCCATAACCTCCTTTGTACCGGGAGCATCGGGATATTTCCCATAGCCTCCCATGGCCCTCACCAATCCCAAAAGGAAAAGAAAAGCCAAGCGGCTTGCCGATACGGCTCATAAATCTCATGCTTATATCAAATATAAACTTGTACCTTTTTGTCGGGCATATTAACCTTATCACTTTCACCTGTATCAACCCAACATATACCAATGTCATCTCAATCCAACTTTCAACTCAACCACTTGGTTCTATCCAAGTCAAATTCCATTCAAACTCCAATATCAGATTTCAAACTCTTAACCCATCAACTTACTTCCAATCCAGATTATTCTCTAACAAAATCCCGATTTATTTAACTTGGTTCAAGTTAAATTTTACTTTACTTATTTGTTTTTACCATCTTGGTTCATTTAACTTAACAAATTAAATTTTAAATTTCAAGATTTAAATTCCTGGGTTTTATTTCAAATCAATTTCAAATCCTAACACCAATTCAAAACCTTTGAATTTCTAAACAACTTGTTTTCTCAACACAATTTGAAAACAAAACCCTTGGTAGTAATCCGCCACTTAGAAACTCGAAAATCACACCGACGATGTATCGATCCATCCTCGGAATTATTTTCCAGTCATCCAGGTGAGTTAGATACTATATTTATTTCAAATTGAAAAACCTTTTCAAAATCTCCCAGGGACTTAAAATTTTCTTATTTTAATTCCAAATTCTGTTTTAAATTCAGATTTACTTCGTTTGATTTCACTTGTATGGATTCTGGTTGGTTATATATAACCCTTTCACTTTATAATCTTACTCGATTATAATTACAACCAATATATCTAATGTATATATATTATATCACATATCCATACTGTGTCGGTCCATCGTATTCAAGTGTTTATTTACTCCTACCGATACAGTGGATCAAACTGATCGACCAGAACTCATAAACAACTCAGCCAATGAATCTCCACAATATAAAATCATTTTTATATCAAATACAAATATGCACTCGTATATATACACTCAAACTCAATCTAGGGTATTACTAACCCTATCTCTACCGAGTCACGCCACAGAGCCAAGTAATTCTTAACCTGGCTCTGATACCAACTGTAACGGCTGGAAATTTTCGACTCCTCGAGAGTCGAAAATTCCGCGCTGTTAGTGAAAGAAAGTAGAGAGTGAGGAAGAAAAGATAGAACTAATAGAATAGAAGAAGAAGAAGAACTTACATCATCAGAGTAAACACGAATCTCACAGCGGAACGAATAAAATATAACATAACTTTGAAATACAAATCAGTACTCGTATATACATACCATTTCAAAGTACAACACTTAACAACACAGCGGAATAATAATAGCTATAATCCTGAAGCCTCCTGCTCCAAGCTCTCCAAGTGTATCTGTAAAATCCCGACTACTTGACTGCCCGTACAAATTTAGGCACCCAAGAGTTTAGGGGAAACAAAACAAAATAAACTCTGGGTCAGTCATGGGACTGGTGTGAATAAAACTCCAACACTTGGTTAAATAAAGGATATCTTTCTGATATTATAATAATGTCTAAATACAAATAGATATCAATCTAGCAGAATGCTTTCATCTCACGTTCCACATACATAGTATACAAATAAACCGTGAGCGCTTATTGGAGATTGGATTCCAACAGACAAGGTATGGGAGCACCTTCCGATCAGTGTACTCTAGAGGAGATACACTAGGGTTCAACAAGAACGTCTTGCAACCCGGCCACACATGACCGTCCACTCATTTAGCTTGAGTGTAACAAATATATTATCACCGATGGTTGGGATCAGCAACCATCCATCCCGATAAGGGACAACATTGAAATAGATTATAAAGAAGTACAATTGAATATTCTCTAGATGGTGATAATACACCCTGCTTGGGTATGGCCCAACTAGCCATGCTGCCTAGCCCAACTTCTGTTATTTTCCGGTTGTGAGGTTTTGAGGTCACGTTTATCACTTTGACAGATTATTTCTTCAATTACTTTGAATGCCACATCGTCATACCCGCCAAATCATTATCGATTTCTCAAGGCCTCACGGGTATAAAAGCTAAGAGAAACGAATTTCTCCGCTACCAACGTAATACGTTTAAAGAGATCAACATATATGATTCGTTAAGAATACTTTGTCAGACACTCGTCCATATACGTTGTTCTGGGACTGAATAAACCGAAGGCACTATTCAGTGAATCCATCCTACCTAGGCTTTTCACAATAGCCCTTGCACTTCACTCCGTCTTCAATTATCTTCAGCGTACTTGATTCGCAACGCTTATGCTAATACGGAGTGGTTCTTCGGATAATAATCCAACCGGTCTCTCCATATTTACAACGTAAATATGGTCAAAACTTTGATAGTCTGTGATTCAACTATCAAATGAAAACATGTCGGTGTACAAACAACGATCTTATTTCCAAATGGAAATTCGATCGATCAATCATCATATACATATATATATTCATTTTCCTTATTTCATATATTTAGAAAATATATGTTATTAATCATTGGAAAACATTTCCATAGCTTATTTACGCATCACTATTATTTCACAATTATCAGTCCCTAACAGTAAACCACTAAGAGAACAACTCCTAAGTATAAATCCCGAAGGTCGAAACCAACATTAGACCGTCACTTAGGAAACTGTTCAACTTAACTAATCTCCAGTCAGTTTCTAAATTTGCTTAACTCTATTTATTAATTTCATATCATGAAAACATTTCATTTCTATGTTTAGAAAACATATCTGATTATATTTGGAAAACGTTCCCAAAACTCATTTACGGATTTCAAATGAACGTTGTATAAAACATCGTTACGCTTAACCCATTAATCGCTTATTACTTAACTATATTTCAAATCAACCTTTTAGATCGAACCACAACTATTCCTTTGTCAATTCTGAAGTCAATCAAGTTGGGGTATAATTACCTCGCAGACCTTAATTGAACAACGTCCTTTAGTGTGAAATAGATGAAGTTCATCACTCACTTTTTACAATCATCTGTTTACGCAAATTCTCGGATTCAGGTTACGAATCCACTTCTTATATGACAACGTTTGATTATAACTATAACGTTATAATTCCTACCCCTAAAATATCTAACCTAAATTATAAATTTATTTCCTAACTCGAATAATTTAATAGACACCTAATTTCTAAATCAATAACTAAATCTTGATTTAACCCTGGAAAGTAAATAGTACTTTCCTGAATTCGCTATAATCGAATTCGACGTATAACTCTCTTTCGAGAAACCTCTATTCGATTAACTCTCCCTTTTTAATAACTTATATTCGATAAACTTTATTTCGATTAACTCCTATTTACAACGTTATCCATTTATAAAGATTAACTTTTTACAACGTTTATCCATTTATAAAGATTTACTTTTAGTAACGGTTCTTCACTTTATAAATGTCCTTTTAATAACGTTTCTACTTCTCTATATAAGTCCAGACTTATATATCCCATTTATCAACAATAAATATTTTATTTAATTTATAAAACATTATTTATACATTAAATCTTCTCACTTTATCTGTCAAAAATAGATTTCCTATTTAATATCTCCTAAAAATCCATATCGTGTTATATTTGTGTGCGAAGCACGTGTTTAAATCTATCCTTGTATAATTCTATTTATTTTCCGAACAAGTGTTCCTTGATTTATTCCCTAAATAAATATTCCTTTATTCCATTTATTTATAATCTAAATAAATGTTCCTTTATATTCAAATTCATTTATTTTCTAAATAAATGTTTCTATTTTATTTCATTTATTTTCTAAATAAATGTTTCCTTTTTCATTTATTTATTTATTTTCTAATTAAATAAATGTTTTCCTTTTATAAAATCCTATCGATTTTATAAATAAGATTCATTTTCAATATAAACATTGAAAATCCCCTTATCAACATTTCGGTATGTTATGGTATTCAATCATATCAAATCACGATGTACAATATCGTCCAAGCACATATAATCGCCCACAGATTTTATATCATCATATAACAATATATGAAAAACAATAAAATAACTGTTGAGGAATCCAGTCGGATTCCTCCAACCTGTTTCCCTGCATCACAGATGTTAGACAATATAGATAACATCACTTTCAGTTCCATATGACATATTCTGTTAAACAGAATCAATATAGAAATTTAACTAACTGACTAGCAGTTCAATCAAACAATCAACACACAGTCAAACAGACAAATTTTAACAGTTCTAACAATACAACATGAAATTATAAACTGTTAAGAGTTGGTGAGATTTACTCACATTTGGACGATCATCGTCAATGACGATAACCATCGCTTTATCCAGACAATTTATTTTGCTATAAATTGTGATAGACTCCAATTGACTCGCGGTCAGTTCCAGCGTGTAGTGCTCGTCCATACGATCCCAACGCAACTTACAGTTCGTCAATCTGATTTCGTATGATCAAGTTATGGATTTACGAAGTTATATATATTTAAATTAAATAAAACAATGGATTATAATTTCAACGGGCCTTACCCTATTTCCTAAAGCCCAACACCCTCCTTTAAAATACCAGGCCGCTTCCTTGTCTTCCCCAAATCGATTTCAGAATCCCTCTTCCTCACAAACCCCTTTGACCGTTGCTTTGACCACCAACTACCACCCCTCCGTTCATCTATCGCCACCGCCGACCACCCCATTCCACTCAGCCTCCAAAACCGCACCCAACCAACACCATTAGCCCTGCTCCGATCCAACTCCCGCCATCTCGACCTGTAGCTCCAACCACGGCCTTGACTTTCGCGCTTCATCATAGCCCATCGGAGGCCCCTTCGACGCCACCTTCTGATGTGCCTCGCCACGCCTTGAAAACTGTGCGACTCGAAAATCTCCAGGTTCCAAAACTTAGCTCGAAGACAGCAGCTTTACTCCGTACCCAGACAAATGCGCGACCCCATCAGTCCCACTCGAAGTTCCCCAAGTGCTCGCGTCCGATCCCTGGTCCTTCTGTTGGCGTTGAGCTTAGTACAATGCATACAGGGATGGAGAGTTTCATCTCAACAGTATCACTACTGATGTTTAGAAATCCATGTTTTGCTTTGATTTTCTTTGAGGATTTTTTTTTGAGTTTTAGCTTGCTATGTTACTTATCAATGTGGTATATATATGTTTGAATGGGTTGGTAGGATATGTGGTTGAAAAGGAAGGTCGTGTGGCCTGTGTTGGACCTTAGAAAATAAGGGGAGATATTTTCGAATTTATTTTATATTAAATTTTCGCCAATCTCTCCTTGTATCTGGCTTCTAAAAATCCCTGCGACTACGTACGATACCCAAAAATCACTAAACTAGACATGTAGGTAGAGTTCGACATTACGGTCCCAACGAAACTGGTTTCGTCGAATTCTGACTCCGTATGCTCACACAGCGTATTTTTAACTGTCAAAATACTGACTATTTTCCACTCTAAAAATCCGTGCGGTCACACACTGACTCTAAAAATCACGAAACTTGGAATCTAACAACTATTTGGCATTGCGGATCCAACAAAACTGGTTTCGTCGAATTCCAACTTCGTTTGCAAGAGTGGCTATTTTTAACGCTCTAAATAGTCTATTTAAATATATAAATATATTTAAATAAAATTAAATTAATTGTTTAAAATTAATTATTATCGTCTGTATTCACAGTGGCATACCATACAGCTCCAGAATAATCCTGTATGTATTTACAACTCGATATTACATCGTCAGAGTTATATCGACGCTCGATTTCTATTTAAATCCTTATTTAAAAATATAATTAAATCGTTATGGTCAGGGCGCTGCATTTCTGATATTTTGATTTGGACGTAACTCAAAATCTACACGACGCAATCCCGATCTTTCTCTTCCACTAGAAAGATATACTCCACCAGCTCCGCACGTTTCTTGTTTCACAGCAATCCGATTTAAAACGGACCCTGTACATCCAGTTGAAGTCTAAATCGCCAAATAGCGAACTGCCGCGTTGTTACGCGCTCTATTTTAATTATATTATAATTATACGTTCCAATGGTCGTCGATTAAATATATTCGACTATATACTTCAACTCTAAGTTGGATTAAATCTCGGGGATGACCCCGTCCACACTATATTGCTAATTCACTATTTCTGGTTATTCCTGAATTAAATATATTATTTAATTATTTAATTTAATTAAATATTCCCAGTTATTTAATTAAACGACGATTTAATCCCCTACCTCACGATATATATATAATTAAATAAATTAATTATACCTCTGGAAAATGCGGGACGTTACATAAGACTTTCCCCTTCCAGGGTGACCCCATTTGCCTGAGCCCTAATCGAGGAATGGCAATATTGTTTCGGCCTGGCCTTTTCTCTTCTCTCTTTTCTGGAGGTTGTTCCTATTCATATTCTTTCAGCAGTTATCTGCTCCGCACTTCGCTACCCAGCGTTTACCATGGGCACAATAACTGGTACACCAGAGGTGCGTCCTTCCCAATCCTCTCGTACTAGGGAAAGTTCCTCTCAATACTTTAACACCCGCGCTAGTTTGATGAACAAAAACGTTTTGGTCCAGAGTACCCATCGGGATTGCCAGAAATCGGTGATGCAAAAAGTATCAATTTTTATGAAGACCTTGTTTGAACAGTAGATCCATAATCAAAAAAGTTTTTGTGATTGTTCCAAAAGAAAGGAAACAAAAGATACAGTAGAACTTTTCTACCTCCTCTTTTTTTATGAGGAGAATGAATCTTTTTATCGAAGGATCAGAAAAAAATTGGTCCGGATCCACTGCGGGAATGATTTGGAAGATCCAAAACTAAAAAAGATGGATGAAAGATAGATATTTTTTTGATAATAATAATTTTTTTAATAATAATAATTAGTTTCCTTCTTTCCCTATCTCCCATTCAGCTATTTATTTTAGTTATTCACTAGAGCAATTAGCCTTTGATGAGCAAGAAGCCAATTTTGTAATTCTTTAGGATGATTCTTTGAAGCAAGAGTTCTTTCTATAAGTAAGTGCAAGAGACTCTTTTACTTGAAAGCTCTGAAGAAGAGTTAAACTGACCCCACTTTAATTGACCAGTAAGTGATAGAGACAGTTTATACAGGAGAAAAAGATGCTGAGATAGATTATACAGGAGAAAAAGAAGCTGAGATAGATTATACAGGAGAAAAAGATGCCGAGACAGATTATACAGGAGCAGACACTAAAAAAGGTAGAAAA
The DNA here is from genome assembly GCA_030737875.1 of Allium sativum. Lineage (NCBI taxonomy): Eukaryota > Viridiplantae > Streptophyta > Magnoliopsida > Asparagales > Amaryllidaceae > Allium > Allium sativum. The sequence goes on along the minus strand of CM060912.1, from coordinate 932,545,148 downwards.
AAAAAATCTAAGAGCAAGAAAGAAGCAGAACTCAATTTCTTCTTAAAAAATTATTTTCTTTTTCAAGTTATTCCTTTAATTTTCATTATTTGAGGGGAAGTAGACTACTCAATAATTTCACATTTAAATTGTATTTTGTCGTAAATAATAAACTCAGAAAGTTCAAAAGTGAAAGTAAAAAAATGATGGAAAAATAATTTCACGTTCTTCCTTTCGGGAAGGGAGGATTAGGGAATTCCTATTGATTGCTGCTTTCTCCAGACCTCCAGTAAAAGCATGAACAAAAGGCCGTTAAGTTGTGCCAAGTCAAATATTCTCCAGAAAAGCGATCCCTTACCCCCACTTTCAAAAATGATGAATATGAAGTCTGGGAGGCTGCAGGTACTATGGATCCTCTGACTCCTTGAATCAATTTGAAAAATACCTCACTGACAATGAACCAAATTGTCCGAAAATGAAAGGCTCCCAGGCCTCCCTTAACTTACATAATTCGCAGTGGTACTTTTCAAAAAATGAATATCAGGCATTCCTGATATTCATTGTGAGTTGAGTTCCATCTTCCAAAAAACATTCCCATATGTCAGTAACCAAAAAATGCCCCGGGCTCCATAAGAAGTGATCCTATTTTTTTCATCGGATCCAGGTCCGGGTGAAGACCAAAGATCTTGAGCAACCTATCCAGCAAAACAACTCAAAAGATAAAGAAGTCCTGGCTTTCATGCTTTGGTGAGTCGTCCGAGATCCTTTCGATGACCTATGTTGTGTTGAAGGGATATCTATATGATCCCATTGATTGCGTAAGGCCCACAATAGCAATGCACCAATGCCAACCCGAGCTTTACTGTTAGGCTCTCTTGCTTGGTGAACTAAAACTCTTGGTGAACCGGAGCTAGCCATGCACTTAAGTAAACACTCCTAGATAAATCAAGGTCAACTGAATGTCGAACTCCAGTCCTGGATCCGGAGAGATTCCTCGCTACGCACATTGCTTTCTTTCACTTCGCACCTAAGCTCGTATATGAGTTTCTGATTACCAATGTTGTTTATAGACACAATATTGAAATATTACTATATATATCAGTATTATTTGTAAATAAACATATAAAGGACACTGAAATGTTATTTTATAGAAATTTTTTCTATAATATATATATATATATATATATTCTATTTATATGTATTTATATTATAGTTATGGCTAATTTTTCAACAAACTTGATTGATTAATACGAGTTGATTTTCTGTTACGATAGATCGACGAAATAATAGCTGGCCCAATAGCAGCTTCCACCGCTGCAATCGCTATAATATAAATTGAGAAAATCTCACCTTTTAATTGGCGACTATAAAATATATATTATTTCTTCTTTTTCCTCCTTCTTTGCATTGAAATAATAAATTCAAATAAAAATGATATGATTCAACCCCAGACCCTTTTGAATGTAGCAGCTAACAGTGGAGCTGAGAATTAATGTGTTTGCCACTCCCTTTGGCAGCATCTACTAATTCAGAACTTATTTGAAAGCCATATTTCGACTCGAGAGTCTTCGGGATGCCCCTAATAACCAACGAATGGCGATTTAAAAAACGGAACTGTTATACGAAATGAAATGGTACAATATTTTTTTATATATGTCCAAATAAAGGAAAAAATCTAATCTCTTTTACATAGAAATATTTATTTCTATAAATAATACTTGGAGTTATACAAATAAAAAAGTAATAAGAAAATGAAAACAAAAGAAAAATACAAAAATAGATAAGATGAAAATTTTAACTAAGTGGGGTAACAAAAAGAATAGGTTCCAAATCGCGATCAATTCCTTTTATAAATCGTGCGCAGCTGCACGGGCCCTTCCGGCATGCCATAAATGACCCATAAATAGAAAAAATCGTTGTTGTTTCAAGGTCAATCTATTCACCCGTCTAGATAATATTTTTCCTTCAGAAAAAGGAGATTTGTTGCAATGTACCTCCAAAGGAACCAACAATAGAAAGACATGGCATATTTGCAGAAATAGAGATTTTAGGCGCATTGGTACATTATTGAATCAAAATAAGGCTTTGATAATTTTGTCATCATTCAATTGTTCTCGAATTGGCCCATGTCCATTCCATGGTTCAAAATATAAGCTTCGCAATCATTCAACGAATCCAGAGGGCGGAGTGATCCACTCGCCCCAGCCAACTAGGCCAGGGCTCACTTCGCACTCCTTCTATTGCAGTTTAAGGAAGACAATAAATGGAGCTCCCTCTTTACTTTCCTCCGAGCCCCCACTTTGCCCTCAATCAGCGGGCGCCTCACCCAATGCTCGGGCTGTGGCACTCCCTGCATCCCTGATCTAACACAAATTCTTATTTTATGTAAAAAAAATTATTTCATTTTTTTCTCAACAATTTATTCATATTAACAATGGTGTGTTGAAAAAATATAATTCAATCATAGATAAGCAGATCTGTTTATTCTGATCCTTATTTATTTATAGGTTTTTCCTTCCGTTAAACCCTGATTAATGAACCTACAAATCTCTCAAATTGTATCTAACTAAATCTAGGTATTGTGGATATTCCCTCATTTCCATTCCGAAGCATCTTAATCTTAAGTTTACTATTTATTTTTATTGAAACAAAATTCAACTATTGATCTTTGTAGGAAGTTTCTAAAAGAAGTAAGATTTACCTCTAAATGCCCTACCCATGAATAATGCTTGTATTGGGTACAAGAGTTACCAGATGAATCGAAAGCTTGGAAGAGCAAAAAACTTATTTAGAGAAAGAATAATGAAATTTTTTACTTAGCCTGAAGGCTCGAATGGCCTCCGTCACCCCAGAATGAAAGGGGCGATCTCATAGTTCTTGGTCTGTGAAGATGCGTTGTTAGGTGCTCCATTTTCCCATTGAGGCCGAACCTAAACCTCCTATAGAAAAGAAAGGGAAATGCCTGCTTCGTAGAGAAATAAAGAAAACAATTTCTCTATCTTTTTTCATCTCATTGAAAGATTGATTATTTTTATTTAACAATAAAATAAAAAATCAATTTTGACATATTTTACTTTATTATATTATGAAAATCAATCCGAATCCTTCTGGTTCTAAGGTTTCCACACTTGAAGAAAAAAACCTAGGACGTATCGTTGTAATTACATTGAATAAAAATTTCAAAGATTTTATTTAACTTTCTGAATCTATTCCTTGCACACGTTCAAAATCAAAATTTTCAATTGAATTAGTTCCGGGCCTTGTACACACTGTCCATCACACTACGGGAGCTGGCCATACTCGAAGTCGTTACCTTCACTACAAGGAGAGGGATGCCGAAGGCGGGGCTAGTGACTGGAGTGAAGTTGTAACAAGGTAGCCGTACTAGAAGGTGCAGCTTGATCACCTCCTTTTCAGGGATTCGCCTGGTGGGCGGGGAATGCCAGACTTATCAATTTATCTAGTAAACTACTTGGGGCTTACGTAGCCCATGCCAGATTAATCGTATTCTAGGCCAGAGCAATGAACCTATTTGAAGTGGCTCATTTCGTACTAGAGAAACCCATGTTTCCCTTCCGACCATAATGAAGGATCTCATTGAAGCGGGTAATCCCATGCATATTGTATGTACATCAGGCGAAAAAAATTGGAATTTACTTATTCTATTATATATATATATATATATATATTTCATTTGAAATGGGATCTTTAATTCTATTTCTTTTTTCTTTTTTCTAGATCTAAGGACTACATTTTTACAAAAAATTGGGAATAGATCCATAGGTTCAATACCTTGTTATAGAACTAATGATCAAGTAAGGCATAAATTGTTGGATCCTTCTGTTAAAAATGATAGGGAATGGTGATTTCATAATTTATTCAAAGGAAGACAAGTTCTATATCAGAAAATTTGATAGAAAAGAAGACTTTGATCTCGTGTCTGGTACTGCATGGTTCTACTCTGCAAGAACTCCGAATCATTCTCTTGAAGCTCATCCTTTTTATGATAAATGATCCGCTTGCCTCAAAATGACCCGGCCCATAGGGAAATCCCAATTCAGTGGACCTTTCGATACAATCAAATAGATTGCCATAAGGGTGCCATATTCTAGGAGCCCAAACTATGTGATTGAATAAATCCTCCGTCATAGTAGGAATTGGGTTCAAGTGTTCCCCAGCCCCTTTTCATCAATGGACTCCAGACGTACACGAAGCAGTGCAGTTCGCTCAACAAATTCCTACCTCTATATCTATCTCTGAGATGTTTGGATTTTTAAAAACTCCATAGACATATTTTTATTAATTTGTTCATTTAATTCACTTCAAGTAAGTCTTATCTTGTTCAATCCAATCAATAGAGCTGGAGTTAGACTGTCTCATGTCCTTTTGATTTTATACGTGTAACGACCTGCATTCTACGCATCGCAAGATCGTAGAATATTTATTTCTTTCACATACGAAGTCGTATGGTCATGTAACTTTGGGAGACGACTATTGGAGTCATTTCCCATGTTCGTGATTTTTCCCGATTTTTAAATGACCGTTTTGCCCCTAGCTAATATTGTTTTGGCCATAACTTTTGACTGGAAAGGAATTTTTGCCTGAAACCACTTCCATTAGATTCGTTTGATGGTTTATAATTCCATAGAGTGGTCACATTAGCCAAACGGACACACCGTTTGGGAGATATGGCTGAAACAAGTTTCAAATAGTGAAAAACAGCTTAATTAGGCTTAACCGGGTGATTAACAGCTAGGCCCAATGGGGGATTTCGGGATTAGAGGTATTTGAGGGCTGCTAGGGTTAGGATTTAGGTTTTTCACTCATTTTCCAGCCGCCACAAACTCTCTCTTCAACCTAATAATGGCCTCCAACATCTAGATACACCTCTAATCACCTCTTAATCAAGCTTTGGCTTAAACTACATCAAATTAAGGCGGATTAGCATAAGAATTGGGATAGAGCTGCTGGAATACATAGAGATTGGATCCAAATCAGAGAAGTTTCAGATTTGAGAATTAATTTGTGGCAAAGGTGAGTGATTTGCATAGTTTTGCACTAATTACGGTTAATTAAGGGTAATTAGTGAAGATTAGCGAATTTATACATTAATAAATTCTGGAAAAATATTTATAAATTCTTAAACACTATTTTAGACCTCTGTTAGAAATTTGTTTTGATTTGATTAAGTTTTACTAATCATATCATTAGTTTTGCTTAAACATGCTTAAGGGAAAAATATGGGATTTTGGGTATGTTTGATCCATTTTACATGCTATAATGGTTGTTTTGGTGTTTGTGGTCACTTCTATTTGTTGCTATGACTATATGGTATGCTTTGTGATTGTCTAGAAGTGATAGATTGGTCGAAAACGCCGTCGAATGGCGTAAAACAATCGCTGGAAAGTTGCAGGGTTTCAAACCGGATCGGATTATGGGCTCGGATTGGATTAGTGGATTGGGCAAGGAGGATACAAACCGGATCGGACCTTGGCACTAGCTGAGCCTCGGCAAGAAGGAGGGCCATTTGCAAGAATTGGAGTTGGGTTGGGATCAGATTGGAACTCGGCATGGGGATCGGATCAGATCAGAATCGGGAGCAAAGGCGGGGGCGAGTCGAACTGAAGCATCGGATCGGATGAAGGACCACCGAACCGAACTCAAGCAGAAGCACACCCGAACCGAACCACTTCAGGGCATCCGAACCGAACCGAGTTAGAAGGGGAACACCTGAACCGAACCGCACCCAAGAGCATACTAGGAGGCATTGGACCAAACCGAACCGATGAGGACTGGAGTACTATGCATATCCGAACCGAATCGTACGTGTGTTATTACTACTACGCGACGACTCTTTTGAAGACCAACTCCAATTCGACCAAAACCCGAGATGCAAAGGAAGTCCAAATGAGGAGCCTTGACTCAGGATCCAGATGGGAACCAATGAGTGAGCTTCATGATTGGGCTTTGCTGCGGGACGCGTGCTAAGGGGTTGTCGATGTCCGTAACTTTTAATCACTATGTGTAGGGAGTACGTGAACGGATTCAGGGCCACAGTGGCCTAGGTACGACTAAAGAGCTATAGACTAATGAAGTGGGGTCATTTGTAAAGATTTGGTCATGACTCCATGTGGTAAGCTTGGTAGTAGCAGTAGTTGTACAAGTCGAACTCCGTCACTACTTCGATGGGTCTAGTGATTGATAGTGGTGGACATCGTATACTTTACGCACTGAGTGAGGGATGAGAGGATGGTTGCTATGCTTGACTTGTTTACCATCATTGTGACATGCACACCCCCACCCCCGTATTCTTTACACCGTTTGTTATGGCACCTTAGAGTGTTGTACGGTATGTAGTGCTAACTCTTTGGTTGCAGGTCCAGCTTCAGGTATGGTTTAGTATACCTGTTATTGTTCTGTTTAGCTGCTTATCGCTCATACCAGACTTTTTGTCTGACCCAGAGTTTTATGTCTCTTCTTATTACTCTGGGTGCTCTCACGAGCAGACTAGAGACAGGTTAGCTGGGTATGCACGGGTAGCTGATTCGGAGACGAGCAGGAGGCTTCCACGTATGATACATATAGTATTGTCCCTGTGTTGTTAAAGATCACTACTTGGGCATTAGTAGTGCATCTTCTACTCTAGCTTTCTTTTGTTTTAGAGATAGTAATTTGGAAAGTTGCAATAAGCTGTATTTGGATTTCCGCTGCTATGTTGGTTTAGTTTTCAGCTTATGCACTGTCTCTCCTGTTTTATGTCAAGATTATGTTATTATTATATTTTGTTCCATGCGCTGTGAGACATTCTACAGGTACCTTGTTAGTTCATTCTCCTCTTTCTTTTCTTCCGACGACCGTCTCGTGCTAGTTGGGCATGTGTACAACGCACTTTCGGAGGAAATGCCGGCTGGTGCGGGGCGGGCCGTCACACTTGGTATCAGAGCTCTAGGTTGCGTAGTTAACCTAGGAAGTCATCAGGGAGAGATAGTATACGTATATGAGAGCGCGTATTTGTGATTATTTTGGTTTTCAAAAGCTATACATATATATACTATTAGTATAGCTAAGGATGAAGTCGCACTGCACTAGCACCACCATGGAGATGGTTAATCGTTTCTCTTTACAGATTGAACGATGAGCCGATACGCAAGAGGTGCCGGTAGGGGAGCCAATAATGGGAATGCCGCTGACATGAGGACGATGTTTACTGACCTCATGAGAGAGATGCTTAGAGATGTGCAGAGGGAAGCTCCCTATGGTGGAAATGGTGGTGGTCCAATAGTGCAGGCACCTAGGGTTGACTTCGCCATGCTGAATAAGGATTATACTAGTCTTGGTGGGAAGCCGTTCCACGGAACGGAGTCGGCCACTGATGTTCAGGATTGGTTGGATAGCTGCGAGCGTATCTTCGAAGACTTGGGTATCGAGGATGTGATAAAGAGAAGGCTAGCATCCCGTCAGCTGCAAGGATGGGCAATGAATTGGTGGAATGCTATAAAGGCAGCTACTCCCGAGGATCAGAATACTTGGGATCAGTTTAAGGCTCGCTTTAGCGATAAGTTCATTCCAACTGCTCAAAAGTCAGTATTGTTTAAGAAAATTTTGGAGCTCAAGCAGAATGGCAGAACTGTCTCGGAGTACATTGCAGAATTCGATACTTTATCGAAGTATGGGTTATCCCTAATAGATACTGCCGAGAAGAAGAACGAGAAGTTCATAAATAGTTTGGATGAATACTTGGGGGAAAGGCTTATTAACCACATCGATGAGACATTTGAATCGATTGTGGGGAAAGCTTTAAGATCGGAAAGTCTTTACCCTAAGTCGAAGACTGAGGTTGCATCTGCAGAGGAGCCAAAACCGCAAGCAAGCGGTGGAGGCAAGAATAGTTCTCAGAATAAGAGAAAGCAGGATCAGACTAAGGATGGCCAAAAGAAAAGGAATAAGAAAGATGTTGAGTGCTTCAGCTGTGGTAAGAAGGGTCATTATGCTAGTAATTGCCGGGCCAAGCCAGTGGATAGGAAGTGCTTCAACTGTGGCCAAGTGGGACATCACAAGGACAAGTGTCTGTAACCCTCTAAAGAAAAGCAGATAGTGAAAGCATATGCCCTTAATGCTATTCCTTCTTCGTCGAATGCCCCAACTATAGCGGAGAAGGGAAAGAATGACGTTATTCAAGGTATGCTTTCTGTTTATGATGTTCCTGTTAGGGTTTTGTTTTTTACCGGGGCTTCCAGTTCTTTCATATCTGGTGACCTGGTAGATAGGTTGGGATTGGAGCCCGAGATTGTCGATAGCCCTTTAGTAGTGATGAACCCGATTGGTGGTTCGACTAGCCTTAGCATGATTTGTCGTAATGTGGTCTTATCGAGTCATGGATGCATGTTTGTTTGTGATTGCTTTGTTTTGGGCTTTACTGGGTTTGGCATTATTTTGGGAGTCGATTGGCTCCAAAGATACGGGGTGGTGGTAGACTGTGAGGGCTTTTTGTTGACAGCTAGAGCGGATGATGGGCGGAGGATAGTGTTTGGTGGTCTACCCGGTGATGGGGTAATGGCTAGTTTTCTAAATTCCCTCGACATTCCGCATAGTGAGTTGTTAGGTTTGCCCATGGTTGGCCAGTATCCGGACGTCTTCAAAGAAGTGACCGGGCTTCCACCACATCGAGAGATTGAGTTCCGTATTGATTTAGTGAAAGATGCCAGGATTATAGTGATGCCACTTCGTCGTATGGCACCAAGGGAGCAGCGAGAGCTCGGGGTGCAAGTCAGCGATCTTTTAAAGAAGGGATTTATCAGAAGGAGTGTTTCTGAATGGGGAGCACCATATGTGTTTGCTACTAAGGCGGATGGTTCCCTTCGTTTGTGTGTAGACTACCGCGAGTTGAATAAAGTGACGAGGAAGAATAAGTATCCTCTACCGCGGATAGATGATTTGTTTGATCAGTTGAGTGGTGCGAGAGTATTTTATCAGTTGGACCTCGCGACAGATTTTCATCAGCTTAGAGTGGAAGCTGAGAGTATAGCTAAAACGGCCTTTTGAACGCCGTCTGGATTTTATGAGTGGTTGGTCATGCCATTCGGGCTGACCAATGCCCCAACATATTTTGTGGATCTTATGAATAGGGTATTCAGGGATTAGTTGAATAAGTTTGTCCTTGTGTTCGTGGATGATATTTTGGTCTACTCGAGGACAGAGGAAGAGCACAAGGAACATTTGAGGATAGTGATGGAGGTGTTGAGAAAACACCAATTAAAAGCAAAGTTTTCTAAGTGTCACTTCTGGAGGAGGGAAGTGAGATTCTTGGGCCATGTTGTTTCAGAAAATGGTATTGCCATGGATCCTGCGAAGGTGGCTACGGTACAAGATTGGCCTACGCCCAAGAATGCAACGGACATAAGAAGTTTTTTGGGATTAGCTGGATATTATCGTAAGTTTATCCAAGATTTCTCCAAGATAGCAACACCATTGACTCAATTGACTAAGAAGAATCAAGCCTTCATCTGGGACGAAAGGTGCGAGAATGCATTCAAGAGTCTAAAGGAAAAGTTGACATGCGCACCAATGTTAGTCATTCCTAAGGGGAATGAAGAGATGACAGTATATACGGATGCATGTGGCACAGGGCTAGGTGCTGTATTGATGCAAGGAGGTAGGGTAGTAGCTTATGCAAGTCGGAAACTGAAGCCGCACGAGAAAAGATACCCTACCCATGATTTGGAATTGGCAGCGATCGTATTTGCATTGAAGATATGGAGATATTATCTCTTAGGAGAAAGATTTGAGCTGTTTACCGATCATAAATCGTTAAAGTATCTCTTCTCTCAGAAGGATCTAAATCTCCGACAGCAAAGATGGTTTGAATTTTTAGCTTCCTATGATTTCGACATCGCATATACACCAGGAAAGGGCAATGCGGTAGCTGATGCATTGAGTAGAAGACATGCCAGTTTAGGGGCTATGTTTCTAGAATGGAAGCAACTGGAGTACATCGCTGGGTATGATTTCAGACCAAAGTGCGAATTGGATCCAGAAATGTTAGCAAGTTTGACGATCAGACCCACTTTGATTGAGCGGATTGGTTCCAGTCAGAGGAGCGATCCAGACCTCTTAGAAATCATCTTAAAGTTAGAGATGGGAATCGACGGAGAGATGAACAAGTATGGGCTTGATCGAGACGGATGGCTTAGAAAGAATGAAAGAATAGTTGTACCCAATGTCAATGGATTGAGAGATGAAGTGCTTAGAGAATGTCATCACTCAAAATTGACTATACATCCCGGTGGTAACAAAATGTATCGAGACATGAAGCAGACCTACTACTGGGAAGGGATGAAAAGAGACATTGGGAAGTTTATATCCAAATGCATGAATTGCCAGCTAGTTAAAGCTGAGCAAAAGAAACCTAGTGGTTTGTTACAACCATTAGAAATTCTAGAATGGAAATGGGAACAAGTGTCAATGGATTTCATCGATGGGTTACCAAGGACTAGATCGGGCCATGATAGCATTTGGGTGATTGTGGACTGATTGACTAAGAGTGCAAGATTTATACTCGTCAAGTCAAACAGGACGGCAACTAAGCTAATTGAACTATATGTAAAGTGGGTAGTGAGATTTCATGGAATACCCAAGGGCATTGTGAGTGACCGAGATCCATTGTTCAATAGTGGATTTTGGAAGAGCTTACAAGAGGCGTTAGGATCAGAACTACATCTCAGTACCACATATCATCCTCAAACCGACGGACAGACATAGAGGGTGAATCGGGTGTTAGAGGATCTCTTGAAAACCTGCGTATTAGATTTTGGTGGATCATAGGATGACCATTTGCATCTAGTAGAGTTTGCATATAATAATAGTTATCAATCCAGTATCGGTATGGCTCCGTTTGAAGCTTTGTACGGAAGACCGGGCAACTCACCGTCATGTTGGTTAGAAACTGGTGAGAAGTTTGTGCTTGGACCAGATGTGATAAGAGAAACATCAGACAAGATTAAGGTCATTCAACAGCGAATGAAGGCTGCCCAAGATAGGCAGAAAAGTTATGCTGATAAAAGGAGAAGAGATTTAAAGTTCTCCATTGGCGACTTGGTGTTTGTCATGATTTCTCCGTTGAAGAGCGTGATACGATTTGGCAGGAGAGGCAAGTTAGCACCAAGATTCGTTGGTCCATTCCCAGTTCTAGAGAAAATTGGGAATTTGGCGTATGGAATTGAATTACCAGAGAAGATGGCAGGAGTTCACAACGTATTTCATGTTTCCCAGTTAAGGAAGTTCGTACACGACCCAGATGTGACTATTTTACCTGATCAGTTGGATGATGTCGAAGTTGAACCCGAGGTAGTTGGGAACCGCAGGCCTATGCGTATTGTTGGGAACGATACGAAGCAGCTTCGAAGGAAGGCGGTGAAATTAGTCAAAGTTCAGTGGGGCGAGAATGAGAATGACTGTACCTGGGAGACAGAGGAGAGCATTAGGAAGAGGTATCCAGAACTCTTCGCCTGGTAAGATTTTAACTTCGATTTAGTCTTTCCGCATGCTAGGATAGGCTTGTTTTGTTTGTTTTGCATGATTGATTGTTGTATATGGTTGGTAGGCATGCGGGATCCTTTGTATGTTTTGGGTTAAGGAATTTCGAGGACGAAATTTCTTAAGGGGGGAGAGTGTAACGACCCGCATTCTACGCATCGCAGGATCGTAGAATATTTATTTCTTTCACATACGAAGTCGTATGGTCATGTAACTTTGGGAGACGACTATTGGAGTCATTTCCCATGTTCGTGATTTTTCCCGATTTTTAAATGATCATTTTGCCCCTAGCTAATACTGTTTTGGCCATAACTTTTGACTGGAAAGGAATTTTGACCTGAAACATCTTCCATTAGATTCGTTTGATGGTTTACAATCCCGTAGAGTGGTCACATTAGCCAAACGGACTCACCGTTTGGGAGATATGGCTGAAACAAGTTTCAGATAGTGAAAAACAGCTTAATTGGGCTTAACCGGGTGATTAACAGCTAGGCCCAATGGGGGATTTCGGGATTAGAGGTATTTGAGGGCTGCTAGGGTTAGGATTTCGGTTTTTCACTCATTTTCCAGCTGCCACAAACTCTCTCTTCAACCTAACAATGGCCTCCAACATCTAGATACACCTCTAATCACCTCTTAATCAAGCTTTGGCTTAAAGTACATCAAATTAAGGCGGATTAGCATAAGAATTGGGATAGAGCTGCTGGAATACATAGAGATTGGATCCAAATCAGACAAGTTTCAGATTTGAGAATTAATTTGTGGCAAAGGTGAGTGATTTGCATAGTTTTGCACTAATTACGGTTAATTAAAGGTAATTAGTGAAGATTAGCGAATTTATACATTAATAAATTGTGGAAAAATATTTATAAATTCTTAAACACTATTTTAGACCTCTGTTAGAAATTTGGTTTGATTTGATTAAGTTTTACTAATCATATCATTAGTTTTGCTTAAACATGCTTAAGGGAAAATATGGGATTTTGGGTATGTTTGATCCATTTTACATGCTATAATGGTTGTTTTGGTGTTTGTGGTCACTTATATTTGTTGCTATGACTATATGGTATGCTTTGTGATTGTCTAGAAGTGATAGATTGGTCGAAAACGCCATCGAATGGCGTAAAACAGTCGCTGGAAAGTTGTAGGAAATGTGCAGGGTTTCAAACCGGATCGGATTATGGGCTCGGATCGGATTAGTGGATCGAGCAAGGAGGATACGAACCGGATCAGAACTTGTCACTAGCAGAGCCTCGGCAAGAAGGAGGGCCATTTGCAAGAATTGGAGTTGGGTTGGGATCAGATTGGAACTCAGCATGGGGATCGGATCGGATCAGAAACGGGAGCAAAGGCGGGGGCGAGTCGAACTGAAGCATCAGATCGGATGAAGGACCACCGAACCGAACTCAAGCAGAAGCACACCTGAACCGAACCACTTCAGGGCATCTGGACCAAACCGAGTTATAAGGGGAACACCCGAACCGAACCGCACCCAGGAGCATACTAGGAGGCATTGGACCAAACCGAACCGATGAGGACTGGAGTACAATGCATATCCGAACCGAACCGTACGTGTGCTATTACTACTACGCGACGACTCTTTTGAAGACCAACTCCAATTCGACCTAAACCCGAGATGCAAAGGAAGTCCAAATGAGGAGCCTTGACTCAGGATCCGGATGGGAACCAATGAGTAAGCTCCATGATTGGGCTTTGCTGCGGGACGCGTGCTAAGGGGTTGTCGATGTCCGTAACTTTGAATCACAATGTGTAGGGAGTACGTGAACGGATTCAGGGCCACAGTGGCCTAGGTACGACTAAAGAGCTATAGACCAATGAAGTGGGGTCATTTGTAAAGATTTGGTCATGACTCCATGTGGTAAGCTTGGTAGTAGCAGTAGTTGTACAAGTCGAACTCCGTCACTACTTCAATGGGTCTAGTGATTGACAGTGGTGGACATCGTATACTTTACGCACTGAGTGAGGGATGAGAGGATGGTTGCTATGCTTGACTTGTTTACCATCATTGTGACATGCACACCCCCACCCCCGTATTCTTTACCCCGTTTGTTATGGCACCTTAGAGTATTGTATGGTATGTAGTGCTAACTCTTTGGTTGCAGGTCCAGGTTCAAGTATGGTTTAGTATACCTGTTATTGTTCTGTTTAGCTACTTATCGCTCATACCAGACTTTTTGTCTGACCCAGAGTTTTATGTCTCTTCTTATTACTCTGGGTGCTCTCTCGAGCAGACTAGAGACAGGTTAGCTGGGTATGCACGGGTAGCTGATCCGGAGACGAGCAGGAGGCTTCCACGTATGATACATATAGTATTCTCCCTGTGTTGTTAAAGATCACTGCTTGGGCATTAGTAGTGTATCTTCTACTTTAGCTTTCTTTTGTTTTAGAGATAGTAATTTGGAAAGTTGTAATAAGCTGTATTTGGATTTCCGCTGCTATGTTGGTTTAGTTTTCAGCTTATGCACTGTCTCTCCTGTTTTATGTCAAGATTATGTTATTAATATATTTTGTTCCATGCGCTGTGAGACATTCTACAGGTTCCTTGTTAGTTTATTCTCCTCTTTCTTTTCTTCCGACGACCGTCCCGTGCTAGTCGGGCATGTGTACAACGCTCTTTCAGAGGAAATGCCGGCTGGTGCGGGGCGGGCCGTCACACTTGGTATCTGAGCTCTAGGTTGCGTAGTTAACCTAGGGAAGTCATCAGGGAGAGATAGTATACGTATATGAGAGCGCGTATTTGTGATTATTTTGGTTTTCACAAGCTATATATATATACTATTAGTATAGCTAAGGATGAAGTCGCACTGCACTAGCACCACCATGGAGATGGTTAATCGTTTCTCTTTACAGATTGAACGATGAGCAGATACGCAAGAGGTCCCGGTAGGGGAGCCAATAATGGGAATGCTGCTGACATGAGGACGATGTTTACTGACCTCATGAGAGAGATGCTTAGAGATGTGCAGAGGGAAGCTCCCTATGGTGGAAATGGTGGTGGTCCAATAGTGCAGGCGCCTAGGGCTGACTTCGCCAAGCTGAATAAGGATTATACTAGTCTTGGTGGGAAGCCGTGCCACGGAACGGAGTCGGCCACGGATGTTCAGGATTGGTTGGATAGCTGCGAGCGTATCTTCGAAGAATTGGGTATCGAGGATGCGATGAAGAGAAGGCTAGCATCCCGTCAGCTGCATGGACGGGCAATGAATTGGTGGAATGCTATAAAGGCAGCTACTCCCGAGGATCAGAATACTTGGGATCAATTTAAGGCTCGCTTTAGCGATAAGTTCATTCCAGCTGCTCAGAAGTCAATATTGTTTAAGAAATTTTTGGAGCTCAAGCAGAATGGCAGAACTGTCTCGGAGTACATTGCAGAATTCGATACTTTATCGAAATATGGGTTATCCCTAATAGATACTGCCGAGAAGAAGAACGAGAAGTTCATAACTGGTTTGGATGGATACTTGGGGGAAAGGCTTATTAACCACATCGATGAGACATTTGAATCGATTGTGGGGAAAGCTTTAAGATCGGAAATTCTTCACCCTAAGTCGAAGACTGAGGTTGCATCTGTAGAGGATCCAAAACCGCAAGCAAGCGGTGGAGGCAAGAATGGTTCTCAGAATAAGAGAAAGCAGGATCAGACTAAGGATGGCCAAAAGAAAAGGAATAAGAAAGATGTTGAGTGCTTCAGCTGTGGTAAGAAGGGCCATTATGCTAGTAATTGTCGGGCCAAGCCAGCGGATAGGAAGTTCTTCAACTGTGGCCAAGTGGGACATCACAAGGACAAGTGTCTGCAACCCCCCTAAAGAAAAGCAGATGGTGAAAGCATATGCCCTTAATGCTATTCCTTCTTTGTAGAATGCCCCAACTACGGCGGAGAAGGGAAAGAATGTCGTTATTCAAGATATGCTTTCTGTTTATGATGTTCCTGTTAGGGTTTTGTTTGATACCGGGGCTTCCAGTTCTTTCATATCTGGTGACCTGGTAGATAGGTTGGGATTGGAGCCCGAGATTGTCGATAGACCTTTAGTAGTGACGAACCCGATTGGTGGTTCGACTAGCCTTAGCATGATTTG
Organism: Allium sativum; assembly: GCA_030737875.1. NCBI lineage: Eukaryota > Viridiplantae > Streptophyta > Magnoliopsida > Asparagales > Amaryllidaceae > Allium > Allium sativum. The sequence continues at coordinate 932,529,540 of CM060912.1, read as the reverse complement.
TCGTAATGTGGTCTTATCGAGTCATGGATGCGTGTTTGTTTGTGATTGCTTTGTTTTGGGCTTTACTGGGTTTGGCATTATTTTGGGAATCGATTGGCTCTAAAGATACGGGGTGGTGGTAGACTGTGAGGGCTTTTTGGTGACAGCTAGAGCGGATGATGGGCGGAGGATAGTGTTTGGTGGTCTACCCGGTGATGGGGTAATGGCTAGTTTTCTAAATTCCCTCGACATTCCGCATAGTGAGTTGTCAGGTTTGCCCATGGTTGGCCAGTATCCGGACGTCTTCAAAGAAGTGACCGGGCTTCCACCACATCGAGAGATTGAGTTCCGTATTGATTTAGTGAAAGATGCCAGGATTATAGTGATGCCACTTCGTCGTATGGCACCAAGGGAGCAGCGAGAGCTCGGGGTGCAAGTCAGTGATCTTTTAAAGAAGGGATTTATCAGAAGGAGTGTTTCTGAATGGGGAGCACCATATGTGTTTGCTACTAAGGCGGATGGTTCCCTTCGTTTGTGTGTAGACTACCGCGAGTTGAATAAAGTGACGAGGAAGAATAAGTATCCTCTACCGCGGATAGATGATTTGTTTGATCAGTTGAGTGGTGCGAGAGTATTTTCTCAGTTGGACCTCGCGACAGATTTTCATCAGCTTAGAGTGGAAGCTGAGAGTATAGCTAAAATGGCCTTTTGAACGCCGTATGGATTTTATGAGTGGTTGGTCATGCCATTCGGGCTGACCAATGCCCCAGCATATTTTTTGGATCTTATGAATAGGGTATTCAGGGATCAGTTGAATAAGTTTGTCCTTGTGTTCGTGGATGATATTTTGGTCTACTCAAGGACAGAGGAAGAGCACAAGGAACATTTGAGGATAGTGATGGAGGTGTTGAGAAAACACCAATTAAAAGCAAAGTTTTCTAAGTGTCACTTCTGGAGGAGGGAAGTGAGATTCTTGGGCCATGTTGTTTCAGAAAATGGTATTGCCGTGGATCCTGCGAAGGTGGCTACGGTACAAGATTGGCCTACGCCCAAGAATGCAATGGACATAAGAAGTTTCTTGGGATTAGCTGGATATTATCGTAAGTTTATCCAAGATTTCTCCAAGACAGCAGTACCGTTGACTCAATTGACTAAGAAGAAACAAGCCTTCATCTGGGACGAAAGGTGCGAGAATGCATTCAAGAGTCTAAAGGAAAAGTTGACATGCGCACCAGTGTTAGTCATTCCTAAGGGGAATGAAGATATGACAGTATATACGGATGCATGTGGCACAGGGCTAGGTGCGGTATTGATGCAAGGAGGTAGGGTAGTAGCTTGTGCAATTCGGCAACTGAAGCCGCACAAGAAAAGATACCCTACCCATGATTTGGAATTGGCAGCGATCGTGTTTGCATTGAAGATATGGAGACATCATCTCTTGGGAGAAAGATTTGAGCTGTTTACCGATCATAAATCATTAAAGTATCTCTTCTCTCAGAAGGATCTAAATCTCCGACAGCAAAGATGGTTAGAATTTTTAGCTTCCTATGATTTCGACATCGCATATACACCAGGAAAGGGCAATGCGGTAGCTGATGCATTGAGTAGAAGACATGCCAGTTTAGGGGCTGTGTTTCTAGAATGGAAGCAACTGGAGTACATCGCTGGGTATGATTTCAGACCAAAGTGCGAATTGGATCCAAAAATGTTAGCAAGTTTGACGATCCGACCCACTTTGATTGAGCATATTGGTTCCAGTCAGAGGAGCGATTCTGACCTCTTAGAAATCATCTCAAAGTTAGAGATGGGAATCGATGGAGAGATGAACAAGTATGGGCTTGATCGAGACGGATGGCTTAGAATGAATGGAAGACTAGTTGTACCCAATGTCAATGGATTGAGAGATGAAGTGCTTAGAGAATGTCATCACTCAAAATTGATTATACATCCCGGTGGTAACAAAATGTATCGAGACATGAAGCAGACCTACTACTGGAAAGGGATGAAAAGAGACACTGGGAAGTTTATATCCAAATGCATGAATTGCCAACTAGTTAAAGCTGAGCAAAAGAAACCTAGTGGTTTGTTACAACCATTAGAAATTCCAGAATGGAAATGGGAACAAGTGTCAATGGATTTCATCGATGGGTTACCAAGGACTAGATCGGGCCATGATAGAATTTGGGTGATTGTGGACCGATTGACTAAGAGTGCAAGATTTATACCCGTCATGTCAAACAGGACGGCAACTAAGCTAGCTGAACTCTATGTAAAGTGGGTAGTGAGATTTCATGGAATACCCAAGGGCATTGTGAGTGACCGAGATCCGTTGTTCACTAGTGGATTTTGGAAGAGCTTACAAGAGGCGTTAGGATCAGAACTACATCTCAATACCGCATATCATCCCCAAACCGACGGACAGACAGAGAGGGTGAATCGGGTGTTAGAGGACCTCTTGAGAGCCTGCGTATTAGATTTTGGTGGATCATGGGATGACCATTTGCATCTAGTAGAGTTTGCATATAATAATAGTTATCAATCCAGTATCGGTATGGCTCCGTTTGAAGCTTTGTACGGAAGACCGTGCAACTCACCGTCATGTTGGTTAGAAACTGGTGAGAAGTTTGTGCTTGGACCAGATGTGATAAGAGAAACATCAGACAAGATTAAGGTCATTCAACAGCGAATGAAGGCTGCCCAAGATAGGCAGAAAAGTTATGCTGATAAAAGGAGAAGAGATTTAAAGTTCTCCATTGGTGACTTGGTGTTTGTCAAGATTTCTCCGTTGAAGAGCGTGATACGATTTGGCAGGAGAGGCAAGTTAGCACCAAGATTCGTTGGTCCATTCCCAGTTCTAGAGAAAATTGGGAATTTGGCGTATAGAGTTGAATTACCAGAGAAGATGTCAGGAGTTCACAACGTATTTCATGTTTCCCAATTAAGGAAGTTCGTACACGACCCAGATGTGACTATTTCACCTGATCAGTTGGATGATGTCGAAGTTGAACCCGAGGCAGTTGGGAACGATACGAAGCAGCTTCGAAGGAAGGCGGTGAAATTAGTCAAAGTTCAGTGGGGCGAGAATGAGAATGACTGTACCTGGGAGACAGAGGAGAGCATTAGGAAGACGTATCCAGAACTCTTCGCCTGGTAAGATTTTAACTTCGATTTAGTCTTTCCGCATGCTAGGATAGGCTTGTTTTGTTTGTTTTGCATGATTGATTGTTGTATATGGTTGGTAGGCATGCGGGATCCTTTGTATGTTTTGGGTTAAGGAATTTCGTGGACGAAATTTCTTAAGGGGGGGGGGGGGAGTGTAACGACCCACATTCTACGCATCGCAGGATCGTAGAATATTTATTTCTTTCACATACGAAGTCGTATGGTCATGTAACTTTGGGAGACGACTATTGGAGTCAGTTCCCATGTTCGTGATTTTTCCCGATTTTTAAATGACCGTTTTGCCCCTAGCTAATACTGTTTTGGCCATAACTTTTGATTGTAAAGGAATTTTTACATGAAACCACTTCCATTAGATTCGTTTGATGGTTTACAATTTCGTAGAGTGGTCACATTAGCCAAACGGACTCACCGTTTGGGAGATATGGCTGAAACAAGTTTCAGATAGTGAAAAACAGCTTAATTGGGCTTAACCGGGTGATTAACAGCTAGGCCCAATGGGGGATTTCGGGATTAGAGGTATTTGAGGGCTGCTAGGGTTAGGATTTCGGTTTTTCACTCATTTTCCAGCCGCCACAAACTCTCTCTTCAACCTAACAATGGCCTCCAACATCTAGATACACCTCTAATCACCTCTTAATCAAGCTTTGGCTTAAAGTACATCAAATTAAGGCGGATTAGCATAAGAATTGGGATAAAGCTGCTGGAATACATAGAGATTGGATCCAAATCAGAGAAGTTTCAGATTTGAGAATTAATTTGTGGCAAAGGTGAGTGATTTGCATAGTTTTGCACTAATTACGGTTAATTAAGGGTAATTAGTGAAGATTAGCGAATTTATACATTAATAGATTCTGGAAAAATATTTATAAATTCTTAAACACTATTTTAGACCTCTGTTAGAAATTTGGTTTGATTTGATTAAGTTTTACTAATCATATCATTAGTTTTGCTTAAACATGCTTAAGGGAAAATATGGGATTTTGGGTATGTTTGATCCATTTTACATGCTATAATGGTTGTTTTGGTGTTTGTGGTCACTTCTATTCGTTGCTATGACTATATGGTATGCTTTGTGATTGTCTAGAAGTGATAGATTGGTCGAAAACGTCGTCGAATGGCGTAAAACAGTCGCTGAAAAGTTGCAGGAAATGTGTAGGGTTTCAAACCGGATTGGATCGGATTATGGGCTCGGATCGGATTAGTGGATCGGGCAAGGAGGATACGAACCGGATCGGAACTTGGCACTAGCTGAGCCTCGGCAAGAAGGAGGGCCATTTGCAAGAATTGGAGTTGGGTTGGGATCAAATTGGAACTCAGCATGGGGATCGGATCGGATCAGAAACGGGAGCAAAGGCGGGGGCGAGTCGAACTGAAGCATCGGATCGGATGAAGGACCACCGACCGAACTCAAGCAGAAGCACACCCGAACCGAACCACTTCAGGGCATCCGAACCGAACCGAGTTAGAAGGGGAACACCCGAACCGAACCGCACCAAGGAGCATACTAGGAGGCGTTGGACCAAACCGAACCGATGAGGACTGGAGTACTATGCATATCCGAACCGTACGTGTTCTATTATTACTACGCGACGACTCTTTTGATGACCAACTCCAATTCGACCAAAACCCGAGATGCAAAGGAAGTCCAAATGAGGAGCCTTGACTCAGGATCCGGATGGGAACCAATGAGTGAGCTTTGCTGCGGGACGCGTGCTAAGGGGTTGTCGATATCCGTAACTTTGAATCACAATGTGTAGGGAGTACGTGAACGGATTCAGGGCCACAGTGGCCTAGGTATGACTAAAGAGCTATAGATCAATGAAGTGGGGTCATTTGTAAAGATTTGGTCATGACTCCATGTGTAACGACCCAAACTTCCCAGTAAAGGAAAGCCCAGATTGCTTTGAGAACAACACACATCAGAACATAAACTGAAGAACATTTTATTGCTGGTTACAACAATTACATCAGAGTACAAGAATATAACAGAGTACGAATACTTATTACACAAAAGAAATACAATAATATCAGAGATTTAAATTACATTTAAATAGCAGTGGAAAAATATTACAAATATACAACCGAATGGAATACACGGATACAGAGCTTTCCGAATACCGCTTCAGCTGTAAACCAGGATCCTGTAAATATATCTGCAAAAAGCTACTCGACTGCCCGTGTGGAAATTATGGGCACCCGAGTTTGCCAGTGAAACAAACTACAGGTCAGTCATGGGACTGGTATGAGAAATCTAACTTATCTTATCTAATAATGAGGCTAATCACAGGACCACGCCGCTAACGCGGAACGGGTTTACTCCATTGGATTGCCAGTGCATAAAATAAGGTAAATCGTTAAACAACGCAATGCTTTTTAGAAAAATGAAACCATTATAAGACTCAAGTCCCATCACACAATGCAACGCAAACCGGAGGACAGAGTTTTACCTTATAATGGTCAAAAGATGCTTGATACGATAAAAATGGATTTGGTGTTATTATTACTAGTGTATATATATGTTTCAAAAACAATTTCAATCATAATGTATCAATCATAGACGACATAGTACCCCATCCTACTATGTCGTCATACTAGTTCTACAATCAAAACCGCATGGTGTCGTATTGGAAGTTGGTTTTCCATCATGAAATCGAGGCTAGGGATCTTCCTCTCCGATTCGAGACACTCTAGCAAATGCCTCAGGATCCCCCGCAGTGAACCCTTAGAGCGGTAGGGCCGGTCCCCACCTAACGATAGTGGATTGGCAATTCCTGAACACACGTTTCCCAGTCACTTTGGACCTCCATATGACCACTAACGGCCTATAAATCCGAGGCGCCTCAAAATCCATCATCCACATAAGTAAAATGCCAGCCAGTTTAAGCACCGACACTACCCCTAGCTAGAAAGAAACGTGTGCACTCCCTACGGTTCATATCCCGTTTTTGACTCATACCGGGCGTGAGGCTCGCGAAGTCACGCTATACACAAAACTGTGCCATGATAGGCTACACTTTGATCATCCCACAAGGCCCTGCTTTTCAACAAAAGCCTTGATCATTTGCATCTTGGCGTGCCACATTGACAATTCACGCCATGCGATCAATCACTCTCAATATATACCAGGGTGTTAAGAAGAGAATAAATTCTCCACCACTAATTAGATATACATTAATAAAAATCAATTTAATTCACATGGAACGAAATCCAATGTCATACACGCATCCATTTACAAGTCCGTTCTGGGTCTAAACAAAACCGGAGACACCTGGGAGGTCCTCGCATATCCGAAACAATCAACAATAGTCCGGACGGCTACCACTGAAGCCCCTTCAAGGTAGCTACTCCCATCATGGGTCTCAGTAGCAACACATCCATCCGATGTGAAGATCGTCGGTCTTCAATCACCGTCTTCAACTTCGACTCTTCATCGTCGTGGTAATTATTCAGAATGGGTTACACCCGGTCTTTCCGAATAACTCGCGTATTTTTTTTTATAATTAAAAATCAAGCGCTATAAAAACACATCCAACGCCTCATTCCAATTCAGAATATTGTTTTAAATAAAATATTCACATTATCTTATCAAGGATAAATTCTTCAAATTTATCTTAAATCTTTCTTTTAAAGATTTATTAAAACCCAATTTGGTTTTAAATATCAAAAATTATTATTCACTGATTATTTAAATTTAAGAAATTAATCTTATCTTTAACTGGGTTAAAGAACTAATGTCATTTAAAACATAGTTCACGGTAAACCCATAATCATCTCCCATAAATATGGAATCTTCACAAAAATCAAATCAATATATAATCGTTTTAAATTTCTGTATCCGATCAATAATACAAATGGAATAACGGCAAAGCCTCTTAAATTCCATATGTAGTATCGGTCTTCTTTTACAGAAGCTTATCTCGGTTATTATAAATTCGAATTCCATCCAATTCCAATTTAAAATATTAAATTGGAAAACTTTGCTTTTGGAAAATTCCCATTTAAATCTTAATAAAAGATTTATAAATTCCAAATCACATCTTTTCACTGTCAGCTGAGTTAAAGAACAAATGTTGCTTGAAAACTTAGTTCACAATAAACCAAACTCACATTTCATCTTATTTCAATCACTAAATATAATTGAAACTTCTAATAATCTAAATTAAAAGATTATTCTTTTCATATGAGGTTTAAGAACAGTGTAATTTAAGACATTATTCATGACAAACCCAAAATCCAATTTATTTAATTTAACTTCACTTAAATATTAACATATTGGAAAACTTCATTAAATCTTGATTTAATGATTTATTCTAGCTAATTATTAGTTCATTTCAATAAAAATATATTTTCCTAAAATATATTCTTTTTCTAAGATATTTTCTAAAACATTCTTTTCTAGAATATTCTTTATTGGAATGTGACTCAATCATCACCCATGTATTGCATGTAATCAACAATCCTGATGAATAATTATCAAACATCCAAATAACAACCAGAGTGGATTCTAAAACTAAATATTGGGATTAGTGTAGATCAAATATCATCCCAACACCCGTGTGGGGTTTCATCCAACAATCAAAGAATAGATTATTTGTGCACTTGGGCGATATGTGAAAATTATCGTCCCAATCACATAAACAAGTCGGATGACTTGTAAATGGAAGTGTAGTATTCAGTTTGAATATACTAACATTATATTTAACACATCAAACATTTCAACATCTCAGATAAAACATCTCAATTCTTGTATTTGTGACCAAATGACAATAAGAAATCTAGTCTTTTATTCCCATTCTTTTTATCGTTAACAAATGCCAATAAAATCTTAGCTCTTATTTCAATTCTTTTATTGTTAACTAATGACAATAAAATCTTAACCCTTATTTCAATTCTTTTATTGCTAACTAATGACAATAAAATCTTAACTCTTATTTCAATTCTTTTATTGTTAACTAATGACAATAAAATCTTAACTCTTATTTCAATTCTTTTATTGTTAACTAATGACAATAAAATCTTAACTCTTATTTCAATTCTTTTATTGTTAACTAATGACAATAAAATCTTAACTCTTATTTCAATTCTTTTATTGTTAACTAATGACAATAAAATCTTAACTCTTATTTCAATTCTTTTATTGTTAACTAATGACAATAAAATCTTAACACTTATTTACTTACCAAAATGTATATTTTTGGTCTCATTCATTTCTAATGACAAAATGAATATTTTACTTCATTCTTCTTAAAATGACAAAAATGTCTCTTTTATTCTAATTCTTTTAAATTGACAAAAATTGTAATTTTGTCTAATTGCTCTTTATGTCCAACACATGATCATTTTGTCAAATTCTTTTCAATGTACAAAATATGGTAATTTTGACAAATTCTTTTCAATGTAACAAAACATGATACTTTTGTCTAATCTTCGCAATGTAACAAAATATGATACTTTTGTCTAATCTTTGCAATGTAACAAAATATGATACTTATGTCTAATCTTTGCAATGTAACAAAATATGACAATAAAACATGACTCCTTTTTATTGAAAAGATTGGTACTTAAAAATCTGTTCTTTTGTTTGAAAAAGAAGGTTTAACAAAATCTATTCTTTTGTTTGTATAAAAATATACATTTCTAATTCATTCTTTTAAATTACATTTAAAAATGTAAATTACAATGTCACTTTTATACCATTATTTTAGTGTAACAAATTTAACAATAAAAATATTTCTTCTAAATCTAATTTTGTTACTTAACCAACTTTGACGCTAAAAACGTACTTTTTATTATAAAAAGGATATGACGCTAAAAATGTACTTTTTATTCTCAAAAGGGAATAACGCTGAAAATGTTCTAGTAACACATAAAAGAATATTTCATGTGTTTTATATTTTTCTAGGTATTCTAATAACATATAAAAGCATATTCTACATGTTAACAATTTTTATGCATAAGAATGAGATTTTTCCAATATGTTAACGTTACTAACATAAAAATGAGATTTTAAATTTAACGTAAATCTTATTCGACAAAAGTGATAATTTGTTTTAACACAAATCTTATTCGACAAAAGTGATAGCGCTACTAACAAGTCGTACTATAAATGATTCATTTTAATGTACACTAATTTACACCAAAATAATTAATTCAAAATCTAACACACACTCTACTATCATACCATATTATAAAAAGTGCCATTCTTGTTCAACCAACATGCTATCAACCAAAAGAGTTATTTTTGTTTTCACAAAATAATATGAAGTAAAGAAACACTTTTGTTTTTAACAAAATAACATGAACAAAAGGATCACCTTTGTTTTCAACAAAAACCACATTACCGAATGTATATTCATTTCTATCTTCATATTTATATTTACAACTAAATGGTTAATAAAAAGAAATGTACTTTTTATTTTAATTTACATTTTCTAATAGAAATGTACTTTTTAATCTAATTCATATTTTCTAACAAAAATGTACTTTTTAATCAATGTTATTATATTTTCTTTTCGATGACAAATAAAAAGAGATTTTTATTTGTATATCGATTTCTATATTCTAACATGACAAATAAAAAGAGATTTTTTTTATGTACCAAAGTTTCTGTATTTTAATATGACAAATGAAAATATAGCTTTTAGAACTATGTTCTTTTTATTTTCAGTACTTCTATTCAAATGTGAACAAATTTTCATAAAAAATGATATTATTGTTTTACACAAGTCAATTTGATAAAAATGTTATTTTCGTTTCAACTATTTCATTTCAACAGAAACGATTCAATTTGTTTTAACTATTTCTAATCAAAAATGTAAAAATTTTTGTTTCTATTCAACAAAACATGATATTTTGGTTTCAACCAAAATTATTCGTTCAACCAACATATCATCTTAATAGAATTCATCAACCCAAACAAATCATGAATAACAACACATAAAATTCAGCAGTGTACACATTCATAATTTATACATTTTAAATTATATAAAAAATAATGATAGAATTCTCATAGTGGGGGTTTTTATTTCTTCTGAATTTTTAGTGTGCTCGGTTTCTGCTCTGATCTGTTCCATCACGTAGAACACTGCTCCACGACTCTAGCGTTTTTTGTTTCGCTGAATTTCATTAAGATTTGAACATGTTATAGCCATTTACTCTTTTGATTACATAAATAAATAAATAATTTATAAATAACACTAATTACGTTATTAAGGATTTAATCCCTCTTCTTCCTCTTTTGTTCAGGCCGATAAAATTAAACCCAATATCCACGAGGAAGCTCCGACGCCGCACCCTAACCATCAGACCGGACCCCCATCGGATTGCGCCTCATCGGCGCCCCTGCCAAGCTGCCCCACCACCTCGAACCGTGTGCCACTCGGTGGCGCCTCCTCTTCCTGACGGCGGCTCAAACCGCTCCTCTTTGAGCACTGGAACCGAGAAAAATATCCCTCCAGAAACGATCTTGTCCGTTGATCATATACATCTCGCTAAGCTCTTCAATATCGCGTTGAAATCATCTTGAACGAGTTAGTGGATTGGCAGGATTGGGCAGCGAAATTTCAGAAGACTGTGGCCATCGGTTTTGTTAAAGTGGCAGCTACAGATAATTAGAGGATTAGGGTTTGTTTTTCTAATATTTATAATAATATAATAATCTTAATTGAACCCTTAAGCCCCGTTTAGCCACTAGCTCCAATTCAGGTCCAACGACAGTCCTTCCTAGCTAATAACCCCCGTTCCAGATCCAATGAACCATGTCCTGTCAGCCCAAATGACTGTCTGTGACCTGTTTTATTTAATTTAATATTTAAATCCTTTATTAAATTAATTCGATCGTATATTTAAATTCACCAGGGCCACATACAGACTCTAAAAATTACAAAAAAATTATTTCTAGTTATGTTTTGACGATACGGTCCTAACAAGATTAATTTCGTTGAATTCTGAGACCGTTTGAAAAATAGCCATTTTCAAGTCGATTAAAATTGACTGAAACAGACAAAACACATTTTCCTCTGCCACGCTCACATATTGATTCGAAAATTTATGGAAAATTAAACTTAACAATAATTTGACATTCCGGTTCCAAAAAAAGTGGTTTCATCGAAAACCGAGGTCGTTTGCAAAATGGCTATTTTTAAGGCCAATATATTATATTAAAATATATATAAATTCTACAGCGACTTTTCTAAATTTTAAACTGGGCATAACTTTTAATTTATTTAACAAAATTTCAATTTTTTAGATTCGTTAGAAAGATATGATTAAACAGATTTAAATATTTCTGGTTACACTCAATTCTGACTTATTTTGAATCCTATACAGCCAATTAAAGTTTGAAATCAAATTTTCAAACTACAGCGCTGTTTTAAACTCCTTTTATAATTAAATTAAATTTATTCGTTTTAACTTCGATTAAAATAAACTTTTTGACGTTATTATTTAAAACAAATTATTTTAATTATTAAAAATTCATTAAATTTCCAAAATAATTTTTTTAAAAATTGGTCCCAAAATTCCGGGTTGTTACACCATGTGGTAAGCTTGGTAGTAGCAGTAGTTGTACAAGTCGAACTCCGTCACTACTTCGATGGGTCTAGTGATTAACAGTGGTGGATATCGTATACTTTACGCACGGAGTGAGGGATGAGAGGATGGTTACTATGCTTGACTTGTTTACCATCATTGTGACATGCACACCCCCACCCCCGTATTCTTTACACCGTTTGTTATGGCACCTTAGAGTATTGTATAGTATGTAGTGCTAACTCTTTGGTTGCAAGTCCAGGTTCAGGTATGGTTTAGTATACCTGTTATTGTTCTGTTTAGCTGCTTATCGCTCATACCAGACTTTTTGTCTGACCCAGAGTTTTATGTCTCTTCTTATTACTCTGGGTGCTCTCACGAGCAGACTAGAGACAGGTTAGCTGGGTATGCACGGGTAGCTGATCCGGAGACGAGCAGGAGGCTTCCACGTATGATACTTATAGTATTCTCCCTGTGTTGTTAAAGATCACTGCTTGGGCATTAGTAGTGCATCTTCTACTTTAGCTTTCTTTTGTTTTAGAGGCAGCAATTTGGAAAGTTGTAATAAGCTGTATTTGGATTTCCGCTGCTATGTTGGTTTAGTTTTCAGCTTATGCACTGTCTCGCCTGTTTTATGTCAAGATTATGTTATTATTATATTTTGTTCCATGCGCTGTGAGACATTCTACATGTAATAACCCGAAAAATCTGAGCCAGTTTAAAATTTTTATTTTTGCAATTTTAGCGAATTTTGAAAATTTAAAATGGATTATTTTAAATAATATCGACGAGAAATTTATTTTAAATAGAAATAGAACGTATATATTTATTTGAATCATCATTAGAATATAAATAATTTATTTTAATTTTAAATAGAATTGAAAATGGCGCGGTAGTTCGATAATTCGATTTCAAACTTCAATTCAACATACCGGGTTCAAAATAAACCGGATTTTAGTGAAACCAAAAATATTAGAATCTAACCGATAATATCTTTCCAACGAATCCGAAAAATTGAAATTTCATAGCGGGGATAAAAAGTTATGTCCAGTTGAAAATTCAGAATAGTCGCTATGGAATTTCGGCCCTTAAAAATAGCCATTTTGCAAACGACCTCGGATTTCGACGAAACCACTTTTGTTGGATCCGCGATGTCAAATGATTGCTAGGTTTCAAATTTCATAATTTTTCGATTCAATATGTGAGTGTGGCATAGGAAAACGCGTTTGACCAGTTTTAGTTGATTTTAATCGACTGGAAATTGGCTATTTTTCAAACGGTCTCAGAATTCAACGAAACTAGTTTTGTTAGGACCGTATCGCCAATACGAAGTTAGAAAATATTTTTTTGGAATTTTTCGAGTTAGTACGTGACCCCAGTAATTTGAAATGTACGTTTAAAATTCAGTATAATGATTTAAATGTAAATTGAACGGAAACTGGTCGAAACAGTCGAATCAGCTTACGATAGATATCCCATAGTGTTCGGAATGGGGGTAATTAGCTATGGACGACAGGCGGTGGGTCTCGTTTCGAGGTCGAAAATAAAAGTTGCTTTTTGAAATTAAAAATAATTAAATATAAAATTGGGCCCAAGCCTTTTCTTCCCCAAAACCGGTCAAAGCCCCCCCGTTCATTCAACAGCTCAAATCGATTTATTAAAAAAAAGAAGATCACGTCGTGCCCTAGCCCCACGTTGATGGCCGCGCCGCCTAGCCTCACGCCCCCCTCGCCGATCCCCTCCTCCGCCAGCCTCCTTCTCCTCTTCTCCTTTTCCCTTCTGAAACCCACCGCCCCATCGCCCTCCTGCCACCACCAACCCGCCTGACCGCGACCCCCTCTCCAGATTTCAACTGTGAGCCCTTTCTTTTCTTTTATTTCTATTTTTCTTGTCTTCACTTATTTAGGTAATTAGTGATTTTAAAAACCGAAATTAGTTTTTTTATATATAGTATATAGTTTATATTTTTTAACATAAAAAGATTCGATTTTTATTTATATTTTTAAATAGAAAGATAGGATTTCTAATCGTAGAAAGATAAGATTTTTAAAATGATAAAGTTTGGATTTTTAATGCGATAAAGATTAGATTTTTGACATGAAAAAGAAATGATTTTTGTAAAACAAAAAGGTGTGATCTTTAAAAGTAAAAAGAATTGGTTCTTGAAATTAAAGAGATTAGGCTTTCAAATGATAGAAAAATATTATTTTTATATAAGTAGAAGTAATAAAAATATGATTTTTATATTATATTAGTAGAAGATTAAAAATATGATTTTTATAAAGTAGAAGTAATAAAAATATGATTTTTATATTATATTAGTAGAAGATTAAAAATATGATTTTTATAAAATAGAAGTAATAAAAATATGATTTTTATATAGTAGCAACATATAAAAATATAATTTTTATATAGTGGCGATAATAAAAATACGATTTCTATGTTATATAGATTGTAAAAAATTCAATCTTTATATTAGAAGTAGAAATATAAAAATATAATTTTTATATAGAAAGAAGCGTTGTAAATATATATGAAGAAGAAATTAAAATATGATTTTTATTTATTGAAAGGAAGTGATAAAAATATAATTTTTATTATAAACAGCGGGGTAAAGACTGCATTGGAATTTCAAACAGATTCAGACGGTTTAGCAGTTCAAAAGGAAAGCACAGCAGAGTGGAACCCTCGGTGAGAACTTCTCACTTTAAATTTTCTTTTCTAGTTAAAAATATATACCAGGATGCAGACGGTGCTTAGCAGCACCTGACACCCGTCGTCCACAGACCATGGACGGCTTGTATGCTTGTTTGTTTGATTTTGATGTGTAGTTGATTGTGTGATGTGATGTGATGTGAAATGAAATAAAATATTTATATGGTTAAAAATATTTTATAGTTGAAAATAGAATTTTTAACGTGTATATAAAATAAATATTTATAAACAAATCGGAGAATTGTTTATATACACACATTTGACTGATATTGATTGGGATGATAAATATTACACATCGCCCAACTGCACAAATAAAATCTGTGTTTGATTGTTTGAAACCCCACACAGGTATTGGGATGATATTTGGCGTACATTAATCCCAAGTATTTAGCTGTATATCGATCGATTGGTCGACAGACTGTGTAAGCGTTAATTATTTATATTTAATGCTTATGCAGTTGTGTGGTGCACTCTGGATGATGGTTGATTATTTATCGTTGTTATTTTATACATGTGTTGTAGAAAATCCATATAATTAACATTATATGGTAATTGATTGGGCCTCATTCCAGTTTTGAAATAAAATATCTGAATAGAAATATTTGAAAAGAGATATTTGAAATAGAATATTGGAAAACAGAAATATATGAAGCCGTGTTGATTAGATTGACACCATTTTGACGTGAACGATATCTATATCGATTTTATTCATTTTTTAAATGAATATTGAAAAGTGATTTCAATAATCGAATATTTTAGAAATTGAATTGAATAGAATTCAAATCGAATTGAAATTGAATTGAAATTGAATTAAAATTGAATTGAATAGAATTCAAATCGAATTGAAATCGAATTGAAATTGAATTAAAATTGAATTGAATAGAATTCAAATCGAATTGAAATTGAATTGAAATTGAATTAAAATTGAATTGAATAGAATTCAAATCGAATTGAAATTGAATAGAATTCAAATCGAATTGAAATTGAATTGAATAGAATTCAAATCGAATTGAAATTGAATTGAAATTGAATTAAAATTGAATTGAATAGAATTCAAATCGAATTGAAATCGAATTGAAATTGAATTAAAATTGAATTAAAATTGAATTGAATAGAATTCAAATCGAATTGAATAGAATTCAAATCGAATTGAAATCGAATTGAATAGAATTGAAATCGAATTGAAATTGAATTGAATAGAATTGAAATCGAATTGAAATTGAATTGAATAGAATTGAAATCGAATTGAAATTGAATTGAATAGAATTCAAATCGAATAGAAATTGAATTGAATAGAATTCAAATCAAATTGAAATTGAATTGAATAGATTTGAAATTCAAATTAAATTGAAATGAATCGAAATTCGAATTAAATTGAAATTGAATTGAAATCGATTTGAAATGAAATTAAAACAGATTATATTGAAAAATTCAATTTTGATTTAAATTTGAAATGAAGTTGAAATCGTTTCGAAAACAAATTTAAAACGGTTTTTAAAATACGTTTTGAAAGGAAATCGACGATATATATATAATATATTTTTTATATATATATAATGGCCTTAATAGAACGCGCCGCGCCGCGGCAGTTCGCGAATTTCGACCATTGACTTCGAATGGATAATGCGGGAGATCCGACTGTCGGATTCTCCTAAAACCGGAACCATTGGGTTCGTATCGAAAAGGAGCTTTCTAACGAATGTGAGAAATTAGAAATCTAATGGTTGGATTTGGAATTATGTCCAAATCAAATTTGGAAAAGGTCGCTGTAAGTGCAGTTCGATGGCCGTTGATGGAAATCGACTGTACGGGCCTTGATAAAATTATTAAAAATATCAATAAAAAAACATAAGAAATGATTTGGGAAGAATTGGGATGAAATACTGCATATTTGAAAAGATAAAAATAGTTTTTTTTATCGAAATGAACTAGTTTTGAACTAGAATTGTAATTCTATTTATTTTTAAATAAATAAATTGAATTTGAAAAGGGTTTTAAAGGTAACCAGAATTTCCAATAATTGAATTGGAATGGATTTGAATCGAAATTGTCTTTGGAATATTTCGATGTTGTTATGGAAATTTGAAAGATATATATATATATATATATATATATATATCTCGTTATTTCCAGTACGATATCTGTTGGTCGTAGAATTTGATATTGAATATAAGCCGATATATTTTCTATTCAGAGCCTTGTATTTAATATCAAATGTGATTTGGGTTTGTCGTGAATGGTGTCTTCATTAACACCGTTCTTAAGCCCAGTAGAGAAAAAGGTTAAATCTTTTTATTTAGATTTGATGAAGTGTACCAATTAAATGATATTTAATTGGAATTGAATTGGTATTGATTTTTGGGTTTATCGTGAACAGTGTTTTAAATAACACTTGTTCTTTAACCCGATAATTAATAAAATGTGATTTTGGGTTGTCGTGAACGGTATCTTCAATAATAATGTTCTTAGGCCCAAAGGAGATAAGAAAATCAGAAACTAACTGGAGATTAGTTAAGTTGAATGATTTCTGGGATATTGATCTGATGTTGGTTTCGGCCTTCGGGGTTAATACTTAGGGAATTGCTCACTTGCTAATTTATGGTTAGGGACTGATTGAAATGGAATGTGATTTTGGGTTTATCGTGAACCGTGTTTTAAATGACATTGATTCTTTAACCCAGTCAAAGATTAAAACTAAGTGGAGTTTTAATGAATCTTTAATTAGATTGAAAAGATCGAGAATGGAGTATCACCAGTTTTGCTCCAGGCGATAGTTAAATCTTTAATTAGATTTGAACGTGAAATGGTAATTTAATTTACCGATAACACCGTGGTGTTAAATATGAAGTATTTCCAGTTTTACTTCATGGGATGAATAGGTTGGGATTGGGAAATAAAATAAATGATCACTTCGGTGTGGTTCGCTAACCCCGACTAGTTTGAATTGATATTCAAAAGTAGATTAAAGAATAAATTTAAAGGATTTATCTTTGATAAAATTAATGGGAACCTTTCCCTAAGAATGTAAAATTTAGAAACTAACTGTAGGTTGGCTAAGCAGAGTGGTTTCCTGGGTATTCATCTGATGTTGGTTTCGGCCTTCGGGGTTAATATTTGGGGAATTATTCTCTTGATTAATTTACGGTTAGGGACTGATGAACTGGAATGAGGCGTATGTTGTGTTTGTGTAACACATATTTATTATATACACGAGTTATTCAGAAACGCCGGGTTTATCCCATTCTGAATAACTGATATGACGATAAGTCGAAGGTGAAGACGGTGGTTGAAGACCAGAGGTCTTCACGTCGTTTGGATAATTACTGATGATCTTAATTGGGCCATACACCCAAGAGGAGGGAATCAGTTGGTGGTCGTCCAGACGTACTTGGAGATCGATGGATATGCGGGGTACTAGGTGCCTCCGGTTTCGTTCAGACCTAGAACGAACTTGTAAATGGACTGTGTGTCTGACATTGGATTTCAGTCTGTGTGATTGATTTCTATTAAATATATATCTGTTTGGCGGCGGAGAATTTATTGTCTTGTTTAACGCCCTTCTCTGAGACGTAAGAGCTCTGGGGTTATGTATTGATGGATATCAATCGCATGGAGTGAATTGCCTGTGTGGCATGCCTAAGTGGCAAATGATCAAGGCTTCTGTTGAAAAGCAAAGTCTTGTGGTTGATGATCAAAGCAAGGCCTTTGTGGCATAGCTTTGTGTAGCGTTGATTCGCGAGCCTCACACCCCGGTGTGAACCAAAAATGGGAGAGGACGTCAGGGAGGGCATGCATTTCTTTCTAGCTAGAAGTGGCGTCAGTGGTTTTACACACCCTGACGATTTTGACTTATGTGGTTGTTGCTGTTGTGAGGCACCTCGGATATATCGGTGACTATGTGAAGCCGATGGAGTCATTCGTTGGCTCATTAACGCCCCATAGGGCGGGGAAACGCATGTTCAGGGTTTAAGTTTAATCCACATCGGTGGACTGGCCCTGAGGATCCAAGGGCTTGACTGAGTACTTGTCCTGAGACATGGGCTAGATTGTCTCGAATCGGTAGAGGACTATCTTTTGCCTCGGTTCACAGATGGAAATCCAACTTCCAATACGTGATTTTGCGGTTTTAATTGTAGAACTAGTATGGCGACATGATATATGGTACCCATGCCGTCTATGATTGATACTTATGATTTGAAGTTGTATTATACACTATGCACTTATAATAGTATCAAATGATTTGTTTTAAACGTACTAAGCATGTTTGGCTATTATAAGGGAAAACCCTATCCCCCGGCTTGCGTTGTATTGTGTGATAGGACCTGGATCTTATAATAGCTTCATTTTTCCAAAAAGAATTGCGCTGTTTTGTTATATGCACTGGTATTCTTGGGAGGAAACCCGTTCCGCGTTATACGGCGTGGTCCCTTGAGATATCTGATTTAAAGTAAAGTTTTAAATAACTGTTTTAGTTCTCACACCAGTCCCATGACTGACCTGGAGTTTGTTGTTTTAACCTAAACTCTGGGTGCCCTTATTTTCGACACGGGCAGCTAGTAGTTTTGGTTTTGCAGATTTATATTCTCAGGATCCTGGTTTACATCTGGAATGATATCCGGAAAGCTTTGTATCCGTATATCTCTTCTAGTTGTGTTTTGTATTATTTTCCACTGCTATGTAATTTATTGTAATCTCTGATATTTTATAATGTGTAATATTTATTCATTTATACTTTGTATGTTCTTGTAATCTGATGAAGTTGTTGTAATATACAATAAGATGATCTTCTGTCTGCGTTCTATTTTGTCGTGTTCTCAAAACAATCAGGCGTTTCGAACGTTCTTGATCGGTTTAGTGACTGATTCAGATCGAGCGAAATTCTCGGTCGTTACACTACAGGTTCCTTGTTAGTTCATTCTCCTCTTTCTTTTCTTCCGTCGACCGTCCCGTGCTAGTCGGGCATGTGTACAACGCACTTTCGGAGGAAATGCCGGCTGGTGCGGGGCGGGCCGTCACAATTCGTTTTTTGAGCCGCCGAATACACCAGCTACGCCTAACATGTGAAATGGATGCATAAGGATGTTGTTCCCTTCCTATAATACAATCATAAAGTTGAAAGTACTAGAAATTCCTAAAGGCATACCATCAGAGAACCGGTGTTTTACTACTAATCACAAGTTTTATGTTCAACGTAGTACTCATACTGGAAATTACGAGCAAGGATTACTCTATCAATCACCATCTACTTCAGAAAATTTCTTATCTATCAAATCAATTTCTCGTTGAGAATTGAATAGTATAACATAAGGAGAACTTTTATCCACACAAAAAACTAGTTTTGATTAGATCATAATTTCATCTTTCGACCAAAAACAAGCAAGAGGTGGAATACCACAAAGAGAAAGTGTACCTGATAAAAAAGTAATTCTTGTAATTGGAATATATTTTGTTAACCCTCCCATTAGAACCATATTTTGACTTTTATCTGGTGAAAATCCAACAATGGATTCCATTGAATGAATAATGGATCCAGATCCTAAAAATAATAAAGCTTTCGAATATGAAGTCGAATATTTTTTGTTGCTGCAGGAATAAGTAGAAGTCCAAATCCTATCAACATAGTAATAGGAAATGGACGAAAAGGTATTATCCATGCATATTTATATGTATGTTCCGTAAAAAAATACAAATTTTCATTTTTTTATTATAATTATTTCCGATTCACCAATTTTTATTGTTTTTGAAGAAAACAATAAAAAATAGTATTATTTGGAATTAACTAGTTAGTAATTTTTATTTCTATATATATATATATATATATTTCTTTTTTGTTTTATTCATCTTCTTAGATTTAGATTCAGGTCGAAAGTAGAAGAATTAAGTCGATCCAAATGTAAAGAAGGTTCATGGCTAAGGGTAAAAAAATTCTCTATCTTTTTTCATCTCATTGAAAGATTGATTATTTTTATTTAACAATAAAATAAAAAATCACTAGTTACTAATAATCTTCATAGGAGTTAATTTTCCGGCAAAGTATCTTTTAGGTTAAAGCATATCTTTTCGAAATCTAAGTTTTTTTAGCATCGTTGATCAGAGATTTTTCTATGAAAAATACGAATCATAGTTTGAAGAAAGGGAAGGAGCCCTCGACCCGCAACAGATAGAGGAGGATTTATTCAATCACATAGTTTGGGCTCCTAGAATATGGCGCTCTTGTGGTAATCTATTTGATTGTATAAGATCTGCCGATTTGAAAAAATTGGGTGTTATCATAGTATCAGCCAAGTGCGGTTAAATTGATAAAATATTTCTCAAAAAAAAAATTCTGTTACTTACACTTATGGAGCCTTGTTCAAAATTGGTACAACTTCTACCTAACGTATTAGTATGATATTACGATCCGACGGGATACCACAAAAAGGATGATTGAGATTGAATCTCCTCTTTATATCTATATAAATGAAATAAAGCAACTTTAGCCACGACTTACATAGGGGAATCCATGGAGGGTCATCATTGATTAGTTTTCAAAAAACTTTTCCTTTTTTAAGCTTACCCCGACTGGGCTTCAGTGAAAGTGAGACAGATTATTAGTAACTAGTGATTTTTTATTTTATTATTAATTAAAAATAATCAATCTTCCAATGAGATGAAAGAAAATAAAGAAACATTTTTCTTTATTTCTTACTTAGAATAAAGGGAAAGGAAGGAGGCTGAAAAAGACGGGAGGTCCGTATCTCATTCTTATGATTGGTCGCTTCGCTAAGAATGACTTAGGGTCTAAGTCTAGGTAACGTCCCCAATCTAATAGAAGAAGTTAAGTGTGAAACACTACATGCCCTTATAGCTTGACCATAGGGAGAGGAGGATTCGATAGGCCGCATGTAAAACAAAAAAAGGGAAATCCCATTTAGTTGGAATTTACTTATTCTATTATAAATTTACTTATTCTATTATAAATATATATATTTCGTTCGAAATAGGATCCTTAATTCTATTTCTATATTCTTTTTTCTAGATCTAAGGACTACATTTTTACAAAAAAAATTGGGAATAAATCCATAGGTTCGATACCTTGTTATAGAAATCGTGCTTTAGAGAAGTGTAAGATCAGATAATTGAAATTTGAACATTTTTTACGTGTTTAGATACAAATATAATTCTGGAAATTCTTGTATTAAAATATAGTGTTTTAAATAAATATTATAAAGTAGAAAATCATATAGAAACATAAATATAAACTATATAAATATATTTATAAAATTATAGAGTTTAAAACTATAATATAAAGTATATAAAATATAAATATTTAAAACATATAAAATATGAACTTATAAAGCTTAAGTTTAAAATCAAATAAAAAATAGAAAATAAAATAGAGAGGAAAGAGATTGAAGATAGAATATGAAAACATAATTTGTATAAGAACCTGTAACTTCCCCGTGAAGGAAAGAGCGGATTTCTTTGAGGACAAGACACATCGGAACACAAACAGAAGAACATTTCATTGTTAATTACAACAATTCCATCAGAATACAAGAATATACAGAGTATGAATAAATATTATACATCAGAAAACTGTCAGAGATTTAAACACATTACTGCAGCGGAAAAATAATACAATACACAACTGAAAGAGATATACAGATACAGAGCTTTCCGGATATCATTCTAGCTGTAAACCAGGTTCTTGTGAATATAAATCTGCAAAACCAAAACTAATAGCTACCCGTGTGGAAAATAGGGGCACCCAGAGTTTAGGTTAAAACAATAAACTCCAGATAAGTCATGTGACTGGTGTGAGAACTAAAACAGTTATTAATCTTTATTTTAAAGTTAGGTAAATCAAGGGACCACGCCGTATAACACGGAACAGGTTTCCTCCCAAGAATACCAGTGCATAAAACAATAGCACAATGCTAAATAAAGAACAATGAAGCTATTATAAGACCCAGGTCCCATCACATAATGCAACACAAGTCGGAGGATAGGGTTTTACCTTATAATAGCCAAAGAATGCTTGATACGTTAAATTTCATCTTTTATTATTACTATAAGTGTATAGTGTCAAAACAATCTCAATCATAAGTATCAATCATAGACGACATAAGTGCCCCATACCACTATATCCCCATACTAGGCTCTACAATCAAAACCGTAAATGTCACGTATCGGAAGTTGGATTTCCATCTGTGAACCGAGGCAAGGGATCGTCCTCACCGAATTCGAGACTCTCTAGCCCGAGCCTCAGGCAAGCGTGCAGGCAAGCCTTAGATCGTCAGGGTCGGTCCACCGATGTGGATTATAATGCCTGAACACTGCGTTTCCCCGCCCTTTGGGGCGTAAATGAGCCAAATGATTCCATCGGCTCCACATAGTCACCGATATATCTGAGGCGCCTCGCAATCCAACAACCACACAGGTGAAAATAATATAAATTTCAGGGCTGGTAGGTCACTGACACCACCCTAGCTAGAAGGAAACGCATGCCCTCCCTGAGGTCCTCTCCCGTTTCTGGTTCACAACCGGGGTGTGAGGCTCGTGAATTTACGCTACACAAAGCTATGCCACACAGGCGGTGCTTTAATCATCAACCATAAGACTTTGCTTTTCAACAAAATCCTTGATCATTTGCATCTTAGCATGCCACACAGGCAAACCACTCCATGCAACTGATATCCATCAATCACACATAATGATATCCAATGTCAGACACACAGTCCATTTACAAGTCCGTTCTGGGTACGAACGAAACTGGAGGCACCTTGTACCTCGCATATCCATCAATCTCCAAGTACGTATGGACGATCACCAACTGATTCCGTCCTCTTGGGTGTACAGCCCAATCAAGATCATTAGTAATTATCCAAACGATATGAAGACCTCCGGTCTTCGACCACCGTCTTCATCCTCGACACATCGACGAATCAGTTATTCAGAATGGGATAAACCCGGTCTTTCTGAATAGCTCGCATATATAATAAATAAGTGTTACACAAACACAACATATGCCTCATTCCAATTCAGAATATTCTTTTATTCAAATATTCTTATACTTTGGGAAAGGTTCCCATTAATTTTATCAAAGATAAATTCTTTAAATTTATTCTTTAATCTTCTTTCGAATATCAATTCAAAAAAATTATGGTTTATCCAAACTAGTCGGGATTAGCGAACCTTACCGAAGTAATCACTTGTTAAATTTCCCAACCCCAACCTATTCATCCCATGAAGTAAAACTGGTAATACTTCATATCTAACACCACAGTGTTATCGGTAAATTCAATTACCATTTCACGTTCAAATCTAATTAAAGATTTAACTATCGCCTGGAGCAAAACTGGTGATACTCCATTCTCGATCATTTCAATCTAATTAAAGATTCATTAAAACTCCACTTGGTTTTAATCTTCCCAAAAATCACTATTAATGATTATTTAACTTGGGAAATCATATTCTGTCTTTAACTGAGTTAAAGAACCAATGTCATTGAAAACACAGTTCACTATAAACCCAAAATCACATTCCATTCCATCAGCCTTTAACCGTAAATTAGCAAGTGAACAATTCCCTAAGCAATAACCCCGAAGGCCGAAACCAACATTAGATCAATACCCAGGAAACCATGTAACTTAACTAATCTTCGGTTAGTTTTTGATTTTCTTAACTCCGTTGGGTCTAAGAACAGTATTATTAAAGATACCGTTCACGACAACCCAAAATCACATTCCATTTACAATGGAATCTTCATGGAAAACAAATTGATATATATAATCGATAAAAACTTCCATATCCGACTAATAATATAAATTGAATAACGGCAAAGCCTTTTAAATTCCAGATATATTAGTTGTCTTCCTCCACAGAAATTCACTTCGATTATTGCCAAATCGAATTCCATTCCAATTTATTTTATTAAATCCGAAAACTTTGCTTTGGAAAATCTCCTTTAAATCTTAACAAAAGATTTATAAATTCCAAATCACATTTCACTGTAAATTGGGTTAAAGAACGAATGTCGTTAAAACACAGTTCACGATAAACCCAATTCACATTCCATTAATTATCGGGTTAAAGAACAAGTGTTATTTAAAACACCGTTCACGATAAACCCAAAAATCAATTCAAATTCAATTCTAATTAAATACCATTTAATTGGTATACTTCATTAAATCTAAATAAAAAGATTTAATCTTTTTCTCAACCGGGTTTAAGAACAGTGTTAATGAAGACACCATTTACGACAAACCCAAATCCCATTCGATATTAAATACAAGGCTCTGAATAGAAAATATATCGGCTTATATTTAATATCCAATTCTACGACCAACGAATATCGTATTGGAAACAACGATATAAATATATCTTTCAAATTTCCATAACAATATCTGTATAATCATGAAATCCAACATCGAAATATTCCAAAGACAATTTGGATTCAAATCCATTCCAATTCAATTATTGGAAATTCTGGTTACTTTTAAGACCTTTTCAAATCCAATTTATTTATTTCAAAAAAAAATGGATTATAATTCTAGTTCAAAACTAGTTCATTTCGATAAAAATCTATTTTATCTTTTCAAATATTTTTCATCCTAATTCTTTCCAAATCATTTCTTATGATTTTACACGAATTATTACTATTTTTAATAATTTTATCAAGGCCCGTACAGTCGATTTCCATAAACGGCCATCGAACTGCACTTACAGCGACCTTTTCCAAATTTGATTTGGACATAATTCCAAATCCAACCGTTAGATTTCAAATCTCTAATATTCCTTAGAAAGCTCTTTTCGATACGAACCCAACGGTTCCGGTTTTACGAGAATCCGATAGTCGGATCTCCCGTAATATCCGTTCGAAGTCAATGGTCGAAATTCCCTAACTGCCGCTGCGCGGCGCGTTCTATTCAGGCCATTATATTATATATATAATATATGTAATATATATTTCGTCGATTTCCTTTTAAAACGTATTTTATAATACATTTTAAATTCGTTTTCAAAACGATTTCAATTTCCTATTCAATTTCAAATAAAAATTGAATATTCCATATCATCGATATACAAATGATAATACTTTCAAAACATTATATTTCGAAATCGTTTCCTTGTCGATATTCATTGTATAAATGAATAAAATTGATATAAATATCGTTCACGTCAAATGGCGTCAATCTAATCAACAAGGCTATATATATTTAAATATATTCGTGCCCATCCCAAATCGGACATCAAAATCCTGTTTTGATTTTTTTTGAATATTGTTTGAAAATATTCGTTATTTTAAAATAATCATTATTTTAAAATATTCATTCTTTCTGAACTGGAATCAAACACAGTCAATTACCTTACAATGTGATTTATATGGATTTCATACACACATGCACATAACAACAATCAAACACAGTCAACCATCACCTAAAGTGCATTCTACACTGCATAAGCATCAAATATAAATATTTAACGCTTATAACAGTCTGTCAATCAATCGATCAACATACAGATAATTATTGGGACTAGTGTATGTCCAATTTCATCCCAATACCCATGTGGGGTTTTCAAACAATCAAACACAGGTTTTATTTGTGCAGTTGGGCGATGTGTAAAATTTATCGTCCCAATCCATATCAGTCAAATGTGTGTACATAAACAAATCGTCCGATTTGTTTATAAATATTTATTTTATATACACGTTAAAAACTATATTTTTTAACCATAAAATAATTTATTCCATTCCACATCACACAATAAATATTCACACCACAAACAACAAACAAACAAGTCGTCCATGGTCTGTGGACAACGGGTGTCGGGTGCTGCTAAGCACCGTCTGCTTCCTAGTATATATTTCAACTAGAAAACAAATTAAAAGTGAGGAGTTCTCACCTTTGGGTTCCACTTCGCCGTTTCATTTCTGAATTTCTGAATGGCTTGAATATGCCCGAAATTCCAATGCAATCCTTTTTCACGCTGTTCACATTAAAAATACATTTTCATCTCACTATATATACAATAAAAATCAGATTTTTATTTCGCTACATATATAAACATTATATTTTTATATTCTCTATTATATAAAAATTCTATTTTCAATCTGCTACTTTCCATATAAAAATTATTTTTTTATATCTCTACCTTCTATATAAAAATTATATTTTTTTCCATAATGAAAAATCATATTTTTTTCTAACATTCAAACAATAAAAATCCAATTTTTATTTGCCCTTCACATAAATAAAAATCTAATTTTTATCTCGTTTTACATATATTAAAAATCGAATTTTTTTCTTCACTTCACATGATAAAAATTATATTTTTATATCCTTGCTCATATCAATAAAGATCTAATCTTTATATGCTAAAAATATAAATAAAAAATATATTTTTATATCGTTATATATATATATTCAAAATCACTTCTTTTTATTCTCAAAATCATATTTTCCTACGATGTTTACATTATAAAAATCGCATCTTTAGTTAATTAAAAATCCAACCTTTTTATTTATAAAAATTACAACTTTCACTATGTTAAAATCTAAACTTTTCGATTCTAAAAATCGTATTTTTATGTAGTCAAAATCTACTCTTTAACCGGTTAAAAATCTGAACTTTATACTGTTAAAAATCTAAGCTTTTCAAACTTAAAAGCCATATTTTTATAAACTTAAAAACTAAACTTAGAAGGCTTACATCGATTGGAGGAGGAGGGTTTGTCCACGCGGTAGTCTGGTGGCTCTTCAGGCGGCTGGCGGGAGGACTGGTGGGCCAGCAGTAGCGGCGGTCGGCGCGATCCTGGAGATGCGGGGGTTGTGTTGATTTTGGGTGCTGCGGTCATCGATGGAACCGCCATGGAGAGCCAAGTGCGGGAGGAGGGGAGTTGGTCGGGGGCGACGCGCCGATCGGAGTAGGAGGACGCGACGGCAGGTCTGTACTGGAAGGGCATCGCAGATTTGAACGTCCAGGTTTTTTTTCTTTTATTTTGATTCTGAAATGAATTTTTAACGTGGAAGAGGGGTAATATATGGAGAGGGTTGGCCTTTTTTATAATAATAATAAATAATTTTTAATTCCCAAAAAGTAGCTTTTAAATTCGATCTCCAAGTGAGACCCAACGACTGTCGCCCTTGGCTAATTACCCCAATTCCGAACACAATGTGATATGTTTCACAGGCCAATTCTATCGTTTCGATTGGTTTTCGTTAAATTTAAAATATAAATCATTATATTTTAAATTCAAACACACATTTTAAATTACCAGGGCCGCATACTGAATCTAAAAATTCCAGAAAAATTATTTCTAGCTTCGTATTGACGATACGGTCCTAACAAAACCAATTTCGTCAAATTTGAAGACCGTTTGAAAAATGGCCATTTTCTGGTCGATCCAAATTGACTGAAATTGTTCAAACACGTTTTCTTGTGCCATGCACACATATTGATCCCAAAAATTATGAATTTTGGAATCTAGCAATAATTTGACATCACGGATCCAACAAAAGTGGTTTCATCAAAAACAGAAGTCGTTTGCAAAATTTCCATTTTTAAGGGCCAAAATTCCATAGCGACTATTCTGAATTTTCAACTGGGCATAACTTTTTATTCGCGCTATGAAATTTTGATTTTTCTGATTCGTTGAAAAGATATTTTCTAATAGATTCAAATATTTTTGGTTTCGCTAAAATCCGGTTTATTTTGAATCCTGTACATTCATTTGAAATTTGAAATCGAATTTTCGAACTACCACGCTATTTTCAATTCCTTTTATAAATAAAAATAAATATTTATATTCTAACGACGATTCAAATAAATATATACGTTCTAATTCTATTCAAAATAAATTTCTCATCATTATTATTTAAAATAAATCATTTTAAATATTTAAAATTCACTAAAATTGCCAAAATAAAAATTTTAAATTGGTTCAGAATTTCCGGGTTATTACAATTTGAAAATCAGAATATGAAATAAATTTGAATTTGAACCTGGAGTGCTATTCAGAGTCTTACATAATCTAGACTCTATAACTATATTTATCTTGAACTCTTGAATACTCATGAGTCTTGAAATATCTCCGAATTCTGAATCTCTAACATCTTTAAATTATACGGTCTTTAGTAATATTTCCTGTATATAAATCCTGCATATGTGTGTGTGTGTGTATATTCTAGATAAAAGTGTTAGTATATATTTTATAATCAATTAATATTGAAATAAGGTTGTTGTCACCAAAACTACATTCTCCAACAGATACATGGCTTGCTTAAGTCCTGAGATCTTTGTGTAATGGTGTGAATTAGATCATTATAGTGTGTCCTAATGATTCATATATGCAGATGAGACCTAGCTTAAATTAATTAATCCATAAAGGAAAAATGATGAAATTGGGACTTGAGTTTTCCTAGATTTTATGTTAATATGATAGCAAGTGTACATCATACATGACCTTGATCTGGTTGATTTTACCATGCTTATTATATGTTGAAATAACGATATGCATTTGTACGTGTTTTATATTTAATTATTTATTGAAACTAGGAAATAGTGTGTGCACCTTCACAATGGCACCATACATTCACATAAGGAAAAGGTTGTTCAAAATATAATTTCTATTTTATTTCACTTATGTTTTATCATTTAAGCTATGAATGAAGTTGCTCATACTAGACAAATAGTCTGACCCTATTATTGCTCATGGCATATAAGGTGTCTTATTTTATAATAAGGCAGCCTCTATTGCTTTTTCAGGTAATGAAGGTGCTAAGTAATTTGGATTAGAGTTATGGATTATTTTCATGGAAATTGGCATGCTTAGCTTAGTTAAACAAGGGCTTCAGAAATGTTTGAATCAGCATGAATTTCTAAGAAGTATTTTCATATCAGTTATGTAAGGAAATGCTATATAGATGGTTATTCTGACTATGGTTTTGTAATGGTT
This sequence comes from Allium sativum, assembly GCA_030737875.1. NCBI lineage: Eukaryota > Viridiplantae > Streptophyta > Magnoliopsida > Asparagales > Amaryllidaceae > Allium > Allium sativum. The sequence continues at coordinate 932,500,193 of CM060912.1, read as the reverse complement.
TTGGAAAATCCTAATGTATGAGCTAATGAAACGACCCAAACTCGCCCGTAAGGGAAAGCCGGATTAAGTTGAGAACGACAAATCAGAACACAAACAGAAGAACATTTCATTGCTTATTACAACAAGTTACATCAGAGTACAAGAGTATGAATAAATATTACACATTAGAAAATATCAGAGATTTGAAATTACAATGCAGCGGAAAAATAACATAACACCACTGGTAGAAATACATGGATGTAGAGCTTTCCGAGTATAGTTCCAGCTGTAAATCCAGGATCCTGTGAACATAATATCTGCAGAAACCCAACTACTAGCTGCCTATGTGGAAAATAGGGGCACCCAGAGTTTAGGTTAAAACAATAAACTCCAAGTCAGTCATGTGACTGGTGTGAGAACAAAAACAGTTATTTAAAACTTTACTTTAAAATTTGGTAAATCAAGGGATCACGCCGTATAACACGGAATGGGTTTCCTCCCAAGAATACCAATGCATAAATAGTTATAAACATCACAATGCTTTTTGAAAAATGAAGCTATATAAGACTCAGGTCCCATCACACAATGCAACGCAAGCCGGAGGATAGAGATTTCCCTTATAATAGCCAAATATGCTTAACACGTTTAAAACAAATTAGTTGATACCGTTACAAGTGCATAGTGTATAAAACAACTTCAAATATAAATGTTTCAATCATAGACGACATGGGTACCATATATCATGTCGCCATACTAGCCTCTATAATCAAAACCAAAATGTCACGTATTGGAAATTGGATTTCCGTCATGAGTCTAGGCAAGGGATGCACTCCTAACCGCTTCGAGACACTCTAGCAAATGCCTCTAGACTGCACACTCTGGGCAACCCCTGGATCTTGCAGGGCCGGTCCTCTCTTACGTTTGAGGATTGGCAATTTCTGAACACACGTTTTCCAGTCCTATAGGACATATCCATTGGCTCCGTAGTAACCGGTATATCCGAGGTGCCTGGCTATCCATCATCCACATAGGTAAAAATAAATAAAATATCTGGGCTCTATACCATGACACCACCCATAGCTAGAAAGAAACGTCATGCACTCCCTACTGTCCCTTATCCCGTTTTTGACTCATACCGAGGTGTGAGGCCCGCGAATTAACGCTATACACAAAGCTATACTATATTAAAGCCATGCTTTGATCATCAACCACAAGACTCTGCTTTTCAACATAAGCCTTGATCATTTGCATCTCAGCATGCCACGTAGGCAATTCACGCCATGCGACTGATGTCTATCGATATATAACCTCCGGGCTCGTAAGTATCAGAGAAGGGCGTTAAGCAAGAGAATAAATTCTCCACCGCTAAACAGTTATATATTTAATAGAGATCAATCAACACAGAATAAAATCCCATGTCATACACACGTCCATTTACAAGTTCGTTCTGGATCTGAAGGAAACCGGAGGCACCTTATTCCTCGTCACATATATCTAATACAGGAGAGAGCTCCTCGCATATCCGGTCGATCTCCGAGTATGTCTGGATGATCACCACTTATTACCTCGTCTTGGGTGTACAGCCCAATCAAGACATCAGTAATCATCCAAACGATGTGAAGACCTCCGTTCTTCAACCACCGTCTTCATCGTCGACTTATCGTCGAATTAGTTATTCAGAATGGGTATAAACCCGGCCTTTCCGAATAACTCGCGTATATAATAAACAAGTGCTATAAATACACAACATAGGCCTTATTCCAATTTTGAATATTCTTTTATTTAAATATTCATATCCTTTGAGAAAGGTTCCTATTAATTTTATCAAAGATAAATTCTTTTAAATTTATTCTTTAATCTTCCTTTGGATATCAATTTTAAAACAAATTAAGCTTTATCAACTAGTCGGGATTAACGAACCTTACCGAAGTAATCATTTGTTTAATTTCCCAATCCCAACCTATTCGTCCCATGGAGCAAAACTGGTAATACTCCATATCTAACACCACGGTGTTATCGGTAAAATTAATTACCATTTCCCGTTCAAATCTAATTAAAGATTTAACTATCGCTTTGAGCAAAACTGGTGATACTCCACTCTCGATCATTTCCCAAATTGGTAATTTAAATTATCCCATTCGCATTTCAATCTAATTAATGATCCATTAAAAATACACTTGGTTTTAATCTTCCCAAAAATCAATATTAATGATTATTTAACTTTGGAAAATCAAGCATGCCTCATCGACAGTCTACACCGTACTATTAGTTTCTTCCTATATATAATCTCTAAGCTCGTACGTCTTAGAGAAGGGTGTTAAGAAAGAGGATAAATTCTCCACCACCGAACAGATATATATTTAGCAGAGATCAACCATATAGTTCGAAATACAATGTTAGACATGTAATCCTGTCTTTAACTGGGTTAAAGAACTAATGTCATTTAAAACACATTTCACAATAATCCCAAAATCACATTCCATTAATTATGGAATCTTCACGGAAAAAAGATCAATATATAATTGATATCAATTTCCGTATCCGACTAATAATATAAATGGAATAACGACAAAGCCTTTTAAATTCCATATATATTAACAGTCTTCCTCCACAGAAGCTCACTTCGATTATTACCAAATCGAATTCCATTTAATTCCAATTTAATATATTAAATTGGAAAACTTTACTTTTGAAAATTTCCATTAAATCTTAATAAAAAGATTTATAAATTCCAAATCACATTTCATTGTAAATAGGTTTAAAGAACGAATGTCATTGAAACACAGTTCACGATAAACCCAATTCGCATCCCATTTTATTCCAATTAAATGTTAATTAACTGGAAGCTCTAATAATCTTAATTAAAAGATTTATTTTTTTCACACGGGGTTTAAGAACATTATTATTTAAGACACCATTCACGACAAACCAAAAATCCAATCCTTTTATTCAATTCCAATTAAATATTAATTAATTGGAAATACTTCACTAAATCTTAATTAAAGATTTATTCTTTTCTCAACTGGGTTTAAGAACAGTGTTAATGAACACATCATTCACGACAAACCCAAAATCCAATCCTTTTATTCAATTCCAATTAAATATTAATTAATTGGAAATACTTCACTAAATCTTAATTAAAGATTTATTCTTTTCTCAACTGGGTTTAAGAACAGTGTTAATGAAGACACCATTCATGACAAACCCAAAATCCAATCCTTTTATTCAATTCCAATTAAATATTAATTAATACAAAATACTTCACTAAATCTTAATTAAAGATTTATTCTTTTTTCAACTGGGTTTAAGAACAGTGTTAATGAAGACACCATTCACGACAAACCGAAAAACCAATTAAATATTAGATACAAGGCTCTGAATAGAAATTATATCGGCTTATATTCAATATCAAATTTTGAAATCAACAAATATCGTATTGGAAATAACGATATATATATATATATCTTCCAAATTCCTACACAATATCTGTATAATCACGAAATCCAATATCGAAATATTCCGAAGAGAATTTCGATTCAAATCCATTCCAATTCATATACTGGAAATTCTGGTTATTTTTAAAACCATTTCAAATTCAGTTTATTTATTTAAAAATATTGGATTTTAATTCTAGTTCATTACTAGTTCATTTCGATAAAAATATTTTTTTAGCTTTACAAACATGGAATTTTTCATCCCAATTCTTTCCAAATCATTTATTTTGATTTTACACAAATTATCAATATTGTTAATAATTTTATCAAGGCCCATATAGTCGATTTCCATAAACGGTCATCGAAGTGCACTTACAATGACCTTTTCCAAATTTTATTTGGACATAATTCCAAATACAACCATTAGATTTCAAATCTCTTGTATTCGTTGGAAAGCTCTTTTCGATACGAACCCAACGGTTCCGGTGTTAGGAGAATCCGACGGTCGGATCTCTCGTAATGTCCATTCGAAGTCAATGGTCGAAATTCGCGAAGTGCCACGGCGACGCGTTCTGTTCAGGCCATTAAATATATATATATATATATATATATATATATATAATATATCTTATATATATTTCGTCGATTTCCATTTAAAACGTATTTTATAGATTCGTTTTAAAACGATTCCAACTTCATTTTCAATTTTAAATCAAAATTGAATTTTCTTTATCATTATAATATATAAATGATAATATTTTCAAAATATCAGATTTTGAAATCATTTCCTTTTCGATATTCATTTTAAAAATGAATAAAATCGATATAAATATCGTTCACATCGAAATGGAGTTAATCTAATCAACACGGCTTCATATATTACAATATTTTCGTGTCCATCCCAAATCGGACGTCAAAATCGTATTTTGATCCACTACTGAATATTATTTTAAAATATTAGTTATTTTAAAATATTCATTATTCAGCATTTTAAAATATTCGTTAATTAAAATATTCATTCTTTTCGAATTGGAATCAGGCACAGTCAATTACCATATAATGTTATTTATATGGATTACATACACACATGTACACAACAATAATCAAACACAGTCAACCATCATCCAGAGTGCATTACACAACTGCATAAGTATTAAATATGAATAATTAACGCTTACAACAGTCTGTCAACCAATCGATTGACATACAACTAAACAATTAGGATTAGTGTACGTCAAATATCATCCCAATAACCGTGTAGGGTCTTAATCAACACACACCGATTTTATTTGTGCAGTTGGGCGATGTGTAAAATATATCGTCCCAATCAATATCAGTACAAATGTGTGTACATAAACAAATCGTCCGATTTGTAAATGAATATTTATTTTCATTCATATACACGATAAAAATTATATTTCTAACTATAAAATATCAACTCATGAATATTTTATAAGGTTCATTTATACAATAAAAATGGTATTTTTATTGTTCTAACATTTTTAGAAAATTTCGGCAGCATAACGGCGAGATACTAGAACCAGAATAAGGTCTAGCTTTATCCCTCGCCTAATAATGGCTCACGCCATACACATACCAATTCTAATCAATTCATTTCGCTTTCCAAACCAAATTCAAACAAATAAACAAATCAACTAAACAACCAAACAAACATGGTTTCAAACAAAGGTGTCAGGTGCTACTAAGCACCATCTGCATCCTAGTATATATTTAACTAGAAAATAAATTAGAGTGAGAAGTTCTCACCTTTGGGATTTACTCCGCCAATTTTATTTCTGAATTTCTGAATAGCTTAGATTTGCCCAAAATTCCAACGCAACCCTTTTCACGCTGTTCATAGTAAAAATCACATTTTTATTATGATGATTATATATTTAAAAATCGCATTTTGATCAATGATATTTATCTCTAAAAATCACATTTTTATTTCAATGTCATATATATAAAAATCACCTCTTTACAATGCCATTTACACATTAAAAATCATATTTTTACAATGCCATTATATATAAAAAGTATATTTTTATATCGCTGCTTCATATATAAAAATTATATTTTTATATCGTTATATATATAATAAAAATCATATTTTTATCGCGCCATTCAAATAAATAAAAAACATATTTTTATTTTGCTATTCAAATAATAAAAATCATATTTTTATCGCTTCTCTATATATATATATATATATAAATCAAATTTTTATATTATTAATATATAAACAAAAATATCATTTTCATTTCCAAACTATATTATAAAAATCAGATTTTTACAACGCTACTTTCTACATAAAAATTATATTTTTGTATCGCTAATTCATATATAAAAATTATATTTTTATATCGTTATTCATATAATAAAAATCATATTTTTATATATTCACTCTCATTATTAAAAAAATCACATTTTTATATTGCTAACTTCATAATAAAAATCATATTTTTATATATTTTCTCTCATTATAAAAATCACATTTTTATATTGCTAACTTCATAATAAAAATCATATTTTTGTATATTCTCTCTCATTATAAAAATCACATTTTTACATTGCTAACTTCATAATAAAAATCATATTTTTATATAATAAAAAAACAAATCTTTTTATAAATAAAAATCAAATCATTTATATTTAAGAAAATTAGATTTTTTTCCATCGAAGAAAATAAATGAAATCATGAAAATAAAAACTTACATTTACTGTTGAAGGATGGGGGGTTTCAGGTCGTCGTTGGGCATTGGGGAGGCGCAGGTGGCGGAGGGGCTTCAGGTGGTCGGCGGCGGCCTTCTAGGACTGGCGGCAGTTTGCTTTCATTAGGGTTAGGGGGAAGCTCGCGGTTTTCAACGAAGAATGGGGGGAGGAGAGAGAGCATCGGAGGGGGATGGGGTGCGCCATCCGCAGCGGCACGGTGGGGGTAGGTGGCAGTGGTCTGGATGATCGACAAGATCATTTTTTTTCAATCTGTACATCGGGGAGAGAGTGAGGAGAGAGAGGGTGAGGGTATAATAATATATATTTTTTATTTTTATTCTCTAGCTTGTTTATTTTTGTCCGAACTCCAATTTAAACTCAACGACTATCGCCCCTAGCTAAATACCCCCATTTTGGACATAATGGGATATGTCTGGTAAGCTGATCCGACTGTTTCGATCGGTTTCCGTTTAAATTAAAATATAAATCAATGTATAATTAATTTTAACGCATATTTTAATTTACCGGGGATATATACTAACTCCAAAAATTCCAGAAAAATAAATCTAGCTATGTTTTGATGATACGGTCCTACCGAAACTAATTTCGTCAAATTTGGAGACCGTTTGAAAAACGGTCATTTTCCAGTCGATTAAATTCAGACTAAAATTACCAAACGCGTTTAAATTTACCACGCTTACATATTAATTCCAAAAATTATGAAAATTGGAATCTAGCAATAACTTAACATTTCAGATCCAACAAAAGTGGTCTCGTCGAAAACGGAGGTCGTTTGCAAAATCGCTATTTTTAAGGGCTATATATTATATAAAATTCTATTGCGAATATTCCGAATTTTCAAATGGACATAACTTTTCATTCTTGTTATGAAATCTAGATTTTTCGAATTCGTTGGAAAAGATATTTTCAAGCAGATTCAAATATTTCTAGTTTTACTGAAATCCGTTTTATTTTAAATCCTGTACATTCAATTGAAATTTGAAATCGAATTTTCAAACTACCGCGCCATTTCAGGCTCGTTATATAATTAAAATAAATTTATTCGTTCAAACTTTGATTCAAATAAATTTTAAATCATTATTATTTAAAATAGATCATATTAAATATACAAAATTCATTAAAATTGCCAAAATAAAAATTTTAAATAGGTTCCGATTTTTCGGGTTGTTATAGCTAATGTCTGGATTTGAATTATATTTCCTATAGTTATTTTGCAAGCTGAAAAGTGGGGAAAATGTATTTAGAATTATATAAGATCCGCTAATGTTATATATTAGTCAATCTGGAATCACCAGACAAAGATAAGTATGTAGGTAAATGTATCTTTCTATGTCTGGATTATTGGTGCATCTCTTTGATCAAACTTCACTTTAAAATAATGCACACCTGAATCATTTAGCTCAGCACAAACCAAATAGACTAGCCAGCTCTTTAGGATTGGATATGCACCAAGAATTCAGGGATTAAGCATGTACATAACACTGTTTTAGTTTGAATCTAACTCCATTATTTTTATAATAATGTTGTAGGGTTTAAATAAGGATTAAGCTTGCCAAAAAGTGAATGTATCATTATATATATACACGTAGTAGAACTGTATGAAGTTTTTCCTATAAACACCAATTCATTTTATTATCCAGCAACACCTTTATCCAAAAAAAAATGTTAAGTGGTACAAATCATGAGACATGTAATGACTACATAAATATCCTATTGGAATCTGTGTGATAAATTGATCTAAGAAAGGTTAATGTAACTCTTGCTTTTCTTCTAGACTCTGATTATAAGTAAGAGGGATATATATATATTTTCATATATATATATATATATATATATATAAACACATTTTACGTGAACTGATATTTTTATATTAGTAAACTTTTATGGTCCTGGATATTATGTTAGAGAGTAATGGCTCTGATTTTCAACCATATATTTATATACAGGTATAAACACCTAACTTGGCATGTAAAAAAAATCATATCAAAATTCAGTAATAAATCAGGGTCATTCCATTTGGTATCAGATCTGCGTTGGTACAAAACACAAACAACAATTACTAGAAACTAACATTGGATGGTAGGGTAATTTGCTTTGGTTTTGTGATTGGTTGCATATTTGTGTTTGGTTGCTAATAACATATCTCTAGGGAGAATAAAAAATAAATATGAAAGGAAAATTAAGCTAACCTAAGTCCATTGTCACCTAAGAAACATGACAGGAAAACCAAGAGCACCACCTATGGTAAATACGCAAGAGTTGTTAAATGCTTTGAGAGAAGGGACAGGGCATAGGCCAGAAAATCCTCGTGAAGAGATCTCAAAATTGCTAAACACCTACACTTATTTTGGGAGGCAAAAGCTTTGAAGGAACGGAATGGAAATTCAAGTTTAGCTTAGAACTTTGGATAAAAATTTTGGAGACATGCAATTAGATGACTAAAGAAAGAGGCAAGTTGCTTCAAGACAATTAAAAGGAGCAACGTTGAGTTGGTGGGAGGTAATCATAGCTGGGAGAGCTGAGAATGACATTACATGGAATAAATTCAAGGAACTAATTGAAGCCAGATTTGTGCCTACATCTACTAAAACATCATTGCTTGAAAAATTCATAAAGCTTAGGCAAGGAAATTTAAGTGTCACGGAGTACACCCTGAAATTTGAAGGATTATCTAAGTACGGAGCTATGTTAATAGCTGATGAAGCTTCCAAAATTTGCAGATACATCAAGGTGTTAAGTCCAAGCTTGAGTAGAGCCATGTTACCATATGTTGATAAAACTTTTGATTGGGTCATAGACCTAACCTTGAGCTTTAAACAACATGATAAGGAAAGGGAGAAATACAGAAATTTCAATAATTATAATAACAAAAAAGTAAAAGGGAGGTATCACCCCTATGACAAGAAACAGGAAGACACTGGAAATTAGAAGACCAGTTATGCTAAATCAGGTGAAACCAAGAAGAAAGTAGTGTGTCATCATTATGGCAAAGAAGGACATATGAAGCCAAAATGTCCAGAACTGAAGGGAGGAGCTTTCAAGTGCTACAATAGTGGGAAAAAAGGCCATCTAAAGAAGAATTGTCTTGAGAATAAGCAGCAAGGAAAAGTGGCAAATCTGGGGACTAAAGGAAAATCTGTAGTGGAATCTAATGCAGAAAACATGGGACAAGTTGAAGGTACATTATTTATTTTCCAAATTCCTATACCAGTAGTATTTGACCTAGGGGAAACTCATTCTCTGATCTCTCATGACATAGTTAAGTTGTTAAAATTAAATTGCATCTTGGTAGAAAAATCTTTACTCATCAAAAGTCCCATAAGATGTTCTTGTGTCTTGGATATGATATGAGCGGATTGAAAGTTAATTATAGGGGCAAATGTTTTTATTTCTAATAAATATGTTTTAAATTACCCAGATATAGGTGTTATACTGGGTGTGAATTGGTTAAAATAACATAATTTTATAATTAAATTAGAGACATCCACCATTTCATTCCAAAACAATAAGAAACAAAGAGTTGTTGTTCATTGTGAATCTGCAAAAGAAAGAAGACCATTTAATTTATATGGGCTAAGTAGCGAAACTTATAAATTTTCAATTGAGAAAATACCCAAAGTAAATGAGTATTTGGATGTATTTAGGGAAGTTAAGGGTATCCCACACCATAGGCCAGTGGAATTTCAGATTAACTTGCTTCCAAGAGCATGTCCAGTGATTAATAAACCCACAAGAATTGGGCCAGGTAAGATAATAGAATTAAAGAAACATTTGGAGGAATTAGAAGAGAAAGGTTTCATTAGGCCAAGTAATTCTTGCTGGGGTGCACCAGTGGTGTTTGTGAAGAAGCAAGATGGTTCTATAAGGTTATGCATATATTACAGAGAATTAAATAAGTTAACCATTAAGAATAAATATCTATTACCAAGGATTGATGATCTTTTTGACCAATTAGCCGGATCAAAAATATTTTCTAGGCTTGACTTAGCCTTTGGTTTTCATCACCACATTTAACACTAGATATGGGTTGTATGAATTTTTGGTTATGTCCTTTGGATTAACTAATGCACCATCATATTTTGTTGATTTAATGAATAGATCATTTAGAGATTATAGGGATAAATTTGTGTTGATTTTTATAATAATATTCTGATTTATTCAAAATAGTGGAAGAGCATAGAAACTACTTGCATTTAGTTTTAAGCAGGATGAGACAAAATGATTTGAAAGAAAAATTTTCTAAGTGTACATTTTGGAGAGAAGAGGTAAATTTTCTTGGGCATGTTATCTCTGCACAAGGCATTTCAGTGAACCCAAGTAAGGTAGTGGCAATACAAACTTGGAAAAGACCCAAAATAGTGAGTGAGGTAAGGTAATTCATGGGGATGGTTGGAAACTATAGGAGGTTTATTAAAGATTTTTCTAAGATTTCAGCTCCACTCACTAATTTAACTAGAAAAGAACAAGCTTATGTTTGGACAGAAAAAAGTGAAAAAGCCATTGAAGGATGAAAAGAGGCACTAGTAAATGATCCCATCTTGAAGGTACCTAAAGGAAATAATGATTTAGTGGTGTGCATAGATGCTTATGGATATGTTTAAGGGCAGTATTGATGCAACAAGGACAAGTACTAGCATATGCATCGAGGCAAGTGAAACCACATGAAATTAGATATGCAACACATGATTTAGAATTTGCAGGTGTAGTTGGAGACACTATATGTTAGGAGATAAATTTAAGCTCTATACCGATCACAAGTCCTTGAAATATTTGTTTTCACAAAAAGATTTAAACATGAGACAACATAGGTGGGTTGAGTTTTTAGCTGCTTATGATTTTGATATACTTTACGCACCAGGAAAAGCAAATAAAGTAGTTGATGCTTTGAGTAGACAACATGTTAAAGTAAGCTTAATGATGATAGAAGAGTTCAAGGATTTAATGTTGCTTACTGATTTGGAAATAAAGGAGAATAGTGTCATGCACATAGAGGTGAATGGTGCACTAGAAAATGTGGGGAAGCTAAGCCTGATAACTTTACAATCTTACTTAGTTATGAAAGTGGGGAGTACGCAGAATCAAGACCCCTAATATATCTGAAAAGAAACTCTTTTGGAAAAAGGGGTGGAGGTGTTAAACTTGTACATTGATGAAAATGGATATGTGAGAAATAAGAATAGAATCTGGGTACCTGAAAACTCAGAATTAAAGGAGGAAATATTGAATGAGTATCATAGAAGTAAATACTCCATACATCCGGGAAATACAAAGATGTATCAGAATCTTAAAAGGGGTTATTGGTGGAAAGGAATGAAATGGGACGTAGTTAATCTTGTGTCAAAGTACATGGCCTTCCAGCAAGTAAAAGCAAAGACATAAAATATGTAAGGATTGTTTCAGCCGTTAAGCATACCTCAGTGGAAATGGAAGGATATCTCCATGGATTATGTAGATGGTCTACAAAGATTGAAGAGAGGAAATACAAGCATATGGGTAGTGGTTGATAGGTTGACTAAGGTATCTCATTTTATTCCTATAAAACTAGAAAGAAATGCACCAAAATTGGCTCAAGTGTTTATGAAAGAGATAGTAAGGTTACAGGGCATACCCAAGACCATTGTGAGTGATAGAGACACCATCTTCACATCCAAGTTCTGGAAAAGTTTTCAAGAGGCCATGGGGAGTGAGCTTTGCATGAGAACTACTTAGCATCCTCAATCTGATGGGTAAACAGAAGTGGTTAACAAGGTGTTAGAGGATTTTTTGAGAGCATGTATATTGGACTTTTGGGGTAATTGGGAAGATCACCTCCGTTTGGCAGAATTTACATATAATAATAGTTATCAAAGTACCATAGGAATGGCACCATTTGAAGCTTTATATGGAAAGCCATATTTATTTTCTATATGTTGGGTTGAAACTGGGGAAAGAGCAATTCTAGGACCAGAGTATATAAAAGAAACCACTGAATTGACCAGAAAAAGAATGGCAGCTGCACAAGAAAGGAAAAAGAAATTTGTAGACAGAAAAAGGAAACAAGTTGAATATCTGGAAGGAGACTTTGTTTTCATTAAAATTTTACTAATGAGAAAGGTGTTGAGGTTTGGAAAACAAGGCAAATTAATACCAAGGTATATAGGACCCTATAAAATCCTGGAAAGAATTGTCACTTTAGCATACAAATTAGAATTACCTGAACCTATGCAAGGGATGCACGATATTTTTCATGTATCACAACTGAGGAGATGGGTTCATGATAAGAAGGATATTCTGAAAACACCGTCTCAGGTTCAAGTAAAATCAGACTTGGTTTATGAGAAAGAACCTGTAGAGATTTTGGCTAAGGAAGTGAAGAAATTAAGGAACAAGACTTTGAAACTTGTGAAAGTGCAGTAGAGTCTTGATCCAAATGATTGCATATGGGAATTAGTAGACAAAGTTAGAGTGAATTATCCTAAGATATTTGCAAATTAAAGGTATCATTGATTTTGAAATTATATTATATGTATGTGTTTCATGATTGCTAAGCTTAAATTAACTGTTTGGCTGAATGTGTTTGATCAGAGTTACAGTCTCTGAGTTAAATTGATAATTTTATTATGGAGAAAATTGTGAGGACATAATTCCTAAAAGGAGGGGTATCTGTAATGACCCAGAAATTATTAGAGAAATTATTTCAATTTTGTTCAAAATGTTTTGCTGAATTTAATGAGAATCAGTAGGGTTTCTGGTCTATGTGCATATATGTGTGTGTTCATGTGTACAACAAGGTTACGCACAAGGCAGAACCATGTATTCCAGGAAAGTAATGTGGTGTGAACACATACCTATTTCCTATTGAAATAAAATAAATGATCTGGTTAATCAATAATGTAGGTAAGAATCTGAAATATATATATATGTATGTATGTATGTATGTAAGTAGAAAGAAATGATATACAAGTTTAAAAATGTGTATATGCAGATTTAGAAAAGAAGAATATTGTATTCAAAACACCATTTTCGTCATGAATGGTATGAAGGGGGAAAATGATTTAGATAAAAACAGGTTTTTAATTTCTAAAAAGCAATTCAGAATTTGTCTAGCAACTTTTCACCCCGAGTATCAAAAATAAAATGAGGAAAATAATGTGAGCAATACTCACACAAATGGTATGATTTGTGGAGGGAAAAACTGACTTTAGGTAACACATAACCATAGGAATCAAAACAATATAAGTTGGGGATATACGAGTAGAATTTAGTCACCTAGAAAACTAAGAGAAAATTCACATAGCATATTTGAATACAAGGGAGAAAGGCTTGGGGAATAAGGCAAAGTTCTCTGGTTTCTAGCTTAGAAGAAGAAGGTTTCTGGTGAGCAATCTCACTCATAATGACTGGCATTAAGTCCTAAAATAAATAGGCAACCAATATCTTTTATATCCAGTATATTCTTGGTTTTAAATTATGGGTTGAATCCCCTGTTTAGTCTTATGTATGGATGTTCTTATGCATCGCTTGATTTTATAACATGAGTTTAAGTTCTTTGGTTAAATTTATTCAAGCTATTCTGATTTTCTAAATAAAACTGTTTTGATATCTCAAACTAGTTTGCAAATGATATAAATATATGGCAAACCTTCATGAAAAGAAAATATGGCCTACAGTATACTTATGTATAGGTGCTAAGGCTCAATGTTCAATGATCAGGAGTGCAATATAATTTTCTAGGTGATGAACTCTTGTCAAATGCTAAAAGCTATGTCTCAGCTGGGTTTTGAACTCTTTGAAACCAGCTTATTTATAGTGGCATAAACCACCATAAATACCCCTGAAAAGCCATATACTAGTATCAGATGCAAAAGGCTATATATATACTTATTTTACGAAAACCCAGTTATTTGATTTCTTTGTTGGTTGTATAATTGGTTGCTTTATCTTACTGGTTGAACGATTGTTTTATCCACTCATATAAATTGATTCAGTTAGTATAGGGCATCATGTGATGAATTAGGACTGTTATATTACATCATATTCAGTTTGGTTAATGCTAGAAAATAAAGAAAAACACTTAGTGACTAAAACTAAGGAATGTTGGTCAAGAAGGCTATTGAATGGCTTGTACTTGAGTTGCAAGTTTGACACATGGCTTGATTAAATCCTGAGATCTTTGTTTAATGGTTTGAATTAAATCATTACAGTGTGTCCCAGTTGTGACACCCCACGTCCGTTAATGTCACTCTTTATCAAAATGCATTAAGTTTTGTGAAGCGTTATAGGCAAACAGAAACAAAAATATTACAAGATAGATATAAAATAACAACGAAATTAAAACTTTATTAAATAGAAAAGCTTCGTGGTCCAAATCCAATTACATAATAAGTCTGAAATACTGAAAACTCATTACATCAACATAAAACTTCTGTCTTGTACCAAAATATCATCAGAGTACAATAATACATAAAAGAGCATAATCCCCAAAATATAGCCATAGTAGAGAAGATAGGAAGTCAAGCAGTATGTCTATGCAGCTCCAAACAGAATGAAAGAAGGATCCTGATCAAGCTTGAGTATTCCCACCCTGAGAACCTGGGGGAGGGGGAACAGAAGAGAGAGAAAAAGAAACAAAATGGATCAGACATAAAGTCTAGCGAGTCCAATTACTTTTAGCATATAAATAAGTAGAAGCATCATGATAGGCATATAAACTGAATGAAAGAATTAACTATATACAAGGCATGTATGACGGGAAGCAGGATAGACAGAACAAAATATATTGCGCTTCTCGAGTATTTTTGTCTACACCAATACTAACATAACGAGAATAAGATGATCCCTACTAGAACTAGATGGTAGACTTAGGTGTACTTCTAGTAATAGGTTTTACCCCAGCAAGAATAACAGGTAACCCCACAGGAATAACAGGTATTACACCCACGAAGAATAACAGGCTCCCCAATAAGCAAGCCTAGATGTACCCTAACTACTACCCCAATAAATCGGCTCCCTACTCTGTAATTACACGTGCTGGCCCCACATCAGGATGTATCACTTCCTAAAGTGGCAACCCCGTTATTTCCAAGATGCATAACTATATCCACTGATGTCACAACGTATTATTTTCCCGAGCAAGCGGGCCCATGCACGAACATGACCCCGATGGAACGTGCCATCAATACCCTTCACCCAAGTGACCTCTTATAATTAGCTCAGTAAGCGTGCCCCGACCCCGACCTAGTTCAGAGTACACGTTTGATACCTAGATGAGTTACTGACTGAAATTGATCCTGCACAACAGATGATATAAGCTTCCCTCCTAGGCTTGAATCCCCACTACTAGGATTTTAACAGGTAATGCCTAACGGTTTAACAAGGTTGCGTAACCCCTACATGTAAAACATGTTAAGTTTGCCCGGGGGTGTGTGTGTGTGTATATATATATATATATATATATATATAACCCGCCCCCACAGATTTAACAAGATTAACTTAACCCCACTTGATTCAAACAAGTTTACATAACCCCCAATCAATTTAACAGGTTCAGGCAACCCCCTCATAGATTTAAACAGGTTAAGCATTACAGATTAACAAGTTATCCATTTATGGTTGTTAATGGACTAGACCTCTTACATTAAGTCTACTACTTGTGGATGCTGGTTATGCCGGGCGGTTCCGGGCAGACTTCTACCACAAGTCGGACTTAACCTCGTGTCTTAGCACTATTACTTGTACGTTTATGCACTCGACCCCTCAGATTAAATTAACTACTTGTGGTCGCTGGATTTGCCGGGCGGTTTCGGGCAGACTTTTAACACAAGTGTAATATAACCTCGTGTCTAAGTGCGGTTACAGTTTCTAATTACTGTAGTTTTTAGGCATATTCAATCTTAGCCATTTATTCATGTTCGTTACAAGTTATGCCCCAAAATCCCGATACAAGTTATGCCCAAAATTCCCAATACAAGTTATGCCCAAGATTCCAATACAAGTTACAATACACTTTATGCCCCAATTTTTACGTTCCCCATCATTCCTAATTTCGCACGTTTGCATATTTCAGCAATATGCCTAGGCTCGAAGGTAGCCTGGCTATAAAAATAAAAGGAAAGGAGAAAGGGAAGAGAACAAGAATAGGCAGGAATAGGCTAAGATCCAGTTCATAAACATGTCAAGATAACATTTAAACGTTTGTATCTAAAAATAAAATAAACTCACTTTGATTGGATATAAAGAACAGAGAATTAATCGTAGATAACGTAGCATAGATCTTTGAATTTGTATAACTTGTTGTTGAAGAAGAATAGACTATTTTACTCTAAGTTGGGGCATCACCTCGTTGTCACTATTGATTTAGATTAATAAAACAACGAGATTAAGGTCCTTTATATAGCCGTCAGCTAGCAAATTAGGACATACAACAGGTCCAGATTCGTCCGGGGGGTCGACATAGATGTAGACGCCCCTGTGTTAGGGTCGACCCATGGGTCGACATCCTTAGGACATGAGGTCGACCCCCAATGGGCCGAATTCTCGTGCCTTCCCGATTTTGGTATATGAATTATTTTGAATTCTGGATATTCTATATATATATATGGCTTATATGTATATAAAATTAAAACCTTAATTTCTTCTTCATACGATGTTCGTTTTATGCAAACTCGGAGTCTATCTTAAGCAGAATTCCGAGATGAACGCAATGGCGTAGTCCTTAATTCTCAATATTTAATTAACTATTCTTTAATTATCATTATAGTGTCTTTTAAAGTTACGGGGTGTTACATTCTCCCCTACTTAAAGGATTTCGTCCTCGAAATTTCCAAGTTAAGAAGAATGTATATCCTAACGTCCACATCCATCTACTCATTCAGCAGTTATAGGCATCCATTGTCCTTAAAATGTTTCTAATTCTTATATGAACATATGCAAAGTATATGTCCCTACACTAATACGAAAGATCAGGCGGTCTACTGATTCAGTAGACCTCCATAATGCAATGTATGTTAGTGCCATGAATCCAACATGAATGCAAATAATCCTACTATAACATGTAAGCTCTATATGTGTGCACAATCATCCATCCAAATGCAACATCCATATGATGATTCACCCATTTTCATCCATAAAAGAAGAAAAATGCACACATATCCATATGCAGTATGAGAGTGGTTGAGCCGATCTAGTGCCTAATGTGTGTATATGCATCCACAAACAACCACTAGTAAACACTTGCATCCACCCACATCCATCAAACATAACATGTCTCAAACACATGTTTACATCCATGGGATTCCTACCTAAAGGTCGAGGATTCGATCGATAGGATAAAAAATAGAAATAAGTACGAATAAAAGCTTTGGAAAGGAAGTTAAGAACGTACACTTGAAAAGAAAAGGGTACAAAGCGTGAATCTTGTCTGCAGTCTCCCAAGTTGCATCCTCATGGTCATCTCTCCATTGAACTTTCATCAAGTTGAATTCTAAGTTGCATAGCTTCTTAACCTCTGATCCAAGGATACGGGTAGGAACTCGTCTATTTGTTGCTTACCGTTCCACCTCTACCTCCTCAGGCATACTCGACTCAACTACTTCTGTGGTGTCATGCAAAAACTTCCGTAAATGAGAAACGTGGAAAACATCATGAACGCCGGATAGTCTCTCTAGTAGCTTTACTCTATAGGCCATTTGGCCATTCCTTTCTATTATGGGAAATGGCCCTACGAACCTTGGTGCCAATTTCCCTACTGATCCAAAATGAACTACATTCCACTATGGTGATACCATGATTAAAACGATGTCTCCGACCTCAAATTCAATATCGGTCCTTCTCTTATCCGCGTAGGACTTCTACCTATCATGGGATGGCTTCATGCACCTTCTAATAAGATCTATCTTTTCTAAGGTTTCTCTAATCATCTCAGATCCAAGTAGAAGCCTTTCTATAGACTACAACAACAAGTCAGTGATCTATATGGTCGTCCGTACAATGCCTCGAAGGGTGTCATGCCAATACTAACCTGGTAACTGTTGTTGTAAGCGAACTCTACTAAAGGAAGATGCTCTTTCCAAGTCACTCTGAAGTCTAGGATACACAACCTTAAAAGATCTTCTATAACTCTATTCACCCATTCAGTTTGCCCATCAGTCTGAGGGTGATAAGCGGTGCTCAAACACAAATTTGTACCTGACGCCTCTTACAAGCTCCTCCAAAACTCACTGGTGAAAATGGGGTCATGATCACTTACGATACTGGAAGGTACTCCATGTAGACAAACTATCTCACGAAGATAAAATGCTGCCATCCTCTTGCTCTTAACAGGAATGAAACGAGCGCTCTTAGTAAGCATGTCCACTATAACCCAAACACTGGTGTTGCCTTTGCTCGATCTAGGCAAACCATCAATGAAATCCATCGAGACACTCTCCCACTTCCACTGTGGGACGTCCAAAGGATGAAGTAAACCACTGGGTTTCTGTAACACCCCGTATTTTCTGAGAATATTAAAATAACGAATTAAAGAATAATTTATTTGAAAAAGAGGAATGAGAAAAGAATGATGTTTAGAATTGTTCTAAGGTTTGTAAGCAAAAGACTTAGTAGCTCATTTGGTTAGAACATGTGACTTGCATAAAAGAGGTACAGAGTTCGATCCCCGCCAGCGCCACATTTTTGTTTTAGGGGAATGGCTAAAAAGTGGCTTAGTGTGAACGTAGTTCAAAAAGTGGTTTAGTGTGAAAATGGTTAATTATGAAGAAGTTATTAAGCCATGAAGTTTGGGGGCATATGAGAGAAATATATATATATAGATATATATAAAAATTAAATAAATAAATATTCAAAAAAAGTTCAAAACAACGAATCGGGAGAGGGAATAGCTGAACCGCACCATTTTTGGAGTCGACCAGTGCCCTGCTGGGTCGACTAGAGGTCAATCTAGGGTGTTTGGCTGCCAACATGTGGCTCGATTCGCCCTAAGGGCTGATATGGCATCTGAGTGTTCCAGATCAGTTCTAGGGTTAATCCTAAGGCCTAAATAACTTCCTACACCTATATATACACCCTAAGACCTAACCCTAATTCATAAATATTATCTATGACACCATTATGCTGTCAAATTCTCTCTTAAACCCTAGCCGCCGCCTCTAAATCAAATCTCAAGTGTTCAACTTCAACTCAAATTAAAGATTAGAGCTTCTACAACAATTCAAGAAGATAAATCAACAACACCGCAACGTTTCTACACCAATTTCAGTACATAATTCTATTCTTTAACCACGAAAGGTGAGTACAGTGATTTTCACAATATAATGGGATTAAAAGTAACATGATGAAGTTGTAAAGAGGATTCATATGTATGTATGTAATTTAAATCTCATCCAAGTCTTCACCTTTTTGCTTCATGTCATCATATGCCTATGTTTCTATGTAAAGTTCATACCTTTATCAGTTTATTCATGTTGAATCTGTCATTATGCCTCTATGCCAGTTTACATGCCCCTTTATTTCATGATGTTGTGTTAATTCCAATTTTCTGTGATTTGATTCCCTCTTTTTATCCCTATTCCTTTTATTTTTGGATCTAGGGTACCTTCGAGCCTATGTTAAAAATACGCGCAAATGAAAATACGTGGGAACGATGGGAATATGTGAAATATGGAAAACTGGATATTATTGGATATTTTGGATACTTGGATAATATGTGAAATTGGCATATTTGGGTATGAATTACATGGAATTGATGAAATTGCCTATAATTGTAAATTTGTAATTGAGGCTAATTAATATGTAATTAGTGACAATTTGGAATAGGCAATATTATAAACATGATTATATGTTTAATTGGGTATACATGACATGAAAATTGGGTATGGGTGAAATACGATTATCAATAAACCTTTGCCACGAGGTTAGGCGCAATTGTGGCGTAAGACTGCCCGGAACCGCCCGGCAAATCCAGCTGCCACAATTGGACGTCTAACGTGAGAGGTCAAAAGAATGAATTGTAGGCGCAACGGTTAATGACACGAGGTTAGACCCGGTTTGTGGCGTAAGACTGCCCGGAACCACCCGGCAAATCCAGCGGCCACAAAGCGTTCGGTCTAATGTGGGAGGTCATGCACCGTTCATCATAAGGAATGAATTAAGGAATACTAAACATAATAAGACATGGGTATGGTTAGAGGGTTAAGTGGGGTGACATGTAAATATGGACTTAACCGGAATAAGATAAGACATGTAAATTATGACATGTAAGTATGGACTTAACCATAGCATGTGTAAGACATGGACATTTAAATTAAAATGGTTAAGTGGGAGAAAAACCTAGTGGGGACCAAGCATAGGTGGGAGGCTTGTGTCGGATGGGGGACCCGTTTCAACCAGTAACCCGTTTGAGTATCTAATTGGGCCCGGTACTAGGCCGGGGTTGGGGCACGCTTACTGGACATGAATGTAAGAGGTCAAAACGTGAATAGCGGTGGCAACGCGAGTCCAAGGGTTCATGTGTGTGCATGGGTCCGGGCTGGTAGGTAAGACGTTGTTGCATCATCTAGGTATGACCGTGCATTTTATGTTGGTATCAGGGTTGCCACTTTGGGGAGTGATACACCCCACTGTGGGGCCAACACGGGTGCCTACGGGGTTTAGGGAGCCGATTGAATGGGTAGGGTAAGGGTACCTTAGCGGTGGTAGGAGCAAGCCGACACCTACGATAGCAGCTAGGTACAAGTAACTACCAAGTTTGTCATGTGGGTACAGTTAGTGGGAAGGGATCAACCATTAGTAAATAGAGACTAGTAGATGTGCGGTGTAATTAAGTAATGTGGTGTAACTTAGCAAAAGTGCGGTGTAACGAAATACATGTTGGTTGAGTTGGATAGTCCTTTGGGTGCTTGTCTGATGTTGACTTCGGTATTCGGGGTTAGTACTTGGAGGGTTGTTCGCTTAGCCAAGGTGTAGGATTGTCTTAGTACTTAGGAACGGAATCATCTTGTCCATCCTTTTTATCTACCTTATCTATGTTACAGCCATATCATGATGCCTATTTATGTCTTGATCATTTACCTTACCTATTATTTGTTAAAATTACTGGACTCGCCAGACTTTATGTCAGACCCGTTTTGTTTCCACCTCTTTTCTTTCCTTTCCCCCCTCAGGTTTACAAGGAGGGAATACTACAGCTTAGTGCCGATTTCTTTCAGTTGCTGGAAGAGAGTAGATGTATCGCTTTGGACTCTCTCATCTTTATGGCTTTGCTTATGCTTGGTGGGGATTTATGCATTTATGTTATTTAAGTATTTGCTTCTTTATGTACTTTGAAGTTTTTGGAAAAGACAATTGATCCTATTGTAATGGTTTTTGGAGACTACTTATGTAAGCTTGTTTTAAAGTTATGATGCTTTGAAATAAGTTTTATCTTCCGCTGTGTTTCATTTATTTATTCTTGTAATTTATCTGTTCTACACTACTATAACGCTTCATGACATTAATGCATTCCCTTTGTGAGTGACATTAATGACCATGGGGTGTTACATGTGGTATCAGAGCTATGGTTACAGGAACAGATAAAAAGTTTTGAAAAGTGTTTTCAAAAGTATTATTTTCATAGAAAGTATTTTCAAAAACTTGTTTTATAGAAGCTATTTTCAAGGAAAGTTTACTTTAAAGAGCATAATCTCCGCAAGTTCTACATCTCTCTTTCGCTTCCCTTGTTTTGAAACTCTTTCTTTTTCTTTTTAGCATGTCTGGAGCATCTGAGATACCAGAGGGTGTTCATGTACCTGGTTGGTTTCGTCAATATCTCGAGGCTAGGGCCGCTGCCGCGGGTCCGGCCGACGTTCCTCCTCCTCCTCCCCCAACTCCAGTAATTTCTTCGTGTGGAGATGCTTTCTCCAAGATATTTAAAGACTTTCGTTCGATGGGTGGAAAACCTTTTAGTGGGTCTGAAACGTTCGTTGAAGCTAGAAATTGGTTGAAAGAAGTAGAGGATCTGTTTGGCATTTTCGATTTGGACGATTGTAAGAAGGTCCAATTGCTGCTTGGTTGATGAAGGACGAAGCTTCGTTTTGGTGGGAGGTTACTAATGGAGAGCGTGCTGTAGAGACGTGGGCAGATTTTAGGGGAAGGTTTGAGTTGAAATTCCTTTCTCAAGCTGAGGAGAGTATGTACATGGAGTGGTTCTTGACATTGAAGCAGAAAAACTTGACCGTGAAGGAGTATGTGACCGAATTTAATAAGTTGGCGAGATTTGGGCTAGAGTTAGTGAATACGCATCACAAGAAGGCATTGAGGTTTGCAAAGGGCCTAAATGAACCGCTTCACAGTTTGGCTATGTCCCACATTCCAATGGGGGCTACGTATGAAAAGCTTGTTGATATGGCATACATGCATGAAGAAGAGAAGGGTGTAAGTACTTTTAGGCCGCAAGATAAGAAGGAGGATCCAAAGAAAGCCCAACAACAAAAGAAAGGTGGTAAAGAAAAGAGGAAATGTCAAAACTATGGGATACCCGGCCATTTGAAGAAAGACTGTAGGAAGAAGAAGAAGTTCGCTTGTTATCATTGTGGTGATCCAGGTCATGCTATCAAGGACTGTCCTAAGAAGCAAGGGCAGAGGACAGGTTCTACTTCGGGAGGGCAAGTTCATGCTCTCATGGCTCCGGGGCAGGAAGAAGGTAGAAAAATTTCTGTCGAAAGATTGATTTTCTTGTTTGATCATCCTGTCCGTACTTTATTCGATTCTGGCGCATCACATTCGTTTATCTCTACATCATTAGTTTAAATACTAGTCTCGTTGTGGATCCCATTATAGTCTCAAATCCTATTGGTGGGTCGGCTCATTTATCCATGGTTTGTAGGGATTTGAGATTGTCTATCTTAGGCGTTGGTTTTGAATGTAATGCTTTTGTGCTTGGTTTCATGGGCTATGGGTTGATTCTAGGGATGGATTGGCTAGAAAGACATGGTGCCATCCTAGATTGTGAACGAAGGGTAGTAAAATTGTTGACTCGTAATGGAAAGACCCTTGATATTTCATGTGACCCTAGAGGATCGGCGATGCTTAGTTATCTTGAGTCACTTGACGCATCCAATGATGATTTACATTCTGTTCGTATAGTCCGTGAATATGTTGATGTCTTCGATGAGGTGTGGGGTCTACCCCCAAAAAGGTGAGATAGACTTTCGTATTTATCTTGTAGACAATGCAAAACCCATATCTCTGCCAGTACGCCACATGGCTCCTCGTGAGAGGAGGGAACCCAATAAGCAAGCAAGGGAGTTGCTTGAGAAGAGGTTCATAAGACGTAGTATATCAGAGTGGGGTGCTCCAGTAGTATTTGCCACAAAGGCGGATGGGTCCCTTAGACTTTGTGTGGACTATAGAGAACTTAATAAGCTTACTAAGAAGAATAGGCACCCACTACCGAGGATTAGCGATCTCTTCGATCAGTTAGTTGGCGCCTTAGTGTTTTCGCAGTTGGACTTAGCCACTGGTTTCCATCAATTGAGAGTGGCTGAGGATAGCATAGACAAGACTGCCTTTAGGACTTCGGACGTTTTCTATGAGTGGCTTGTGATGCCCTTCGGTTTGACAAACGCCCCCGCATACTTTGTTGACTTGATGAGTAGGGTGTTTAGGGAGTATCTTAATAAATTCGTGGTGGTCTTGGTGAATGACATCTTGATCTTTTCTAAGTGCGAGGAAGAACATGCCCTACATCTTAGGGAAGTGTTGGAGACCCTTCGAGCGCATAACCTTAAAGCTAAATTTTTCAAATGTCACTTTTGGAGGAAGGAAGTGCGATTCTTAGGGCACGTGGTTTCCAAAGAAGGGATAGCTGTGGATCCCGCAAAGGTGGTGGCCATCCAAGATTGGAAGGTCCCTAAAAATGCTACCGGGGTGAGGAGTTTCTTGGGGTTGGCTGGCTACTATAGGAAGTTTATCAAGGACTTCGCAAAGATATCAGCCCCATTGACACGCTTGACGAAGAAGAACCTAGTTTTCACGTGGGACGTAGATTGTGATGATGCGTTCCAACGTTTAAAGAGAGCTTTGACAACAACCCCAGTCTTAGTGTTGCCAGATGGGAGTAAGCCATTTACCGTTTATACCGATGCTTGTGGGACAGGACTAGGCACAGTCTTAATGCAAGAGGGGAGGGTAATAGCCTATGGAGGAAGGCAGTTGAGAGTGCATGAGAGAAATTACCCTACACATGACCTAGAGTTGGCTGCTATTGTTTTCGTGCTTAAGTCTTGGCGCCATTATCTTCTTGGCGAGAAATTCGAATTGTTCACAGACCACAAATCACTAAAATACTTGTTCTCTCAGAAGGACTTGAACTTAAGGCAGCAAAGGTGGACGGAATTCTTAGCATCCTACGATTTCAAGATAGCATATACCCCTGGCAAGGGTAACGTGGTGGCAGATGCCTTAAGTAGGAAAAGGTTATCCTTGAGTCCGTTGTTTGTTGAGTGACGAAGCTTAGAGTTCATCTCTATGTTTGACTTTGGATCTTCCATTGATTTTGTACCTGGTTTGCTAGCATCCATAGAGGTCAGACCTATGCTTTTGGGACGGATTGGTGAGGCACAGCGAGATGACTCACAGTTGGTTGAGTTAGTAGAGAAGCTCATAAGGGGGGAGTCATCGAGCCATCTCAGTAGGTATACCCTAGATGATAAGGGTTGGTTACGTAGGGACGGTAGACTTTGTGTACCACGAGATGAGAACTTGAGGAAAACCATTCTTGATGATGCACATCGTTCGAAGATGACCATTCATCCCGACGGGGACAAGATGTACATGGACATGAGATGAGTTTACTTTTGGGCCGGTATGAAGAGGGATGTGGCCGAGTTTGTCGCTAGATGCTTGGTGTGCCAACAAGTAAAAGCAGAGCAAAAGAAGCCCAGTGGGTTGCTTCACCCATTGGAGGTCCCACAATGGAAGTGGGAGAATGTCTCGATGGACTTTGTTGATGGGTTACCAAGATCAAGGAAGGGTAATACGGGGATTTGGGTCGTGGTAGACAGACTTACTAAGAGCGCCCATTTCATTCCCGTGAAGAGTAAGAGGACTGCTCCATGGTTAGCCTCCGTATACATTCGAGAGATAGTTCGTTTGCACGGTGTTCCTTCTAGCATAGTGAGCGATAGCGATCCTATCTTTATTAGCGAGTTTTGGAAGAGCTTGCTTAGAGAGGTGGAAATAGAGCGTGATGCGACGATTCGACGAGTTCCTACATGCATTCTTGGGTCGGAGATTAAGAAGTTGAGGAATCGAGAGGTCAAGCTAGTCAAAGTGCAATGGAGAGATGATGAGAGCGAAGCTACTTGGGAGACGGAAGAGAAGATGTGTTCATTGTACCCTTTTCTTTTCGAGGGTATGTCTTTTAATTTCTTCTTTATCGCTTAGCTTGTACTTGTTCTATCCTTAGTATGTCCTCTCACTAGTATCTTTGACCTTTAGATATGGTAGTCCTATGGTTGAAACATGTGTTTGAGACATGTTATGTATGGTGGATGCATGTGGATGCAAGTGTTTGCTAGTGGTTGCTCGTGGATGCATATACACACACTTTAGGCACTAGATCGTCTCAGTCACATTCATATTGCATATTGCATATAAATGGATGTATTTAGTAAAATGAATGTACGTTGAATGTGTGTATCATATGGATGTTGCATTTAAATGAATGGTTGTGCACACATGTAGTAATGATATGTATAGGGTTCTTTACATACATGATGGATACATAGCACTATCATTATTTGCATTAAAGAGGTCGACTGAATCAGTGGACCACCTGATTTTGCATTAGTATACGGACATATACACACACTATGCATATGTACATGAAAAGCATTAGAAATCTTTTAAGGAACATGGTTTCTAGTGGTTGATGGTTGAGTAGATGGATGATTGGATGGTAGGATACGTTCTTCGTGACTTAGAGATTTCGAGGACGAAATCCTTTGAGTAGGGGAGAATGTAACACCTCGTATTTTCTGAGAATATTAAAATAAAAAATTAAAGAATAATTTATTTGAAAAAGAGGAATGATAAAAGAATGATGTTTATCATTGTTCTAAGGTTTGTAAGCAAAAGACTTAGTAGCTCATTTGGTTAGAATATGTGACTTGCATACAAGAGGTACAGAGTTCGATCCCCGCCAGCGCCAAATTTTTGTTTTAGGGGAATGGCTAAAAAGTGGCTTAGTGTGAACGTAGTTCAAAAAGTGGTTTAGTGTGAAAGTGGTTAATTATGAAGAAGTTATTAATCCATGAAGTTTGTATGCATATGAGAGAAATATATATAGATATATATAAAAAATAAATAAATAAATATTCAAAAAAAGTTCAAAACAGCGAATGGGAGGGGGAATAGCCGAACCGCACCATTTTTGGAGTCGACCCAAGCCCCGCTGGGTCGACTAGAGGTCAATCCAGGGTGTTTGGCTGCCAACCCGTGGCCCGATTCGCCCTAAGAGCTGATATGGCATCTGAGTGGTCCAGATCAGTTTTAAGGTTAATCCTAAGGCCTAAATAACTTCCCACACCTATATATACACCCTAAAACCTAACCCAAATTCATAAATATTATCTATGACACCATTATGCTGTCAAATTCTCTCTTAAACCCTAGCCGCCGCCTCTAAATCAAATCTCAAGTGTTAAACTTCAACTCAAATTAAAGATTAGAGCTTCTACAACAATTCAAGAAGATAAATCATCAACACAGCAACGTTTCTACACCAATTTCAGTGCATAATTCTATTCTTTAACCACGAAAGGTGAGTACGGTGATTTTCACAATATAATGGGATTAAAAGTAACATGATGAAGTTGTAAAGAGGATTCATATGTATGTATGTAATTTAAATCTCATCCAAGTCTTCACCTTTTTGATTCATGTCATCATATGCCAATGTTTCTATGTAAAGTTCATACCTTTATCAGTTTATTCATGTTGAATCTGTCATTATGCCTCTATGCCAGTTTACATGCCCCTTTATTTCATGATGTTGTGTTAATTCCAATTTTCTGTGATTTGATTCTCTCTTCTTATCCCTATTCCTTTTATTTTTGGATCTAGGCTACCTTCAAGCCTATGTTAAAAATGCGCGTGAATGAAAATATGTGGGAACGATGGGAATATGTGAAATATGGGAAACTGGATATTATTGGATATTTCGGATAATTGGATAATATGTGAAATTGGCATATTTTGGTACGAATTACATGGAATTGATGAAATTGCCTATAATTGTAAATTTGTAATTGAGGCTAATTAATATGTAATTGGTGACAATTTGGAATAGGCAATATTATAAACATGATTATATGTTTAATTGGATATGCATGACATGAAAATTGGGTATGGGTGAAATACGATTATTAATAAACCTTTGACACGAGGCTAGGCGCAATTGTGGCGTTAGACTGCTCGGAACCGCCCGGCAAATCCAACTGCCACAATTGGATGTTTAATGTGTGAGGTCAAAGGAATGAATTGTAGGCGCAACGGTTAATGACACGAGGTTAGACCCGGTTTGTGGCGTAAGACTGCCCGGAACCGCCCGACAAATCCAGCAGCCACAAAGCGTTCGGTCTAATGTGGGAGGTCATGCACCGTTCGTCATAAGGATTGAATTAAGGAATACTAACCATAATAAGACATGGGTATGGTTAGAGGGTTAAGTGGGGTGACATGTAAATATGGACTTAACCGGAATAAGATAAGACATGTAAATTATGACATGTAAGTATGGACTTAACCATAGCATGTGTAAGACATGAACATTTAAATTAAAATGGTTAAGTGGGAGAAAAACCTAGTGGGAACCAAGCATAGGTGGGAGGCTTGTGTCGGATGGGGGACCCGTTTCAACCAATAACCCGTTTGAGTATCTAATTGGGCTCGGTACTAGGCCGGGGTTGGGGAACGCTTACTGGACTTGAATGTAAGAGGTCAAAACGTGAATAGCGGTGGCAACGCGAGTCCAACGGGTTCATATGCGTGCATGGGTCCGGGCTGGTAGGTAAGACGTTGTTGCATCATGTAGGTATGGCCGTGCATTTTATGTTGGTATCGGGGTTGCCACTTTGGGGAGTGATACACCCCACTGTGGGGCCGGCACGGGTGCCTACGGGGTTTAGGGAGCCGATCGAATGGGTAGGGTAAGGGTACCTTAGTGGTGGTAAGAGCAAGCCGGCACCTACGATAGCAGCTAGGTACAAGTAACTACCAAGTTTGTCATGTGGGTACAGTTAGTAGGAAGGGATCAACCTTTAGTAAATAGAGACTAGTAGATGTGCGGTGTAATTAAGTAATGTGGTGTAACTTAGTAAAAGTGCGGTGTAACGAAATACATGTTGGTTGAGTTGGATAGTCCTTTGGGTGCTAGTCTGATGTTGACTCGGTCTTCGGGGTTAGTACTTGGAAGGTTGTTCGCTTAGCCAAGGTGTAGGAATGTCTTAGTACTTAGGAACGGAATCATCTTGTCCATCCTTTTTATCTACCTTATCTATGTTACAGCCATATCATGATGCCTATTTATGTCTTGATCATTTACCTTACCTATTATTTGTTAAAATTACTGGACTCGCCAGACTTTATGTCTGACCCGTTTTGTTTCCACCTCTTTTCTTTCCTCCCCTCCCCCTCGGGTTTGCAAGGAGGCAATACTACAGCTTAGTGCCGATTTCTTTCAGTTGCTTGAAGAGAGTAGATGTATCGCTTTGGACTCTCTCATCTTTATGGCTTTGCTTATGCTCAGTGGGGATTTATGCATTTATGTTATTTAAGTATTTGCTTCTTTATGTACTTTGAAGTTTTTGGAAAAGACAATTGATCTTGTTATAATGGTTTTTGGAGACTACTTATGTAAGCTTGTTTTAAAGTTATGATGCTTTGAAATAAGTTTTATCTTCCGCTGTGTTTCATTTATTTATTCTTGTAATTTATCTGTTCTACACTACTATAACGCTTCATGACATTAATGCATTCCCTTTGTGAGTGACATTAATGACCATGGGGTGTTACAGTTTCCTTTGCTCAGACTTGACTTGCTGACAAATCAAACATCGAGAAAGAAATTCTGCTACATCTTTCTTTATTCCAACCCAAAATAAAACCCTCTTCATATCCTTATACATCTTATGTAACGACCCGAGCTTTCACGATCCTGGTTATCGATATAAACTCAATATCGACTATCCAAGCATCGGAAATACCGGATAGTTAATGATAGAAGTTATAGGGTAAGGATAGATAAGATAGAAAATTAGAATAGAAGAAGAAGAATGTACAATATCAGAGTAAACATGAATCTCACAGTGGAATGAAAAAATATACTATACAACATAATTTGGAAATACAAATCTGTTATTTGAGTATAACACTTACATCACAACGGAAATAAATAATAGCTATATATTCTTGAAGCCTCCTACTCCAGATCTCCAAGTATATCTATAAAAAACTGACTACTTGACTGCCCGTACAAATTGGGCACCCAAGAGTTTAGGGAAAACAAAACAAAATAAACTCTGGGTCAGTCATGGGACTAGTGTGAGTAAACACTTTAAAACAATTTGGGAAAATAAGCGATATCTCATAAGACCACGCCATATAAAACGGAACGAGTTTTTCCCTTATGAGAATCCAAAACACTTGATTTAACATTCAAGATCCATTTGCAAGAAATGATAATCTTTATATCAAAACTATTTTTGATATTATAATTGTGTCTATAAACCACAATATAATAATCATCTAGCGGAACGCTTTCATCTCATGTTCCATATACAATATATAATCAAAAACCGTGGGCACTTATTGGGTAATGGATTCCAACTAGCAAGGTATGGGACCACCTTCCGACAGTGTATCTCTAGAGAGGAATACACCAGGTTCAACACCTAGGCTAAACATGACCGGTCACTCATTTCGCTTGAATGTACCGAATGTATTATCACCAACGGTTGGGATCAACAACCGTTTCCCAAAAGGGACAGCATCGAAATAGATTATAGAAGTAAAATGGAATTTCTCTAGATTAGGTGATATTACACCCTAATTGGCAGCTAACCACTTAGCCATGCGACCTACCCGGTTTTATACCATTTCTCGGTTGTGAGGCTAGAGGCCATAACGTATCCTTTTACAAACCACGCCTTTCTTCACTTTGAATGTCACATTGTCATACCCGCCAAATTACAAATTGATTTCTCCAAACATAGCACGGGTAAACAGCTAAGAGAAACGAATTCCTCCGCCACCAAACGTAAATACATTTGAAGAGATCAACTTACGCGATCTATTAAATATAATCTGTCAGACATTCTTCCGTACAGGTTGTCCTAGGACTGGACAAATCGAAGGCACTATTCTGTAAATCCATGTTAGGCAATTTCTACCTAGGATTTACTGAAAAACCCTTGCATAACTCCATCTTCAATTATCTTCATCATATTTGATTTGCAACGCTGATGCCATACGGAGTGGTTTTCAGATAATATATCTGATCCCGGTCTCCCCGTACTGACAACGGAAATGGTCAAAATCTTTGATAGTCGATGATTTAACTATCATAGGAAAACACGTATACAAACAACGATCGTATTCCTAAATGGAAATCTTACCGATCAATCATCATTCCATTTCCCAATTTCCAATTTACCGTTTACATATATTCATAAATTCCTTATTTTCTAAAATTAGAAAATATACGTTATTAACTTTGGAAAACATTTCCATTTTTGATTCACGCATCAATATCTTCCCACCTCTATCAGTCTCTAACTGTAAACTAGTAAGAGAACAACTTCCCAAGTATAAACCACGAACGCCGAAACCAACATCAGATCGATACCCAGAATGCCATTCAACTCAACTAATTTCCAGCCAGTTTCTAATTTCAGTAATTCCATTTAAATTCCTAAT
The DNA here is from genome assembly GCA_030737875.1 of Allium sativum. NCBI lineage: Eukaryota > Viridiplantae > Streptophyta > Magnoliopsida > Asparagales > Amaryllidaceae > Allium > Allium sativum. Next base: position 932,469,117 of record CM060912.1, on the reverse strand, counting down.
TCAAACCCCAAATTCCTTTATAATATTTTATTTGCAAAATATTTACTTTAATCTATTTTTCACATAGAATGTGAATAATATTTCTTCTTTGCAATCAAAACAGTTTGATTTCGTATTTAAAAACAATATCCTAAATTCAATTTATATTTATACTTCTAATTATAGAATTATTCATATAAAATCTCATTTTATTCTTCTAACACTTATAATCCCATTTATAATCGCCTTTATAAATGCTGCTCAAATTCCATTTAAAATATCGGTGTTAAAACCGATTCCTATTTCTCTGTATAAATCCAGTCTTATATATTCCGTTTATCAAATGATAAATATTTTAGTTAATTTATAAATCATTATTTATAAATTAATCTTCTCCATCTATTTGTTAAAACAGATTTCTATTTAATATCCACTTTAAACAATCTTCTCATAATTCTTTGGTATCTCGTCAAATATTCCTTTTATAATTCTATTTACTTTCTAAATAAATATTCCTTTTATACTTCTATTTATTTTCTATATAAATAATCCTTTTATACTTCTATTTATTTTCTATATAAATAATCCTTTTATAAAATTCTTTGATTTTATAAATATTCCTTTTATAATTCTATTTATTTTATATATAAATATTTCATTTTCGATATTCACTTTAAAATTTTCCTTTTTACATTCCAATATTTCATATGGTATTTAAAATACCAAATAACATGACCAATGTCATCATAATCAATCACAGATTATATATCACATCATATATCACAATATATGAAAACAAACAGTATTATAATATTGAGGAATCCAGTTGGATCCCTCCAACCTGCTTCCTTGCACCCACAGATGTTAAAAAATATAATTAACATCAATTTCATTTCAACATGAAATATTCTGCTAAACAGAATCAATATTTAATTAACGCTATATATATAACTAGATCTATAATTATAACCAATTACTTAGAAGTTCAACTAGATAGTCAACACACAGCAATCAACCAACATTTATCAATTCTAAAAATATGTTATAAAAACATAAACTGATAAGATTTAGTGAGATTTACTCACATTGGTCGGTTATCGTTAAATAATGATAGGCGATCGTCGATTTGATTCAGATCAGACAATTAATTTTGCTATAAATTGTAACGAGCTCCAATTCACTCCCAGTCAGTTCCACTTTGTAGCCGTCGCTCATACGATCCCAACGGATCCTGTTTTGTCCAAATTGGATAACGTATGATAAAGTTATACATTTTTAAAGGATCGGTATATATTTATTTCTATACAAACATCATTAACATTAATTAAATAATTATTAATCACCTTAATTATTTTTAACGCTCAACATGTCAGCTAAAGCCTTTCTTCCTACTCCTCATTGTGCCTTCTTCATCCTGAATCCACACACCTGCTACCTGTTCAAACCAAAAATGTCGTGCTTTTAGTTCATCACCTCAACTCCATTTCTCAACCGAAAACAATTCTGACTACACCGTCGTTCTTCTCTACGCTTGCTCTCTCATCCCATACCCATAACAACTAATTTGAACTCATGAAATAATTCGCGTCCTCCCCATATCCTTGTGAACTCCAGCTTGCCATTTCCGTGTTCTTTCTTCATCTCCAACTCAGTGCTTCCTTCACCGTTTCTTAAACCAATTCCACCAATGTCAACCTCTTCTCTCCCTCTTCAACCCCATCACAAACTCACAGCACTCGAGTCCACCTTTCTAGTTGCGTCCAGGCGAGCTCGACACCGTGACAGGAAATATCGCGATAGTTTTTCAACATCGAGTTGTCAAAAAAATCACACACGAGTGTTGAATCCTTCAACAAACCCAACAGAAATCATCAAATCGAAAACCAAGCATCAAAATTCCCTATAATCAGTGAACCCTTATTCACCATATACAACAACAGGCAACGAAAGAAGGATCAAGCTATACAAAATCAATACCAGTTGAGAGAGTGGACTATAGGGATTTCGAATATATATTAGAGGATTTATAGAATTTGTTTTGGTTTCCATAGATTTTCCAAAGCTTAAGTTATCATGTTGGAGGAATTTTGTGGCGGCCGTTAAAGGATTGACCAAAGAAAGAAAATGGAATAGGTTTTAGAAGGATGGTATTGTATTTATAGGATATGATAATAATATTTTAATTGATTATTTTATTAATTTATAACTAATCGTTACTTCTGTTTATCGTTTAAAAATTCATATGATCACATAACGTATCCAAATTCGACAAAAATGGGCATATAGCTACAGTTCGACATTACGGACCCAACGAAGCTAGTTTCGTCGAATTCCGAGTCTGTTTGCTCACACAGTGTAATTTTAAAGTCAAATTATCGACTGTTTTTAACATTAAAAATACGTACGGCCACACACTAACCCCAAAAATCATGGAAATTGAAATCTAACATTAATTTAATATTCCGGATCCAACAAAATTAGTTTCATTGAAAACGGAGGTCGTTTACAAAACTGGCTATTTTTAAAGCTCTAAATAAACCCATTTAAATATTAATATATTTAAAAATAAATAAATTTAATATTTATAAATAAATATTATCGTATATATTCATACTAGAATATCATACAGCTCCAAAATATTCCCATCTGAATATATAACTTGATATTTCAAATCCAGTGTTAAATCAGTATTAAATTTATATTAAAAATCCATTTATAATATTAATAAATCGTTATAAATCATAAAGGAATTCCATAGCGACTTTTCAAAAATTTGATTTGGATATAACTCTCCATCTACACGACGAAACCCTGATTTTTCTCTTCCATTTGAAAAATATACTTCACCAGCTCCGAACGTTTCTTGTTTCATAGAAATCCGACTTAAAACGGATTCCGTATATTCATTTAAAGTTCAAATCGCCAAATACGAACTACCGCGCCATTTCGGGCTCGATTATAATTATAATATAATTTATACGTTCAAACTGATATTTATAAATAAATTCGTTAATATAATTCAACTATATACTGAATTATATATTATAAATGATCAATTCACACAATATTGTGAATTTTGTTATTTCTGAAATAATCGGAAATAAAAATATTATTCTATTAATTATATTAATTAAATATTCAATACTATTTAATTCTGGTCATTTTAAATTACCAAACCATCATTTAAATAATTAAATAAATTATTTATTATCCGTTAAAAATACAGGTTGTTACATCTTATCACCACCAAGATGAATAGTCATCTTAGAATGATGGGCTTCCTCAAGGACTGTCTTGAACAAACTCCCAACTCGGGGAACACAAAGCCTTCCATCTCCTCGCAACCACCCTCTATCATCTGTGGAATGTCTACTGAGGTGACTAGAAGTCTCCCCTTTACTAAGCCTATCCAAGATATCTGCTAGCTTTGGGTCCTCTCGCTGCGAAGTCCCTATCTGGTCCAACAAAGCAGATCGCACCTTTAATGATGCCAATAAACTAGATGTAAACTCGGTGGAGGGTCTAAAATCAGAAGTCGATATAAACTCCAAGGTTTTCCTCTCCACAAACAAAGGACTAAATGTCATCCTTTGCCTACTCAATGCGTCTGCCACTACATTACCCTTGCCAGGGGTATAGGCAATCTCAAAGTCATAGGACGTTAGGAAATCCATCTGTCATTGTTGCCTTAAATTAAGAACCTTCTACGAGAACAAGTACTTGAAAGATTTATGATCAGTGTACAACTCGAACCTCTCTCCTAGATAATGGCGCCAAGTCTTAAGCGCGAATACTATGGCAGCCAACTCTAGGTCATAGGTAGGGTAGCTCTTCTCATGAACTCTTAGCTGTCTACCTCAATAATATACTACCCTTCCCTCTTGCATTAGAACCGCACCAATCCCTGTACCACATGCATCAATGTATACTGTGAAAACTTTGTTCCCATCAGGCAAAGTCAAGACTGGGGCTATTGTCAGAGCCCTCTTCAATCGCTAGAAAGCATCCTCACAGTTCATATCCCAAGAAAATTTCAGATTCTTCTTTGTCATTCTGGTGAGTGGGGTCAATATATATCTTTTCAAAATCCTTAATGAATTTCCTATAATAGTCCTCTAAGCCAAGAAAGCTCCTCACCTCCATTGCATTCTTTGGAATTTTCCTGCAACTACCTTCACTGGATCTACTGTTATCCCATCTTTAAAGACCACATGCCTTTGAAATCTCACTTCCTTTCTCCAAAAATGACGTTTGGAGAATTTCGCTTTTAGCTGGTGCGCACAGAGAGTTTTCATAACCTCCCTTAAATGTAAGGCATGCTCTTCCTTGTTCTTTGAGAAAATCAAGTTGTCATCAACAAAAACCACAACGAACTTATTTAGGAACTCCCGAAACACCTTACTCATCAGATCAACAAAATAGTTGGGTGCATTCGTCAACCCAAAAGGCATGACGAGCCACTCGAAGAATTCGTCTGGAGTTCTAAAAGCGGTCTTGTCCATACTGTCCTTGGCCAACCTCAGTTGATGAAATCCAGTGGCCAAGTCTAAATAAGAGAAAATAGATGCACCAAAAAGGTGGTCAAACAGATCATCTACCCTCGGAAGTGGGTGCCTATTTTTCTTAGTGAGGTTATTCAACTCTTTATAATCCACACGTAAGCGAAGCGAACCATTTGCCTTAGTGGCGAATACTACTGGAACACCCCATTCAGAAATGCTTCGCCTAATAAATCCTTTCTCAAGTAGCTCCCCCACTTTCTTGCTGAGCTCCCTCCTTTCTCTTGGAGCCATATGTAACATACGCAGTGCAATTGGCTTTGCATTGTCCACTAAGTATATACGGAAATCAATTTCGTGCCTCGGAGGTAAGCCCCAAACCTCCTTAAAAACATGAGGATGCTCATAGACAACTGGTACAGATCATAGATTATCGATAGATGCATCAAGCGATTCTAGGAAACTGAGCATGACAGACCCTTTAGGGTCATAAAAAATCTCGAGGGTCCTCCCATGGCAAGTCAAAAGTCTAACGACCCTCCTGTCACAATCCAGAATGGCACCATACATGGCTAGTCAATCCATCCCTAGAATCATTCCATAGCCCATGAAACTAAGCACATATGTGTCACACTCAAACTCGACGCCTAACACAGACATCCTCAAACCCAGACAAATCATATACAGATGAGCCGTACCCCCAATGGGGTTTGATACAACAACGAGATTATTGGAAAGAGAAATCAAACCTTCAACAAAAACTTTCCTACCTCTATCCAGTTACTGGCCACAAAAGCATGCACCTGCCCTCCAGTAGATCCTGCCCCTTGGCCTTGTCCTTGCTTCTTCAGGCACTCCCAAGAATAGTGTCCGACCTCTCCATAATGGAAACAACCATTCTTATTTCTTTTGCAGTCTCTGACCAAATGACCCCCGCGCCCGCAATTATGACATTTCCTCTTATCTCTAGCTTTGTCGTTCTTTCCGCCCTTCTTCAGATGTTGTTCTTTCTTGGGCCACACTTTCTTGTTCTATGTTTCATCAACCTTAGCCTCTTTCTTTCCACCTTTATCTTCGTGCATTAATGCCATATCAATGAGTTTCTCAAAAGTTACCTCCATCGGAATATGTGACGATAGACAACCCATGAAGGGGTTCATTCAATCCTCTAGCAAACCTCAAAGCTTTCTTTTAAAACCTTCTTGAAAACAATTTTCAAAATCTTTTATCAGATCTGGTAACCTGTAGCTCTGATACTAAATGTGACACCTCACGTCCGTTAATGTCACTCTTTATCAGAATGCATTAAGTTACGTGAAGCGTTTTAGGTAAACAAAAACAAAAACATTACAAGACAGATATAAAATAACAATGGAATTGAAACTTTATTAAATAGAAAAGCTTCGTGGCCCGAACTCAATTACATAATAAGTCTGAAATACTAAAAACTCATTACATCAACATAAAACTTCTATCTTGTACCAAAATCATCATCATAGTACAATAATACATAAAAAAGCATAATCCCCAAAATATAGCCATAGTAGAGAAGATAGGAAGTCAAGTAGTACACCTAAGCAGCTCCAAACAGAATGAAAGAAGAATCCTAACCAAGCATGAGTATTCCCACCCTGAGAACCTGGGGGGAAACGGAAGAGAGAGAAAAGGAAACAAAATGGGTCAGACATAAAGTATGGCGAGTCAAGTTACTTTTAGCTTATAAATAAGTAGAAGCATCATGACAGACATATAAACTGAACGAAAGAATTAACTATATACAAGGCAGGTATGACAGGATAAGCAGAATAGACAGAACATAATATATTGCGCTTCTCGAATATTTTTCTCTACACCAATACTAGTTTAACGAGAACAAGATGATCCCAACTAGAACTAGATGGTCGACTTAGGTGTACTTATAGTAACAGGTTTTACCCCAATAAGAATAACAGGCAACCCCACAGGGATAATAGGTATTACACCCAACAAGAATAACAGGCTCCCTAACAAGCAAAACTAAATGTACTCTAATTACTACCCCAATCGATCGGCTCCCTACTTCGTAGATACCTGTGTTGGCCCCACAGTAGGATGTATCACTTCCTAAAGTGGCAACCCCGTTATTTCCAAGATGCACAGCTATATCCACTGATGTCACAGCGTCTTATTTTCCCAAGCAAGCGGGCCCATGCACAAACATGACCCCGATGGAACGCGCCGTCAGCACCCTTCACCCAAGTGACCTCTTATAATCAGATCAGTAAGCGTGCCTCGACCCCGACCTAATTCAGAGTACTCGTTTGATACCCAGATGGGTTACTAACTGAAACGAATCCCACACAATAGATGATACAGGCTTCCCTCCTAGGCTTGCATCCCCGTTACTAGGATTTTAACAGGTTATGCCTAACGGTTTAACAAGGTTGCATAACCCCCACATGTAAAACATGTTAAGTTTGTCAGGTGTGTGTATATATATATATAACCCGGCCCCACAGATTTAACAAGATTAACTTAACCCCACTTGATTCAAACAAGTTTACTTAACCCCTAATCAATTTAACAGGTTCAGGCAACCCCCTCATAGATTTAAACAGGTTAAGCATTACAGATTAACAAGTTATCCATTTATGGTTGTTAATGGACTAGACCTCTTACATTAAGTCTACTACTTGTGGATGCTGGTTATGCAGGGCGGTTCCGGGAAGACTTCTAACATAAGTCAGACTTAACCTCGTGTCTTAGCACCGTTGTACATTTATGCACTCGACCCCTCACATTAGATTAACCACTTGTAGTCGCTGGATTTGCCGGGCGGTTCCGGGCAGACTTCTACCACAAGTATAATCAAACCTCGTGTCTAAGTGCGGTTACATTTTCTAATCTTGTAGTTTTTAAGCATATTCATTCTTAGCCAATTGTTCATGTTCGTTACAAGTTATTCCCCAAAACCCCGATACAAGTTATGCCCAAAATTCCCAATACAAGTTATGCCCAAAATTCCCAATACAAGTTATGCCCAAGATTCCCAATACAAGTTACAATGCACTTTATGCCCCAATTTTTACGTTCCCCATCGTTTCCAATTTCACACATTTGCATATTTCAGCAGTATGCCTAGGCTCGAAGATAGCCTGGCTATAAAAATAAAAGGGAAGGAGAAAGGGAAGAAAACATGAATAGGTAGAATTATTAAACAGGCATATGATGATAAAACATCTCAAGATAGGCATAAAATGACAGAATTGGGCATATGAGAATTATAGATCTGGTGTACAAGTAATGGTAGGTTTGATATGATACAGATTATTAATAGGCATAGGCTTCGATCCAATTCATAAACATGTCAAGATAACTTTTAAATGTTTGTATCTAAAAATAACATAAACTCACTGTGATTGGATCTAAAAACAGAGAATTAATCGTAGATGACGTAGCAAAAATCTCTGAATTTCTATAACTTGTTGTTGAAGAAGAATAGGCTATTTTACTCTGAGTTGGGGTAGCACCTCATTGTCTCCATTGATTTAGATGAATAAAACAATGGGATTAAGGTTCTTTATATAGCCAACAACCAGTGAACCAGGACACACAGCAGGTCCAGATTCGTCCGGGGGGTCGACATGGGTGTCGACACCCCTTTGTTGGGGTCGACCCATGGGTCGACACCTTTAGGGCATGGGGTCAACCCCAACGGATCGAATTCCGATGCCTTCCCGTCTTTGGTTTTTGAATTATGGATATTCTATATATATATATATAAATGGCTTATATGTATATAAACTTCAAACCTTAATATCTTCTTTATACGATGTCCGTTTTACGCAAACTCAGAGTCTATCTTAAGCAGAATTTCGAGACGAACGCAATGGCACAGTTTGTTTTACTTAATTCTTAATATTTAATTAAGTATTCTTTAACTATCATTATAGTGTCTTTTAAAATTATTGGGTGTTACACCATTGATTCATATATGCAGATGAGACGAGGGTTAAATTAATTAATCCATAAAGGAAAAATGGTGAAATGGGGACTTGAGTTTTCCTGGAATTTTATACTAATCTGATAGCAAGTGTATATGATACATGATCTTGATCAAGTTGATTTTTCCATGCTTATTATATGATTGAAATAATGATATGCATTTGTATATGTTTTATATTTAATTATTTATTGTAAATGGGAAATAGTGTTTGCACTTGCACAATGATACCAGACATGCACACATGGAAAAGGTTGTTCAAAATAGTATTTCTATTTTATTTCACTTATGTTTTATCATTTAAATTATGAATGAAGTTGCTCATACCAAACAAATAGTCTGACCCTATTTTTTCTCATGGCATATAGGGTGTCTCATTTTATAATGAGGCAACCTCTATTGTTTTTTCAGGTAATGAAGCTGCTAAGTAATTTGGATTAGAGTTATGGCTTATTTTCATGGAAATTGGCATGCTTAGCTTAGTTAAATATAAGCTTCAGAAATGTTTGAATCTACATGAATTTCTAAGAAGTATTTTCATATCAGTTATGTAAGGAAATGTTACATATGTGGTTATTCTGACTATGGTTTTGTAGTGGTTTTGGGAAACCAATGTATTAGCTAATATCTGGATTTGAATTATATTTTCTATGGTTATTTTGCAAGCTGAAAACTAGGCAAAATATATTTAGAATTATAGAGGATTTGCTAATGTTATATATTAGTTAATCTGGAGTCACCAAACAAAGATAAGTGTGTATGTAAATGTATCTTTCCGTGTCTAGATTATTGGTGCATCTCTTTGATCGAACTTCACTTTAAAATAATGCACACCTGAATCATTTGGCTCAGCACAAACCAAATAAAATAGTCAGGCCTTCAGGATTACATATGCACTAAGAATTCAGGGATTAAACATGTATATGGCACTGTTTTAGTTTGAATCTAACTCCATTATTTTTATAAGAATGTTGTAGGGTTTAAATAAGGATTAAGCTTGCCAAAAAGTGAATGTATCATTATATATATACATAGTAGAACTGTATGAAGTTTTTCCTATAAACACCAATTCATTTTATTATTCCAGCAACACCTTTATCCGAAAAAAATTGTTAAGTAGTACAAGTTCATGAGACGTGTAATAACTATATAAATACCCTACTGGAATTTGTATGATAAATTGATCTAAGAAAGGTCAATGTAACTCTTGATTTTCATCTAGACTCTGGTTATAAGAGAGAGGGATATATATATATATATATATATATCTTCATATATATATACACACACACATTTTATGTGAACCGATATTTTTATATTGTTAAACTTTTATGATCCTGGATATTATGTTAGAGAGAAAAGGCACTGATTTTTAGCCGTATATTTATATACAGGTATGAACACCTAACTTGGCATGTAAAAAAATCATACCAAAATTTAGTAATAAATCAGGGTCATTCCAAGATTCCCATTGCCTAAGTATATTTACTGAAATTTCAAATTTAGCTTTTGGCACCAATCGCCTATTATAGTATGTTTGAACTCATTGGAGGATTTCAAATAGCATAAACTGGATCTCTCACCAATGAAGGAATATGAGTCGAGAGACTTAATTCACCATCACTTGCAATTAACCTACGAGAATGAATAGTAGGTTGTTTTCATTTGTCTTTTGATGAAGTGAAGCGACCTTAGTATTAGGTAATAAGCCCTTAACTTAGGATACATCTCTACTTGTTAACTCCTCAACATCCTTGTCTTTGGCCTTGAGTCTTTTCTCTAAATTCTCAGTTGTATCTACGAATTTATTCAATGTTATCCTTTGAGTATTATAAAGATCGAGTCATTTCTGACTCTCAAAGTTGTTAGAAAATTGAATGCTAGTGGTTTTTATGCCCTCAATGTCTTATGTTAGCCTACCTACAATTGTTTTCAGTGGGTCTGTTGTATTAATACTAATGTTGGCTAGAGTAAGAGTTCCTCTCTAATAAAATAAAGTAAGGGAAAACTATCAGGAATAAGGAATAAAATTTCTTATTCAATAAATTATATATTACAAGTCTCAATAAGTAAAAAAAATTAAGAAAAAATTCATTGAAACCAAAGAGAATACAAGGTCATATTTTTCATTCATTTGAAAGGTCAGTCATATTATATTATAAGATTGCTTTAAATTTTTAGCTACATTGAGCCATCTGTCTCTTTCCTTTCTCGATAAGTCAAACTTGAAACTAGGAGGCAAAGGTTATATCTTTTACAAATGTTTTTAAAAGATATTTCTATTTGGAGGAAGAGTATCGAAAAATGGGCTTTTCTCCTCTCCCTTTTAAAATTCATATATTAATTTTATAAAAGAGTTATCGAAATAGGTCTACTAAGAGATAACGTACTCTGCACATTATACATAAAATAGACTAATAAAGATAAAAGAAGATACTATTTATTTAACTTTTAAAATAAAAAATTATATACAAAGTCTATTCCTCGATTGGTTCGTACAAAACCTATTTCTTCAAAAATTTGGAAATAAATATATTCTTATTGTATTTGGGTTTTTTTCATAGGAGAGAGTTCCTGAAGGGGAATGGATAGAACCATGGGCATTTTCAGGCATATCCTATGTGAAGATCTTTTCCAAGCTCATCTAAATATATTATATAGCAATCTTGCATATTGGGACCCAAAAAATTAAAATCAATTATGTTACTTTATAAGATGCAACATTTCAAAGTGAGCAACCATGATGAAAAGGACAACTAGAACTGACTTAAAATTCTATAATTTCATCACAAAAAAGGCTAGTGTTACCCTATAATCCGCTTCGCTCCAAACTTGATTGGTCAAAAACTAAGGGATTCACAACTAAGATAGGTAGCTTCTACTTCGAATCAAGAAGTTTAAAGAGAGATCAAAATACAATGCTTTGAATCACTCTGCTTTGAACCATTTGCATATTGGTATCATAAGTAGAAATACATGAAGTAGTTACGATGGCTTCACATCTTCGAAGCAAAAAGTAAACCTTTGTTTCAAATCAAGGAGAATCAAAAGAGATTTAAGTAGTTAGAAATAGGGGCCATTCTTTGAAAACAAAGAAAAAGCATCTCATAAAAAATATTTTAAGTTTGAAGCAGGCTGCTTTGAAACCCAGGTAAATTCACATCAGCATTCGCTTCGCATCGAAAAATGGTTTGCATTGCAACACTATTTGAGTTTCATAAAAGTTGAGCCTCCCTTTCGAGTCATAGTACACGATGCCACTCCTTTTGAAGCCATTTCTCTAAAGCTAGTGAATATGAAGCAGATTTCCTTAAAGCCCACCCCGTATAGCCGAAGCCTTTAAAGTCATGCCTTTGAAGCAAAGGAGTCCAGAACAAAATCCATTTCAAGAATAGTATCACATGGAATTCGAGGCCCGTTAGTTCACCTAAATCATTCACCTTCTAAGCTAAAATGTTCAATTCCACCTCTATTGAAATTAGTTAAGACTTTTGACACCCATTCCTCCGAAACAGTCCTTTCCAAAGTAGAGTAAAGTCATTCCAAGCTCAATTTAAGAAGCAAAGGATTTCAAAGTTATCTAATTTTAAAGCAGAAGCTTGTTAATGATATTTTTCGTCAACACCGGAGATAGGCCTACGTAAGTGGAGCTAGTGGGAAAATGGGGTTATCTAGTTCCTACAAGCTTGAGTTAGTTCCCTTTTCCTAGATATTAAGGTCTAAAGTTCGAAAAATTAGTTACTCTTCCCTCAAAGGGGCGAGTATCACGCTTTCGCGACTTAAGAACCAACAGTTACCTTAGGATAAGGGTTCTCTAAGCATAACACAAGATAAAAAGCTAAATGGCTTGTAAGAAAAGGGTTTTGTAAGGGTTTCGAGGAAGGGTGTAAACCTGCGTAAGGAACCTTCGACATGTAGAAAGCATAAAGTACTTTGTAAAGGTAATTGTTAAGAAGCTCATAGAAATCATTCTAAGTATTAATCCACTCTTTTTTTGCTTATTGATATGGAATACATAAGTGTTTACCAAGGAAATCCCCAAACTGATTTACAAATTAGTGTTTACTCTAGAAGAGAAGATTACAAGATTGAGAAATGAGAATTCAACCTCGAAAATGAGGCCCCTAGGGTCTTATTTATAGACAAATTGGGACCCCTTTTGTCATTGGGCCAACACAAGCCTTTTTTCGGGTGCAACGACTACGTATCGGCCGCTTTTTCTTTTCGGTTCCGGTTGTTATGGCTCTCGATTCTCGGAAGGGTGGTCTTAGTCTTAAGAGTTTCTCTTTGACGTCGTTTCTTCCTTTAGTATCGATACCAAGCCTATTGGTATGGATGGCTTTAAGATAAGCTTTCGGCTTTCGGTTATAAACTCTTGGTTTTGCCTTTAGGTCTTCATGATGTTTATTTTCAGGCTTCGAATACTTATGTTTTGGGGGTCGTCACCCCTTCCAGTATCGACATTGAGCAAATCTGTGTGGATATCTCTTCTTCGCAAAAGCTTTGAATTGCTCTCAGTGAATCTCTAAAGGAGGTTCTGGCCTTTCAGAGGTATGCTTCCGGTGCATTATTTGCTGATTTCGGGAATTGCCCTTATGTGATCATCAACCTTTGCTTCTGATAGCCGGTTATCTATGGTTCTTATTATGTTTTGGATCTTTGTGCTTTTGATGCTTTCGTCTCTTTTTGTACCGACATTAAGCAAGTTAATGCCAACAGCCCTTTCTCCATTCTTGGTCTCGGGTTGTAAGCTTCTGTCCTTTCTCTTCATCTACTTCCGATTTCAGGTGACTTGCCTTCAGCAATGTACTCTTGTTAACTACCTTTCGTGCCGGAATTATCCTGTCTATACTCTTTCTTTACATCGGATCTATGGCTTCTTATTTGGTGACGATGTTGGTTGGTCGTTGTTCTGAATGCTTCCCTTATGCTTTTTGCTTTATCTTGTACTAGGATTTGCTTACGGATTGCTCTTTTATGCTCATGATGGTCCGATGCCCCTTCACCATTAGCCCATCTCAGTGTTAATTTTGTTATAACATTTGTCCCCACTTGTAAAGGCGTAATTTCTACTTTTCAAGTCAAAGTCTTTCTATTTTCTTATTGTATGATTCTAGATATACAAGATTCCCCCTTTTAGCCCTTTGGAAGGGATCAAATCCATTGATTCAATTTTAGTTGAGCAGTTGAGATTGAAGGGCACCATTAGCACAAAATACCCTTTTTTCTTCTTATTTTTTCTTTTACATGCATGTTATATCACTCAAACAAGGTCACTGTTCCTCAAGATCTTCTCGAGTTTTTCAGAATTCTAAACTCGATTTTCTGTATATATCATTTCAATTGTTAATAGAAAGTGATATCATGTTTTTATTTTGACTAGGATTTTTATGCATTTGAGGTGAGTTTAAACAACGATGATAATTTGCATAGTGATTAATGGCGGATCAGATAGGTTACCAATTTTTCCTTAAAATATTTTGAGGTTTAAAGTGCAAAATTACATGCGGAAGATTATTTTTATCAACAAGCAAGTTACTATGCTTTTGACATGGGCAAAATCAACACCACTATTGTTTACTTCTTTTGCTTCCAATTTTCCATCATCTGTATTCGTATTTTTTTTAAGCTCTCGACCCAATAGGCGTAAATTCATATGCAAAGGTATTGCCGAAAGACATGTTTCCTTTCATTTTTAGTGCCAACAAAATTTGTGAAGAATTTTAGCGAAGCATCTTGATCTCGATTTCGCCTATGCTGGATTTCAAGACTACTTAGGTTTTTGGTAAGGACATTGGGTCATTTGGTTTTGGTTGAACTATGGTTACATATTACTGAGATTCCTACTCTTTCAACACCTACCTTTCATTATATTGGGTTGGATGCCGGAGTAGTTAGTTTTGATCACTACTGAAGACCTAACTGCTTTTTAGTGTAGGTAATTTATGCACAAATTTCATCAACATTAATTCCCCTAACTAACTTGGCGTTTTAACAAGTTAAATTCCTAATACTAGTAAGTTTTATGTTGTTCATTCACTTATGTATGTTGTGCATACTTGTGTAAGAGAAGATGGCATTAATATGTATGTTACGGTACGATATCACCTAGCAGAATTGTGTTTGAGGGACAACAGGATAGTAATTCCAAGTTGGGAAAATTAGTTGTGCCTCGTCCAAAGAAGGTACTCGTAACACAACTCTCTTTTATTAATTACCAAGAAAAACTGAAGGCTATCCTTCAAAGTTTTGGTATGACTGGTGTCGATGTCATTCCTGCTTCTCCTCAAGATACCATTCAAAATCCACTAGAGGGTTACTTTGAATATACTACCATTCACATCTGGCATGGAGGTTTCTTTCCCTTTCCAGAGTTAATATTCACATTCCTGCGTCATTTGGGGGTTTCCACCATTCAGCTTTCACCAAACACATATACCCTTCTTTTATGCATGAAGATCCCAGCGCTTGAGTTAGGTCACTCTTCCCTTAACGTCGATCTTCTGGCCAAGGTGTCTGTAACGACCCTGAATTTTGGGGCCAAGTTAAAATTTATTTTAAGTGATTTTAAATGAGTTTTGATATTTAAAATAATCTATTTTAAATAATAAGGATCACAAATTTGGTTCAAATCGAAGTTAGAATGAATAAATTAATTTTAAATATAAAAAGAGCTAGAAATGGCGCGGTAGTTTGAAAAGTCAAACTTGAACTTTGACTAACCATACAGGATGCAAAATTTAACGGATTTTAGTAAAACCAAAAATATTAGAATCTATTTAAAAATATCTTTCCAATGAATCTGAAAAATTGAAATTTCACTTTAAAATTTGTAAGTTATGTCAAAATTAAAATTTAGAAAAGTCGCTATGAAATGAATATATATAATATATAAAGGTCAGAATGGCCACTTTTTACATACGAAGGAATCGAAACTCGAAACCATTTCCATTGAGTTCAGAATGACGTTTCTGCATTGAAAAACAGTAAACACTTATATATTTTGAGTTTCAGTAATTATTGTTTTCAAATTGTATTTTTAATATTAAATATATTCGCCTTGAAAATAGCCATTTTTCAAAAAGTCTCAGAATTGAACGAAACGAATTTTGTTGTGATCGTATCGGCATAAGAAAGCCAAAAATAATTTTTCCGGATTTTTCTGACTTCGTATGTGGCCCCGGCAAAATTATATTTACGTTCGAATTTAAAATAAAGGATTTATTTGAAAATAAAAGAAAACCATACGGTAACTTCAGAATTGGACCATGGGGATAGCGCCACCGCGTTCAGAAGACGTCAAAACATTAAGTTCGACAGTCGTTGAGCGCGAATCGGAGATCGTATGAGTTAACACTATTTTCTCGAATTAATTAATTAAATAAAAATAATCATTAGAAAACCCTAAATACCTATATAAATACGTTCGTATACGGGGGTATACGTCTTCTTCCTCGTTCCAGTATTATGGCCGCCGAAACCCATTACTAATCAAAACTTTGACCTCACTTTTCTCACTCGATACTCGACGGTTTTCTACAAACTATATACCGTTTCGAAGAGGAGATCGAGACCTTCGCAACCATACCATTCTCGGCCGCCACCATCGCCCGTGCCGCCCGCCCCGAGCCTGAGAAACCGCCGCCGTCGCACGCACGTGGGCCCCGCCTGGCACCACCGAACGCCACCATCTTCCCGGCGAGCAAAGCCCCCTCCTTCCTGGTCCTTTTCCAACAAACGTCGCTCAATTTCATTCAGTAAATCAAGAGAAAATCGAGATTGAAGTTTTGAACAAAACTGAGTTCTTAAGGTAATTTTAATTTCAGAAATTGTAACGCTTTTAAGCGTGGCAAAAACAGTTGTTAAAGGTCTGGTTAATTAGTAAAACATTGATCACTTATTCGTTTGAACACCGATTCTGAAAATTTCAGATCCGACATGACCGTGAGGACGAGTAGTATTTGCTGAGACCGATTGGAGCCTTCTGAAAATTAATTTGGATTTATTATATTTATCATCCAAGCAAGGTGAGAATCCTTTATTTAAAAAATTTACATTATAATAAACTATTCAGTATATGATGCGATTATAATATGATTCTGATCTGTTGTTGGTTATGATTTGGTGATGCCTTGTTATATGATTGAATGGCTAATATTAGATCCCTTGATTTCATGTTCATAGGTAAATAGAATTGACTATGTTAATGAACAAATTTGTTCAATATTTAATACAAAATTATTCATGGTATGTTCATTGGCATTTTTGCCAATGTTTAAAATAGAAAATTATTCATGGTATGTTCATTGGCATTTTTGTCAACGTTTAAAAAATAGAAAATTATTCATTGTATGTTCAATGACATTTGGTATGTATAAAATTGAATATGTCACTATATGTTTATGGACAAATTTGTGTCATTATAAAATGGGATTATACACCGTATGTTGATGGGCACTATTTTTGTTCATTAATAAAATAGAAATTGCCACAGTATGTTAATTGATAAAATTTGTCAATATTAAAATAGAAATTATTCACCGTATGTTAATGAGCAATTTTTGTTAATATAATGTTCACCGTATGAAATTAACATTTTTATTTAATGTTAATATAAAGAACGGTCACCTTATGATACTGACATTTGTGGAAAATGTTGAAAATGTTCATTGTATGATAATTAACATTTTAATATACTAAAATAGAAAATATTGAATTTGTTCATTGTATGTTAGAGTGACATTTTGTACATATTAATATAGAAAATGACTTCGTATGATAATATAACTTTTTGTTATGTTAAAATATGAAAATATGCATCGTATGAAATGAATGACATTTTTATTATGTTAAAATATGAAAATATACACCGTATGATTCAATAACATTTTTGTTAATGTTACATAGAAAATACACTGTATGTTAAATTAGCATTTTTGTCATGTTATTAATATAAAAATACACTGTATGTTAAACCAGCGTTTTGTCATGTTAAAAATATATAAATTTGCATTTTATGTAAACTAGCATTTTGGTTATGTAAAAAAAAATAGAAAATGCATTGTAAGTAAAATAACATTTTTGTTTAAATGTTAAAAATAGAAATTTCATCATATGAAATTATTCACCGTATGATTGATTGACATTATTTCTTTAATGTTAAAGATAAGATAATTTTTATCGTAGGAAGGTATCATTTTTGTTAATGTAATAAGAAGAGTGGAAATTTACATTGTACAAAAAGATTGAATTTATATTTTTAATATAAGGATTAAATTTACATGGTAAGGGAAGTTAGCATTTTGTTAATATTATATATAAAATGTGCATTGTATGAAAAATAGCATTTTGTTAATATTATATATAAAATGTGCATTGTAGGAAAAATAGCATTTTGTTAATATTAAATATAAAATGTGCATTGTATGGAAAATAGCATTTTGTTAATATTAAATATAAAATGTGCATTGTATGGAAAATGGCATTTTGTTAATATTATATAGAAAATATGCATTCTATGTAAAATAGCATTTTTGTCATATTAAAATTAGATAAATGCATTGTATGTGAATAGTATTTTTGTCATTTTTATTTAATGTTTAACATATAAGAACGCATTGTATGTGAATAGTATTTTTGTCATTTTTATTTAATGTTTAACATATAAGAGTGCATTGTATGTGAATAGTATTTTTGTCATTTTTATTTGATGTTTAACATATAAGAATGCATTGTATGTGAATGGTATTTTTGTCATTTTTATTTAATGTTATAAAAATATAAATTTGCATCGTATGATAAAATAGCATTTTGTAAAAAATGAAAATATTTACCGTATGATTGATTGATACTTATTTTGTTAAATATGAAAATGTCACCGTATGATTCATTAACATTATTTTTAATGTTATGTACTAAGAAAATGAACCGTATGAGATTAACATTCATTTGTGTTGATATTAGAATTATAGAAAATTTTCACCGTATGTTGAATGGAAATTTTTTGTTAATGTTATATAGAAAATTTCACCATATGATAATTTAACATTTTTGTCTATATTAAAAATATAGAAAATGCATTGTATGATTTATTAACATTTATTTCTAATGTTAATGGAATGGAAAATAAAAGAGAAAAACTCACTATATGGTTCATTAACATTTATTGTATGTAAATGTAACATTATTTTAAATGTTAATAAAAAGAGTATTTCTATCGTAGGAAGAGTACATTATTCTTAATGTTAAAAATAAGTAATTTACAATGCATGGGAAATCGACATTAGTTATAATGGTAATTTAAAGAGGATTAACTGTAGGAAAGAGATTACATTTTATTTATGCATTATATTATAAGAATAACACCATTGTATGATATTAACATTTTAATGTTAATGTTAAAAAGAAAATAACACTGTATGTAGTTAACATTATTTTTAATGTTAATATAAGAGAAAATTTCATCGTATGTCAAGTTAACATTTAATTTTAAAGTTAACACATAAGAATTTATACCGTATGGTATTAACATTATTTATAATGTAGATAAAAAGAGAATTTACCTCGAAGGAAACATATACATTATTTTAATGTTGAAAAAAAAAAGAAAGGAAACGTATGTAAGAATAACATTATTTATAATGTTAAATGAAAGGTAAGGAACTGTATTGAAACATTAACATTATTTATAATGTTGGTAAAAGGGAACTTACACCATAGGAAAGTGTTCATTATTCATAATGAAATTGGAAAAGAAATATATAAAGAAATGAATGGGATGGCACATTATAATTTACATTCTTAAATGAAAATTATAAAGTATAAAATAAATAATAATGAATTAAAAAGGGAAGAATTATCGTCTAATCCTAAACTACATTGTCATGTAAGTAGAAAGGTGAAAGTTAAGAGAAATGTAAGCTGCACGTAGGGACGATAAACTAAACGAATTATATATATATATATATATTTATATATATAATTAAAATATAACGAATCGAGCGCGGTAGTTCGCGTTTTGAAATCGAACTTTTAAATGATTATACCGGAAGATCCGACCGTCGGATTTTCCCAAAACTGAAACCGTTAGGACCGTCGTGGAAAAATCTTTCCAACGATATAAGCTACGCTAAAATCCAACAGTTAGATTTTGAGGAAAGTGAAAAACAAAATTGATTGAAAACAGCGCCAAGGTCGCCCTTGACTTGAAGCGTCGTTAAATAAGGAATTAATTATATTAAATAATTAAGGCAAGAATTAATCGTTATAAAATAAAATAACGATATGAAATATGTTTTTCTCAAAATATATGAATGCGAGATTATTTGGAAAGACCGGGTTAATCCCATTCCAAATGATCGTACGATTTCAAGAATTCAAGTATGAAGACGGCGTATGAAGACCGTAAATCTCCCCTCGAATGGACAACGATCAAGACTCTGAATTGGTTTGATCCCAATTCAAGGGTCGGGATAATTGCCCAAACGTACGTGTTGATTTCACGGGTTTGACCCTAGTTCAGACCTAGAGCATGGGTATAAATGGATAGTGTGTCTGACATCGTACCCCACAAAATATTATGTTGTTGATATTCAGTTAATATATAAACGATTGGTGGCAGAGAATTTATTCTCTACTTAACACCCGTTTATATAGTGACGGAAGATCAATAGTACGGTATGGAGTGACGGTGTGGCATACTAAGATGCAATGATCAGGGTTTCTTGTTGAAAAGCAGAACCTTGTGGTATGAAGAACATGACTTCACGAGCCTCACAAACCGGTAGAGTCTAAAAAGGGGGAAGGGAACGCAGGGAAAGTAGCACGTTTCTTTCTAGTTAGTAGTCATTTTACTTTTGGAGGATGATGAAATGAGGCGCCTCGGATAGGTCCTATAGGACCGGGGAACGTGTGCTTAGGAATTGCCAATCCTCTAAGCTGTATGTGAGGACCAGCCCTGCAGGATCCAAGGGTAAACTGCGGGTAATCCTGAGACGTTAACTAGAGCGTCTCGAATCGGTAAGGAGTCCTCCCTAGCCTGGACTCATGATGGAAACCCAAATTTCCAATACGACCCCGACGGATTTGATTGTATTACTAGTATTGGAGGCATAATATATGGTACCTATGCTTCCTAGGATTGATACTTATAATTTGAATTGTTTTGAAACCATATACACTAATAATAGTATTAGTTACGTATTTGGCGTATTTAGCATGTTTAACCACCATAAGGTAAAACTCTATCCTCTTGGTGTGCGTTGCATTGTGTGATGGGACCTGAGTCTTATGGTGGTTCCATTTTTCAAAAGACATTGCGTTTTGTTACGTTTTACTTATCTGTATTGACACTATAGTTATGCACGGCAATCCATTGGTACAACTCGTTCCGCGTTAGCGGCGTGGTCTTTGGATTTGCCTTATTAGTATAAGTTATTTAAGAATTCTCATACCAGTCCCACGACTGACCCATAGTTTGTTTCACCTTTTTGCAAACTTGGGTGCCCTCTCTTCTACACGGGCAGCCAAGTAGACAGGTTCATTCTTTGCTTGGAGCTTTTCTTTGTAGTTGCTTATTTTCTCTCTCTTGGATTCTGCTTGGGAGAAGAGGTGATGACTTGGAGCTTGAAGACTTTTTGTTTCTATTGGCATCTATTCTTTTCTTTTTAGACATCAAATTTATTTCTTTTCTGCAAACTTGTTGTAATAATCTTAGTTTTCTGTGACTGTGGAATTTCTGTGATTGATGACATTATATTTTTCCGCTGCTATAATGTTATTACTCTATGAATCTCCTTTGCTATATTGTATCTGTGTTCTGTTTTATTGTATTTATGTTGTATTCCATATGATTTCTCCTTGCTTTCACCCGTGGAAGTTTGGGGTTATCACAGTTGGTATCAGAGCTTTGGTTTACAAAGCGGAGTACAACATATCTATAATAATTCGTTTACATAGAATCACTATATTCTATGGCGAACAGTTCATGAGATACATAATAGCCAGTCACTTTATCGTCATCTTTTCATTCATCCTTCGATCTTTTCTATCTCTTAGAATCACCATTTCAGTTGTTTTGACCCTTCCCTTGATCGTGCATTCGAAGAAGACTAAGTGAAGTGGCGATGCTCAATTGGCACATGTTTACGAAGGAGCGAAAGGACCAACTTCTTCGGTAGAAAGCCTGATGTTATAGACGGTACCATCTCTGTTAAAAACATTCTCTGTGTTTATTCTTCCTCTTTTCCTCTTCTATTTTTCTTTTTCCTTTTCGGGGACGAAAAGTTTTTAAGTGGGGGAGACTGTAACGACCCTGAATTTTGGGGCCAAGTTAAAATTTATTTTAAGTGATTTTAAATGAGTTTTGATATTTAAAATAATCTATTTTAAATAATAAGGATCACAAATTTGGTTCAAATCGAAGTTAGAATGAATAAATTAATTTTAAATATAAAAAGAGCTAGAAATGGCGCGGTAGTTTGAAAAGTCAAACTTGAACTTTGACTAACCATACAGGATGCAAAATTTAACGGATTTTAGTAAAACCAAAAATATTAGAATCTATTTAAAAATATCTTTCCAATGAATCTGAAAAATTGAAATTTCACTTTAAAATTTGTAAGTTATGTCAAAATTAAAATTTAGAAAAGTCGCTATGAAATGAATATATATAATATATAAAGGTCAGAATGGCCACTTTTTACATACGAAGGAATCGGAACTCGAAACCATTTCCATTGAGTTCAGAATGACGTTTCTGCATTGAAAAACAGTAAACACTTATATATTTTGAGTTTCAGTAATTATTGTTTTCAAATTGTATTTTTAATATTAAATATATTCGCCTTGAAAATAGCCATTTTTCAAAAAGTCTCAGAATTGAACGAAACGAATTTTGTTGTGATCGTATCGGCATAAGAAAGCCAAAAATAATTTTTTCGGATTTTTCTGACTTCGTATGTGGCTCCGGCAAAATTATATTTACGTTCGAATTTAAAATAAAGGATTTATTTGAAAATAAAAGAAAACCATACTGTAACTTCAGAATTGGACCATGGGGATAGCGCCACCGCGTTCAGAAGACGTCAAAACATTAAGTTCGACAGTCGTTGAGCGCGAATCGGAGATCGTATGAGTTAACACTATTTTCTTGAATTAATTAATTAATTAAATAAATAAAAATAATCATTAGAAAACCCTAAATACCTATATAAATACGTTCGTATACGGGGGTATACGTCTTCTTCCTCGTTCCAGTATTATGGCCGCCGAAACCCATTATTAATCAAAACTTTGACCTCACTTTTCTCACTCGATACTCGATGGTTTTCTACAAACTATATACCGTTTCGAAGAGGAGATCGAGACCTTCGCAACCATACCAATCTCGGCCGCCACCATCGCCCGTGCCGCCCGCCCCGAGCCCGAGAAACCGCCGCCGTCGCACGCATGTGGGCCCCGCCTGGCACCACCGAACGCCACCATCTTCCCGGCGAGCAAAGCCCCCTCCTTCCTGGTCCTTTTCCAACAAACGTCGCTCAATTTAATTCAGTAAATCAAGAGAAAATTGAGATTGAAGTTTTGAACAAAACTGAGTTCTTAAGGTAATTTTAATTTCAGAAATTGTAACGCTTTTAAGCGTGGCAGAAACAGTTGTTAAAGGTCTGGTTAATTAGTAAAACATTGATAACTTATTCGTTTGAACACCGATTCTGAAAATTTCAGATCCGACATGACCGTGAGGACGAGTAGTATTTGCTGAGACCGATTGGAGCCTTCTGAAAATTAATTTGGATTTATTATATTTATTATCCAAGCAAGGTGAGAATCCTTTATTTAAAAATTTTACATTATAATAAACTATTCAGTATATGATGCGATTATAATATGATTCTGATCTGTTGTTGGTTATGATTTGGTGATGCCTTGTTATATGATTGAATGGCTAATATTAGATCCCTTGATTTCATGTTCATAGGTAAATAGAATTGACTATGTTAATGAACAAATTTGTTCAATATTTAATACAAAATTATTCATGGTATGTTCATTGGCATTTTTGCCAATGTTTAAAATAGAAAATTATTCATGGTATGTTCATTGGCATTTTTGTCAACGTTTAAAAAATAGAAAATTATTCATTGTATGTTCAATGACATTTGGTATGTATAAAATTGAATATGTCACTATATGTTTATGGACAAATTTGTGTCATTATAAAATGGGATTATACACCGTATGTTGATGGGCACTATTTTTGTTCATTAATAAAATAGAAATTGCCACAGTATGTTAATTGATAAATTTTGTCAATATTAAAATAGAAATTATTCACCGTATGTTAATGAGCAATTTTTGTTAATATAATGTTCACCGTATGAAATTAACATTTTTATTTAATGTTAATATAAAGAACGGTCACCTTATGATAATGACATTTGTGGAAAATGTTGAAAATGTTCATTGTATGATAATTAACATTTTAATATACTAAAATAGAAAATATTGAATTTGTTCATTGTATGTTAGAGTGACATTTTGTACATATTAATATAGAAAATGACTTCGTATGATAATATAACTTTTTGTTATGTTAAAATATGAAAATATGCATCGTATGAAATGAATGACATTTTTATTATGTTAAAATATGAAAATATACACCGTATGATTCAATAACATTTTTGTTAATGTTACATAGAAAATACACTGTATGTTAAATCAGCATTTTTGTCATGTTATTAATATAAAAATACACTGTATGTTAAACCAGCGTTTTGTCATGTTAAAAATATATAAATTTGCATTTTATGTAAACTAGCATTCTGGTTATGTAAAAAAAAAATAGAAAATGCATTGTAAGTAAAATAACATTTTTGTTTAAATGTTAAAAATAGAAATTTCATCATATGAAATTATTCACCGTATGATTGATTGACATTATTTCTTTAATGTTAAAGATAAGATAATTTTTATCGTAGGAAGGTATCATTTTTGTTAATGTAATAAGAAGAGTGGAAATTTACATTGTACAAAAAGATTGAATTTATATTTTTAATATAAGGATTAAATTTACATGGTAAGGGAAGTTAGCATTTTGTTAATATTATATATAAAATGTGCATTGTATGAAAAATAGCATTTTGTTAATATTATATATAAAATGTGCATTGTAGGAAAAATAGCATTTTGTTAATATTAAATATAAAATGTGCATTGTATGGAAAATAGCATTTTGTTAATATTAAATATAAAATGTGCATTGTATGGAAAATGGCATTTTGTTAATATTATATAGAAAATATGCATTCTATGTAAAATAGCATTTTTGTCATATTAAAATTAGATAAATGCATTGTATGTGAATAGTATTTTTGTCATTTTTATTTAATGTTTAACATAAAAGAATGCATTGTATGTGAATAGTATTTTTGTCATTTTTATTTAATGTTTAACATATAAGAGTGCATTGTATGTGAATAGTATTTTTGTCATTTTTATTTGATGTTTAACATATAAGAATGCATTGTATGTGAATGGTATTTTTGTCATTTTTATTTAATGTTATAAAAATATAAATTTGCATCGTATGATAAAATAGCATTTTGTAAAAAATGAAAATATTTACCGTATGATTGATTGATACTTATTTTGTTAAATATGAAAATGTCACCGTATGGTTCATTAACATTATTTTTAATGTTATGTACTAAGAAAATGAACCGTATGAGATTAACATTCATTTGTGTTGATATTAGAATTATAGAAAATTTTCACCGTATGTTGAATGGAAAATTTTTGTTAATGTTATATAGAAAATTTCGCCATATGATAATTTAACATTTTTGTCTATATTAAAAATATAGAAAATGCATTGTATGATTTATTAACATTTATTTCTAATGTTAATGGAATGGAAAATAAAAGAGAAAAACTCACTATATGGTTCATTAACATTTATTGTATGTAAATGTAACATTATTTTAAATGTTAATAAAAAGAGTATTTCTATCGTAGGAAGAGTACATTATTCTTAATGTTAAAAATAAGTAATTTACAATGCATGGGAAATCGACATTAATTATAATGGTAATTTAAAGAGGATTAACTGTAGGAAAGAGATTACATTTTATTTATGCATTATATTATAAGAATAACACCATTGTATGATATTAACATTTTAATGTTAATGTTAAAAAGAAAATAACACTGTATGTAGTTAACATTATTTTTAATGTTAATATAAGAGAAAATTTCATCGTATGTCAAGTTAACATTTAATTTTAAAGTTAACACATAAGAATTTATACCGTATGGTATTAACATTATTTATAATGTAGATAAAAAGAGAATTTACCTCGAAGGAAACATATACATTATTTTAATGTTGAAAAAAAAAAAGTAATGAAACGTATGTAAGAATAACATTATTTATAATGTTAAATGAAAGGTAAGGAACTGTATTGAAACATTAACATTATTTATAATGTAGGTAAAAGGGAACTTACACCATAGGAAAGTGTTCATTATTCATAATGAAATTGGAAAAGAAATATATAAAGAAATGAATGGGATGGCACATTATAATTTACATTCTTAAATGAAAATTATAAAGTATAAAATAAATAATAATGAATTAAAAAGGGAAGAATTATCGTCTAATCCTAAACTACATTGTCATGTAAGTAGAAAGGTGAAAGTTAAGAGAAATGTAAGCTGCACGTAGGGACGATAAACTAAACGAATTATATATATATATATATATATATATAATTAAAATATAACGAATCGAGCGCGGTAGTTCGCGTTTTGAAATCGAACTTTTAAATGATTATACCGGAAGATCCGACCGTCGGATTTTCCCAAAACTGAAACCGTTAGGACCGTCGTGGAAAAATCTTTCCAACGATATAAGCTACGCTAAAATCCAACGGTTAGATTTTGAGGAAAGTGAAAAACAAAATTGATTGAAAACAGCGCCAAGGTCGCCCTTGACTTGAAGCGTCGTTAAATAAGGAATTAATTATATTAAATAATTAAGGCAAGAATTAATCGTTATAAAATAAAATAACGATATGAAATATGTTTTTCTCAAAATATATGAATGCGAGATTATTTGGAAAGACCGGGTTAATCCCATTCCAAATGATCGTACGATTTCAAGAATTCAAGTATGAAGACGGCGTATGAAGACCGTAAATCTCCCCTCGAATGGACAACGATCAAGACTCTGAATTGGTTTGATCCCAATTCAAGGGTCGGGATAATTGCCCAAACGTACGTGTTGATTTCACGGGTTTGACCCTAGTTCAGACCTAGAGCATGGGTATAAATGGATAGTGTGTCTGACATCGTACCCCACAAAATATTATGTTGTTGATATTCAGTTAATATATAAAATATTGGTGGCAGAGAATTTATTCTCTACTTAACACCCGTTTATATAGTGACGGAAGATCAATAGTACGGTATGGAGTGACGGTGTGGCATACTAAGATGCAATGATCAGGGTTTCTTGTTGAAAAGCAGAACCTTGTGGTATGAAGAACATGACTTCACGAGCCTCACAAACCGGTAGAGTCTAAAAAGGGGGAAGGGAATGCAGGGAAAGTAGCACGTTTCTTTCTAGTTAGTAGTCATTTTACTTTTGGAGGATGATGAAATGAGGCGCCTCGGATAGGTCCTATAGGACCGGGGAACGTGTGCTTAGGAATTGCCAATCCTCTAAGCTGTATGTGAGGACCGGCCCTGCAGGATCCAAGGGTTAACTGCGGGTAATCCTGAGACGTTAACTAGAGCGTCTCGAATCGGTAAGGAGTCCTCCCTAGCCTGGACTCATGATGGAAACCCAAATTTCCAATACGACCCCGACGGATTTGATTGTATTACTAGTATTGGAGGCATAATATATGGTACCTATGCTTCCTAGGATTGATACTTATAATTTGAATTGTTTTGAAACCATATACACTAATAATAGTATTAGTTACGTATTTGGCGTATTTAGCATGTTTAACCACCATAAGGTAAAACTCTATCCTCTTGGTGTGCGTTGCATTGTGTGATGGGACCTGAGTCTTATGGTGGTTCCATTTTTCAAAAGACATTGCGTTTTGTTACGTTTTACTTATCTGTATTGACACTATAGTTATGCACGACAATCCATTGGTACAACCCGTTCCGCGTTAGCGGCGTGGTCTTTGGATTTGCCTTATTAGTATAAGTTATTTAAGAATTCTCACACCAGTCCCACGACTGACCCATAGTTTGTTTCACCTTTTTGCAAACTTGGGTGCCCTCTCTTCTACACGGGCAGCCAAGTAGACAGGTTCATTCTTTGCTTGGAGCTTTTCTTTGTAGCTGCTTATTTTCTCTCTCTTGGATTCTGCTTGGGAGAAGAGGTGATGACTTGGAGCTTGAAGACTTTTTGTTTCTATTGGCATCTATTCTTTTCTTTTTAGACATCAAATTTATTTCTTTTCTGCAAACTTGTTGTAATAATCTTAGTTTTCTGTGACTGTGGAATTTCTGTGATTGATGACATTATATTTTTCCACTGCTATAATGTTATTACTCTATGAATCTCCTTTGCTATATTGTATCTGTGTTCTGTTTTATTGTATTTATGTTGTATTCCATATGATTTCTCCTTGCTTTCACCCGTGGAAGTTTGGGGTTATCAATTTATTTTTCATCCCAGTCCTGCAAAGAAATGGGTCAGTGATCCCATTAATAAATCTAAAGAACGAGAAATCCATTTTTTCTATATCAGGTATCCTCCTGGTATACTAGGAACTTTTGTCAACCCTAGTAGTTGCTCATCTTTCCCCAGACTCTCTTATGCTTTTTTCACATCTTATCAATTATTATTCCATTGCAGCTTTCATCCCTAAAAAGAAGGAGCTAGGGAGAGAAGATTGCCAGGTTATTGATGCTATTGATAAAGTATGTAAGGGATTAAGACAACGTTCCGTCTTACTAACTCTGGATAATCTTCGCAAACACGCACTCCTGCCTCCTAGGTAAAAGATTTTGGGATAGCCTCCTATCCATTTTCGGATGCTATAAGCTTATATCCTGATTCTGATAACTTTAATATTTCATCACCTTGCTTCTAGGTTCTTCAGGTAAGGTTGTTTTATTAGAAGGATTGTCCATCTTCACCTTAATGTTCCAACTCTTCTTTGTGTTTTCCTTTTGTAATCAGCTACCCAAAATGCTAATGAATATAGTGCCATGACTGTCTTTGTACATCCTGGTGATTCAGTCGTAAAGAGATTTTCTTCCATCATCAATGATGGTCCCTCTAAAAGATTTAAAGGTGAAAACTTTGTGTCTCTACCTTCCAACAAAGGGGATGTTGATTTGCCTATTGGTCAACCATTGTTTGAACCTATTTCGCCTTCTGCTGACACTACTCTCAATGTGGGTTCTTCCCAAACTGAAGCCACATGAAGTGGCTTTGTTACATGTCTCCTAATATTTGACCCTTAAAGAGCATTGGACTCGAGGGAGCATGAGCTAACTTCTTTCTCTCCACCTAATTCTGATGATTCCTCGAGCTTTCCTTTGCCAAGTTCTAACTTTGAAAGAATTGTGAAATCTATTCTTCCTTCAGTTCATGTTTCTAACATGCTACCGCCTTAAGACTGATCGGATTTCTTCCATTATCTCATAAAGCAGTAGCTTTCAGTTTGTATTTTATCCTTTTTAATTTCTCTTTCGCTTAGGTGTCCCTATATGAGGGGTCTATACAACCTTATTCTTTTTTCAAATATCCAAAAATTTGGTACTCCCTTCGAACGATGATTACTTCATCATCTTCTAAGGTGAATAAACTTAAAGAGGAAAATGCTGCATTGGAGTCCAAAGTCCATGATTTAATCGTGGCGAAGTGTAAAAGTGATGAGGAATGCAAACAGCTGAAAACATCCTTGAAAGAGAAAGAGGAGCCAGCAATCTTAATTTCTAAGGTTTTGACTTTTGAGAGTGAGCGGTCGGATATGCTAGCCGATCATGTCGAGAAGTTGAGAGCAAAGGAAGATGCGCTTTCTAATGCTAGACGGGTTGTTTATGAAGCTCAAGATAGGATCTCTTTGTTCTTGAAAATACATATTCCAGACATGGCGATGGAGTATTACAAAAATGCCCTCTTCCTAGCTTACTATGATAATTTCAAAAAGTTTTCGAGTATGGACTTTCCTCCAATTCATCCTTCTGTTCGAAGCAGGGTTACAGAGAGAACAAACTTGGCCAGGCAAGGTATTAAGGTTCCAAGGAGAAACAAGAGGAGAAACAAGACGGAACTCAAGGACCTTTTGTTCATTAAAGATTTTCCAGATGACTTGGAGTATGGTGACAAGGAGGAAGTGGATTTGGCTGTTGACGGTGATGACGGAGGTGATTATAATAATGATCCTGGCCCTAATTGCAGAGGCTGCCGGGATAACTTCAACAAAGATGATGGCATACTTTTTTCACATGTTGATAGTGCTTCAGGCTCTGGGGATATGAACATCGATCCTTTATGTATTCTTATTATTGCACACCATGTTGGTACTCCTGCCAAAGAAACTGTTCTTTTGGAGTCCGATGAAAGGGAACAAACTATGCAATTTGTCTCCCCAATTCCTCAGGTATAGATATTTGTTCTTGAGACATTTTCTTTCTTATATTGGGTTACTTTGCTTTATCTTTAAACTTACTTATATTTGTAAAAGATTACGATATGGCTATATGCTTCTGGGAGTGACCCTTTGTCATTTATTATCATTATAACAGAACCCTGTTTTTACTAATGACATTATTTCCAAGGACGATCTGCGTTCATTATCTAGGCTGAGGAGGCAGTTTCTTACAAAATTGCTTTATAAGCCCAGCAAGGAACGCTTTTAAAAGAGCTTAAGCTTATATACATGAAGTATCCCCATCTCTCTTTTAATTTCTTGGGAGATGATAGAGAGACAATACTAATGAAACTTAGGGCTCGCCATGCAAAGCAAATATGCAATATGAATGATAAATGTATTGAAGAAAATGACTAAACTGTTATGATTTTGTAATTATTGCTCGTTTGGATGGACATAAGGCAACACCTATACTGACCCCCTTTCGAATGATGAGAGTGACGGTTTACAATTGTTATTTCCTTCTAAAAATGAATTCTATAAGAAACAACTTATATGTTTATAAAATAGGAAATTCCAATCATAGATCCTCCCTTCTTTGCTGGGAAGGATGTGCTGCGAACTACGAGTCGGGGAGACCTTCTAGAGAACTCTCTTATCGATACTATAGATGGCTGTTTTTTTTAAAGCATCATTTGTGAAGTGTTTAAACGAATAAATAAGTGTTTTAGAGGACCAGCTAAGGAAAAAGGATAAAATTATCCTTAAGCTAAAGGGAGAGATAAACAGAATCTCTCCATTGATTTTGACAAAAAAGTGGATGAGCTGTACCGTGAAATTGTTGACATAGAAGTTGAACATGACAATACGTTAGTAACATGTAAAACTGGGGAATTCGTTTTTGGATGTAACACCGAAACTTATGCGTCTAAGTATCCACAAGTCACAGTCGAGTTTGAGACCCCAGAGTTTGAGATAAGCCATCATGCGAGGAATTTCCCCTTTGGGTTAGACGATTCTCTTGTTAATAGGTGGTATCGGAAAGTTAAAGCTAATATAAAAGGTTTTTATGAAAGAAAGAATAATGAGGATATGATTTGACGTATCGACTTCTACATTTCCAAAGTCAAGCAATTACAAAAGGAAAGACATGCTCTATGAAAAAGCATTTTTAGTTTGGAGAAGGATAATAAGACTCTACGAGCTTTGAGCAGGGCTTATAACCGAGCTTTGAAACTTCAACTTAAGCCTTTAGACGACCCATAAAAAGTTATGGAAAAGTGGTAGAAGATCAACGAACTTTTACATATTACGCTTCATTACGTTATTATTCCCCTCTTACCTGAGAACGGGGAATCATCGGAAATTGATTAAGTGTCATCAATGCCTAACTTTCTTTTGAATAGTCAGTGATATAACTTTGTGAATGAATTTGTAAATGAGATATGCATTACTTATTTAATCCATATTTCGCATAAATAGTAGCAATTTGTATATAATGAGTTTAAGAAATCTCCCTAAACAAGATGGAAGATCACAGTCTTAGCTTGAAGGCTTCTTATATAATAGGCTCAGGCCATTGTATTAATGGTATATTCCTTCCTTAAGGATTAGAATCTAGTGTCCCAGATTAGGGTATTAAAGATAGAATTCAGGAAATCTCCTTCTAGTAGCAATAGGGCTTTGATCCATATTCTGGACTAGGGTATAAGACTAGAATTCCGCTTCTGGAAATAACAGAAGTCTCGAACCAACCCATATTTGGGTTATTAAGAAGTCCCAATATCCCTTTCTAGCAACAATTAAAACTCCGAACCAACCCAGATTCGGGTATTTAGGATAAGATCGGAAATCCACTTCCGACAATAATTGAGATCCGAACCAACCTAGACTCGGGCATTTTCGATTAGACCGGAAATCCACTTCTGGCAATAATTGAGATCCGAACCAACCCAGATTCGGGTATTTAGCATAGAAGACCCGAAATCCACTTTGGTCATTAGTTCCATTTACCCCTTCGAGTTTGATTTGTGAAGAAGAGGATGCATGTGCTTCTTCAGCCACTCTTTGGGCTTTTATTGTCAAATTAGAGGATGTACGTGCTTTGTTATCCACTCTCTGGGCCTATGTGTCCGGTGCGCTTGGCTAGCTTATCCACAAGTAGGGCCCAAGGACTTACCCGACCTCCCTCCAAGAGGCACCTTATTCTGACAATTATAGGCGATGATAAGGTCTTAGATTCTTAAATCGGGTCATCGTAGATGCGGAATTAAGGCTTACTCTTTCGATGCACTACCCTGGCCATCGTAGACGGTGATAGAGGCTTACACTCCCACCCCTCCAAGGGGTCCCTTATCCCGGCCATCGTAGGAGATGATAAGGGTTTGTGCTCCCTTATGTAGGTAACGCGGAACATAAGCAGAGGTAGGGCGTGCTCTTCTGCAAGCAGTGGTAGAATGTGCTTAGTTCAAAGAAGAGATGGTGCGTACTCTTCTACGAGCAAAGGCAAGATGTGCTAATTAGATGCTCCATCCTAACCATTTCTGGAAGGGATCGGAGGTTCACCCTTGGGATGCTTTAACCTGGCCCTTTTTGATTTGGGCGCAGAGAAAGGTTTACACATCATCCCCCTCCGGGGGGTGCCTTGCTCTGGTCAGCTTACCGGTGCCAAGGGTTTTTATCTATTTGTAGTTTGACCCACCTTAGATTATTTCGAGTTTTGAGGGGTTTCCCTATCCTTGGTTATGTAGATATTCCTTTTCCTAAGGATTTTTATTGAACATTATTTGATCCTTTTACAAAGTCTTGTAGTTAGCCTTGAGAGGAACTCAATGATCATCCTTTGATAATTCTGCAGTGGTTAGTATCATGTCCATTCATCATATAATAGTGACAGTAACGCCCTTCCAATTTCCTTTCGTACTTGGGCCTCTTCTTTGCAAATGGCCAATAATTGAGTTCATGTCTGGTTAGGAAATAAATGTTTTCCATTGAGGTGGTAAGTTGTCACCCATCATGCATTCTTGATATAAAATCATTTCCTTGTCATTGGAACTTAGCCCTTTTGTTACTTAACCTTATCGCCTCATGCATATCCTCATCTCTTCTTTTCGAGATATATTGAGATTGGAGTGTTATTTTTTTGGTCCACATGGAGGCAAAAATGGTTAAAATCCTTCATTATTCCTTGTTTGAATATTATTCCTTTGTTTTTCTCATGGATAACCTTTCTTAATGAGAAAAGGGGTTATTCTCTTCTAACGTAGAATCACTTAGAGTAAAGGTTAGTGCCTGTCTTATGTAGGAAAGGTTGTCGTTCCAGTAATTAGGATTGTATTGTTTTGATTCTTTTTCCATTTGATTATTCGCAAGGATTCCACTCTTAATTTTTGTTCTTCGTCACTCTTAGGTTAGTAGTACCCGATATAGCCATTTGAGATCGAGAAGACTCTTGTTGGAACCTTTTCCCATAATCTTGCTTCTTCAAAGCGTAGTCCAATCCGAGACGGAATAGCGAAGTTAGATATGTGGCTGTTAACCACAAGGTCGGAGGTTCAGCCCTCTTCTAGCGCCAAAATATTAATGATATTTTCCCTGAACACGGGAGATAGGTCTACGGAAATGGACCTAAGGGGAAAATGGGGTTATTTAGTTCCTACAAGCATGAGATAGTTCACCATTTCCTAGATATCAAGGTCTAAAATCCGAAAGATTTGTTACACTTCCCTCAAAGGGGTGAGTATAACGCTTACGCAACCTAAGAACCAACAGTTACCTTGGGATAAGGGTTCCCCAAGCACAACACAAGATAGAAAGCTAAATGGCTCGTAAGAAGGGGTTTTGTAAGGGTCTCGAGGAAGGGTTTAAACCTGCATAAAGAACCTTTGACATGTAGAATGCATAAATTACTTTGTAAAGGTCTCGAGGAAGGGTTTAAACCTGCATAAGGAACCTTTGACATGTAGAAAGCATAAATTACTTTGTAAAGGAAATGGCTAATAAGTCATAGAAATTATTCTAAGTATTAATCCACTCTTTATTGCTTATTGATTTGGAATACATAAGTGTTTACCGAGGAAATCCATAAATTGATTTACAAATTAGGGTTTACTCTAGAAGAGAAGAGTAAAAGATTGAGAAATGAGAATTCGACCCCGAAAATGAGATCCCTAGGGTCTTATTTATAGACAAATTGGGACCCCTTTTTCATTGGGCCAATGTAAGCCTTTTTCCAGGTGCAACAGCTATGTGTCGGCCGCTTTTTCTTTTCGATTCCGGTTGCCATGGCTCTTGGTTCTCGGAAGGGTGGTCTCAATCTTAAGAGTTTCTCTTTGATGTTGTTTCTTCCTTTAATATCGATACCCAGTTTGTTGGTATGAATGGATTTGAGATAGGCTTTTGGCTTTTGGTTATAAGCTCCCGGTTTTGCCTTTTGGTCTTCATGATATTTATTTTCAGGCTTCGAATACTTATGTTTTGGGGCTCGTCACCCATTCCAGTATCGACATTGAGCTAATGAGTGTGGATAGCTCTTCTTCTCGGAAGCTTTCAATCGCTCTCGGTGAATCTCTAATGGAGGTCCTTGCCTTTTAGAGGGATGCTTCTGGTGCATTATTTGCTGATAGCTGGTTCTCGGATGGTTCTTCTTATGTTTCATATCTTTGTGCTTTTGATGCTTTCATCTCTCTTTTTATCGGCATTAAGCAAGTTAATGTCGATATCCCTTTCGCCCTTCTTGGTCTCGGGTTGTAGGCTTCCGTCCTAGCTCTTCATCTACTTCTTATTTCAGGTGACTTGCCTTCGGCTATGTACTCTTGTTAATTACCTTTCGTGCTGGAATTATGCTGCCGATACTCTTTCTTTACATCAGATCTATGGCTTCTTCTTTGGTGACAATGTCGGTTGCTCGTTGTTTTAAATGCTTCCTTTATGCTTTTGGCTTTATCCTGTACTAGGTCTTTAATTACGGATTGCTCTTCTTTGCTCATGATGGTCCGATGCCCCTTCACCATCATCCCGTCTCGGTGTTAATTTTGGTAGTAACAAAGCTCATGAAATATAATTTCTTTGAAGATAAAGCCTTTGAATCCAATTACATTGAAGCCAAAATCCTTCAAAACTATAACCATCGAAGCATAAATGTTCGAAGCTATTCATCACTTGCCAGTTCGAAGCTGTTTCATCCTATTCAAAGCAACTTCTAAACCTTAGCTATAAATAGAGTTGGGATGGCACCAAGAAAGGGGATGATTATTTCACTCTCTCAAATCTATACTTTCTTTCATTCAAAACACTAAATCAATTTAGGGGTATTTTTTCAAGATCAATTTTGAACTTGTACTTAGTCATTTGAATGAATTTCAGACCTGACATAACATTTAAGATGTGACTGTAATATCTTGAACTGGCCTATCATATTAATGGATAAGAAATTTATGGCTATGAACTGACCTTGCATACTACATACTTGAAAAATATTTCCTTATGCATACAACATTGCTTCGAATTCTTTCGAAGCAAATTTATGTAAATTTTATTAAACTACCCAAATTTCATATTGAACATACGCGTGATTCTCTCTGTTGGCTTCAAGTCGAGTATCCATGTGGCATCATGCCTGATTCTTACCCATTTGAAGTAATCCAAAGGGATTTGAACTTAATTTTAATTCATTTAAAGAAATATTTTGGCTTTGAACCTTTCTTCTAGGTTTTGAAACATTTTACTAGATTTTAACTTGCTTATTTGACTTTGAGTTAAGCATAAAACCTCACACATTTGACTCACAAAGAACATTTGGGGTGTTAGACCATTTTTTGATCTAACAAGATCGACAATGATTGTCGTGTACCTTGGTCCCGTTTTGAAGATTTAGTGCTAGTGCTGGATTTCAGATCCTGAAGCACATATGAGATAGTATAACGATATAGGAGTACAATGAGAATTGAGAGTTTCGTTAGTGTAACATTTGAAAATGGTTGTATGAGTTATCATATATTTAAGGTTTTATAAGTTGATAGTTGTGACAACCTCGGTTCAGACCAATTAGTTATGTAAAATTTATAAAGTTGTTTGTAATTTAAAAGAAGAGAAAAATTAAATTTGAATTTAAGATGGAGAATTCGTATAGTTATTTGAGTTGATTAATCAAAGAGTTTTGAGTTTGGTGGATTTTGTTGGTTTGGTAGTAACTGAGTCTAAATAAAAGATAAAAGAATTTAATTCAATATTTACTCACTGAATACAAGTGTAAAATAAAGAGAATAAAGTTCTAGAAGCTTTATTATGTTGGTTTGAGATAAAAATAAATTTAAGGATATTAATTCTCAAAGTGCAATAATTTTGTAAATTGTTGCTAAACAACGATATTGGCTATGAAAGTGGATGTCTAAATTAAAATTGGAATGTAAGTGAACATAAAAAAATATTAAATATTAAAAAAATCAATACTATATGGAAATATTTTTGACATGATTTATTAAGTTGCTTTAAATAAGACAATGGATGTTTTGTGAATTTAGTTGTTTAAATGTAAGTTTTAAACAAAAGAAAATGTAAAATAAACTTTTATTAAAAATGTAAAATTTTAAGTTGTTTTTTACTTATAAATCATATATATTTGGTTATTTTTTTAAAAATATGTTGTATGATACATTTGTAAAGACAGAGGTTGAAGAATGTAAACTTATTTGTGTAAAATAGTGTAAAGTGGTGAAAGTATGTGTTAATTAGAAGTTTCTAGCCTAATAAGCACTCCCATTTTAGGTTGATTTTTAAGTCCAAAACTCGACCCTTCTAGAAAAATAGATTAGGCAGAAAAGATTTTAGGAGTACGTACTCCTCCTCCTATCTTCATCCCTGTTAAGAACCAGAGAAAGAAACAAAAAGCCTCCTCCTGAAATTCTCAAATCCTAGACATTTCACATATTAAAAACAAGAGAAAGTTTGTGAAAGTGAATCCTAATAAGAAACCAAACTCTAATCATAAATTTATTCTTCTAATTTTTAGAATTAGTGGAGAAGAATTTACAGTAAGTTTTCTTGTGTTTGCATGTCTGGGCATTTCAATCCTATAGGTTCTGAAAGCTTAAAGCTATCATCTTTGCAGGCTAAGTTGTTGTAAATCATTGTTGATCGATTCAGGAGAGTATTCATTCACACAGTTAGCTTATATTTCCTTGCATGTTAATAATCTATGGATCTATGTTGCTAGTTTATGTATACTATAAACAAGTTTGGGGTATTAAAGTGTAATGACCCTCCCTCTCGGTCGGTCCAAATCGATCGTTAAACCGACTTAAATTGAACCAAAAAGGCGGATACGCTAACTTTGGGAGCACAATACATCAGAACAAACAACAGAAGACTATTATAAACATCATAATAACGTTACATCAGAGTACAGAATATCAGAGTTCAAATAAACATACAACAAAAAATAATTTTACAATTAATGTAATACAATGCAGCAGAAACAAATAAACTAACACAACAGAAGACTATCAATGCTCTTGACACAACTTTAAGCTTCGATCCAGAATCATGCTAAATGAAATAATCTACAAAACCAAAACTACAAGCTGCCCGTGTGGAAAATATGGGCACCCAGAGTTTAGGTTAAAACAATAAACTCTGAGTCAGTCATGGGACTTGTGTGATAACTCAAAACAGTTATTAAACTTTACTTTAAAGTAATGTAAATCACTGGACCACGCCATATGTCACGGAACGGGTTCACCCCCACGAATACTAGTGCATAAACAACAACCAATATTAGAAATATGGATCTACCATGCATCATAAAACGTGCAATTCCTCAATCTACCATTTAGGCTTAATCCCGAATTTAGATTTTTCGATATCCAATTCACTTTACATAAATTATTCCTTTGGACTTTATTTCCCGATTTCTTATTTCAAATTATTTGAAATACATATCTAGCTTTATATCAAAGTAGATTTCACTTCGGGATCTCAAACCAAAATCTTTGGAAATATGAATTCTGAAATATAACAATGCATACAAACAAGTATGCAACCAAATATCGGGCTCCCTTTAGACAAGGCAAAGGGCACACACCTCACCAACTCGATATATAAATGTGCACCTCCCAGAATGGAGGTGGCTACACTGACGATGCACAATCCTATGCCCTCGGGGAATACACCGCCATCTCACCCATACTTTTAGTCGTCCGGGTTACCATAATCTTTAGCCACATGCAAAATCATTTTTATATCCCAAAGTAGGGAAAATATTTTCACAACATAATAATCACAGTACTTTCCAAAATATAGTACTTTACATTGGCAATTCACACATATGATCAGTCACTATTAATCACATAACCTTTGAGCTTGTACATCTCAAAGAAGGGTGTTAAGCAAGAGAATAAATTCTCCGCCACCACATAGATACATCATCAATAGCAACTAATCGGTTATGTGATGAACCACATTGTCAAACACATAATACATTTCGAAATCATTTCGATAACATCGGGTTTAGCCCTTGGAATCCTTTCTGTTTTATAAAACATTTTTATAAAACATTCCCTGCCCAAAATCATGAATACATTTCTTTTCACTTAAGAAAAATATCATTTAAAAACTATTCATTAAATTTGAAATGAACTCAACAACATCGCTACACATCTAATATTCAAATCAAGAAGTGTTTCACAAGATGTTAGCACACAAATGTTTCTACCAAACCCAGTGCTAGATGTAAAAGCATATTTGCTCATAAACTAGTCGACACAATCCAAACAGTCAATCAATCACAATCAATATCAACAACCAAGTATATTTGGTTTATACCACATCTCATGTTTTGATAAATTTAATTACCATTCTTTCATTCAAATCTAATTAAAGATTTATTAAAACTCTTCTTCGTTTTAATCTCTAAAATCATTACTTAATGATTGTTCATCTTTATGGAAATTAATCCTGCCTTTACTCGGGTTAAAGAACAAATGTTATTTAAAACACAATTCACGATAAACCCAAAATCATCTTCCATTTAAATGGAACTTTCAAGGAAATCATAACAGTATATAATCGATATAAATTTCCGTATCAAACTAATACTATAAGTGGAATAGCGGCAAGGCCTTTTAAATTCCATAAATAGTAACTATCTTCATTCACAGAAGCTCATCTCGATTATTACCGAATTGAATTCCATTCAATTCCAATTTAGTTTATTTAATTGGAAAACTTTACTTTGGAAAATTTCCATTAAATCTTAGAATAAAGATTGATAAATTCCAAATCTTAACTTCACTGTTAATCGGGTTAAAGAACTAATGTTATTTAAAACACAATTCACGATAAACCAAAAATCCAGTTTCAACTCAATTCCAATTCAATATTAATTAATTGGTAAACTTCTCCAAATCTTAATTAAAAGATTTATTCTTTTCTCAACAAGGTTTAAGAACAGTGTTAATAAAGACATCATTCTCGACAAACCCCAATATCCAATTTGATATTAAATACAAGGCTCTGAATAGAAATTATATCAACTTATATTCAATATCAAATTCTGAAACCAACGGATATCGTATTGGGAATAACGATATATATGTCTTCCAGAATCATCAACAATATCCGTATAATCATGGAATCCAATACCGAAATATTCTGAAGATTATTTCCATTTCAAATCCATTCCAATTCATACGTTGGAAAATTCTGGTTATATTAAAACTGTTTACAAATCCAATTTATTAATTTAAAAACCATTGGATTTCTAATCTAGTAAATACCTAGTTCATTTCGATAAAAATATCATTTTTGCATCCATAACGACCTTTTCTGAAATTGATTTGGATATATTTCAAAATCTAACCATTAGATTTCAAATCTCTTATTTTCATTGGAAAGCTCTTTTCGATACGAACCTAACTGTTTTGGTTTTAGGAGAATCCGACGGTAGGATTTCCCATTACACCGATTTGAAGTCAATAGTCAAAAATCGCGAATGGTCATTGCGCGGCGCGTTCTATTCAAGCCATTAAATATATATAACATATATATCATTGATTTCCATTTAAAATGTATTTTATAAATCATTTATAAATTCGTTTTAAAAACGATTTCTACTTCTATTTCAATTTTAAATCAAAATCGAATATTCCATTACATGACAATTTTATACCATGTATATATATGTTAAGAATTATATTTTTAACAATCCAATAATTTTTCCATTACATGCCAATTTTATACATCTCGTATATAAGCTAAAAATAATATTTTTAGCGAACAAATATTTATTTCATTTCATGACCATTTTATACATAACTGTTATATATTTCATACAACACATATATATTTTATTCACATCGCATATATATATTTTATTCACATCACATATATATATACATTCACATCGCATATATATATTATTTTCACAACGCATATATATAATTTATTCACATCGCAGATATATATTTTATTCACATCGCATATATATATTTATTCACATCGCATATGTATATTTTATTCACATCGCATATATATATAATTTTCACAACGCATATATATATATATTATTTTCACAACGCGTATATATATTATTTTCACAACGCATATATATATTTTATTCACATCGCATATATATATATATATATAATTTTCACAACGCATATATATATATATATATATATATTATTTTCATAACGCATATATATTATTTTCACAATGCATATATATATATTTTATTACAACGTGTATATATATATATATATATATTTACTTCATTTCACATCACAATCACAACACAATACAATCAATTAAATCGTCCATGGTCTATGGACGAGGGAGGTGAGCTAACAGGAACCATATACAATTTATAATGATTAAAACTGATAAAAATCAATACTGACAGTTCATATATGCAGTTATAAAATAAGCAACTGCACAAGAATTTTAGTGGGAAGTTATCATATTGGTTGGTTTTGAAATCATTAAATAACGATTATTTTAATTAAATTAAATCCGGTGTTTAATTTAATCAAAATTTGTATCTGCTTCCGTTTCTGTTCTAGTATGTTCCATGCTGTAGAGTACTTCGACACGATTCCAACATATCCAGTTTCGTTCCATTCTATTTTCGCATTAAAAAGATATTCACAATTTAATTTACATTATTCAATTAAACTCTAATTATACAATTAAAATTTTAATTACATTGCTAAACTGTCATTAGCTATAATCCTTCTTCACCGTCTTCTGTACATTCCAGGTCCATTGTTCCCAAAATCGCTCCCCCCATCATCAACATCGAGCCACCGATTCTGACCACCAGAGCCACACCCAGATGCTCCACCGCCTACGCATCAGCTCCCCGTGCACCCCACCTCAAACGATTCGATCACCATCAATGCCCCCAATTTTGGTTTGAATGGCGCGATTTCCTAGGGGGGTTCCGATCACCCCGAACCCACCAGCGTCCAATCGTATCTTGCTGGAGATAGCCCTCGCCACCACGCACCATTTTGCCTTTAGGCTTGACACGAAATGGTGAACGGAGGAGGAGAACGAACGTGGAGAAAGAGGAGCAACTGGCATCATTCATTTTATTGAAGGTGGAGGCGCGATTTCTTAATGTTGACCACAGGTTCCTCTTTTGATCGCAGAAATAGGGTTTTGACCTTTTTTCTAACCAATAGAATAATATATGAATATATTTAAATAATATTTAATTTACTTTATAACTCAAAATCGTCATGGACTCCAAATCAAACCCAACGACTATCGCCCCTAACCAAATACCCTCATTCCGGACATAATGGAATATGTTTCGTAAGCCAATTCTAATATTTCGACTAGTTTTTATCAAATTAAAATATAAATCAACATATATTGAATTTAAACATACATTTAATTTACTGGGGCCACATACTGAATCCAAAAATTACAAAAAAATAAATCTAGCTATGTTTCGAAGATACGGTCCAAACAAAACTAATTTCATCGAATTTGGAGACCGTTTGAAAAATGATCATTTTTTGGTCGATCCAATTCAAACTAAAATTACCAAACACGTATAAATTCACCACGCTCACATATTAATTCCAAAAATTATGAAATTTGAAACCTAACAATAATTTGACATTTCGGATCCAATAAAAGTGGTTATGTCGAAAACGGAGGTCGTTTGCAAAATGACTATTTTTAAGGGTTATATATATAAATTCCATAGCGACTATTTTAAATTTTAAACTGGGCACAACTTTCAATCTATATTATGAAATCTCAATTTTTCACATTCATTAGAAAGATATAATTAAACAAATTCAAATATTTCTAGTTTTATTGAAATCCGATTTATATTGAATTTTGTACATTCATTTAAAGTTA
This sequence comes from Allium sativum, assembly GCA_030737875.1. Lineage (NCBI taxonomy): Eukaryota > Viridiplantae > Streptophyta > Magnoliopsida > Asparagales > Amaryllidaceae > Allium > Allium sativum. The sequence goes on along the minus strand of CM060912.1, from coordinate 932,426,659 downwards.
GAAATCGAATTTTTGAACTACCACACCATTTCAGGCTCATTTTATAATTAAAATAAATTTATACGTTCTAACTTTGATTAAAACAAATTTTTAATCATTATTATTTTAAATAAATCATTTTAAATATCCAAAATCCATAAAAATAGCTAAAATAAAAATTTTAAATTAGTTCTGAAAATCTGGGTTGTTACATAAAGTTTACAGTAACTATCTGTTGTGTATTGATTTTTGAGGATTCGTTGATTCATGAATTTTCACCAAAACCACGTCAAAATGATTCCGGATTATAGCCTATGGATATCTATTTCTATATGTTGAAAACCATGTTCGAAATTTATTTCAAACGATGTCAAATTTTCAAACAAAATTCAATACGAAGCATGGAAGCACAGCTGTAGAAAAATCAATATGATAGGTCTACCTAGCACTTCAGAATTTGGTTCCAGATTGAGCCATTTATTCCTATGCCGTTTTTGAAGCTTTGTTGCTCTGTTTTTTGTAATTTTCTAGTGCGTCTTTTGATGATTCTGCAAAATGATTTTGTATTGATTTCAAAAGGCTTATTCCAACGTATTGGAGAGTCGGTGTTAATGTTGATTTGTATTTCAAATCGATAAGTTTTTATGTGAGTTTCCATATGCTGATTTCATTGAATTTTTTTTTAGGATTTGATGATTTCATGCAAGTGTTTTATAAAATGATTTCAAAAAAATTATTAAGTCAAAGCCAGTTTTTGAAATGAATACTTGTAAATCAATTTGTAGAAATAAAATGATATCTAAATTTATTATATATATATAAAATAATATATAATATATATATATCTTTATTATAAAGAGATTTTAATATAAACGATTTGCAAAATGTTTTCGAAAATAGTACTTAAACTTGTTTTCACAAAATAAGTAATTTTCTATAAAATTACACGTTTTTACACTCTTCTAGAGAATAAGAAAGTAACTTGAATGATATAATAGAACATGTGATATGAGACACATGCATTTGTTATATCGATTATTTCCAGACTTGTTCCATTGAAGCTACACGATGCAGAATTGGTTGACTTGTAGTAAACCGATAAGTGAGAACATGAGGTATGGAATGCACTGTTATCATTATTTGCGATACTATAATGGCCCGCAAATCCATACTATCTGAGTTAACTAAATACACCACACGTCCAACCCAAATTGCATAGAAATATGAATCATTATGAAATAAAGAAGAAAAAGAGAAGAAGAACAGAAACAACAACACAGAATCTCACATCGCAACGGAATAAAATATAATATATATAACAACTTTTGGAATACAAAATTTTTACTGTATAAACATATTGTTATCAAAATACAACACTTACAACTCAGCAGAAATAACAATAACTAGAGAACGCTGAAGCCTCCTGCTCAAAGCTCCTCCAAGTATCTGTAAACACCTGAACTACTTGACTGCCCGTACAAATTTGGGCACCAAAGAGTTTAGGGTTAAAAAACAAAATAAACTCCAGGTCAATCATGGGACTGGTATGAGTAAACAATTTAAAACAGTTTGAGAAAATAAATGATATCTCATAAGACCACGCCGTATAACACGAAACGAGTTTTTTCCCTTATGAGAATCCAAAACACTTGATTTAACTTTCCAAAATCCTTTTGAAAGAAACGATAATATTTATATCAAAACTCTTTTGATATTATAATAGTGTCTAAATCAAATAAATAACAATATAGTGGAATGTTTGCATCTCACGCTCCACATATAGATAATATATAATCAAAACCGTGAGCACTTATTAGGTGATGAATTTCCAACTATGACAAGGTATGGAACCACCTTCCGATAATGTATCTCTAGAGAGGAATACACTGGGTTCAAGAAGAATACCTTGTAACCCGACCACACATGACTGACCACTTATTTCTCTTGAGTGTATCGAATGTATATCACCAACGGTTGGGATCAGCAACCGTTTTCCCAAATGGGACAACATCGAATAGAATGAAGAAGGAAATAAATTTTCTTTGGATAGGCGATAATACACCTTAATTGGGAACTACCCATTTAGCCATGTTGTCTGCCCGATTTTTGTCATTTCCCGTTTGTTGAGGCCTGAGGCTACGATTACTTACCATTCATTTATAACACAATCACTTTGAATGCCACATTGTGAGATCCGTTAATCATTAATTGATTTGCACAAATATATTGTAACAACCCAGAATTTTGGAACCAATTTAAAATTTTTATTTTAGTAATTTTAATGGATTTTAAATTTTTAAAATAATTTATTTTAAATAATAATGGCAAAAAAATTTATTTAAATCAAAGTTAGAACAAAATTTTATAATTTAATTATAAAAGGAGTTAGATATAGCACGGTAGTTTGGAAATTTGAATTTGAACTTTGAATGAATGTATAGGATTCAAAATAAATCGGATTTTAGAAAAATCCAAAAGATTTAAGTCTGTTTAACTATATCTTTCTAACAAATCTGAAAAATTGAAATTACATAGTGGGAATAAAAAGTTATAGCCAGTTAAATATTCAGAATAGTCGCTATAGAATATATATATATATTTTAATATAATAAATAGCCATTTTGCAAACGACCTCTATTTTCAACGAAACCACTTTGGTTGAATCCAGAATGTCAAATTATTGCAAGATTTCAAGTTTCATAATTTTTGAAATTAATATGTGAGCACAGTAAATTTAAATGTGTTTCGTAATTTAAATTTGAATTGGATCGACCAGAAAATGGCCATTTTTCAAACGGTCTCCGAATTCGATGAAATTAATTTTGTTAGGACTGTATCGTCAAAACGTAGCTAGATGTAACGACCCGTATTCTACGCATCATAAGATCGTAGGATATTTATTTCTTTCACATACGAAGTCGTATGGTCATGTAACTTTGGGAGACGACTATTGGGGTCATTTCCCATGTTCATGATTTTTCTCGATTTTTAAATGACCATTTTACCCCTAGTTGGCACTGTTTTGGCCATAACTTTTGACTAGAAAGGAATTTTGACCTGAAACCACTTCCATTGGCTTCGGATGATGGTTTCTCTTTCCGTAGAGTGGTCACATTAGCCAAACGGACTTACCGTTTGGGATATATGGCTGAAACAAGTTTCAGATGGTGAAAAACAGCTTAATTGGGCTTAACCGGGTGATTAGCAGCTAGGCCCAAGGGGAATTTCGGGTTTAGAGGTATAGGAGGACTGATTAGGGTTAGGTTATCACTTTCATTTCAGTTTTGAGCCGCCACAAACCTTCTTGAGAACTTAGTAATGGCCTCCATCCTCTAAAACCACTCCAAAACACATTTTTAGTGAAGATTAAGCCTAAACTACATCAAAACAAGGCCAAATAGCAACAAAGCAAGGTTGGAGCTGCTGCTATACATAGGAATTCGACCCAAACAGAGGATACTTCAGATTTGGTGTTTCATTTGTGGCCAAGGTGAGTGATAGCATCATTTTGACACTAATTACAGTTAATTAAGGGTAATTAGTGAAGATTAGCGAATTTATACGTAAATAAATTCTGGAAAAATTCTTAAAATTCTAAAATAATGTTTTAAGGCTCTGTTAGAAATTTGGGTTAATTTCGATGCGTTTTGCTAATCGTATGCTTAAACATGATTAAGAGGGATTATAGGAAAATGTGAGGTTTTGGCCACTTTTGATCCATTTTGATTCATTTAAATTGTTGTTTGTTGCTTGTGGTTGCTGTTATATGTTGCTATGACTCTTTGGTATGCTTTGTGATTGATTCCAATAGTTAGATTGGTTGAAAACGCCGTCAAGAGGCGTATAAACAGTTGCTGGAAAGTTGCAGAAAACTGCAGGGATCCGGATCGGATCGGGTAGGGGATCGGATCAGACATATCTGAACCGGACCGGGGCGTGGTACTTTCTGGAGCATGACGTGAAGAGGCAACAAGGAAGGCCTGGTCGGATCGGAGGGGCGTAGCGTGGGATCGGAAGGAACAAGGAGGACTGAAGTGGAAGAAAGAGGAGCATGGATACCATATTCCGAACCAAGAGCAATACACGAACCGAACTGATGCTGACGAGACGGAGACGGAGGCACTCAAGCTATGGAGTATCCGAACCGAACCGCTTCAGAATCACCGAACCGAACCGCATGAGGGAGAGCACCGAACCGAACCGCGTGAGGGAGAAGGACCCGAACCCAGAGGATGGTGGCACTCCGAACCGAACCGGGGTACGTATCCGAACCGAACCGAGCATGGGTGACCGGACCGAACCGGACGTGTACTTTTACTACTCCGTGATGACTCTTTTGAAGACCAACTCCAATTCGACCAAACCCGAGATGCAAAGGAAGTCCAAATGAGAAGTTAGAGCTCAAGATTCAGATGGGAATCAACGAGTTCGCTTCATGGTTGGGCTTTGCTGCGGGACGCGTGCTAAGGGGTTTACGATGTCTGTAGCTTTGGACCACTATGGTAGGAGGTACGGAGGCGGATTCAGGGCCATTATGGCATCGGTAGAACCAAGGGCTACGACCAATGAAGTGGGTCATTGAAATGTTTGGTCATGACTCCAAGTGTTTGGCTTGGTCACAGCAGGGTTTCTACAAGTCGGGATTCGTCGTTGCCTCAGTTTGTCTAGTGTTCCAAAGTGGTAGATGTCGTATACTTTACGCACTGAGTGAGAGATGTGAGGATGGTTGCTATGGATGATTTGCTTGCTATCATTGTGACATGCACACCCCACCCCCGTATTCTTACACTATTTATTATGGCACCCTGGAGTATTGTACGGTATGTGGTACTAACTCTTTGGTTGCAGGTCCAGGTTCAGGTATGGTTTAGTATACCTGTTATTACTCTGTTTAGATGCTTATCGCTCATACCAGGCTTTATGTCTGACCCAGAGTTTTATGTCTCCTCTTATTACTCTGGGTGCTCACACGAGCAGACTAGAGACAGGTTAGCTGGTGAGGCACGGGTAGATGGTCCGGAGACGAGCAGGAGGCTTCCACGTACTATATACATAATATTCTCCCTGTGTTGTTGAAGATCACTGCTTGGGCATTGTTGGTGTATCTTCTACTTTAGCTTTCTTTTGTTTAGAGACAGTAAATTTGGAAAATTGTAATAAGCTGTATACGGATTTCCGCTGCTCTGATGATTGATGTTGATTTTAGTTATCAGCTTATGCACTGTCTCGCCTGTTTTATGTCAAGTATGTTATTATTATATTTTATCCCATGCGCTGTGAGACATTCTACAGGTTCCTTGATTAGTTCATTCTCTTCTTTCTTTTCTTCTGACGACCGTTCTGTGCTAGCTGGGCATGTGTACAGCGCACTTTCGGAGGAAATGCAGGCTGGTGCGGGACGGGCCGTCACACTTGGTATCAGAGCTCTAGGTTGTGTAGTTAGCCTAGGGAAGTTATCAGGGAGAGATAATACACGTATACGAGAGAGCGTATTTGTGATTACTTTGGTTTTTAAAAGCAATATATATATATATATACTATTAGTAGTATAAGGATGAAGTCGTACTGCACTAGCACCACTATGGAGTCGTTAATCGTTTCCTTTTTCAGATTGACGATGAGCCGATATACTAGAGGTGCTGGTAGGGGAGCTAATAGTGGGAATGCTGTTGACATGAGGACGATGTTTACTGACCTCATGAGAGAGATACTTAGAGATGTACAGAGGGCAGCTCCCAATGGTGGAAATGGTGGTGGTCCAATAGTGCAGGCGCCAAGAGTCGACTTCGCCAAGCTGAATAAGGATTATACTAGCCTTGGTGGGAAGCCGTTCCATGGAACGGAGTCGGCTACGGATGTTCAGGATTGGGTGGATAGCTGCGAACGTATCTTCGAGGATTTGGGTATCGAGGATGCGATGAAGAGAAAGCTAGCGTCCCGTCAGCTGCAAGGGCGGGCAATGAATTGGTGGAATGCTATAAAGGCAGCTACTCCCGAAGACCAGATTACTTGGGAGCAGTTTAAGGCTCGCTTTAGTGAGAAGTTCATTCCAGCTGCTCAGAAGTCAATGTTGTTTAAGAAGTTCTTGGAGCTCAAGCAGAATGGCAGAGCTGTCTCGGAGTATATTGCTGAATTTGACACTTTGTCAAAATATGGGTTAACTCTTATTGATACTGCCGAGAAAAAGAATGAGAAATTCATAACTGGTTTGGATCAGTACTTGGGGGAAAAACTTATTAACCACATCGATGAGACGTTTGAATCGATTGTGGGGAAAGCATTAAGATCGGAAAGTCTCTACCCTAAGCCAAAGACTGAGGTTGCACCCGCAGATGAGCCAAAGCCACAAGCAAGTGGTGGAGGCAAGGGTGGTTCCCAGAATAAGAGAAAGCAGAACCAAGCTAAGGATGGCCAGAAGAAAAAGAATAAGCAAGATGTTGAGTGCTTCAGCTGTGGTAAGAAGGGCCATTATGCTAGTAATTGTCGAGCAAAGCCAGCGGATAGGAAGTGCTTCGACTGTGGCCAAATGGGACATCACAAGGACAAGTGTCCACAGCCCCCTAAGGAAAAGCAAATGGTGAAAGCATACGCTCTTAATGTTATTCCTTCTTCGTCGAATGCCCCAACAGCGGCGGAGAAGGGAAAGAATGTCGTCATTCAAGGTATGCTTTCTGTTTATGATGTTCCTGTTAGAGTTTTTTACCGGAGCTTCCAGTTCTTTCATATCTAGTGACCTGGTAGATAGGTTGGGATTGGAGCCCGAAATTGTCGATAGACCTTTAATAGTGACGAACCCGATTGGTGGTTCGACTAGCCTTAGCATGATTTGTCGCAATGTGGTCTTATCAAGTCATGGATGCATGTTTGTTTGTGATTGCTTTGTTTTGGGCTTTACTGGGTTTGGCATTATTTTGGGAGTAGATTGGCTCCAAAGATACGGGGTGGTGGTAGACTGTGAGGGCTTGTTGGTGACAGCTTGAGCGGATGATGGGCGGAGGATAGTGTTTGGTGGTCTACCCAGTAAGGGGGTATTGGCTAGTTTTCTAAACTCCCTCGACATTCCGCATAGTGAGTTGTCAGGTTTGCCCGTGGTTGGCCAGTATCCGGATGTTTTCGAAGAAGTGACCGGACTTCCACCACACCGAGAGATTGAGTTTCGTATTGATTTGGTAAAAGATGCCAGACCTATAGTGATGCCACTTCGTCGTATGGCACCAAGAGAGCAGCGTGAGCTCGAGGTGCAAGTCAGCGATCTTTTGAAGAAGGGATTTATCAGAAGGAGTGTTTCTGAATGGGGAGCACCAGTTGTGTTTGCCACCAAGGCGGATGGTTCCCTTCGTTTGTGTGTAGACTACCGCGAGTTGAATAAAGTAACGAGGAAGAACAAGTATTCTCTACCGCGGATAGATGATTTGTTCGATCAGTTGAGTGGCGCGAGAATATTTTCTCAGTTGGATCTCGCGACAGGTTTTCATCAGCTTAGAGTGGAAGCTGAGAGTATAGCTAAAACGGCATTTCGAACGCCGTCTGGATTTTATGAGTGGTTGGTTATGCCATTTGGGCTGACTAATGCCCCGGCATATTTTGTGGATCTTATGAATAGGGTATTCAGAGATCAGTTGAATAAGTCTGTTCTTGTGTTTGTGGATGATATTTTGGTCTATTCGAGGACAGAGGAAGAACACAAGGAACATTTAAGAGTAGTGATGGAGGTGTTGAGAAAACACCAATTGAAAGCAAAGTTTTCTAAGTGTCATTTCTGGAAGAGGGAAGTGAGGTTCTTGGGCCATGTTGTATCAGAGAATGGTATTGCCGTAGACCCGGCAAAGGTGGCTACGGTACAGGTGTAACGACCCAGATTTTTGAACAGTTTATTTTAAATATTTAGTATCGTTTTAAATATTGTGTTGATAATATAAAAGAATTTTTATACTAGATTATCGATTAAATAATCGAAATACGATTCATTTCATCGAAATACGAGGAGTTTGAAATAATTCAATTCGAAGATAAAACTGAACGATGATAATAGGAATTCATTGGAAAAAAAAAATTTATTTGTTTTGAATTTAAAATGAATTAATATGGCTATTTTAATTATACGTTCAAATTAAAATCTCAGAACCAGATTCATTAAGTTCAGAATGATGATATAACTGGCATACGTTGGTCCTTACTGTTGGATAGCGGTTCGGGATTTGCTATTTAGGAACCACGAGATATTTTGAAATATTTTACATAATAAAATCAGACAAAATCACTTTCAGCCGACCTACAATAAATCGAGCCACCCTAAACAAATAAAATCACGCAACAGTTCTTTCTCGAGCAGAATGTTTTGTCTCCCAACTTCACTACTGAGGCAAACATGATACAATGGCCTTCGTACCTGTTGTCTGCCTTCGCGTCTATATAAATCGAACCCATGCTCTTTGTTTCCACCATTCCTCAAATTCCAGGAAACCGAATTCAATTTCTTTAAACAATCCCATAACAGAATCAAACTCCACCGAATCAAAGAGGGGAATCAGGTCGCGATCTAAACTCCATCGCGATTTCGGATCTGGATGCACGCAGGTAGCTTGTTGGGTCAGTCTCGAGCGAGGTGTCGAGCTCAATCAGGGTTTGTGGGAGTGCTCGATGTCGCCTGGGAAGGTGAACTACGGTTGCGATGGGTTCTGGGAGCTCGACGACAACCGCATCATTCGCAAGTCAAGGAGGGTTGCGAGTTTCAAAAAGCTCAATTGCCTCAAAAAGGGGTGCGATCGTCTTCTGAGTGGTCGAATTCAAAATCTGGTAGACCAGTCTTGGGCGCGACGCGAGGTGTCTAGGGCTCGACGTGTTGTGAGGCTGCCTGGGATTCAACGATGGTTTGTATGGAATGCGGTCAGAGTGTTGGGATGAAGTCGATGCTGGAAGAGGGTACGATTGTTGGGTGGAGGCAGTGAGGGCTGATGGGATTTCAAGGCACGGCAGGGGTGAATGGGGTTCGACAACAAGTTGTTCGGTGGAATGTCGTTTTGGATTGTTGCTATTAATTAGTGAGGGCCAAAATGATTTCGTCGATTTAGTTGTGATTGGCAGAGACGATAAGGTATGGGTTCTTTAGAATTTAAGATGCATAAATAACCAATTTATATATATATATATATGTATATGTATATATATGTAACGTTAGTAGTTCATTTGAATTAATATCGTCTAATGGATAAGTAAAATAAATTAATCATAGGGTATAGACGACTTGAGACGATTCGTAGGCACAACCATATGAAAATCAATTGGATGTTCTGCGAATGAAAATACCAGGTGAGTAAATCTCACTCACCTTTATTTTAATTATTTTTATTTCATTAAAAATAATTGTCTGTTGCTTGTGTGAATATTTTCTGGTTGATTTATATATATATTAGTTATTTAGGCTATATATATATATTGGGTTGATTGATTGGTTGGATTCCCGCAGTCTCATTAGCGGATGCCCGCAGTTTCATAGCGGATGATTACCCTATACGCCCCACGCTATGATTAGTGGATGACCTTCTATACCGCGATATTCTGCCACGAAGCAGAATGGGTATTATTTATGTGCTAACATCTGTGGATGCAGGAAAACAGGTTGGAGGAATCCAACTGGATTCCTCAAAAATATATTATCTGTTTGTTTATTTGTTTGCATATATATTGTTATATATGATGTGTTAGAAAAATAAATAATTGGTTGCTTTGTGTGTTTTATCACTGGGCTTAAGCAATGATATTTAAAAATATCGTGAAAGGATATTTGAGATTTGAAAGGGGAAATTCTATTTTTAAATAGAAATTGAATTTTTAATGGAAATAAAATATAAAACTTGTTTTTGAAAAATAAAACGAGTAGTTTCTTTATAAACGAAGTTTATAAATAGTTCTTTATAACGAATTTATAAATGAAGTAGAAAGAATTATCATTTGATAATTCAGAAATAGAAGTACAAGCGTGGAGTTGGAATTTAAATAAAATTTCAAAACAGGATGTGAAATGAAATTTTTAAATATATATAACTCAAATGAAATTTGGGTATAACATTTGAATTTTAAAAGGAATTTAAATATTTGAAAAGAAAAAGGAGATTGAATATTAGAAATTCAAAATAGAAGTTCAAATAGGAGTTGAATAGACGAAATTTGAATGGAAAAATAGAATTTGAATTCAAGGAATTAAAAATAAAATTTGAATTTGAATTCAAGGAATTAAAAATAAAATTTGAATAGACGAAATGGTTTGAAATGGAATTTGAATTCGAAGGAATTCAAATGGGTTTGAATAAAGAAATTCCAATGGGATTTAAATAGGAGATTTCAAATAGAAATTTAAATGAAGTTAAATATTTAAATTCAAATATGATTTTCAAATATAACCATTCATTTGATTATAGAATTTAAAGTGGAATTTAATTCAAAGGAATAAATTAAGGTATTGGGATTCAAGAAAATTAAATGTGGAGTTTAACTAATGAATTTGAATTTAGAATTCAAATGGTATTTGTAAATGAATTCGAATTTAGAATTCAATGTTGTTTGAAAGAAAATTGGAATGTTTAATTCAAATAGAGTTGGAAATAGATTTGAACATAGAAATTCAAATGGGGTTTGAATATTTGAATTTAAAAAGGGAATTCAAAATGGAGTTGAATATCTAAATTCAAGTATGAATTTCAAATGTAGAAATTCAAAAAAGAGTTGAATTAAAGTGGGAATTCGAATAGAGGATTTGAAATGGAATTCGAATAAAGGATTTCAAATGGGATTTGAATACAGGATTTAAAACTATGGAATTTGAAATGTAAAGATTCAAATGGAATTTGAAATATATATGAATATATATATTAGATGAAGTTGAATCCATTTAAAGAAGTTTAAAAGTTTATATTTATAAATATAATTAAAACGAACTCGCCGCAGCGCTGCAGTTCGTAAAATAGCGATTCGAACTTCAATTGAGTATACAGAACGCAATTGAAGTCGAAATTCTTCGAAACAAGAAACGTCAGGACCAGTTTGATAATAGTTTCCTAATGAAAGAGAAAAATCTGAATTTCGTCGTATAGATTTTGAGTTATGTCAAAATCAAATTTTCAGAAAAACAGCGCCAGAACCATTATAAAACCATAACGGTTTATTTAATTAAATTAAAGGATTTTAAGCAAATAAAAATCGAAATTTCTATTTAGAAAAATCCAGATGTGAGTTATAAAATATATGTGAACTCCAGTGGAGTAATGAGTTGATTTTTGAAATAGAAATCAGATTTTTGATTTATTGAATAGAGTTAACTAATTTGAATAGAAATTAGTTAATGAGATTTCGAATGAATATTGAGCTTTAAATAAGTGAATTCGATTTGAGAATTTATATTCGAAATAGAAAAGAGAACTAGAATTGAAATTGAAATTCAATTTGGTTATGAACGAGTTAAATATTTTATTTGAACATGTTATGTTCAAACCAAGAAGTAGATAGGCAAAAAGGCTAATTAAAGAATAATTGAGCGAAACTGAATTCAAACAATTCAAAATTTAATTCAAACGAATGGATTGAGTTGAATTGGATTGGAAACAGGTGAACAGGTGTTAGACAGGTATGGGATGAGGTATATGGAGTTTATAAACGTAATGCTCGACAAAAAGGTACATGTTTAATTCATATATGAGGTTTTATGCGCCGTATCGGCTAGCCGCTTGGCTTCTTCTTTTTCTTTTTGAGATTAGAAGATACCGGGATGTTATTTGAAATTTCCCGATGCTCCCGATACAGGGGAGGTTATGGCGAATTTTTCCGGGAATTTAAGGAGTTAGAATATTTTTAAGAAATTTGACAATTAGAAATCTATATATCGATATATAGAATTCGACAAGGAAACGAAATCAAAAATAGCGAAAAGAGGCAAGATGATTTTTGAAATATTTGGATAACAAATATTGATAGTGGAATGGAGAAGAGATTTAAACTAATGAAATATTAATTAAAGAGCCCAGTGATTTGTTGATATGTTGATTGAACACTTGTTTTTATTCGATAGTTAAATCACAGACTATCGAAGTTTTTTGACCATCGTTGTCAATATGGAGAGACCGGTTGGATTATTATCCGTGAACCACTCCGTATCGGCATAAGCGTTGCGAACCAAGTATGCTGAATATATTGAAGACGGAGTGAAGTGCAAGGGCTTTTTCTATTAATAGAAATGGTGCCTTCGGTTTCGTTCAATCCCAGAACGAACGTAAATGGACGAATGTCTGACAGAGTATTTCCAATGATCAAATGGGTTGGTCTGTATGAATATATATGGTTGCAACGGATTTATTCCCTTAGCATAATATCCAGAATATTTGTGCAAACTCCACTAGTGATTAACGGATCTGACAATGTGGCATTCAAAGTGATTGTGTTATCAAGGAATGGTAAGTATGCGTAGCCTCAGGCCTCAACAACCGGGAAAGGACAAAAATCGGGCAGGCAGCATGGCTATGTGGGTCGCACCCATTAGGGTGTATAATCACCTATCTAGAGATATTCCTTTTGTTTCTAAATCTATCGATTCTGCCCATTCGGGAAACGGTGGTTTGAGTCCAACCGTTGGTGATATACATTCGATACACTCAAGCGAAATGAGTGGTCGGTCATGTGTGGGCCGGGTTACAAGATGTTCTTGTTGAACCCAGTGTATTCCTCTCTAGAGATGCACTGTCGGAAGGTGGTCCCATACCTTGTCATGTTGGAAATCCAATCTCCATTAAGCGCCATGCGGTTTTTGATTTTATAATATATGTGGAGCGTGAGATGCAAGCGTTCTGCTATTTGGTTATTTAAATGATGTAGACATTATGATAATATCATTGGATTTTCGTATCAAAGTGTTTTGGGTTATAGTAAGGTAAAAACCGTCCGTGTTTATGTGTGGGCTGGTCTTACTATTATCTTTTCTTTAAAAGGATTTTTAAAGTTAAACAAGTGGTTGGAGTTTACTCACACCAGTCGCATGACTGACCCAGAGTTTATTTTGTTTTGTTTTCCCTAAACTCTTGGGTGCCCAAATTTGTACGGGCAGTCAAGTGTTTCAGGCTTTTACAGATACACTTGGAGGAGCTTGAAGCAGGAGGCTTCAACGTTAGTTATTTAGAGTTACTTCCGCTGGATCAAATGTTATGTGTACTCTGATGATGGTATGTATATATGTACAAAACAGATTTGTATTTCCAAAGCTTATGTTATATAATATATTTTATTCGTTCCGCTGTGAGTTTGTGATCTTCGTTTTTCTTCTATTCTAAGTTTTCTATCTTATCTATCCTCACCCTCTAACTTCTTTCTAATAATGAGTCGTATTTCTGTGTTATTTGGGTTGGACGTGTGGTGTATTTAGTCAACTCAGATAGCTCGGATTTGCGGGCCTTTACAGTTGGTATCAGAGCTTAGGTTGAGCGAACACCTAGGCTTGTGTGACATGTGCTCATTAGAGATAGGGTCAGTAGTACCCTAGAATGAGTTGAGTGTATGGATACGAGAGAGCGTATTTGTTAGTTGATATAAAAGTTGTTTTATATTGTGTTGGCTAGTCTGTTGAGTGATTTATGAATTCTGGTCGAATCGTGGGACGCCACGAAGTCGATAGGGATTTCTAAACACTTGGACAGAAGAATCGACATAATATTGTTTTAAAATGGGTAAATGAAATAATTTTACCCGAAATTTCTATTTTGATATAGAAAGAATAATTTTCTAGAATTATTATTGTATGGATGTGTTGGATGTTGACTTTATAATCAAATGAGATTATAAATTTAAAATGGTTATTTATAACCAAAATAGAATTTGTATAGAAAATTAAATGTACAAATGAGATAAATTAGAATTAAATTCACCAGAATTAAGAATTCAAAATCCTGGGAAGTAGAAAAATATTTTTCAAAGTAATTAAAATAATATAGTTTTATTTTAAAAGGGTTTTGAATAAAAATCATTTTTGAAATAATAAAGCACTGAACTCACTTCAGTGGCTGGGAAATTATTCTGATGATAATTGCAACATCATCAGTGTTCATTTTCGAGTTTCTAAGTGATGAATTGCTACCTTAGAAAAGTTTTTGATGGAAATTTGTTTGAAAGAAAACAAGTTTAGTTGGAAAATTCAAATATTTTGAATTTGAAATAGAAATAAATATATATGTATATATTTAGGTGATTTCAAAAGGATTTGAAATGAAAACCCAGGGATTTAAATTCTGGAATTTAAATTTAACTTAAACAAGTTAAATGGGTCGAAGTGAATGAATTGATTAGAATCAATTTGAATAGGTTTATTAGAATATAGATTGGATATAAATGGGTTGATCGTCGATCATTCGAATTGAATGAAGGAAGACCAAAAGTTTTGGTGGAATTAGATTTGTTGAAATATGAGGAGTTGAGTTTCAACATAAGTGAATTTTTGAAAAGTAATGGATTTGTACCATTTTCTTACCTCAGCAATTTCGAGGACGAAATTATTTTAAGGGGGGAAGAATGTAACGACCCAGATTTTTGAACAGTTTATTTTAAATATTTAATATCGTTTTAAATATTGTGTTGATAATATAAAAGAATTTTTATACTAGATTATCGATTAAATAATCGAAATACGATTCATTTCATCGAAATACGAGGAGTTTGAAATAATTCAATTCGAAGATAAAACTGAACGATGATAATAGGAATTCATTGGAAAAAAAAATTTATTTGTTTTGAATTTAAAATGAATTAATATGGCTATTTTAATTATACGTTCAAATTAAAATCTCAGAACCAGATTCATTAAGTTCAGAATGATGATATAACTGGCATACGTTGGTCCTTACTGTTGGATAGCGGTTCGGGATTTGCTATTTAGGAACCACGAGATATTTTGAAATATTTTACATAATAAAATCAGACAAAATCACTTTCAGCCGACCTACAATAAATCGAGCCACCCTAAACAAATAAAATCACGCAACAGTTCTTTCTCGAGCAGAATGTTTTGTCTCCCAACTTCACTACTGAGGCAAACATGATACAATGGCCTTCGTACCTGTTGTCTGCCTTCGCGTCTATATAAATCGAACCCATGCTCTTTGTTTCCACCATTCCTCAAATTCCAGGAAACCGAATTCAATTTCTTTAAACAATCCCATAACAGAATCAAACTCCACCGAATCAAAGAGGGGAATCAGGTCGCGATCTAAACTCCATCGCGATTTCGGATCTGGATGCACGCAGGTAGCTTGTTGGGTTAGTCTCGAGCGAGGTGTCGAGCTCAATCAGGGTTTGTGGGAGTGCTCGATGTCGCCTGGGAAGGTGAACTACGGTTGCGATGGGTTCTGGGAGCTCGACGACAACCGCATCATTCGCAAGTCAAGGAGGGTTGCGAGTTTCAAAAAGCTCAATTGCCTCAAAAAGGGGTGCGATCGTCTTCTGAGTGGTCGAATTCAAAATCTGGTAGACCAGTCTTGGGCGCGACGCGAGGTGTCTAGGGCTCGACGTGTTGTGAGGTTGCCTGGGATTCAACGATGGTTTGTATGGAATGCGGTCAGAGTGTTGGGATGAAGTCGATGCTGGAAGAGGGTACGATTGTTGGGTGGAGGCAGTGAGGGCTGATGGGATTTCAAGGCACGGCAGGGGTGAATGGGGTTCGACAACAAGTTGTTCGGTGGAATGTCGTTTTGGATTGTTGCTATTAATTAGTGAGGGCCAAAATGATTTCGTCGATTTAGTTGTGATTGGCAGAGACGATAAGGTATGGGTTCTTTAGAATTTAAGATGCATAAATAACCAATTTATATATATATATATATGTATATGTATATATATGTAATGTTAGTAGTTCATTTGAATTAATATCGTCTAATGGATAAGTAAAATAAATTAATCATAGGGTATAGACGACTTGAGACGATTCGTAGGCACAACCATATGAAAATCAATTGGATGTTCTGCGAATGAAAATACCAGGTGAGTAAATCTCACTCACCTTTATTTTAATTATTTTTATTTCATTAAAAATAATTGTCTGTTGCTTGTGTGAATATTTTCTGGTTGATTTATATATATATTAGTTATTTAGGCTATATATATATTGGGTTGATTGATTGGTTGGATTCCCGCAGTCTCATTAGCGGATGCCCGCAGTTTCATAGCGGATGATTACCCTATACGCCCCACGCTATGATTAGTGGATGACCTTCTATACCGCGATATTCTGCCACGAAGCAGAATGGGTATTATTTATGTGCTAACATCTGTGGATGCAGGAAAACAGGTTGGAGGAATCCAACTGGATTCCTCAAAAATATATTATCTGTTTGTTTATTTGTTTGCATATATATTGTTATATATGATGTGTTAGAAAAATAAATAATTGGTTGCTTTGTGTGTTTTATCACTGGGCTTAAGCAATGATATTTAAAAATATCGTGAAAGGATATTTGAGATTTGAAAGGGGAAATTCTATTTTTAAATAGAAATTGAATTTTTAATGGAAATAAAATATAAAACTTGTTTTTGAAAAATAAAACGAGTAGTTTCTTTATAAACGAAGTTTATAAATAGTTCTTTATAACGAATTTATAAATGAAGTAGAAAGAATTATCATTTGATAATTCAGAAATAGAAGTACAAGCGTGGAGTTGGAATTTAAATAAAATTTCAAAACAGGATGTGAAATGAAATTTTTAAATATATATAACTCAAATGAAATTTGGGTATAACATTTGAATTTTAAAAGGAATTTAAATATTTGAAAAGAAAAAGGAGATTGAATATTAGAAATTCAAAATAGAAGTTCAAATAGGAGTTGAATAGACGAAATTTGAATGGAAAAATAGAATTTGAATTCAAGGAATTAAAAATAAAATTTGAATTTGAATTCAAGGAATTAAAAATAAAATTTGAATAGACGAAATGGTTTGAAATGGAATTTGAATTCGAAGGAATTCAAATGGGTTTGAATAAAGAAATTCCAATGGGATTTAAATAGGAGATTTCAAATAGAAATTTAAATGAAGTTAAATATTTAAATTCAAATATGATTTTCAAATATAACCATTCATTTGATTATAGAATTTAAAGTGGAATTTAATTCAAAGGAATAAATTAAGGTATTGGGATTCAAGAAAATTAAATGTGGAGTTTAACTAATGAATTTGAATTTAGAATTCAAATGGTATTTGTAAATGAATTCGAATTTAGAATTCAATGTTGTTTGAAAGAAAATTGGAATGTTTAATTCAAATAGAGTTGGAAATAGATTTGAACATAGAAATTCAAATGGGGTTTGAATATTTGAATTTAAAAAGGGAATTCAAAATGGAGTTGAATATCTAAATTCAAGTATGAATTTCAAATGTAGAAATTCAAAAAAGAGTTGAATTAAAGTGGGAATTCGAATAGAGGATTTGAAATGGAATTCGAATAAAGGATTTCAAATGGGATTTGAATACAGGATTTAAAACTATGGAATTTGAAATGTAAAGATTCAAATGGAATTTGAAATATATATGAATATATATATTAGATGAAGTTGAATCCATTTAAAGAAGTTTAAAAGTTTATATTTATAAATATAATTAAAACGAACTCGCCGCAGCGCTGCAGTTCGTAAAATAGCGATTCGAACTTCAATTGAGTATACAGAACGCAATTGAAGTCGAAATTCTTCGAAACAAGAAACGTCAGGACCAGTTTGATAATAGTTTCCTAATGAAAGAGAAAAATCTGAATTTCGTCGTATAGATTTTGAGTTATGTCAAAATCAAATTTTCAGAAAAACAGCGCCAGAACCATTATAAAACCATAACGGTTTATTTAATTAAATTAAAGGATTTTAAGCAAATAAAAATCGAAATTTCTATTTAGAAAAATCCAGATGTGAGTTATAAAATATATGTGAACTCCAGTGGAGTAATGAGTTGATTTTTGAAATAGAAATCAGATTTTTGATTTATTGAATAGAGTTAACTAATTTGAATAGAAATTAGTTAATGAGATTTCGAATGAATATTGAGCTTTAAATAAGTGAATTCGATTTGAGAATTTATATTCGAAATAGAAAAGAGAACTAGAATTGAAATTGAAATTCAATTTGGTTATGAACGAGTTAAATATTTTATTTGAACATGTTATGTTCAAACCAAGAAGTAGATAGGCAAAAAGGCTAATTAAAGAATAATTGAGCGAAACTGAATTCAAACAATTCAAAATTTAATTCAAACGAATGGATTGAGTTGAATTGGATTGGAAACAGGTGAACAGGTGTTAGACAGGTATGGGATGAGGTATATGGAGTTTATAAACGTAATGCTCGACAAAAAGGTACATGTTTAATTCATATATGAGGTTTTATGCGCCGTATCGGCTAGCCGCTTGGCTTCTTCTTTTTCTTTTTGAGATTAGAAGATACCGGGATGTTATTTGAAATTTCCCGATGCTCCCGATACAGGGGAGGTTATGGCGAATTTTTCCGGGAATTTAAGGAGTTAGAATATTTTTAAGAAATTTGACAATTAGAAATCTATATATCGATATATAGAATTCGACAAGGAAACGAAATCAAAAATAGCGAAAAGAGGCAAGATGATTTTTGAAATATTTGGATAACAAATATTGATAGTGGAATGGAGAAGAGATTTAAACTAATGAAATATTAATTAAAGAGCCCAGTGATTTGTTGATATGTTGATTGAACACTTGTTTTTATTCGATAGTTAAATCACAGACTATCGAAGTTTTTTGACCATCGTTGTCAATATGGAGAGACCGGTTGGATTATTATCCGTGAACCACTCCGTATCGGCATAAGCGTTGCGAACCAAGTATGCTGAATATATTGAAGACGGAGTGAAGTGCAAGGGCTTTTTCTATTAATAGAAATGGTGCCTTCGGTTTCGTTCAATCCCAGAACGAACGTAAATGGACGAATGTCTGACAGAGTATTTCCAATGATCAAATGGGTTGGTCTGTATGAATATATATGGTTGCAACGGATTTATTCCCTTAGCATAATATCCAGAATATTTGTGCAAACTCCACTAGTGATTAACGGATCTGACAATGTGGCATTCAAAGTGATTGTGTTATCAAGGAATGGTAAGTATGCGTAGCCTCAGGCCTCAACAACCGGGAAAGGAAAAAAATCGGGCAGGCAGCATGGCTATGTGGGTCGCACCCATTAGGGTGTATAATCACCTATCTAGAGATATTCCTTTTGTTTCTAAATCTATCGATTCTGCCCATTCGGGAAACGGTGGTTTGAGTCCAACCGTTGGTGATATACATTCGATACACTCAAGCGAAATGAGTGGTCGGTCATGTGTGGGCCGGGTTACAAGATGTTCTTGTTGAACCCAGTGTATTCCTCTCTAGAGATGCACTGTCGGAAGGTGGTCCCATACCTTGTCATGTTGGAAATCCAATCTCCATTAAGCGCCATGCGGTTTTTGATTTTATAATATATGTGGAGCGTGAGATGCAAGCGTTCTGCTATTTGGTTATTTAAATGATGTAGACATTATGATAATATCATTGGATTTTCGTATCAAAGTGTTTTGGGTTATAGTAAGGTAAAAACCGTCCGTGTTTATGTGTGGGCTGGTCTTACTATTATCTTTTCTTTAAAAGGATTTTTAAAGTTAAACAAGTGGTTGGAGTTTACTCACACCAGTCGCATGACTGACCCAGAGTTTATTTTGTTTTGTTTTCCCTAAACTCTTGGGTGCCCAAATTTGTACGGGCAGTCAAGTGTTTCAGGCTTTTACAGATACACTTGGAGGAGCTTGAAGCAGGAGGCTTCAACGTTAGTTATTTAGAGTTACTTCCGCTGGATCAAATGTTATGTGTACTCTGATGATGGTATGTATATATGTACAAAACAGATTTGTATTTCCAAAGCTTATGTTATATAATATATTTTATTCGTTCCGCTGTGAGTTTGTGATCTTCGTTTTTCTTCTATTCTAAGTTTTCTATCTTATCTATCCTCACCCTCTAACTTCTTTCTAATAATGAGTCGTATTTCTGTGTTATTTGGGTTGGACGTGTGGTGTATTTAGTCAACTCAGATAGCTCGGATTTGCGGGCCTTTACAACAGGATTGGCCTACGCCCAAGAACGCAACAGATGTAAGAAGTTTCTTGGGGTTAGCGGGATATTATCGTAAGTTTATCCAAGGTTTCTCCAAGATAGCAGCACCGTTGACTCAGTTGACAAAGAAGAATCAAGCTTTTGTCTGGGATGAAAGGTGCGAGAATGCATTCAAGAGTCTAAAGGACAAGTTGACAAGCGCACCAGTGTTAGTCATTCCTAAGGGGGATGAAGAGATGACGGTATACACGGATGTCTATGGTACCGGACTGGTTGCTGTATTGATGCAAGGCGGTAGGGTTGTAGCTTACGCAAGTCGGCAGTTGAAACCGCACGAGAGAAGATACCCTACCCATGATTTAGAATTGGCAGCGATCGTGTTCGCGTTAAAGATGTGGAGACACTATCTCTTGGGAGAAAGATTTGAGCTGTTTACAGATCATAAGTCGTTAAAATATCTCTTCTCCCAGAAGGATTTAAATCTCCGTCAGCAGAGATGGTTAGAGTTCTTAGCTTCCTATGATTTTGACATCGCATATACGCCGGGAAAGGGCAATGCGGTGGCTGATGCATTGAGTAGAAGACATGCCAGCTTAGGGGCTATGTTCCTTGAATGGAAGCAACTGGAGTTTATCGCGGGGTTTGATTTCAGACCAAAGTGCGAATTGGATCCAGAAATGTTAGCAAGTTTGACGATCAGACCCACTTTGATTGAACGGATCGGCTCTAGTCAGAGGGACGATCCTAACCTATTGGAAATCATCTCCAAGTTAGAGATGGGTATCGATGAGGAGATGAACAAGTATGGGCTTGATCGAGATAGATGGCTTAGAAAGAATGGAAAGCTTGTTGTACCCAATGTCAATGGATTGAGGGATGAAGTACTTAGAGAATGTCACCACTCAAAGCTGACTATACACCCCGGTGGTAATAAGATGTATCGAGATATGAAGCAGACTTACTATTGGGAAGGGATGAAAAGAGACGTTGGGAAGTTTATATCCAAGTGCATGAATTGCCAGCTAGTTAAAGCCGAGCAAAAGAAGCCTAGTGGGTTGTTGCAACCATTAGAAATTCCCGAATGGAAATGGGAGCAAGTCTCGATGGATTTCATCGATGGTTTACCAAGGACTAGATCGGGATATGACAGCATTTGGGTAATTGTAGATCGACTGACTAAAAGTGCAAGGTTTATACCAGTCAAATCGACCAGAACGACAGCTAAGTTAGCAGAATTGTATATGAAATGGGTAGTGAGATTTCATGGAGTACCTAAAGGCATTGTGAGCGACCGAGACCCGTTGTTCACTAGTGGGTTTTGGAAGAGCTTACAAGAGGCTCTAGGGTCAGAGTTACATCTCAGTACCGCGTATCATCCTCAGACCGACGGTCAGACGGAGAGGGTGAATCGTATTTTGGAAGATCTCTTGAGAGCATGTACATTTGGTGGATCATGGGATGACCATTTGCATCTAGTAGAGTTTGCATATAATAATAGCTACCAATCCAGTATCGGTATGGCTCCGTTTGAAGCTTTGTACGGAAGACCATGCAACTCACCATCATGTTGGATAGAGACCGACGAGAAGTTTATGCTTGGACCAGATGTGGTGAGGGAAACTTCAGATAAAATCAAGACCATTCAACGACAAATGAAGGCTGCCCAAGATATGCAGAAGAGTTATGCTGATAAGAGGAGAAGAGACTTAAAATTCTCCGTTGGCGACTTGGTGTTTGTCAAGATTTCTCCGCTGAAGAGCGTAATACGATTTGGTAGGAGAGGCAAGTTGACACCAAGATTTGTTGGCCCATTCCCTGTTCTTGAACTAGTCGGGAATTTGGCATATAGAATTGACTTACCGGAGAAGATGGCGGGAGTTCATAACGTATTTCATGTTTCCCAACTAAGGAAGTTCGTTCACGACTCAGATATGACTATTTCACCTAATCAGTTGGAGGACTTCGAAGTAGAACCCGAGGCGGTTGGGAACCGCAAGCCGGCCCGTATTGTCGAGCACGACATGAAGCAACTTCGAAGGAAGGCGGTGAAGCTAGTTAAGGTACAGTGGAGCGAGGACGAGAATGATTGTACTTGGGAGACAGAGGAGAACATTAGGAAGTCACACCCAGAACTCTTTGCCTGGTAAGATTTTGACTTCGATTTAGTTTTCCGCATGCTAGGATAGGCTTGTTTGCTTGTTTTGCATATTTGAATGTTGTATATGGTTGTTAGGCATGCGGGATGCCTTGTATGTTTTGGGTTAAGGAATTTCGTGGACGAAATTTCTTAAGGGGGGGAGAGTGTAACGACCCGTATTCTACGCATCACAGGATCGTAGGATATTTATTTCTTTCACATACGAAGTCGTATGGTCATGTAACTTTGGGAGACGACTATTGGGGTCATTTCCCATGTTCATGATTTTTCTCGATTTTTAAATGACCATTTTACCCCTAGTTGGCACTGTTTTGGCCATAACTTTTGACTGGAAAGGAATTTTGACCTGAAACCACTTCCATTGGCTTCGGATGATGGTTTCTCTTTCCGTAGAGTGGTCACATTAGCCAAACGGACTGACCGTTTGGGAGATATGGCTGAAACAAGTTTCAGATGGTGAAAAACAGCTTAATTGGGCTTAACCGGGTGATTAGCAGCTAGGCCCAAGGGGAATTTCGGGTTTAGAGGTATAGGAGGACTGATTAGGGTTAGGTTATCACTTTCATTTCAGTTTTGAGCCGCCACAAACCTTCTTGAGAACTTAGTAATGGCCTCCATCCTCTAAAACCACTCCAAAACACATTTTTAGTGAAGATTAAGCCTAAACTACATCAAAACAAGGCCAAATAGCAACAAAGCAAGGTTGGAGCTGCTGCTATACATAGGAATTCGACCCAAACAGAGGATACTTCAGATTTGGTGTTTCATTTGTGGCCAAGGTGAGTGATAGCATCATTTTGACACTAATTACAGTTAATTAAGGGTAATTAGTGAAGATTAGCGAATTTATACGTAAATAAATTCTGGAAAAATTCTTAAAATTCTAAAATAATGTTTTAAGGCTCTGTTAGAAATTTGGGTTAATTTCGATGCGTTTTGCTAATCGTATGCTTAAACATGATTAAGAGGGATTATAGGAAAATGTGAGGTTTTGGCCACTTTTGATCCATTTTGATTCATTTAAATTGTTGTTTGTTGCTTGTGGTTGCTGGTATATGTTGCTATGACTCTTTGGTATGCTTTGTGATTGATTCCAATAGTTAGATTGGTCGAAAACGCCGTCGAGAGGCGTATAAACAGTTGCTGGAAAGTTGCAGAAAACTGCAGGGATCCGGATCGGATCGGGTAGGGGATCGGATCAGACATATCCGAACCGGACCGGGGTGTGGTACTTTCTGGAGCATGACGTGAAGAGGCAACAAGGAAGGCCTGGTCGGATCAGAGGGGCGTAGCGTGGGATCGGAAGGAACAAGGAGGACTGAAGTGGAAGAAAGAGGAGCATGGATACCATATTCCGAACCGAGAGCAATACACGAACCGAACTGATGCTGACGAGACGGAGACGGAGGCACTCAAGCTATGGAGTATCCGAACCGAATCGCTTCAGAATCACCGAACCGAACCGCATGAGGGAGAGCACCGAACCGAACCGCGTGAGGGAGAAGGACCCGAACCCAGAGGATGGTGGCACTCCGAACCGAACCGGGGTACGTATCCGAACCGAACCGAGCATGGGTGACCGGACCGAACCGGACGTGTACTTTTACTACTCCGTGATGACTCTTTTGAAGACCAACTCCAATTCGACCAAACCCGAGATGCAAAGGAAGTCCAAATGAGAAGTTAGAGCTCAAGATTCAGATGGGAATCAATGAGTTCGCTTCATGGTTGGGCTTTGCTGCGGGACGCGTGCTAAGGGGTTTACGATGTCTGTAGCTTTGGACCACTATGGTAGGAGGTACGGAGGCGGATTCAGGGCCATTATGGCATCGGTAGAACCAAGGGCTACGACCAATGAAGTGGGTCATTGAAATGTTTGGTCATGACTCCAAGTGTTTGGCTTGGTCACAGCAGGGTTTCTACAAGTCGGGATTCGTCGTTGCCTAAGTTTGTCTAGTGTTCCAAAGTGGTAGATGTCGTATACTTTACGCACTGAGTGAGAGATGTGAGGATGGTTGCTATGGATGATTTGCTTGCTATCATTGTGACATGCACACCCCACCCCCGTATTCTTACACTATTTATTATGGCACCCTGGAGTATTGTACGGTATGTGGTACTAACTCTTTGGTTGCAGGTCCAGGTTCAGGTATGGTTTAGTATACCTGTTATTACTCTGTTTAGATGCTTATCGCTCATACCAGGCTTTATGTCTGACCCAGAGTTTTATGTCTCCTCTTATTACTCTAGGTGCTCACACGAGCAGACTAGAGACAGGTTAGCTGGTGAGGCACGGGTAGATGGTCCGGAGACGAGCAGGAGGCTTCCACGTACTATATACATAATATTCTCCCTGTGTTGTTGAAGATCACTGCTTGGGCATTGTTGGTGTATCTTCTACTTTAGCTTTCTTTTGTTTAGAGACAGTAAATTTGGAAAATTGTAATAAGCTGTATACGGATTTCCGCTGCTCTGATGATTGATGTTGATTTTAGTTATCAGCTTATGCACTGTCTCGCCTGTTTTATGTCAAGTATGTTATTATTATATTTTATCCCATGCGCTGTGAGACATTCTACAGGTTCCTTGATTAGTTCATTCTCTTCTTTCTTTTCTTCTGACGACCGTTCTGTGCTAGCTGGGCATGTGTACAGCGCACTTTCGGAGGAAATGCAGGCTGGTGCGGGACGGGCCGTCACACTAGATTTATTTTTTGGGAATTTTTGGAGTTCGTATGTGGCCCGGGTAAATTTAAAGTGTTCAACCAAATTAAATAATTAAATGTTTTATATTTTAATTTAAAGAAAAGTGGGCTGAGATGATTGAATAGGCTGATGAGACCTAGCCCATTGTGTCAGGAATAGGGGTATTTGGCTAGGAGAGACTTCTGCTGGGCTGGATTTGGAGCTAATAGAAGTTACAGGCTTTTTTGTAAATAAATGAATTTAATTATATTATAATTATAAATACACTTGGAAATTAAAAACCCTAACCTACTCACAAATTCAACGCAGCCGCCAGTTAATTAAACTGATGGCCGAATTTCTTCAAATCTTCTCACCTCTCAATCTCCTTATCCAAACAATGAAATGCGAGAATTATAAAACGAAAAATGGTTTGTCTAAGTGAGATCTTGCTATCCAACGGCTATGATTGGATATTGTTTAGTGGATTGCACGAATTTCTAGGCCAAAGTGGCACCGTTCGTGGGTGGACAGGTGCAGAGGCCATTGCATGTGACGCGGTCCAAGGTGGATTTGCGCGAGGTAGAGGTCATCGAGGTGGCATCACCAGATTCGGCTCCGACCTTCTGTAGTGAAGTTTCTTTGGAACCCTAAGTTTTGAGGTTAGCATGTTTTACCTGGTTGTGCTAACGAAGAAGGAGAAAGAACGACCGCCTTTTTCTCTTTCCTTGATCAATGTGATTAACAATTTTAATTATTAATTAATTTAAGTAAATAGCTTATTAAATCGTGCGATGTTTAAAATGTCATATCTTGGTCACATAAAAATAGAATCGCATGAAACTAAGTAACTTGGGATCGTGGAGCCGAGCACTACATGTACAAACAGATTTGGAAGCAAACGGAGACATCTAGGAATTTAGTTGAATTTAAACCCCAGTTTAATTCAATTAAAATCAATCGTATATAACGATTTCTGAAACCGGTCAAGGTGAGATCTCTATTTTAAATAAATTTAATTATTGATTGTGAGGTGAAATCCATATATGTGTTGTCTAAAATCTGAATTGATTGTTTGTGATTGTGTTTTAATGACTGGATTGAATTACATATGTCAGAAAAATGTTCATGTTTAATAAGAACATGGTTAGACAATAAAATCAACCGATCAAGGTGAAATTTCTCGATTTAAATTTAAAATAAAAAAAATTATATATATATATAAATATATATACATATATTGGTTGTGATTGTAATATTAAATATATGCGCCGTATAAAATTTAGATTGATTGATTGACTGCAGTGGCGATGATTTGTCGGATTATATTTTATAAGATAAAATTATAATCTTTAATTGTTTGAATAAAAATATCATTTTGTTAGCAAATGTTATATTAGAATAAAAATATTATTTTGTTAGCAAATGTTATGTTAGAATAAAAATATCATTTTGTTAGCAAATGTTATGTTAGAATAAAAATATCATTTTGATAGAATAATATTATGTTAATTAAAAATATCTTTTTGTTAGTCACATGTCATGTTAATTAAAAATGTCATTTTGTTAGAATCATAATATGTTAATTAAAAATATCATTTTAGTTAGAAATGTTATGTTTAAATAAAAATGTCATTTTAGTCAGAAACGTTATGTTAAATAAAAATGTCATTTATTTAGAATCATGTTATGTTACAATAAAAATTGTCATATATTGAGATTATGTTCATGTACAATAAAAAGTCATATATTTAGACTATGTCATGTTACATAAAAAGTCATTTATTTAAAATATATTCATGTTAAATAAAATGTCATGCTGAAATAAAAATGTCATTTTATTAGATAATGTCATGTTAAAATAAAAATATCATTTTTTATTTGTTATATTAAAAACTAGAATTGTAAACAAATAAAAATATTCTTTTTTATTTGTCATGTTAAATAATGAAATTTTATACAAATAAAAATATCCTTTTATTTGTCATATTTAAAAGTAGAATTGCTGTCAAATAAAAACTTTCTTTTATTTGTCACTAGGAAACATTAAACATGTTATATAAATAAATTATATTTTTATATTGTCATCAAGACATTAAAACATGTTATGTAAATAAATTATCCTTTTTTATTGTCATTAGAACTAGAACATATGTATGTTGACAAAATTATATTTTTATTTTGTCACTTGAATTTGAAAACATGTATGTAGACAAAATTGTCTTTTTATTTTTGTCATTAGAAGAATAGAACATGTATACAAATAAAATACATATTTATTTGACATTAGAAACATGTAGAGAAATTATGCGAATAAAATACATTTTTATTTGACGTTAGAAATATAATAACATGTTTTGTTCATTATCATCAACATGTTAGCAGAATTATAATTGGTTAAATTCATTAATCAATGATTCATTTAGATGAACTGTTGTTGTTTGAAAACCCACACGGGTATTGGGATGATATTTGACATACACTAGTCCCAATATTTAATTGTATGTCAATCGATGGATTGACAGTCTGTGATGTGCATTATTTTTTTATTTTAATGATCACACAGTTGTAAAACTTCACTCTTGATGTGAATGGATTGTTTAATGATTATTTATCGTTATTATTGTATACATAGGATGTATGAATATTTTATATAAAGAACATATTAAAATAAAGAATGTTTTAAAAATAAAGAATATTTTAAAATAATATTCAGTGAAGAATAAAATTATGATTTTTATGTCCATTTTTGGATGGACACAAAAATATAAAAATATGAATACGGGTTAAGTATAGAAACGCCATTTTTAACCCGAACGGGTTTATCGATCGATTTTATTCATTTCATAATGAATATAAAAAATATAATTTCAAAATCTAATATTTTAATATGCTAAAGATATATAATATTCAGTTTTGATTTAAAATCGATATTGAAGTTAAAATTGTTTTAAAATGAATTTATAAATATTTTATAAATATGTTTTAATTGGAAACCGATGAAATATATAATATATATATTTAATGGCCTGAATAGAACGCGCCGCGCAGCGACCATTCGCGAATTTTGACCATTAACTTCAAATTGATGTAACGGGAGATCCGACCGTCGGATTCTCCTAAAACCAGAACCTTGGGTTTGTATCGAAAAGAGCTTTCCAATGAATATAATTTTTTTTTAAATCTAACGGTTGGATTTGGAATTATGTCCAAATCAAATTTGAAAAAGGTCGTTATGGATGTAGTTAGGTGGCCGTTATTGGAAACCGACTGTACGGGCCTTAATAAAATTATTAAAAATATGGTAAAATTATGTAAAATCATAATTAATATTTTGGAAAGATTTAGGATAAAAAATTCCATATTTGAAAAGATAAATATATATTTTTATCGAAATGAACTAGTTATTAACTAGAAAAAATCATTAAATTAAGATTTAATGAAGTTTTCCAATTAATTAATATTTAATTGGAATTAAATAAAATAAATTGGATTTTTGGGTTTGTCGTGAATGGTGTCTTAAATAACACTGTTCTTAAACACCGTATGAAAAGAATAAATCTTTTGATTAAAATTATTAGAGTTTCCAATTATATTTAGTAATTGGAATAAAATGAAATGTGAATTGGGTTTATTGTGAACTGTGTTTTAAACGACATTTGTTCTTTAACCCAATTAACAGTGAAAACATAATTTGGAACTTATAAATCTTTTTATTTAAGATGAATTGGAAATTTTCCAAAGTAAAGTTTCCTAATTTAATAGAAGAAATTGGAATTGAATGGAGTTCGATTTAATAATAATCGAGATAAGCTTCTATAAAAGAAGACCGCTATTATATAAGGAATTTAAAAGGCTTTGTCGTTATTCCATTGATATTATTAGTCTGATACATAAATTTATATCGATTATATATTGATTTGATTTCTGTGAAAATTCCATATTTTATGGAAGATGATTTTGGGTTTATCATGAAATGTGTTTTAAATGACATTGGTTCTTTAAGCCAGTTAAAGACAAGATTAATTTCATAAAGTTGAATAATCATAAAGTAATGATTTTTGATATTAAAACCAAATTGGAGTTTTAATGAATCTTTAAAAAGAAGATCAAAGAATAAATTTAAAAGAATTTATCTTTGATAAAATTAATGGGAACCTTTCCCTAATAATGTGAATATTTATTTAAAAGAATATTCTGAATTGGAAAGAGGCATATAATGTGTTTTATAGCACTTGTTTATTGATTATAAATACGCGAGTTATTCGGAAGGACCGGGTTCAACCCATTCTGAATAATTACTACGACGATTGAAAGTCGAGATGAAGACGGTGGTTGAAGACCGGAGATCTTCACATCGTTTGGATGATTACTGATGTCTTGATTGGGAGGTATCCCAAGACAAGGTAATAAGTGGTGATCGTCCAAATATACTTGGAGATCGATGGATATGCGAGAACCACTCTCCTGTATTGGACATATGGGACGAGGAATAAGGTGTCTCCGGTTTCGTTCAGACCCAGAACGGACATGTAAATGGATCGTATGTCTGATGTTGTATTCCTTTATGTTGTATTCGTTGATCTCTGCTAAATATATATATATATATATATATCTGTTTGGTGGCGGAGAATTTATTCTCTTGCTTAACACCCTTCTATGAGACGTACGAGCTTAGAGGTTATATATTGGTAGAAATCAATGGTATGGTATGGATTGACAATGTGGCATGCTAAGATGCAAATGAACAAGGCTTTTTTTGAAAAGCAGAGCCTTGTGGTTGGTGATCAAAGCACAGCTTTATTTAGCATAGTTTTGTGTAGCGATATTTAGCGAGCCTCACACCCTGGTATGAACCAGAAACGGGAGAAGGATCCAGGGAGAACGTGCATTTATTTCTAGCTAGGAGTGGTGTCATGGTATGAAGCCCAAACATTTTACTTATGTTGATGATGGATTGCGAGGTGCCTCGGTATTTGAGTCCCTAGTGGCTCTATTTTACGCGCCATAGGGCAGGGAGACGTATTGTTCAGGAATTTATATATAATCCACCAACGTAAGATGAGGTCCGACCTTGTGGCTCCTAAGGGCTTGACTGAGTACTTGTCCTAAGACATGGGCTAGATTGTCTCGAATTCGGTAAGGACGATCCCTTGCCATAGTTCATGAGGGAAATCCAACTTCCAATACGACACCATACAGTTTTGATTGTAAAACTAGTATGGCGACATAGTATATGGTAGCTATGCCGTCTATGATTGTTTCATTATGATTGAAATGTTTTTGAAACATATATACACTAATAATAATATCAAATCTGTTTTATCGTATCAAGCATTTTTGACCATTATAAGGTAAAACTCTATCCTCCGGTTTGCGTTGCATTGTGTGATGGGACTTGAGTCTTATAATGGTTTCATTTTTCTAAAAAGTATTGCGTTGTTTAACGGTTTACTTTATTTCTTGCACTGGCAATCCAATGGAGTAAACTCGTTCCGCGTTAACGGCGTAGTCCTGTGATTAGCCTTATTATTATTAGATGAGTTATGTAAGATTTATCATACCAATCCCATGACTGACTCATAGATTGTTTCACTTTGCAAACTCGGGTGCCTTCTTTTCCACACGGGCAGTCAAGTGGCTTGTTTTGCAGATATCTATTTATTAGGAAAGATTCTGGATCGAAGCTTAAAGCTGTGGACAGTGCAGTGATAGTCTTCCGCTGTATTATGTTAAGTTTATTGTAAATTAATCTTCTGTTGTGTTATTATTTATTAGATGTACTCTGATATTCTGTTCTCTGATGTAACATTATTATATTGTTTATAAAGTTCTTCTGTTATTTGTTCTGAGGTGTTGTATGCCCAAAGTTAGTGTATCCAACGATTTCCCGTAAGGGGAATTTTCGGGTCATTACATGTGGTATCGGAGCTCTGGTTAGCTCAAATCTTTGGGGTACAACTCGTTAGAACTGAACAAAAGACTCATCAGAGGTAGGATTATTAATGTCCTATAAAAGAATACTCATTAGAGAAAGGAACAGTAGCATCCTAGAATGAGAAAACTAATTAGAGATGGGGTTAGAAATGCCCTAGAATGAGTCGAGAGTAACAAATTTACAATTAACGTATTTGTAACTATATATATAATCCGATTTTAGAAAATAAGATTTTTGAATTTATAAAAGTTATATATATTTGAAAAGCTAGACAACTAATTTATTGATGATTGTGTTGTGTGATTATTAGTTCAACTAACAAAATTGTTGAAACCAATAAAAAATGAAAGTTGAGTTGGTTAATTAAACAACTTTCAGCTCCGTTCCTTTTCGAGGACGAAAAGATTTTAAGTGAGGGAGATTGTAACAACCCGGAATTATAGAACCAATTTAAATTTTTTATTTTAGTAATTTTGATGGATTTTAAATATTTATAATAATTCATTTTAAATAATAATGGCAAAAAAAATTATTTAAATCAAAGTTAGGATGAATTTTTTTT
This sequence comes from Allium sativum, assembly GCA_030737875.1. Lineage (NCBI taxonomy): Eukaryota > Viridiplantae > Streptophyta > Magnoliopsida > Asparagales > Amaryllidaceae > Allium > Allium sativum. Next base: position 932,395,205 of record CM060912.1, on the reverse strand, counting down.
AATTTAATTATAAAAGGAGTTAGAAATAGCATGGTAGTTTGTAAATTTGAATTTGAACTTTGACTGCATGTATAGGATTCAAAATAAATCGGATTTTAGTAAAATCAAAAATATTTAAATCTGTTTAACTATATCTTTCTAACGAATCTGAAAAATTGAAATTTCACAGTGGGAATAAAAAGTTATGGCCAGTTAAATATTCAGAATAGTCGCTATAGAATTTATATATTTTTTAATATAATAAATAACCATTTTGCAAACGACCTCTATTTTCGACGAAACCACTTTGGTTGAATCCGAAATGTCAAATTATTGCAAAATTTCAATTTTCATAATTTTTGGAATTAATATGTGAGCACATTAAATTTAAATGTGTTTGGTAATTTAAATTTGAATTGGGTCAATCAGAAAATGGCCATTTTCAAACGGTCTCCAAATTCGACGAAGACCGTAACGTTAAAACATTGCTAGATTTATTTTTCTGGAATTTTTGAAGTCCGTATGTAGCCCCAGTAAATTAAAATGTTCGACCAAATTAAATAATTAAATGTTTTATATTTTAAATTAAAGAAAAGTGGGCTGAGACGATCGAATGGGCTGATGAGACCTGTTTGCTCCAAATTTGGGATCAAACACCAAAGGTGTAAAACTACACTTCACCGATTCGGTAAGAATGTGGAACCACGTAATCACAAAATAAACGGATAAAAACAAGTAAGAACACAAAGGAATTTTTATAGTGGTTTGATTCAATATGAATCTACGTCCACTTTCAATCAATTCTCATTATGATATCCAAGCTCACAAATATATGAATTTTCCCGTATTAAAATCATTTCTCTCTTTTAACTCTCTTTTCACCCTCTTGACGATCTACTTTCACTTGAGTTTGGCGAAGAAAAAGAAAGAGGTTTAGCTTTGTGATGGATCTTCAACCACTTATGTGCTTTGATCCTTTCCCATGATCTTCATAGATTTCATAGTGAATTAGCATTCGATTTAAGCTTTAGAGAGGATTAGAGATCGTTAGAATGATGCTTAAGAGATTTATGGTGTAGCTTGAATGAGATTGAAGGTGTTTATATTCGATTATCGAAAGCTCTCATGATCATTGACTTTGATTTGATCTTCATGAAGTTAGAAAAGTGTTGATGAATTCATGGAAGCCATTAGAGAAGTTGTAGATGAGCTTTGAATTTGAAGGAGTCTCCTTGTAGGAATGAATTTTCGGTCCCCCCCTCAAATGAATTATGAGGGGGTATTTATAGGTGATTTTAGCCCAGGTGGCAATTCTGTAATTATGCAGAAAACGCCATGACTCAAACCGACATGACTCAACTCGCCATGACTCCATCCGACATGACTTCTCTGAACTGGAATGCCGCTCCAGCGCACTTTATAGTTGTCACGTGAAGTCCTCCTTCCGCCATGCACTTCACGGTATGGATTAAAAGGGGCTAGCGACATGAAAATAGCATATTGGGTTCATACAGCTGTATACGACATAGTCTAGTACAAGACGACTGGCAAGATCGATCACAGCATGCAGCTCAAATATACAACGCACGACATGGAAGCCACAACATCTCAACGACATGGATAAATTTGCGGCATGATTGGTTATTAACAACCCACGGATTGCTTTACAGCTGGTGTCGTCTCAGCAAACATTGCGTTATGCTTTTAACGGCATGGGAGCATTAACATATAGTATGAATAACATGACTTTTCTCACGGCATGACTTGTTTTAAATATATAACGTGCGGCTTGAATATACGACATGGGATGCCACGACTTGACAAAGCTATGGGTCCAATTGTTAGTAGACACGCGACATGGATTCAGGAGCTCCCATTTACAATGATCCCTCACCGACATGACAACATGTCGTGTGTGGACTGCCGAGTGAAACAAAATTGCCCTAACGTCATGAATGCATGTATCCTTATTCTTACACGGTAGTGACACCACGTGGCTCCAAATGACAAAAAGGGGAAGACAATAGAATTGATTCATATATAAATTCCTGTACTTCAGTTGGTTCCTTCATTTGGTCCATGCGATATACGTAAATCATATTTTAATGACTTGGTTCTGCATATTCATGTCGCAAGGTCATGTTCATGGCTGAACGACATGGCATTCATACGCCATGAACATTTGGACGACATGATTTAATGAACGAGATGAGTGAAGCACCGACATGCTGAAGTCGACAACGTACAACATACGGTATGACTCAAGGCGTATTAGAGGGGCTAATTGACGTTTGCAGAATGAATGATCCAACCGACTTGAACTATATCACACCCATTTTATATGTATCGATATCTGGTTAATCAATATCTGGTACATAACACATTCAATTACTTTATTCAGCCCATGTGGCTTTACACCTTTGATAGTACTTGCTTGGATTCCGTGCTCTTGTAGTAACTCCAACAACTGGTATAAAACACAACCTGCTATTACGACATGAAGACGTCCCCTTCGGTTACCATATATTCCTGCCTTTTACTCTTATACGTCATGGCTTCAAGTCCGTATTGTGATGACACGTGTCCCATAAGTCTTTTGTTCTACACATATAACTCGCAGCTTAAAGCTATTTACCGACTTGAATGTTGCATATAATGTGATGAAGACCGAGAACAACATGGCGTTGAGAACGACATGGTGTTCACGGAGTGGCGGGTGAGTTAAATGCGACTTGAGTGCTTCAATATAAGAAGCGACACGATTTGGAGGCTGGGCGCCGACACGCATGTTGACAACTAGCAACGACTTGATTGTGCTTATAATGTGAACGTTCTAGCCACATGTGGTTCTAATAGCTTAGCAATATTTACGGCCTGATATGTACGCTTCATGAATATCATCAACACGGAGGCTTCACGGTATGACCTGCGGAATGAGTATCTTGTCCTCAAGTCATAGCAAGCGACTTGCCTTCGATAACATGACCTTATTAAACAGTCGATGCGCTATTTTGTTACCCGCGTTTTAATGGGGTTAACATTTACCCCTCGAAGCTTGTATTTCTTTTCTGAGAAATGTGGGCTTCGAAATGAACATAATTTACGTTGAGATCCTGTTGCAGCTTTTTGCCCGCTATGGCAAGTCATGTTTTGAACTCCATGCTACCTAATCTGTAAATAATGGTATACAATATTGGAAAATGTGTATCTGTGATTTATTTTCTGTTTCTTCTTGGAGAAGCTCCAGATATTCGTGCCTCTTGCTTAGGAAGTCGTTATTAGTCTTCTCCGCGGGAAGGATTTCTATCGCTGAATGTTTGTCTGCTTTGTAAGTCAGTTCTGACATCGGAGACTTCAGTGGGTGCCCCCGATGATCACATAAACTTGACTATCTAGAAGCCCGCTAACATGGTCTGACAATTTCCAACTTTGTCTGCTCAAACTATTACAATCGCTCGTGCTTGAGCTCGTCATTCAGTCATGCTTGGCCAAAATGTTAGTTTAAGCATGCTCGACCCGTATTGGGTTCAAGTACGTTAGAACGTACATCAGTTTGAGCATACATATTTTTGAAGATTTTCCTGTGTTAGAGCCTTTGTTCATCGCCGAATTTTCTGCATTGCTAAACTTTGTTTGGATCTCGTTATGCCGGAAAGTATTAACTTGCAATAATAGGGCAAATTTGCCCTTTCGTAGCTTGAACACTGCTTGATAGTTTAAAACTAGAGTTGTAATCTATATTTAAAAGCTATAAGCTTCCAATTTGAAGTAGTATATTCTTTTGATAACTTGTAGAGGTCAAATAAGATGTTCTTAATCTACAGATCATGATTTTGATGTGCATCCCCAAGCCTTGTTGAACTTTTAATCCGCAATATATGCTCTGGAATTTGCAGTGTCCTTTGATATTGAGTTGCTTTAAATTTGGCAATCATGTATTTGTTGTGTTAAGATTCAGTCATAGCTTTTTATATGTTCTGAACTCCCACATGTTAACACACCACTCGAGTTTTAGCTTAATTGACACTTCGAGGCTTTGGGTTGATACCGCGATCTTAAACTTTAGATCGTTATCAAATTTGGGGCTCTTAGGTCGTTAATTTATTCAAGGTCGTCATTACGGCCTACGCTTTAGGTTGTTAGTGGCCTAAAGTCTTCACTCGTTAACATAACCTTTTGAATCACGGGACGACTCAAACTCCTCAATTATGGGGCAACTCAAGCCTTTGAGTGATGTGAAAAATTTGCTCGGCCTACGATATGGGGCCTTGAGATGACTGAACGACCTATGAGCTTGAAATGTTGCAACGCCCTTAACCTTTAAATAGTTGAGTGACCTATTCTTTGAACGGCCTAAGCTTTTAAGCCTTTAAACGACTTAAGACTTTTAGATTATTGAAAAATTCAGGCTTTAAGCTGCGGGGCACCCTAATTGTTGACTTATTTGATATTCAAAGCCTGTTTTGAAGTACATTATATTCGAACACTCTAGAATTTGAACAATCCACATCTATTCCTTGAGAGTTGAACACCTCATGCCCTGTTTCTTGTCTGTACTCTGTTGAAAAATGAAGTTCCATGCGCAAAATGGATACCGGACGGAAGTTTTTTGGTCATCGTTCCGGAAAGTAGATCGCTTTTGCTTAGACTGAAACTTTAACTTGGATTTCCAAGGCTAAAACAGGTGTAGTTTTTGGATTTTTAGTGAACTGGTTTTTGGTTATCCATTGTCCTTTTTGCAGTTTGTGATTGTTCGCCTTTTAGCTTTGCCATAATAATTTGGTTGGACTCAGAAATCTCAGTACATAACTCCTGAGCAAGATAATGATACATGTTGTCTTTGTATTATTTCGATGGATGGTGTTGTAACACTGGCTCAATTTCATCGGAGGATCTCCCTTAGCATAGGCGACCTTTTAGGGAACCTGTAATGAATAGCTTTTATGCACATTTGGCGGCAAATTCATTGTCGACTGACTATTTGTCTGATGTAATTCCGAATTTGGCTTGCCCTGTTTAATTATTAGTGATGCCCCAGTCCGCTTGACTTGTGTTCTTAACCGATCTTCTTGGGTGGTCATGACCGTAGGATTTTTGGTAAATCGAGTAGCTTATGTGCATCACTTAATAAGTTGTGCTAGGTCAGCATTTCATACAATGCTTTTGCGGTATTCATCCTGAGGACCTTGAGTCCTGGAAATGGGTTTTCGGAATCTGAACGTTGCTCATTAATAAATTTGCATCTTGCATTACTTTTACATTTGCCCATATCAGCCTTTTCGCAGTCCGAGAAGCACCGTTGTATATTGCAACCTTACGGTTTTGTTGTTTCTTTCAATCGTGTTTGACAGAGTTTATCATCCCAGGTTGGACAAAACTTTGAAATTTCGCCTCACATCTGTTTGCCCCAGCGCATGGTCATTGCTCAACCTTACTTATAACTCATGTTGACAATGTTGATGGATACTAGCTTCAATTCCTGGAAAAGTGCTATCGCTTTATGGGATTATGCCATATTAGCATAATTGCTTTCAGCATCATTTATTTTCGGGTTTGAAGCAGAGTATTATCGGGTTCTTTGAGTTATATACGATTAGTGCTTTGTAGTCAAAGAGGCTTTCGTGTTGAGGTGCTTTAGATTTTTTGGCCAAGGAATTCATTCCCACAAGAGATCGTTTTTGATCTACCATGACCAAAGTACCTACCCTTTCTTCTCCTTGGGACCGGTCGACGTTTAACTAATTGAACTTTCGAGGTCGCCATTTATTGATGTATCAAGTCATATTGATTTTTTTTTGCAATTTCCGGATGCTCTTTTTTGAAGCAGAAGTCTTTTTGACGAGCTTTTGAGGACGGATCTCCCGTTGTTTGCACACTTTGGCTTATGTATTTCTGAGTATACTTGCCTTTTTGTTGAGTACATAAATCGGGTTTTTTGTTTACTGCGATGTCGTGGTGAACCTGCGATATGTCTTCCGGATATTGTTCAGTTCTTAGTATGGTCATGCTACTCTTTTATCATAGGCTGTCACGAATTGCGTAAGATGGATACAATCAATTTTGCCAAATTTCCATGATTTAGATTGTCGTACTAGAAGCTTCTAACTTATTGGCAAAAGTATTTTGCTTTTATCGACTTATTTAGGTCTTCTGAGCATGCTAGTGCACCTAGGAAACCCGGACTTAGTAGCTGACTATGTGCTTGAGTCTTTGAAGGCTATCAATGATCAAGATAAAACTAAGAGGTTTCTTATCGCAGATGGATATCTCTGTGAATTCAGACTACTTGCACCGACTCGATTCTTTCTCTCCCGAGGGATTATTTTTGCTTTTCGTTGTGTGCCCAAAGCATCGGATGCCCCAGTCCTATGATAGAAGTGTTTGTAAAATTCCATTGGAGAGCTTTGTTAAGACTTGCTCTTGTGATGTCATGATGGAAACATGTTCTGCTTATTGTGCTTCTTTGTTTAGCATTCCGCACCTATTTCCTTTTCATGCTCACAACACAAATTTTAAACTGTAAGTCATCTGTTTTTACAATGCTTTACATTATTATAATGATTCCGTGGTACTTTTGGCGAGTTGGTTTTCTCAATTGTAGCTACGAACCTTTAACTTCAAAATTGTGACGAATTAGTGGTATGTGTTAAGAAGTGAGCATTGCTGAATCCCTTAATGCGGTTAATGCAGTGGTAATACCCCCATACCAAAATGTGTCACATGATTTGAAGATTAGGTGTGGCATTGTGTGTCCGACTTCATTAGGAATTTCTTGATCGTGTATTTTTGTCATTATTGAATTTCTGACGTGATTAGGATTAAAAGCTTCCAGTTTGGTCGATCCTAGTCATGCCCTTTTTATAACGATGAATTCTGTTTTTGTGCCCCTCCGTGAGGGGTCTTATATTTTATATGTTTAATCATATTTCTCGCTAACTTGACAGTTCAGGCCCTTTGGAGGTTAGATTTAAACATATGCCCCCGGAGAGGTCTTCGTTTTTTCAGAAGTCCGTTATTCATTGTAACTGAACAAGCCAGTTACTTGTAGAATTTTTCAGATGCCTTTGAAGAAGGTCTTTGGGTCTGTCACTATCCGAATTTGGAAGATTCGTCTTATGATCAGATGCCCTCGAAGGGGTATTTGATCCGTTGTTCATTGAGTCTGAATAATTCAGATGCTTGCCTAACTTGTCGGACGCCTCCGAAGAGGTATTTGGGTCCGTCAGTAACTGGGTTTGGAAGATCCAGAATCAATAGCTGAATTTGGAAGATCCAGTATCTGAGCGGATGCCTCCGAAGAGGTCATCTAAGAACCCTGTCTTTATACCGCTATCCGGCCATGTGCTGATGGCGTCGACGATCAACCGGGTGCCCCTCGGGGAGGTCTTGGGTTTTAAAGCCCGGTGTTTGTGTCACTATCCGGCCATATCTTAATGGCGTCGGCGATGAACCAGGTGCCCCTCGGGGAGGTCTTGGGTTTTAAAGCCCGGTGTTTGTGTCACTATCTGGCCATATCTTAATGGCGTCGGCGATGAACCAGGTGCCCCACGAGGAGGTCTTGGGTTTTAAAGCCCGGTGTTTGTTTTGCTATCCGGCCATATCTTAATGGCGTCGGCGATGAACCAGGTGCCCCTCGGGGAGGTCTTTGGTTTTTAGAGTTTCGTTGTTTCATGGGGCGAACGCTAGTCCATTTATCGGATTTTCATCGCGATTTGTTAGAACTAGGGCCCTGAACCTTGCAATTAAGAAGGTGCCCATACGGTGAAACTTACAACTTTGTTTGTAGTCGGAGTGTCACATTATTTGATTTCTCAATTCCTGGTGCCCCCGTCTGCGGCTTTGTACTTCACACCTTCATATTTACTATGGATGGTGTTTGAGTATTAATCAACGGATGCTTGAGCTATCCTTGTCAGGATGTGCCGCAGTGGTCACCAGGTTTTATTTGGCTATGTATGTGCTTCCATTCTTTTAGAAGATGGTTGATTTATCTTGGTTCCTCCTTCCTTTCTCCTCCATCGGTGAATTTAGTGATGAAATCGGCTGAAGCCGGCCCATTTATAGGTCGTCGAGGATAGTAAGTAATGTCATAATGGTTAAGCTCAATATTCTACTTTAATACTCTTTCCGAAGCATATGGGCGGAAGAGAACTTGCTTTAGCGGCTAATCGGTGAGAACCTTGATAAAGTGGGCTTGGAAGTATGGCCTTAGCCTTGGTAAGCTTTTTCCTAATGTTATATGCTGGCCATGGAACCATTTCTCGTAGAGATGTCCTTTCAGTGACACTTACGACCTTCTGGTTCGATTACCGCGACACTTTCTCATTGCTTGACCCTTTGCGACTCCTTCCTTTCACTTTTTAAGGCAGTGTTTTTTATCTTTATATTTGATTATATTTGGCATTTGGATCAGTGTTGTTCAGGGGTCGTGAAGTATCGTCGATTTTCTATGGAATAAGTGCTCGTCAAGCGTCGTTTTTCACAATCAGACCGAGCAAATTCGGCTTTGGCGATCTTGTTAAATTCACTGGTTGACTTCCCCTTTCGATTTTCCGGATGATGCATTACATCTTCGCTTTACACGCGGAATTGTTCTCGTTGCACTTGACGCTTGGAATATCATTGTCGAGGCGTGTTATAAATATCACTCAGACTTGTTGAACCACAAGGAAGTCAACATTCCTTGAACCGCATGGTGTTTATCTCGGTAAGTGACTTGAAGTTGGAGATTTGATGTTTCCAACTTCCTACTTTAAGTAGTACCTCTTTAATGGAATATGCAGCTCTATGACACAGTGCCCATTTGATATGCTTTTCATCGTCCGACTCTGGATAAATTTTTCATTTGATTTGCAAAGTGGCACTTCACATCACCGGGTTTACTCCATATTGTGCTTTTGGTACCCAACACTTGGACTGTCCAAAAGGGGTATGTTAGCAAGGATCGCCAGAATTTATCAGACCACGAGCCAGTAAGCGTCCTGCAGTATCAAATCGATTTTAGTGACTTTCGATATAATGGAATAATCGAAGTACAACAAATGCAGACTTCTTATTATATGAAAATTGACATAGTAATTGCTCAATTACAATTCCCCTTTTTACCATAGGAGGTTAATATTTGTAAAGCGAAGCATAATAATTTTTCACAAGAACTAAGTAGTGTTTTTATGTAGAATGTTGTCGCAAGCGGTCGTTATTCCGGATTCCCAATATTGAAACTTCATCAAAGGTTGACAGTTTGTTGATGCCATTCAGATGCTTTTGGCTGATAACATATGACCTTTGTCGGCTAGACTAAAATATTTCAACACCGGCTTCTACTGAGTTTCGATATGGAAATGTCGGGCGATCATTGGATGAACAGGAGCTTGTAATTCCATTGGTATCATTGCCTCCGTCGGGTTATACTCTTGAGAACTTTCATAGCTTTGCATCTTCCCCCAACTTTTATTGTCTGAGCGAGAAGTATTTGCCGTAATATTGAACGTTGACTCTGCACGGTTACTCGTTGGGGCCTCTCCACCTGGGCTTGATTGTTTGACGGATGTGCTTCGCTTTTGTGGAGTCGAAAGAGGATTTGTCGTATGCGATTTCCTGACATATTCTTGTAGCTTGCTCTTCCTAACCAACATCTCGATTGAGCTTTTCAAATGTCTGAATCATTAGTATCATGACCAGGTTGGCTGTGATAATGGCAGAAACTTCCAGATGCCGCTGCTTTGTTTGAGATCTTTAATATTGGCGGTGGCTCTGGAAAGAACCCTGCGCCTTTAGTGGCAAAGAAGATGTTCTCCGAGGTATCATTTAATGGAGTTAATTCTTTAGACTTGAAAAAGTGAAATCTCTCGTTCACTTTTTTCCCTTTTGCCTCCATATGTTCTTTTTCGCCCTTCGACATCCTTCCTGTTGCTTACTGGAAAAGTAGGGGAGAAAGGTCGCTTGAACTTGTTTTTCTTATTATCATGATGATCACAATTCTCCTTGTAAAATTCTGAAACAGTGAGGTATGTATTGCTTTCTACACCAAGTTGTTCTATACAGTTTGCGAGGATGGCTTGGGTGGTTTCGAGAGCCCTTATTTGATTCAGCAACATCCCATTTGAAGCATCTATTTTCTGGTGCAAATTGGTCATAGCGGCAACAAATTCTTTTTGAGTTACATAATCCCTTGGAGTTTCATTCGCGGTTAGATTATTGGCTTGGGAATCGACGGGAGTATCCCTAATAGCATTGTTAAAGGTTCCTACATGCTTAATGCTATTTCCTGAGATAGGCTCCTTGTCTTGGCATTGTTCCATGTGACAAACATCGGCCCTTCTCTTTGACATTCGTTGGGGCAGCCAATGACGGCTAACAAGATGAGGGCCTGTACTTCTGGTTTGAAGAAATGCCCCTTCATTAGGATTTGCAACTTTCTGGGAACCGTACTCATTCTTGTGTCTTTTCTTTGACGGGACTTGTTTGAACACTTCGAGATTTGTTTTGAAATCTTCAATGTTGGCTTTATTTCCATTATCCGACTGAGCATCAACTTCCTTTATGTCGTGATCCTGGTTATGATCTGACATCAACGAGTGTTCATTCCAATTTAGGTCGATTTCAATTTTATGAGGTACCGGATTGGCTCGAGTAACAATGAGAGTTTCCGTCTTATCCACCAATTTCTCATTTTTCTTATTGGAATCGGTGTCAATAGCTTTAAACCTGCCATGAGTTACTCTAGCTTCCGCAGTTTTAGCGACAGTCGAGTTATTGGTTTGTGGTATGACGGAGACATTTTTTACAGCTTTACTGCATTTTTACGAGTCAACTTTTAAAGATATGAGATTCATTTGAGTGGTCAGAAGCACATCAAGCTTATCCATTAGGGCTTTGTGTGAAATCGCCATTTGTTGATTCAAGTTGCCCACAACCATATCCAGTTGATCTTGAGTTATGCCAATACATATCCCAAGGATCGACCAACATTTGAAAGATTAGCTCGTGGGTTGGTGAAAGCTTCATGATCGACACTTCCTGAACATCCGGCGGACTCATTGTCGTATATTTTTTTCCTTTTTGGTACATGCATAACTTCGTGCAACTCTTCGGATTTTGGTAGAGACCTTTTGAATTTGGAAGAGAGAGTTGGTCGATCGGTCTGGATCAAGGACTTATGGAATCTACGGCAGCAGTAGGCTTAGAACTTCGATGGTAGGCTCTTAAGATTGAGAGAAGTGCGAACGAGGCCCCACGGTGGGCATCAAATGTTTGCTCCAAATTTGGGATCAAACACCAAATGTGTAAAACTACACCTCACCGATTCGGTAAGAATGTGGAACCGCGTAATCACAAAATAAACGGATAAAAACAAGTAAAAACACAAAGGAATTTTTATAGTGGTTCGATTAAATATGAGTCTACGTCCACTTTCAATCAGTTCTCATTATGATATCCAAGCTGAATTTTCCCTCATTACAATCATTTCTCTCTTTTAACTCTCTTTTCACCCTCTTGACGATCTACTTTCACTTGAGTTTGGCGAAGAAAAAGAAAGAGGTTTAGCTTTGTGATGGATCTTCAACCACTTATGTGCTTTGATCCTTTCCCATGATCTTCATAGATTTCATAGTGAATTAGCATTCGATTTAAGCTTCGGAGAGGATTAGAGATCGTTAGAATGATGCTTAAGAGATTTATGGTGTAGCTTGAATGAGATTGAAGGTGTTTAGATTCAATTATCGAAAGCTCTCATGATCACTGACTTGGATTTGATCTTCATGAAGTTAGAAAAGTGTTGATGAATTCATAGAAGCCATTAGAGAAGTTGTAGATGAGCTTTGAATTTGACGGAATCTCCCTGTAGGAATGAATTTTCGGTCCCCCCCCCCTCAAATGAATTATGAGGGGTATTTATAGGTGATTTTAGCCCAGGTGGCAATTCTGTAATTATGCAGAAAACGCCATGACTCAAACCAACATGACTCAACTCGACATGACTCCATCGGACATGACTTCTCTGAACTGGAATGCGGCTCCAGCGCACTTTATAGCTGTCACGTGAAGTCCTCCTTCCGCCATGCACTTCACGGTATGGATTAAAAGGGGCTAGCGACATGAAAATAGCATATTGGGTTCACACAGCTGTATACTACATGGTCCAGTACAAGACGACAGCAGGCAAGATCGATCACAGCATGCAGCTCAAATATACAACGCACAACATGGAAGCCATAACATCTCGACGACATGGATAAATTTACGGCATGATTGGTTATTAACAACCCACGAATTGCTTTACAGCTGCTGCCATCTCAGCAGACGTTGCGTCATGCTTTTAACGGCATGGGAGCATTAACATACGTTATGAATAACGTGACCTGCCTCATGGCATGACTTGTTTTAAATATATAACGTGCGGCTTGAATATACGACATGGGATGCCACGACTTGACTAAGCTATGGGTCCAATTGTCAGTAGACACGTGACATGGATTCAGGAGCTCCTATTTACAATGATCCCTCACCGACATGACAGCATGTCGTGTGTGGACTACCGAGTGAAACAAAATTTCCCTAATGTCATGAATGCATGTATCCTTATTTTTACATAGTAGTGACACCACGTGGCTCCAAATGACAAAAAGGTGAAGATAATAGAATTGATTCATATATAAATTCCTGTACTTCAGTTGGTTCCTTCATTTGGTCCATGCGATATACGTAAATCATATTTTAATGACTTGGTTATACATATTCATGTCGCAAGGTCTTGTTCATGGCTGAACGACATGGCATTCATACGCCATGAACATCTGGACGACATGATTTAATGAACGACATGAGTGAAGCACCGACATGCTGAAGTCTACAATGCACGACATACGGTATAACTCAAGGCGTATTTGAGGGGCTAATTGACGTTTGCAGAATGAATGATCCAACCGACTTGAACTATATCACACCCATTTTATATGTATCGATATCTGGTTAATGAATATTTGGTAATTAACACATTCAGTTACTTTATTCAGCCCACGTGGCTTTACACCTTTGAGAGTACTTACTTGGATTCCGTGCTCTTGTAGTAACTCCAACAACTGGTATATAACACAACCTGCTATTACGACATGAAGACATCCCCTTCGGTTACCATATATTCCTGGCTTTTACTCTTATACATCATGGCTTCAAGTCCGTATTGTGATGACACGTATCCCATAAGTCTTTTGTTCTACACATATAACTCGCAGCTTAAAGCTATTTACCGACTTGAATGTTGCATATAATGTGATGAAGACCGAGAACAACATGGTGTTCACGGAGTGGCGGGTGAGTTAAATGCGGCTTGGGTGATTCAATATAAGAAGTGACACGATTTGGAGGCTGGGCGACGACACGCATGTTGACAACTGGCAACGACTTGATTGTGCTTATAATGTGAACGTTCTAGCCACATGTGGTTCCAATAGCTTAGCAATATTTACGGCCTGATATGTACGCTTCATGAATATCATCAACATGGAGGCTTCACGGTATGACCTGCGGAATGAGTAGCTTGTCCTCAAGTCGTAGCAAGCGACTTGCCTTCGATAACATGACCTTATTAAACAGTCGATGCGCTATTTTGTGACCCGCATTTTAACAGGGTTAACAAGACCTAGCCCATTGTACCCATAATAGGGGTATTTGGCTTGGAGAGACATCCACTGGGCTGGATTTGGAGCTAATAGGAGTTACATGCTTTTTTGTAAATAAATGAATTTAATAATATTATAATTATAAATACATTGGAAATTAAAAACCCTAACCTACTCACAACTTCAATGCAGCCGCCAGTTAATTAAACCGATGGCCGAATTTCTTCAAATCTTCTCCCATCTCATTCTCTTTATCCAAACAATGAAATGCAAGAATTATAAAAGGAAAATGGTTTGTCTAAGTGAGATCTTGCTATCAAATAGCTCTGATTGGATATCATTTAGTGGATTGCACGAATTTCTAGGCCAAAGTGGCGCCGTTCATGGGTGGACTGCGAGGCGCATGGGCCATCGCACATGACGTGGTCCAAGGTAGAGGTGCGCGAGGTAGAGGTATTCGAGGTGGAATCACCAGATTCGGCTCCGACCTTGTGGAGTGAAGTTTTTTTGGAACCCTAAGTTTTGAAGTCATCGTGTTTTACCTGGTTGTGCTAACGAAGAAGGAAAAAGAATGGCCGCCTTTTTCTCTTTCCTTAATCAATGTAATTAAAATTCTTAATTATTAATTAATTTAAGTAATTAGCTTATTAAATCATGCGATGTTTAAAATGTCGTATCTTGGTCATATAAAAACAGAATCGCACGAAACTGAGTGAGTTGGGATCGTGGAGCCGAGCACTACATGTACCAACAGATTTGGAAGCAAACAGAGCAGCTAGGAATTTAGTTGAATTTAAACCCCAGTTTAATTCAATTAAAATAAATCATATTTAATGATTTCTATAACCGGTCAAGGTGAGATCTCTATTTTAAATAAATTTTATTATTGATTGTGAGGTGAAATCCATATATGTGTTGTCTAAAATCTGAATTGATTGTTTGTGTTTGTTTTTTAATGATTGGATTGAATTACATATGTCAGAAAAATGTTCATGTTTAATAAGAACATGGTTAGACAATAAAATCAACCGATTAAGGTGAGATTTCTCGATTTAAATTTAAAATAAAAAATTATATATATATTGATTATGATTGTAATTTTAAATATATGCACCAGATAAAATTTAGATTGATTGGTTGCAGTGGCGATGATTTGTCGGATTATATTTTGTAAGATAAAAATATAATCTTTAATTGTTTGAATAAATATATCATTTTGTTTGCAAATGTTATATTAGAATAAAAATATTATTTTATTAGCAAATGTTATGTTAGAATAAAAATATCATTTTGTTAGTCACATGCCATGTTAATTAAAAATGTCATTTTGTTAGAATCATATTATGTTAATTAAAAATATCATTTTAGTTAGAAATGTTATGTTTAAATAAAAATGTCATTTTAGTTAGAAATTTTATGTTAAATAAAAATGTCATTTATTTAGAATCATGTTATGTTGCAATAAACATTGTCATATATTTAGATTATGTTCATGTACAACAAAATGTCATATATTTAGACTATGTCATGTTACATAAAAAGTCATTTATTTAAAATATATTCATGTTAAATAAAATGTCATGCTGAAATAAAAATGTCATTTTATTAGATAATGTCATGTTAAAATAAAAATATCATTTTTTATTTGTTATGTTAAAAACTAGAATTGTAAACAAATAAAAATATTCATTTTTATGTGTCATGTTAAGTAATGAAATTTTATACAAATAAAAATATCCTTTTATTTGTCATATTTAAAAGTAGAATTGCTGTCAAATAAAAACTTTCTTTTATTTGTCACTAGGAAACATTAAACATGTTATATAAATAAATTGTCTTTTTATATTGGCATTAAGACATTAAAACATGTTATGTAAATAAATTATCCTTTTATATTGTCATTAGAACTAGAACATATGTATGTTGACAAAATTATCTTTTTATTTTATCACTTGAATTTGAAAACATGTATGTGGACAAAATTGTCTTTTTATTTTTGTCATTAGAAGAATAGAACATGTATGCAAATAAAATACATATTTATTTGACATTAGAAACATATAGAGAAATTATGTGAATAAAATACATTTTTATTTGACGTTAGAAATATAATAACATGTTTTGTTCATTATCATCAACATGTTAGCGGAATTAGAATTGGTTAAATTCATTAACCAATGATTCATTTAGATGAACTGTTGTTATTTGAAAACCCACACGGGTATTGGGATGATATTTGACATACACTAGTCCCAATATTTAGTTGTATGTCAATCGATAGATTGACAGTTTGTGATGAGCGTTATTTATTTATTTTAATGCTCACATTGTTGTAAAACTTCACTCTGGATGCGAATAGATTGTTTAATGATCATTTATAATTATTGTTGTATACATACGATGTATGAAGTCCATCTAACTGAAATTATATGGTAATCGTTTGAGTCGCATTCCGATTCAGAATATCTTTTACATAAAGAATATTTTAAAATAAAGAACATTTTTATATAAAGAACATTTTAAAATAAAGAATGTTTTAAAAATAAAGAATATTTTAAAATAATATTCAGTGAAGAATAAAATTATGGTTTTTATGTCCGTTTTTGGATGGACATAAAAATATAAAAATATGAATACACGTTAAGTATAGAAACGCCATTTTTAACCCGAACGGGTTTATCGATCGATTTTATTCATTTTATAATGAATATAAAAAAAATGATTTCAAAATCTAATATTTTGAAGATATTAATATATTAATATGCTAAAGATATATAATATTCAATTTTGATTTAAAATCGAAATTGAAGTTAAAATTGTTTTAAAATGAATTTGTAAATATTTTATAAATACATTTTAATTGGAGATCGACGAAATATATATATATACACATATACATACATATATATATATATATATATATTTAATGGCCTGAATAGAACGCGCCGCGCAACGACTGTTTGCGAATTTCGACCATTAACTTCAAATTGATGTAACGGGAGATCCGACCGTCTGATTCTCCTAAAACCGGAACCATTGTGTTCGTATCGAAAAGAGCTTTCCAACGAATATAAAAGTTTTGAAATCTAATGGTTGGATTTGGAATTATGTCCAAATCAAATTTAAAAAAGGTCGCTATGGATGCAGTTCGGTAGCCGTTATTGGAAACCGACTGCACGGGCCTTAATAAAATTATTAAAAATATGGTAAAATTATGTAAAATCATAATTAACAATTTGGAAAGATTTAATATGAAAAATTCCATTTTTGAAAAGATAAAATATATTTTTGTCGAAATGAACTAGTTATTAACTAGAATAAATTAAGATTTAATGAAGTTTTCCAATTAATTAATATTTAATTGGAATCAAATAAAATAAATTGGGTTTTTGGGTTTGTCGTGAATGGTGTCTTAAATAACACTGTTGTTAAACCCCGTATGAAAAGAATAAATCTTTTAATTAAAATTATTAGAGTTTCTAATTATATTTAGTAATTGGAATAAAATGAAATGTGAATTGGGTTTACTGTGAACTGTGTTATAAACGACATTTGTTCTTTAACCCAATTAACAGTGAAAACATAATTTGGAACTTAAATATCTTTTTATTTAAGATGAAACGGAAATTTTGTGAAGTAAAGTTTCCCAATTTAATAGAAGAAACTGGAATTGAATGGAGTTCGATTTAATAATAATCGAGATGAGCTTCTGTAAAAGAAGACCGTTATTATATATGGAATTTAAAAGGCTTTGTTGTTATTCCATTTATATTATTAGTCTGATACAGAAATTTATATCAATTATATATTGATTTGATTTATGGGAAAATTCCATATTTAATGGAAGATGATTTTGGGTTTATTGCGAACTGTGTTTTAAATGACATTGGTTCTTTAACCCTATTAAAGACAAGATTAATTTCTTAAAGTGGAATAATCATAAAGTAATGATTTTTGATATTAAAACCAAATTGGAGTTTTAATGAATCTTTAAAAAGACGATCAAAGAATAAATTTAAAAGAATTTATCTTTGATAAAATTAATTGGAACCTTTCCCTAATAATGTGAATATTTATTTAAAAGAATATTCTGAATTGGAATGAGGCATATAATGTGTTTTATAGCACTTGTTTATTGATTATAAATACGCGAGTTATTCGGAAGGACCGGGTTCAACCCATTCTGAATAATTACTACGACGATTGAAAGTCGAAGATGAAGACGGTGGTTGAAGACTAGAGATCTTCACATCGTTTGGATGATTACTGATGTCTTGATTGGGAGGAATCCTAAGACAAGGTAATAAGTAGTGATCGTCCAAATGTACTTGGAGATCGATGGATATGCGAGAACCTCTCTCCTGTATTAGACATATGGGATGAGGAATAAGGTGTCTCCGGTTTCGTTCAGACCTAGAACAGACTTGTAAATGGATGGTATGTTTGACGTTGTACTCCTTTATGCTGTATTCGTTGAACTCTGCTAAATATATATCTGTTTGGTGGTAGAGAATTTATTCTTTTGCTTAACACCCTTCTCTGAGACATATGGGCTTAGAGGTTATATATTAGCAGAAATCAATGGTATGGTATGGACTGACAATGTGGCATGCTAAGATGCAAATGATCAAGGCTTTTGTTGAAAAGTAGAGCCTTGTGGTTGATGATCAAAGCACAACTTTATTTAGCATAACTTTGTGTAGCAATACTTCGCGAGCCTCACACCCCGGTATGAACCAGAGTCCGAGTCCTGAGGCACGGGCTGAAGTGTTTTGAATTCGGTAAGGATGAGGTGCCTCGGATTTTTACTTATGTGGATGAAGGAATGAGGCGCCTAGGATTTGAGTCCCTAGTGGCTATATTTTACGCCCCATAGGACGGGGAAACGTATTGTTCAGGCATTACTAATCCACCAAAATATTTGTGGACCAGCCCTGAAGATCCAAGGGCTCGCCTGAGTCTGAGTCCTGAGGCACAGGCTAGAGTGTCTCGAATTCGGTAAGGACGATCCCTTGCCTTGGTTCATGATGGAAATCCAACTTCCAATATGACACCATTTGGTTTTGATTGTATAGCTAGTATGGCGACATAGTATATGGTTGCTAATAATAACTAGTATGCCGTCTATGATTGATATATTATGATTGAAATGTTTTTGAAACATATATACACTAATAATAATATCAAATCCATTTTAGCGTATCAAGCATTTTGACCATTATAAGGTAAAACTCTATCCTCCGGTTTGCATTGCATTGTGTGATGGGACTTGAGTCTTATAATGGTTTCATTTTTCTAAAAAGCGTTGCATTGTTTAACGATTTACTTTATGTCTTGCATTGGCAATCCAATGGAGTAAACCCGTTCCGCGTTAGCGGCGTGGTCCTGTGATTAGCCTTATTATTATTAGATGAGTTAGGTAAGATTTCTCATACCAGTCCCATGACTGACTCGTAGTTTGTTTCACTTTGCAAACTCGGGTGCCCTCTTTTCCACACGGGCAGTCGAGTGGCTTGTTTTGCAGATGTCTATTTATTAAGCAGGATCCAGGATCGAAGCTTAAAGTTGTGGACAGAGCAGTGATAGTCTTGCGCTGCATTATGTTAAGTTTATTGTAAATTAATCTTCCGCTGTATTATTATTTGTTCGATGTACTCTGATATTCTGTACTCTGATGTAACATTATTATAATGTTTATAAAAGTCTTATGTTATTTGTTCTGAGGTGTTGTATGCCCAAAGTTAGTGTATCCGGCGATTTCCCGTGAGGGGAATTTTCGGGTCATTACATATATTCTGGATATTATGATAAGAGAATAAATTCTCCACCACCATATACATCTATACAGACCAACATATGCGATCATTGGAAATACTCTGTCAGACACTCTTCTATACACATTCGTTCTGGGACTGAACGAAACCAAAGGCACAATTTCCATTAATCCATCTTAGGAAATTACTACCTAGGATTAACAGAAAAAGCCCTTGCACTTTACTCTGTCTTCGATTATCTTCATATAGTTTGATTCGCAACACTACTGCCAATACGAAGTGGTTCTCGGATAATAATCCAACTGGTCTCTCCATGTTGACAACGTTATTGGCAAATACTTCGATAGTCGGTTATTTAACTATCAAAGAAAAGCAAACATCCATTCAAAGCATCAAACAATCATTGGCGCCCTTAATTAATATTTCATTAATTTAAATTTATCATGCCCAATATCTCTTCAATATCTTTACCCAGATATTTCTCTAAACTCGTTTTAGCCCCTCGCGATTCTTGGAAAAACATTTCCATCTATATAACTATTTATTTTCTATATTCCGGAAAATATCATTATTTAACGTCAAAAAAAATTTCCATTTATTATTTACATATCACTATTCTTCCCCATTTATCAGTCCTTAACTGTAAACTAGTAAGAGAACAATTTCGTAAGTATCAACCCGAAGGTCGAAACCAACATCAGATCGACACTCAAGAAGCCATTCAACTCAACCAGTCTCCAGTCAGTTTCTAATTTTCTCAACTCCATTTCTTAACTTCTTATCAACACAATCATTTTAAATTTGCAAATCGTTTACTTTTAAATCATCGTTCATTTTAAAACGTGTATACATTTCTCCTTCCAATCTCCCAGGATTTTATTTATAAATTCCTTTCTTCATATAAAATCTCATTATACATTTATTCGTCTACTAAATTTCATGTATAATTGATAAGTTAATTTCTAGTTATCTAACTTTTGTTGAATTATTCTATCTCCTTAAATTTCTGGTAAAATTTGCCAGCACCTCCTTTGTATCAGTCAATAGCTCAAACCTCAACTCGCCTCTCTAGGCCCTTTCCATTCAAAAAGAAAATCGAAAAGCCAAGTTTCTTGCAGATTCGGCGCTTAAAAATCATTTGGAATTTAAACGTGTACCTTTTTGTCGGACACTCAAATTATAATCTTCATGCACTTCATTCCATTCCTGTCTAACCCATATACATCCATTCATGATTTATTCCAACTCAGTCTGATAATTTTTAACTCAGTTCGCTAATTTATTCTTTAATTAGCTCTTTTGCATATTCCAATATTTAATTGACCATATCACGTTCATATATATTTTTATTTACTTATAAACCAATTGAATTTCGTTTTCAATTCAAGTTTCATATTCGATTTCGAATACGAATTCACCAGTTTAATTTACTTAACCAAAACCCAATTTCGTACCAAAACTCGATTAAGTAATTATTCTTCAAATTAGTTAATTCTATTTAATAGTTAAAAATCTGATTTTTGTTTCAAAAATTAGTTCACTTACTCCACTTGAGTTCATATTTATTTTACATCTCAAGTCTGGATTTTTCTAATGGAATTTCGGATTTTATTTACTTAAAATCCTTTTTGTTATTTAAACAAACTGTTATGATTTTATAATGGTTATAGCGCTGTTTTTCTGAAAATTAGATTTTGAATAACTCAAAATCTATAAGACGAAATCCAGATTTTTCTCTTCCATTAGAAAACTCTTATCAAATCGGTCCCGACAATTCTTGTTTTAAAGAATTCCGACTTAAATTGAGTTCTATATACACAATTGAAGTTCGAAATGCCAAATTACGAACTACCGCATTGCGACGAGATCGTTTTAATTATAATTAAATATAAATGTTAAACTTCGTTATTTATAACCTTCAACTTTATTCTTATATATTTTAATATATACAAGATCGGCTTTCCAACTCTAAGTAAAACATTTCAATTTTTCTAAATCGTTGATTCTCATAACTATCCTATTTACAACTCTATTTCTTTTTTTATTTTAAGATCCCAATGTTAGGGATTGCGGAATGGATCGTTAAGGCAAAACAAACAATAGAGGGGGGTGAATAGTTTTTTCGAGAATTTAAACAAAATCTAAAACTTATGTGAACTACAATATGGATCAAACACCACAAACACAATCATAGACATAGATTAAAACACAAACACAAAAATAAACATAAATAAGATGACTAGAAGCAAGGAGTCCATCAGAACTAATCAGATGCCACATCTGCCTTAGAGCGAATCGGCCCACGGGTTGACAGCCAAACACCTTGAATCAACCCCTAGTCGACCCAGCAGAGCTCGGGTCGACCTCAAAAATGGGCCGGTTCGGTTATTCGCCCCCCGATTCGCTGTTTTGAACTTTTTTGCATATTTATTTATTTAATTTATATATATATATATCTCATATGCATACAAACTTCAAGGCTTAATAACTTCTTTATAAGGTATCCGTTTTATGCAAACTAAATGTCTATCTTGACCAAAATTTTGAGATGAACGTAATAGCGCAACCCATTTCACTTAATTCTTCTTCTAAAAATTAAGTGTTCCTGAATTTGTTAATTTTAATATTCTCAGAAAATTCGGGGTGTTACATTCTCCCCTCCTTAAAGGATTTCGTCCCCGAAATCTTCAAGTTAAGAAGAATGCATCTTAACATCCAATCATACATATACTCATCCATCATCCACAAGCATCCATTGTCCTTAAAAGACTTCTAATGCTATATGAACATATGCAGAGTGTGTGTATATGTCTCTTATCTAGTGCAAAATCAGGCGGTCTACTGATCCAGTTGAACTCCTTAATGTGAATCATGAGAGTGCCATGAGTCCATTATGTATGCAATTTTTCCTATTCATAATTCTACATGAGTGCACAATCATTCATACAAATGCAGCGTCCATATGATAACACATCAAGTTTCAATCCACATACAATTTCATGCGTTCATATGCAAATGCAATATGAAAGTGACTGAGCCGGTCTAGAACCTAATGTGTATGTGCATATGCATCCACGAGCAATCACTAGCAACCACTTAATTGCAACCACTTTGCAACCATCAACCATAACATGTTTCAAATACATGTTTACATCCATTGATTTCTATTAAGGATCAAGAAATAGGACCAAGAAGATAACTAAGCATGAATAAACTTATGATAAAGGAGAGATCAAAGATGTACCCTCAAAAAGATAAGGGTAGACTGCGCGTATCTTGCTTTCGGTTTCCCAAGTCGTGTCTTCTTCATTGTCACTCCATTGTACTTTAACAAGCTTGACTTCACGGTTGCGTAGATTTTTGACTTCCGTTCCCAAGATACGAGTTGGGATTCTTCTCACTGTTGCTTCTCGTTCCACTTCTACCTCTTCTAGTATCTTTGGTTCCACCACTTTCGCAGACTCATGTAAGCACTTCTGTAGGTGAGAAACATGAAAGACATTGTGAACTCCAGCCAACTTTTCAGGTAGCTCTAATATGTAGGCCATCGTCCCAATTCTTTCAATGATAGGAAATGGTCCTATGAATCTAGGTACCAATTTCCCTTTGGATCCAAAGCGAACAACATTCCTCAAAGGAGATACTTTAAGGAACACTCTGTCTCCAACCTCAAACTCAAGGTCGGTTCTTCTTTTATCTGCATAGGACTTCTGTCTATCTTGAGCCGTCTTCATTCGTCTTCTTATTAGGTCCGCCTTTTCTGAGGTTTCCCTAATCATGTCTGGCCCAAGTATAAGCTTATCTGTGGACTCCCACCAACAGGTTGGTGATCGACACGGTCTCCCGTATAAGGCTTCGAAGGGTGCCATGCCTATTGTAGCTTGGTAGCTATTGTTGTAGGCGAACTCCACCAAAGGAAGATGATCTTCCC
Source organism: Allium sativum (assembly GCA_030737875.1). Lineage (NCBI taxonomy): Eukaryota > Viridiplantae > Streptophyta > Magnoliopsida > Asparagales > Amaryllidaceae > Allium > Allium sativum. Next base: position 932,371,899 of record CM060912.1, on the reverse strand, counting down.
ATGTCCCTCCAAAGTCAAGAACACATAATCTCAAGAGGTCTTCTAAGACTCTGTTCACCCTTTCCGTCTGTCCATCGGTTTGGGGGTGGTAGGCCGTGCTTAAACATAGTTGTGTGCCTACAACCTCTGGCAAACTCTTCCAGAACTCGCTTGTAAAGATAGGGTCTCGATCGCTTACTATGCTGGAAGGTATCCCATGCAGTTGAACTATCTCTTTAAGATATTGAGATGCTAGAGATGAGGCAGTCCTTCTACTTTTGACAAGTATAAAGGGAGCGCTTTTTGTGAGTCGGTCCACTATTACCCAAATACTGGTATTGCCCCTTCTTGACCTAGGCAACCCATCAATAAAGTCCATCGAAATACTATCCCATTTCCACTGTGGGACCTCTAGAGGATGAAGCAAACCACCAGGCTTCTTCTGCTCCGCCTTGACCAGCTGGCATATCATGCACTTAGAAATGAATTCAGCTACGTCATTCTTCATGCCATTCCAAAAGATAACTCTTTTGATGTCTTTATACATTTTATCTCCGCCTGGGTGTATGGTCAGCTTTGAATGGTGTGCTTCTTCTAGAACCGTTTTCACTAAATCTCTTACTTGTGGGATGCATATCCTTCCATCCCGTCTCAACCATCCCTTATCATCGATGGAGTATTTATCGAGGTGACTCGAAGTCTCACCCCTAACCAGCTTATCTATCACATCTACTAGCTAAGGGTCTTCACGTTGTGCGGTTCCTATTGAGTCAAAAAGTGTAGGCCGCACTTCCAGTGTTGCTAACAAGCCAGGTACAAATTCAGATGAGGGTCTAAAGTCAAAGTTGGCTATGTACTCCAAGCTTTGCCTTTCTACAAAGAGAGGGCTAAAGGTCAGCTTCTTTCTACTCAGAGTGTCTACTACCACATTGCCCTTGCCAGGAGTATAGGAAATCTCAAAATCATATGAGGCAAGAAACTCCATCCATCTTTGCTACCTCAAGTTGAGATCTTTCTACGAGAAAAGGTACTTCAACGATTTATGGTCAGTAAATAATTCAAACTTCTCACATAGGAGATAATGGCGCCAAGATTTAAGAGCAAAAACAATGGTCGCCAATTCTAGGTCGTGGGATGGGTAGTTTTTCTCATGTACTTTCAACTGCCTTCCACCATAAGCTACTACCTTCCCTTCTTGCATTAAGACAGCGCCTAATACTTTACCGCATGCATTCGTGTATACGGTAAACATCTTGCTCCCATCAGGCAATGTCAGAACTGGGGTTGTTGTTAGACCTTTTCAAGCGTTGGAAAGCAATATCGCAATCAAAATCCCAAGCGAAAACTCGGTTCTTCTTCGTTAACCTTGTAAGTGGAGCTGAGATTTTCGCAAAGTCTTTGATGAACTTCCGGTAAAAGCCTGCTAGCCCGAGAAAGCTTCGGACTTCAGTTGCGTTTCGTGGAATCTTCCAATCTTGCACAACAACCACTTTTGCGGGGTCCACGGCTAACCCCTCTTTGGACATCACATGTCCAAGGAATCTAACTTTTTCTCTCCAGAAATGGCATTTGGAGAATTTGGCTTTCAACTGATGTGCACGGAGAGTATCCATGACTTCCCTTAAGTGTTGAGCATGCTCTTCCTCACTCTTCGAGAAGATCAAAATATCGTCCACGATGACCACCACAAACTTATTGAGGAATTCCCGGAACACCTTGCTCATCAAGTCCACGAAATAGGCAGGTGCGTTTGTCAAGCCGAAAAGCATGACAAGCCACTCGAAGAAACCATCCGAGGTCCTAAATGCGGTCTTGTCAATGTTATCCTCGGCCACTCTTAGCTGGTGAAACCCGGTAGCCAGATCTAGTTGGGAGAAAACGGATGCACCTACGAGCTGATCAAACAGATCGTCAATTCTTGGGAGTGGGTGCCTATTCTTCTTGGTCAGCTCCCTATAATCCATGCATAGGCGGAGTGAACTATCGGCTTTGGTCGCGAACACTACTGGAGCACCCCATTCAGAAATACTCCGTCTTATGAACCCCTTTTCAAGCAGCTCTTTAACTTGCTTGCTGAGTTCTTTTCTCTCCCTTAGAGCCATGTGTCTAACGGGTAAAGCAACGGGTTTTGCATTGTCAATGAGGTATATGCAGAAGTCTATCTCCCACTTCGGAGGTAAGCCCTTTACCTCTTCAAACACATCCGAGTATTCATGGACCACACTAACAGACTTCAAATTCTCAACAGACGCATCAAGAGATTCTAGATAACTTAGCATAACAGAATTCATGGGATTACAAGAGATTTCGAGAGTGTTATCGAGGCGAGTCATGAGTCTAACCACTCTCTTTTCACAATCGAGGACGACACCATTACTGGATAGCCAGTCCAAAACATAAGCATTACATTTAAACCCAATGCTTAAAATAGAGATTTCCAAATCCAAACAAATCATTGACAAATAATTTGAGCCCCTAATTGGATTTGAAACAACCAAGGGATCCTCTACTATATGGGTGTCTAGGTGCAGAGATTCAACTAAAGCAGTAGAAATAAAAGAGTGCGATGCGCCAAAATCAAAGAGAGTACGAACATGATTATCAAACAGATAAACTAAACACTCAACCGAAATATGTCTACCTCGTTCCTGCAGAGGTGCAACGAGAGAATGAACCTGCCCTCCAGAAGATGATCCAGTCCTCTTTCCCTGCCCTTGCCTTTTTGGGCAGTCCTTAGACAAGTGTCCAGTATCCCCGCACTAGAAACAAGCACCCAATTTCCTCTTTTTCTTTCTACAGTCCCTAGCCAAGTGTCCAAATATCCCACAGAAATTTCACTTCATCTTCTTACGGGATTTATTATCCTTCCCGCCTTTCTTGGAGTCCGTCTTCTTGTTCTGAGATCCATCTCCTTTCTTGTTTTGAGGCTCTTCCTTCTTCACCTCCTTCTTGCCATCTTTGTTCTCCTCTTGCAACAGAGTCATGTCCACCAGTCTCTCGTAAGTCTCTCCCATAGGTATATGGGACATTGCTAAACCTTGCAGTGGCTCATTCAGTCCTTTGGCAAAGCGGAGAGCCTTCTTGTGCGGAATGTTTACTAACTTCAGTCCAAATCGAGCAAGCTGGTTGAATTTATTGACGTATTCTTTAACCAACAAGCTGCCCTGTTTAAGTGATAGGAACTTCTCCATTTGCAGACGCTGCTTATCTTGTGAGAGGAACTTCATTTCAAATCTCGCCCTGAAGTCCTCCCAAGTCTCTATCATTCTTTCAGCATTAGTGACTTCCCACCAGAAGGAGGCCTCGTCTTTGAGCAACCACACCACCAACTGTAGTTTCTGCCTCTCATCTACTTCAAAGATAACGAATAAGTCCTCGGTCTCCTTGAGCCAGTTTCTGGCTTCCACGAATGATTCGCTCCCCTTAAAGTCTTTTCCACCCATGGTCTAAAGTCTCTACAGATCTTTGAGAAAGCATTTCCTCTCGGAGGAGGAGGAGGAGAAGCAGCTTGGGGAGGAGGAATGTCTGTTGGGCCCGCGTCATTGGCCCTAGCTTCTAGGTATCTCCTGAACCAGCCAGGTATCGGTACACCCTCTGGAAGGTTAAGATCCCCAGACATGCTGAAACAAAAAGGAAAGATTCAAAACGAAGGATAGAAAGATAGTGCATACGGCTTTGGGGATTATGCCTTTTTAAATTAACACTTTTTCTTGAAAATGCTTCTTTATGACTTCTTTTTGAAAAATAGTTTCAAAAATTTTATCCGATCTGGTAACCTTTAGCTCTGATACCAAGTGTAACACCCCACCTCCGTTAAGGTCACTCTCAAAGGGAATGCCTTAACTTCGGTGGAGCGTTTTAAGGTACAAGATACTAATAAATTGCAAGACAGAAAATTTATGCAGCGGAAAAAGATCAATATTATTTCATAAATACTTGTTCAACAAAACAATTCAACAACTGTTTCAACCTTCCAAATTATTACAACTTTTCATCTGTCTTGAAAACATAAAGAAGCAACACTGAAAATAAAATGACATAAATCCCCAATAAGTGCTTGACTATAGCCATAGCTCAAAAAGGAATCCCCAATAAAAAGACATATGTTCAAGACTAATGGTATAAATTATACCATTCATGGCCTTAACCATTTACATGGTTTTGGGCCCACCTACATTATTAACATGTTTTGATTTAATAACTATCCCAACGTTTCCCCCATTTGTTCATTCGTATTAATCACATAAATTCATTGGGCCCGCATATTAGCCCAATTTATAAACAAGAGGTAAAGAAGGGAACATGCATAATATAGATTCAACCAAACATGTAAATTTTGCATAAAACTTTATTCATATAATTTAAAATGTCACATGAACTTGCATATAATTTAGACTTAGATAATCATAAGCCTAAAACATGTTAATATGTAGATCTAGGCATGTGTGAATACAACCTCAATTATAACCTAGCATATGACATAATCATGACATGTCCAATCCCAAGGCATGTATAATTTTAACATTAACATATAGGTGTGAACTAGATCTAACAAGGTGAACTTGCATAAGTCCACTTTACAAACATGCATATAAATATAGATCTAGTTTTGGATCTAACATGTAACTTGCATATGAGCATATGTATAATTAGATCGTGACTTGGATCTATCATAAAACATATAACTTGCATTAATCATATGAACCTAGATAGATCTTGACATGGATCGAACTTAAAACTTGTAACTTGCATATGAACATATATATAGGCATATGGAACTAACATAAAGCATATGAAATATATGTAGATCTTGACTTGGATCTAACATAATACATATAACTTGCATTAATCATATAAACATATATATATATATATATATATATATAGATCTTAACATGAAACATATAACTTGCATATGATATTGATAGTTTCATTCTCAATCTTTAATAGATCCAACACCAAGTCCAATAAGCCACAAACATTCCATGACAATTCATAATAAAATCATCACAACAAACAAACATGAATTAGCATCGTCAATATTATCCTACATGGTATAATTCTATTTTTTACTTTATATCAAATCACGTCTTAAATTTATTTACATCTAAAAGATAACTACACTTACAAAAGACAATCTTGATTTCTGGAATCTGTATTCTGAAGTTGAAATGCTTGCTTGTGATGTAGACGATCGTTGTTTTAGTTTAATTTTGATTTGATTTGGTTTGTCTCTTTTAATTTGCTTCAAGTTGAACGGCGGCTACTCGAGGTTGTCCAACGGCAGCATGACGGCTCTTGGTTTGATTTTTAATATGATTTAGGGTTGAGGTATTAGGTTGCTTATATAGAAGTTTGATTTAATAGGAACCGTCAGATTAACCTAGAGCAAATCAAAGCCATTCAGACAAGTTAGAATAGCCACATCAGCCCTTATGACTCAGCAAGGAGTCCATCAGAACCAATCAGATGCCACGTCTGTCTTAGAGCGATTTGGCCCATGGGTTGATAGCCAAACACCCTGAATCAAGTCCTAGTCGACCCAGCAGAGCTCAGGCGACCTAAAAAATGGGCCGGTTCGGTTATTCCCCCTCCCGAATCGCTGTTTTGAACTTTTTTGCATATTTATTTATTTAATTTTTATATATACCTATTTTTCTCATATGCATACAAACTTCAAGGCTTAATAACTTCTTCATAAGGTATCCATTTTATGAAAACTAAATGTCTATCTTGACCAAAGTTTTGAGACGAACGTAATAGCGCAACCCATTTCACTTAATTCTTCTTATAAAAATTAAGTATTCCTGAATTTGTTAATTTTAATATTCTCAGAAAATTCGGGGTGTTACATTCAACACCCAATTCCTTTAGAAATAAATTATTTTATAAAATTCAAAAAATCGAAGTGGAATGTTTAAATAATTAATATAACTAACTTAATTTAGAGTTTTTACAGAGACGAGAAATGAAAATGAAGAAGAAAAGTCGAAGTGGAATGTTTAAGTAATTAATATAATTAACTTTTAGTGGGAATTAAATTTAAAATCTGGCAGTTATATGTCGACACATGCATATTTGTATGTCGACATACTTATATTTTAAATGTTATTTTTCTAATTTTTTATGTTATTTTTATATATAATAGTATATTTAATTATTCTAACTCACTTAATGAACAAATGCCTAATTTTCTTCTAAATTTAGTGAATATTACTTCATTTAATGGTTTTGTTAATATATCTGCTATTTGTTTTTCTGTTTCTATAAATTCAAGTGGGATTTTCTTTTTTACTTACGTTATCTCTTAGAAAATGATATCTTATATCGATATGTTTAGTACTAGAATGATGAGTTGAATTTTTAGAAATATTTATGGCACCCATAATATCGCAGTATATTGGAGATTTATTTATTTATAATCCAAAATTATTTAGAGTTTATTGCATATATATCACTTGTGAACAAGCCAAAGCAGCAGAGATATATTCTGCTTTAGTTGTTGACTGAGATACAGTACTTTGCTTTTTACTAAACCATGAGACCAATGAATGTCCTAAGAAGTGACATGTTCCACTAGTACTTGTACGATCGGATTTACATCCTGTGTAGTCAGCGTCACAATAAGAAACTAAATCGAATGAATCATTCTTAGGATAAAATAAACCAAAGTCTAATATATGCTTTACATACCTTAGAATACGTTTTACGGCTTTTGAATGTGTTTCCTTAGGTTGCGATTGATATCTTGCACAGAGACATACACTATGCATTATATCTGGTCTACTAGCAGTTATATATAATAACGATCCTATCATTCCTATATATAGTTTTTGATCCACATCTTTAGATGTATCATCTTTTACTTAATGCTATATTAGTCGCCATAGGTGTTGGTCTCCCATTTGTTGTTGTTAGTATATTTATTAATTAGATCTCTTGCGTATTTTTTTTATTAATAAATATTCCATTTTTTAATTGATGAATTTGTAATCCTAGAAAGAATGATAGTTCTCCCATATGACTCATTTCAAATTCTTGAGTCATAATATTTGAAAATTCTTTGTTCATCTTATCGTTTGTTGATCCGAAAATTATATCGTCAACATATACCTGTACTAATTGAATATCTTTTTTATTTTTCTTAATGAACAAAGTATTATCTAATTTCCTATTTCAAAATTTGACTACAACAAATAATTTCTTAATCTATCATACCAAGCCCTAGGAGTCTGTTTTAATCCATATAACGCTTTTTTAACTTATATACATGATTTGGTAATTTTTTATCTTCAAATAGAGGTGGTTGCTCTACTATACACCTTCTTTAACAAATCCATTTAGAAAAGCACTTTTGACGTCCATTTGATATAATTTGAAATTATTATGGTTTGCAAAGGCTAGTAAAAATCCTAATAGCTTCTAGTCTTGCTACGGGGGCAAAAGTTTCATCGTAATCTATTCCTTCTTCTTGAGAAAATCCTTGTGCTACAAGTCATACCTTATTTTTTATGACCTCACCATGATCATTCATTTTATTTTTATAAACCCAATTTTCTCCTATTATAGTCTTATCCTTTGGTTTAGGAACAAGTTCCCATACGTCATTCTTAGTAAACTGATTTAGTTCTTCTTGCATAGCAAGTATCCATGAATCATCGGAAGATGCTTCCTTTGGATTTTTAGGTTCAATAATTGAAATAAATGCGGTATTACTTATATTATTTAATTGATTATCGGTTCTAACAACATATTCTATATCTCATAATATATTTTCTACAGGATGGTCTCTAAGTAATCTAATTCGTTTATTTGGTTGATTATCTTCATGATTTATTTCATTAATTTCATTTTCACATTCATCTTCATTGTTTTGAGTTATACTTTTATAATTTTCGTCAAAAGATACGTTTAATATTTCTTCTATGGTATTGGTTCGTGTATTGAAAACTCTATATGCTTTACTTCTTTTTGAATATCCAATAAATATTCCTTTATCGGATTTCGAGTTAAACTTTTCAAATTATCTTTAGTATTAAGTATAAAATATTTACTTCCAAATATTTCAAAATATGATACTTTTGGTTTCTTATTATACAAAAGTTCATATGGGGTTTTTCGAGTGAAAGGTCCAATTGAAATTCTATTTATAATATAGCAAGTTGTTGCAACTGCTTCAGCCCAAAAATTTCTTGGTAAATTACTATCGGATAACATAGTTCTCGCACTGTGAGAACCCGTAACTTCCCCGGTAAGGAAAGAGCGGATACTTCGAGAACAACACACAAAAGAACGTAGATAGAAGAACATTTCATTGTATATTACAACAATTCATCAGAATACAAGAATATACAGAGTATAAATCAATATTACACATTCGATAAATATCAGAGATTACAATACATTACATAGCAGCGGAAAATAATACAATACACAACTGATGGAGATATACGGATACAAAGCTTTCCGGATATCATTCCAGCTGTAAACCAGGATCCTGTGAATATAAATCTGCAAAACCAAAACTACTAGCTGCCCGTGTCAAAATAAGGGCACCCAAAGTTTAGGTTAAAACAATAAACTCCAGGTCAGTCATGGGACTGGTGTGAGAACTAAAACAGTTATTAATCTTTATTTTAAAGTTAGGTAAATCAAGGGACCACGCCGTATAACACGGAACGGGTTTCCTCCCAAGAATACCAGTGCATAAAACAACAACGCAATGCTAAATAAAGAACAATGAAGCAATTATAAGACCCAGGTCCGATCACACAATGCAACGCAAGCTGGAGGATAGGGTTTTTACCTTATAATAGCCAAAGCATGCTTGATACGTTAAAAACAAATCATTTGATACTATAATAAGTGTATAGCGTTTAAAACAATTTCAATCGTAAGTATCAATCATAGACGGCATGGGTACCATATATCATGTCGCCATACTAGGCTCTACAATCAAAACCGCATAGTCACGTATTGGAAGTTGGATTTCCATCTGTGAACCGAGGCAAAAGATAGTCCTCTACCGAATTCGAGACTCTCTTGCCCGATCCTCAGGCAAGTACTCTGTCAAGCCTTAGGAGCCACAGGGCCGGTCCACCGATGTGGATTAAAATGTCTGAACACTACGTCTCCCCGCCCTGTGGGGCGTAAATGAGCCAACGAATGACTCCATTGGTTCAATAACGACAGATATATCCGAGGCGCCTCGCAACAGCAACAACCACATAAGTCAAACTCGTCAGGGCGTGTAAAACCACTGACCCCACTTCTAGCTAGAAAGAGACGCATGCCCTCCCTGGATCCTTCTCCCGTTTCTGGTTCACAACCGGGGTGTGAGGCTCGCGAATCCACGCTACACAAAGCTATGCCACACAGGCCGTGCTTTGATCATCACCACAAGACTTTGCTTTTCAACAGAAGCCTTGATCAATTGCCACTTAGGCATGCCACACAGGCAATTCACCCCATGCGTTTGATATCCATCAATATATAACCCCTGAGCTCGTACGTCTTAGAGAAGGGCGTTAAGCAAGAGAATAAATTCTCCGCCGCCAAACAGATATATATTTAATAGAAATCAATCACACAGAATAAAATCCAAGGTCAGACACACAGTCCATTTACAAGTCCGTTCTGGGTCTGAACGAAACCGGAGGCACCTTGTACTTCGCTTATCCATCGATCTCCAAGTACGTCTGGACGACCACTAACTGATTCCCTCCTCTTGGGTGTACGGCCCAATCAAGATCATCAGTAATCACCCAAACGATGTGAAGACCTCCGGTCTTCAACCACCGTCTTCATCTTTGACACCACGTCGAATCAGTTATTCAGAATGGGATAAACCCGGTCTTTCTGAACAACTCGCGTATATAATAAACACGTGTGACACAAACACAACATACGCCTCAATCCAATTCAGAATATTCTTTTATTCAAATATTCTTATACTTTGGGAAAGGTTCCCATTAATTTTATCAAAGATAAATTCTTTTAAATTTATTCTTTAATCTTCCTTTGAATATCACTTCAAACTAGTCGGGATTAACGAACCTTACCGAAGTAATCATTTGTTTTAATTTCCCAACCCCAACCTATTCATCCCATGAAGTAAAACTGGTAATACTTCATATCTAACACCATGGTGTTATCGGTAAGTTCAATTACCATTTCACGTTCAAATCTAATTAAAGATTTAACTATCGCCTGGAGCAAAACTGGTGATACTCCATTCTATATCTTTTCAATCTAATTAAAGATTCATTAAAACTCCACTTAGTTTTAATCCTTAACTGGGCTAAAGAATCAGTGTCACGATAAACCCAAAATCACATTCCATTCATTCTCGGGTTAAAGAACAAGTGTTATTTAAAACACCGTTCACGATAAACCCAAAAATCAATACAATTCAATTCCAATTAAATATTATTTAATTGGTACACTTCATTAGATCTGAATAAAAAGATTTAATCTTTTTCTCCGCTGGGCTTAAGAACAGTGTTAATGAAGACACCATTCACGACAAACCCAAATCACATTTGGTATTAAATACAAGGCTCTGAATAGAAAATATATCGGCTTATATTCAATATCAAATTCTACGACCAACAAATATCGTATTGGAAATAACGATATATATAGCTTTCAAATTCCCATAACAATATTTGTATCCTCAAGAAATCCAACATCGAAATATTCCGAAGACAATTTCGATTCAAATCCATTCCAATTTAATTATTGGAAATTCTGGTTATTTTCAAAACCATTTCAAATCCACTTTATTTATTTTAAAAATAAATAAATTATTATTCTAGTTCAAAACTAGTTCATTTCGATAAAAATCTTTTTTTTATCTTATCAAATATGGAGTTTTTCATCCCGATTCTTCACAAATCATTTCTTATGATTTTACACAAATTATTACTATTTTTAATAATTTTATCAAGGCCCGTACAGTCGATTTCCATCATTGGCCATCGAACTGCACTTACAGCGACCTTTTCCAAATTTGATTTGGACATAATTCCAAATCCAACCGTTAGATTTCTAATTTCTCACATTCGTTAGAAAGCTCTTTTCGATACGAAACCAACGGTTCCAGTTTTAGGAGAATCTGACGGTCGGATCTCCCGCAATATCCATTCGAAGTCAATGGTCGAAATTCACGAACTACCGCAGCGCGGCGCGTTCTATTCAGGCCATTATATTATATATATAATATATATAATATATAATTCGTCGATTTCCTTTTAAAACGTATTTTATAAATCGTTTTAAATTCGTTTTCTAAACGATTTCAACTTTCATCTCAAATTCAAATCAAAATTGAATCTTTCCAATATAAATTCGTTTTAAATTCATTTCAATTCGATTTCAGTTCAAATCCATTTCAATTCAAATCGGTTTCAATTTAAATCGATTTTAGTTCAATTTCAATACGTTTTAAATTCAATTCGAAAACGATCTCAATTCTATTTCAATCTAATTCGAATTTCAATTCTATTCAATTTAATTCGAATTTCAATTCAATTCAATTTAATTCGAATTTCAATTCTTTTCAAAATATCAGATTTTGAAATCACTTTCAATATTCATTATAAAATGAATAAAATCGATATAAATATCGTTCACGTCAAAATGGCGTAAATCTAATCAACACGGCTTCATATATTTCTATTTTCAAATATTCTATTTCAAATATTTCTTTTTCAAATATTTCTATTTCAAAACTGGAATGAGGCCCAATCAATTACCATATAATGTTAATTATATGGATTTTCTACAACACATGTATAAAATAACAACGATAAATAATCAACCATCATCCATAGTGCATTCTACACTGTATAAGCATCAAATATAAATATTTAACGCTTAGAACAGCCTGTAAATCAAACGATCGACATACAGCTAATTATTGGGCCTAGTGTATGTTATATTTCATCCCAATACCCGTGTGGGGTTTTCACACAATCAAATAAAGATTTTATTCGTGCAGTTGGGCGATTTGTAAAATTTATCGTCCCAATCAATATCAATCAAATCAGTGTATATAAACAAATCTTTGATTTATTTATAAATATTTATTTTAAATACACGATAAAAATTCTATTTTTAACTATAAAATATTTTTAACTATATAAATATTTTATTTCATTTCACATCACATCACACAATCAACTACACATCAAAATCAAACAAACAAGCATACAAGTCGTTCATGGTCTGTGGACGACGGGTGTCGGGTGCTATTAAACACCGTCTGCATCCTATATATATTTCAAACTAGAAATAAATTAAAGGTGAGGAGTTCTCACCGAGGGATCCACTCCACCGTGCTTTATTTCTGCGCGTTTCAGAATTGCGTTTGCTTTCCACCAGTTCCATCACACAATGTTTCACGCTGTTCCTGATAAAAATTATATTCTTATCACTTTATTTCAATAAATAAAAATCATATTTTATTTCTACTTCCTATATTTCTATATACAACGCTTCTTTCTATATAAAAATCATATTTTTATATTTTTAATTCTTATATAAAGATCGATTTTTTACTGTCTATATAATATAAAAAATCGTATTTTTATATTCTCTATCTCATAAAAATTATATTTTATAATTTCTACTATATAAAAATCACATCTTTATTAATTCTACTACATAAAAATCAAACCTTTCTTCATTTAAAATCCAACCTTTCTATGCCATTCATATGAAGAAAAATCCCATCTTTTTATATTGAAAGAAACCATCTTTATGGTGTTAAAAATCTAATCTTTTCTCAATTAAAAATCATGTCTTTTTGTTATCAAAAATCATATCTTTCCATAACGCTTTATATAAAATAAAAATCATATTTTTCTCTGGAAATAAAATCAAAGAAGTTAAATTAAAATAAATTAAAATAAATAAAAACGTACGATTTTCTTTTCCAGCAAAGAGGGGGGAGGGTGTCGATGCTCGTGGGTGGCGCACTGGACTTGGGTGCGACTCAGGTGAACTTCGGCGGTGGGAGGCTCGCTGTGGTGGTGCTCCATTGGTTGGTTGCGGTTTCCGTCGGTGGGGTCATCGATTGGGCGCGATCGGTTGAAGAACGAAGGGAAGGAGAAGAAAAGGAAGAAGAGGAGGGGCTAGGGGGTGGGCGCGCCGCCATAGGAGGTCGAAGGGGGGGCGACACCTGCGACGGTCGGAGGCTGAAGGTAGGGCGACAGTGGTTTTTTGATTTGGGGGAAAAGGAAGCGGGAATGGGAAGTGAAATGAAGTGAGGACTTAAGTGAAAAGAAGGGGGGTTTTATAAATTATTTTAATTATATTTAATAATGCCCATAAAGTTGACTTTTCATTCGACCTCCAAACGAGATCCAACGACTGTCGCCCCTAGCTAATTACCCCCATTCCGAACACAATGGGATATGTATCGTAGGCTAATTCTATCGTTTCGACCAGTTTCCGTCAAAATCAACATATAACTCTATATATTGAATTTGAACGCGCATTTCAATTTACTGGGGCCACATACTAACAAGAAAAATTCCTGAAAAATATTTTCTAACTTCGTATTGACGATACGGTCCTAACAAAACTAATGTCGTCGAATTCTGAGACCGTTTGAAAAATGGCCAATTTCCAGTCGATTAAAATCAACTGAAACTGGTCAAACGCGTTTTCCCTTGCCACGCTCACATATTGATTCGAAATTTGAAACCTAGCAATAACTAGACATCACGGATCTAACAAAAGTGGTTTCGTCGAAAACCGAGGTCGTTTGCAAAATTTCCATTTTTAAGGGCCAGAATTCCATAGCGACTATTCTGAAATTTCAGCTGGACATATCTTTTGATTCCCGCTATGAAATTTCAATTTCCCAGATTCGTTGGAAAGATATTATCAAATAGATTCAAATATTTTTGGTTTCACTAAAATCCGGTTTATTTTGAATCCTGTACATTCATTTGATATTTGAAATCGAATTATCGAACTACCGCGCCATTTTCAATTCCTTTTATATATATAAATAAATATTTATATTCTAACGACGATCTATATAAAATATACGTTCGAATTCCATTCAAAATAAATTTCTCGTCGTTATTATTTAAAATAATTCGTTTTAAATAATCTAAATTCACTAAAATTGCCAAAATAAAATTTTTAAATTGGCTCGGATTTCCGGGTTATTACAATCTCCCCCACTTAAAACTTTTCGTCCCCGAAAAGGAGCGAAACCGAAAGTTGTTTCACAAATCAACTCAACTTTCACTATTTTCACTACGGCTTAAGTTCTTCAACTTTTCAGTTTCTTAGAACTTTTCAAATTTTTCAAAAATTTGGCTAACACCCTAAATTTTCGAAAAATTTCGCCATAACCTCCCCTGCACCGGGGACTTCGGGATATTTCATATTACCTCCCATGTCCTTCTTCAATCCAAAAGAATAAGAAAAAGCCAAGCGGCTCACAAAATCATCATCACCCAAACAAAACAGTAAATTATGGTAAACATGTACCTATTTGTCGGGCAAACAATTTTATTCTTCTGCTCTAGCCTCCTTGCTATGACCTGTTCAATGTAAGTACATGTATATGTATTCAAATGCGACAAATTTTCAAACAATTCACTATTTGGTTCAATTAGGCTGAATGGTTCAAAATTTCAAACAAATAAACAAACAACACAACCATCAATCAATTAGTGGATTATCGTTTCTAATTCATAACTTGATACATATACAGAAAATCATGTTTTTGATGCCAAATCACAACAATAATACTATCTAATTTTGGTTCTCACACCAGTCTAATGGAAGTATATAGACATCACACTTTCAAAACTCGAATATAAATTCTGATGATGAAGCTTCAATCATCAGAACCATCTCCGAGCGACTAGAGCGTGATTCTATATCTATCCAGTATATTAAAACTTCGAATACACGCGGATCAGATGTATACGCAAAATCTTTATATACTGCATTGTTCAAATCAATATAAATAAATAATCAAATACGAATAGTTGATTTAAATTTTCAAAACAAAATTTGTTTTCATTTTCAAAAATATACTCTTCACACTCGTTCTAGGATACTACTGATCCCATCACTAACGAGTCATTCCCATTGGATATTACTAATCCAATTTCTGATGAATTCTTTCGTATGGCTCTAATGTGTCTTGTTCTCTGAGATTTGTAAACCAAAGCTCTGATACCAACTGTGAGAACCCGTAACTTCCCCGGTAAGGAAAGAGCGGATACTTCGAGAACAACACACAAAAGAACGCAGACAGAAGAACATTTCATTGTATATTACAACAATTCATCAGAATACAAGAATATACAGAGTATAAATCAATATTACACATTCGATAAATATCAGAGATTACAATACATTACATAGCAGCGGAAAATAATACAATACACAACTGAAGGAGATATACGGATACAAAGCTTTCCGGATATCATTCCAGCTGTAAACCAGGATCCCGTGAATATAAATCTGCAAAACAAAAACTACTAGCTGCCCGTGTCAAAATAAGGGCACCCAGAGTTTAGGTTAAAACAATAAACTCCTGGTCAGTCATGGGACTGGTGTGAGAACTAAAACAATTATTAATCTTTATTTTAAAGTTAGGTAAATCAAGGGACCACGCCGTATAACACGGAACGGGTTTCCTCCCAAGAATACCAGTGCATAAAACAACAACGCAATGCTAAATAAAGAACAATGAAGCTATTATAAGACCCAGGTCCCATCACACAATGCAACGCAAGCTGGAGGATAGGGTTTTTACCTTATAATAGCCAAAGCATGCTTGATACGTTAAAAACAAATCATTTGATACTATAATAAGTGTATAGCGTTTAAAACAATTTCAATCGTAAGTATCAATCATAGACGGCATGGGTACCATATATCATGTCGCCATACTAGGCTCTACAATCAAAACCGCACAGTCACGTATTGGAAGTTGGATTTCCATTTGTGAACCGTGGCAAAAGATAGTCCTCTACCGAATTCGAGACTCTCTAGCCCGAGCCTCAGGCAAGTACTCTGTCAAGCCTTAGGAGCCACAAGGCCGGTCCACCGATGTGGATTAAAATGCCTGAACACTACGTCTCCCCGCCCTATGGGGCGTAAATGAGCCAACGAATGACTCCATCGGTTCAATAACGACCGATATATCCGAGGCGCCTCGCAACATCAACAACCACATAAGTCAAACTCGTCGGGGCGTGTAAAACCATTGACGCCACTTCTAGCTAGAAAGAGACGCATGCCCTCCCTGGATCCTTTTCCCGTTTCTGGTTCACAACCGGGGTGTGAGGCTCGCGAATCCACGCTACACAAAGCTATGCCACATAGGTCGTGCTTTGATCATCACCACAAGACTTTGCTTTTCAACAGAAGCCTTGATCAATTTCCACTTTGGCATGCCACACAGGCAATTCACCCCATGCGTTTGATATCCATCAATATATAACCCCTGAGCTCGTACGTCTCAGAGAAGGGCGTTAAGCAAGAGAACAAATTCTCCGCCGCCAAACAGATATATATTTAATAGAAATCAATCACACAGAATAAAATCCAATGTCAGACACATAGTCCATTTACAAGTCCGTTCTGGGTCTGAACGAAACCGGAGGCACCTTGTACCTCGCTTATCCATCGATCTCCAAGTACGTCTGGACGACCACTAACTGATTCCCTCCTCTTGGGTGTACGTCCCAATCAAGATCATCAGTAATCACCCAAACGACGTGAAGACCTCCAGTCTTCAACCACCGTCTTCATCTTCGACACCACGTCGAATCAGTTATTCAGAATGGGATAAACCCGGTCTTTCTGAACAACTCGCGTATATAATAAACACGTGTGACACAAACACAACATACGCCTCAATCCAATTCAGAATATTCTTTTATTCAAATATTCTTATACTTTGGGAAAGGTTCCCATTAATTTTATCAAAGATAATTCTTTTAAATTTATTCTTTAATCTTCCTTTGAATATCACTTCAAACTAGTCGGGATTAACGAACCTTACCGAAGTAATCATTTGTTTTAATTTCCCAACCCCAACCTATTCATCCCATGAAGTAAAACTGGTAATACTTCATATCTAACACCATGGTGTTATCGGTAAGTTCAATTACCATTTCATGTTCAAATCTAATTAAAGATTTAACTATCGCTTGGAGCAAAACCGGTGATACTCCATTCTCGATCTTTTCAATCTAATTAAAGATTCATTAAAACTCCACTTAGTTTTAATCCTTAACTGGGTTAAAGAATCAGTGTCATTTAAAACATGGTTCACGATAAACCCAAAATCACATTCCATTAATTATTGGGTTAAAGAACAAGTGTTATTTAAAACACCGTTCACGATAAACCCAAAAATCAATACCAATTCAATTCCAATTAAATATTATTTAATTGGTACACTTCATTAGATCTAAATAAAAAGATTTAATCTTTTTCTCCGCTGGGCTTAAGAACAGTGTTAATGAAGACACCATTCACGACAAACCCAAATCACATTTGATATTAAATACAAGGCTCTGAATAGAAAATATATCGGCTTATATTCAATATCAAATTCTACGACCAACAAATATCGTATTGAAAATAACGACATATATATCTTTCAAATTCCCATAACAATATCTGTATCCTCACGAAATCCAACATCGAAATATTCCGAAGACAATTTCGATTCAAATCCATTCCAATTTAATTATTGGAAATTCTGGTTATTTTCAAAACCATTTCAAATCCACTTTATTTATTTTAAAAATAAATAAATTATTATTCTAGTTCAAAACTAGTTCATTTCGATAAAAATCTATTTTTATCTTTTCAAATATGGAGTTTTTCATCCCGATTCTTCACAAATCATTTCTTATGATTTTACACAAATTATTACTATTTTTAATAATTTTATCAAGGCCCGTACAGTCGACTTCCATCAATGGCCATCGAACTGCACTTACAACGACCTTTTCCAAATTTGATTTGGACATAATTCCAAATCCAACAGTTAGATTTCTAATTTCTCACATTCGTTAGAAAGCTCTTTTCGATACGAACCCAACGGTTCCGGTTTTAGGATAATTCGACGGTCGGATCTCCCGCAATATCCATTCGAAGTCAATGGTCGAAATTCACGAACTACCGCAGCGCGGCGCGTTCTATTCAGGCCATTATATTATATATATAATATATACTTCGTTGATTTCCTTTTAAAACGTATTTTATAAATCGTTTTAAATTCGTTTTCAAAATGATTTCAACTTTCTTCTCAAATTCAAATCAAAATTGAATCTTTCCAATACAAATTCGTTTTAAATTCATTTCAACTCGATTTCAATTCAAATCCATTTCAATTCAAATCGGTTTCAATTTAAATCGATTTCAGTTCAATTTCAATACGTTTTAAATTCAGTTCAAAAACGATCTCAATTCTATTTCAATCTAATTCGAATTTCAATTCTATTCAATTTAATTCGAATTTCAATTCAATTCAATTTAATTCGTATTTCAATTCTTTACAAAAAATCATATTTTGAAATCACTTTCGATATTCATTATAAAATGAATAAAATCGATATAAATATCGTTCACGTCAAAATGGCGTAAATCTAATCAACACGGCTTCATATATTTTTATTTTCAAATATTCTATTTCAAATATTTCTTTTTCAAATATTTCTATTTCAAAACTGGAATGAGGCCTAATCAATTACCATATAATGTTAATTATATGGATTTTCTACAACACATGTATAAAATAACAACGATAAATAATCAACCATCATCCAGAGTGCATTCTACACTGTATAAGCATCAAATATAAATATTTAACGCTTATAACAGCCTGTAAATCAAACGATCGACATACAGCTAATTATTGGGCCTGGTGTATGTTATATTTCATCCCAATACCCGTGTGGGGTTTTCAAACAATCAAACACAGATTTTATTCGTGCAGTTGGGCGATGTGTAAAATTTATCGTCCCAATCAATATCAATCAAATCAGTGTATATAAACAAATCTCCGATTTGTTTATAAATATTTATTTTAAATACACGTTAAAAATTCTATTTTTAACTATAAAATATTTTTAACTATATAAATATTTTATTTCATTTCACATCACATCACACAATTAACTACACATCAAAATCAAACAAACAAGCATACAAGCCGTCCATGGTCTGTGGACGACGGGTGTCGGGTGCTACTAAACACCGTCTGCATCTTGTATATATTTCAAACTAGAAATAAATTAAAGGTGAGGAGTTCTCACCGAGGGATCCACTCCGCCGTGCTTTATTTCTGCGCGTTTCAGAATTGCGTTTGCTTTCCACCAGTTCCATCACACAATGTTTCATGTTGTTCCTGATAAAAATTGTATTCTTATCACTTTATTTCAATAAACAAAAATCATATTTTATTTCTACTTCCTATATTTTTATTTACAATGCTTCTTTCTATATAAAAATCCAATTTTTATATAAAGATCGAATTTTTACTATCTATATAATATAAAAAATCGTATTTTTATATTCTCTATCTCATAAAAATTATATTTTATAATTTCTACTATATAAAAATCACATCTTTATTAATTCTACTATATAAAAATCAAACCTTTCTTCATTTAAAATCCAACCTTTCTATGCCATTCATATGAAGAAAAATCCCGTCTTTTTATACTTAAAGAAACTATCTTTATGGTGTTAAAAATCTAATCTTTTCTCAATTAAAAATCATGTCTTTTTGTTATCAAAAATCATATCTTTCCATAACACTTTATATAAAATAAAAATCATATTTTTCTCTGGAAATAAAATCAAAGAAGTTAAATTAAAATAAAGTAAAATAAAAATAAATAAAAACGTACGGCTTTCTTTTCCTGCGTAGAGGGGGGTGTCGATGCTCGTTGGTGGCGCACTGGACTTTGGCGCGGCTCAGGTGAACTTCGGCGGTGGGAGTCTCGCTGTGGTGGTGCTCCATTGGTTGGTTGCGGTTTCCGTCGGTGGGGTCTTCGATTGGGCGCGGTCGGTTGAAGAACGAAGGGAAGGAGAAGAAAAGGAAGAAGAGGAGGGCGGAGAGGAAGTGGAGGGGCTAGGGGGTGGGTGCACCGCCATATGTGGTCGGAGGGGGGGCGACACCTGCGACGGTCGGAGGCTGAAGGTAGGGCGACAATGGTTTTTTGATTTGGGGGAAAAGGAAGCGGGAATGGGAAGTGAAATGAAGTGAGGACTTAAGTGAAAAGAAGGGGGGTTTTATAAATTATTTTAATTATATTTAATAATGCCCATAAAGTTGACTTTTCATTCGACCTCCAAACGAGATCCAACGACCGTCGCCCCTAGCTAATTACCCCCATTCCGAACACAATGGGATATGTATCGTAGACTAATTCTATCGTTTCGACCAGTTTCCGTCAAAATCAACATATAACTCTATATATTGAATTTGAACGCGCATTTCAATTTACTGGGGCCACATACTAACAAGAAAAATTCCTGAAAATATTTTCTAACTTCGTATTGACGATACGGTCCTAACAAAACTAATGTCGTCGAATTCTGAGACCGTTTGAAAAATGGCCAATTTCCAGTCGATTAAAATCAACTGAAACTGGTCAAACGCGTTTTCCCTTGCCACGCTCACATATTGATTCGAAATTTGAAACCTAGCAATAACTAGACATCACGGATCTAACAAAAGTGGTTTCGTCGAAAACCGAGGTCGTTTGCAAAATTTCCATTTTTAAGGGCCAGAATTCCATAGCGACTATTCTGAAATTTCAACTGGACATATCTTTTGATTCCCGCTATGAAATTTCAATTTCCCGGATTCGTTGGAAAGATATTATCAAATAGATTCAAATATTTTTGGTTTCACTAAAATCCGGTTTATTTTGAATCCTGTACATTCATTTGATATTTAAAATCGAATTATCGAACTACCGCGCCATTTTCAATTCCTTTTGTATATATAAATAAATATTTATATTCTAACGACGATCTATATAAAATATACATTCGAATTCCATTCAAAATAAATTTCTCGTCGTTATTATTTAAAATAATTCATTTTAAAAAATCAAAATTCACTAAAATTACCAAAATAAAATTTTTAAATTGGATCGAATTTCCGGGTTATTACACGCACACTCTTGTATCATCCTACTTTTACGTTCAACTACTCCATTTTGTTGAGCGGTTCTTGGAATTGAAAATTTATGGGTTATTCCCTTTTTGTTACAATATTTTTCAAAATTTTCATTTTTGAATTCTCCGCCATGATCACTTCGTATTGTTTTGATTTTTAGTGATAATAAATTTTGAATTCTTTTAGAAAATATTTTAAATTAATCAAAAGCATCACTTATATTTTTAAGAAATAAAGGCCAAGTAAATCTAGAAAAATCGTCGACTATTATGTAAACATATTTATTATTATTTATTGATGATGTATCAAATAAATCCATGTGAATTAACTCTAATGGTTTTGATGTAGTAATTTCCTCTTTTGATTTAAATGAACTTTTCTTTAGGTTTCCAAATTTACAAGCGTCACATAAATTATTTACTTTAAATTTCATTTTGGGTAATCCTCTGATTGAATCTAATTTAGAAATCCAAGAAATATGTTTGAAATTTATATTACCAAATCTCTTATGCCAGATCCAGGGATCACTTGTATTTACCAAAGACATAGGTTATCACGGGAGATTTTCATACTCAATATATAAATATTTTTCTTTCTATCTCCTTTGAATATTACTTTTGAATTCCTATATTCTGTAAAACATTCATCCTTATCAAAGTTTATTTTATAACCCTTATTGCAAAGTTGACTTATACTTAGCAAATTGTGTTTCAAATTCATAACTAATAAAGCATCAGAAATAGTAAGAGTTTCAGAATTACCGACATTATCGATTCCAATAATGTATCATTTATATTTATCTCCGAAGTTCACTATTCCACCATCTTCCTATTTCAGATTATTGAGTAGTTCTGGATTTCCCGTCATATGTCTCGAACAGCCACTATCCAGTATCCATTTGTCCTTTTTCATTTCCACCAATTGCTTTCCAGAATTTGAATTCTCAACAGCCATGTAACACACCAGTTCGGGATTTGAATTTCCAATAGTCACCTTTTTAGATTTTGAATTTCCAAAAGCCACTTTACCCATTTTTTTTAACTTTTGAATTTTCAAAAGTCATAGAATACAACTTTTCCTGAATTGAACAATATTTCAGTAGATCACACGCCTTTTCAACATGTTTATATGCAGACTCTTTCAACATTGATACAATGCATGAACTGACACTAGTGTTAACAAAAATTCCAAAATTTTCCATTTAAATTTTTCCTAAAATAAAATTATGAACTTTTTGAAAGACCTTGCTCTGATACCAATTGTTAAGGATTGCGGAATGGATCGTTAAGGAAAAACAAACATTAGAGGTCGGTGAATAGTGTTTTTGAGAATTTAAACAAAATCAAAAACTTAAGTGAACTACTATATGGATCAAACACCACAAACACAATCACAGATTGTAGTGACCCTCCCTCTCGGTCGATCCAAATCGATCGTTAAACCGACTTAAATCGAACCAAAAAGGCGGATATGCTAACTTTGGGTGCACAACACATCAGAACAAACAACAGAAGACTATTATAAACATCATAACAATGTTACATCAGAATACATAATATCAGAGTATCGAAAGTAATATACAATGGAAAATAAATTTACAATAAATGTAATATAATGCAGCCAAAACAAATAAACTAACACAACAGAAGACTATCAATGCTCTGGACACAACTTTAAGCTTCGATCCAGAATCCTGCTAAATGAAATAATTTGCAAAACCAAAACTACTAGCTACCCGTGTGGAAAATATGGGCACTCAGAGTTTAGGTGAAAATAACAAACTACGAGTCAGTCATGGGACTGGTGTGAGAACTCAAAACAGTTGTTAAACTTTATATTAAAATAATGCAAATCATGGGGACACGCCGTATGTCATGGAATGGGATCACCCCCATGAATACCAGTGCATAAAACAATAATCAATAATAGTCATATGGATCTACGATGCATCATACAATATGCAATTCCTCAATCTACCCATTTAGGCTTAATCCCAAACTTAGATTTTTAAAATCCAATTCACATTACAGAAATTATTTCTTTGGACTTTATCTCCAAATTCTTATTTCAAATTATTTTAAATACCTATCTAGCTTTTATATCAAAGTAGATTTCATTTTGGGATCTCAAACCAAAATCTTTGGAAATATGAATTCCAAAATATCACAATGGATAAAAACAAGTATGCAACCAAATTTCGAGCACGACTGTCAGACAAGGCTGTACGCGCTTCTCCAACTCGATATATATATATATGTGTGTGTGTGTGTGTGTGTGCGCGCGCACCTCCCACTATGGAGCAGGCTACACTGACGATGCACCTCCCACGCCCTCGGAGAAAATCCACCGCCCTCACACTTTTAGTCATCCAGGGTTACCCGAATCTTTGGCCACATACCAAATCATTTCATATCCCAAAGTAGGAAAAATCATTTCACAACATAATAGTCACAAGTACTTTCCAAAATATAGTACTTTACATTAGCAATTCACACATATGATCAGTCACTATTAATCACATAACCTTTGAGCTTGTACATCTGAAAGAAGGGTGTTAAGCAAGAGAATAAATTCTCCACCACCAAACAGATATATCATCAATAGCAACTAATCAGTTATGAGATGAACCACAATGTCAAACACATAATACATTTCCAAATCATTTCGACAACATCGGGTTTAGCCCTCAAAATCCTTTCTGTTTTATAAAACATTCCCTATCCAAAATCGGGAATACATTTCTTTTCACTTAAGAAAATCATTTCAAAATCATTCAATGAATTTGAAATGAACCCAACCACATCGCTAAACATCTCATAGTCAAATCATGAAGTTTTTCATAAGATGTTAGCATACAAGTATTTCTACCCAACCCAATTCTAAATGTAAAAGCATATTTTACTCAAAAACTGATCGAGCACAATCCGAGTAGTCAATCAATCACAATCAATATCAACAACCAAGTATATTTGGTTCATACCACATTTCATGTTCTGGTAAATTTAATTACCATTCATTCATTCAAAGATAATTAAAGGTTTATTAAAACGCTTCTTATTTTTAATCTTTGAAATTCATTACTTAATGATTTTTCAATTTTCTAGGATATTAATCCTGTCTTTTACTGGGTTAAAGAATGACTGTTATTTAAAACATTGTTCACTGTAAACCTCAAAATCTAATTTTAATTCAATTCCAACTAAATATTAATTAATTGGTAAACTTCTCTAAATCTTAATTAAAATATTTATTCTTCTCTCAACTGGGTTTAAGAACAGTGTTAATGAAGACACCATTCACGATAAACCAAAAATCCAATCTCTAGTTTTAAATACAAGGCTCTAAATAGAAATTATATTGACTTATATTCAATATCAAATTCTGAAACTAACAGATATTGTATTGGGAATAACGATATCTATATCTTTCAAATTCCTCAATAATATCCGTATAATCACGGAATCCAATATCGAAATATTCCGAAGATTATTTCCATTCAAATCCATTCCAGTTCATACGTTGGAAATTTTTTGGTTATTTTAAAACCCATTTTCAATCCAAAATATTTTTTCTAAAAATAATTGGATTATTATTCTAGTTAATAACTAGTTCATTTTGATAAAAAATATATTTTTAACTTTTCAAAACTGGAATTTATCACCCAAAATATTTCCAAATCATTTATTATGATTTTACACAATTTTTCCATACTTTTAATAATTTTATTAAGGCCTTTTCAGTCGATTTCCATATATAGTCATCGAATTGCATTTACAATGACCTTTTCTGAAATTGATATGGACATATTTTAAAATCCAACCATTCAAGTTTAAATCTCTTATATTCATTGGAAAGCTCTTTCCGATAAGAACCCAAGGGTTCCGGTTTTAGGAGAATCCGATGGTCGGATCTCCCATTACATCAATTTGAAATTAATGGTTGAAATTCACGAACGGTCGTTGCGCGGCGCATTCTATTCAAGCCATTAAATATATATATATATATATATATTATCATCGATTTCGATTAAAAACTTATTTATAGATCATTTATAAATTCGTTTTAAAAACGATTCCAACTTCCATTTCAGTGTTAAATCAAAATTGAATATTCAATTACATGACAATTTTATACAGTGCATATATATGTTAAAAATTATATTTTTAACAATCCAATAATTATTCCATTTTATGACCATTTTATATATCTCATATATAATTCATACAACGCATATATATATAATTTATACAACGCATATATATGATTTGTACAACAAATATATATTTTATTCACATCTCGTATATATATATTTTTTATTCTCATCGCATATATATATATTATTCACATCGTATGTATATATATTATTCACATCACATATATATATTATATTCACATCGCATATATATGTATTTTATTCACATCGCATATATATTTTTTATTCACATATATATATATATATTTTATTCACATCTCATATATATATTATTCACATCGCATATATATATATATTTTATTCTCATCGCATATATATATTTTATTCACATCACATATATATATTTTATTCACATCGCATATATATATATATATATATTTTATTCACATTGCGTTTATATATTTTATTCACATCACGTATATATTTTTTATTCACATCGTGTGTGTATATATATATTATTCATGTCGCCTATGTATATTTTATTCACATCTTATATGTATACTCTATTCTCATTGCAATCATAACTGTAAGAAGTCGAAAAATCAGAACTAATTTAAAATTTTTATTTTGGCAATTTTAATGAATTTTGGATATTTAAAATGATTTATTTTAAATAATAACGACTAGGAATTTATTTTGAATAGAATTAAAATGTATATATATATTTGAATCGAAGTTAGAATATAAATATTTATTTCAATTATAAAAAGGAATTGGAAATGGCGTGGTAGTTTGAAACATCAATTACAAATTTCAAATGAATGTACAGGATTCAAAATAAACTGGATTTTAGTAAACCAGAAATATTAGAATCTATTTAAAAATATCTTTCCAACGAATCCGA
This sequence comes from Allium sativum, assembly GCA_030737875.1. Classification (NCBI taxonomy): domain Eukaryota; kingdom Viridiplantae; phylum Streptophyta; class Magnoliopsida; order Asparagales; family Amaryllidaceae; genus Allium; species Allium sativum. Next base: position 932,345,673 of record CM060912.1, on the reverse strand, counting down.
AAAATTGAAATTTCATAGCGGGAATAAAAAGTTATGTCCAATTGAAAATTCAAAATACTCGCTATGGAAATATAGCCCCAAAAAATGGAAATTTTGCGAACAACCTCCGTTTTCGAGCCACTTTTGTTGGATCCGGGATGTTAAATTATTGCTAGATTCTAATTTTCATAATTTTTGGGATCAATATGTGAGCGTGGCGGATTTAAACGCGTTTGGTAATTTTAGTTTGAATTTAATTGACTGGAAAATGACCGTTTTTCAAACGGTCTCCAAATTCGACGAAATTAGTTTTGTTAGGTCTGTATCATCAAGACAAAGCTAGATTTATTTTCGGGAATTTTCGGAGCTAGTATGTGGCCCCAGTAAATTGAAATGTACGTTTAAGTCAAAAATATATTGATTTAAATTTTAGTTTAAAGAAAAACTGATGAAAACATTAGAATTGGGTTACGGGACATATCCCATTGTGTTCGAAATGGGGGTATTACGCTAAGGGCGACAGTCGTTGGGTTTGATTTGGAGATTGATTGCTTAACGGGTATTTTAGACATTAAATAATAAAATAATATTAGATAAATTATTATAAATACTTCCCCCAAAATTAAAACCCTAGCTGATATCGTTTCCGCCGCCTACCACAAATTACGGCGATATTTACTCGATTCTTCCTCCCTCAAAATTTCAAAATATGAATCGAATTAATTCATGGTTGTAAAACGAATTTTGTTGAGATTTTTATGATCTTGAATTCTATATGGGTAAGATCAAAATTGGTAGAGTAGTTCTCGTGAAATCCGGGCTTAAAGCTGTCCATTTCAAAACCGTTTCCTGGGCTTGGGGTTGCGACGAGTTCGCCAGAACCGAGGCCAGTGGAGGCTGTCGCGGAGGCGCACACGGGTGGGGGGGGGGAGCCATCTGATCGGCGTATGGTCTGATGGTTGGGGGCGCAACAATGGTTTCTCCATTCGAGTATGGGGTTGGTTGGACATCAGCCATATACTGGAAGAAGATGAATTTTGATAGGGGTTAGGATATTAATTAGTTTATTAATTATAATTAATTAATTTATTAATGTAATTAACCTTTGAACCATCGTATCTTGTCCAAATTAAAAAAGAATTCAGTGATTTCAGTTTTGTTGGAACCGTAAAGACGAGCACATCTCAGAACAGACAACAATGGAAAAAGAGCAAATCAGAATTTGAAGCGAATTTAAAATCCGACCAGAACAGAAATTCAGAAATGAAAGAACGGAGGAGTGGAAACGAACGTGAGAACTCTCTCGCACTCAGTTTAAATTACAGTTATTATATACTAGGATGCAGACGGGGCTTAGAAGCCCCCGACACTATTTATTGTACAGACCAGTTGATTGTTTGTTTGTTGTGATTGGAATTGTTATTATTGTATATAAAAATTATATATGAGCTGTATATAAAATTATTTATATAAATAAATAAATTATTGTGAAATGAAATTAAAATAAATATTCACTTACAAATCGGACGGTTTGTTTTTGTACGCTTATTTATCTGATATTGATTGGGACGATAAATTTTACAATTCGCCCAACTGCACAAAAAATAAACAGCATTTGTTGTTTGAAAACTCCACACGGGTATTGGGATAATATTTGACATACACTAATCCCAATAAATTAGTGGTACGTCAAACGATGGGTTGACAGCCTGTATAAGCGCTAATTATTTATTTTAATGCTTATACAATTGTAGAATGCACTTTGGATGTTATTTGAATTTTTAATGATTACTTATCATTATTGTTGCATATATATCATGTTGAAATCCGTATAAATAAAATTATATGGTAATTGATTGATTCTGATTCCAGTTCAGAATTAACGCATATTTTAAAATAATATTCAGTGAATATTGAAATGTGAAGCCATGTTAAGTAGTTATACACCATTTTAACAAGAACGGGAATTTTATTCATTTTATAATGAATATCGAAAAGTGATTTCAAAATCTGGTATTTTGAAAATAATATCATTTTAATATTGAAATGATATAGAATATTAAATTTTGATTTGAATTTGAAATAAAATTGAAATCATTTTAAAATGAATTCAAAACGAATTGAAATGGAATTGAAATCGATTTGAAATGAATTTAAAACGAATTGAAATTGAATTGAAATCGATTTGAAATGAATTTATGATGGAATATTCAATTTTGATTCGAAATTGAAATGGAAGTGGAAATCGTTTTTGAAACGGATTTAAAACAATTTATAAAATTCGTTTTAAATGGAAATCGACGAAATGTATAATATATATATATATTATATATGTTATAATTGCCTGAATAGAACGCGCCATGCAGCGACCGTTCGCGAATTTCGACCATTAACTTCAAATGGACGTTACGGGAGATCCGACCGTCGGATTCTCCTAAAACCGGAACCATTGGGTTCGTATCGAAAATAGCTTTCCAATGAATACAAGAGATTTGAAATCTAATAGTTAAATTTGGAGATATGTCCAAATCAATTTCAGAAAAGGTCGCAATGGATGCAGTTTGGTGGCCGTTATTGGAAACCGACTGTACATGCGATAATAAATTCTGAAAAATATAGAAAAATTATGTAAAATCATAATAAATGATTTAGAAAGAGTTAGGATGAAAAATTCCATATTTGAAAAGATAAAAATATATTTTTATTGAAATGAACTAGTTATGAACTAGAATTATAATCCAATAAAATAAATTGGATTTTAAATGGTTTTAAAAATAACCGGAATTTCCAATATATAAATTGGAATGGATTTGAATTGAAATTATCTTCGGAATATTTCGATATTGGATTCCATGATTATACGGACATTATGGAGGAATTTGGAAGATATATATATATATATATATCGTTATTCCAATACGATATTTGTTGATTTCAGAATTTGATATTGAATATAAGCCGACATATTTTCTATTCAGAGCCTTGTATTTGATATCAAATTGAATTTTGGGTTTGTCGTGAATGGTGTCTTTATTAACACTGTTCTTAAACCCCGTGTGAAATGAATAAATCTTTTAATTAAGATTTAATGTAGAAGTTTACCAATTAATTAATATTTAACTGGAATTGAATTGAAATTTGGTTTTGGGTTTATTGTGAATGGTGTTTTGTATAACACTTGTTCTTTAACCCGATTAACAATGGAAATGGGATTTTGGGTTTGTCGTGAATGGTATCTTTAAAAATACTATTCTTAAACCCAGTGGAGATAAGAAAATTAGAAACTAACTGGAGATTAGCTAAGTTGAATGGTTTCCTGGGTATTGATCTGATGTTGGTTTCGGCCTTCGGGATAATACTTAGGGAATTTTTCTCTTACTAATTTACGGTTAGAGACTGATGGAATGGAATGTGATTTTGCGTTTATCGTGAACCGTGTTTTAAATGACATTTGTTCTTTAACCCAGTTAAAGATAAGATTAATTTCTTAGCTTTCAATAATCATTAATATTGATTTTTGGGAAGATTAAAACTAAATGGAGTTTTAATGAATCTTTGATTAGATTGAAAAGTGAATGTGATAATTAAAATTATCAATTCAAGAAAATGATCGAAAATGGAGTACCACCAGTTTTACTCCAGGCGATAGCTAAATCTTTAATTATATTTGAACGTGAAATGGTAATGAATATTTACCGATAACACCGTGGTGTTAGATATGGAGTATTACCAGTTTTGTTCCATGGGATGAATAGGTTGGGATTGGGAAATAAAATAAATGATTACTTCGGTGTAGTTCGCTAATCCCGACTAGTTTGGGAAACCTTAATATGGTTTGATAATCCAAAGGAAGATTAAAGAATAAATTTAAAAGAATTTATCTTTGATAAAATTAATGGGAACCTATTCCCTAATGATGAGAATATTTGAATAAAAGAATATTCTGGATTGGAATGAGGCGTATGTTGTGTGTTTATACCACTTGATTCTAATATACGTCGGTTATTCGGAAAGGCCGGGTTTATACCCATTCTGAATAACTAATCCGACGATAAGTCGAAGAGATTGAAGACGGTGCAAGACCGACGATCTTCACATCGAATGGATGGGTTTCTACTGTTGCTCATAATTGGAGTAGCTACCTTGAAGGGGCTGCAGCAGTAGCCGTCCGGACGTACTTGTTGATTGTACGGATATGCAAGGGCCTCTCTCCTGTATTGGACATACGGACAAGGACTAAGGTGCCTCCGGTTTCGTTTAGACCTAGAACGAACATGTAAATGGATGGTGTGTCCGACATTGGATTTTATTTTGTGTTAATTAATCTCTATTAAATATACATCTACCTGCTGAAGGGGAATTTATTCCCTTACTTCACCCTTCTCTGAGACGTATGGGATCATAGGTTGTATATAGATAGACATCAGTCGCATGGCGTAAATTTCCTATGTGGCATGCCTAAGTGGCAAATGAACAAGACTTCTGTTGAAAAGCAGAGTCTTGAGGTTGATGATCAAAGCACGGCTTTAATATAGCACGACTTTGTGTAGCATTAATTCACGAGCCTCCCACACCAGTATGGTGGTAAACTGATGGTTAGATCAGTATGCTTTAGAGATGAGGATAAACACTTTAGTGGTGTCATGGATTCGATCAACTGAGGTGAGGGATAGGGCACACCCCTCGATTCCCTAGTGGATAGAGTTAGCGGTGTTTTCGCATGCCTGCGACGTAAGCCGCGGTAACTTGTTTCCTGGATAGTGTGGATGTGCATTACGGTGTTTTCGCATGCCTACGACGTAAATCATGGGGAATTGCACTATGCGATAGATCTTTCGAATCAGTAACCACCATGACGGAAATCCAATTTCCAAATACGTGACATTTCAGTTTCAATTGTAGAGCCTAGTATTGGCGACATGATATATGGTACCTATGCCGTCTATGATTGATACATTTATATTTGAGGTTGATTTCTTCACTTACAGTAATAATAAAAGATTTGTTTTAAAACGTACCAAGCATATTTGGCTATTATAAGGTAAAACTCTATCTTTCGGCTTGCGTTGCATTGTGTGATGGGACCCGAGTCTTATAATAGCTTTATTTTTCTTTATTTAGCATTGCCCTGTTTGTTTTAGGCACTGGTTTTCTTGGGGGTAAACCCGTTCCGTGTTATACAGCGTGGTCCCTTGATTTACCTTATTTTAAAGTAAAGTTTTAATAACTATTTTAGTTCTCACACCAGTCACATAACTGACCTGGAGTTTGTTGTTTTAACCTAAACTCTAGATGCCCTTATTTTCCATACAGGCAGCTAGTAGTTGGGTTTTGCAGATATTACATTCACAGGACCTGGTTTACAGCTGAAGTGATATTCGGAAAGCTCTGTATCTGCGTATTTCTTTCAGTTGCATTTTGTGTTATTTTTTCGTTGCTATGTATTTAAATGTAATTTAAATCTATGATATTTTTCTGACGTATAAAATTTATTCATACTCTGTCATATTCGTGTATTCTGATGGAATTGTTGTAAACAATGAAATGTTCTTCTGTTTATGTTCTAATTTGTCATGTTCTCGAAGCAATCCTAGCTTTCCTTTACGGGGAAGTTTGGGTCGTCACAGTGGTATCAGAGCTTTGGTTTACAGAGCTAGAGAACATGACATATTAGAACCGAACGAAAGAATTCATCAGAGATTGGATTAGTAATATCCAATAAGAATGACTCGTTAGAGATGGGATCAGTAGAATCATAGAATGAGTTGGAAGAGTGTTATTTTTAAAATCAAACTAGATTTTGAAATTTTATATCCTAAAATACGTATTTGAATATTTATTTTATATTGAATTTGGATTATCGAGTATATAGAGATTTTGAATATACGTCTGGCTAGTCGACGTGTATTCGAAGTGTCAAATATACCGGGTAGATATAGAATCATACTCTGGTTGCCCAGAGATGATTCTATTGATGACTACGTAGCATCAGTAGTTTGTGTTCGTGTTTCGAAAGTGAGATATCTATATATTTCCAATCGACTAGTGTGAGAACCAAAACTTAGATACGGTTTATTGTTTGTGATTTGACAATAAAAATATGATTTATGACTATATATATTAAAAATATATGTTTGAAAAGATAATTCACAAATTTATTGCTAGTTGTGTTGTGTGATTATTTGTTCAACTAATTAAAAATATTGGAATAATAAGTCCAATATGAGAATGAAAAGTTGAATTAAACCAAATTTAACCAATAAGAGAAATTAAGCCAAATCGAATCAAATATGAAACAGAATTGAAAATTGATTGGAAATGCATGCATGTACATGCATATATGTGTGAATAGGTCATATTAAGGAGGCTAGAGCAAAGGAATAAAATTGTATGCCTGACTAATATGTACATGTTTACTAATTTATTGGATTTGGATGATTTTATGAGCTGATTGGCTAGCCGCTTGGCTTTTTATTTTTCTTTTTGAGATGAGAGGGCCTGTGTGGCGGTTTGGGGATTTTCTTGATGCTCCCCGTACAAAGGACATTATGGCGAAATTTTTCAAAAATTTAGGGTGTTAGCCAAATTTTTGAAAAATTAGAAAATTCTTAGAAACTGAAAAGTTGAAGAATGAAAGCCAGAATGAAAGTTGAGTTAATTAGTTAAACAACTTTCAGCTCCGTTCCTTTTTTAGGACGAAAAGATTTTAAGTGGGGGAGATTGTAACAACCCAGAAAATCAGAACCAATTTAAAAAATTTTATTTTGGCAATTTTAATGAATTTTGGATAATTAAAATGATTTATTTTAAATAATAACGACTAGAAAATTATTTTGAATAGAATTAAAATGTATATATATATTTGAATCGAAGTTAGAATATAAATATTTATTTTAATTATAAAAAGGAATTGGAAATGGCGCGGTAGTTTGAAAATTCAATTTCAAGTTTCAAATAAATGTACAGGATTCAAAATAAACCGGATTTTAGTGAAACCAGAAATATTAGAATCTATTTGAAATTATCTTTCCAACGAATCCGAAAAATTGAAATTTCATAATGGGAATAAAAAGTTATGTCCAGTTGAAAATTCAGAATAGTCGTTATGGAAATATAGCCTGAAAAAATGGAAATTTTGCAAACAACCTCCGTTTTCGACGAAACCACTTTTGTTAGATCCGGGATGTCAAGTGATTGCTAGATTCCAATTTTCATAATTTTTGGGATCAATATGTGAGCGTGACTGATTTAAACGTGTTTGGTAATTTCAATTTGAATTTAATCAACTGGAAAATGACCGTTTTTCAAACGGTCTCCAAATTCGACGAAATTAGTTTTGTTAGGACCGTATCCTCAAATCATAGCTAGATTTGTTTTCCGGGAATTTTCGGAGTCAGTATGTGGCCCCAGTAAATTGAAATGTACGTTTAAATTAAAAATATATTGATTTAAATTTTAATTTAAAGAAAAACTGATCAAAACATTAGAATTGCGTTACGAGACATATCTCATTGTGTTCAGAATGGGGGTATTACGCTAGAGGCGATAGTCGTTGGGTTTGATTTGGAGATCGATTGCTTAACGGGTATTTTAGACATTAAATAATAAAATAATATTAAATAAATTATTATAAATACTTCCCCCTAAATTAAAACCCTAGCTGATATCGTTTCTGGCGCCTACCACAAATCAATGGCGATATTTACTCGATTCTTCCTCCCTCAAAATTTCAAAATATAAATCGAATTAATTCATGGTTGTAAAACGAATTTTGTTGAGATTTTTATGATCTTGAATTCTATATGAGTAAGATCGAAATTGGTAGAGTAATTCTAGTGAAATCGGGGCTCAAAGCTGTCCAGTTCGAAACCGTTTCCTGGGCTTGGGGTTGCGACGAGTTCGCCAGAACTGAGGCCAGTGGAGGCTGTTGCGGACGCGCACCGGGGTGGGGGGGGGGAGCCATCTGATCGGCGTCCGGTCTGATGGTGGGGGCGCAGCCATGGTTTCTCCATTCAAGTATGGGTTTGGTTGGACATCGGCCATATACTGGAAGAAGATGAAGTTTAATAGGGGTTAGGATATTGATTAGTTTATTAATTATAATTAATTTATTATTGTAATTAACCTTTGAACTATCGTAACTTGTCCAAATTAAAGCAGAATTCAGTGATTTCAGTTTTGTTAGAACCGTAAATTGTAACAACCCGGAAAATCAGAACCAATTTAAAGTTTTTATTTCGACTATTTTATTGAATTTTGAATAGTTGAAATAATTTATTCTAAATAATAACGATTAAAATTTTATTTAAATCGAAGTTCGAACGAATATATTTATTTTAACTTTAAAAGGAGTTAAAAATAGTGCGGCAGTTTGAAATTTTGAATTCAAACTTTGACTGACCGTAAAGGATGCCAAATAGATCGGATTTTAGTGAAACCAAAAATATTTAAATCTATTTAAGAATATCTTTCCAATGAATCCGAAAAATTTTAATTTCATAGCGGGAATCAAAAGTTATGGTCAGTCGAATATTCAGAATAGTCGCTATGGAATTTAATATAATATATAACCTGTATAAACAGCCATTTTTCAAACGATCTCCGTTTTCGATGAAAACACTTTTGTTGGAACTGGAATGTCAAATTATTGCTAAGTTTAATTTTTCATATTTTTTTGAAATTAATATGTGAGAGTGGCAAAAGAAAATGTGTTTTGACAATTTCAGTTAATTTCGATCGACTTGAAAATGGCCATTTTTCCAACGGTTTCCAAATTCGATGAAATTAGTTTTGTTGGGACCGTATCATCAAAACATAGCTAGATTTATTTTTCGGGAATTTTTAGAGTCAGTATGTGGCCCCGATAAATTAAAATGTTCGATCAAATTAAATAATTAAATGTTTTATTATTTAATTTGAAGAATAACTGACTGAAACATTCGAATGGGCCTACAAGACATATCCCATTGTGTCCGGAATGGGGGTATTTAGCTACGGGCGCCACTCGTTGGGTTTGATTTGGAGTTAGAAGCGATATAGGAATTTAAATAGAATTAAATAAAAATAAAATAAATACAAATACGTATACCGTATAACATACGAACCTTATATTATTGTCATCTTCCTATAGCCGCCATACATTGATTTCAATGGCCGGAAAAGCACGATCCATCCCCTTCCAGTAACTTTCGATTCACTTCATGAAATCAATCGATTCTTTAGGGAATTCTATAGCAAATCTCGAGAGCTCCACATCCGTATCCACCCCATCGCCCATTGTCGCCCGTAGCTCGAGATAAGGACCTCAAAACGCTGTCGTTCGTGACTATAGTGCTCCCTCCAGGCTCCACCGAACTCGCCGCCGTTTAGGGGGGTGACGGGCCTCTCCTAGCTCCTTGGTGTGGCAGGGTTTGATTGCCTTCAAGTGCCTCGATCTGCATGGTAAACTGTGCCCTAGTATCGAACCCATCAGTGAAATTGTCGGCCTTAGTTCCTGAGGTAGAAGAAGGGGTAATATTCTAATTAATTAAATAATTTATTTTATTTAAAATTGTTTACAACCTTCGTAATATCATATATTTGTCATATAATAACGAAATTCGATGAAACAGGAAACATTGAAACCGTGACATCGAGCACAACATTTTAAAAGAGACCAGAGAATTTTTAGAGCTTGTTACAATTTTTGACGTCGTCAAATCAATGTGAGATATCTGAATTTAGAATTAAAATAAATAAAATATATTAGGATGTAGACGGAGTTTAGAAATTCTCGACACCCGTCGTCCACTAACCATGGACGACTTGTTTGAGTTGTGATTTGAAATTTAGTGAATATTACAAATGGTTGATTGTTGATTTTGATTTTGATTGATTTTGGTTGAAAACAAATAGGATTAGTTTGTGGAAAAATTCGTCTACGTATGAAATAGATTATAGAAATCCCCCTTGTCAAAAGCTGCGAGGCTTTAAGGTAGCGCGAGGAGCCGTTCATCGGGATGGTGCCGGTTTTAATTACCCTGCCGTTATGCTACCGAAATTTTCTGAAATATTTTTATGTTGTAAAATATTTATGTTATTATATAAAATGGTTTAAATAGTATGAAAATTAGACTATATATATATATATGAACATGAAAATGATCAGTATATGTTGATATAGGATCCATATTTTTGTTGTAAGTCAAAAATTGACATTGGGATATAAAATGTATTAACATTGGAATTTATATTTTTAATGTTAATGATACTTTAAAATTTGACATTTTGGTATAGAATCTACCAACATATAATTTTACATTTCAATGTAAATAGTACATTAGAAAATATACATTTTGATACAAAATGTATTTGCATTTGATTTTACATTTTTAATGTAAATGGTACATTAAAATATAAACATTTTGATATAAAGATGTGTCTACTTTGAAATTCACATTTTTAATGATAATTAGAATTCATTAAAAGAATGAACCTTTATTCATGTTATTTTTGTTGTAGCAAAAATGGATCTTATTTTCATGTTATTTTTGTTGAAACAAGAATGAAACTCATTTTCATGTTATTTTTGTTGAAACAAGAATGAAACTCATTTTCATGATATTTTTGTTGAAACAAGAATGAAACTTATTTTCATATGATTCTTGTTGCAAACGAAAATGACACATTCTCCATTATCATTTTTATTGCAATAAAAATATACATTTGTTAATATGATTTTTGTTGTAAACAAAAATGACACATTTATCATTCTCATTTTGTTGTAACAAAAATATACTTTTGTTCATCTCATTTTTGTTGTAACAAAAATACACTTTTGTTCACTTCATTTTTGTTGCAATAAAAATATACATTTGTTCATATTATTTTTGTTGCAAAAATGACACATTTATCATTTTCATTTTGTTGTAACAAAAATATACTTTTGCTCATCTCATTTTTGTTATAACAAAAATATACTTTTGTTCACTTCGTTTTTGTTGCAATAAAAAAATACATTTGTTAATATGATTTTTGTTGCAAACAAAAATGACACATTTATCATTCTCATTTTGTTGTAACAAAAATATACTTTTGTTAATCTCATTTTTGTTATAACAAAAATATACTTTTGTTCACTTCATTTTTGTTGAAATAAAAATACACGTTTGTTAATGTGATTTCTTTTGCTGCAAACAAAAATGAATCATTTTATAATATGACATGTTAGTAGTGAATGTGTTAAACATTAAATTAATCATTTTTGATGAAAAACTAGTTTACATTAAAAATGAATCATTTTATAATATGACATGTTTGTAGTTAATGTGTTAAACATTAAATTAATCATTTCTAATGTAAAACTAGTTTACATTAAAAATGGGCCATTTTGCAATATGCCATGTTAGTAGTGAGTCAAGTAAACGTTAAAAATGTTACATTTAACACAATTGTTTAGAAAATAATTACATGGTTGATTTATACAAATGAAGTCACTTCTTATTAACCAAGTAGAAGGAATGTTGTGTGCTAATGCATGTTTTGTTTGTTAGAAACATCGCCTTTGTCATGTTAGTGAAATCGTTGAGTAATTTCTTTTTATATATATATATATATATATATTATAACTTAATGAATCACGCTGCTGCAGTTCACGTTTTGAAATCGTAACTTCAAACGATTATATCAAAAGATCCGACCGTCGGATTTTTCCAAAACTGGAACTGTTGGGTTTGCTTTGGAAAGATCTTTCCAACGATATAAAATTTGCTAAGATCCAACGGTTAGATTTGGAGAAACGTGTAAATCAAATTTTGATGAAAATAGCGCCAGGGCCTTCTAATGACCCGAAGCGTCGTTTAATTAAAAATGGCTATTTTTAAATAAATAAAAATAGCGATAAATCGTTATAAAATATTATAAATGATATGGAATGAAAAGATTGATTTAAATTATATATATTCGAGAATTATTTGAAAAGTCCGAGTTAAATCTCATTTCAAATAATTATGCGACGATTGGAAGTCGATGATTTGAAGACAGTGATTGAAGACCGGTGATATTCACATCGAATGGATGACTACTGATGCCCTGGATCGGTTAGCTCCCAGGAGAGGTTACAGTGCTAGTTATCCGGACGTACTTGTTGATTGTCTGGATATGCTCGGTGTCTCCAGTTTCGTTCAGACCCAGAACGGACTTGTAAATGGATGGATGTCTGACGTTGGATTTTATTCTGTGCTGATTGATTTCTAGTTAATATATATCTGTTGGGTGGCGGAGAATTTATTCTCTTGCTTAACACCCCTCTTTGAGACGTACGAGCTCAGAGGTTATATATTGGTAGACATCAGTCGCATGGCGTGAATTGTCAGTGTGACATGCCAAGATGCAAATGATCAAGGCTTATTGTTTCAAAGCAGAGCCTTGTGGTTGATGATCAAAGCACAACTTTAAATAGCATAGCTTTGTGTATTGCATTACTTCGCGAGCCTCACACCCCGGTATAAACCAGAAACGGGAGAAGGACTGCAGGGAGGACATACGTTTCTTTCTAGCTGGAAGTGGTGTCATGGTTTTTTCAAGGCCTAACATTTTTACTTATGTGGATGATGGAATGAGATGCCTCGGTTATTTGAGTCCCTAGTGGCTCTATTTACGCCCTATAGGGAGGGGAAACGTATTGTTCAGGCATTACCAATCCACTAACATATTTGTAGACCAGTCCTGAAGATCCAAGGAGCAGTTGCGACTGATCCTAAGGCACGGGCTAGTGTCTCGAATTCAGTAAGGACTATCTTTTGCCTTGGTTCATGATGGAAATCCAACTTTCAATACGACCCATGCGGTTTTGATTGTATAACTAGTATGGCGACATAGTATATGGTAGCTATGTCGTCTATGATTGATACATTATAATTCAAAATGTTTTTGAAACATATATATACACTAATAATAATATCAAATCCGTTTTATCGTATCAATCATTTTTTACCATTATAAGGTAAAACTCTATCCTCTGGTTTGCGTTGCGTTGTGTGATGGGACTTGAGTCTTATAATGGTTTCATTTTTATAAAAAGCATGGCGTTGTTTTAACGATTTACTTTATTTATACACTGGTAATCCAAAGGAGTAAACTTGTTCCGCTTTAGTAGTGTGGTCCTTTGATTAGCCTTATTGTTAGATAGGTTATGTAGATTTCTCATACTAGTCCCATGACTGACTCGTAGTTTGTTTCACTTTGCAAACTCGGGTGCCCTCTTTTCCACACGGGCAACCTTGTATTCAAGTTTTAGCAGGTTCATGCTGGATAGCTATGGAGCAGAAGATGGATACTATCATTCCTATTTTGCTGTTCAGACTTCACTTAGTATATTATGTTTTTTATTCCACTGTAGACATTTTATATTAAGCTGAAACTGTATTCTATGCTAAGTATGATCCAATTATGTTGTGTAACTCTAATGATGTATTATCGCTAGTGTAATTTGATGAGCATTATCTGTTGTAATTCTCTACTTCTGTTATGCAGTTATTATTATGTGTTATATTCCAATGATTATCCTTGCTTTCGTACTGCGGAAGTTTGGGGTCATCACACGTAAAGACGAGCACTACATCTCAGAACAGACCAGAACGGAAAAGGAGCAAATCAGAATTTGAAGCGAATTTAAAATCCGAACAGAAATGAAAGAACGGAGGAGTGGAAATGAATGTGAGAACTCTCTCACACTCAATTTAAATTACTGTTATTATATACTAGGATGCAGACGGGGCTTAGAAGCCCCCGACACTATTTATTGTACAGACCAGTTGATTGTTTGTTTGTTGCGATTGGAATTGGAATTCTTATTGTTGTATATAAAAATTATATATGAGTTGTATATAAAAATTACTTATATAAATAAATATATAAATTATTGTGAAATGAAAATAAAATAAATATTCATTTACAAACCGGACGGTTTGTTTTTGTACATTTATTTATCTGATATTGATTGGGACGATAAATTTTACAAATCGCTCAACTGCAAAAATAATATACAGTATTTGTTGTTTGAAATCACCACACGGGTATTGGGATAATATTTGACATACACTAATCCCAATAAATTAGTGGTATGTCAATCGATGGGTTGACAGCTTGTATAAGCGTTAATTATTTATCGTAATGCTTATACAGTTGTAGAATGCACTATGGATGTTGTTTGAATTTTTAATGATTGCTTATCATTATTGTTGTATATATATGATGTTGAAATCCATATAAATAAATTATATGGTACTTCATTGAGTCAGATTCCAGTTCAGAATTAATGAATATTTTAAAATAATATTAAGTGAATATTGAAATGTGAAGCCGTGTTAAGTAGTTAAATGCCATTTTAACACGAACGGGAATTTGGTCGATTTTATTCATTTTATAATGAATATCGAAAAGTGATTTCAAAATCTGATATTTTGAAAATATTATCATTTTAATGTTGAAATGATATAGAATAATAGAATTGAAATCGTTTTAAAATGAATTTAAAATGAATTGAAATGGAATTGAAATCGATTTGAAATGAATTTAAAACGAATTGAAATTGAATTGGAATCGATTTGAAATGAATTTATAATGGAATATTCAATTTTGATTTGAAATTGAAATGGAAGTGGAAATCATTTTTGAAACGGATTTAAAACCATTTATAAAATTCGTTTTAAATGGAAATCAAGAAAATATATAATATATGTATATTATATATTATAATGGCCTAAATAGAGCGCCCCGCGCAGCGACCGTTCGCGAATTTCGACCATTAACTTCAAATGGACGTTACGGGAGATCCGACCGTCGGATTCTCCTAAACCCAGAACCATTGTGTTCGTATCGAAAAGATCTTACCAATGAATACAAGAGACTAGCGGTTAGATTTGGAGATATGTCCAAATCAATTTTAGTAAAGGTCGCTATGGATGTAGTTCAGTGGCCGTTATTGGAAACCAACTGTACAGGCAATAATAAAATCTCGAAAAATAAGGAAAAATTATGTAAAATCATAATAAATAATTTGGAAAGAGTTGGGATGAAAAATTCCATATTTGAAAAGATAAAAATATATTTTTAAAGAAATGAACTAGTTATGAACTAGAATTATAATCTAGTAAAATAAATTGGATTTGAAATGGTTTTAAAAATAACCAGAATTTCCAATATATAAATTGGAATGGATTTGAATCGAAATTATCTTCGGAACATTTTGATACTGTATTCTGTGAATATACAGACATTGTGGAGGAATTTGGAAGATATATATATCGTTATTCCAATATGATATTTGTTGATTTCAGAATTTGATATTATATATAAGCCGATATATTTTCTATTCAGAGCCTTGTATTTGATATCAAATTGGATTTTGGGTTTGTCGTGAACAGTGTCTTCGTTAACACTGTTCTTAAACCCATGTGAAAAGAATAAATCTTTTAATTAAGATTTAATGTAGAAGTTTACCAATTAATTAATATTTAATTAGAATTGAATTGAAATTTGTTTTTGGGTTTATCGTGAACAGTGTTTTAAATAACACTTGTTCTTTAACCCGATTAACAATGGAAATGGGATTTTGGGTTTGTTATGAATGGTATCTTTAAAAATACTGTTTTTAAACCTAGTGGAGTTAAGAGAATTAGAAACTAACCGGAGATTCGCTAAGTTGAATGGTTTCCTGGGTATTGATCTGATGTTGGTTTCGGCCTTCGGGATTAATACTTAGGGAATTGTTCTCTTACTAATTTATGGTTAGAGAGTGATGGAATGGAATGTGATTTTGGGTTTATCGTGAACCGTGTTTTAAATGACATTGGTTCTTTAACCCAGTTAAAGATAAGATTAATTTCTTAGCTTTCAATAATCATTAATATTGATTTTTGGGAAGATTAAAACTAAATGGAGTTTTAATGAATCTTTGATTAGATTGAAAAGTGAATGTGATAATTAAAATTATCAATTCAAGAAAATGATCAAAAATGGAGTACCACCAGTTTTACTCCAGGAGATAGCTAAATCTTTAATTATATTTGAATGTGAAATGGTAATGAATATTTACCGATAACACTGTGGTGTTAAATATGGAGTATTACAAGTTTTGTTCCATGGGATGAATAGGTTGGGATTGGGAAATAAAATAAATGATTACTTCGGTGTAGTTCGCTAATCCCGACTAGTTTGGAAAACCTTAATATGGTTTGATAATCCAAAGGAAGATTAAAGAATAAATTTAAAAGAATTTATCTTTGATAAAATTAATGGGAACCTATTCCCTAAATATGGGAATATTTGAATAAAAGAATATTCTGGATTGGAATGAGGCATATGTTGTGTGTTTATATCACTTGATAATAATATACGCCGGTTATTCGGAAAGGCCGGGTTTATACCCATTCTGAATAACTGATTCGACGATAAGTCGAAGAGATTGAAGACGATGCAAGACCGACAATCTTCACGTCGAATGAATGGGTTGCTACTGTTGCTCATTATTGGAGTAGCTACCTTGAAGGGGCTACAGTGGTAGCCGTCCGGACGTACTTGTTGATTGTATGGATATGCGAGGGCCTCTCTCCTGTATTGGACATACGATACGAGGAATAAGGTGCCTCCGGTTTCGTTTAGACCTAGAATGGACTTGTAAATGGATGGTGTGTCCGACATTGGGTTTTATTCTGTGCTGATTGATCTCTATTAAATATACATCTGCCCGGTGAAGGGGAATTTATTCCCTTACTTCACCCTTCTGTGAGACGTCCGAGATCAGAGGTTGTATATCGATTGACATCAGTCGCATAGCGTAATTTGCCAGTGTGGCATGCCAAAGTGGCAAATGATCATGGCTTCTGTTGAAAAGCAGAGTCGTGTGGTTGATGATCAAAGCATAGCTTTAATATAGCACGGCTTTGTGTAGCGTTAATTCGCGAGCCTCACACACCGGTACAGTGGTAAACTGATGGTTAGATCAGTATGCTTTTGAGATGAGGATAGACACCTTAGTGGGGCCATGGATTCGGTCGACCAAGGTGAGGGATAGGGAACACCCCCGATTCCCTGATGGATAGAGTTAGCGGTGTTTCTGCATGCCTACGACGTAAGCCGCGGTAACTAGTTTCTTGGATAGTGCAGATGTGCATTACGGTGTTTTCGCATGCCTACGACATAAACCGTGTAGATTTTCACTACGCGATAGATCTTTCGAATCAGTAGCCACCATGATGGAAATCCAATTTCCAAATATGTGACATTTCGGTTTTGATTGTAGAGCCTAGTATTAGCAACATGATATATGGTACCCATGTCGTCTATGATTGATACATTTATATTTGAAGTTGATTTCTTCACTTATAGTAATAATAAAAGATTTGTTTTAAAACGTACCAAGCATATTTGGCTATTTCAAGGTAAAACTCTATCCTCTGGCTTCCGTTGCATTGTGTGACGGGACCTGAGTCATATAATAGCTTCATTTTTTTCATATTTAGCATTGCACTAATTGTTTTAGGCACTGGTTTTCTTGGGGTTAAACCTGTTCCGTGTTATACGGCATGGTCCCTTGATTTACCTTATTTTAAAGTAAAGTTTTAATAACTGCTTTGGTTCTCACACCAGTCACATGACTGACCTAGAGTTTATTGTTTTAACCTAAACTCTGGGTGCCCTTATTTTCCACACGGGCAGCTAGTAGTTGGGTTTTGCAGATATTATATTCACAGGATCCTGTTTTACAGCTAAAGTGATATTCAGAAAGCTCTGTATCCACGTATTTATTTCAGTTACGTTTTGTGTTATTTTTCCGCAGCTATGTATTTAAATGTAATTTAAATCCTTGATATTTTTCTGATGTATAATATTTATTTGTACTCTGTTATATTCGTGTATTCTGATGGAATTGTTGTAATAAGCAATGAAATGTTCTTCTGTTTATGTTCTGATTTGTCGTGTTCTCAAAGTAATTCGTCCTTTCTCTTCTCTTCGGAGGCCGGGGAAGTTCGGGTCGTCACAATAACACAATACAGTCAATTAAACCGTCCATGGTTTTTAGACGAGGGAGGTGAGCTAACAGACATCGTATACAATTTATATTGATTAAAACTGATAAAAATCTACACTGGCGATTCTATATATTTTTATACATGAATACAATAACATGATAAAATATAATCAAGTGAGAAGGAGTTCTCACATTCGTTTCCACTCCGCCATTCTTTATTTCTGAACTATTATGTTTTTCTGTACTGTTCGGATTTAAATTTGTCTCAAATTTCAACTTCCTCCGTTTCTGTTCTAGTCTGTTCCATTGTGTAGAGTTAACTGATGCAATTCCAATGCATTTTGGTTTGCTAAATTCTGATACCGTTTGAGAGAGTTATGACCATTTGAATTTTAATTACATAATTAAAATAAATAAAACATTTTTTTACTTAACTAATTTTTTCTCTTCCACACGTTAGCCCTCTTTCCCTTTCACTGATTCAGGCTCCAAACCGAGAAAACCCATCTTCATGTTCATCCTCCATGCCGTGCCACCAAAATCAGGTCACCTGACACCGATCCGCCACCGGCAAAAGAAGCGCGCCACCCTAGTTGACCATCACCCAAAACATTGTGGAACTCGAAGGTCCCCAAGCCACTGAAAAGTCCACCCAAATGTTGGAGCTTCAAGCCATAATTCCATCTTCACTGATTCATAAAATCCCGTCTCAACGGTTGAAATTAAAGATCATATTTCACTCTTCGATTTCCGTGCTTAAAGTTCTCGAAATGATTCACCAGAATGGGAGATTTTAAGGGAGAAAAGCCGATCGTTTATGGTCATTGAAGACCGTAGTGGCGGCGACTTTGTTTTATGAGTTAGGGTTTTCTGAATTGTGAAGGGGGCTTATTTATATTAATTTATGATATTATTTAATTCTTTTATTTTCAATTCTCAAAGTTTAACGCTCTGATCTCCAAATAAAACCGAACGACTATCGTCCCTAGCCAAATACCCCCATTTCGGACACAATTGAATATGTTTCGTAAGCCAATTCGAAAGTTTTGACCAGTTTTTATCAAAATTAAAATATAAATCAATATATATTGAATTTAAATGTACATTTTAACTTACTGGGGCCACCTACTGGCTCCAAAAATTACAGAAAAATAAATCTAGCTATGTTTTGATGATATGGTCATAACAAAACAAATTTCATCGAATTTGGAGGCCGTTTGAAAAATGGCATTTTTCCAGTCGATTAAATTTAAACTGAAATTGCAAAACACGTTTAAATTTACAACACTCACTTATTAGTTCCAAAAAATTTAAAATTTGAAACCTAACAATAATTTGACATTTTGGATCCAACAAAAGTGGTTTCTTCGAAAATGGAGGTCATTTGCAAAAAAAGGCTATTTTTAAGGGTCATATATTATATTAAAATATATATAAATTCCATAGCCACTATTCTTAATTTTAAACTAGACATAACTTCCAATTTATATTATGAAATCTCTGTTTTTCACATTCACTAGAAATATATAATTAAATAGATCCTAACGTTTCTTGTTTCACTGAAATACGATTTATTTTGAATCTTATACATTCTATTGAAATTTAAAATCGAACTTTCAAACTACCACGCATTTTAGGCTCGTCTTATAATTAAAATAAATTTATATGTTCTAACTTTGATTTAAATAAATTTTTAGTTGTAATTATTAAAAATAAATCATTTTGAATATTCAAAATCCATTAAAATAGCTAAAATACAAATTTTAAATTGGTTCAGAAATTCCGGTTTCTCAAAAATTTGGCTAACACCCTAAATTTTCGAAAAATTTCTCCATAACCTCCTTTGTACGGGTTGATCGGTAAAATCACAACTTGCCTCACTGGGCCCTCATCAATCAAAAAGAAAAAGCCAATCGGCTCATAAAATCATCAAACCCAATCAATATAGTAAACATGTACCTATTTGTTGGGCATACAATTTTATTCCTCTCTTAGCCTCCATGCTATGACCTGTACACGCATATATATATATATATATATATATATATGTACATGCATGCAATTCCAATTAATTTTCAATTCAGTTCAATATTTGACTCGATTTGGCTTAATTCAGCTTTCATTTTTTTATTGGTTTTATCATTCTAATATTTTTTTTAGTTAAACTAATAATCACACAACACAACCAGCAATCGATTAGTTGATTAAAATTTCAAACATATATCTTTCTACATATACTTAAAAATCATATTTCCTAAAATCGGATTATATATATATATATATATATATATTCACAAATACATCGCTTATAAACACATAACTCTCAACTCATTCTATGGCATTACTAACCACATCTCTAATGAGTTTCTCATTCTAGGATACTATGATCCTATCTCTAATGAGTTTTCTTTCTTAGGATATTACTATTCCAATCTCCGATGAGTCTTTTATACTGTTCAAACAAGTAGCACCCTAAAGATTTGTGTTAACCAAAGCTTTGATACCATATGTAGTGACCCTCCCTCTCGGTCGATCCAAATCGATCGTTAAACCTACTTGAATCGAACCTAAAAGGCGGCTACGCTAACTTTGGGTGCACAACACATCAGAACAACAACAGAAGAATTTTATAAACATCATAATAATGTTACATAGAGTACAGAATATCAGAGTACCGAAAATAGTATACAGCGGAAAATAAATTTACAATAAATGTAATACAATGCAGCGAAAACAAATAAACTAACACAGCGGAAGACTACCAATGCTCTGGACACAGCTTTAAGCTTCGATCCAGAATCCTGCTAAATGAAATAATCTGCAAAACCAAACCTACTAGCTGCCTGTGTGGAAAATATGGGCACCCAGAGTTTAGGTGAAAACAATAAACTCCGAGTCAACCATGGGATTGGTGTGAGAACTCAAAACAGTTATTAAACTTTACTTTAAAATAAGGTAAATCACGGGACCACGTCGTATGTCACGAAACGGGTTCACCCCCATGAATACCAGTGCATATACAATAACAAATAATAGTCATATGGATCCATGATGCATTATACAACATGCAATTCCTCAATCTACCCATTTAGGCTTATTCCCAAACTTAGATTTTCAAAATCTAATTCATGTTACAAAAATTATTTCTTTGGACTTTATTCCCGAATTCTTATTTCAAATCATTTGAAATACATATCTAGCTTTTATACCAAAGTAGATTTCACTTCGGGATCCCAAACCAAAATCTTTGGAAATATGAATTCCAAAATATCACAATGCATACAAACAAGTATGCAACCAAATATCGGGCAAGGCCCTCAGACAAGGCTGTACGCTCCTCTCCAACTCGATATATATATACACACATATATATATGTGTGTGCACCTCCCACTATGGAGCAGCCTACACTGACGATGCACCTCCCACGCCCTCGAAGAAAATCCACCGCCCTAACACTTTTAGTCACCCAGGGTTACCTGAATCTTTGGCCACATACCAAATCATTTCATATCCCGAAGCAGGGAAAACATTTCACAATACAATAATCACAAGTACTTTCCTAAATATGTACTTTACATTAGCAATTCACATATATGATCAGTCACTATTAATCACATAACTTTTGAGCTCGTACAACTCAAAGAAGGGTGTTAAGCAAGAGAATAAATTCTCCGCCACCAAACAAATATCTCATCAATAGCAACTAATCGGTTATGTGATGAACCACAATGTCAAACACAAAATACATTTCCAAATCATTTCGACAACATTGGGTTTAACCCTCGAAATACTTTCTGTTTTATAAAACATTCCCTATCCAAAATTGGGAATAAATTTCTTTTCACTTAAGAAAATCATTTCAAAATCATTCATTAAATTTCAAATGAACTCAACCACATCCTAAACATCTCATAGTCAAATCGTGAAGTGTTTCGAAAGATTTTAGCATACAAGTATTTCTACCCAACCCAACGCTAAATGTAAAAGCATATTTTGCTCATAAACTGGTCGAGCACAATTTGAACAATCAATCAGTCACAATCTGTAACACCCCACCTCCGCCAGGGTGACTCTTGCAAGCACTCTGACTTTGGATGGGCGTTTGAATCAGGTAAACATGCATAATGATATATCAAGGCAGAACAAGAACATATGTATATATGTAAACAGAGTAAATAACATAGATAAAACAGCGGAAGATTTCAAAACATTTCAAAACAAGTTTGGTACAACATAGCTTTCCAAATAAACAAGTCTAGATAAAACAACATCAACTGAAAAACTGAAATAAATAAGTGCTATCCCCAATTAAGTGGTAACCATAGCTAGCTTCATGTCGAAACCGTACATGAGCTGAAATCCCACAAGCAAGCAATCCGAAATCCAAGCTAAGCTCCAGTATTCCCTCCCTGAGAACCTGGTGGGGGGGGAACGGAAGAAAAGAGGCGAAAGAAAACAGGTCAGTCAAAAAGACTGAGTAAGCCCTACTACAATCAATGTAAACTGATAAAGTTAACTGGCATGAGCAGCAGGGATGAACATAAGGATAACAATATACTAGCATGATGATTAACTAACAAGGTAGATAAAGGTGTCATCGCATAATCAGGATTAAGGTTTTGCACCACAGGTGTACTAGAAAACTAACATGACTTGAATAAACAAGTATTGATCCCTTGGCCCAAGCTTTGGCCCAATAACATGAAATGACCCTAATACAAGGTCCAACCAAACGGTCTAGTCGATCGGCTCCCTAAGCCTAACTCGTCACGTGTTGGTGTCAATACGGCCCAATCATAATTGTAGTCGAACTGTGCCGGGTCCACCCTTCGGGTGTATCAAGCCCTAGGGTGTCAACCCCTGGACACCATGAACATGAGTGCACAGTCCCGATCTACTGGTACCCATGCATGTTTTCTCCGGCTACGGACTATGTGCACGACCAGAGTCCGCCCGGAACTACACCGGTGTACCCTCTGCCGTCGCTTTTGGTCACTTACCTCCAGTCCAGTAATCGTGCCCCCACCCTAGCCTAGTCCCTAGGGTCATGATGATACTAACTTGGGATTACTGCTAGAGTGCGCCCCCATTGCTAGGATTTTTCTAGTGGGTTAAGTACGGTTTAACCCTCTTGCTAATCCTGGATTAACTTGGTTAAGTGTAACGATGAGTTCACGACTTAACCCCGATTAATCTACCAAGCCCAAATTGGTTAAGTATTAAGTGGACCATGACTTAACCCTAATCACGAGGCATTAATTAATTTAATGCGCCTTAACCTCTCACATTAGACCTTGTTGTGGTTACTAGTTAAGCCGGGCGGGTCCGGGTAGCTTTACACCACAACTTGGTCTAACCTCGGGTTCAAGGTACAACATGACCAACTTCTCACATTGGGTCCTATTGTTTGTAGCAACTAGTTAAGCCGGTCAGTTCCGGGTAGGTTTACACTACAAACTCAACCCAACCTCGAGTTGGCCACACTTATCTTTTCTAAGTGTCATGTCCATCATGTTTCCAAAACATGTTACAAGTTTTCAAGTAATTGGGTAGACCTAACTTAATAGGTAAATTCCCAATGGGTAGACCTAACTTAATAGGTAAATTCCCAAGCTTATGTTTTATGTCTTTTAAGTTTACCCAACCCCAAACGCAATCCCATCGCTTACATATCGCAATAGCGCATAAAGGATAGAAAGAGGGAACTTGGCATAATCATGACATAAAGGTATTGAAGCCACAAGCTTAACATGGTGGCATATGAAATGTTCATATGTTCATACACTTGCATATTACATTTTTAGGCCTCAAAAGCATGCATAAAACCAAACTTAGCATATTGGTGATACATGGTGCTAAATGACATGTAGAGATGGCCATAAGTTCGCATTTAGCCTCACATGCAAGTTATCATAAGAGATATGATAACTCACATGTTGCTAAAATGCAACCTTTGGCATAAAGCTTAAAGTTTTATGTTCATAAACCCAAAATAAGCTTGCATAACATGATAGCATGAACAAAATGTTCAACCCAAACTTGCATAACATAACTTGGCATACTTGCATATAAACTTGCATATCACAACATGATAAACTTGCATATAAACTTGCATATCACAACATGATAAACTTGCATATCATACATTTAACTTTAGAGTTTAAGTATGAAAGTAGAATAGGGCTTACAGTGCTTAAGAAGTCACAAAAATATGACAAAGCCCTTATGAAATCAATTAAACCCAAAATGCAAGCAAAACCCTTGAGCCAAAATGATCAAGACTCTTTCTTTATGATGCAAATATATAAACTTGACTTGAATGCAAGCTAATGATGCTCATACAAGTTTGAAAACACTTGTATGCATGGAAAATCACTTAGGAATTTATTTAGGAATTTTATGAAGAGAGTGGAGGCCATGAGAGGATTGATTTTGCCATAGTTTAGTTGTATGAATGAATAATGATGATTTAGGGTAGGTTAGGGTCTTATTTATAGATTAGGCAAGTGTTTTAGGCCATAGGATTAAACCTAGATTCAATCCAAGCCATCAAAGCATGTCTTGGGGAAGAAGTCAAGTGTAGGAACCATCTAGGGCCTTTAGATTAAAGATGAACCATGAGAACCATTCAAATGCAAAATCTGCATTTGAGCGAATCGGCCCACGGGTTGACAGCCAAACACCCTGGATTAACCCCTAGTCGACCCAGCGAGCTCGGGTCGACCTCAAAAATCGGCCGGTTCGGTTATTCCCCTCTCCCAATTCGCTGTTTTGAACATTTTTGCATATTTATTTATTTAATTTTCAATTATATATATATATATCTATATATATATATATATTTCTCTGCGCAACCCATTTCACTTAATTAAGTATACTTTAATTTGGGAATTTTTCGTGAAACTTCGCGAGGCCATATCTCGGTCATACGGACTTCGATTTTCGAAAACTCGGACTCTATTTCGCGTATTTTTCCGAGACGAACGCAATGGCATAGCCCGTTTCCCTTGATTCAGATTTTACAGTTTAATTCTGCCTCCATTTATGTTATAACATGTTATTCAAAAATACGGGTTGTTACATTCTTCCCTCCTTAAAGGATTTCGTCCCCGAAATCTCCAAGTTAGGAAGAACGTATCCTACCATCCATCATACATCTACTCAAAACATCATCCACGAGTAATCATTGTCCTTAAAAGGTTCTAAATGCTGTATGATCATATGCAAAGGTGTGTGTATATGTACTTATCTAATGCGAAAATCAGGAGGTTACTGATTCAGTAAACCCCCTTAATGCAAAATATGTTAGTGAAATGAGTCCATATGTATGCAAATTCCTAACATAATTTATAATCTCTACATGAGTGCACATAACATTCATCCATATGCAACATCCACGTGATAGCATAACAAGTTTTCATCCATGAATAAGCATAAACACTCATGCATATGCAGTATGAAAGTGTGTGAGCCGATCTTAGTGCCTAACGTGTATTATGCATCCACAAGTATCCACTTGCAAACACTTGCAAACACTTGCAACCATCAAGCATAACATGTTTCAAACACATGTTTCATCCAAAGGGTTTCTACCTAAGTTTCTCATGACAAGATTAACAAGATAAACTAGATAAACATGGATAGCAAAGAGAAAGATATGCTAACAAAGAAAAGAGATTGAGAGTGTACCCTCAAAAAGGAATGGATAAAGCCCACGCATCTTCTCCTCGGTTTCCCAAGTTGCGTCTTCTTCGGCTTCACCCCATTGAACCTTCACCAATTTGACCTCTCGATTCCTTAGCTTCTTGGTCTCCGTCCCCAAGATACGAATCGGAGCTCTCCTCAAGGTAGCCTCTTTCTCCACTTCTACATCTTTTAGAACACTTGGCTCAACAACCTCTGCTGATTCATGTAAACACTTCCGGAGATGCGAGACATGAAAAACATCGTGTACTCCAGCAAGCTTCTCGGGCAACTTCACTCTATAAGCCATCTGCCCGATCCTCTCTATAATAGGGAATGGTCCAACAAACCTCGGTGCCAACTTCCCAACAGCTCCAAATCGGACCACATTCCGCAAAGGAGAAACCTTCACGAAAACCATATCCCCAACATCAAACTCCAAATCCGTTCTTCGCTTATCAGCATAGGATTTCTGTCGGTCTTGGGCCGCTTTCATCCGTCTCCGAATCAACTCGATCTTCTCGGATGTATCTCTGATCATATCAGGCCCAAGTATAAGCTCATCTGTAGTCTCCCACCAACATGTAGGCGACTTGCACGGCCTCCCATATAAAGCTTCAAATGGTGCCATCCTTATGCTTGCCTGATAACTGTTATTATATGCAAACTCAACAAGAGGAAGATGGTCTTCCCAAGTACCACCAAAATCCAGAATACAAAGCCTCAACAGATCCTCGAGTACCCTATTCACCCTTTCGGTTTGACCGTCCGTCTGTGGGTGATAAGCCGTACTTAGATTCAACCTTGTGCCCATAGCTTCTTGCAAGCTATTCCAGAATTGACTTGTAAAGATTGGGTCACGGTCACTGACTATACTAGAAGGGACTCCATGTAGTCTCACAATCTCACGAAGATATACAGACGCTAGCCAAGATGCGGTCCTCTTGCTCTTCACCGGAATGAAATGAGCACTTTTCGTAAGTCTATCCACAATAACCCAAATGCTCGTATTCCCTTTCCTTGACCTTGGTAGCCCATCGATAAAATCCATGGAAATACTCTCCCACTTCCATAGTGGAACGTCTAGAGGATGCAATAGCCCACCGGGCTTCTTCGACTCGGCCTTAACTTGCTGGCAAATGATACATCTAGAGACAAATTCTGCCACATCCTTCTTCATCCCAGGCCAAAAGAAAATGCGCTTCATATCTTTATACATCTTATCTCCGCCCGGATGTATAGTCAACTTAGAGTGATGCGCTTCCTCAAGAACTCTTCTTACTAGATCTTCTACCATTGGAACACATAACCTTCCGTCTCTCCTCAGCCAACCCTTGTCATCAATAGAATATCGAGCGAGATGACTAGACGTCTCTCCTCGAATTAGCTTATCCATAATCTCAACTATCTGAGGGTCTTCTCTCTGCGAAGCCCCAACTTGATCAAGAAGGGTAGGTCTGAGTTCCAGAGATGCTAAAGAACCGGTCATCGACTCAATCGCCAAAGAGAAATCAAAGGTTGCCACATACTCTAAATTCTTCATCTCAACGAATAGAGGACTTAGGGTCAACCTTCTTCTACTCAATGCATCTGCTACCACATTCCCCTTGCCAGGGGTATAAGCTATTTCAAAATCGTAGGACGCCAAGAATTCCATCCATCTTTGTTGCCTCAGATTCAGATCCTTCTGAGAAAAGAGATACTTCAATGACTTGTGATCGGTATAAAGCTCAAATCTTTCTCCCAGAAGATAATGGCGCCAAGCCTTGAGTGCATATACTATTGCTGCCAACTCTAAGTCATGAGTGGGATAATTCTTCTCATGCACTTTGAGTTGTCTACCGCCAAAGCATATCACTCTTCCTTCTTGCATAAGAACAACTCCTAACCCCGTGCCACATGCATCGGTGTATACGGTAAATAACTTCCCTCCATCGGGCAAAGCTAGAACAGGTGCTGATGTGAGGGCTCTCTTGAGCTTCTGAAAAGCAAGCTCGCATTCTATGTTCCAAGCAAAAACTAAATTCTTCTTCGTCAATTTAGTGAGAGGAGCGGATATCTTTGCAAAGTCCTTGATGAACTTCCGGTAAAAACCCGCAAGACCTAGAAAACTTCTCACTTCGGTTGCATTCCTTGGAGTCTTCCAATCCTGAACTGCCACTACCTTAGCGGGATCCACCGCTAAGCCTTGCTTAGATACTATATGCCCAAGGAATCTAACTTCCCTTCTCCAAAAGTGACACTTGGAGAACTTGGCCTTCAACTGATGCGCTCTAAGCGTATCCATCACCTCCATGAGATGCCTTGCGTGCTCTTCCTCATCCTTAGAGAAGACCAGAATATCATCTACGAAGACCACGACAAACTTGTTCAAGAACTCCCTGAACACCCTACTCATCAAGTCCACGAAATATGCGGGTGCATTTGTCAAGCCGAACGGCATGACAAGCCATTCGAAGAATCCATCTGGAGTTCTGAACGCAGTCTTGTCTATACTATCTTCAGCTACCCTGAGCTGATGGAACCCCGTAGCAAGATCAAGCTGAGAGAAAACAGAAGCACCGACAAGCTGGTCAAAGAGATCATCAATCCTCGGTAACGGGTGTCTGTTCTTCTTAGTCAGCTTATTCAACTCTCGATAGTCAACGCAAAGTCGGAGAGAACCATCCGCCTTGGTAGCAAATACCACAGGCGCTCCCCATTCAGATATACTTCGTCTCATGAAGTTCTTCTCAAGCAACTCTTTCACTTGCTTACTTAGCTCCCGCCTTTCACGCGGAGCCATGTGCCGAACGGGCAAAGAAACAGGCTTTGCATTATCCACCAGATAAATGCGGAAATCAATCTCTCGCTTAGGGGGCAACCCCCTAACTTCATCGAAGACATCCGGATACTCTCGAACCACTCTCACGGACTGAAGAGTTTCCATTGACGAGTCGAGTGATTCCAGATAGCACAACATGACGGGACCTCTCGGATCACAAGAAATCTCTAGGGTGTTTCCGAGGCGAGTCAAGAGCCTCACAACCCTATGCTCACAATCAAGAATGGCTCCATATCTGGACAGCCAATCCATGCCCAATATCAATCCGTATCCCCTAAAACCAAGAACATAAGCACTGCACAAGAACTCTACACTCAGTATAGAGATCCTCAAATCCCCACATATCATAGACAAATGGGCGGAACCCCCAATAGGATTTGAGACACAGATGGGATCATCTACCAAGCTAGTACTAAGGTGCAAACTATCAACAAGATCATATGAGATAAAGCTATGCGATGCACCAGAATCAAACAAGGTACGAACTGGAAAATCGGAAATATATATAAGGCTCTCAACAGAAATACTACCTCGATCGGGAACTGGAGCGACATTGAGAGCATGAACTTGCCCTCCTGAAGGTCCAGCATGCTGAGTCTGACCCTGGCCTTGCCCTTGCTTCCTCGGGCAATCCTTACTGAAATGTCCAGTCTCACCGCAGAAAAAGCATTCACCATTCTTCCTTTTCCTCTTCTTACAATCCTTAATAAGATGCCCAACTGAACCGCAATAATGGCACTTCCCCTTGTTGTTCTTGCCCTTGTTGTTATTGCCCTTGTTGTTGTTCCCCTTGTTGCCTTGACTCTTGTTCTTGTTCTGATTACCTTGACTGCTCTGACCACTTGGATTACCCTGATTTCCTTTTCCCTGGGAATCAGTCTTCTTGGCTTGAGTATCATTCATCTTGGTTTCTTTCTTGACATCTCCCTGAAGTAACGCCATATCAACCAAACTCTCAAACGTGGCCCCATGGGGAATATGTGACATAGCCAATCCCTGCAACGGCTCATTCAATCCTCTAGCAAAACGAAGAGCCTTCTTCTGAGGAGTATTCACCATATCCAAGCCAAAACGAGCTAACTGATTGAACTTGTTCACATATTCTTTGACAGACATATCTCCTTGTTTCAAAGTTATGAACCTCTCCATTTGCAGATTCTCCTCAGCAGAAGATAGAAACTTAAGCATGAACCTTGCCCTGAAATCGGCCCAAGTCTCAACAGGCCTAGTACCATTGGTGACTTCCCACCAATAAGCGGCTTCATCCTTCATAAGCCAAACCGCCAACAAGAGCTTCCTCTGATCGTCTAACCCAAAGATAGCAAACAAATCCTCGGTCTCTTTCAACCAATTTCTGGCCTCTACAAAAGTCTCAGTGCCTTAAAAGTTCTTGCCACCCATTGCTTTGAAATCTTTGCAAGTCTTTGCGAAGTCCACTTGAGGATGCTGAGGGGGAGGAGGAAGAGGAACCTCAGCGACAGGAGGAGGAGGAACATTAACCACCGGAGGAGGAGGAGGAGGAACATTAACTACCGGAGGAGGAGGAGGAACATCTGCGGGGCCGGCTTCGGTCGCCCTAGCCTCCAAAAGTCTCCTATACCAAACAGGTACGTGTACTCCCTCCGGAATAGCAAAGTTATCGGCCATACTGAAAACGAAGAAAAAGACAGATTCAGAATGGAGAAAAACGAAGGAATTTTGCTAATGGCTTTTTGGGGAATAGCCTTTAAAATAAACTAGACTTTTCTTTGGAAAATACTTTATACTTGGTTTTGAAAATAGTTTTCCAAAAGTTTTCTAAATTCCTTTTTGTTCCTTCTCGTACCGTATGCTCCGATACCAAATGTAACACCCCACCTCCGCCAGGGTGACTCTTGCAAGCACTCTGACTTTGGAGGGGCGTTTGAATCAGGTAAACATGCATAATGATATATCAAGGCAGAACAAGAACATATGTATATATGTAAACAGAGTAAATAACATAGATAAAACAGCGGAAGATTTCAAAACATTTCAAAACAAGTCTGGTACAACATAGCTTTCCAAATAAACAAGTCTAGATAAAACAACATCAACTGAAAAACTGAAATAAATAAGTGCTATCCCCAATTAAGTGGTAACCATAGCTAGCTTCATGTCGAAACCGTACATGAGCTGAAATCCCACAAGCAAGCAATCCGAAATCCAAGCTAAGCTCCAGTATTCCCTCCCTGAGAACCTGGGGGGGGGGGGGGGGGACGGAAGAAAAGAGGCGAAAGAAAACAGGTCAGTCAAAAAGGCTGAGTAAGCCCTACTACAATCAATGTAAACTGATAAAGTTAACTGGCATGAGCAGCAGGGATGAACATAAGGATAACAATATACTAGCATGATGATTAACTAACAAGGTAGATAAAGGTGTCATCTCATAATCAGAAATAAGGTTTTGCACCACAGGTGTACTAGCAAACTAAGATGACTTGAATAAACAAGTATTGATCCCTTGGCCCAAGCTTTGGCCCAATAACATGAAATGACCCTAATACAAGGTCCTGAAAAAGTCGGTTGTGTACCGACTTGTGCAGGATCTATAATATGGCTATGCGGAAGTAAATGATAATCTAAATTATACAATAGCTACACAGGTAAAAATTCGCAAACAAGAAATATATCACTAACAAATATAAATGCAGTAAGTAGAGTAAAGTAAAGTAACGACACCAGAATTTTTATACTGGTTCGGACCTCCCGTCCTACGTCCAGTCCCGAAGCTCCTCTTCGGCTTTTCACTAAACAACGTCCTCTCTTCACCCGGAGGAACAGGTTCACAACACTACTTGATTTACGGGCTACAAGTTTACCCACTTGATTTCACGGGCTACAAGCTTACCCACTTGATTTCACGGGCTACAAGCTTACCCACTTGATTTCACGGGCTACAAGCTTACCCACTTGATTTCACGGGCTACAAGCTTACCCACACAGGACAATTACAAGAGTTTGACTTCTGACTGTGTTCTTCTTTCAACACTGATTAGTCAACGATTGAGTACACCCTTCCTATAATCTTATCCTCAAATGAAATTTGATGTTTAGAAAGATTAGGAAGTATAATATCGAATTGAATCACAAGTGTATGAAATATGCTTGGAGATTCAACCGATAAAATGAATGCTTTTTGAGTGCTTTTTGAACGAGAAGAATATTGCAAGATAGATCAGAAAATAGAGAGAAATTTCGGTGATTTGGATGATTGTAAAATCATGTATTTATAGAGATCGAGAGGTTGCAAATATTGGTGAAAAGATGCATCTAAAAGGAGTGATTATTCATGAAGAAAAATGGATGCAACTCTTGAAGAAAGAAGATGACTTTTCAATATAACGGTCAAAATTCAAAAACCTGTTGACCTATAAAATTTTGTAGGTCGACCTATTTTTGACCGTTACAATTTAAAAACCTGTTGACCTATAAAAAATTGTAGGTCGACATGTTTTCGGTCATATGCATAAAAAATGTCTTCATGAGTAGTATTTTCAAACAATTAGAAGTATGATTATTTGAGGATAGATTTTAACATTTTATAACTCTAAATAATCAACTTCTAACCTATGAAGTCATCTTGTCTTCTTTTTGTCGATGTAGAAGCTTCTTCTTGTCATAAATCAAAATAACCATCGACGCTTCGACTCAACATTCTCCCCCTTTTTGATTGATGACAACCTGACATAATAAAGGTATTGTTCCTTGTATATTGCTCCCCCTGTATATATGCTCCCCCTGAATTATATATATAATCTGCATAACAATCGTTAGTAACATTTTCTCCCCCTTTGTCATCGACAAAAAAGGGTATATAGTATTGCAAAAATGATAGTAACAACAATATTACTATAAGGTTTTCTCCCTCTGGATACAAGCTCCCCCTGAATTTCTGCAACATTTGTTATAAATAATCTTACCTTTTGATTCCTGCATTAACAAATGTTAGCATACATATACTTTTACCATATCAAGCATATAATTTTTAAATAGTATATGTAATCGGTCGACAGTGAGGAAAGGTCGGTCGACAGATTAATTTTCTGTCTGAAATGAAAAAAAACATTATAATCATTGATCGGTCGACAGGGAGAACTACGGCGGTCAACAAAAAAAAATGTTCTGGATAATATTCGAAAACAATTTTGAATTGGACCGGTCGACAGGAAATAAAGGGGCGGTCGACCGTTAAAAGTTCTGTTTGAAAAGGAATGTAAATTTTTAAATGTAGCGGTCGACAGGTGTATATTGGCATGTCGACAGGTCAAAGTTCTGGAAGATTTTCGAATGTATTTTCTAGCCCAACCGGTCGACAAGACTTAATTGAGCGGTCGACCGTTTAAAGTTCTGGTCGAAATTGTAGTTACTAGTTTGCCTTGACCGGTCGACAGGAGCATTATTGGGCGGTCGACAGCTTAACTTTCTGATTGAAAATTAAATAACAAAAAAACCTTGACCGGTCGACAGCTTAGTATCTGGCAGTCGACAGGTTCTGAACACTTTTGCATTTTCTGGCTTCTCTTGAACATTTTCACACTCCAAAAACACTTATTATTATATATGCATATTTCTCCCTCTTTGTTATTGATTAAAAAGAATAAAAGTCATGATAGAACAGTAATCGAATATAAGACATAATTTGAAGTACCTTCGGGAGATCATGTGCAATTTGATAAACTGAATTTTGTATTCAAAGATATTTAGAGATACCGAATAGCCTTCTCTTTGTTGTGGTGTACCTGCAAAAATTATATGACATGTATACTTTTGGTACCCACTTACTTCATTAGGGTCCAGAGGTTAGATCAAAGGTAACCATACCCAAGAGGGTTTAATGGAACCTTTAAAGATAAAATTTTCATTATTAACTACTGAATCAAAATAATCATCAATATATTTTTCTCTATTTTTCCAACTGACAGGAACCCAAATACTTAAGTAATCTCTATTGATGTTCCTTTTCGTACTTTTAGATCTATTATACAAATCTCTAGTCATAGAAGTATTTGAATTTCTATAATTACTGTATCTAGGATGTGTATTAGTACTAGCAGTGATATTCTTATTGTACATGAAAGCATATCTATTACTATTTCCAAAGTCGCTATTGACATTTTTCTTTTGAGATTTCACAACCGGTTTTGGTTTGGAAGATAAACTAAGATTTTTCTTAGCTTTGTTCTTTTGCATTGTTTTCTTCTTTCCATAACCAAGATGCTTATTAATTTCTTGGTTTTTATATCCCAAACCTTTCTTATTTGAAGTAGATTGTGAATTCTCAATGATTTTTGTCAAATTTTCTCGACCTTTGTTAAAGTTAGAAACATTTTGAGTGGTGTTATCTAACTTAGTTTGTAAGCTATTTTTTCTAGGTCTAGAATTTTGACTTTTGCTTTAAGCTCATGATTTTCAGTAGTGAGAATATCATTCTTCTCTTTTTGAACTTCAATTTCTTGAGTCAAAAGAGATAGTTGAGAATTAGAATTAGAAGACGATTCTTGAGCCTTTTCAAGTTCTTCTTCTAATATTTTCTTCTCATCTTTTAACATATCTCGTTCTAATTCGGATCTATTCAACATTGTCTTGACTTCTTTTAACTGATATTTTGTATCTTTAAGTTTAATCATTACTTTATCATAAATATCAAGCATATCCTCAAGAGTAGGAATTCGTACCTCATCCTCTGTTGCCATAAAACATACATTTGCTTGTTCAGTGTCTGAGTCACTTTCGCTATCAGATGAAGATGAGTCTGAATCATCCCAGGTTACTGAGAAAGCTCTCTTCTTTGATTTGTCCTTCTTGAATTTTTCGGAATTCTTCTTTTTATCCGGACAATCTTTTTGCGCATGTCCCTTTTTGTGACAATTGAAACATTCCATATTTGAAATGATGGTTTATTTAATCCAAACTTCCTTTTGTCGTATCGACTAGCTTTTCTTTGCTTCAAAAACTTCTTAAAGCCTTTTGCAATAAGTGCTAAGTCTTCATCTTCAGAATCTGAAATGTCTTCATCTTTTTCGGCATGAAAAGCAACATTTTTCTTTTCTTCTTTTTGTTCTCTTCTAGCCTGTAAATTTGCTTCATAGGACATTAGATTTCCTATCAACTCATCTGGCTTCATGGTAGAAAGATCATTAGCTTCTTCTATAGCTAATACTTTTCCTTCCCATTCATTAGTCAGTGAGTGTAGGATTGTTGAAACTACATCAAAGTCAGAATATTTTTGTCCTAACCCAATAAGAGCATGATGAATAGTTTGAAACCTTGAATACATCTCATTGATTGTTTCATTTGGCTTCATTTTGAAATTTTGGAATTGACTTTTCAACAAAGCTATTTTTGCTTGTTTAACCTTGTTAGTACCTTCATGAGTTGTTTTTAGCGTTTGCCAAATTTGATAAGCAGTGGTACAGATACTAACACGGTTATACTCATTTTGGTCTAATGCACAAAACAACATATTTATTGCTTTTGCATTTACTGCTGCTGCTGTTTTCTCAGCAGGAGTCCATTCTGCATACTCAGTAGTTGGATTAACTATTTCTTTCTGAGTAGCATTCCAAGCATCATAACTTGTTGATTGCATATAGAAAGTCATACGTGTTGCCCAATAACTATAATTTAGGCCATTAAAGAAAGGAGGTCTTTGTGTTGATTGACCTTCAGTGTAAGTGTTAGTGCTGGTACTTGCGTTATTTGCCATATTACTAGAATATATCAAATAACTGTGTTACGGTTATATGATGACCGTGCTCTGATACCAATTGAAAAAGTCGGTTGTGAACCGACTTGTGCAGGATCTATAATATGGCTATGCGGAAGTAAATGATAATCTAAATTATACAATAGCTACACAGGTAAAAATTCGCAAACAAGAAATATATCACTAACAAATATAAATGCAGTAAGTAGAGTAAAGTAAAGTAACGACACCAGAATTTTTATACTGGTTCGGACCTCCCGTCCTACGTCCAGTCCCGAAGCTCCTCTTCGGCTTTTCACTAAACAACGTCCTCTCTTCACCCGGAGGAACAGGTTCACAACACTACTTGATTTACGGGCTACAAGTTTACCCACTTGATTTCACGGGCTACAAGCTTACCCACTTGATTTCACGGGCTACAAGCTTACCTACTT
Source organism: Allium sativum (assembly GCA_030737875.1). Taxonomy (NCBI): domain Eukaryota; kingdom Viridiplantae; phylum Streptophyta; class Magnoliopsida; order Asparagales; family Amaryllidaceae; genus Allium; species Allium sativum. The sequence goes on along the minus strand of CM060912.1, from coordinate 932,310,015 downwards.
GATTTCACGGGCTACAAGCTTACCCACTTGATTTCACGGGCTACAAGCTTACCCACACAGGACAATTACAAGAGTTTGACTTCTGACTGTGTTCTTCTTTCAACACTGATTAGTCAACGATTGAGTACACCCTTCCTATAATCTTATCCTCAAATGAAATTTGATGTTTAGAAAGATTAGGAAGTATAATATCGAATTGAATCACAAGTGTATGAAATATGCTTGGAGATTCAACCGATAAAATGAATGCTTTTTGAGTGCTTTTTGAACGAGAAGAATATTGCAAGATAGATCAGAAAATAGAGAGAAATTTCGGTGATTTGGATGATTGTAAAATCATGTATTTATAGAGATCGAGAGGTTGCAAATGTTGGTGAAAAGATGCATCTAAAAGGAGTGATTATTCATGAAGAAAAATGGATGCAACTCTTGAAGAAAGAAGATGACTTTTCAATATAACGGTCAAAATTCAAAAACCTGTTATCCTATAAAATTTTGTAGGTCGACCTATTTTTGACCGTTACAATTTAAAAACCTGTTGACCTATAAAAAATTGTAGGTCGACATGTTTTCGGTCATATGCATAAAAAATGTCTTCATGAGTAGTATTTTCAAACAATTAGAAGTATGATTATTTGAGGATAGATTTTAACATTTTATAACTCTAAATAATCAACTTCTAACCTATGAAGTCATCTTGTCTTCTTTTTGTCGATGTAGAAGCTTCTTCTTGTCATAAATCAAAATAACCATCGACGCTTCGACTCAACAGGTCCAACCAAACGGTCTAGTCGATCGGCTCCCTAAGCCTAACTCGTCACGTGTTGGTGTCAATACGGCCCAATCATAATTGTAGTCGAACTGTGCCGGGTCCACCCTTCGGGTGTATCAAGCCCTAGGGTGTCAACCCCTGGACACCATGAACATGAGTGCACAATCCCGATCTACTGGTACCCGTGCATGTTTTCTCCGGCTACGGACTATGTGCACGACTAGAGTCCGCCCGGAACTACACCGGCGTACCCTCTGCCGTCGCTTTTGGTCACTTACCTCCAGTCCAGTAATCGTGCCCCCACCCTAGCCTAGTCCCTAGGGTCGTGATGATACTAACTTGGGATTACTGCTAGAGTGGGCCCCCATTGCTAGGATTTTTCTAGTGGGTTAAGTACGGTTTAACCCTCTTGCTAATCCTGGATTAACTTGGTTAAGTGTAACGATGAGTTCACGACTTAACCCCGATTAATCTACCAAGCCCAAATTGGTTAAGTATTAAGTGGACCATGACTTAACCCTAATCACGAGGCATTAATTAATTTAATGTGCCTTAACCTCTCACATTAGACCTTGTTGTGGTTACTAGTTAAGCCGGGCGGGTCTGGGTAGCTTTACACCACAACTTGGTCTAACCTCGGGTTCAAGGTACAACATGACCAACTTCTCACATTGGGTCCTATTGTTTGTAGCAACTAGTTAAGCTGGTCGGTTCCGGGTAGGTTTACGCTACAAACTCAACCCAACCTCGAGTTGGCCACACTTATCTTTTCTAAGTGTCATGTCCATCATGTTTCCAAAACATGTTACAAGTTTTCAAGAAATTGGGTAGACCTAACTTAATAGGTAAATTCCCAATGGGTAGACCTAACTTAATAGGTAAATTCCCAAGCTTATGTTTTATGTCTTTTAAGTTTACCCAACCCCAAACGCAATCCCATCGCTTACATATCGCAATAGCGCATAAAGGATAGAAAGAGGGAACTTGGCATAATCATGACATAAAGGTATTGAAGCCACAAGCTTAACATGGTGGCATATGAAATGTTCATATGTTCATACACTTGCATATTACATTTTTAGGCCTCAAAAGCATGCATAAAACCAAACTTAGCATATTGGTGATACATGGTGCTAAATGACATGTAGAGATGGCCATAAGTTCGCATTTAGCCTCACATGCAAGTTATCATAAGAGATATGATAACTCACATGTTGCTAAAATGCAACCTTTGGCATAAAGCTTAAAGTTTTATGTTCATAAACCCAAAATAAGCTTGCATAACATGATAGCATGAACAAAATGTTCAACCCAAACTTGCATAACATAACTTGGCATACTTGCATATAAACTTGCATATCACAACATGGTAAACTTGCATATAAACTTGCATATCACAACATGATAAACTTGCATATCATACATTTAACTTTAGAGTTTAAGTATGAAAGTAGAATAGGGCTTACAATGCTTAAGAAGTCACAAAAATATGACAAAGCCCTTATGAAATCAATTAAACCCAAAATGCAAGCAAAACCCTTGAGCCAAAATGATCAAGACTCTTTCTTTATGATGCAAATATATAAACTTGACTTGAATGCAAGCTAATGATGCTCATACAAGTTTGAAAACACTTGTATGCATGGAAAATCACTTAGGAATTTATTTAGGAATTTTATGAAGAGAGTGGAGGCCATGAGAGGATTGATTTTGCCATAGTTTAGTTGTATGAATGAATAATGATGATTTAGGGTAGGTTAGGGTCTTATTTATAGATTAGGCAAGTGTTTTAGGCCATAGGATTAAACCTAGATTCAATCCAAGCCATCAAAGCATGTCTTGGGGAAGAAGTCAAGTGTAGGAACCATCTAGGGCCTTTAGATTAAAGATGAACCATGAGAACCATTCAAATTCAAAATCTGCATTTGAGCGAATCGGCCCACGGGTTGACAGCCAAACACCCTGGATTAACCCCTAGTCGACCCAACGGGCTCGGGTCGACCTCAAAAATCGGCCGGTTCGGTTATCCCCCTCTCCCAATTCGCTGTTTTGAACATTTTTGCATATTTATTTATTTAATTTTCAATTATATATATATATATATATCAATATATATATATATATATATATATATATATTTCTCTGCGCAACCCATTTCACTTAATTAAGTATACTTTAATTTGGGAATTTTTCATGAAACTTCGCGAGGCCATATCTTGGTCATACGGACTTCGATTTTCGAAAACTCGGACTCTATTTCGTGTATTTTTCCGAGACGAACGCAATGGCATAGCCCGCTTCCCTTGATTCAGATTTTACAGTTTAATTCTGCCTCCATTTATGTTATAACATGTTATTCAAAAATATGGGTTGTTACATAATCAATATCAACTGCCAAGTATATTTGGTTTATAACACATTTCATGTTCTGATAAATTTAATTACCATTCATTCAGTCAAATCTGATTAAAGATTTATTAAAACACTTCTTAGTTTTAATCTCTTAAATTCATTACTAAATGATTTCTCAATTTTCTAGGAAATTAATCATGTCTTTTAATGGTTAAAGAATGACTGTTATCTAAAACATTGTTCATTATGAACCCCAAAATCCAATTTTAATTCAATTCTAGTTAAATATTAATTAATTGGTAAACTTCTCTAAGTCTTAATTAAAAGAATTATTCTTCTCTCAACTGGGTTTAAGAATGGTGTTAATGAAGATACCATTCACGACAAACCCAAAATCCAATCTCTGGTATTAAATACAAGGCTCTAAATAGAAATTATATCGTATTTTATTCAATATCAAATTCTGAAACTAACAGATATCGTATCGGGAATAATGATATCTATAACTTCCAAATTCCTCAATAATATCCGTATAGTCATGGAATCCAATATCGAAATATTCTGAAGATTATTTCCATTCAAATCCATTCCAATTCATATATTGGAAAAAATTTGATTATTTTGAAACCCATTTTCAACCCAATTTATAATTTCTAAAAATAATTGGATTATTATTCTTGTTATTAACTAGTTCATTTTGATAAAAATATATTTTTATCTTTTCAAAATTGGAATTTATCACCGAAAATCTTTCCAAATCATTTATTATGATTTTACATAATTTTTCCATATTTTTAATAATTTTATTAAGGCCTTTTCAGTCGATTTCCATATACGGTCATCGAACTGCATTTACACCGACCTTTTCTAAAATTGATTTGGACATTTTTTAAAATCCAACCGTTCAAGTTTAAATCTCTTATATTCATCGGAAAGCTCTTTTCGATACGAACCCAATGGTTACGATTTTAATCCGACGGTCGGATCTCCCATTACATCAATTTGAAGTTAATGGTTGAAATTCGCGAGCGGTCGTTGTGCGGCGCGTTCTATTCAAGCCATTAAATATATATATCGTAGATTTCCATTTAAAACGTGTTTTAACAATCGTTTATAAGTTCGTTTTAAAAACGATTCTAACTTCCATTTCAATTTTAAATCAAAACTGAATATTCCATTACATGACAATTTTATACAGTGCATATATATGTTAAAAATTATATTTTTAACAATCGAATAATTATTCCATTTCATGACCATTTTATATATCTCATATATAATTTATACAACGCATATGTATAATTTATACAATGCATATATATGATTTATACAACATATATATACATATATATATATATATATGTATGTATTATTCACATCTCATATATATATTTTATTCTCATCGCATATATATATTTTATTCACATCGCATATATATATATATATATATATATATATATTATTCACTTCTCATATATATACGTATATATTTTCTTTATTCACATCGCATATTAATATTTTATTAACATCGCATATATATATATATATATATATATATATTATTCACATTGCATATATATATATATATTATTCACGTCGCATATCTATATTTTATTCACATCTCATATATATATTTTATTCACATCGCATATATATATTTTATTCACATCGTGTATATATATATTTTATTCACATCGCATATATATATATTATTTTTACATCACATATATATATTTTATTCACATCGCATATATATATATATATATATATATATATTATTCACATCTCATATATATATTTTATTCTCATTGCAATCACAACACAATATAGTCAATTAAATCGTCCATGGTTTGTGGACGAGGGAGGTGAGCTAACAGACACCGTATACAATTTATAATGATTAAAACTGATAAAAATCTACACTGGCAATTCTATATATTTTTATATGTGAATACAATAACATGATAAAATATGATTTAGTGAGAAGGGGTTCTCACATTCGTTTCCACTACGCCATTCTTTATTTTTGAATTGCCCTATTTTTCTGTACTGTTCGAATTTAAATTTGCCTCAAATTCCAACTTCCTCCGTTTTTATTCTAGTCTGTTCCATCGGTAGAGTTAGCTGATGCAATGCAAACGCATTTTGGTTTGCTAAATTCTGATACCGTTTGAGAGAGTTACGACCATTTGAATTTTAATTTCATAATTAAAATAAATAAAACATTTTTTTACTTAACTAATTTTTTTCTCTTTCACCCGTTACCCCTCTTTCCCGTTCACTACTTCAGGCTCCAAACTAAGAAAAGTCGTCTTCACGTTCATCTTCCATGCTGTGCAACCAAAATCCGGTCACCTGACACCAATCCGCCGCCGGCTAAAGAAGCGCGCCACCCTAGTTGACCGTCGCCCAAAACATTGTGGAACTCGAAGGTCCCCAGGCCACTGAAAAATCCACCCAAACGTCGGAGCTTTAGGCCACAATTCCTTCTTCACTGATTCATAAAATCCCATCTCAACGGTTGAAATTAAAGATCATATTTCACTCTCCGATTTTCCTGCTTAGAGTTCTTGAAATGATTCACCAGAATGGGAGATTTTGAGGGAGGAACGCCGATCTTTTCTGGCCATTGAAGACTGTAGTGGCGGCGACTTTGTTTTATGAATTAGGGTTTTCTGAATTGTGAAGGGGGCTTATTTATATTAGTTTATAATATTATTTAATTCTTTTATTTTCAATTCTCAAAGTTTAACGCTCTAATCTCCAAATCAAACCCAACGACTGTCACCTCTAGACAAATACCCCCATTCCGGACACAATGGAATATGTTTTGTAAGCCAATTCGACTGTTTTGATCATTTTTTATCAAAACTAAAAAATAAATCAGCATATATTGAATTTAAACATATATTTTAACTTATTGGGGACACCTACTGGCTCCAAAAATTACAGAAAAATTAATCTAGCTATGTTTTGATGATATAGTCCTAGCAAAACTAATTTTGTCGAATTTGGAGGTCGTTTGAAAAATGACCTTTTTCCAGTCGATTAAATTTAAGGGTGCGTTTTCTACAGGTCCCTATTAAGTTTCAAAATTAGGCTCACATCCGATCATAAACTTATTATAAATTTAGTCCCTATTTTCATTTTTATGTGTTATTCATAATATTTGCATACATGTATGCAAATATTCTGAATGAATATTTGCATACATGTATGCAAATATTTTGAATTTTCGCATACATGTATGCAACTATTCTGATGAATATTTGCATACATGTATGCAAATATTCAAAATATTTGCATACATGTATGCAGCTAGTCTAATAAATATTTGCATACATATATGCAAATATTCTAAATTTTTGCATACATGTATGCAACTATTCTGAACGAATATTTGAATACATGTATGCAAATATTCTAATGAATATTTGCATACATGTATGCAAATATTCTGAATTGTTGCATACATGTAAGCAAATGAAGTTGAACTAATGCTGATGAATTGTTGCAGAAATGTATGCAATTTTTCTAAATAGAAAAATAGGGACCTAATTTATAATAAGTTTAAGACCGGATGTGAGCCTAATTAAGTTTCAAAATAGGGACCTTAGGCTAATTTCCACTAAATTTAAACTAAAATTGCAAAACGAATTTAAATTTACAACGCTCACATATTAGTTTCAAAAAATTTTAAATTTGAAACCTAACAATAATTTGACATTCCGGATCTAACAAAAGTGGTTTTGTCGAAAACGGAGGTCGTTTACAAAATGACTATTTTTAAGGGCTATATATTATATTAATATATATATAAATTCCATAGCGACTATTCTAATTTTAAACTGGACATAACTTCCAATTTATATTATGAAATCTCCATTTTTCACATTCATTAGAAAGATATAATTAAATAGATTCTAATGTTTTTTGTTTCACTGAAATACGATTTATTTTGAATCCTATACATTCAGTTGAAATTTAAAACCGAATTTTCAAACTGCCACGCCATTTCAGGCTTGTTTTATAATTAAAATAAATTTATAAGTTCTAACTTTGATTTAAATAAATTTTTAGTTGTTATTATTTAAAATAAATCATTTTAAATATTCAAAATCCATTAAAATAGCTAAAATAAATTTTTTACATTGGTTTAGAAATTCCGGGTTGTTACAATCTCCCCCACTTAAATTCTTTTTGCCCTCGAAAAGGAATGAATCTGAAAGTTGTTTAACCAACTAACTCAACTTTCATTCTGGCTTTCATTCTTCAACTTTTCAGTTTCTAAGAATTTTCTAATTTCTCAAAAATTTGGCTAACACCCTAAATTTTCGAAAAATTTCGCCATAACCTCCTTTGTACGGGATAATCGGTAAAACCACACCTTGCCTCACAGGGCCCTCATCAATCAAGAAGAAAAAGAAAAAGTTAAGCAGCTAGCCAAACGGCTCGTAAAATCATCAAACCCAATCAATACAGTAAACATGTACCTATTTGTCGGGCATACAATTTTATTCCTCTTCTTAGCTTCCATGCTATGACCTATTCACACATATATATGTACATGTATGCAATTCCAATCAATTTTCAATTCAGTTCAATATTTGACTCGATTTGGCTTATTTCAGCTTTCATTTCTTATTGGTTTATCATTCCAATATTTTTATTAGTTAAACTAATAATCATACAACACAACCAGCAATCGATTAGTTGATTAAATTTTGAAACATATATCTTTCTATATATACTTAAAAATCATATTTTCCAAAATCGGATAATATATATATATATATTCACAAATACATTGCTTATAAACACATAACTCTCAACTCATTCAAGGGCACTACTAACCCCATTTTTAATGAGTTCGTCATTCTAGGATACTACTGATCTTATCTCTAATGAGTTTTCTTTCATACGATATTACTAATCCAATCCAATCTCTGATGAGTCTTTTATTATGTTCTAACAAGTTGCACACCAAAGATTCGAGTTAACCAAATCTTTGATACCATGTGTAGTGACTCTCCCTCTCGGTCGATCCAAATCGATCGTTAAACCGACTTAAATCGAACCAAAAAGGCGGATATGCTAACTTTTGGTGCACAACACATCAAAACAAATAACAGAAGACTTTTATAAACATCATAATAATGAAACATCAGAGTACAGAATATCAGAGTATCGAAAATAGTATACAACGGGAATTAAATTTACAATAAATGTAATACAATGCAATGGAAACAAATAAACTAACACAGCGGAAAACTATCAATGCTATGGACACAGCTTTAAGCTTCGATCTAGAATCCTGCTAAATTAAATAATCTGCAAAACCAAAACTACTAGCTGCCCATGTGGAAAATATGGGCACCCAGAGTTTAGGTGAAAATAATAAACTTCAAGTCAGTCATGGGACTGGTGTGAGAACTCAAAACAGTTATTAAACTTTACATTAAAATAAGGTAAATCACGGGACCACGCCATATGTCACGGAACGAGTTCACTACCATGAATACCAGTGCATAAACAATAACAAATAATAGTTATATGAATCTACGATGCATCATACAACATGCAATTCCTCAATCTACCCATTTAGGCTTAATCCCAAACTTAGATTTTCAAAATCCAATTCATGTTACAGAAATTATTTCTTTGGACTTTATTCCTGAATTCTTATTTCAAATCATTTTAAATACATATCCAGCTTTTATATCAAAGTAGATTTCACTTCGGGATCTCAATCCAAAATCTTTGGAAATATGAATTCCAAAATATCACAATGCATACAAACAAGTATGCAACCAAATATCGGGCATGACCCTCAGACAAGGCTGTACGCGCCTCTCCAACTCGATATATATATGTGTGTGTGTGTATGTGCGTGTGTGTGTGGGTGTGTGCGCACCTCCCACTATGGAGCAGGCTACACTGACGATGCACCTCCCACGCCCTCGGAGAAAATTCACCGCCCTCACACTTTTAGTCATCCATGGTTACCCGAATCTTTGGCCACGTACCAAATCATTTCATATCCCGAAGTAGAGAAAATCATTTCACAACATAATAATCACAAGTACTTTCCAAAATATAGTACTTTACATTAGCAATTCACACATACGATCAGTCACTATTAATCACATAACCTTTGAGCTCGTACGTCTCAAAGAAGGGTGTTAAGTAAGAGAATAAATTCTTCGCCACCAAACAGATATATCATCAATAACAACTAATCGGTTATGTGATCAACCATAATGTCAAACACATAATACATTTCTAAATCATTTCGATAACATTGGGTTTAGCCCTTGAAATCCTTTCTGTTTTATAAAACGTTTTTACAAAACATTCCCTGTCCAAAATCGGGAATACATTTCTTTTCACTTAAGAAAATCATTCATTAAAATTGAAACGAACTCAACCACATTGCTAAACATCTCATAGTCAAATCGTGAAATGTTTCACAAGATGTTAGCATACAAGTATTTCTACCCAACCCAATGCTAAATGTAAAAGCATATTTTGCTCATTAACTGGTCGAGCACAATCCGAACAGTCAATCAATCACAATCAATATCAACAACCAAGTATATTTGGTTTATACCACATTTCATGTTTTGGTAAATTTAATTACCATTCATTCATTCAAATCTAATTAAAGATTTATTAAAACTCTTCTTAGTTTTAATCTCTGAAATTCATTACTTAATGATTTCTCAATTTTCTTGGAAATTAATCCTGTCTTTAACTAGGTTAAAGAACGACTGTTATTTAAAACATTATTCACTATAAACCTCAAAATCCAATTTTAATTCAATTCCAATTTAATATTAATTAATTGGTAAACTTCTCTAAATCTTAATTAAAAGATTTATTCTTCTCTCAACTGGGTTTAAGAACAGTGTTAATGAAGACACCATTCACAACAAACCCAAAATCCAATCTGTGGTATTAAATACAAGGCTCTGAATAGAAATTATATCGACTTATATTCAATATCAAATTCCAAAACTAACAGATATCGTATCGGGAATAACGATATCTATATCTTCCAAATTCTTTAACAATATCTGTATAATCATGGAATCCAATATCGAAATATTCCGAAGATTATATCCATTCCAATTCATACATTGGAAAAATTCTGGTTATTTTAAAACCCATTTTCAATCCAATTTATTATTTCTAAAACTAATTGGATTATTATTCTAGCTAATAACTAGTTCACTTCGATAAAAATATATTTTTATCTTTACAAAACTAGAATTTATCACCCAAAATGTTTCCAAATCATTTATTAGGATTTTACACAATTTTTCCATATTTTTAATAATTTTATTAAGTCCTTTTCAGTCGATTTCCGTATACGGTCATCGAACTGCATTTACAACGATCTTTTCTGAAATTGGTTTGGACATATTTTAAAATTCAACTGTTCAAGTTTTAAATCTCTTATATTCGTTGGAAAGCTCTTTCCGATACGAAACCAAAAGTTCTGGTTTTAGGAGAATCCGACAGTCAGATCTCCCATTACATCAATTTGAAGTTAATGGTTGAAATTCGAGAACGATCGCTGTGCAGCGTGTTCTATTCAAGCCATTAAATATATATAATATATATATCATCGATTTTCATTTAAAACATATTTTATAAATCGTTTATAAATTCGTTTTAAAAACGATTTCAACTTCCATTTCAATTTTAAATGAAAATCGAATATCCCATTACATGACAATTTTATACAGTGCATATATATGTTAAAAATTATATTTTTAACAATCCAATAATTATTCCATTTCATGACCATTTTATATATCTTATATATAATTTATACAATGCATATATATAATTTATACAACACATATATATGATTTATACAACACATATATATATTTTATTCACTTGTCATATATATATTTTATTCTCATCGCATATATATATATATATATATATATATATTATTCACATCGCATATATATATATATTATTCACATCGCATATATATATATTATTCACATCTCATATATATATATATATATATATTATTCACATTGCATATATATTATTCTCATCGCATATATATTTTATTTACATATATATATATATATATATATATTATTCACATCGCATATATATATTTTATTCACATCTCATATATATATTTTATTCACATCGCATATATATATATATATTTTATTCACATTGCATATATATATATATATTTTATTCACATCACATATATATATATATTATTCGCATCGCATATATATATTTTATTCACATCGCATATATATATTTTATTCACATCGCATATATATATTTTATTCACATCGCATATATATATTTTATTCACTTCTCATATATATATATTTTATTCTCATCGCAATCACAACACAATACAGTCAATTAAATCGTCCATGGTTTGTGGACGAGGGAGGTGAGCTAACAAACACCGTATACAATTTATAATGATTAAAAATGATAAAAATCTACATGGGCAATTCTATATATTTTTATTCATGAATACAATAACATGATAAAATATAATTTAGTGAGAAGGAGTTCTCAAATTTTTTTCCACTCCACCATTCTTTATTTCTGAATTGTTCTGTTTTTCTGAATTGTTCTGTTTTTCTGAATTGTTTGGATTTAAATTTGCCTCAAATTCCAGCTTCCTCTGTTTCTGTTCTAGTCTGTTCCATCTCTTAGAGTTAGCTGATGCGATTCCAACGCATTTTGGTTTGCTAAATTCTGATCCCGTTTGAGAGAGTTATGACCATTTGACTTTTAATTACGTAATTAAAATAAATAAAACATTTTTTTACTTAACTAATTTTTTCTCTTTCACCAGTTACCCCTCTTTCCCGTTCACTGCTTCAGGCTCCAAACCGTGGAAACCCATCTTCATGTTCATCCTCCACATCGTGCCACCAAAATCCGGTTACCTAACACCAATCCGTCGCGGGCAAAAGAAGCGTGCCGCCGTAGTTGACCATCGCCCAAAACATTGTGGAACTCGAAGGTCCCCAGGCTAATGAAAAATCCACCCAAACGCCGGAGCTTCAGGCCACAATTCCATCTTCACTGATTCATAAAATCCCATCTCAACCGTTGAAATTAAAGATCATATTTCACTCTCCGATTTTCATGCTTAGAGTTCTTGAAATGATTCACCAGAATGGGAGATTTTGAGAGAGGAACGTCGATCGTTTCTGACCATTGAAGACTATAGTGGCGGCGACTTTGCATTATGAATTAGGGTTTTCTGAATTGTGAAGGGGACTTATTTATGTTAATTTATAATATTATTTAATTCTTTTATTTTCAATTCTCAAAGTTTAACACTTCGATCTCTAAATCAAACCCAACGACTTTCGCCCCTAACCAAATACCCCCATTCCGGACACAATGGAATATGTTTCGTAAGCCAATTCGCCTGTTTTGATTAGTTTTTATCAAAATTAAAATATAAATCAATATGTATTGCATTTGAACGTACATTTTAACTTACCGGGGCCACCTACGGACTCCAAAAATTACAAAAAAAATTAAACTAAAATCGCAAAATACGTTTAAATTTACTACGCTCACATATTAGTTCCCAAAATTTTGAAATTTGAAACCTGACAATAATTTGACATTTCGGATCCAACAAAAGTGGTTTTGTCGAAAATGGAGGTCGTTTGCAAAATGGCTATTTTTAAGGGCTATATATTATATTAAAATATATATATATTCCACAGCGACTATTCTAAATTTTAAACTGGACGTAATCTTCTATTTGTCTAGCGGTAATCCAAGAGGGTTCAAGTGCCTGAAGAGCATATCCGCCGAAGCAAATATGATTACCCTGGCAAGATATTCCTTTCATTATCCCTCTATGTTGCTTACGAAATCTGGTTCTTTTGGGGTTATAATTGATTGTTTTTTCCCACCTCTACTACAGATCCGGGCATGAGAGTTTCTTCTCATCCAGTTCCTCAATTCCAGTTTATATTATGAAATCTCCGTTTTTTACATTCATTAGAAAAATATAATTAAATAGATTCTAATGTTTCTTGTTTCACTAAATAAGATTTATTTTGAATCATGTACATTCAATTGAAATTTAAAATCGAATTTTCAAACTATCACGCCATTTCAGGCTCGTTTTGTAATTAAAATAAATTTACATGTTCTAACATTGATTTAAATAATTTTTTAGTCATTATTATTTAAAATAAATCATTTTAAATATTCAAAATCCAGTAAAATAGCTAAAATAAAATTTTTAAATTGGTTCAGAAATTCCGGGTTTTACACAGATTCAAACACAAACACAAAAATAAACAGAAATAAGATGCAAAAAAGGAAAGAACACACTAGATTTTATACTGGTTCGGAATTGCTCCTACGTCCAGTCCCGCACAACGCTGGATTGTGCAGAGTTTTATTATTATATCATTATCCAATTACAACCTCCTTGATTTTACAGCTACAAGGGATACCACCGGTTGCAACCTCCTTGATTTCACGGCTACAAGGGATACCACCGATTACCCGTCCTTGATTTCATGTCTACAAGGGATACCACTGATTACTTTACTTAACCCGAATAATTACAAACAACCATATAACTCTTCAATAACACTTGATTCAGAGAGTAATGAGTAGAGAGTGTAGAGAGAAGAAGATCAATGAAAACAGAATTGAATTTTGCAGAGTATAGGTGTAGAAATCATAAAAATGATAAGAAATAATGGTGTAATGAAAGAGAGTGAAAGTGGAGAAGAAGTAAATAAAAATTCGAAATCAACCCCTTTTTATAATGTGTGAAAGGTTGCAACATCTCAGAACCATCACAAATAGTGAAAAGACACTTTCTTTCAATCTTTGAAAAAATGACAGTTATATGTCGACATGGGGTTATTTGTATGTCGACATACCCTTAGTACAAAATTTATTTTTGAGCATTTTTCAAGCGTTTTGATATATATAATTCTAGAAATTATTGAATTAAAATATAGTGTTATAAATAAATACTGTAAAGTACAAAATCATATAGAAACATAAATATAAACATTTTTATAAAATTATAAAGTTTAAAACAATATAAATATAAAGTATATAAAGTATAAATTTTTAAAACTTATAAAATATAAACTTACAAAACTCACGTTTAAAATCAAACTAAAATAGAAAGTAAAATAGAGAAGATAAAGATTGAAGACAGAATTTGAAAACATAATATGAAATTAGAAACTGAAAAACAGAATTTGAAATTATTTTGAATTTGAACCTGGAGAGCTATTCAGAGTCTTACATAATTTAGACTCTATAACTATATTTACCTTGAACTCTTGAATACTCATGAGTCTTGAAATATCTTTGAATTCAAAATCTCTAACATCTTTAAAACTGTACAGTCTGCAGTAACAGTTCCTATATATAAATCCTGCATATGTATGTATATATATATATATTCTAGATAAAGGTGCTAGTATATATTTTATAATCAATTAATATTGAAATAAGGGGTGTTGTTAACCCTGTTAAAAACACTGGATCGGTCACTACACCGGGTCGGTCGGTCAGTGCAGAGGAACTAGGTCGGTCGATACCAAAGCACCGAGTCGGTCGGTTTTAAAGCACCGGGTCGGTTGCAAATATGGATCGGCCTTAACCATACAGATCGGTCGATCACATACATGATATACAGGTCGGTATCATTTAATATAAACCTGGTCAGCTTCAATGTGCAGCGCTGCATATAAACTGATGGAACGTGCATGGATCGGTTGCTATGTACATATTGGAAAAGATTTCTTCAATTGGGTTCAGTCGTGTATTTTGCCATGTGGAAAGGCCATTTAGCACAATACAAATACATATGAGCAAACAAAGTGTTGTGGGCATCTCATGAACAAACTTTGTATGTTGTGTATATAAAGAGTGAAGTTATAGTTCACGTGCACAGTACAAGGATAATACATGGCAAATACATATATTCATCAGCCTTTTCAACACAATGGGAAGTTATTGAGGTTCATGAAGGAGATAACACATGCACATGGTTATTCGAGTGGATGATGTGACACAGAATAAATATAAGTGGACCATAATTCGTATGTTGCATGGTTCAATCCAAATAGACGTATGATGGGATGCCAAATATGTTAGCTGCAAGCATATGGGTCAGCACTATTGCAAATACATGGTTCAGTGCTATTCTCAATGCGTGGATCACTAAACATATTGGAGCAGCTTCTAATGTGAGTTGGTTTCAAGAAACGATGCATGGGTTGGCATCTTGGGACCGTGAAGTGCTATAATATATAAATGGTGGGTCGGCGTTAATACATGACAGTGCATGGCTCAGCTTTAGGTTGAAAAGAGCTGCCACATGAACGGGCCGGCTCAGTACAAAGACCGGTGGCAATATAGTAAATTGGGACAAACTAGGTCGGTCCTATTTTATAAAGCTGGTCGGTGTATAAACGATAGTACAGAATGGCAATACTATGTGTAGCTCATTGCTATAAGAAGCATGTATATTAATACATGTATATTATATACACGGTTTGCATGGGGATCAGACAACTTGAGTGTGGCACGTGGAATCTGGGTTTGTGTAATAATATGAAGAAGTTGGCGGCGCGTTGCAAACAAATGGCGGGAGCATCAAAATTGGGTCGGTTCATTCATAAACATACGGGTCGGTACATTAGAGCAAACTGGATCGGTCATGTAGCTGAAAGAGGATCGCTCCTATAAATGAGAAAGCAGCTGACATCAGAACAAAGTGGATCGGTACATTTTATAAAAGTGGATCGGTGCATTATCTAAAAGTTGGTCCATACTCCATTTTTTGGATCTGTTATTGATTTTGGGCGGTGGCAGAACCATAAATATGGGACATGATAGCTGTTGACAACTGTAAAGTGGATCAGTGGCATTTCTGTAAATAGTTTTGAGACCGACCCAAGTTTATGGCAGACCCAAACTCTGTACTCCAACATTACGAGACTTCCATTACCCACAAACTACGCCTATAAATAGCCCCTTTCTCCACACTTCAAGGGATAGATTCCACGACCGCGAAGGGCTGCCAAAATCATTCCTCAACCCTTCTAAAGCTTCTAAAAACTCCATTAATGGCTGCCAAAATTCTCTCCTTCTTCCTCCTACATGTAAAGGATCTTATCTTCTTCGAGCACCATTAATTCAAACTTCGATCCACTTCAAGTGATCTCCAATTGCCATTGCCCCTCTTCAAAGCACGGATCTAACACCATTTTCATGATGGAACCAAGGAAAAGTACATAATTATATGATCCAATTCGTTCCTTCTCGAATTCAAGTGAGATCTAAAGCGAAAAGAGAGCATAAAGTGGAGAATTATCGTAAAAAGTGATTAAGTGTAACAAATGAGATGTATGAGACCGTAAACTATGTAATCCTCTCCGCAATGATGAAAAATACTTGAAAAGTGGACGTAGAGTCATTTTGAATCAAACCACTATAAAAATCCTGTGTCTCTTATTTGTTTTTTATCCGTTTATTTTGTGATTGCGGCTCTTTCCATTTCTAACCATAATTGGTGAAGTGTGATTTCACACCATTAGTGTTTGAGTCATTTTGGATTCAAACATTTGGCACCCACCGTGGGGCCACGTTCGCATCTCCTTCCTTCACACTTTTCTCAAATCTAAAAGTCTTGCATTAAAGTTCTAAGCCACTTCCTTATCCAACATAATGATGAAATCTAAGAAAGCTACTAGTAGAACCGTGCTAGAAGCCGATAATGTTGTTAATGAAGAAACACCGTTTGCTAACCACTTCAATGTTGGTGAAAACTCGGTAAGTGGAGCCGGTGTAGCTAGAAATGAGTTGAATGCCACTATTGCCAACGTGAATCAAAGAATGGATGCTTCTACTAAAGCCATGATGGAAAAACTTGACACCATCCTTAATGCTCAACCAAATCAAGTCCCTCCGAAAGTCCATGTTGATCTTGACGAGAATGATAAATCACCCACTTTCGATCATAACCGCAATGACAACATGGAAGATGATCATGATTGGGCGAGTGACAAGGACGAAGCTAATATCGAAGAACTAAAATCCAAAGCTAAGAACCATTCCGAAGCGAATGCTCGAAAGGTCACTAATCCTGTCACGGGGGCACCTTCTCGTTGAGAAGGCAAAGGTCCAAAACTCTCTAATCGAGATCGCATGCCTAGACGAACATTTGGTAAGGAGCTCAGCTTCACAGAGCGCCATACCACTGAAGAATACATCTCGGATATGATAGAACGAGTCATGAAAAGGAATCAAGCTAACAAAAATGATGAAAGAGAATGAGACTTCTCCCTCGATAGGACTCCATTCACTGAAAGAATCCTTGAAGCAGAATGTCGAGAGAAATTTAGTCCTTCGACTTTTCCTCCGTACAAAGGCCGTGTTGATCCTAACTACTTCCTATTCAAATACGAGTGGCATATAAGTGCAGCTAAGGCGACTGATGAGATGAGATGCACGTAATTTCCTCTCTAATTCGAAGATGCTGCATCATTATGGTTCACGAAGCTACCACCTAAGTCCATAGACTAGTTCTATGACCTAACCAAAAAGTTGAAGGAGCAATTCCTCTTGTATGCTACCAAAGCCAAGAACACTATAACACTCTCAACAATGAAGTAGAAGCCACGGGAAACCGTCAAAGCCTTCCTCAGTTGTTTCAGTATTGCCTTGTCTGAAGTAAGGAATCTGGAACCATGTATAATCCATATGGCTCTACTCGATGCTATAGACAAAACGAGCAAATTCGGAAGATGGATAAAGACGAAGGAACCGACTATGCTTGACAAGTTCTTTAAGAAGACGGAAGAGTATATGAGAGTGGACGATAATCCTATACCTCTTCAGATCATTGATGGTAACCAACGTCTTGAAGCTCCTAAAAGTGCAACTATCTAACCCAGTCAGAAGAATACTTAGGGGCAAAAGCAAGCCAACAATGGGAACGACAACAAAGCTAATAAAAAGTTTCGTCTTCTTTACTCGCCTGAGTTGACACCTCTAAATGACACTCCTGAAAACATTTACCTTGCCACAAAGAATGCAGAAGATTACTCGGAGCCTCAGCCAGTAAAGATGAATGATCATCTGACCAAATCTGGAAAGTTCTGCCAGTTTCATAATTAGCCAGGACACAACACCAATGAGTGTAGGAATATAAGATCATTGATTGAAGAGCTGATTAGGAAAAATCGTCTACAACAATATGTGAAGAATTCCCAAGATACAAGTCCTTCTGCAACTCCCCAAGGGCAAGGGGCATCAAACGACCAGTCCAGTCCAAGCAACGTAGCATTTTCTTACGCTATTTCAAGGCTAATAATCAACTGACGACCGTTGATGACGATCTAATATATGCAGCCCAGAATAAGCAATCACTATCGCCTATACTTTACTTCTTGCATTATTTTCTCTTTGTTATGTTCTACTTTTTTGTAAATAGTCCGTAAGGATTTGCATGCATTGTACCAAATAATAGCTTTATGAATGAAGTCATACCTGCTTGTATAAATCTCTGACTTATGAAATTTACATGAAAATTTGCTAACAGACGATTTTTCATTACAAGCTACCCAATAAGCGCCTTCTCTCTCAAGGCCTGACGAAGTGAAGCAATCCCGACAAACACCAATTCAAATGTCGAGTGCCATAACCATCGATATACATGATGCAAGGATGAAGAGCGCCACTTCAACGAGTGAATAAGGAAAGTCTCGACGAGTCAAATGATGAAGGGGGAAGCAAGCAGCCACGGATCCGAACCCATAAAGGTTGCGGGAATCCGTAAGCGCAAAACAAAGCGCGGGAGTTCACTGTACGTGAAATGAAGCATAGGATTTCGTAAGCACGGAGCGATGCAACCCACCAAAGGTTCGCTAGAATCCGTAAGTGCGAAATGTAGCACGGAAGTTCACTATACGTGAAACGAAGCGTGAGAGTTCGTAAGCGCGGAGCGATGCAACCCACCAAAGGTTCGCTGGAATTCGTAAGCGCGAAACGAAGCACAAGAGTTCACTATACGTGAAACGAAGCATGGGAGTTCGTAAGCGCGGAGCGATGCAACCCACCAAAGGTTCACTGGAATCCGTAAGCGCAAAACGAAGCACGGGAGTTCACTATATGTGAAACAAAGCGTGGGAGTTCGTAAGCGTGGAGCGATGCAACCCATCAAAGGTTCGCTGGAATCCGTAAGCGCAAAACGAAGCGCGGTGTTCATTATACGTGAAACAAAGCGTGGGAGTTTGTAAGCGCGGAGCGATGCAACCCACCAAAGGTTCACTGGAGTCCATAAGCACGAAACGAAGCGCGGGAGTTCACTATACGTTAAAACAAAGTGTGGGAGTCCGTAAGCGCGGAGTGATGCAACCCACCAAAGGTTCGCTGGAATCCGTAAGCGCAAAACGAAGCGGGGGAGTTCACTATACATGAAACGAAGCGTGGTAGATCGTAAGCACATAGCGATGCAACCCACCAAAAGTTTGCTGAAATCCGTAAGCGCGAAACAAAGCGCGGGAGTTCACTCTACATGAAACAAAGCATGGGAGTTCATAAGCGCGGAGCGATGCAACCCACCAAAGGTTCGCTGGAATCCGTAAGCATGAAACGAAGCACAAAAATATGTGAAACGAAGCGTGGGAGTTCGTAAGCACGGAGCGATGCAACCTACCAAAGTTTCGCTGGAATCCGCAAGCGCGGAACGAAGCGTTGGAGTTCACTATACGCTAAACGAAGCATAGGAGTTTGTAAGCGCAGCGATGCAACCAACCAAAGGTTCGCTGGAATCCATAAGCGCAAAACGAAGCACAGGAGTTCACTATACGTGAAATTAAGCATTGGAGTTGGTAAGCGCGGAGCGATGCGACCCACCAAAGGTTCGCAGGAATCCATAAACGCGAAACAAAGCGCTGGAGTTCACTATAAGTGAAAGGAAGCATGGGAGTTCGTGGCGCAAAGCAACACAACCCTCACTACAAAGATCGTTGGAGTTTGCACTATGAAACGAGAAAGGGACTTCTCCATAAGAGAAATCAACAACGCTCAATGAACTCCATCATGTTGACTCAGTCGACAAGAGAAGACAAAACGATGGATTAAAATGACCTCTCTAAAACACGGAGCATCCAACGGAGTCTCCAATGTCAAAACTGATCGACAAAGCATACAATCATGGAGCAGTTAAAAATTAAACCCATAATGAAGACTAACAAGGACCTCCAAAGCCAGGGCACCAATAATCAAAAACTTCTCCAAAGAGAAGCATAGAATAAATTACCAATACATATTTCTCAAATGATTAGTTGATCTTAAGCGTCGACACGAATCCAAATTAGAATATTGTGTTTGTGCAAATAACATTTGACGGGTTTTAAACCTTTAAGAAAAATAATCTTGTGCTAACACTTTATTCAATTCGAAATAAAATTCGTTATATTTCATTTTCTGGTGATTAACTGATCCGCTATCGATATGGACGACCGATAGTGAAGTATAAGTCCAAAATTGCACAGGTGCTTGTTTTAATTACAAAACAGGTGACACGAAGCATATGAATTCAAAGTATGATTTGCCATTTGAAATCCACTTCCTATTCTGGAATATCTTATTTATTTTAATATATATATATATATAAACCGTGAATCTATTTTTATATTAAAATTTAAACTTCTATATAGTTGAATCCTGATATCTTTTCTAAAAATGTTTTATTTAAATAAATTCGATTTAATCATATTCAAATCATAAATCCATTCGGATTTATTTTAATTCAATTTTTCATTCTGAACATCAGAATGAATTCATCGTTTCTTTTTTGGAAACTAATTCAATTCCCATTTTATTCTCATCTGAATTTAGATTTCCAAATTATCCAAATGATAATTTTTTCATTTTAGTTACAAACACCGTTTTTAAATACACTTCAATATCCCAGATTATTTAATTTATAGACATCGTTTATAAATTAACTTCCCGCATTATCTAATTATAAACACCATTTATAAATTCAATACTTGTTTTTATTATTCGAACAAGTTAATATTTCTTAGCCCATTCGAAATTCAAATTCTATTTTTAGAAAAATATAATGTTCCCTCTTTAAATCTCAAAACACTTTTTTATGATATTTTTATAAATCAACATTTTGGGCCGGTGATATTCAACTAATTAGAAACACACAATTTTCAACCACAGGTTTTCTAACACATCAAATATGATATGAAACAAACAAATAATAATATTTTTGAGGAATCCAGTTGGATCACTCCAACCTGTTTATCCTACATCCACAGACGTTAGCCAACATAAATAATACCCATCCTGCTTCGTGATAAGATATCGTGGTATATAAGGTCATCCACTACCATATTGTGGAGCGCATAGGGTTATCCGCTAATGATACCGCGGGCATCCGCTAATGATACTACGGGAAATATCCGACCACCAATATATATATATATATATATATATATATAATAACCACAAACACCAAAACTAAATAACTAATATATATTTATAATAGCCACAAAAATATTTAAATGCATCCAAACAACCAAAAATAATTATTTTTAACAAATAAAAGTCGGAGTGAGATTTACTCAATGTGATTTTATCGTCGAAATATCGATTCGTTTTCGATTAAATTAAGCATATGTTTAATTTAACCGAAATCTTTGCTGCCTCAAAATCGCTTCAAATCGGTTCCAATATGAGGTCTACGTCCATACGAATCCAACACTTTTGATCGCACTCAGTTTGAATCTATGATGGGATAGATATTGTATTTTATAATTTCATAAATTAAATTAAACAATTAACTTAAAACTTAATTACGTAATTACTAAATTACATACACAAATCTTCTTATCCACTTGATCAAAACTCACGGCTCCTTGAATATTCGAAACCTATAGTCATTCCCTTCTTTCTTGCGCCTTAGACAATGCCATAACCAACTGCTCAAACAACTATGTCACCACCTACAAGTAAATTGTTCTCTCTCTCTTCATGTTCCATTGTTCGGCAGTCTCATTAACCATTGAACTCCACATTCAAGCCTTCACCTACTGAACCTCATCACTATCAACTTGCATGCTCCCCTATATTGCGATCTTAGTTTTTTTTCTTCTTTTTCCTGTTTCCGTTCGAACTTCTCCCCCAAATCATCCTCATAAAATCGCGACTTCCACGACCGTTCTTTAGGTGTTTGCTTCTTCCTTTCACTACTTTATCGCGGTAAAACCCTAGTCCAAATGGAATTGTCGAATCCCCCAACCAAATCGTGAGCTTCCAAACTCCCTCATACTACATAAATCGCGGATGTTGTCAATCCCATCGCTTGCTAAACTTGCATGGTTCAAACTCGAGGACTTTAGAGAATGATCGCATCTTCATACTAACATAAAGAAACCGACCGCGAGGTTTATAAATTTAGGGATTTTATTTGAACGGGGTTCGAATTTGATTAGAGAGGAAAAAGGAAAGTGCGGTTTCCATTTTTATTTGTTTGCAGAATTAATTAAACAGTGACGGATTTTATAAAGCATCGACTTCGATTTTCTGAGGAGATGAAAAAGGATTTGCACGATACTTATAGAAGAGATTAGGAAGAGATCAGCACGAAGTCGTTTTCACGAAGTACCGTATTTTCAAACTAGACTCATGCTAGTTTTATGATTGCATTGTCCTTTGTTTGCTTAAGAAGGAAGGAATTTATTTTTTTAATAAAATTTATTTTGTTTTATTTTAGTTTTATTAGAACCTGTATCCTTTAATTTAAATTATCACGTTGATTTCAAACACCTATTTGAGCCCAACAACAGACATTTCTAAGGTTATACCATTATTCTGAACACACTGGAACATGTTTCGAAGGCCCATTAAATTCAAAATAATTTATTCTTTTATAATAGATTATTATTATCGTCATTTCTGTTCTGTTAGAATTTCGATTAATTATCGGAATTGTTTTGACTCAGTTTTAATTTCGAATTGAATTATTTCAGATTCTCGTATTAAGATAATTATATATATTCAAAATAAATCGTATTTTGATTATTAAGTCGATAACTCAATATAAAATATCATTTATATTATCAACTCAATATTTAAAACAATATTAATATTTAAAATTAATCGACCAAAAATCTGGGTTGTTACAGATACTATTTGGATATTTGTGACACATGCTATTTTTGCTGCTAATACTAAAATGTCAAGTCCGTTGTTGGATTTCGACCAGTTGTTAGAACTTCAAGTCATCTGTGTGGGACTTATGGCCAATTGTTGGACCTTCAGTCAAATGTTGGACGTT
Organism: Allium sativum; assembly: GCA_030737875.1. NCBI lineage: Eukaryota > Viridiplantae > Streptophyta > Magnoliopsida > Asparagales > Amaryllidaceae > Allium > Allium sativum. The sequence goes on along the minus strand of CM060912.1, from coordinate 932,286,517 downwards.
ACTATTATTGGCAGGCTTTGGCCATTCGTTTTTTTTTTTTGCACGTACGATATAGCTTATGCTCGCCATCAGTGATATGGATCCATTTTTATATTACTTCTAAATTTCATTATTTTTTATTCCTTATAATTTGTTGGTTTTCAAATATTTTCACCACTATGTCGATGTTGATTTTCTATATATAACCTTAGAGCTATTTTGGTGGTTAAACATGGTGATTACATTTATGTTGTTTTGAACTCTTAAATGAGTTCTATATGTTGATTCTGTTGGTGTCTATCTAGTTGATTCTATGAAACCGAGATTTTATATATCTTAACCTTTAAGCCTAAGTAATTTTTTGTTGGTGAAAACATTCATGTTATTGTTGTTGTTTTATTATCATATACATGAGAGCCTTTCCTATTGTTGAAGTAGATAAACTCATCTCAAGTACTTAATGTTGATTTGTCTTTATGTTTTTCCTTCTCCATTGAAAGGGATTAACAAGCATGTGTCATTATGCTTCACCTATCATGTACTAATTATCTTGTTTAAGCTAGACCGACCCGTGTATTTTATTAACTCAAGCCAGTCCGAGTTATTTCAGGTTAATCATCTTCTGTAGATTCCAACTTTGCTTTCACCTTGGATTATCTTATTTGATGATAGTACCTTATTTGAGAAGCCGAGTGTTGCGTCTTATGCATTTTCATTGGTTAGGACAAATTGTATTTGTATAAGGTTCCTAAGAACCATTCGTTTTTTAGTACATGTTATGTGTATTTCTATTATCTGTATATGTGTGTATTATGTTCTATGATAGTTATTTGTGATGTTATATTTTGTTCTGAATTGATCCTTGACCACAATTGTTTTGTATTAAACTTGAATTGAGTATATCAATCCACATAAGATAAGAAAAGCAAATTTGAGCATCTAATCAACGTATTTGATACTCGTTTAAGACAAAGCTTACAAATGGTCTCTCCTAACAAGCCCTTTTATATGCAATAGCAGACAATAATACTTAGTAATGTTCTTTGTTAGTGCAGGTTTCGGGCTGGAACGTTACAATAGCTAGGATTTTCTTAATGGTTGTTTAAGTTATTAAGGATATTATTGTTTCTTTCTTTTAGGTAGACCTATAGATTGGAGTGGATACTAGATATAGGATTAGGGAGGGTTGCTTATGTTCTTCCATCTTATTATGTATCAATAACATGTGTTGTTTATTTGAGTAACATATTAAATCTTATTACTATATGCTAAATCTTAGTTGTAGGGACATGGTATGTGATTTATATACCTTTGTCTAGTTCATATTTTTCAGTATAGCTTTTGATAGTCATTTATTGCTGTCTCAAATTGTTTTTTACCCAAGGTTTACGTTTTATTTCTTATGTAACAACCCAAGAATTTTTGGCCCCGAAAATCGACACAGATACAATTCCGTATCTCATGCCGATCTTCCAAACACCGAAAACACAGGAACGTTATTAGAAAGAAATTAGAGGGTGAGATAAGAAAGATAGAAATATTAGAATATAAGAAAAAGAAGAAGAAGAATAAACAACACAACACAGAGTCTCACATCGCAGCGGAACAAAATATAATACAGAAATAAATCTTTATTGAGAGCTTTAAAAATACTTACAATCATCAAAGTACATCACACATCTGGACAGTTATAATAACCTATCCTCATATACAACACATAGCGGAATAGTAGCCATATAATATCATACGTCTGAACACCTCTAGCTCGTCTCTGGACTTCGCAGCATCTGATAACCTGGACCTGTACATCCCGGTCTAACCCAAGCATTTACAAAACACCGGGTCAGTCTGGTGAACCAGAGTGAGAAAAATTCGCACAGTATTAAGGGGGATCAGCCAACTTGATTTTAAAGTTAAAAAAACTTTTCGAAAGAAAAGGATAATCATAAGACCAAATCCACACATAAATATGGACGGTTTTTACCTTACGATAACCCGAAACATTTTTGAAATCAATATCTCTTCTGATACTATAATACTGTCTAAATACAAGTAAATATCAATCTAGCGAAACGCTTGCATCTCACGCTCCACATATATATTATACAATCGAAATTGCGGGCGCTTATTGGAGATTGTATTCCTACTATGACAAGGTATGGAACCACCTGCCGATAGTGTATCTTTAGAGGGGAATACACTGGGTTCAACAAGGATGTCTTGCAACCCGGCCCACACATGATCGAACACTCATTTCTCTTGAGTGTATCGAATGTATATCACCAACGGTTGGGCTCAAACCACCGTTTCCCGAAAGGGACAGCATCGAAATAGATTAAAGAAGGAAAAAGATTTTCTCTAGATAGGTGATTATACACCCTAATGGGACCGACCCACATAGCCATGCTACCTGCCCGATTTTTGTCATTTCCTAGTTGATGAGGCTTGAGGTTTACATTAGCTTTTGAACATCTAGTCGTCATTCACTTTGAACGCCACATCGTAAGATCCGCCAGATATCACTAATTGACATCCACAAAAATACTCTTAGTTGATAAGCTAAGAGAAAGGCCTTTCTCTGCCACCAACTATGGTACGTTTGAATAAATCAACGTATGCGATCCCTTTGGATATACTCTATCAGACATTCGTCCATATAAGTCATCCAGGAACAGGATGAACCGAAGGTACTCTCCTACTACATCCAATATAGGAATCACCCCATGGATCAGTAGCGAGTAGTCCTTACGATCCGTAGATTCCAACCACGACAGAACCACAGTAATCTTTGGCTGTAGATCGAAGATTATTAGCAGTTCTTCCATTTAGGAAAATTTACGGTCTTTAATGCTCCATCTCGATTATCTTCTAATATCTTCACGTATTTGTTGGTCGAAATGGTTTCCGAATATAAATTCAATCCCGGTCTTTCCGTACCAACAATCGTATTGGACAGATTTGATAGTCGGTTATTTAACTATCGAAATAAATAGTGATTCATTCATGATAATTCAATGACTTCACTGGTTCAGTATTCAACATCAGTTGGCCTTTTAATTAAAACAATTGTAAATTTAAAACTCTTAAATATTTCGATATTACCAATATAGTTTTTCGCTTCTTATTTAACATAAGATTTTTCATTAAGCAAATTCACTTTTATACTTAGGAAAATCCTATATCATATCCAGTTTCTATTTTCACTTTCAAAACATTAGCCACATTATTATCTAATATTGGGAAAATCAATTCAACCTATTACTTGTACAACAACGTTACAAAACATCTTCGTTCCTTACTTGACAACAATAACAAATGCTAGTTCATATAGAGTAAATCTATTTCAATACTCAACTTTACATTTCCCTTTAACCTCGCGAATATCGTTATAATTTTACGCAATCCCCTTTTATTTCCCTTTTTCTTTGGAATCATCATTATATATATTTTCCAAATTTTCACCAAAACTGTTGCGTTATTATTTCTCTAATGAAATAATAGATTATCACTAACCTCTTTTACCATTACAACAAATATCATCCTCAGATAATCCGGATGTCGTTTAAGTTGGGGTATTTACTTACCTCTCAGACCTTGACCAACAACGTTCATATCTTAAGGTGGATACAAGTTGTAAACTAATACTTCATTCAATATCAACACGAATTCCATTTAACTATTTCGTTCAAGATACGGTTTCATAAAACCTTCTTTCCTTTTGAAAATTTCCTCCTCATTATTCCTTAATTCAATAATTAATAATTTCTTATAAAATACCTCTTTTAAATTCTAGCTCTTTGAACAAATTCATTTTATAATTCGGATTAGTTTACAAATCTAATAACCCGCGTCTTTAACCAAATTCACTTTTACAAATCTCCTTTCAAAACCATTCGAACATTCTGCTTTGAAAATCTTATTTCAATTTCCAAATTTTACTTAATCCCCATTTTTAAGTAACGTTAATTGAAAATTAACGCTTTAACATCTTAAACCTCATCCATATAACTATGGATTATTATAAACCCTTTTACCCAATCTCCTTTAACTTAATTTAAGTAACATTTATCTCAAGCTATGGTATTCACTCAAATTTCCTTTTATAACTTCATTATAAAAATTTGGGTTTAAAATAAAAACACGTACATAAACTCCTTTCACAATCCAACTAGATTTCATTTCAATTTCGATTTCCTTTTTAAATGCATTTCAATTAAAAAGTGATTCCCTAAATTATTATTAATTAAAATAATAATTTACTTCAATAATTAACCACTTCCGTAGTTAATTTCTTTATTAACTAAAATAAATAGTAGTTCCCTTCTTAAAACTTATTATTTTAAATTAAACAATATTCATTAACTATTTTATTTAAAGAACACAAATTTAACAATCAGTCCTAATTAAAAATGGTTGATTTAGTCAACCCAAAACACGGTTGTCTCATTAACCGATTCCAATTTGTTCTCACTTTAAATTAATTAATAATATAATTAATTTAAATAATTTTATATAGTTGTTTCTTAAAAAAACAATTATCCAAACTTAATGGTTTGGTTAATTTCTAATCACTTGGTTATAAATTCAATTAACATCCGAATTGACTTTATCAAATCAATTAATAATTAATTATAAACTTAAATAAAAAATAAATATTTATTTCTCTTTAACAAACTTTTATTCAAAATGATATATTTCAAAATTTTATCTCCGATTATAAAATAATTTTTATAACTTCAGTTTTATCGATTCACCTGACGGTAAATCAACATTTATAAAACGATTGATTTTATAGGCCATACGCTGCCAATTACTCAACCAATATTGCCCATTGGTTTAAATAAAACACAAGTTAAATTCTCAGTCACTAATCAATAATCAAATCAATCACCCAATCAGGATAGTTCATATATGATAATATGAAATAAATAATATATTTGGGGAATCTCGTTGGATCCCTCCAACCTGTTCTTCCCTATATCCAAAATGGTTATCTCAAATCAGATCATTCAATTCCATTTAACTGGTAATTTCTATAATAGTAAATAATGATCTTATAACATCAACCAATCAATAGAACACTTCAAATAATTCAAACAATTAAACTCGTTTATAAATAAACGGGACCAATAAGGTAAGTTACCTCTATTGGATCAAATCGTTAAAATAACGATTTGGTAATTCACTGAAATTAAACAACGGTTTAATTTCATCGGTTAATTCAACAAATAAATACCTAGCAAACAGTCAACCGTTAGCAAGCAGAGCACACAAAATAAAAACCCAATTTATATAAAATATAAATGGGAGGAACTGAGTGAGTTTAACTCACCTTGATTCCAATTATCACTGAGGTTGTTTGATTCTCGGTTAAATTAAACTAGCATTTAATAAAACTATAATTTTCGGCTATCACCATTGCTGTTCAAAACAGTTCCATAATATTGTGTCCGTTACTATGATCGGAACACTTATTTCGTTGGATTCTGTTAACGAAATACAAAGTTATCCATGAATAAACACACACGATTTTAATTTAATTAATTAACTCTAATTACAACAATTATAATCTTGATTACTTTGTTAGATCGTTAGTGGACCGAGTATCCATTATTTTTGTGTTCGGTTTTCATTGGATCTGCGATGTCCAAGAATAACCGAAACATCACATGCTGTTTCCTGTTTTAAGCATCCCAATATAATTCAACCATTTTATTAAATAAATTATTCTTTGAATTAATTAAATTATAAGATTTAATTACTATTAGACCAGGCCGATAAGAACATATGCTCCTTCGCTAAAAATGATTTGTCCAGAAGTCCAGAAACATGGTCCCCTTTTCGCACAGCACCTATATAGGATAGATAATTAATTTACTAATTAATATAATGTATGCGTTGATTACATTCAGATTTACACAGGCCATGCTTCCCTTTACTATTGGTCTTCGAACCCACGTCTTCAGGCTTATTAAATTCCATCTGCGTTGATTTAGTACTTAAATTAGTTTACCATCCAGTATGGAGTAATAATTAACTCACAAAACCAATTTTAACTACCCAACTAATTACGCTTTAGGATTAACGCAGCCAACCCCTCTCATTTTCATCTTTCCTTCTGCATTGGTTCACCAAATACTTCCTTCCCATTTCACGGTACCTGTGAGGATTCAATGATTTTAATTAGCCTATTAATGATCATTAAGTGGTTTAAATTACAGTATAATTAGCGGTATACTTGTTCTAGGAATTTGTTACTTCCCTTTTGTACCCGTTCAGAATTACCTTAGCAAGCACGATTACTTGCTGTCTTCATCTTCTTGTTTCCAGAGACCACGCGTCGATCCCAATTTGCTTTTCCCAACAGGATCAGCTCGTGCTTGCTACGTGGGTTATATTCCTTCCTATACGTCTTCACTAGAGCCTTGCGAACCCATGCAAAATCCCTTTTTCGTTTACATCATGCTCTTCTAGTCCAGGAGCTTCCCATTGCAACCGAACTCACTCCAGAAACCGATCTCCTCACCCCGCCGGCGTCCATCCTCGTCATCGGACCTCCATCCGTCATAACCAACCGAGGAGCCTCCGGCTTCCCAACCTTCGCCATAAGTCACGACAACCCTAACCTCACCTTTATCTTCCTATTAACCCATGAATACAGCCTCATCGAGACATGATCTGATCACCACGCAACCTTACCATACATTAGAAAGCCCTTGTTGAGATGAGGACAATTTTAGTTGGAAGGTTTTTGACTGAGTGATTTATTTGATCTGAAATTGGAGAAGAAGTAATCGAACTTTGGACGGTTCAGCTGAAAGGTTTGGGTGGAGTTTATATTTTATATATATACACGTGGATGGCGTCATTATTTACAATTTGCTGGAACCAAAATGAGATAGAAAAGAGGTATCTATACATAAACGGGGAAACGTGGAGAGGATGGATTCTTGTGTGGCGTGCAAGCAAAGTAATTGAGCAAGTGTGTCTAGCAAGGAAACGTTGAATTGTGCGGAAAGGAAATGTTAGGCTCCTCGAATATTAGGGTAGGGCTGTACTTATATTAATTTGATGGAATATGGTAGAATTTGTAGACTTGGTCAGCACGGTGCGTAATATATATCTTTATATTCTAGCCATGTGAAAAGTTGCAGTCTAAAAGCCGGTAGTTGTGCATGTGTTTACTTTAATAGGGACTTCACAATTTGGTACAATAGGCGATGCACATTAATTTGATTAGAAGATTTTAAAATTTGATTAGGTTATGCAAAGGGGAAAAATTAGGCTAACACACATCTTATTTACTTATGTTTGGTTAAATAAGTTTTTATCGCTATTCAACCCTGCATGTTAAATATACGTCCTGTCCTAAATCAATTCCAAACACAACGAAACTAGACACACTACTACATCTTGACGTTCCAGATCCAATGAAATTAATTCTGATGAATTCCGACTCCGTTTGCACAACGGCGTTATTTTAACTCATCGGTTCACTTTTAAATATTGTCTATTGACAAAACAAATCCGTTTGGCTCCAAACTGGAAAACTAGCAATAATTAATTATACGTATTCCAATAAAATTTGTTTCACCAAAAACGGAGGTCGTTTGGAAAAATAGTTGTTTATAGCACTTATATAATATCGATAAAATAAATATAAATTTCCAAAACAATTAAATTAAACAAAAGTAAATAATTGTTGTCGTATATCTCCAATAAAATAATACAACACTTCAAATTGAACCAATATGAAATTATAACCAAATACAAATGTTCTCGAATTAAACGATATTTAAATCATATTAAATTTCCCATTTAATTTATAAAATAAACATTATCGTTTATAAACAATTTCCATAACGACTATTTTAAAATTTGATTTAGCCATAACTAACAATCTATAACACGAAATATGGATTTTTCTCTTTCATATGAAAATTATAGTCAACGAGATTCATACTTTTCTTGTTTCACAGAAATCCGATTTATATCGGATTCTGTATGTTCAATTGAAGTTCAAAACTCCATATTACAAACTCTAGCGCCATTTCGAGCTCGTTTTATAATCATATAAATATATAACGTTAAAATTTTGTTTTAATAACGAATTAAATATTAAAATTCATTAATATTCCAAATATAGTATTTAAAACAATAAATAGATAAAATATTTGACTGCCAAAAAATACGGGTCGTTACATCTTATTATCTTTGATACTCTTAAATCAGTAGTCTAAATGATATGTTTGGTGGTGTGGTTACTGTATAGAGACGAGCTTTGAGAAGCTATGACCTATTGCTATCTATTTTTATACATTTTTTAATAGTATGTAATCTGGGAGGATTGTAGTGAGGAGATGTTGTATTCAGTTTATATGACGTATGCATAACTCGATGATTTTAATAGTACTGATATTTTTTGACTGCTTATGGCTCACTACTAATTTGTTTTCTATGTCTAATATTATATATTTTTTCCACGTTTTGTGAGATATACAACAGTTTGCTTTGCATTTGTTTTTCCTCTAATAATTATTCCATATTGCCCAAACATGTCTACAACGCATTTTATGCTATTTGTGCAAATGGTATGGTGCAGTCATGTAACACCCCATAATTTTAACGACACTTAAGAGGGAAAATTTAATTATTATTAAATTTAATAATCAGAATTAAGGGAAACAGACCATGCCGTTGTGTCCGTCTCGAAATTCTGGTCAAGATAGACATTTGGTTTGCGTAAAACAGACAACGTATGAAGAAGTTATGAGGGTTTGAAGTTTGTATATGCACAAGATAATTATATATATAGGGTCAAAAAAACCAAACTTCAGCTCAAATTTCGAAAATCCCGTTGGCGGAAAAATTCCGGTCCTAGGGGTGTCGACCCCAAAGTAGGGGTGTCGACTCCATAAAGGGGGGGTCGACCCCCCTATGGCTGAGGTGTTAGTCAGTTTCTGGAGGCTGGCAACTATATGTAGAGGTCCATTTCTCTTGTTTTCTTCACAGGTAATCAATGGAGGCCAAACGCTGCCGAAGTCTGAACTGAACTGGATCCTTTATCTTCTACAACAATCAGATAAGGCTAATCAGTTAGAGATTCAAGTGTAGATCTGCATCTCAACAAGCTTCTTTTCTAGTTCCATCTTCTTATCCAAACACTGTGAGTTCATGTTATTTTTAGATCTAAATATTTAATTGGTAATCATAAAATGTATATAAAAATTGGATATTGGATTTATGCCTAAACAAGTTCTATTATTACATAATTATCAGGTCTGCCTCTATATGTTCATACCATAACCATGTTAAATCTTGCCATAATATATCTATTCAGTTTTATGCCTATTTATGTCAGTTTATTATTGATTCGTCATTATGCCAGTTTTGATTCTCTTCTTTCCCTCTTTTCCCTTTTTATTTTTATAGCCAGGCTACCTTCGAGCCTAGGCTTAACGCTGAAATATGCGAATGCGCGAAATTGGGAATCGTTTGGGAAAAATATGAGTTGGACGTAAATTGGAACATATGTAAAATATGATTTGGCATAAATTGGAACATATGTAAATATTGATTTGGGGCATCAATTGGGACATTTGTAAATATTAATTTGGGTCATAAATTGGAATATATGTGAATATGAATTTGGGCATAACTTGTACTGAAATATGCTAATATGAACTATGGACATAAATTAGCAAATATGTGAATACGGATTTGGGAATTATATATATATATATATATATATATATATATATGTATATATGTATGTATATAAACACACCTTGATTTATGACTTGGGAAAAAGGGCATATTGTGCATAATGAAATATGGATTAAAAAGGGGCATAAAAATCTATATTAGGAATAAGGAAATTTGTTAATATGAATATGCCTAAAATAATGGAACCGTAGTAACGCTCAGACATGAGGTTAGATTGCACTTGTGGTATAAGTCTGCCCGAAGCCGCCCGACATATCCAGCGACCACTAATGGTTAATCTAATGTGTGGAGTCTAATGCATAATAGCACCATGACATGTGGTTAAGTCTAAACTTATGGTATAAGTCCACAAGTGCTTGACTTAATGTGAGAGGTCTGGGGCATTAATAGGTATGAACATAAAAGATAATATAGGCTTGTCCTAGGGACAAGTGGAAATTATAACATAGGTTATAATAAATGAAAAAGGTAATAGAATAACATATGTAAGGGGATAAGCTGTACTTAATTGTAAATTAAGTTATTTACAAGAGTAAGAATCTGAAATCTACGGATAAGGACAACATAAGTTATATTTATGAAAGGGAAACTTATTAGTAAACCTTAGTTAAGAGAACTAAGTTAATAAGTAAACAACGATATGGTGGAACTATGATTAAATAGGGAAGAATGCAGAAAACTTGTAAAAGGAAATAAGTTATATTTAATCATAAATGGTTAAGTGACATGTAAATTAGGAAACACACAAATTGAGATATACTTGATAACATATTAAGTAGACCATGTTATTGGAATGATGTAACCAAGCCAGAATACTAAAGAGATTGTGCATTATAGACCTTGGGCTACAATCAAGAGAATAACATGTTGTGGGCTTATTAATGTACTTAAATGGGGTAAGTTATATAACCAAAATTAATAAGCAAGAGGAACTCGGTAACTTGATTAAGAATTCAATATGAATGAGAATAACCAAGTTAAAATGAAAACCTGATGAGGTAAGGTAAGAGCGTAAAAGAATGTTTAGACATAGGGTCTAACAACATATTAAAGTGAGGCACTTGGACCAGTCCGCACGTTTGAGGGTGAATAACCCAACAGGGTAGATCATCGTGGTGTTATAAGGCATGAGCAGAGCGCACATTTATCTGATTATTCTGTCGGCTCCGAAGGACTGGAAGGGGAAGCATGCGGCTTCCTGAGATACGTAAGGTGCTCCAGGTAGTCCTCTGTATGGTGGTAGATTTTTAAGGAGTGCTCGTAGAGCTTGGGTTTGCGCGTAACTACTAAGTGGGTGGGCCTTGACTGCAAATGTAGCTTTGCAGTCAGAATGTTGTGACGCGGTGACACTAGGGTGATTCGGTGGTTGCCTCAACGGGGAGGCGAAGGGTCACGACCAACAAGGATAGTAGATCGTCGGATACCCGTCATTGGCAGCCAGTGGGATGCGGAAAGACTAGAGCTAAAACCAATAGACCATTCACCCTTCAGTATCGGGGTATGGTAGTTGAGGGAAGATGCCAAATGGATGTTTAGATTGGTTGTCATTAGGGGCAATCGTTTAGCTCTTGTAGTCTTTACTAGTTGAGGGAGGGGACGAGGTGGGGCCATAGACACTATGGAAAACATACCCTAGGAATATCTGTATTTTGAGGCTCTTAAAGGCAGGCCTCTACAAGTATGGAAAAGCTTCCGACCGAGTTTCGTGTTTCTTGGGTCGCCCTGCCACGGAACTCGGTGCACATTAGAGGACGTGCGATTGAGGCACCGAGCTACAATTACAGTACATACGTGGGACAATCTTGATACATGCATGACTGCTCTAGACGATGTATCGTAGACTTGTGGGTATTACTCCAGAATGAAATCTTATTCAATCGATGGTGGCAGTCCGTACGGTTACGTAGCATAGTAATGACAGATATATGTGGAACATAACACTGTTATCCGTATGTCACTCCGGCGTAGGATGAGGGACTGCATACTTTTCTATGGTATTACGAGGGAGACCATGCGAGTGGGGTACCATGGGGAGTACCATAGTATTGAGGGGTGGCTACACATATACCCTATTAGGTTAATCCACTGGGAAGTAAGTGTGTATGACGTGTGTATAAGTGTTGAGTGCCGTTAACCCAAGCAACCTAACAATAAAGAAAATGTAATGGAACGGTATTTGTAGGGATCATTCTGTTTCTAACATACTAGTGCTGGTGCGGCACAGAGAAACATATTTAGGAAGCGCGGTATGTTCTGTTCAAACTTACCTTGCTCAGTTCATACTTGTCCTTGTTATTGTTATCTTGTTCTTCCAGTTTTTATATACCTGCCATGATACTTTTATTTATTTATATTTAAAAGTAACTGGGCTCGCCAGATTTTATGTCTGACCCTTTTTGTTTCCTCTTCTCCCTCTTCCGTTTCCCCATCCCCCTCCACCCGGTTCTCAGGGTGGGAGTGCTTAAAGTTGATTTGGATTCTTTCAGCTTAGCTTGGATTTTGGATATTGATGTACCGCTTTGACTTCTTGTCAACTCTCTTATGGCTTCGCACGGGAAATATGGTTTAATGCTTTTGTACTTTGATATTTTTGGCAAGATATATTATTAATGTAATTGGTTATTTCAACTTATGATGTAAACTCAGTATTTGGGACCATGATGTTTTGATTTAAATAAGGTTTCTAATTCCACTGCTATTTTACATGTCTGTCTTGTGATATTATGTTATTAATTACCTATAACGCTTCACGAAACTTAATGCATTCTATATAGAGTGACATTAACGGGCGTGGGGTGTCACATTTGGTATCAGAGCACATGGTTATAAGATCGGATAAAATATTTTGAATATGTTTTTAAAAAAGGTCTTAAAAACAAAGTATGTTAAAAATAAAAAGTCTGTTTTTAAAAAGCTTATTTCCCAAAGCCATAAATATCTTCTCGATTCTCCGCTTGATTCCTTTTCCTTTTTGTTCGGGGAACCGTTTCTTCCCGAAATGGTATCCCCATTTGGGCATGGTTCCATAAGCATGTTAAAACTACGGTTCATGTCGAAGGGCAAATAAGTGCCCAACCTCCATCTGTAGCCGCAGTAGTTTCACCTGCGGCTTATTTTCTCTTAAGCCTCGTAGGGATTTCCATGCGATGGAGGCAGCTTTCAAGAGACTTGTTAGCATGTTGCACAAGGATGGTAAAAAGGAGAATAAGGGAGTTGGGGCTAAGGAGCACAGCCTAAAGATGAAAGAAAATGGTGGCTTAAGAAGGGAATATAAATGAAAGAAGAAAAGAGGAAATACTATAATTTCGGAACGGGGGGTCATCTGAAAAAGTACTGCAAAAAGAGGAAAGGCATTTGTTACCACTTTGGTAAGGCGGGACACCTTATTAAGGAGTTCAGCTAATTTTCTCATTGCTGGTGGACAGGACAGAGGTAGGAAAGTTTCCATTGAAGATTTGACTTTTATTTCTGATTATTCTGTTGGTATTCTTCTTTTTTGGCGCTTCGCATTCTTTTATATCTGATCTTTTAGTTGAGTCATTGCACCTAGATACTAGTATGGTTTTGGATCACGTTATTGTCTCAACCCCCATTGGAGGTACGACTCATTTATCGATGATTTGTTGGGGTTTGAGAATCACTGTGTTAGGTGTCGAGTTTGATTGCGATGCATATGTTCTTGATTTCATAAGATACACTTTGATTCTAGGAATGGATTGGTTAACCATATACGGAGCCATTCTAGATTGTGAGAGGAGAGTCGTTAGATTTCTGACTTGCCATGGAAAGACTCTCGAGATTTGTTATGACCCCGAAAGGGTCTGTCATGCTTAGTCTCCTAGAACCTCTTGATATATATATCAATGATTTGCGATCTGTACCAATAGTTGTGAGTACTCTGATATTTTGACGAGGTTCAGGGTATACCCCGAGGCACGAAATTGGTTTTCGCATATACTTGGTGGACAATGCAAAGTCGGTTGCATTGCCTATACAACATGCGACTCCTATAAGAGAATAGGGAACTTTGTAAGCAAGTAGGGGAGCTACTTGAGGAGAGGTTTGATAGGTGGATTATATCGGGATGGGCAACCTATTGAAAACAGTCCCTAAGGAAGCCCATCATTCTAAGATGACTTTTCATCCAAGCGGCGATAAAATGTATAGAGTTTGAGGTAGTGGAGCCAAACTTGCGAGAGGAAGTGAAAGTAGAGAAGGAAGCAACGATTGGACGAGTTCCGACTTGCATACTTGGATCGGGGGTTAAGAAATTGTGCAACCAAGAAGTGAAGGTAGTAAAAGTGCAATGGGGAAACGACTGCGAGGATGCTACTTACGAAGTTGGAGACAAGATTCGTGCTTCATATCCTTTCCTTTTTGAGAATATGTTCTTAACTTCTTTTTCCAAGCTTTGAATCAATACTTGTATCTATCGTTTGAATATCTCTTATCGATCGAGTATTTAGGTAGAAAACTAATGAATGTAAACATGTGTTTGAGACATGTTATGTTTAATGGATGCAAGTGTTTGCTAGTGATTGCTCGTGGATGCATATACACACAATAGGCACTAGATCGGCTCAATCACTTACATATTGCATATGGATGTGTGTACATTTTATTTTTTTATGGTTGAAAATGGGTGTATCGTTACATTGATGTTTGCATTTGGATGGATGATTGTGCATACATGTAGAACTTACATGTATTAGGATAATTTGCGTACATTTTGGTTACATGGCACAAATATACATTGCATTAAGGAGGCCAACAGTAGACCGCCTGATCTTTTGCATTAGTTTACGGATATATACACACACTATTGCATATGTTCATAAAGGCATTAGAAATTCCTTAAGGACAATGGATGCCTGTGATTGCTAGATGAATGTATGATTGTTGGGTGTTAGGATATACGTTCTTCTTAACTTAGAGATTTCGGGGACAAAATCCATTGAGTAGGGGAGAATGTAACACCTCGTAATCTCAACAAGCTTCTTTTCTAATTCTATCTTCTTATCCGAACACTGTGAGTTCATGTTATTTTAGATCTAAATTTTTAACTGGTAATCATAAAATGTATATAAAAATTGGATATTGGATCTATGCCTAAACAAGTTATATTATGACATAATTATTAGATCTGACTTTATATGTTCATACTGCCACCATGTTAAATCTTGTCATAATATATCTATTCAGTTTTATGCCTATTTATGTCAGTTTATTATTTATTTGTCATTGTACCAGTTTTTATTCTCTTCTTTCCCTCTTTTCCCTTTTTATTTTTATAGCTGGACTACCTTCGAGTCTAGGCCTAACGCTGAAATATGCGAACGCGCGAAATTGGGAATCGTTTGGAAAAATAAGATTTGGACGTAAATTGGAACATATGTAAAATATGATTTGGCATAAATTGGAACATATGTAAATATTAATCTGGGGCATAAATTGGAATATATGTGAATATGAATTTGGGCATAAGTTGTACTAAAAAATGTGAATATGAATTAGGACATAAATTAACAAATATGTGAATACGTATTTGGGCAAAATACACACACACACACACACACACACTTTGATTTATGACTTGGGAAAAATGGCATATTATGCATAATGAAATATGGATTAAAAAGGAGCATAAAAATCTATATTTGGAATAGGAAAATTTATTAATATGAATATGCCCAAAAAAATGGAACCGTACTAACGCTTAGACATGATGTTAGATTGCACTTGTGGTATAAGTCTGCCCGGAGCCTCCCGGCATATCCAGCGACCACAAGTGGTTAATCTAATGTGAGGGGTCTAATGCGTAACAGCACCATGACACGAGGTTAAGTCTAAACTTATGGTATAAGTCTTCCCGGAGCCGCCCGGCATATCCAACATCTACAAGTGGTTGACTTAATGTGAGAGGTCTGGGGCATTAATAGGTATGAACATAAAAGATAATATGTTTATGCTTGTCCTAGGGATAAGTGAAAATTATAACTTAGGTTATAATAAACGAAAAAGGGAATAAAATAACTTATGTAAGGGGATAAGCTGTACTTAATTGTAAATTAAGTTATTTACAAGAGTAAAAATTTGAAATCTACGGATGAGGACAACGTAAGTTATATTTAGGGAAGGAAAACTTATTAATAAACCTTAGTTAAGAGAACTAAGTCAATAAGTAAACAACGATAAGGTGGAACTATGATTAAATGGGAAAGAATGAGTAAAACTTGTAAAAGGGAATAAGTTATATTTAATCATAAATGGTTAAGTGACATGTTAATTAGGAAACATGTGAATTGAGATATACTGAATAACATATTAAGTAGAACATGTTATTGTAATGATGTAACCAAGCAAGAATACTAAAAAGATTGTGGATTACAAACCTTGGGTCACAATCTAATGTTGTGGGCTTATTAATGAACTTAAATGGGTTAAGTTATATAACCAAAATTAATAAGCAAGAGGAACTCGATAACTTGATTAAGAATTCAATATGAATGAGAATAACCAAGTTAAAATGAAAACCTGATGAGGTAAGGCAAGCGCGTAAAAGAATGTTTAGACATAGGGTCTAACAACATATTAAAGTGAGGCGCTTTGACCAGTCCGCACGTTTGAGGGTGAATAACCCAACGGGGTAGATCATCGTGGTGTTATAAGGCACGAGCGGAGCACACTTTTATCTGATTATTCTGTCGTCTCCGAAGGACTGGAAGGGGAAGCATGCGGCTTCCTGAGATACGTAAGGTGCTCCTGGTAGTCCTCTTTGTGGTGGCAGATGTTTAGGTTGTGCTCGCAGAGCTTGGGTTTGCGCGTAACTACTAGGTGGGTGGGCCTTGACTGCAAATGTAGCTTTGCAGTTACAATTTTGTGACGCGGTGACACTAGGGTGATTCGACGGTTGCCTCAACGTGGAGGCGAAGGGTCACGACCAACAAGGATAGTAGATCGTTGGACACCCGTCATCGGTAGCCAGTGGGATGCGGAAAGACTAGAGCTAAAACCAATAGACCATTCACCCTTCACTATCGGGGTACGGTAGTTGAGGGAAGATGCCAAATGGATGTTTAGATTGGTTGTTATTAGGGGCAGTCGTTTAGCTCTTGTAGTCTTTACTAGTTGAGGGAGAGATCGAGGTAGGGCCATAGCCACCATGGAAAACTGACCCTAGGAATATCTGTATTTTGAGGCTCCTAAAGGCGAGCCTGTACAGGTATGGAAAAGCTCCTGACCGAGTTTCGTGTTTATTGTATCGCCTGCCACAGAACTCGGTGCACATTAGAGGACGTGTGATTGAGGCATCGAGCTATAATTATAGTACATACGTGGGACAGTCTAGATACATGCATGACTGCGCTAGATGATGTATCGTAAACTTATGGGCATTACTCCGGAATGAAATCTGATTTGATTGATGGTGGCAGTCCGTACGCTTACGTAGCATAGTAATGATAGATATATGCAGAACGTAACATTGTTATCCGTACGTCACTCCGGTGTAGGATGAGGGACTACATACTTTTCTGTGGTATTACGAGGGAGACCGTGCGAGTGGGGTACCATGGGGAGTACCACAGTATTGAGCTGTGGCTACACATATACCTTATTAGGTTAATCCACTGGGAAATAAGTGTGTATGGCGTGTGTATAAGCATTGAGTGTCGTTAACTCAAGCAACCTAACAATCGAGAAAATGTAATGGAAAGGTATTTGTAGTGATCATTCTGTTTCTGATATACTAGTATTGGTGCAGTGCAGAGAAACATATTTAAGAAGCGCGGTATATTCTATTCAAACTCATCTTGCTCAGTTCACATTTGTCCTTGTTATTGTTATCTTGTTTTTTCAGTTTTTATATACCTGCCATGATACTTTTATTTATTTATATTTAAAAGTAACTGGACAAGTCTGACCCTTTTTGTTTCCTCTTCTCTCTCTTCCGTTTCCCCTCCCCTCCGCCCCTCCCCCAGGTTCTCAGGATGGAAGTGCTTGGACTTGATTTGGATTCTTTCAGCTTAGGTTGGATTTTGGATATTGAGGTACCGCTTTGACTTCTTGTCAACTCTCTTATGGCTTCGCACGGGAAATATGGTTTTATGCTTTTGTACTCTGATATTTTTGGCAAGACAGAGTATTAATGTAATTGGTTATTTCAACTTATGATGTAAAATCAGTATTTGGGACCATGATGTTTTGATTTAAATAAAATTTTTAATTCCGCTGTTATTTTACATGTCTGTCTTGTGATATTATTTTCTTATTTACCTATAACGCTTCATGAAACTTAATGCATTCTATATAGAGTGACATTAACAGACGTGGGGTGTCACTAGTCACTACAGAAGCATAACTTAAAATACAAATATTCAAATAGTGCGTTAAGTTATATATGTGAAATGAGCACCAAAATCATCTCCACACTAATGGATAATTTAGTAAAATGAAAACAATGCACCAAACAGGTTAATTAATAGTTATAAGATACTTTCAATATTAATTATTTGGCGCTTATCCAAATATATGTGAATGATAACTAATATGAGAACAATCATGTAAACATTTGGATTCGAATTAAGATAGCGTCATATATGTACTTACATCTAATATTATTATTTTATTAGGAATCTGTACATATATTTATCGAATATTCTTCGGTAAGTTCGTAACTAATAAATTTAAACAAATAAATGAACTTATTTAATTAATTATGAATCCATTTTAATACTGAAACTATATAAATAAAAGATATGCTAAGAAAAATAATTTTAACCTATAAATATTGATTTTATATGCATCTTTTTCTCAAGATATAATAATAAATAACATTCATCTCATTGACTAAAATACATTGAAATTATAACTATATTCTGAACAAAAATCAAATAGAGAATTACTAGATGCAGTATCATTTTTTTCGAATGTAAGATAAATTTTCTTAGCTCGGAATGGATACATACGGACTTCAGAATTTTCGGTTGTAACTATATATGCGTCTTTCCAAAAAGTATCTCTTACCCTCAAATGCTCCTACATTTAACTAGATTCAATGTAATCAATTATTATGTAAATTTTCATGATAAATTTATGGTTGAGATTAAATCAAATATCCAAGGAACATGACATATCTGTTTCTAGTGAAGGAACATGATAATGTATTTGAGGGGAGTTGAAGCAATTCAGGGGTAGTGTAATATGTGGTCCTTTCTAAAATCATATTTGTAGAATTTAACATGATTCTTGCCATTCATTTTCAAAGAAAAAAGGAAGTTAATTAATTAGGAACGTTCAGCGGTGTAGGTAAATTCGTAAATTAAGTTCCATACAAAGTCACGCGTTTCCTCCAAGGTATAAATCAACGCTTCGTTTCTAAATCGGTTTTCCAATATTTATTATTCAGCAGCACACAAGAATAAACACAGAAGCAAACTCATTTTGCCCAAATCAGAAGTTTCAGAAAACAAGAAGGTTAACTCTAAATCTTTCTTCTTATTCTCCATGGATCCAACAAAGAAGCAGCCCCAGTTCCTCTCTCGATCTTTAACCTACCATCACCCGAACCCTAACCCTAGAAAGCCCCTCTTCAAGCACCATGCCGACGATGACGTTACCGCCTCCAAATCCAAACTCAAGTCAAAGCTTTCGTCCGATCCTTCGTCTTTATCCTCAGCCGTGCTCTACGTGACCTCCCTGCGATCCATCCGCCGAACCTTCGACGATTGCTCCTACATCCGATCGATCCTCCGAGGGTTCCATGTCTCCGTTGACGAGCGCGACGTCGCCATGGACTCTTCATTCCGTTTCGAGCTCCAGTCTCTCCTCAAAACCCGCGCCGTTTCTCTCCCTCAGCTCTTTGTCAGAGGGCGCCACATCGGCGGCGCCGACGAGGTCCGGCGTCTGTACGAGGACGGAAAGCTGGAGAAGACCTTGGAAGGGGTCAGAAGAGTGGATCCCACTTATTTGTGCCGCAATTGCGGTGGGGCTAGGTTTGTACTTTGCTTGAACTGTAACGGAAGCCGGAAGGTTTATGACGAGGAAGAAGAAACGATGAAGAGGTGCGGTGAGTGCAATGAAAATGGGTTGGTAAGGTGCTTTAATTGCTGTTGATGGAATTTTCATATTGTTTGGATGGTAGAGGTATTGTTTTGATTGCTAGTAATCCAATCTCTGGATTCATATGGTATAATTTGATTTGCATTAGCGTTTGTGTATGATAAATAAATATGAAAGATGATTATAAACTCTATGCAGTTGGTTCTCCGTGTGCGATAGAATTTGAGTGGTATTGAATCAAGGTAAGTTGAGTTTAAAGAAATTAGAAATCATTAATTCATTTGATTTCTTGTGTTATAGAATGTTCAATAACTGTGATGTTTTTCATCCACAATTGCCGTCAAACTCATTTGTCTGCAACCTGCAATGTTGAAGAATGATTGGGATTGCTTGCTTTCTTTCTTTAGTTGAAGGCAATGCTTCGAGCACTGCTGTTTGCTTTATTTACACGCAACATGTGTTCATTTTTAAGTTTCCAGGAACCCTTACTGTATTTCCTTTTATATGTATAAAAAGGAAATTAGAAATGGTTAATTTTGCCTTAAACGACTTAAGGCATGTTTGACCATAAAATTCAAGTTTTGTATTTTTACCTTTTGAAAGGGATAGGTGGAAAATGATGGGTTTGAAAAATATTCTAACAAACAAAATTGAAAGGATTCTCCTTTTTAGTGAGTGTTTGCCTTCGTGCATGACGACAACTATGTCCACTATCTTATCGTCTGTATCGTAGGGACGGCATCTAGAGTTGCTACATACATCAGAAGAAGAACCAATGCTTCAAGTTTGTTGAACTGGATTCGTTGTACTGGACTTTGTTACGATGAATTTTGGTATGTTGAAAGATTGGCTGCATCATTCAATTTTGGAATGTGTAGCCTTGATCTTCTGTGTCGTCAAGGAGATTTGGAAATCTCCGAAACCGCATGGATTGTTAAAGGGGGGAGGTGTAGCAATTGAAGTGAATTTTTTTGAGTTTGAGCAGGACGTTGTTCGATTGCATGAATCTCTTGAAAAATTATTGTTGTAGATCCAAATTACCAAAGCATGTTTTCCTAAATTTCAGAATACTTATGCCAAATTCCTACAAGTTTAAAAAATAAATACGAAATGATTTAAAATAAAATAAAGAATGTATCATCGAAAAATACCAGTGCACTTTCATTCCATCGATCGCTACCTGAAAAAGTTTGTTTAAATCCCAACCACCATCAGTTTTGTTGTTCAGACTTCTCCATTTGAGTCTCTCTCTCTCTCTCCTAAGACTTTGGTATTTGTGTTGAACTTTGATATCATTTACCAATTGCAGAAAATTGTTGTCTCTGCATGTTCATTTTCAACTCTCTGGTTAGAATTTTCGATAATGGCTTTAGGGATGCCTTTCTTGTTCACACCGCATTTGGTATAATCGGATTTGGCAATTTTCAGTAGCAATCGAGTGCATTATGGGGATCAATTGTGTTTTTAGCAATTTGACAAACATCTTTATGTCAATTGGTTAAGACGCAAAAGGTCATGGGTTTGAATTGATTGGACCATTTTTCAATGGTAGTATGGTACATACTATCCAAATTTGTATATCCAAGTACATAGTGTAAAAAAAAAAAGCAAAATTCGGAATATGCGGGATCGAGTATTACCATAAAAAAGTGACGTTTTGCAAGTTGGAAACTTAGAGAAAAAGATGTGAAGAGGGTGATTTTTTGGGTTGATGAGGTTGAATGGAAAGATGGGTGGTTTAAATTGAAAAAAAAAAAGGATTTACCATCCATCCAACCTTTGTTGGATGCTGAGGTAAATTCTCTTCGTGAATGGTACCTTGGTCTTTTGAAGAAGAGAAAATGTTTTTTCTTGTTGCAGCTGTTAACGTTTTCATCCATTGTCATCTAGTACATCTTTTAAAATACTTATTTAAAATTTTGAACATATTCGTACGTACCTGTAAAAATTTTTGCTAGTAGATACTGCTTCAATTTCTCATTGGTTCAAACAAATAAAATCATACTCACCGCAACATATTGTGTTATGGTTGGTCGTCCTTTTTCTTTTGATAAAAAAGATGGAATAGCTCGAAATTAGTATCACCATTAGAAAAACTTTAAAAAGAATTACATTGAAAGATAATTCTAGTTATAAATGTAAAATTGGGTATTGATATTTTGTATTGTGTAAAATTTGAATATAATGTTACTTAAATTAGCATTGTTCTTTAGTTCAAAAATGAAGTTCTTCTGTCATTCACCTAATTTTTCGTTAAGTTTGTTTACTTCTTCTTAGTTACCACGTTACTTTATTTATCCAATACAATAAGTTTTTTGTTTAAAAGAAGAAAGAAAAAACTAAAAGAAGTTTATATGTAAACATATGTTCCCATTCTATTCAAAATTGATTGAAGTATGCCTTGATTATGAAAAAACTGTAATATTATTAAAAAAATTGAATTTATGGAAATGAATTTTCAAATTATACTATAGATGTGTGCAGTAATGTAGAACTTGTATCATAGAACCACTTTAAAGTGAAAATTTGTATCTTTTTTTAATTTTTATATTTGACAGTGGAATACTCTTACCAAAAATCTTATTTTAAACGGATCTCCTATTTTTTGTTTGGGTATGCTTTTTCATTAGAAATTAAACTGAATGTTGGTTGATTGTTTTTGTTATGACAACAACTTTTTAGAAAATCCACAAATATCCATAGGGTTCCAAATAAATATTGTGAAAATTGGGCATAATAATAAACACCGAAAAAAATTAGATTGGAGGACACAAATTTGCTTTTTTAACCTAAAGACGAATTTTGGAAAATATTAGATTAAAAGACAGTGCTAAATACAATCATCATTTCCTACCGTGCAAAACTGAATTTAATGCTAGCTGTAACTAGCATTTCAGTATAGTGAAAAATTAAACTCCGGTACATTTCTGTCTAATTTTTTATCAGATTTTGTCCTCTATCTGATATTCTGATACCTCAATGCTTGATAGTCACTGATTTTTTTTTATATTATTACGTCTATTTTTGGATAGGTAGTCGCCGGTAGGGTGAGGTCCAACCTTTCTAACTTGTACAAGAAAACAAAACATAATTGGTGGACGCACAACTCAAAATTGGGTCGGAAGAATAATTATTGACGAATAATAATGAACATCGCCATTAATAAATTTGATTTTCACGAGAATCTGCTTTATACTAGTATTGTTGAAAGCGACGGGATTTTCGATTAATTTATCGATGTAATAAATAGGGAAGCAATCTTATTTCCATTTAAAGGAACTTAACATGATATGTTTGCTGATTATAAAACTTCCAAGCATAATAGCCAAAACTTCTGCAATTCGGGATACAAAAATGATAGGAGTAATGGATAATGATTCGTATTAATGCACCGAAAGAAAACGAGGCCGACATGGCACTTGGAACGACAATGATTTCTTTATTAAAGCTGAGACAGGCAGCGTTCTTTTGTTCTGTGGATAGCTTATAGCTATCGTTCCGGTTGCCAAGTGATTATCATACCTTTATTCTAAATATAAGTTAACTTAAATTTGAGCAACTCCAACACTGGTCGATTCAGCCTTTATATTCAGCGTTTGCAAAATATGCATCTCCAACGGCATGAGTAGTCCCTAATAGTCCTGAATTGAGAGACATCCTTTGAATGAAGCAGCATAGGGTAAAGCGGACGCCTTCTAAGAAAACTTGGAGTTACAAATTTTCTTTTTTTAAATTGTAAATATTAACGGAAGTTTTCTAAAATAAAAGTCCTAAAAATATCTGTATTTTTTGTGAAAAGTTGCATATATATATATTTGCACAGTGTATTGTTGATAGGGAAAAAAAGAAAAAAATTGTCAAAATAGATGCAATTATTTTGAATAATTGGCAACATATCACTAACTATTCCGTAGTGTATTGTGTAATGGAAAATTTTACTGAAATGTCCGCACTTATTGTGAATAAATACTGACATATCTGCAAAAATATTACAATGTAGTGCAGATATGTCTCGGTATATTTTAAAATTGCAGATATATCTGCTATTTTTCTATATAGTTACTGCTATTTTTGTAATTTTACTGGAAATGATACTTTTTCATTTGTATGCAATGTTTACCGTTTTCTAATGATTTTTCTACAATAATGTGATATTTGAATAAGTATATACATTGATTATGAAATTTTGAAGCAATCACCAAAAACTGCATAAAAAAATACGTAACAATTTAATATGGTTGCAGTTACGTCTGCAATTTTTAGGATTTCGCTGAACTGTGATTTTTTTTTTTTTTTTTGGTAGTCTTCTTACATAAATATGAGGATGATTATGTATTGAATTAAGTTTGATAAATTTTTATGTTGGCTTTTTTTTTTTTTTTTTTTTTTTTTTTTGATGATTATCGAAAAATAGAGACCTAATTGTTAACAACAAAATAACTAAAAAGAAAGCATGTATCAAAACAAAGGTGAAGGAGTGCTAAGGTCTGTAGGCCTTCGGCAAAGATAAGATGTTCTTGTCAATATTTGATCCAGGTCAATATTTTCATTCAAATCCAAAAAAAAAAAAAAAAAAAAAAAAAAAAAAAAGCAAGGGACCTCTTTTTTTGGAAAAAAAAAAATCCCTATTAGTGAAACCAAAAGGATATAACCTTCAAAACGGTTACCTCAAATCACATGGAAACTGGCAAAGAGTTTCATTCTTCCAACATATACCCTATCGGCATAACCCGAAGGGATCGATCACCAGAGTTGTCAGCCGCAAACGTGTAGAGCTTAGCTTAATTTGCCTTTCGGACCACCCGAAGAGTGAACACTAAAGAGTCTAAGCCTCCACCAATTCATCATAACAAGAAGTACTCAAGTCCAAAGGAAGACGATGCCATGAGCGGCGTCAAAACCCGGGAATTCTTATAAGCTCTCACTTCTCCATCAACTAGCCAAGGCTTCGAGTTCTGAAAAATGGTCCTTCGGAGGAAACTACAATGGTACTATACTACTATGCTAAAGGATAGCAAAGAACGCTTTCACTAAACCTCCATATTAGCTTCCACAGAAAAACCGGGACGAAGCCCATATAACGAAGGGAGGGCCAACCGTACCTATAAATACGACCATATGGGTCTTGAATCGGGATTCAATTTTCTCATTCTCAATCTTGTATCTATAAGTTTGAGTTGCAAACCCTAATATCTAAATCAATTTAGGATTAGGATCTATAACTACAAAAGTTATTAATAAAGAGCTTTTATCAAGCAATTGAGGTAATGTAATCATAGTTTCTTTATTATTATGTCATAGCCTTGCAGATTTCACATCCACTACATCCAAAAGACAATAGTTTCACCAAAATACCTTACTGAAGTCTACGAAAGGTTTAAATACCAGAGTATGATAACTGTATCTACTTTGAGTTTAGAACTCCTAAAACCCCACAGTGTATAATCTGTCAATGGTTCCTTAAGATAACTCTGCCTAGTTGTGATTCAAGATCC
The DNA here is from genome assembly GCA_030737875.1 of Allium sativum. Taxonomy (NCBI): domain Eukaryota; kingdom Viridiplantae; phylum Streptophyta; class Magnoliopsida; order Asparagales; family Amaryllidaceae; genus Allium; species Allium sativum. Next base: position 932,261,258 of record CM060912.1, on the reverse strand, counting down.
TCTTCCAACTATCTGATAGGCTTTTCACTAGCCTTGCCGAAACCATATAAGAGTATTGCCAAATGATGGTTTCCCAAGATTATCCATGTTAATAAGAATATAGAATCCCTTTTTGTGAGACTGAAAACCCTTCGCCTATCTTACCGAAAGAGTATCTACGAGTCGTATATGGTTACCTATCACGAGAATGTTAGGAATTGCATGTCACCCCACCGAGGGCTAATAGTATAATCGAAAGGTTCACGCCAAAACTAGCAGAAAGATATTAGCCGAGTCCAATTAGACAGAGAACCCATGTTACTTCCAAATAGTCTTCCATCACTTGTTCTGCCGACATTTGATTACTATATCTTACTTTCTACGGTAACCCACTTGCGGAAGTCACCAATATCTTTTAACACGAACTTTGCTATAGAAAAAGTATTCATGCATGACCTAACCGTTTCACAAGTAAAGGAATCTACAGAAGCATACAGTTTTGTGTGTCAACCATAAATTTAGCTAACTTTTTTGGTGCTAAAAGGTGAGCCCGAACCTCTGAAACCTTTAGCCTCATTTAATTAAGCAAAGACTTACCTTTGACCAAAGTATAAATGGATACTAAGTACGAAAGAAATCGGTATGGTTTGCAAAGGGTTACGAATAGCTCAAAGGAAGTTTCTCATAAGCTAAAAAGTAATAACTACGGATTAGGGAAGGACCCCCAAGAAACGAAAGAACGGTTCCGAAGGCTGAGATTGAACCCGAAAGTAAACATCGGACAACTCGACAGTCCAATAAGAGAAAAGAGGTGGTGACTCCTTCGTGCCATCAACATAGAAATAACAAAGAAAGCTTGAGGATAATATGGAATCGACCTTCAAAAGAGAGGAAGATATTATCCTCTTCGACACAATAAAACTTAGAAAGTATAATAAATTGAATGGAGTTCAACAATGGTCTTCTGACCCATTTATATTAGAGATATCCTATGGGGATTTAAGATTCCATAAAGAGAAAAATACTACGAGTAAAGGCTTTAAGTACGATTAATCAAAGGAAGGCGGAAGCCTATGAGTTAGGTGGCGAAAGTGTAAACCCATTCCAAGGTGGATCAACATTATTCTTTACTTTCGAACAAACTTTGAGGAAAAACAAGGATTTGTTCCTGCATATGTTAAGGCAATACATACTTACTCACAACGAACAACGTTTGAAGAGGAAATGGTAAAGGATTATGAGGCCTTCACTCAAAGATGACAACTTAACACAAACGAGCTTTTGTCAAATTATATCTAACATTTAACAAGAGGAACCTGAAGAAAAGGCAAGTATTACCAATTAAATGTTCACACGCTATTTACCGAAAGAAAAAACAAAAAGAAAAATGGATAATAATGGAAACCAAGAACCTGAATTGAAGAATAAAGGGTTAAGGAATGGGCCGTTTGAAGGAAAATCGAAACCTAATTTACCTACAGAACTAGTTACCTCAATAGAGAACGACTTACTATTAACAAAAGAAGAGTCAAATTATTGGCCTTCAAGAAAGAAATTAAAATACGAAAGGAATGAGGCGGGATACTACTTCCATTTCCACTTGAAGAATGGTCATGAAACCAATTAGAGGAAAGCCCTCAGAAATAAGATATTTCATTTTTGTAAATAAGGAAAACTAAAGGATTATATAAAGGATTGTTAATAAGTTCTATGAAAATTTGAGTTTTATTATAATGATAGAATTCCTACAAGGATAAGTTTCAAAACCAAGCCCATAATAAGAATTCTACTTGGTTGGGGGTAAAAAGCCCTATTCATAATGGATTAACCTTAAATAAAGTCCTTGACGTAGTCAGTGCACTTCTTGAAAGGGAGAAGGGTAAGCCTGGGGGATTCGTCCAGCATCCATTTAATTCCTTGATATACCAAGGTTTGTCCCCAAAGGGGATTGTAAGCCTAGAGCACACGCATCTGGCTCCAAGCCCCTAGGTATACCTAGGCACCTCCGGGAGGGAGGAGTGTAAGCCGGGGGGATGTGCTCGGTACCGAGAATCCCTTCACACAGTCAAGGCGACCTCTAGAAGAGGGACATGTAATCACTAGTGCAACAAGACCAGTTCCAAATACAACACGCTCTATCTCCGTTCTTTTTAAAACAAGCTTGCCTCTGCTTTAGCATAAGCACGCTCAGCCTCTGCTCTAAAGTTGATCATGCTATGCTTCTGCTTATGTCTCGTCCCGTAGAAGGGAACGAAAGCTCAAAAGGAGCACCTAAAGCATGTCAAGCCTCTACTTTAAAAAAGCCTAAAATGGAAAAGAGTCAGTTAAAACCGAAAGCGATTTCATAACCATTACTTCTGGAAGAAGATTTCTGGAAATCTAATACCTGAATAAGGGTTTCAAGATTTTTGTGAGCCGAAGGAGAATTTATGCATATTATTACCCTCATAAGAGGGATTTCTCGACTTGTAATATTCGATATCCAAAGATGGGTTTCGAGTCTTCTACTGATCCGAAGGGGCTTCATATCTATTATTTCGAGGAAAAGGTTTCTGGACTTCTATTATTACCCAAATCTAGGTTTTGGGTCCAATATTAAGCCGAAGGTGGCTTCTTACTTATTTTTTCCAATAGAAGGTTTTTTTGGACTTCTTTTATTATCGAATCTAGGTTTCGGCTCTTCTATTAAGCCGATGGTGACTTTCCTATTTATTATTTTCGGAAGAAGATGTTTGGTTTTCTATTGTTCTAATACCTAAAAGGGGGTATCATATTTTCTATTTAAGCCGTAGGTGGCTTCATATCAATTATTTCCAAATGAGGGTTTTTGAAGACCTATACTTCTATTACTTGAATTTGGGTTTCAGATATTCTATTCACTCGAAGGTGGCTTTGTATTTATTATTTCCAGATAATGGTTTTAGGATTTCTATTATTACCTAAATCTAGGTTTCAGGTCTTAAGATGAGCCAAAGGTGGCTTTGTATCTATCATTTCCAAAGGATGGTTTCTGGAATTTTATTATTTTAATACCCGAATTTGGGTTTTGGGTCTTATATTAAGTCGAAGATGGCTTCATCTATAAAATGGTTTTCATACTTCTATTATTTTACTACCTAATTTAATCATTTCCTAAGGGAATTATTCTAAGCTGTTATACCCAAAAATGGGTTTCGATGTATTATGTTTACAAAGAAAAAGGTAAGTAAAACACATGTTCACGACATGCTCAAGTAAACAAGCCAGAATGCAAAAAGGATCTTCCACTAATTTTTAGTTAAATATCCAATTAAGTTACAAATGTATAAATTTTCATATATACACAGGTAAAAAAAAATGAAGGAACTTCACAAATTATTAAGTTTTTCAATCAAGTTCTCTGATAGTGCGGGTTATGAAAGGTGTATCAAAACAATTTGGGGTAAATTCTTAAGCCTCGCTTCTTTCTCCCTGGCACTGTTGGCATCATCAACTGAATCAATTTGAGTTTTGAGGGCTCGGTTAAATGATGTATTAGCTCTTGTGAGAAGCATGTTTGCTTTCTCATATTCGGCATTGCACTTCTTAAGATGATACATCTCCCTCTTTAAAATTTTAACTTTATTAACTTATTCACAAATACGACGGTTGGCATCATCTTTCCAAACTTTATGTTTCTCCTTTTTAACCCCACCTTTTTCAAGCTCTTCATCCAAGTCCTTCTGAGGATTTATCGAATGTGGACCAGGTGAAACAACAGAAGAAGAAATTTGAAAATCAAGGATGCCATCATTCAAAATAAATTCCAAAGACTTATAGGAAGCCTGGCAGTCCTCTAGTTGGAATACTAGGTCACAAACTTGCTCTCGAAGCATGTCCATGTTTTTATGTAATGTCCCATATTTTTACGGCATAATAATTAATTTATTTAATTATGCAAAAAGTGATTCATAGATTTAAATGGTTGTTTAATTAAATAATATTTAATATTTAATTAATATAAATAATATAATAATATAATTAATTCCCGAATAACCGGAATTTAGTTGAATTCACAATATAGTGTGAATTGAATTGTATATAAGGTATAATTTAGTTTAGTATTGAATTAGAATGGCGAATATATTATTTAAACGACAGTTGATCGCGTAAATTATATTATAATTATAATCGAGCTCGAAATGGCACGGTAGTTCGTAATTTGGCGATTCGAACTTTAAATGAATATATAGAATCCATTTTTGATCGGATTTCTGTGAAACAAGAAACGTTCGGAGCTGGTAAAGTATATTTTTCTAATGGAAGAGAAAAATTGGGATTTTGTCATATAGATTTTGATTTATGTCCAAATCAAATTTTCAATAAGTCGCTATGGAATTCCTTTATAATTTATAACGATTTATTTATATAAAAAGGATTTTCAATATAAACTGAATATCGATATAATTCGAGATTTTGAAATATCGATGTATAAATCCAAATGTGTATATTTTGGAGTTGGATAACATTCTGTGTGAATATATATGATAATATTAAATTATTTTTAAATATATTAATATTTAAATGGGTTTATTTAGAGCTTTAAAAATAGCCAGTTTTGCAAACGACCTCCGTTTTCAACGAAATTAATTTTGTTGGATTCGGAATATTAAATTCTAGTTGTATGTCCATTTTTGGCGAATTTGGATATGTTATGTGACTATACGGATTTTTAAACAGTAAATACGAACAATGATGGATTAAAATGGAATATAAAATCAAATAAAAATAATAATAATATTTCTATTCTATAAATACCCACTCACACTTCTTAACCCTAGACTTTTTCCTCTTCAGTCAAACACATTTCTGCCGCTCCATTTCCTAGAAAACGTGAAGAACATCTACTTTTAAAATAAAAAGAAATTCAAATAAAAGTTGATAAATTACAAAATATGTATATATGGATTCGTATGGTATTTCTCTATAATCCAGTGCAATTTTACATGTTGCGATGCATCTTTTCTGATGCCTGAAAATATACAGTGCGGCTAGGTTTAGGATTTCAGAGGAATCGAGGCTTCTATTCAAGAATCAAGTGTCGTTTTTGGGATCAGGAAGTGGTTTCACACCTTGCTTGGAATTTTCAAGGTTTGCGAGCAAGAAAGAGTTCGCATTCCTCCCTGGAATTCATGGAACGGTTTGCTCGAACGCAACAGGGGAGTGGAGATCGAGTTCCACATCTTGGCTAGCATCTTGAAGAGGATGTGATGTGATGTTGAATGGATATTTTAGTTGATTTTTTGTGTGGAGAGATTAAGGATGAAATGGGATCAAAGAAATGGGAAATGGCCGTGGAGAGCGACATAATAAAGGGTAAGAAGGTGATTAGTTAAATTAATATATAATTAATCTAATTATTTATGACCGTGCAACGTATATTAACTTGTAAAATTTATAACTTCTGCATACGTGATCCAAATTTGATGAAACAAGATCCGTTTGGATCGTATGGACTGCGGCTACACAATGGAACTGACTGGGAGTGAACTGGAGCTCGTTACAATTTATAGCAAAATAAATTGTCTATCTGAATCAAATGACAATTATCGTTATTTAACGATGATCGTCCAATGTGAGTAAATGTCACTAACTCTACTCAGTTTATATTTTCATAACGTATTTTTAGAACTGATAAATATTGGTTGATTGTTGCGTGTCGATTGTTTGGTTGAACTGCTAATTGATTGGTAGAAAATATCGATATAGTAATATATATCATTAATTAAGTATGGATTCTGTTGATCAGAATATTTCATGTTGAAATGAAATTGATATGAATTATACTGTGTAACATCTGTGGATGCAGGGAAACAGGTCGGAGGGATCCAACTAGATTCCTCAACATTTATTTTACTATTTTTATATATTGTGGTATATGATGTGATATATAATCTGTTGTTGAGAATGTGTGTTTGGATGATATTGATCATTGTTATATGGTATGTTAAATACCATATGAAATGCTGGAATGTAAAAAAGGAATTTTCAATGTGTATTTTGAAAATAAATTATTTATATAAAATCAATGGATTTTATATAAAAATGAAATATTTATATAAAATAAATACAAAATAGAAAAGGAAATATTTGGGAAATAAATATAATTAGAAAAGGGATTATATATAAAATAAATAGAATTATATAAAGGAAATATTTATATAAAATAAATAGAATTTTATAAATGAAATATTTATATGAAATGAAGAGAATTATATAAAGGAAATATTTGTAAAACAAATAGAACTGAAAAGGGTTGTAAACATTTACAAATAGAATTGAAAAGGAAATATTTGGAATTATTTATAAATAGAATTATAAATGGGATTTTTATTCAGAAAATAAATAGGAATTATAAAAGGGAGTATTGTATAAAATGAATAGAACTTTATAAAAGAAAATTAGTGGGAAATAAATATTAAATGGAAATCTATTTTTAACAGATGAATGGGAAAGGTTAATCTAAAGTAGAATTAAATAGATCTCTGTTTTAACAGATAAAATTTGAGAAGAATAATTTATAAAAGTTGTTTATAAATTTAGAAAAAAATATTTATCATTGGATAAATAAAAATAAAAGTCTGAATTTACATAGAGAAGTAGAAATGGGTTTTAACACCAATATTTTAAATAGAATGTGAACTTGGCATTTATGAAGAGAATTATAAATGAGATCTAAGTATTAGAAATAAAAGGAAACTTCATATGGATAATTCTATAAATAGAAGTATAAATAGAATTTGGAAATGGGATATTACTTTAAAAATACGAAATCAAACTTAGTGGATTATATATAAGAAATATTATTCACATTCAATGTGAATAATGGATTAAAATAGTTATTTTATAAATTAATACATCATAAAGAAAAATTGGGATTTGAAAATAGAAATTCAAATGGGAATTTGAATAAGATAGGAATTAGGTGAAGATAATATTAATTATTGGAAATAGAGTTAATCGATTAGAGTTAATCAATTAGAGTTAGTCGAATAAAGTTAATCGAATAAAGTTAATCGAATTAGAGATAATCGAATAGAGTTAACCGAATAGAGTTGATCGAATTAGAGTTAATCAAATATTAGTTATTGGAATAGAGTTAGTCGAATAATAGTTATTTAAAATGATATTATCGAACATAGTTATTCAGAAGGAGATTATCTAATATAGTTATTCGAAAGGAGATTATCGAATATAGTTTAATCGAGAGAGAGTTATCAAATATAGTTTATTCGAAGAGGCATTATCGAATGTAGTTTATTCGACAGGGAGTTATCGAATAGAGATTATTCGAGAGAGGATTATACATTGGGATTCGAATATATCGAAGGTAGGAAAGTATTATTTACTTTCTGGTTTTAAATCAAGAATTATTTATTTAATAAATCATTTATTTATTTATTCAAATTAAGAAATAAAAGTTATATTTAAGTATTATATTTTGGAAGCTTGGGAATATAACACCATTGTTATAATCAAGTGGTTTCTGCAAAAGAAGTGGATTTGTAAATAGAATTCGAGAGTTATGTAAGGAAGCTTGTTGAAGATTTAAAAGGTGAATTTTGTCCATTTCGAGGTTAGAAATGTTGTTCAGTTAGGGTCTGAGAGGTAGATATACCCCAACTTGATTGACTTCATTGTTAACTTAGGAATAGTTAAAGTTCGATAGCAAAGGTTGGTGATGTGAATTTAGTTAACGAGTATAATGGTTTGAGTTGGCATCACGATGTTTTATTTAAACATCTGTTTAAATCCAATGAAGGAGTTTTGGAAATGTTTTCCAAATAAGAATCATAAATTTTTTCTAATATAGAAAATAAGAAATGAGAGTAAATATGGAAATGTTTTCCAATGATTAATAACGTATATTTTCTAAATTTAGAAAATATGAATTTACGAATATATGGAAACGGGAATATGGAAATGAAATGAAATAAATTAATGATAAATTAATTTAAAGGGATAAATGTTGATTGGTGATTGATCGATAAGATTTCCATTTGAAAATACGACCGTTGTTTGCACAAATGTTTTACTTTGATAGTTAAATCACCGAGTATCAAAATTTTTGACCATTTCCGCTGTTAATACAGAGACACCGGGATCAAATTTATTATCTGAAAACCACTCCGTATGGGCGCTAGCATTGCGAATCAAATATGATGAAGATAATTGAAGACCGTGTTATGCAAGGGTTGTCTTGTTTATAGAATAGTGCCTTCGGTTTGTCCAGTCCCATGACAACGTGTATGGATGATTGTCTGACAGAGTATATCTAATGGATCACGTAAGTTGATCGCTTCAAACATATCCATGTTTGGTGGCGGAGGAATTCGTTTCTCTTAGCTTTATACCCGTGGTATTTTTGTGGAAATCAATAGGTGATTTGGCGGGTATGGCGATGTGGCATTCAAAGTAAATGGAGGTGTGATCTGTCAGCAGATACGTTATGACCTCAAGCCTCATTAACCGGGAAATGACAAAAATCGGGCAGGCAGCATGGGTAAGTGGGTCCCCTCCATTAGGGTATATTATCACCATCTAGAGAATATTCATATTTGTTACTTCTTTTCGCTTCTGTATCTCCCGGGAACGGTTATGTTGCTAGCAACCGTAGGTGACAATATATTCGATACACTTAAGAGAAATGAGTGGTCAGTCATATGTGGGCCGGGTTGCAAGACGTTCTTGTTGAACCCAGTGTATTCCTCTCTAGAGATACACTATCGGCAGGTGGTTTAATACCTTGTCATAGTCGGAATCCAATCTCCAATAAGCGCCTGCGATTTTTGATTGTATACTATATATATGTGGAGCGTGAGATTCAAGCGTTCTGCTAGATTGTTAATTATTTGTGATTAGACATTATTATAATATCAGAAAAATATTAATCTTGAAAAATGTTTTGGGTTATCGTAAGGTAAAATCCATCCATGTTTATGTGTGGATCGGTCTTACGGTTATCATTTCTTTTGAAAAGAATTTTGAAAATTTAAACCAAGTGGTTAGAGTTTACTCATACCAGTCCCATGACTTACCCAGAGTTTATTTTGTTTTGTTTTCCCTAAAACTCTTGGGTGCCCAAAATTTTGTACGGAAAGTCAAGTAGTCGGGATTTACAGATACACTAGATGGATCTTGGAGCAGGAGGCTTCAACAGCATTTTATAGCTATTGTTTATTTCCGCTGTGATGTAAGTGTTGTACTCTAATATACAAACATAGATTTGTGTTTCAAAGTTATTTGGATATTATATTTTTTTCATTTCACTATGAGATTCGTGTTACTCTGATGTTGTGATGTTCTTCTTCTTCTATCTTATCTAGTCTCACCCTCTATTTTCTTTCATTAACTATCCGGTATTTCCGATGTCTGAATAGTCGACATTGGTATTTGCGTCGATGTTCGGAGTCGTAAACCCCCGGGTCATTACAATGGTATCAGAGCTGAAGGTTAAGTGATTACCTTGGCTCTGTGGCGTGATTCAGTAGAGATGGGGTTAGTAATGCCCAAGATTGAGTTGATGTATATATACAAATGAACGTATTTGTGGATTTTATAAAAATAATTTTATATTGTGGAGATTTATTGGTTGAGTAGTTTGTGAATTCTGGTCGATCGGTTTGATCCATTGTATCGATAGGGGTTACAAAATACTTGAATATGATAAGCCGACACAATATGTTTTGAAAAGTGGGTAAATGAGATAATTTTACCCAAATTATATTTTGATATAAAGAATGATTAATATTGGAAATATTATAGAATATTGGATGTGTTGGTTATCATTATAATCGAATGAGATTATAAAAATAAAATGGTTATGTAAATAGCCAATCAGGATTCATATAAGTGTAATATGTGAAATCAGATGAAGTAAATCTGAATTAAAATCAGAAATGGAATTAAAACTCTAGAAATTTGAAAAAGTGTTTATAAATGGATTGAATTAAATATATGAGAATTTTAAAATCCTGGGGAATTTTAAATTGTTTAGCTAGAATTGTGAATGATATTTTGAAATAATTTCAAAATAGAAATGATTAAGAAATGGTTTTGAAAAGTGATATAGTATTGAACTCACTTTGATTGCTGGGAAATAATTCTGATGATGCTGGCCACATCCTCGAGTTGAAAGAGATGAATTACTACCAAAGAGATTGTTTTGAGAAAAACAAGTTGTTGTGAATCCCAAAAGGGAATAATTGATTTTTGAGAAAAGCAAAGTTGTTTAAAACTCCCAGGAAGAAACTGTTTGAACTAAAAAAAAATTAAGTAAAAAAACAATTATGAAAGCAAAAAGGAATTTAATTAAAGAACAGTTAAGTAGCAACTGAATTGAAATAGAATGATATCAAGAAAATGGGATTTGTGATATAAGGATTTGAAATGGTATTGGGTTTAAGGGTTAAGTGTTTAAAATTGAGAATGGAACTCGAGTTTGAAGTGGAATTTGACTTGGGTATAAGCTAATGATTTGGTTTGAGGATAAAAACTGATTTGGAGTTTGATGGGGATGACATTAGTGTATGCTGAATTGGTAGAAGGTGTAAAGGACATAATGATATGCCCGACAAAAAAGGTACATGTTTACTTTTATTTGAGTTTGGTAATTAATGAGCCTGTTTGGCAAGCCGCTTGGCTATTTGATTTTCTTTTGGGTTGGAGAAGGCCTAGAGAGGCGAGTTGTAGTGATACCGATTGACCCGTACAAAGAAGGTGCTGGCGAAATTTTTCGAAAAATTCGGGTGCTAGAAAATTTTCAGAATTTTTGAAAATTTTCGTTATTAGATATGAATTAATAATTTAATTGAAATAAATTAATTCAGTTGAAACTGAAATTAAAGAAGCAAACGAATAATTTAAAACCAGTTAATAGGGTTGTTCTTTACCTTAGTAATTTCGAGGACGAAATTATTTTAAGGGGGGGGGGGAAGAATGTAATGTCCCGTATTTTTACGGTATAATAATTGATTTATTTAATTATATAAATAGTGATTTATAGATTTAAATGGTTGTTTAATTAAATAATAATGAATATTTAATTAATATAAATAATATAATAATATAATTAATTCCAAAATAATTGGAATTAAGTTGAATTCACAATACAGTGTGAATTGAATTATATATAAGGTATAATTCAGTCTAGTATTGAATTAGAATGGCGAATATACTATTTAAACGATAGTTGAACATGTAAATTATATTATAATTATAATCAAGCTCGAAATAGCGCGGCAGTTCGTAATTTGGCGATTCGAACTTTAAATGAATATACAGAATCCATTTTAAATCGGATTTCTATGAAACAAGAAATGTTCGGAGCTGGTAAAGTATATTTTTCTAATGAAAGATAAAATTGGGATTTCATCATGTAGATTTTGATTTATGTTCAAATCAAATTTTCAAAACGTCGCTATGGAATTCCTTTATAATTTATAATGACTTATTTATATAAAAAAGGATTTTCAATATAAACTGAATATCGATATAATTCGAGATTTTGAAATATCGATGTATAAAACCAAATGTGTATATTTTGGAGTTGGATAACATTCTGTGTGAATATATATGATAATATTAAATTATTTTTATTTAATTTAATTATTTTTAAATATATTAATATTTAAATGGGTTTATTTAGAGCTTTAAAAACAGTCAGTTTTGCAAACGACCTTCGTTTTCGACGAAACTAATTTTGTTGGATCTGGAATATTAAACTCTAGTTGTATGTCCATTTTTGGCGAGTTTGGATATGTTATGTGACTATACAGATTTTTAAACAATAAATATGAACAACAATGGATTAAAATGGAATATAAAATCGAATAAAAAATATAATATTTCTATTCTATGAATACCCACTCACACTTCTTAACTCTAGACATTTTCCTTTTCAGTCAGACACATTTCCGCCGCTCCATTTCCTAGAAAACGTGAAGAACATCCACTTTTACAATAAAAAGAAATTCAAATAAAAGTTGATGAATGACAATATATATATGGATTCGTATGGTATTTCTCATCAATCCAGTGCAATTTTACATGTTGTGGTGCATCTTTTCTAATGCCTGAAAATATACAGTGCAACTGGGTTTAGGATTTCAGAGGAATCGAGCCTTCATTCAAGAATCGAGTGTCATTTTTGGGATCAGGAAGTGATTTCGCACCTTGTTTGGAATTTTCAAGGGTCGTGAGCAAGAAAGTGTTCGCATTCTTCCCTGGAATTCACGGAACGGTTTGCTGGAACGCAACAAGGGAGTGGAGATCGAGTTCCACATCTTGGGTAGCATCTTGAAGAGGAAGTGATGAGATGTTGAATGGATATTTTAGTTGATTTTTTTTGTGGAGAGATTAAGGATGAAATGGGATCAAAGAAATGGGAAATGGCTGTGGAGTCAGGTAGGTGATGGTGGAAGATGATGAGCAGCATAATAAAGGGTAAGAAGGTGATTAGTTAAATTAATCTATAATTAATCTAATTATTTATGACCGTGCAACCTATATTAACTTGTAAAATTTACAACTTCTGCATACATGATCCAAATTTGACGAAACAAGATTCGTTGGGATCGTATAGACGGCGTCTGTTTGCTCCAAATTTGGGATCAAACACCAAAGGTGTAAAAGCTACACTTCATCTATTCGGTAAGAATATGGAACCGCGAAATAGCAAAATAAACGGATAAAAGCAAGTAAGAGCACAAAGGAATTTTTATAGTGGTTCGATTCTCTATGAATCTACGTCCACTTTCAATCCATTCTCATTATGATATTCAAGCTTACAACATATGAATTTTCCCTCATTACAATCATTCCTCTCTTTTTTCCTTCCTCATGATCTAATTTCACTTGAATTTGGTGAAGAAAATGAAGAGATCTTTTAGCTTTGTGATGAATCTTCAACCACTTGTGTGCTTTGATCCTTTTCCATGATCTTCATAGATTTCATAGTGAATTAGCATTCAATTTTGGCTTTGAAGAGGACTAGAGATCGTTTGAATGATGCTTGAGAGATTTATTATGTAGCTTGAATGAGATTGAAGGAGTTTAGATTCAATTGTAGAAAGTTCTAATCATCATTGATTTGGATTTGATCTTCATAAAGTTAGAAAAGTGTTGTTGAATCCATGGAAGCCATTAGAGAAGTTGTAGATGAGCTTTGAATTTGACGGAGTCTCCTTGTAGGAATGAATTTTCGGTCCCCCCCTCCAAATGAATTATGAGGGGTATTTATAGGTGATCTTTAGACCAGATGGCAGTTTCGTAATTATACAGACAAACAACATGACTCATGTCGCCACCGACATAACTCATCTCGGTGACGACATGACTCATGTCGCATGGCGGGTTGGTTTCTCTATCCACTCATCGGACCGGCATAGCTTCTATTGCGGCACGTCTAGCGACTTAACTCCTTATAATACCAAGCGGAATGGCGTTGTGGCGGCATGACTTTACTCTGTTGTGGTCCCTGCGGTATGAACGACATGACGCCTCGACTTAGACACGACTTAATTCCATGCGACATGATCTTATGATGCGGATTGACATAGCTTCACACAGTGAAATGCTTTTAATACCATGCCGCGGAGCCGCATGGTACATCTGTTATGAACGTGTAACGACTTGATGTTGTGCACCGACCTGACTTCAGAAGGATGGCATGTTATGTGACCCACTTCATGTCATTCACGACATGATGAATAGTGTGATGATCATTGCGGCTTTTCTTCATGTCGCAACACTGGTTTAACACCATATACGAGGCCGACATGACTTGGCTCCGACTTATGTTGCTTGGAGCGACTTGGTGTGGCACGACACAGTAGTATGATCGAACTCTCCTCCTTACGACTCGGTTTTAACGACTTGGCCCCTTTTGTCTTGATATGCCTTTCAACGACTTGGCTAACTCGACATGGTTTAAGCCCGACATGAATAACAGATGAGATAATAACCTACGATATGACTTGAGGTTGACTTGGTTTTTACGGATTGACATGGCGAGGTATGACTTATCTTGGTTACGGTATAACGTTAACCTCATTTCAATATCATATTTCGTTCACGACTTGCTCATCATGTCGCTGAACGTTATGGATAATTATTGCATAATGTCATGTCGCTATCTGTCATGAATCCCAACCTTATTTTACGTCATTACATTAGAGCGGACTGTCTGTTGAACGCCTTAGCTTTCCTTAACGCCATAAAGAAAGTACAACATAGCTTGGAACAACCTAACCTTCTAGGATCACCCTGACGAACTACGGCATGATTCAGAAGAGTCATGGTGGCGACATGGAGGTATATGATTTATCTTTTATGATTTGATACGGATTGTGATGACCTGACTGATATGTCATAACTGGAGATGGCATGGTTCCTTTCTTTCCCTACGACATGGCTTTAGAACGACTTGGCATTTCACGTATCGAGCCCTACGACCTAACAAACAACGACATGACTTTGATGACACATTGAACATGTATTTTCATGGGTTAACATTTGCCCCTCGAAGTTCATGTTATTAGAAATAGCATGGGCTTCGAATCCTTATATTTTATGATATCTTTCGCATGTATTTTAGTTAAGTCGTTAGGCACCCTTGGATCTATGCCGTGAGTTAACACCTTGTCGAGACTTGCTTTAGCTTCTTCTTCTTTTTTTATATATATGTCGTTGGAGACCCTCTAAGTCGTTTTGGGCTTTAATTTGAACTGAGCTCGACCCAGTCATGCAACACTCCTTATATTACCTCTAACCCGAGCATCCACTCCTATTCCTCTTTTTATTCTAAAGCTTCGTCTCGTTAATGGAGGATTAGACCAGAGAGATACCTCCGCCTTCCTCATAAACGACTTATCCAACCAAGCCGATGCCTTTGTTCAAGCCATCGTGACCAGATTCCGACCGACTTCGACAAGCTCCATCGATCCAATTCAATACCTAAGTCTCGATTTTGAAGAATCCTTCCTTCGACGACCATTCAAAAATTATTGCAAGTAATTTTTAGCTTTAAATTCTACTTTTTCCTTCTTTTTTATTTGAATGCTAGGACTTGTATAGAATCCGAGGGTTTTTGCTTATTTTTGGTAAAGCAATGATTTCGTGAATCGATTTTGACCATCTTGTGTTATTAAGATGCTTGTGAATCAAAAATAAGTTGAATCAGATTGAGTTTATTTGTGTATGAGTGCTCTGAAGTTCCTTGATCTTCTTTGACTCCCGATTTTTATGCAATACGCAAGATTTAAGTCTTATGTCGTTCCAGCGGCAAGAGTTTCAAACCGCGCTCGAGCGACATAACTATAATGCCATAAAATGTCTTGTTTTGGTCTTTGATACAGTGATGACCGTATGGAGTGTCTTTGAATATCACTACACATCAGTTGCTTGCTGAAATGCCTATACCATGAACCTCTGTTGTTTAATGATAGCCATTATACATCTGTTTTTGTGTTGATCCAAGGTAGGTTATAAACTTGTGTAAGTGTCCACTTTGATCCAAATCGCATGAACTGATGAGACTCCTAAACTGTCAAGGCAATTTATGTTGGAGACCGACATGAGTCTTTGGCCATAGGTCGATATGAGTCTCAAGTTGTGATAACGACTTGAGCTGTAGGTCGTAAGACACAACTGCGGTATAAACCTTAACCTATGATAATGTTCAAACGTTCCTTTTTAATGCTAGGGCATCTGTGTCAATATTGAGTTTCTTTCAAAATTCGAAGTTGCAAACTAACATGGAGTCGCGGACCTTCATGGTTCTTAGGTTGTGGATCGACATGAAATTCAAGTCCTTGATCAATATGAGGTTCAAGTCGTAGATCAATATGAGGTTCAAGTCGTAGATTGATATGAGGTTCAAGTCGTGGATCGGTATGGGTGCTATGTCGTGAACCGACATAAGCCTCATACCGTGAACCGACACGAGTCTTGTGTTATGAACCGATATGAGCCTTGTGTTGTGAACCGACATGAGCCTCATGCCATGAATTGACATGAGCCTCATGTCATGAACCGCCATGGATTCCAAGCCGTGGTAGCGGCATGAACGAACCGACATGTTGTTGCTACGGCATGAACAATTACGTCATAACGACTTAATTCTACTACCAACAAACGCCTTGCCATGGTGTTTGTCTCCTTTGTTTCAATTTTTTGATGTGTTTTCATACTTTTATTCTTCAATTCTTGCTACTAGAAAATTTGAAATGTATTCAAGTATATCTGTGTAGAGTGACTACTGAAAAGCAGATTCTTCCCCAAAGTAAAGAGACTTCCTCGGCACAAGATGATTCCTCTTTAAACAAGGGTTCTGAGACTGAAACAACTACAACCTTTAGCCAAATTTCTGCCCCTTTCTTCGGACCTTCACCCGATTAAAGCTAGGGATCAAGAGAGACAGTCTACCACCCTAACTCATGAGCAATACGAACTATTGTGTGGTCAATACGGAATTCCTTTTACGGATGTGATATTACCAAAAGATGGCGCATTTGTTGACGATCCTCCTGCTGGATATGTTGCCGTAAGCAAACAAATGCTTGCAGCTGGCGCTATTCCCCCATTTAATCCTTTTTAGGGCGAATCCTAAACCATCTAGGCATTGCTCCTTTCCAACTCCATCCTAATGGCTACACGGTTCTACTGGGCCTTTATGTCCTTTACATGGATACAACAAAGCAAGAGCCTACTTTCTAGGAACTTCGGTACTTGTGTTCTTTCAAGAGTAGGAAGGACACCCCCTCTATTATGCATGTTGAATGTGCCAGAAATCGGAAGCTAGTTCTTGAATTACTGGACAGTGTTTCAGGATTTTTAAACCAATTTTTCTTCATCAGATGCCCCGAACCATTCTGAGGGCAGTAGACAGATGGAGGTACACGTAGTTTACTAAGCGGATCTGACTTTATCTTTCTTTTGAGTTACACATTCTTACATTATTTCTTTCAAAACACAGTACTCCCTACCCTGATTAAGGACAACAAAGCAACCTCTTCTCTTAAAGCCACATACGAAAAACTGAAAGTTGTTGACGAGGCTAAGAGAAGTAGAAAACTTTTAAATACTGAAAATACTCTTCGCCAATATGAGCTACTTCACCCTTTGAGGAAGTTTTTATGCAAGGTTGGACCTTCCACTCCTAAACCTAACCCTGCAGAGTCGAACGTCGGCTATTCTGACGATAGAAAGGCAACTCAGGCCGATGAAAATCCTATTACTGACCCTTCTTTGAAAAGATGTTCAGAGCCTACCAGTGGAAGAACGTTGCCCTTGTCAACGACTTCGAATAAGGATGAGAATTCTAACCATCATAGGGGAAAGGATCCTATAACATCGGCTGAGTTGACTGAGAAAGAGAACACTTCCCCACATTCTGAGCCAGAATCAGATTCCGAATAGGTTAAGAGAGATAGTAGGGAAGTGAACCCTTCTGAATTCGAGCATGGGCCTGAATATGATGGGGATGACGTAATCGCAATAGAAACTAATCCAAATATTGAGACTATAACCGGCGATTCCCCTGCAGCTAAGGGAGATTCTGCAGGTACATTTGACGATTTGAGTGATCTCAACTCTTCTAGATATCTCAGTCAGGATGGTGCACTTACCCAACCTCTCGATCCTCAAACCATAGAAACCGAACTTAGGGACACAACCTCTACAAAGTTAGAAAAGCATCTTAAATCTTTAGGCATCCCCTTATACCCAGGGGGTATAACCGGTCTGTGAATAACAATACCCTTCTAAAGAAATTCATCTTGTGCATTCCAATTCTTTTTCTGTGTTTTTATCTTGCTTTAATATCTTTAGATTCTTTGTAGTTTTAAGTACCAGAAACTCATTCATGACTCATTTCAGGTCTAGACATGCATGAAAGACGCTCGTCAGGAATCATATCAGAATTTAGTAAGAGGAGCAAAGCTATCGATCCAAAGCACTTACTACGATCTGAACCTCAACAATCATCACATCACCATGAGCAACCCCATCCTAATCCGTCCTCGAAATCCTCTTCCCAGCCTTTGCATGCTTTAGAATCCGTCCTAACTGAGGAACAGAGGAAGAAGATACGTGAGGAAGAAGAGGAAGAGGCTAGAAGACGCAACTGGCTAAGGGAAGACACTCCCGATGAGGGGGAACGAGGGAGGAAACGAGGAAGGGATGGTTCTAATAAGCATTCCCGAGTAGAAAAGCTACCTATTAAGCCTCGACTTCCTTCATCGTCTAGCCCTTCCGGTCCATCAGCTGAGATCCATTCGATTATTAATAAACCTCGCCACACTCCTGGTTCAACAAATGTCTCTTTTTCTGAAAAGCTCCCAGGTTGGAACTTGAAAAGTCTTTACTTTGATCGTGGAGTAGGTATAACTGATGCCGATGGTTTTCTCAAGGAAGTGGAAGTAGTTATAAGTCAAACACACACCCATTTTGATACTGCTAAGTGTCAACTCGAAACAAAATGGAACATCGTAAGAGATGTTTTTTTACAGAAAGCTACGCGGATGGGAGAAACTTGGCGACGACCTCCAAAAGCGCCGTAGTTCCCATCTCACAAAAATTGCCGAGTTGGAGAGTGATAAAATCAAATGGGAAAATGTTTTGGATGATCGTGACGCTACTATCGCGATTCTCAATAAAAGAGTTGCAGAGTTGGAAGTGTCAGATCACGAGATTAAGAAGCTCCAAGACGAACTCGAGGCTTCCAAACAAAGAGAAAAAGATGCCTTAACTGCCAAGCGTAATGTTGATGCCATATTGGCTGTAGAGAAGGATTTCTCCAAACAATATCGGGAAGATGCCGCCAATCTAGGTAAGGAAGTAAAGTCTTTGAGGGATTCCAACCAGACACTGATGGCCAAGGTCGAATCTCTTGAGAAAAACAAGATGACCGCAGAAGAGACCCACAAACAAGCTATGGACGAAGCTGATGATGACATGTTCCGCTTTTACATATACAGTGTCATGAGCCGTGGGAGTTTGCATTACTTAGGGGATAGTTTTGCACGTACTTTAGCGCTTGTTTGAGATCGAGTGCTTGAGATTAACAGTGATGATTGTAGAGAGGACGAACTCATTATCGAACTCCTAGATGATAGGTCCAGAGAGGCTTTGGCAGAAGGAAAGGCCCAACTAATAAATGAAAGGACCGGTACTTCCAGTGAAAAAGTTCAATCTCAACCTGATGTCAACCTTCCTGTTGATCCCTCGGCCTTTGAAGCTTCTGGCTCACAAACATTAGCTAACCCAGTTGATGCTCTTAAAGGTAAAGACATCACTATTGAGGGGAATCTTACTACAGAAGATATTGCTGATGAACATGGAAACGATGAGGCTGATGATGACAATCCCGATCAATGGAGAATCGAGCATAGGGATCTCTCGGAGGGTCTTCTAGATACAGGTAAAATTGAAACTAACTTTACCCTGTCATGCTTAGAGTCCATTTTCGATTCACCTGGGTCCCTTGCTTATTATGCTCAATGTTTCCACACTTTGAATTTAATTTAACCTCTGTCTTCTCCTGCCATAGGCAATGCAACGACAACAGGAGCTATTAGGGCTGACTCGCCATTGACAACTTTCCCTCTTACTTTTGTCATTACTCCCCCTACTAGTAACACATCCTTACTTGTTACAGCTCCCGGGTCATAAGATGCAACGATCGGTGCCCTCTTGGGTCCGGATGATGTTGACTATAACCTTAGTGATGATGTCGAAGCCATCGAAGCAGACGAAGGTTCCCAAGACATTGTCAAGGGTAAGAAGAAAACTGTCAAGTCTTCATCGTCTAAGAAGAAAAAGAAAAAGAAAGATATGGAGGCTATCACTTTATCTTCCCAGAAGAATCAGAGTAACATGGATGAAACCCCTCTACCTTTGACTAAAAAGCCTGCTTTGAGATCAAGTGACATGAAGAAATGATCATGCTTGGTAATAGCTTAATCTGGTTGTTGACTATTTTCTTTTGCATGTTGTATTCAGGCCGGTTGTATATGCGGGTGCCGGTCCCCGCTTATTACTCTTTGTACTTGTCGTCTTTATGCACTCTGATGTCTGATATTTTGCACTTTAACCTGTGGCTTTATGATATAATTCTGCTTTGTTGTCTGGAAATTGTGTCCTGCTTTTCATGCCTTAATTTTTGCTTTTAGTTTCACTGTGCTTTTATATTTTTTGCATTTCATGCTTTTTTTTAATATTTGCAATACAAATTCTGCACTATAAATTATTTGTTATGACATGCCAACTTTATTGAATTTTCCTGATCTTGACTAAGACGATGCTCACAACCCTTTCACATGGATAACTATTTTATTAGGATCTTTTAATTTCATCTTAGTTATTCCAAAACATCCAGTTTTGTTGGTTGGAGTGACCTGATGCTGGGTTTTCATGAGATTATGACCGGATTGTAGTATGTTTAAGAGAGTGTCATTAGATTTCATTAATGCGATGGTAATGCCCCCATGCCACAATTGGTTTTAATATTTTGAAAATTAGGCATGGTTTTTACAGTTAGATAATGAAATCTGTTATTCCTAGTAACTGAGTGGGCCAGTTACTTGTGGTTTTTATCAGATAACTTTGAGGGAAGTTTTTGGTTCTGTTACTAAATGAATTTGAAAGATTCGGCTTATAACCGGATGCCCTTGAAAGGTTCTTTGATCCGTTGTTCGTTGGATTTGAATAATTCAGATGCTTGTTGAACTTGTCGGATGCCTCCGAAGAGGTCTTTGAGTCCGTCAGTAACCGGGTTTGAAGGACCCAGAATCAATAGCTGGATTTGGAAGATTCAGCATCTGAACGAATGCCTCCTATGAGGTCTTTGAAAACCCTGTGTTTATATCGCTATCCGACCACGTATTAATGGCGTCGGCGATGAACCAGGTGCCCCTCGGGGAGGTCTTGGGTTCAAAAGCCCAGTGTTTGTTTCGCTATCCAGCCATATCTTAATGGCGTTGGCGATGAACCGGGTGCCCCTCGGGGAGGTCTTTGGTTAAAAGCCCGGTGTTTGTATCGCTATCCGGCTATATCTTAATGGCGTCGGCGATGAACCGGGTACCCCTCGGGGAGGTCTTGTGTTAAAAGCTCGGTGTTTGTATCGCTATCCAGCTATATCTTAATGGCGTTGGCGATGAACCTGGTGCCCCTCGGGGAGGTCTTGGGTTAAAAGACCGGTGTTTGTATCGCTATCCAGCCATATCTTAATGGCATCGGCGATGAACCGGGTGCCCCTCGGGGAGGTCTTGGGTTAAAAGCCCGGTGTTTGTATCGCTATCCATCCATATCTTAATGGCGTCGGTGATGAACTGGGTGCCCCACGGGGAGGTCTTGGGTTAAAAGCCCAGTGTTTATATCACTATCAAGCCATATCTTAATGGCGTCGGCGATGAACCGGGTGCCCCTCGGGGAGGTCTTAGGTTAAAAGCCCGGCGTTTGTATCGCTACCAGCCATATCTTAATGGCGTCGGCAATGAACCGGGTGCCCCTCGGGGAGGTCTTTGGTTTTTAGAGTTGCGTTGTTTCACAGGGCGGACGCTAGTCCATTTGTTGGATTTTTCATCGCAATTTGTTAGAACTAGGGCCCTGAACCTTGCAAATAAGAAGGTGCCCCTAACGTGAAACTTACAATTTTGTTTGTAGTCGGAGTGTAACATCATTTGATTTCTCAATTCCTGATGCCCCTATCTACGGCTTTGTACTTCACACTTTCATATTTACTATGGATGGTGTTTGAGTATTAAGCAACGGATGCTTGAGTTATCCTTGTCAGGATGTGTCGTAGCGGTCACCAAGTTTTATTTGGCTATGTGTGTGCTTCCACTCTTTTAGAAGATGGTCGCTTCATCTGGTTCCTCCTTCGTTTCTCCTTTATTGGTAAACTTAGCGATGAAACTGAATAAAGCCTATCCATTTATAGTTCTTCGAGGATGGTAAGTGATGTAATATTGGCTAAGCTCAATATCCTACTTTAATTATCCTTCCGAAGCTTATGAGCAGAAGATAACTTGCTTTAGCGGTTCATTGATAAGAACTTTGATAAAATGGGCTTGGTAGTGTGGCCTTTTCTTCTTTGAGGCAATGAGCAGACAATATGCTAACTTCTCCAACTTAGGATGGTTCAGCTTCGCCCCGGTAATCCTTTTGTTAATGTAGTATGCTGGCCATGGTATTTTTCCTCAGAGAAATGTCCTTTGATTGAAATTCCTTTAGTTCGTTTATTGTGACACTTGCTCACTGTTCGACCCTTCGCAACCCCTTCCTTCTACTTTTCAAGGTAGTGCTTTTTATCTCTATACTTAGGTCTATTTGTCACTTGGACTAGTATTTTTAGGGGTCGTGAAGCATCATCGATTTTCTATGGAATAAGCGCTCGTCAAGTGTTATTTTTCACAATTAGACCGAGCAGATTCGGCTTTGGCGATCTTCTTAAATTCACTGCATGACTTCCCCTTTCGATTATCCGGATGATGCATTACATCTTCGCTTTACATGCGGAATGGTACTCATTGCACTTCACGCTTGGAATATCATTGTCGAGGTGTGTTATAAATATCACTCAGACTTATTGAACCACAAGGGAGTCAACATTCCTTGAACCATATGGTGTTTATCTTGGTAAATGACTTGAAGTTGGAGATTTGATGTTTCCAACCTCCTACTTTAAGTAGTACCTTTTTAATGGAATATGTAGCTCTATGACACAGTGCCCATTTGCTATGCTTTTCATCGTTTGACTCTGGATAAATTTTTCATTTGATTTGCAAAGTGGCACTTCACATCACCGGGTTTACTCCATATGATGCTTTCGGTACCCAACATTTGGATTGTCCAAATGGGGTACGTTAGCAAGGGCCGCCTGAATTTATCAGACCGCGAGCCAGTAAGCGTCTTGCAGTATTAAATCGGTTTTAGTGACTTTTGATATAATGGAATAATCGAAGTATAGAAAATGCAGACTTCTTATTATATGAAAATCGATATAGTAATTACTCAATTACAATTCCCCTTTTTAACATAGGAGGTTAATATTTGTAAAGGGAAGCATAATAATTCTTTATAGAAACTAAGTAATGTTTTTTATGTAGAATGTTGTCACAAGTGGTCATTATTCCGGATTCCCAGTATTGTAACTTCATCAAAGGTTGACAGTTTGTTGATGCCATTCAGATGCTCTTGGATGATAACATATGACCTTTGCCGGTTAGACTCAAATATTTCAACACCTGCTTTTACTGAGTTTCGGTATGGAAGTGTCGGGCGATCATTGATGAACAAGAGCTTGCAATTCCATTGGGATCATTGCCTCCGTCAGGTTATACTCTTGAGAACTTGCATAGCCTTGCATTTTCCCCCAACTTTTATTGTCCGAGCGAGGACTATTCGCCGTAATATTGAACGTTGACCCTGCACGGTTACTCATTGGAGCCTCTCCACCTGCGCTTGATCGTTTGATGGATGTGCTTCGCTTTTGTGGCATTGAAAGAGGATTTGTCGTATGCGATTTCCTGACATATTTTTGTAGCTTGCTCTCCCTAACCAACATCTCGATTGAGCTTTTCAGATGTCTGCAATCATTAGTATCATGACTAGGTTGGTTGTGATAATGGCAGAAACTTCCAGATGTCGCTGCTTTGTTTGAGATCTTTAATATTGGTAGTGGCTCTGGAAAGAACCCTGCGCCTTTAGTGGCAAAGAATATGTTCTCCGAGGTATCATTTAATGGAGTTAATTCTTTAGACTTGAAAAAGTGAAATCTCTTGTTCTCTTTTTCCCCTTTGTCTCCATATGTTCTTTTTCGCCCTCCGACATCCTTCTTGTGGCTTACTGGACATGTAAGGGTGGAAGGTTTCTTGGACTTGCTTTCCTTATTATCACAATGACCACAATTCTCTGTATGAAAATCTGAAACAGTAAGGTACATGCTCCTTTCCACACCAAGTTGCTCTACATTGTTTGTGAGGCTGGCTTGAGCGGTTTCGAGAGCCCTTATTTGATTCAGCAACATCCCATTTGAAGCATCTATTTTTTGGTGCAAACTAGTCATAGCGGGAACAAATTCATTTTGAGTTACATAATTCCTTGGAGTTTCATTCGCGATTAGATTGTTGGCTTGGGAATCGACAGGAGTATCCATGATAGCATTGTTAAAGGTTCCTACATGCTTAATGCTATTTCCTGAGATAGGCTCCTTGTCTGTGCATTGTTCCATGGGGCAGACATCGGCCCTTTTCTTTGACATTCATTCGGGCAGGCAATGACGGCTAACAAGATGAGGGCCTATATTTCCGGTCTGAAGAAATGCCCCTTCATTAGGATTTGCAACCTTCTGGGAACCGTAATCGTTCTCGTGTCTTTTCTTTGACGGGACTTGTTTGAACGCTTCGAGATTTGTTTTGAAATCTTCAATGTTGGTTTCATTTCTAATTTTCGACTGAACATCAACTTCATTTACCTCGTGATTATGATCTGTAACACCCCACGTCCATTAATGTCACTCACAAAGGGAATGCATTAACTTCCATGGAGGTTATAAGTGAATATAGAACAGAAAAATTACAACAAAACAGATAATAAATAGTACTTGGAAATCTAAAACTTCATTTTATTGCAACGGAAATTAAACATGTTTGTTACATCATAAAACCATAGATCATAACCAAGTACAATATCCATCTTCATAAAAACAAAATACATAATCCCATTACATAAATAGTCATTAAAAAGATAACAAGCTGGACTTTACTTCAACGGTCCAAGCTTTCCAAAGAGATATGAAGCAATTCAATCAAACTCCACTAGAGCTGGGCCCAACCTGAGGACCTGGAGGGGGAAAAAGGATAGAAATAGAGGGGGTCAGACATAAAGTCTGGCGAGTATGGTAATTCTAACAATACTATTATCAAAATAACTAGACTAAGGCATAAGCTGGAAGACAAGTAAATGTCTATGAACTTTTAGGAAGATAAAGATAGCGTTTAAGATAACGTTAAAGGTAACGTTAAAGATAACGGTAAAGGCACACCTAATTACTAACGAATGATTACTACACTGTACCGCACATTACTACACTGCACCACACAAGTCACCCTATTGTTTGGTCCCACTTGCTTCACACAGAAACTTTATAAATAGCCTTACGTACCCCTAGCTGACTACATAGGTGTCGTCTGCCCCTATCGCCACTAGGTGTACCCCACTACCAACTTTCGATCGGCTCCCTACTCGTAGATACCCGTGCTGGCCCCACAGTGGGGTGTATCACTCCCCTAAAGTGGCAACCCAATACAACTTGAGAATGCACGGCTTATACCTACACGATGCAACAATGTCTTATCTACCAGCCCGGGTCCACACACGCATATGAAACCCATTGGACTTGCGTTGCCACCGCTCCCCGTTTTGGCCTCTTACAGTCGAACCCAGCATGCGTGTCCCGTCCTCGACTTGGGTCGAGCCCACAAAGATACGTTTGGGATACTGGTCGAAATGGGCCCCCACAACCTACCCACCTAAGCTTGTCACTAGTATATCCCACTTAACCCTCTTAGTCATGTTCATTTACATGTGTGTTTGGTTAAGTCTTACTAATCATATTTCACATGCCACTAAGGGCACCCCCTAGATTCCTCATGCCACCCAAGGCACCAACTTAACCCCCATGTCTCACCTTACATGTTTATCTGGTTAAATATTTCTTAATTCATTCAGGCCATAACCTCATAAAGACCTCTCACATTAGACTGGCATTTATGGCAGCTGGATTTGCCGGGCGGGTCCGGGCAGTCTCACACCATAAAAGAGTCTAACCTCGTGTATTTACAACCGTTATTCTTTAGTTTAGGCCTAGGACCTCTCACATTGGGCTGACATTTGTGACCACTGGATTTGCCGGGCGGGTCCGGGCAGGTTTACGTCACAAACGAGTCCAACCTCGTGTCTTAAGCATTGATTAACACTTAAAATCTTTTGCCCCAGTTTTAATAATTCCCTATTCAAATTATTAATTAAGTCAACTTTTAATGATGTCCATAATTGACTCAATTATGGCCATCCACTTATGGCATGCAAAATCATATCAGTTGCACCCCAACTTTTTAATATTAAATCCTTAATATTACCCCTACCCCACGTTTATACGTTCGTTTATTCAACGCATAATATAGGCTAGACTTGTATAGTATAACACCTAGCACAAAGATAAATTATCACAACATATAGACAATTAAAATAAATCTAATCATAATAGGGGTCAAACTTGCATAAACTACACATGTTAAGGATCAAAAGGTGTCAACTTGTTAAATGTCTCAATTTATATGATATGATCATAGCCCAAATTTATACATAAACTTGCATATGGGGTTTTTAGGCAACATAATGATGGTGTGAACTAGCATAGGATATCACATATGTCATAGCATAATTCTAGATGTCATAATAGATGTCTTGGTATATGTTCATAACTTTTCTAATCAATCTAACTTGTCAACTCGTATTAATCAATCAAGTTTTGTTGAAAAATTAGCCATAACTATAATATAAATACATATAAATAGAATATTTATATATAAATTAAATAGAATATATATATATATATAAATTGTAGAAAAATTTTCTATAAAATAGCATTTAAGTGTCCTTTATATATTTATTTACAAATAATACTAATATCTATAGTAATATTTCTATATATATTTATATTGAAATATTACTATAGATATTAGTCAATGTGAAGTTTCACGTGTGATTCATGCGACTTATATGATCATGGTTGTTGAAAGGTAAATCAAAGTTTCTTGGTCCCTTCTGATGAACAGATTTATAAAAAATTTGATTCTTAAGATTTTTTTGATAAATCATTGATTCATCTGGTTTCTATATATAAAGAAAATAGAAATATATAATAAATTATATAATTATAATTTTTTTTTTACTTTCCCTTCAACTGACCTATTTTTGAATTCGAACTCGGATTAATTGGATCTTAAATGTTCAATGTCCCTTGAACAAATAAAAGAGTTATGTTATATATGTTATAACATATGTGTGTTTCATTTTTTATATTATATTATTTCTCTATGTGCTTTTTCCCAGTTAAATAATTAACTAAATTGAGAAAAAAGACTCAAAATTCAAAATACTACTTAATTCAAAATACTACTTAATACTAATTAATAAATACTAAAAAAATTATTAATTTGAATATTCTTTCATTTTCATATTTTATATTATATTTTATAGTGTTTTCTATAGTATTATATTACTAATACTAAGAAATTACACTTGGAATGGAGATAAAAATTATCTTTATTGTCACTTCAATAACTTCAATAACAAGTATCTTTGATTTGATATAATAAAAATAAAAAATGAAATCATTTGATCCATATTTATAAACAACCTCTCTTATCATCCATCTACCCTATTATAAATTTATGAATCATACCATGAATTTTTCTATGACATTTCAATCAATTGTATAATCATTAGTCATCCTTTTACTTTTTGGGTCATAACCAAATCTAAATTTATTGAGTTATTAGATTCGAGTTATAAGAATCCATAGTAAAATAAAGTCCTTGGTTATCTAACTTAGATGAAATAGTAATAGTTCCGTGCATTTGTATACTACAGAATTGATATTTTATAAAATTCAATCTGATTCAAAAGTCTCCCATCTTTCTTTGTCAAAAAAAGGTAAAATTTGAACAGAAGGTACACAAGAATGTTTTTGTTTTTATGTTATTTTGTACTCTACAATTCCTTTTTGTGGGATCATTTTCCCCGAGACATGATCCAAACATGATGATTTAATTAATATGAACTAACTAGCATAGATGGTAACATCATGGCCATTTTAACATGTATGATTCATCACAACTTAGCATAGAAACTTTCAACATACATAACATCATCATAGCATGATTTACAACATATAAGATATCATCATCACATAACATTGGATTTACAATATACATGATAGCAAAAGGGGTTTACAACAACATATATGATAATTCACATCATCTACTCATAATCCATTCATAACTCAACCTAATTAAAACGATAATAATCTTGTTAAGATCATCATACTCACAATTTAGAGAAGAAAAGAGAGAGTTTTGCTTTGCTTTAGGGTTGAGAGAATTAGAATTGAATTAGCTTTTCTTCCTTCTTAGCTGGCGGCGGCTTCATTGATTTCCATAGCGACGGTAACTGTTCTATTTTAATTAGGTTTAGGGTTAGCATTAGGATGTATTTATAGGTGTAGGAAGTTATTTAGGACCATTAGATTAACCCTGAACCATGAGAACCAATCAAATGAAAAATCTGCATTTAAGCGAATCGGCCCACGGGTTGACAGCCAAACACCCTGGATTAACCCCTAGTCGACCCAGCGAGGCTCGGGTCGACCTCAAAAATGGGCAGGTTCGGTTATTCCCCCTCTCAATTCGCTGTTTTGAACTTTTTCGCATATTTATTTATTTAATTTTTAATTTTTATATATGTATATATATATATATATATATATCAATATATATATATTTCTCTGCGCAACCCATTTCACTTAATTCTTTTCTATAAATTAAGTATACTTTAATTTGTGAATTTTAATGTTATAAAATTACGGGGTGTTACATTCTCCCCTCCTTAAAGGATTTCGTCCCCGAAATCTCCAAATCAAGAAGAATGTATATCCTACTATCTAATCGTCCATCTACTCAACCATCAAACACCAGCATCCATTGTCCTTAAAAGACTTCTAATGCTTTAATGTTTATATGCACAATGTGTGTATATGTCCATATCTAATGCAAAATTAGGCGGTCTACTGATTCAGTCGACCTCCTTAGTGCAATTCATGATAGTGCCATGCGTCCAATATGTATGCAAAAGATTCCTAATGATACATATTAATTCTATATGCGTGCACAACCATCCACCCGAATGCAGCAACTATATGATAATACAACCATTATACATCCATTTTACTAAATACATCCATGTATATGCAATATGCAATATGAAGTGACTAAGCCGATCTGGTGCCTAATAGTGTGTGTATATGCATCCACGAGCAACCACTAGCAAACACTTGCATCCACTTTGCATCCACCATACATAACATGTCTCAAACACATGTTTCAACCATAGGATTATCCTAACTAAAGGTCAAAGATACTAGCGAGATGATATACTAAAGATAAGATAAGTACAAGCTAAGCGATAAAGGAGAAAAGGGTATCGTGAACGCATCTTCTCTTCTGTCTCCCAAGTAGCGTTGCTCTCATTATCTCCCCATTGCACTTTGACTAGTCTGACCTCTCGATTCCTCAACCTCTTGATCTCCGACCCAAGAATGCGCGTAGGAGCTCGTCGAATTGTCGCATCACGCTCTATCTCCACCTATCTAAGAAAGCTCGGCTCTACCACTTCCGCGGTCTCGTGCAAGCACATCCTCAAATGTGACACATGGAATACGTCATGTACACCACTAAGTCTCTCAGGCAACTCCACTCTATACGCCATCTATCCAATTTTCTCCTTAATAGGAAACAGCCCTACAAACCTTGGTGCTAATTTCCCAACGGGCCCAAAGCGAACAACGTTTTGTAATGGAGACACTTTGACAAAGACCATGTCCCCAACTTCAAACTCGAGATCTGTCCTCCTCTTATCCGCATAAGATTTCTGCCTATCCTGTGCTGCTTTCATCCTCCTTCGAATCAAGTCGACCTTCTCTGAAGTCTCCCTAATCATATCGGGCCCAAGTAAGATCTTATCCATAGATTCCCACCAACATGTAGGTGAACGACAAGGTCGTCCATAAAGAGCTTCGAATGGTGCCATACCAATGCTGGACTGAAAGCTATTATTATATGTGAACTCAACCAATGGAAGATGCTCTTCCTATGTACCCCCAAAGTCTAGGATACATAGCCTCAACAGATCCTCTAGAATGCGATTCACCCTCTCAGTCTGGCCGTCCGTCTGAGGATGATATGCGGTGCTCAAACATAACTGAGTCCCTACCGCCTCTTGTAAGCTTCTCCAAAATTCGCTAGTGAAAATAGGATCGCGGTCGCTCACTATGCTAGAAGGAACACCGTGCAAACGAACTATCTCTCGAACGTATACAGAAGCTAACCATGGAGCAGTCCTCTTACTCTTCACGTGAATAAAATGGGCGCTCTTAGTAAGTCTATCTACTATAACCCAAATTCCCGTATTATCCTTCCTTGATCGCGGTAACCCATCCACAAAATCCATCGAGACATTTTCCCACTTCCATAGTGGAACCTCCAATGGGTGACCACCGGGTTTCTTTTGCTCCGCTTTTACTTGTTGGCACACCAGGCATCTAGCGACATACTCGGCCACATCTTTCTTCATGCCGGCCCAAAAGTAAACTCTCTTCATGTCTTTGTACATCTTGTCCCCGCCGGGATGAATGGTCATCTTCGAATGATGTGCTTCGTCAAGAATAGTCTTCCTTAGGTCATCGTCTTTTGGTACACAAAGTCTACCGTCCCTACGTAACCAACCCTTATCATCTAGGGTATACCTACGGAGATGGCTTGATGACTCCCCTCCTTTGAGCTTTTCTACTAACTCAACTAACTGTGGGTCGTCTCGCTGTGCCTCGCCAATCCGTCCCAAAAGTGTAGGTCTGACCTCCAAGGATGCTAGCAAACCGGGTATGAAGTCAACGGAAGGTCTAAAGTCATTTCTAAACTTTGCCGCTCAACAAACAAAGGGCTTAAGGATAATCTTTTTCTACTTAAGGCATCGGCCACCACGTTACCCTTGCCAGGGGTATATGCTATCTCAAACTCGTAGGACACTAAGAACTCCATCCACCTTTTCTGCCTTAAGTTCAAGTCCTTTTGAGAAAATAAGTATTTTAAAGATTTGTGGTCAGTGAATAGTTCGAATTTCTCGCCAAGAAGATAATGACGCCTAGACTTAAGCGCGAAAACGATAGCGGCTAACTCTAGGTCATGTGTGGGGTAATTCTTCTCATGCGCTCTCAACTGCCTTCCACCATAGGCTATTACCCTGCCCTCTTGCATTAAGACTGCGCCAAGTCCTGTCCCACAAGCGTCAGTATAAACGGTAAACGGCTTACTCCCGTCTGGCAATACTAAGACTGGGGCTGAAGTCAAAGCTCTCTTCAAACGTTGGAACGCATCATCACAATCTACGTCCCATGTGAAAACTAGGTTCTTCTTCGTCAAGCGTGTCAATGGAGCTGATATCTTTGCGAAGTCTTTGATAAACTTCCTATAGTAGCCAGCCAACCCCAAGAAACTTCTCACTTCGGTAGCATTTTTAGGGACCTTCCAATCTTGGATGGCCACCACCTTCGCGGGATCCACGGCTATCCCTTCTTTGGAAACCACGTGCCCCAAGAACCGTACTTCCTTCCTCCAAAAGTGACACTTAGAAAATTTAGCCTTAAGGTTATGCACACGTAGGGTCTCCAACACTTCCCTAAGATGTAGGGCATGCTCTTCTTCATCCTTAGAAAATATCAAGATGTGATCTACAAAGACTACCACGAATTTGTTAAAGTACTCCCTAAACACCCTACTCATCAAATCAACAAAATATGCTGGGGCGTTTGTCAAACCGAAGGGAATCACTAGCCATTCATAGAAACCGTCCGGAGTCCTAAAGGCAGTCTTGTCAATGCTATCCTCAGCTACTCTCAACTGATGGAAACTAGTGGCTAAGTCCAACTGCGAAAACACTGAGGCGCCAACTAACTGATCGAAGAGATCGTCAATCCTCGGCAGTGGGTGTCTGTTCTTCTTAGTAAGTTTATTAAGTTCTCTATAGTCCACACACAGTCTAAGGGACCCACCCGCCTTTGTGGAAAATACTACTGGAGCACCCCACTCCGATATACTTCGTCTTATGAACCCCTTCTCAAGCAACTCCTTCACTTGCTTATCGAGTTCCCTCCTTTCACGTGGAGCCATGTGGCGTACTGGCAAAGATACTGGTTTCGCATTATCCACAAGATATATTTGAAAATCTATCTCCCGCTTCGGAGGCAAGCCCTTCACCTCCTCGACACATCTGAATATTCTCAGACCACTCTAACAGATCGTAGATTTTCCTCAGACGCGTCAAGCGATTCTAGATAACTTAGCATAACCGAATTTATGGGATTACAGAAGATTTCGAGAGTGTTGCCAAGGCGAGTCACGAGCCTAACTACTCTCCTTTCACAATCAAGAACGACCCCATTTCTGGATAACCAATCCATTCCTAAAATTAGCCCATAGCCCGTGAAGCCCAACACATAAGCATCACATCTAAATTCAACGCTAAGTATGGAAATTTTCAAATCCAAACACATCATAGACAAATAAGCTGAGCCCCCAATTGGATTCGAAACAACTAAGGGATCCTCTACTAAACTGGTGTTTAAGTGCAGTGATTCAACTAATGATGTAGAGATAAACGAATGTGATGCGGCCGAATCGAATAAGGTACGGACAGGATGATCAAACAGAAAAACTAAGCTTTCAACAGAAATGGTTCTATCTCGTTCTTGCAGCGGTGGGACCGCGAGAGCCTGAACTTGTCCCCTTGCTTGCCCTGGTGCCATAAGAGCCTGCACCTGTCCTCCCGAGGTAGCTCCTGCCCTCTGCCTCTTCTTTGGGCAGTCCTTCACTAAATGTCCCGCATCGCCACAATGAAAACAGCCTGTCTTCTTTTTCTTTCGGCAATCCTTGCTGAGATGGCCTGGTGTCCCACAGTTAAAACATTTCTTCTTTCCCTTGCCGTTATTGTCTTTACCACCCTTCTTGTTTTGCTGTTGTGGTTTCTTCTGATCCCCCTTCTTCTTGGGTGCCTTATCAGCTTTAGCGCTTTTCTCCTCATGCATAAGCGCCATTTCTACTAACTTCTCAAAGGTGGCCCCCATAGGGATGTGGGTCATAGCCAACCCTTGCAATGGTTCATTCAAGCCATTCACAAACCTCAGCGCCTTCTTCTCCGGCGTGTTCACTAAGTCCAAGCCAAACCTTGCTAACTGATTAAATTTATTGACATATTCTTTCACTGATGAGCTTCCTTGCTTCAATGTCAAGAACCTTTCTATATATAGATTTTCTTTCGCCCTTGAGAGAAACTTCGCCTCGAACCTAGGTCTGAAATCCGCCCAAGAGTCAACAGGATGCTCCCCATTAGTGACCTCCCACCAAAACGAGGCCTCTCCCTTCATCAACCAAGCTGCTAAACGAACTCTCCTCCCTTCTTCTACTTCAAAGATTTCTAGCAATTTTCCACCTCCTTAAGCCAATCTCTAGCTTCCACAAACGTTTCTGACCCTTGAAGTGGTTTTCCACCCATAGCCTTGAATTCCTTGCACGTCTTTGCAAAAGTATCTACGCGAGGAGGAGGAGGAGGAACGGGTGCAACTGGTGGTGGAGGAACATTGGCTGGACCTGCAGCGGCCCTAGCCTCCAATAGCCTCCTATACCATCCTGGTATCATTACACCGTCGGGTAGATTAAGATCTTCAGCCATGCTGAAACGAAAAAGGAAAGATTCAAAATGGAGAATTCGAAAGATAAAGGTATGTGGCTATTGGGGATTATGTTTTTCTTAAAAACTTTTCTCTTTAAATTTCTCATTAAAACATGTTTTTGAAAACACTTCTTCCAAAAATAACTATTTTTCTAAAGTATTTTTATCTATTCTAGTAACCTTAAGCTCTGATACCACGTGTAACACCCCACGTCCATTAATGTCACTCACAAAGGGAATGCATTAACTTCCATGGAGGTTATAAGTGAATATAGAACAGAAAAATTACAACAAGACAGATAATAAATAGTACTTGGAAATCTAAAACTTCATTTTATTGCAGTGGAAATTAAACATGTTTGTTACATCATAAAAACATAGATCATAACCAAGTACAATATCCATCTTCATAAAAACAAAATACATAATCCCATTACATAAATAGCCATTAAAAAGTTAACAAGCTGGACTTTACTTCAATGGTCCAAGCTTTCCAAAGAGAGATGAAGCAATTCAATCAAACTCCACTAGAGCTGGGCCCAACCTGAGGACCTGGAGGGGAAAAAAGGATAGAAATAGAGGGGGTCAGACATAAAGTCTGGCGAGTATGATAATTCTAACAATACTATTATCAAAATAACTAGACTAAGGCATAAGCTGGAAGACAAGTAAATGTCTATGAACTTTTAGGAAGATAAAGATAGCGTTTAAGATAACGTTAAAGATAACGGCAAAGGCACACCTAATTACTAACGAATGATTACTACACTGTACCGTACATTACTACACTGCACCACACCAGTCACCCTATTGTTTGATCCCACTTGCTTCACACAGAAACTTTATAAATAGCCTTACGTACCCCTAGCTGACTACATAGGTGCCGTCTGCCCCTATCTCCACTAGGTGTACCCCACTACCCACTTTCGATCGGCTCCCTACTCGTAGATACCCGTGCTGTCCCCTAAAGTGGCAACCCGATACAACTTGAGAATGCACGGCTTATACCTACACGATGCAACAACGTCTTATCTACCAGCCCGGGTCCACACACGCATATGAAACCCGTTGGACTTGCGTTGCCACCGCTCCCCGTTTTGGCCTCTCACAGTCGAACCCAGCATGCGTGTCCCGTCCTCGACTTGGGTCGAGCCCACAAAGATATGTTTGGGATACAGGTCGAAATGGACCCCCACAAGCTACCCACCTAAGCTTGTCACTAGTATATCCCTCTTAACCCTCTTAGTCATGTTCATTTACATGTGTGTTTGGTTAAGTCTTACTAATCGTATTTCACATGCCACTAAGGGCACCCCCTAGATTCCTCATGCCACCCAAGGCACCTACTTAACCCCCATATCCCACCTTACATGTTTATTTGGTTAAGTATTTCTTAATTCATTCAGGCGATAACCTCATAAAGACCTCTCACATTAGACTGACATTTATGGCAGCTGGATTTGCCGGGCGGGTCCGGGCAGTCTTACACCATAAAAGAGTCTAACCTCGTGTCTTTACAACTGTTATGCTTTAGTTTAGGCCTAGGACCTCTCACATTGGGCTGACATTTGTGACCACTGGATTTGCCGGGCGGGTCCGGGCAGGTTTACGTCACAAACGAGTCCAACCTCGTGTCCTAAGCATTGATTAACACTTAAAATCTTTTACCCCAGTTTTAATAATTCCCTATTCAAATTATTAATTAAGTCAACTTTTAATAATGTCCATAATTGACTCAATTATGGCCATCCACTTATGGCATGCAAAATCATATCAATTGCACCCCAACTTTTTAATATTAAATCCTTAATATTACCTCTACCCCACGTTTATATGTTCGCTTATTCAATGCATAATATAGGCTAGACTTGTATAGTCTAACACCTAGCACAAAGATAAATTATCACAATATATAGACAATTAAAATAAATCTAATCATAATAGGGGTGAAACTTGCATAAACTACACATGTTAAGGATCAAAAGGTGTCAACTTGTTAAATGTCTCAATTTATACGATATGATCATAGCCCAAATCTATACATAAACTTGCATATGGGGTTTTTAGGCAACATAATGATGGTGTGAACTAGCATAGGATATCACATATGTCATAGCATAATTCTAGATGTCATAATAGATGTCTTGGTATATGTTCATAACTTTTCTAATCAATCTAACTTGCATATGTGACTTGTGATATAGATCAACATAACCCAAACATGATGATTTAATTAATATGAACTAACTGGCATAGATGGTAACATCATGGCCTTTTTAACATGTATGATTCATCACAACTTAGCATAGAAACTTTCAACATACATAACATCATCATAGCATGATTTACAACATATAAGATATCATCATCACATAACATTGGATTTACAATATACATGATAGCAAAAGGGGTTTACAACAACATATATGATAATTCACATCATCTACTCATAATCCATTCATAACTCAACCTAATTAAAATGATAATAATCTTGTTAAGATCATCATACTCACAATTTAGAGAAGAAAAGAGAGAGTTTTGCTTTGCTTTAGGGTTGAGAGAATTAGAATTGAATTAGCTTTTCTTCCTTCTTAGTTGGCGGCGGCTCCATTGATTTCCATGGTGACGGTAACTGTTCTATTTTAATTAGGTTTAGGGTTAGCATTAGGATGTATTTATAGGTGTAGGAAGTTATTTAGGACCATTAGATTAACCCTGAACCATGAGAACCAATCAAATGCAAAATCTGCATTTGAGCGAATCGGCCCATAGATTGACAGTCAAACACCCTGGATTAACCCCTAGTCGACCCAGCGGGGCTTGGGTCGACCTCAAAAATGGGCCGGTTCGGTTAATCCCCCTCCCAATTCGCTGTTTTGAACTTTTTCGCATATTTATTTATTTAATTTTTAATTTATATATATATCAGTATATATATATATTTCTCTGCGCAATCCATTTCACTTAATTCTTTTCTAAAAATTAAGTATACTTTAATTTGTGAATTTTAATGTTATAAAATTACGGGGTGTTACATGATCTAATACCAGCGAGTGTTCATTCCCATTTAAGTTGGTTTCAATTTTGCGAGGTGCTGGATTGGCTCGAGCAACAAGAAGAGTTTCCATCTTATCCACTAAAGTTTCATCTTTCTTATTGGAATCGGCACCAATAGCTTTAAATTTGCTGTGGGTTATTCTAGCTTCCACAGTTTCAGTGACAGTCGGGTTATTAGTTTGTGGAATAACGGAGACATTTTTTACAGCTTTACCGCATTTTTGCAAGTCAACATTTAAAGATATGAGATTCCTTTGAATGGCCAGAAGCATATCAAGCTTATACATTAAGGCTTTGTGTGAAATTGCCATTTGTTGATTCAAGTCACCCACAACCGTATCCAGTTGATCTTGAGTTACGCCAACTCCACAGCCCAAGGATTGATCAATCAGTTGAAAGATTAGCTAGTGGGTTGGTGATAGCTTCATGATCGACACTTCCTGAATATCCGGTGGACTTATTGTCGTAGTTTTTTGGTAGAGGCATAACTTTGTGCAACTCTTCGGATTTTGGTAGAAACCTTTTGAATTTGAAAGAGAGTTGGTCGATTACGTTGGATCGAGGATTTATGAAATCTACCGTAGAAGCAGGCTTAGAACTTCAGTGGAACGTCTCTTAAGATTGA
Source organism: Allium sativum (assembly GCA_030737875.1). Taxonomy (NCBI): domain Eukaryota; kingdom Viridiplantae; phylum Streptophyta; class Magnoliopsida; order Asparagales; family Amaryllidaceae; genus Allium; species Allium sativum. The sequence goes on along the minus strand of CM060912.1, from coordinate 932,224,015 downwards.
GAGAAGTGTGAATGCGGCCCCACGGTGGGTGCCAAATATTTGCTCCAAATTTGGGATCAAACACCAAAGGTGTAAAAGTTACGCTTCACCTATTCGGTAAGAATATGGAACCGCGAAATCACAAAATAAACAGATAGAAGCAAGTAAGAGCACAAAGGAATTTTTATAGTGGTTCGATTCTCTATGAATCTATGTCCACTTTCAATCCATTCTCATTATGATATTCAAGCTTACAACATATGAATTTTCCCTCATTACAATCATTCCTCTCTTTTTTCCTTCCTCATGATCTAATTTCACTTGAATTTGGTGAAGAAAATGAAGAGATCTTTTTGCTTTGTGATGAATCTTCAACCACTTTTGTGCTTTGATCCTTTTCCAAGATCTTCATAGATTTCATAGTGAATTAGCATTCAATTTAGGATTTGAAGAGGACTAGAGATCGTTTGAATGATGCTTGAGAGATTTATTATGTAGCTTGAATGAGGTTGAAGGAGTTTAGATTCAATTGTAGAAAGCTCTAATGATCATTGATTTGGATTTGATCTTCATAAAGTTAGAAAAGTGTTGTTGAATCCATGGAAGCCATTAGAGAAGTTGTAGATGAGCTTTGAGTTTGACGGAGTCTCCTTGTAGGAATGAATTTTTGGTCCCCTTCCAAATGAATTATGAAGGGTATTTATAGGTGATCTTTAGACCAGATGGCAGTTTCGTAATTATATAACAAACAACATGACTCATGTCACCACCGACATAACTCATCTCGGTAACGACATGGCTCACGTCGCATGGCGGGTTAGTTTCTCTATCCACTCATCGAAGTGGCATAGCTTCTATTGCGGCACGTCTAGCGACTTGACTCCTTATAATACCTAGCGGAATGGCGTTGTGGCGGCATGACTTTACTCTGTTGTGGTCCCTGCCGTATGAACGACATGACGCCTCGACTTAGGCACGACTTAATTCCATGCAACATGATATTATGACGCAAATTGACATAGCTTTACACAGTGAAATGCTTTTAATACCATGCCGCGGAGCGGCATGGTACATCTGTTATGAACGTGTAACGACTTGATGTTGTGCAACGACCTGACTTCAGAAGGATGGCATGTTATGTGACCCACTTCATGTCATTCACGACATGATGAATTGTGTGATGATCATTGCGGCTTTTCTTCATGTCGCAACACTGGTTTAACACCATATACGAGGCCGATATGACTTGACTCCGACTTATGTAGCTTGGAGCGACTTGGTGTGGCACAACACTGTAGTATGATCGAACTCTCTTCCTTACGACTCGGTTTTAATGACTTGGCCCCTTTTGTCTTGATATGCCTTTCAATGACTTGGCTAACTGACATGGTTTAAGGCCGACATGAATAACAGATGAGATAATAACCTACAATATAACTTGAGGTTGACCTGGTTTTTACGGATTGACATGGCGAGGTACGACTTATCTTGGTTACGGTATAACGTTAACCTCATTTAATATCATATTTCGTTCGCCACTTGCTCATCATGTCGCAGAACGTTATGGATAATAATAGCATAATGTCATGCCGCTATCTATCATGAATCCTAACCTTATTTTACGTCATTACATTAGAGCGGACTATCTGTTGAACGCCTTAGCTTTCCTTAACGCCATAAAGCAAGTACGACACAGCATGGAACAACCTAACCTTGTAGGATCACCCTGACGATCTACGACATGATTCAGAAGAGTCATGGTTGCGACATGGAGGTATATGATTTAGCTTTTATGATTTGATACGGATTGTGATGACCTGACTGATATGTCATAACTGAAGATGGCACGGTTCCTTTCTTTCCCTACGACATGGCTTCAGAACGACTTGGCATTTCACATATCGAGCCCCTACGACCTAACAAACAACGACATGACTTCGATGACACATTGAACATGTATTTTCATGGGTTAACATCGGCTACACAATGGAACTGACTGGTAGTGAATTGGAGCTCATTACAATTTATAGCAAAATAAATTATCTGTCTGAATCAAGCGACAATTATCGTTATTTAACGATGACCGTCCAATGTGAGTAAATGTCACTAACTCTACTCAGTTTATATTTTCATAACGTATTTTTAGAACTGGTAAATATTGGTTGATTGTTGTGTGTTGATTGGTTGGTTGAACTGCTAATTGATTGGTTGAAAATATCGATATAGTTATATATATATATATGTATATATCGTTAATTAAATATGGATTCTGTTGATCTGAATATTTCATGTTGAAATGAAATTTATATGAATTATACTGTGTAACATCTGTGGATGCAGAGAAACAGGTCGGAGGGATCCAACTGGACTCCTCAACATTTATTTTACTGTTTTCATATATTGTGGTATATGATGTGATATATAATCTATTGTTGATTATGTGTGTTTGGATGATATTGATCATTGTTATATGGTATGTTAAATACCATAAGAAATACTAGAATGTAAAAAAGGAATTTTCAAAGTGTATTTTGAAAATAAAATATTTATATAAAATCAATGGATTTTATATAAAAATGAAATATTTGTATAAAATAAATATAAAATAGAAAAGGAAATATTTTGGAAATAAATATAATTAGAAAAGGGATTATATATAATATAAACAGAATTATATAAAGGAAATATTTATATAAAATAAATAGAATTTTATAAATGAAATATTTATATGCAATAAAGAGAATTATATAAAGGAATTATTTGTAAAATAAATAGAATTGAAAAGGGAATATTTGTAAACATTTACAAATAGAATTGAAAAGGAAATATCTGGAATTATTTATAAATAGAATTATAAAGGGGATATTTATTCAGAAAATAAATAAGAATTAAAAAAGGGAGTATTGTATAAATTGAATAGAACTTTATAAAGGAAAATAAGTGGGAAATAAATATTAAATGGGAATCTGTTTTTAACAGATGAATGGGAAAGGTTAATCTAAAGTAGAATTAAATAGAAATCTGTTTTAACAGATAAAATTTGAGAAGAATAATTTATAAACGATGTTTATAAATTTAGAAAAATATATTTATCATTGGATAAATAAAAATAAAAGTTTGAATTTACATTGAGAAGTAGAAATGGGTTTGTAACACCAATATTTTAAATAGAATGTGTACTCGGCATTTATAAAGAGAATTATAAACGAGATCTAAGAAATAAAAGGAAATTTCGTATGAATAATTCTATAAATAGAAGTATTAATAGAATTTGGAAATGGGATATTGCTTTAAAAATACGAAATCAAACTTAGTGGATTATATATAAGAAATATTATTCACATTTGATGTGAATAATGGATTAAAATGGTTATTTTATAAATTAAAACATTATAAAGAAAAATTGGGATTTGAAAATAGAAATTCAAATGGGAATTTGAATAAGATAGGAATTAGGGTGAAGATAATACTAATTATTGGAAATAGAGTTAATCAATTAGAGTTAATCAATTAGAGTTAGTCGAATAGAGTTAATCGAATAGAGTTAATCGAATTAGAGTTAATCGAATAGAGTTAATCGAATTAGAGTTAATCAAATGTTAGTTATTGGAATAGAGTTAGTCGAATAATAGTTATTTGAAAGGAGATTATCGAATATAGTTATTCAAATGGAGATTATCGAATTTAGTAATTCGAAAGGAGAGTATCGAACATAGTTTATTCGAGAGAGAGTTATCAAATATAGTTTATTCGAAGAGGCATTATCGAATGTAGTTTATTAGAAAGGGAGTTATCGAATAGAGATTATTCGAGAGAGGATTATACATTGGGATTCGAATATATCGAAGGTTGGAAAGTATTATTTACTTTCTGGTTTTTAAATCAAGAATTATTTATTTAATAAATCATTTATTTATTTATTCAGATTAAGAAATAAAAGTTATATTTAAGTGTTATATTTTGGAAGCCTGGGAATATAAAAATATTGTTATAATCAAATGGTTTCTGTAAAAGAAGTGGATCCGTAAATGAATCCGAGAGTTATGTAAGGAAGTTTGTAGAAGATTTAAAAGGTGAACTTTGTCTATTTCGAGGTTAGAAATGTTGTTCGGTTAAGGTCTGAGAGGTAGATATACCCCAACTTGATTGACTTCATTGTTAACTTAGGAATAGTTTAATTTCGATAGCGAAGGTTAGTGAAGTGAATTTAGTTAATGAGTGTAATGGTTTGAGTTGGCGTCGCGATGTTTTATTTAATCATCTGTTTAAATCCAATGAAGGAGTTTTGGAAATGTTTTCCAAATAAGAACCAGAAATGTTTTCTAATATAGAAAATAAGAAATGAGAGTAAATACGGAAATGTTTTCCAATGATTAATAACGTACATTTTCTAAATTTAGAAAATAAGAATTTACGAATATATGTAAACGGGAATATGGAAATGAAATAAATTAATGATAAATTAATTTAGAGGGATAAATGTTGATTGGTGATTGATCGATAAGATTTCCATTTGAATATACGACCGTTGTTTGCACACAAGTTTTCTTTTGATAGTTAAATCATCGACTATCAATTTTTTTGACCATTTCCACTATCAATACGGAGAGACTGGGATCAGATTTATTATTTGAAAACCACTCCGTATGGGTATTAGCGTTATGAATCAAATATAATGAAGATAATTGAAGACGGAGTCATTCAAGGGCTGTCCTGTTTACAGAATAGTGCCTTCAGTTTGTCCAGTCCCAAGACAACGTGTATGGACGAATGTCTGACAAAGTATATCTAATGGATCACGTAAGTTGATCGCTTCAAACATATCCATGTTTGGTGGCGGAGGAATTTGTTTCTCTTAGCTTTACACTCATGGTATTTTTGTGGAAATCAATATGTGATTTGGTGGGTATGATGATGTGGCATTCAAAGTAAATGGAGGTGTGATCTGTCAACAGATACGTTATGACCTCAAGCCTCATCAACTGAGAAATGACAAAAATCGGGCAGGCAGCATGGTAAGTGGGTCGCCCCCATTAGCGTATATTATCACCATCTAGAGAATATTCATATTTGTTACTTCTTTTCGCTTCTGTATCTCCCGGGAACGGTTATGTTGCTAGCAATCGTAGGTGACAATATATTCGACACACTCAAGAGAAATGAGCGGTCAATCATGTGTGGGCAGGGTTGCAAGATGTTCTTGTTGAACCCAGTGTATTCCTCTCTAGAGATACACTATCGGCAGGTGGTTCCATACCTTGTCATAGTCAGAATCCAATCTCTAATAAGCGCCTACGATTTTTGATTATATACTATATATATGTGTAGCGTGAGATGCAAGCGTTCCTCTCTATATATATTTGTGATTAGACATTATTATAATATCATAAAAATATTGATTTTGAAAAATATTTTGGGTTATCGTAAGGTAAAAACCATCCGTGTTTATGTATGGATCGGTCTTACGATTATCATTTCTTTTGAAAAAGAATTTTAAAAAGTTAAACCAAGTGGTTGGAATTTACTCACACCAGTCCCATGACTGACCCAGAGATTATTTTGTTTTGTTTTCCCCAAAACTCTTGGGTGCCCAAAATTTGTACAGGCAGTCAAGTAGTCAGGATTTACAGATACACTAGATGGAACTTGGAGCAGGAGGCTTCGGCAACATTTTATAGCTATTGTTTATTTCAGCTGTGATGTAAGTGTTGTAATCTAATATACAAATATAGATTTGTGTTTCAAAGTTATTTGGATATTATATTTTTTTCGTTCCACTGTGAGATTCATGTTACTCTGATATTGTGATGTTCTTCTTCTTCTTCTATTCTAATTTTCTTTCTTATCTAGTCTCACCCTCTATTTTCTTTCATTAACTATCCGGTATTTCCGATGTCTGAATAGTCGACATTGGTATTTGTGTCGATGTTCGAAGTCGTAAACCCCCGGGTCGTTACACTTTATCAAATTCTACCGAAGGATTGGCCTTAACTCGGTTCTTCGTTGTAATGAGTTCCTTCTTATGTTGAAAAAGCTTCCCCTTCAGATGCCTCCTCTGCTCTCGGTGACTTTGCGCGATAACCCTTTGCTCCTGGAACTTTTTAAAACCATTCTAAAGCAATAGGGTTATTCATGAATTTTAGGGGAACGGAGTTTTCAGAAGGCTTTTTCTCTTCAGTGCTTGTTATGATTTGAGTAGAAGGAATTTTTAGAGGATTGGATGGGATTATGTGAATCTTGATCAAAGCAAAATTATACAATTGTGTTTACGAATAGGATTCGTAATACATAGTTCATTGACAATAAGACAACACTAAAAGCTTAAGCATATCAAAAAAGAAATCTTTTCATATGAACTATGTTTAGATATTTACATAATCTTAGGGAGATTTATACAAAATTGAATTCTTCAACACTTTTGGAATCAGTTTGTCTAAGTAATATGAGATTTTTTCAAGTGAAAGGTCAATGAGTAGCGAGAAAACTATAGGAAGGTTCCATGTTCTCCTTAGATGTGGGTCACGTCCAAACTCCCTTTCGTACCTCCGGGGGAAGCGTCTAAGCATGCCTCCGCTAAGATCCCTGGAGAACGAAAATTCGACCTTTGTGTAATGACATTTAAATTCCTAGAAAACCAACCAAGAAGTCTCTTTCTTCAACTAGCACCCAGAAGAGTGCCATTAACTCTATGTTTTGACTCTCATTTTGAAGGCAAGCCTTCTTTTAGCAAGGGCCCGCTTCATCACTTTTGACGGGTATCAAAGAAAAGGTGTAACACCCCTAAGTCCCACATCGTGGAAGCCTGTGTGAAGTGCGTACTTATATAGTAGAGCCCATCTCTTACTAACGCCGAGGCCTTTTGAGGAACAAAACCCCATGCCTATACGATGGCTAAGTTGGGGACAATATCTTGCGTGAACGGAGGTGCGGGTTGTTACAGTGGTATTAGAGCCAATACCCAGCCGGAATCGTGGCTCCTATGTGGACCACAGCGCCTGGGTGAGGTGTTTGTGAGCCAGCAGGGACGTTGGGCTCTGTAGGAGGGGAGAATGTAATACCCCTAAGTCCTACGGCGTGGAAGCCAGTGTGAAGTGGGTACTTATATAGTAGAGCCCATCTCTTACTAATGTTGAGGCCTTTTGAGGAACAAAACCCTACACCTATACGGTGGCTAAGTTGGGGACAATACGAAAGGTACCTTTATCATGCTCAAATATCTATTAGACAATTCATTATAGTCCCTTACCAGCTTATCTAACTCCTTCCATAAGGAATTTATTTTTTCTTGCATTTTACTAACTTTGTCCTTAAATGATGATGAATGCTTTCGATGAATCTAAAATTATAAAATATTATGTGACTTAATTGCAAACAAATAAATAAAACATTAGGAAAGGTAATATCATGCCTGAACAATATGTGTCGAAGAGGGTGCCACTAAGCACGCTTCAACGATATTCTCAGACTCTAGAATCAGAGGAAGCTCCATTTGGTCAATAAGCCTCTTGAAATTAAAGGCTTCAGCTTTAGAAGTGCCTTTCCTGCGTTAGAAGTATCATCTTTCCCAGGGGATTGGCAATTTTTTTCACGACCATTATCTGGAGATGCTCCAAAACCCTCGGCGCCAGTTGTAGCATAGAAATAGCTGTGGTTTCCTTTTGGCATTCTGTCATTATCATCAGCACCGCTATCGGAGGAGTTCTCTATATCATCACCCAAAGGCTCATCTTCTTCTTCATCATCATCTTCATCAGAAGCATCCTCGTCGGTAATTAGTATTTCAAAAAGAATGAGCATCTTAGCATCTACAATCTCTTTATAAGAAATTCAAATCCCTTCTCAAGAGTTTTAACTTTTCTTTGGAACTCTTTTTCTATATACGAAGGCAGGGTGCAGATGCTCAAACGTGGACATTATCTTTATTCCTAGAATAGGCAGTTACAAGGGCATCCATAAAGGAGTTTGTCAGCATTTCACCAAATGAATGAGCCAAGAAGTTGTCAACCTTCCTCTTGGAATCCGTGAAAACAACAAAGAACTTTAGAAAGATACCCCTTTCTCTTTTGGGACACCCTCCTTGAGACCATAAGAAAGAGACACATATTTCGTAGCTAGATCTTCCATCTCCTTTTTGGATCTATCAAATGCAATACTTAGATCCAGATTTTGACACAAAAAAGATTGCACTGAGTTCTCCCTCTCTAAAGGGAAGCCTTCGTAACATCTAGTTCCTTCTGGGTTTTGTCCTTTATAGAAGACTATTCAGAATTTTGAGATTTCAAAGCTCGATTTTATTCTTTAAAAGCAAGAAGATTAGTAATGCCTATTTGAGAAGAAAACCATTGTCTAACAAGTTGTAGAAGTATTTGGAAATGTAAGAAAGAAAACATAAAATAACTAAAATAATTCCAAAGTTAAGATATTACCAAAAGATGGTGAGGGATAATAATTTTCTATTCTCAAGAAGAACTAAAGGGAATATAAGGGTAAGCAAATGAAGGTGAGTCGACTATCGCATTTACCAGGTTGGGAAAATAAATTTACTGAAGAGGACTTTACGAGGAGTCATTGACATTGGTAATGGTAAAGGAAAGGAGAGGGCCCCATTGTAGTGTATGTACCTCCAAGAGAAAAGGAGAAGTAAAAGGTCGAAAAGGCGATAAAGGGGCTGCCCCAGTAGAGGAGCCCTCCACCGAAACTTCAGTATCAGAAGTCTATTAGGAAACATAAGGAGGAGGTAAAGAAACCAATGCGTAAACTATTGATATCTTTCCTTCGTCCCATGTAGTAGCAACCGAAGTTGAATCAGTGACTTTAGACTTTTTGTTGGACTGGCCTTCTGTCATGGAATCAGAGAATTTGTTCCATGCCACCGCTTTAATAATATAAATTTCTTTTTAAATTCCACGCTTCTGAGAAGGAGTGGGGACAAACTAAAAAGAGCAGTGACACCCACGATATCGGAGGCAATTACCACGAAAGGAAAAATTGATTGAGGAATAAAACAATAAAGCTTCCTTATTTTTGAAAGAAAGCTTGAGGCTTACCGGAGGTATCAAGACGAATATGTGACATGGAAGAAAATCTATGTGGATCAGCTCTCACATAATAATAAGTAGCAGATGGCCAACAATACATTACTAGTGGACGCCTTAAATTCTTTTGATCAGCCGGAAGAAGGGAAGTTTCCGCAAGGAGGCCGAACATCGAAAGAGAAGACCTCTTCCTTAATGACAAAGAAGACTTCACCATCTGGTTCATAATTGACTTGGTTTTGATGCATGGGATCTTCGACACTGCACCTAGCGTTAAAATCATAATATTATTAAATAAAAGGAGACAACAAACAATATAGTAATAGACTTCAAAATAATTACAAAGTTTGGAGAAAATTTCATAAATGCTTGGAGGACGTGTAACAAAAAAGAGTTAATGTTCCCATTCCTTAAATTTGTTGATACTTCCTTCAACAAAATTCAGCGAAGATTTAGCCTTATAGTTTTGAGAATTCACCTGGATTATCTTCGCCAAGTGGACCAACTATTGGAGAGCAGTGACATTAAGAGAGGAACCCTGGACTCCCAGGATAGAACCTCCAATCCAAGCATATACCTATAAGCATTGGGGGAAAGATGAATTGTAGCAATCTTAAGATGATGTAGGAAGTCGTAAATGAAACAAGGATAGAGGATAAAATCGCCGTGCCAAATGTGAATTGCAGCGCATGCGAAGGACACTTCCTGGGTTTATCAATGGTATCCACATCTTTTGAAGGAATTACAACGAATAGACAACAAACTCTTCTGATACGGAGGTGACTTCGTCTTGAGAGGAAATGAATGAACGTTTCATAACTGTAGCGAACTACGGAGGTGCCTCCTCTAAAACTTGTTGGGAAGACTCGCTTCCGCTAGTACAAGGAGCTTTAGAGCTAGTCTTTTTAACTGATTTCTTTTTATTAGACATTGCGCTGGTAGGTGGTATTGTTTCAATTATAATAACAAGGTATGATAAAAGAATGCAATTACATTAAATATGAAAAGAGTGCCTTTTGTCCTTATTGAAATCCTTCCAACATCACTACAAAAAATATATGTAAAAAGGGGCTTACAGTAAGGGGTAAAATTGTCTGATCACTAATTTGGTTAGACAATTTTCGATTATTATAATCTATTCTCCTACATCAGATGTTTGGGGTCCAAACCCGAATCCAAGAAACACAATTTATAAAAAATAACTTCTGATTTGAATCGAAGAAATCTGAACTTCCTTTCTAGAGCTTTATGAAGAAAATATCTCAAATTATCGAGGAATAACTAGATTGCAGTTTGGGATTAAATACGATTCCAACATGAAACACTTGTGGTATTCGTAGTTAAATTTCAAAGACAATCGATTTGAGTCTAAAAATCAAAGGCTCAAAGTTTTGAGGAAAATATCGGATTTTTAATCGATTTTAATACTCAAATCCTGAAATCCAAACGAGGATATTAACTTAATCTTTGATCTTAATGAGTTTTAAAAGGATTTGAAACATTTTGAGAAACTTTGGTAATCGTAAATAAGTTCTTCGAATGCAGGAAAGTAAATATAAAGAAGGAGCTTCGGCTATTTATAAAGAAATATCATCAGTGTACATCCATTAGAGTCAGATTTGGATCGATGGATTGGAGTTTCAAAAGGCAGGAAAGTTGAATCGTCACTTAAAAGGTGCTACCTGGACTTGTTTTGAAAAGTCAAGAGCACCCCTTTACTTTTGAGGAAGAGGAGGGGGGAGGCAATTGTTAGCACCAAAAAAAACCAAGGAGAAAGCATGTGTCGAAACTAAGGTAAAAGGGTTTTATAGCCACCAGGCCTTCAGTGCAGATTCGCGTTTTCTTTTGGATCAAGAAAAGAAGAAGTAAGGGATTCCTTTTCCTGAAAAATGTCCCTGTTGATTCCATAGATAAGCCTATAAGACAAAGGGAGGACCACTCCGCACCTATAAATACGATCTTAGGGATCCAGAACTGGATCCAATTTTATCATTCTCAGTCTTATATCTATATGTTTGAGTTGTAAACCCAAATTTATCAATAAATTTGGGGTGAAGTATGTAATTACTGAGGTTATTCGTAAATAGTTTTTGCCAACTATTTGAGGTACTGGAATCATATTTTCCTAATTACCACTTTGTTATTATGTCATAACCTTGCAGGTTTCACATCCAATACATCCAAAAGAAAATAGTTTCACTAAAACACGTTAGTGAAGTCTACAGATGGTCTTAATTATCAGAGTAAGCTAACTGTATCTACTTTGAGATTGGAACTCCCAAAACACCACAGTATATGGTTCCTTAAGATAACTTAGTCTAGGCATACGATTGTTTCCCAAGATAATCCAAGTTAGTAAGAATACATAATCCCCTTTCATAAAGTTAGAAGACCCTTCTTCCTATCTCATCAAAAGAGTATCTAAGAGACCTACATGGTTACCTATCATATGAATGTTAATAATTGCAAGTCACCCCCACTGAAGGCTAATGAAACGACCTAAACTCGCCCTTTTGGGAAAACTTGGATTGAGTTGAGAACACGACAATCAGAGCACAAACAGAAGAACATTTCATTGCAATTACAACAATTTACATCAGAGTACAAGAATATACAGAGTATGAACAAATAATATACATTTGATAAATATCAGAAATTTAGAAATTACAATGCAGCGGAAAATCATACAAAATACAACTGAAAGAAATACACGAATACAGAGCGTTTTGAATATAACTCCAGCTGTAAACCAGGATCCTGTGAATATAATATCTGCAAAACCAAAACTACTAGCTGCCCATGTGGAAAATAGGGGCAACCAGAGTTTAGGTTAAAACAATAAACTCCAGGTCAGTCATGTGACTGGTGTGAGAACTAAAACAGTTTTTAAAACTTTACTTTAAAATGGAGTAAATCAAGGGACCATGTCATATAACATGGAACGAGTTTCCTCCCAAGAATACCAGTGCATAAAACAAATAGCGCAATGCTTTTTGGAAAAATGAAGCTATTGTAAGACTTAGGTCCCATCACATAATGCAATGCAAGTCGGAGGATAGCGCTTTGCCTTATAATAGCCAAACAGCTTGGTACATTTAAAACAAATCATTTGATACTATTATAAGTGCATAGTGTATAAAACAACTTCAAATGTAAATGTATCAATCAGAGACGACATAGTATCCCATGCTACTATGTCGCCATACTAGGCTCTACAATCAAAACTGAAAAGTCACGTATTGGAAATTGGATTACATCTATGAGTCGAGGTCGGGGATGGCTCCTCACCGCTTCGAGACACTCTAGCAAATGTCTCAAGACTACACACTCTGGGCAACCCTTGGATCCGTTGGGCCGGTCCTTCCTTACGTTTAAGGGTTAGTTATTCCTGAACACATGTTTCCTAGTCCTATCGGACCTATCCATCGGCTCTGTAGTAATTGATATATCCGAGGCGCCTCGCTATCCATCATCCACGTAAGTAAAAAATATAAATGTCTGGGTTCCATACCATGACACCACCCATAATTAGAAAGAAACGTCATGTTCTCCCAATGGTCCGATTCTGTTTTTGACTCATATCGAGGTGTGAGGCTCGCGAATTAACAGTACACACAAAGCTATGCTATATTAAAGCCATGCTTTGATCATCAACCACAAGACACTGCTTTTCAAAAGAGGCCTTGATCCTTTGCATCTCAGCATGCCACACAGGCAATTTACGCCATGCAACTGATGTCTATTGATATATAATCTCTGAGCTCGTACGTCACAGAGAAGAGCGTTAAGCAAGTGAATAAATTCTCCACCGCCAAACAGATATATATATATATATATTTAATAGAGATCAATCAACATAGAATAAAATCCAATGTCAAACACACATCTATTTACAAGTTCTTTCTGGGTCTGAAAGAAACCGGAGGAACCTTATTCCTCATCCCATATGTCCAATACAAGAAAGAGGTCCTCGCATATCTAGTCGATCTCCAAGTACGTTTGGACGATCACCACTTATTACCTCATCTTAGGTGTATAGCCCAATCAAGACATCGGTAATAATCCAAACGATGTGAAGACCACCTGTCTTCAACCACCGTCTTCATCGTCGACTTATTGTCGAATCAGTTATTCAAAATGGGTATTAACCCGTCCTTTCCGAATAACTCGCGTGTATTATAAACAAGTGCTATAAAACACAACATATGCCTCATTCCAATTCTAAATTTTCTTTTATTTAAATATTCATATCCTTTGGGAATGGTTCCCATTAATTTTATCAAAGATAAATTCTTTAAATATATTCTTTAATCTTCCTTTGGATATTAATTCAAACCAAATTAAGGTTTATCCAAACTAGTCGGGATTAGCGATCCTTACCAAAGTAATCATTTATTTTATTTCCCAATCCCAACCTATTCATCCCATGAAGAAAAACTGGTAATACTTTATATCAAACACCACGGTGTTATCGGTAAAATTAATTTCCATTTCCCGTTCAAATCTATTTAAAGATTTAACTATCGCTTGGAGCAAAACTGGTGATACTCTACTCTTGATCATTTCCCAAATTGATAACTTAAATTATCACATTCGCATTTCAATCTAATTAAAAATTCATTAAAACTCCAATCTTCCCAAAAATCAATATTAATGATTATTTAACTTTGGAAGCACGAACATGCCACATTGACAATCTACACCATACTATTGATTTCTGCCGATATATAACCTCTAAGCTCATACATCTTTGAGAAAGGTGTTAAGCAAGAGAATAAATTATCCACCACCAAACAGATATATATTTAGCAGAGATCAACCATACAGTTTGAAATATAATGTTAGACACGTAATCCTGTCTTTAACACGGTTAAAGAACTAATGTCATTTAAAACACAGTCCACGATAAACCCAAATCACATTCCATTAATTATGGAATCTTCACGAAAAATATAACAATATATAATCGATATCAATTTCCGTATCTGATTAATAATATAAATGGAATAACGATAAAGCCTTTTAAATTCCATATATATTAACAATCTTCCTCCACAGAAGCTCACTTCGATTATTACCAAATCGAATTCCAATCAATTCCAATTTAATACATTAAATTGAAAAGCTTTACTTTGGAAAATTTCCATTAAATCATAACAAAAAGATTTATAAATTCCAAATCACATTCCACTGCAAATCGGGTTCAAGAACGAATATCGTTAGAATATAGTTCACAATAAACCCAATTCACATTCCATTTTATTCCGATTAAATGTTAATTAACTGGAACCACCAATAATCAAAGATTTATTTTTTTCACACGGGGTTTAAGAACAGTGTTATTTAAGACACCATTCATGACAAACCCTAAATCCAATTCTTTTATTCAGTTCCAATTAAATCTTAATTAATTGGAAAAAATTCACTAAATCTTAATTAAAGATTTATTCTTTTCTCCACTGGGTTTAAGAACAGTGTTATTTAAGACACTGTTCACAACAAACCCAAAATCCAATTTGATATCAAATGCAAGGCTCTGAATAGAAATTATATCGGCTTATATTCAATATCAAATTCTGAAACCAACGAATATCATTTTGGGAATAACGATATATATATATATATATCTTCCAAATTCCCATAACAATATCCGTATAATCACGGAATCCAATATCGAAATGTTTCGAAGATTATTTCCATTCAATTCTTATATTGGAAATTCTGGTTATTTCAAAACCATTCATAAATCCAATTTATTTTAGTTAAATATTAATGGATTTAAAATCTGGTTAATAACTAGTTCATTTTGATAAAAATATATTTTTACCTTTACAAACGTGGAATTTTTCATCCAAATTCTTTCCAAATCATTTATTATGATTTTACACAAATTATCAATATTTTTAATAATTTTATTAAGGCCCTTTTAGTCGATTTCCATAAACGGTCATCGAATTGCACTTACAACGACCTTTTCCAAATTTGATTTGGACATAATTCCAAGTCCAACCACTAGATTTAAAATCTCTTATATTCGTTGGAAAGATATTTTTGATACGAACCCAACGGGTTCCAATTTTAGGAGAATCTGACGGTCGGATCTCCCGTAATATCAATTTGAAGTCAATGGTCGAAATTCGCGAACGGTCGCGGCAAGGCGCATTCTATTCAGGCCATTATATATATAATATATGTATAATATATATATTTCGTCGATTTCCATTTAAAACGTATTTTATAAACCATTTATAAATTCGTTTTAAAACGATTCTAACTTCATTTTCAATTTTAAATCAAAATTGAATTTTCCTTATCATTATAATACATAAAAGATAATATTTTCAAAATATCAGATTTTGAAATAATTCCCTTTTCGATATTCATTATAAAAATGAATAAAATCGATACAGATATCATTCACGTCCAAATTGGCGCATTTCTAATCAACATGGCTTCATATATTTCAATATTTTCGTGTCCATTCCAAATCGGACATCCAAATCATATTTTGATCCATTACCGAATATTATTTTAAAATATTAGTTTTTTTAAAATATTCATTATTCATCAATTTAAAATATTCGTTTTTTCTGAATTGGAATCAGACACAGTCAATTACCATATAATTTTATTTTTATGGATTTCATACACACATGTACACAATAATTATCAAACATAGTCGGCCATCATCCAGAGTGCATTACACAACTGCATAAGCATTAAATATAAATAATTAATGCTTACAACAACCTGTCAACCAATTGATTGAAATACAACTAAACAATTGGGATTAGTGTATGTCAAATATCATCCCAATACCCGTGTAGGGTTTTAATCAACACACACCGATTTTATTTGTGCAGTTGGGCAATGTGTAAAATTTACCATCCTAACCCATATCAGTTAAATGGGTGTACATAGACAAATCATCCGATTTGTAACTGAATATTTATTCATATACATGTTAAAAATTTATATTTTTAACTATAAAATATTTATTTCAGCACATGAATATTTTATACAATCCATTTATACAATAAAAATGACATTTTTATTGTTCTAACATTTTTAGAAAATTTTGGCAGTATAATGGCGCGATACTAGAACCGGAATAAGGTCTAGCCTTATCCCTCGCTAATACTAGCTCACGCCATACACATACCAATTCTAATCAATTCAATTTACACCCCAAATTAAATTCAACCAATTTATCAATCAAAACAAACAGTCAAACATCCATGGTTTCAAACAAAGGTGTCGGGTGCTACTAAGCACCGTCTGCATCCTAGTATATATATATATATATATTTAATTAGAAAATAAAATTAGAGTGAGAAGTTCTCACCTTTGGTTTCCACTCCTCCATCCTTTAATTTTGAACGGTTTTGGATTTGGATTTGATTCCCGTCGGTTCCATCGCAATCTGTTTCACGCGGTTTTATATTAAAAGTCATATTTTTAATAGCGCTATATTATATAAAAATCACATCTTCACAATGCCATGTATACATTAAAAATCGTATCTTTACAATGCTATTATATATATAAAAATCATATTTTCATATTGTTATTCTTGTAATAAAAATCATATTTTTAAACTGCTATTATATTATAAAAATCATATCTTTATAATGCTACTTCATATATAAAAATTATATTCTTATATCGCTACTCCTATAATAAAAATCATATTTTTATATGCTGTTCCTATTATAAAAACCATATTTTTATAAAGCTAAAAATCATATGTTTATAATGATATTATATAATAAAAATCAAATTTTTGTATTGCCATTCATATAATAAAAATCACATTTTTATTCACTATATTGTGACGACCCCATTTCCCGTACAGACGGAGACAAGGGTAATCTTTGGAATATAACACAAAAACAGATAATAGCAGAACAAAATTAAATAAATACACCAGAATGAACAATAGAATATGCTGGATAAACATAATCATCAGAGTTACACAGTATACAGGATCATACTTAGTACAAATACAGTTCAGCTATACATAAATGTCTACAACGGAAACAAACAAAATATGCACAATAGGAGCTGAACAACATAAAAAGAGATAAATAATAGAATCCATCTTCAGCTCCAGCTATCCAGAAAGAACCAGCTAAACCTGAATACAAGGCTGCCCGTGTAGAAAAAAGGGCACCCGAGTTTGAAAGTGAAACAAACTACGAGTCAGTCATGGGACTGGTATGAGAAATCTACTCAACACATTTCAAATATGGCTAATCACAGGACCACGCCACTTTCGTGGAATGGGTTTACTCCATTGTATTGCCAGTGCTTTAAAAACAAATCTTTCTTTTTAACATCGCAATGCTTTTTTATAAAAATGAAGCCATTATAAGACTCAGTTCCCATCACATAATGAACGCAAACCGAAGGATAGAGTTTTACCTTATAATGGCCAAAATATGCTTGATACGAATAAAACAAAAGCACTTGATAGTACTACTAGTGTTTATATGTTTCAAAAACAATTTCGAATCATAACTATCAATCATAGACGGCATGAGCGTCCCATGCCACTATGTCGCCAAATATATATATATACAATCGAAACCGCACGATGTCGTATATGGAAATTGGATTTCCGTCATGAACCAAGGCAAAAGATAGTCCTTACCGAATTCGAGACAATCTAGCCAACCATGTCTAAGGAACAGCCGCAACTGCCCCCTGGATCGTCAGGGCCGGTCCACCGATGTGGATTATTATGCCTGAACAATACGTCTCCCCGCCCTATGTGGCGCAAATGAGCCAACGAATGACTCCATCGGACCCGGATCGTCCGATCTAACCGAGGCGCCTCGCAACAACAACAACCACACAAGTGAAAAGTATATAAATGTCAGGGCTGGTAGGTCACTGACACCACCCTAGCTAGAAAGAAACGCATGCCCTCCCTGAGGTCCTTCTCCCGTTTTTGGTTCATACCGGGGTGTGAGGCTCGCGAGTTCATGTCATACACAAAGCTACGCCACACAGGCTGTGCTTTGATCATCACCACAAGACTTTGCTTTTCAACAGAAGCCCTGATCATTTGCCACTTAGGCATGCCACATTGGCAATTCATGCCATGCGACTGATATCCACCGATATACAACCTCTGAGCTCGTGTGTCTCAGAGAAGGGTGTTAAGCAAAAGAATAAATTATCCACCGCCAAATAGATGTATATTTAACAGAGATCAATCAACACAGAATAAAATCCAATGTCAGACACACAGTCCATTTACAAGTCCGTTCTGGGTCTGAACGAAACCGAAGGCACTATATACCTCGCAAACCCATCGATCACCACGTACGTCTGGACGATCACCACTCATTATCCATATTTCGGGATGCCTCCCAATCAGGACCTCGGTTACCATCCAAACGAGGTGAAGATCTCCGGTTTTCGACCACCGTCTTCATCTTCGACTTTCAATCGTCGGTCAATTGTGTAAAATGAGAATTAACTCGGCCCTTTCAAATAATTCACGGATATTTAGAATTTCAAATCAATTTATTTCAATGGTTAAATCATTCGACAACACCAATTTTGTTCTTTAATGTAATTTTCACACCAAACACATTCAACCATCAAATACCACATAAATCGAGCAAATTCAGTTTATTTCTATTCCATATCGTTTATGATATTTAATAACGAGTTATCGCTGTTTTTATTTATTTTAAAATAGCCAATTTATTCAATACGACGCTTCGGGCCATAACGCAGCCGTGGCGCTGTTTTTCTTCAGATTTGATTTACACACATCTGGAAATCTAACCATTGGATCTTCACAAAATTTACATCATTAGAAAGATCTTTCCAAACGAATCCAACGGTTCCAGTTTCGGGAAAATCCGATGGCATTCAACAATTTACATCATTGAAATCACGGTTTCAAAACACGAACTGCACGGCCACGTTTCGTTTTAATTTTATTTATATTTATATATTTATATAAATATAGTTCATTCAACAATTTCAATATCGTTTTCACTTCAAATATTTCACTAACGCCTTTAAATTTTGGAAAATTTCGCCATAACCTCCTTTGTATGGGAGGGGCTGGGAAAATTCCCAAATAGGCACATGGGCATCTCATGTCAAAAAGAAAAAGAAAAAGCCAAGCGGCTAGCCAACAGGCTCATAAAATCACCACCCAAACAAAACAGTAAATGTGTACCTATTTGTTGGGCACAAAATTTTATTCCTCTTCTCTAGCCCCTTTGCTATAACCTGTTCAATAAATATGCACGTACATATATACAATTTTTTTTTCACTTATCATTTTCCATTCAACTTCATATTTACTTTGGTTTAAAAACACCATTCATTCTAATGTTGCATGCATAGGCTAAAATCATATCATTAGCTAATTAATGTATATTTCAACTCATGCATATTTTATTTGAACAAGTGGCTATTTTTAACACTTCACATTTCAAAGATGATAATTTTGGCGAACTAAAACACATTTCAACACATGACTATTTTCTTTAGTTCCTATGCACGTTGAAAATAATATTTCTTCACAAATATTTATTTCAACGTCCGCATATCTTTAGCGTATCACATAGATGATAAAAATGATATTTTTATCATTTAAAATATTTATTCGACAAATAAATGTTTTCAACACTTCATAGTTTCAATAAAAATGTAATTTTTATTGTTCGATCTTTTTATTCAACACATGAACTTTTCCACTACACACACTTCTCAACACATGAGCATTTCCGCACATGGATATTTTATTTATGTTGTTCATATAAGAAAGATAGAATTTTTTGTTGTTGAAACTATTTATATATAAGGCGAATATTTTACATACTTCATATAGATTATAAAAATGTGATTTTTATTGTTTAGACACTTCATTCGTTCAGAAATGAATTTAATTTTCACACATCACTTTTTAACACATGAACATTTCCACATACGGTTATAGTTTCAACATATGACTTTAATTTCAACGCATGAAAATAATTTCAACATATGAAAATTATTCTAACACATAAAGATTATTCAAAATTTCGGCAGCATAACGGCAGGGTAGTTAAAACCGGCACCGTCCCTAGTACGGCTCCTCGCTCTACCTTAAAACCTCGCGGTTTTTGACAATGGGGATTCATGCATCTAATTCGCACGCAGGTGGCATGTTTTATTTTTATTTCCACAAATATTTCCAATTCATTTCAATCACCAATGGGTATTTTTTTTTCAACCACAACCAATCAATATCAACCACAAACAATTCCAATCAACCATTCGCTATCAATCAATTTTCACACCAATCACAACCAATAAATATCGTCCATGGTTTGTGGACGAGGGGCGTATATATATATATATATATATTTATATATAGCGATTCACTTCTATTTCAACACATATATAAATTTTACAACGCATATATAACTTATACATCGAACGTACAACTTATACAACGCTTATACATGAGGTGTACAATGCTTATATAACTCATATATCGACTATATAATTTATACATCGTCATTTTCCATATCGTTTATAAATTAGAAATCTCACTTTGGGTTCCACTCCACCAAAAATAGCAGAAGGCTCAGAAAAATAAGCGGTCTCTTCTAGAATGTAGAAGACGTCCACACGAGTCCATTGTCTCTTGTTTCACTGAATTTTGATAACACAGCAAAAAGATATGATTTTTACAAGTTTGCAACGGTTTTAAACTGTTAAAAACAGATTTAAAATATACACAGTCGATTACCTCTCTGGATCTTCAAAACTAGGTCAGCAATTTTCTGCAAATCCGTGAAACGAGATGGCGATCGGGTGGCACCACCTGGAAGGGCTTGGAACGACGCTCCTGCGCCACCCCTTGATGGCGAACTCGCACGCGAATCGAGGGGGAAATCGGGGCTTGAACGACGGAACTTCAGGAGGGCGATTCTCGAGGGATACGAAACCAGAAGGGGGGAGACTGGTGTGGATTTGAAGAGTAGGCTGGGATCTTCAAAAAGTTTAACTGGGGCTTTCGACAATGGTGCGTGGATCGGAAGATAATCGGAGGGGAAGAATAGAAGCGCCTCCGCCGTATATCGCAGTATAGCAGGAGAGAGAAAGAGTTGTGGACCAATGAGAATATTTTATTTATTTTTATATTTCTAAATTTTGAAAATATCCTCTTTCACTCACGAACCCCAATCCAAACCCAACGACTGTCATCCCTAGCGTTTTACCCCCATTCCGAACACAATGGGATATGTTTTGTAGGCCCATTCGACTGTTTCAGTCAGTTTTCCTTCAAATTAAAATATAGAATATTCAATATTTGATTTGAACGTACATTACAATTTGCCAGGGCCATAAACTGATTCGAAAAATTCCAGAAAAATAAATCTAGCTATGTTTTGACGATACGGTCCCAACAAAACTAGTTTCGTCGAATTCTGAGACCGTTTTTAAAAAGGCCCATTTCTGGTCGATCCAATTTAACTGTAATTGACCAAAACACGTTTTCCTTCGCCACGCTCACATACTAGCTTCAAAAATTATGAAATTTGAAACTTAGCAATAACTTCACATCCCGGATCCAACAAAAGTGGTTTCGTTGAAATCTGAGGTCGTATGCAAAATGGCCAATTTCACGGGCTATATAATTTCCACATCGACCTTTCTGAAAATTCATTTGGCCATAACTTTTGCTTTCCGCTATGAAAATTCGATTTTTCAGATTTGTTACAAAGGTATTCACTAACAGATTTAAATATTTTTGGTTTCACTAAAATCCGTTTTGTTTTGCACCCGGTACAGCCCGACCAAGTTTGAATTCAATTTTTGAAACTGCAGTGCCATTTCAGGCCTTGTTTATAGTTAGAATTAATTATATTCATTTTCAATTGTCGATTCAAACTCAGTTTTCATCGCTATTATTTAAAATAATTATTTAAAATAATTATTTAAAATATTTAAAATCCATTATTTTAGCCAATTTAAAAATTTTAAATTGGTTCAGATTTTCTGGGTCGTTACAATCTCCTCCACTTAAAACTTTTCGTCCCCGAAAAGGAACAAAGTCGAAAGTGGTTTGATTAATCAACTCTATGTTCGATCTGGCTTCCATTCTCCAACTTTTCAGTTTCCGAGAATTTTCAAATTCTTCAAAAATTTGGCTAACACCCGGAATTTTCGAAAAATTTCGCCATAATTCTATCATTGATTAAATTAACTATTGTTTCAATAATTCAATTAATCAAATCTACAGTTACCTAACACAACCAACCATCAATTTTTTTTTTTCAAAATCATACAAATTAATTCCTATTCTCCTTTAAAGTCATTCAGACTATAGAGTTAAAAGTGCACATCCATGGAAAGAAAATAACAATAGAATAGAGCACTAATTGGTAATGCAAAGTATGGTAAATGTACCTTGCACCGGAGTCAATTAGAGATATCCACTCGGCATCTAGAATAAGCTTTCTGAATGCTCTCCTCAGTTTCCCAAGTACAATCTCGCGGATCTCCACTCCATTGCACTTTGACTAAGTGAGCCTTCTTGTTCCTCAGCTCTTTGGTTTCTTTGCCGATGATCTTTAGCGGCTCTCGCCTCACAGCTAATTCTGGAGTAATTTTAGTATCCTGCTGAGCTGCTTCTTCCACGATCAAGTCTGGATCATGAACGTGCTTTCGAAGTTGAGATATGTGAAATACATCATGAACTCTAGGAAACCAATCAGGCAATTTAACCCTATAAGCGAGAGTTCTGATCCGTTCAAGAATAGGAAACGGACCAATGAATTTGGGCGCCAACTTCCTAATTTTACCAAACTGGATTACTCCTCTCATCGACGATACTTTCAAATATATATAGTCGCCAACAGCAAAGGATATATCTCTTCTTCTTTTATCGGCATAGCTCTTTTGCCGGCTTTGAGCGGCCAATAATCATTTCTTAATAAAATAGACTTTGTCAGCAGCTTCTCGGATCATATCGGGCCCTAACACAAGTCTGTTACCGGGTTCGACCCAACAAGCAGGAGATCGGCACGGTCTACCATACAATGCTTCGAATGGCGACATTGTCAGACTCTCCTGGTAGCTGTTATTATACGAGAATTCAGCCAAATGTAGATGGTCTTCCCATGATCCACCGAAATCAATAACACAAGCCCGCAATAGATCTTCTAAAATACGATTCACCCTCTCAGTCTGACCGTCTGTCTGAGGATGATAAGAGGTGCTCAAGTTCAGCTTCGTTCCCAGCTCGACTTGAAACGCCTCCCAGAGTTCGCTAGTGAATATTGTATCTCTATCACTGACAATACTGAGCGGCACTCCATGTAGTCTAACTATTTCCCTGAAGTATATCTGCGCCAGACTCTGAGCAGTTCTATTTGATCTGACAGGTATAAAATGGGCGGTCTTCGTGAAGCGATCTATGATCACCCTAATACTGTCATTCCCTTTTCTGGTTCTGGGCAGACCATCAATGAAATCCATAGAAATATGTTCCCACTTCCAGCCTGGAACGTCTAGCGGTTGTAATAATCCAGCTAGTTTATGTTGGTCGCTTTTGACTAGCTGGCAAGTAGGGCATCGACTAACATATATCGAGATGTCTCTCTTTAACGACTTCCACCAGAATGTGCGCTTGATATCGTTATACATTTTACTCACACCCGGATGGATACTGAGCTTAGATATGTGGCATTCATCAAGCACATCTCTTCTGAGTTCAGGAACTTCTGGAACACAAATTCGTCCTTCTAACCTCAGAATCCCTTCGCTATCTAGCTGGAAATCCGAAGCATTGCCTTCACGAATTCGCTGACTCGTTCCTTTAATAAATTGGTTGTCTTTTTGGAGAGTCGATATCTTGTCAATCAAAGAAGTCGCAATGATAAAACTGGCGATCATTTCATTTTTTCGGCTTAACGCATTGGCCATGACATTGGCTTTCCCTAGAGTGTATAGAATTTCAAAATCATATGCTGCAAGAAACTCCAGCCAACATTGCTGCCTCAGATTCAAGTCTTTCTGGGTGAACAGATATTTTAACGACTGGTGGTTTGTATACAGTTCGAATTTCTCACCCAGAAGATAGTGTCTCCAGATTTTCAAAGAGAATACGATAGCCAACAACTCAAGATCATGAGTTACATAGTTTTTCTCGTGCGGCTTCAGTTGACGGCTAGCATAAGCAATCACTTGACCCCTTTGCATTAACACTGCGCCAAGGCCTTCTCTAGAAGCATCAGTCCAGACTTTCAAATCCTGATTGCCATCAATGATGGTTAACACTGGAGCTGTCGTTAATCTTAACTTTAGCTCTTCAAAAGCCTCTTCACTTTCTGGAGTCCATTTGAATTTAGAGTGCTTCTTTGTAAGCTTCGTTAAGTGACCAGATATCTTCGAAAAGTTTTTAACGAACTTTCAGTAATAACTGGCCAATCCGAGAAAACTGCGGACTTCTGTAGGGGTACTGGGCTGTTTCCAGTTTTGAATAGCTGTGATTTTGCTTGGATCCACAGCAATTCCTTCTTTTGATACAACGTGGCCTATAAATTTCACTTCATCTTGCCAGAATATACATTTGGACAGTTTGGCTTTCAATACATTCCTTCTGAGGATCTCCAGAACCTGTTCTAGATGCTTTTCATGTTCGGCCTTTGATTTAGAGAAGATTAGAATATCGCCAATGAAAACCAGAACAAATTTATTCAAAACTCCTCTGAACACTCTATTCATTAGATCGACGAAGTAAGCTGGAGTGTTACATAAGCCGAACGGCATTACTAACTACTCGTAGAATAAGTCGGGACCTCTGAATGCTGTCATTGGAACACACTCTTCGGCAATTCGAAGTTGATGGAAGCCTGTAGCTAGGTCCATCCTTGAAAATACTTGTGCTCCTTTCAGACGATCCAATAAATCATCGATTCGCGGCAATGGATATTTGTTCTTTATTGTCTGCTTGTTCAAATCACGATAATCCACACATAGCCGTAGAGTACCGTCAGATTTTGGGACAAACACCACTGCTACTCCCCAATCAGAGAAACTGGGCCTGATTAGACCCTTCCATACTAGCTGTCGTGTTTGATTGTCAAGTTCTTCTTTCTCTTTCAAGGACATTCTTCGAATAGCGTGAACTACCGGCCTTGCATTCGGAATCAAAGCGATCTTGAAATCTATTTCTCTCTGCGGAGGTAAGCGAACAACTTCTTCAAACACATCCGCATAATCCTTGATGACAGGGATGTCTTTGATGAGGTCAGGGATATTCTCTGTGACTTCAGGGATATTCTCTATTTGGGCTGGAGAAACATCCAAGGCTGCCCAGAAGTCTTTTCTATTAGCATTTTAACCTTCAAAGGGGATAGTTATATAATCACCTGATTTAATCTTCGCCTTTACGACTCTGTCGGCGCATTTAACTTCAGCTTCATATTTGGTCAACCAGTCTAACCCCAAGATTAGATCAAACTCTTTAAAGTTCATAACGACCGCGATGGTAGGAAACCGATAACGAGAGAAAGAAACCGGCACTCTACAAACCCAACTGAGATCAATGGAACCCCCAACCGGATTCTGGACAGTCATTGGTTCCTTTAGCTTTTTCAAATTCAAATCTAGTTTCTTAGCTGCATTCTTGGCAACGAAGCTTCGTGACGCGCCTGTGTCAAACAGTACTTTAACGGGGATATCTTTGACAGTAAGCGTGCCTTCTAAAACATCTGGCCTTTCCTGAATAGCTGAGGGCTCAGAAGTTTCTGCCACTTCATTTACCTGAGCCTCTTTGGTCTTTTTCAATAGCCAGCAATCTTGCTTTACATGACCAGCCTGTTGGCATTGACCGCACTTTCTATTCTCTTGAAAATTCATCCCGGATTTAGACCCACCGTCCTTTCGTCTGTTCGAAGACCTGAAGTTCCTCATCGAATGCTCTTGCTGATTACACTTTAGACACACAACCGCCTTTACCTTTTTTTGACCGACATTTGGTCTCTTTCTGGCCTCAACCTTTATACTTGCCTTAGATTGCACACTAGTCTCTGGGCTATCAGCTTCTAATTTTCTTTTGCTGCTAGAACCAATTTCTTCTTCGGCTTGCAACATGCCTTTCTTATGGAGATCTTCATACTGATAAGCCATAGAAATCATTTCTGAAAAAGGAAGCTTCACATGCCCCATTACTTTATTCTGATATTTCCTTTGAAGCCCGTAAA
Organism: Allium sativum; assembly: GCA_030737875.1. Lineage (NCBI taxonomy): Eukaryota > Viridiplantae > Streptophyta > Magnoliopsida > Asparagales > Amaryllidaceae > Allium > Allium sativum. The sequence goes on along the minus strand of CM060912.1, from coordinate 932,197,770 downwards.
TAAATCTCAGATTCTTTCTCCTCATATTCTGAATTAGATGGGGAGCAAAGTGAGAAAGTTCGTTGAATTTCTTATGATATTCTGGGATGGTCATATCTCCTTGTATCAAATAAGAAAATTCATCACATAGTCGCTCAGTCGCTTCGGGAGGAGTAAATCTTTCCAGGAAAATCACTTTGAATCTATCCCAGGTGATATCACCTTCTGGATTATCCTTGATAACTGAATCCCACCAAAATAAAGCTTCATCTTTGAGCGCCCAGGAGGCCAGTAATCCTTTCTGGTCATCCCTCAGATTTAATGCTTCGAAGATTTTCTCAGCCGAACGAATCCAAGCTTGTGTTTTCATAATTGATTCTTCACCCGAGAAAGGTTTTCCACCCAGATTTCTATATTTCATAAATAGAGCTTCTATATCCGGGTCAGTATTACTTCTTCTATTTCCGGCACTCATTTTCTAGTTCTTCTGCAAATAGCAGATCAAGTGTCAGGTCAACAGAAAAGATATTTCAAAATATAGAGACAAATACTTGAATGTAAATGCGTCTATCGATGTGTTTTTTGCATTCTGCTACTCATACTAGGATATTACTGATCCTATTTGTAATGAGTTACTCGTCCTAGAACACTACTGGTTCTATTTCTGACGAGTTCGTTAATATGTTATATTCCAGAACTAAGCTTAACCTCGCTCTGATACCACGTTTTGACAACCCCATTTGCCGTACAGACGGAGACAAGGGTAATCTTTGGAATATAACACAGAAACAGATAATAGGAGAACAGAATTAAATAAATACACCAGAATGAACAATAGAATATGCTGGATAAACATAATCATCAGAGTTACACAGTATACAGGATCATACTTAGTACAAATATAGTTCAGCTATACATAAATGTCTACAGCGGAAACAAACAAAATATGTACAATAGGAGCTGAACAACATAAAAAGAGATAAATAATAGAATCCATCTTCAGCTCCAGCTATCCAGAAATAACTAGCTAAACCTGAATACAAGACTGCCCGTGTAGAAAATAGGGCACCCGAGTTTGAAAGTGAAACAAACTACGAGTCAGTCATGGGACTGGTATGAGAAATCTACTCAACACATTTCAAATATGGCTAATCACAGGACCACGCCACTTTCGTGGAACGGGTTTACTCCATTGTATTGCCAGTGCTTTAAAAACAAATCTTTCTTTTTAACATCACAATGCTTTTTATAAAAATGAAGCCATTATAAGACTCAGTTCCCATCACACAATGCAACGCAAACCGAAGGATAGAGTTTTACCTTATAATGGCCAAAATATGCTTGATACGAATAAAACAAAAGCATTTGATAGTACTACTAGTGTTTATATGTTTCAAAAACAATTTCGAATCATAACTATCAATCATAGACGACATGAGCGTCCCATGCCACTATGTCGCCAAATATATATATACAATCGAAACCGCACGATGTCGTATATGGAAATTGGATTTCCGTCATGAACTAAGGCAAAAGATAGTCCTTACCGAATTCGAGACAATCTAGCCTACCATGTCTCAGGAACAGCCACAACTGCCCCTTAGATCGTCAGGGCCGGTCCACCGATGTGGATTATTATGCCTGAACAATACGTCTCCCTGCCCTATGGGGCGCAAATGAGCCAACGAATGACTCCATCGGACCCGGATCGTCCGATCTAACCGAGGCGCCTCGCAACAGCAACAACCACACAGGTGAAAAGTATATAAATGTCAGGGCTGGTAGGTCACTGACACAACCCTAACTAGAAAGAAACGCATGCCCTCCCTGAGGTCCTTCTCCCGTTTCTGGTTCATACCGGGGTGTGAGGCTCGCGAGTTCACGTCATACACAAAGCTACGCCACACAGGCTGTGCTTTGATCATCACCACAAGACTTTGCTTTTCAACAGAAGCGCTGATCATTTGCCACTTAGGCATGCCACACTGGCAATTCATGTCATGTGACTGATATCCACCGATATACAACCTCTCAGCTCGTGTGTCTCAGAGAAGGGCGTTAAGTAAAAGAATAAATTCTCCGCCGCCAAACAGATGTATATTTAACAGAGATCAATCAACACTGAATAAAATCCAATGTCAGACACACAGTCCATTTACAATTCCGTTCTGGGTCTGAACGAAACCGGAGGCACTATATACCTCGCAAACCCATCGATCACCACGTACGTCTGGACGATCACCACTCATTATCCATATTTCGGGATGCCTCCCAATCAGGACCTCGGTTACCATCCAAACGAGATGAAGATCTTCGGTTTTCGACCACCGTCTTCATCTTCGACTTTCAATCGTTGGTCAATTATTTAAAATGAGAATTGACTCGGCCGTTTCAAATAATTCATGGGTATTTAGAATTTCAAATCAATTTATTTCAATGGTTAAATCATTCGACAACACCAATTTTGTTCTTTAATGTAATTTTCACACCAAACACATTCAACCATCAAATACCACATAAATCGAGCAAATTCAGTTTATTTGTATTCCATATCGTTTATGATATTTTATAACGATTTATCACTATTTTTATTTATGTTAAAGTAGCCAATTTGTTCAAAACGACGCTTCGGGCCATAACGCGACCGTGGCGCTGTTTTTCTTCAGATTTGACTTACACACATCTGGAAATCTAACCGTTGGATCTTCACAAAATTTACATCATTAGAAAGATCTTTTCAAAATGAATCCAACGGTTCTAGTTTCGGGAAAATTCCAACAGTTGGATCTCCCGGATTCATCATTTGAAGCTTCGATTTCAAAATACGAACTGCAGCGTCGTTATTCGATTAAATATAATTATATTTATATATATATAAATATAATCATTTCTGGCACTATTTTTCTTCAGATTTGAATTAAACATTGTGCCGTTGGAAAGATATTTCCAAGGCGAACCCAACGGTTGCGGTTTCGAGAAAATCCAATGGTCGAATTTCCCGCACTAGTTGTTTGAAATCACAGTTTCAAAACAGGAACTGCACGGCCACGTTTCGTTTTAATTTTATTTATATTTATATATTTATATAAATATAGTTCATTCAACAATTTCAATATCGTTTTCACTTCAAATATTTCACTAACGCCTTTAAATTTTGGAAAATTTCGCCATAACCTATTTTGTATGGGAGGGGCTGGGAAAATTCCCAAATAGCCACATGGGCATCTCATGTCAAAAAGAAAAAGAAAAAGCCAAGCGGCTAGCCAACAGGCTCATAAAATCATCACCCAAACAAAACAGTAAATGTGTACCTATTTGTCGGGCACAAAATTTTATTCCTCTTCTCTAGCCCCTTTGCTATAACCTGTTCAATAAATATGCACGTACATATATACAATTTTTTTTCACTTATCATTTTCCATTCAACTTCATATTTAATTTACCTTGGTTTAAAAACACCATTCATTCTAATGTTGCATGCATAGGCTAAAATCATATCATTAGCTAATTAATGTATATTTCAACTCATGCTTATTTTATTTGAACAAGTGGCTATTTTTAACACTTCAGATTTCAAAGATGATAATTTTGGCGAACTAAAACACATTTCAACACATGACTATTTTCTTTAGTTCCTATGCATGTTGAAAATAATATTTCTTCACGAATATTTATTTCAATGTCCGCATATCTTTAGCATATCACATAGATGATAAAAATGATATTTTTATCATTTAAAATATTTATTCGACAAATAGTTGTTTTCAACACTTCATAGTTTCAATAAAAATGTAATTTTTATTGTTCGATCTTTTTATTCAACACATGAACTTTTCCACAACACACTTCTCAACACATGAGCATTTCCACACATGGATATTTTATTTATGTTGTTCATTTAAGAAAGATAGAATTTTTTGTTGTTGAAACTATTTATATATAAGGCGAATATTTTACATACTTCATATATATTATAAAAATGTGATTTTTATTGTTTAGACACTTCATTCATTCACAAATGAATTTAATTTTCACACATCACTTTTTAACACATGAACATTTCCATACATGGATATAGTTTCAACATATGACTTTAATTTCAACGCGTGAAAATAATTTCAACATATGAAAATTATTCTAACACATAAAGATTATTCAAAATTTCGGCAGCATAACGGCAGGGTAGTTAAAACCGGCACCGTCCCTAGTACGGCTCCTCGCTCTACCTTAAAACCTCGCGGTTTTTGACAATGGGGATTCATGCATCTAATTCGCACGCAGGCGGCATGTTTTATTTTTATTTCCCCAAATATTTCCATTTCATTTCAATCACCAATGGGTATTTTTTTTCAACCACAACCAATCAATATCAACCACAAACAATTCCAATCAACCATTCGCTATCAATCAATTTTCACACCAATCACAACCAATAAATATCGTCCATGGTTTATGGGCGAGGGGCGTGTGTATATATATATATATATATTATATATATAGCAATTCACTTCTATTTCAACACATATTTAAATTTTACAATGCATATATAACTTATACATCGAACGTACAACTTATACATGAGGTGTACAACGCTTATATAACTCATACATCGGCTATATAATTTATACATCGTCGTTTTCCATATCGTTTATAAATTAGAAATCTCACTTTGGGTTCCACTCCACCAAAAATAGCAGAAGGCTCAGAAAAATATGCGGTCTCTTCTAGAATGTAGAAGACGTCCACACGAGTCCACTGTCTCTTGTTTCTCTGTATTTCGATAACACAATTAAACGATATGATTTTTACAAGTTTGCAACGGTTTTAAACTGTTAAAAACAGATTGAAAATATACACAGCCGATTACCTCTCTGGATCTTCAAAACTAGGTCAGCAATTTTTTGCAAATCCGTGAAACGAGAAGGCGATCGGGTGGCACCACCTGGAAGGGCTTGGAACGGCGCTCCTGCGCCACCCCTTGATGGCGAACTCGCACGCGAATCAAGGGGGAAATTGGGGCTTGAACGACGGAACTTTAGGAGGGCGATTCTCGAGGGATACGAAACCAGAAGGGGCGAGACTGGTGTGGATTTGAAGAGTAGGCTGAGATCTTCAAAAAGTTTAACTGGGGCGTTCGACAATGGTGCGTGGATTGGAAGATAATCAGAGGGGAAGAATTGAAGCGCTTCCGCCGTATATCGCAGTATAGCGGGAGAGAGAAAGAGTTGTGGACCAATGAGAATATTTTATTTATTTTTATATTTCTAAATTTCGAAAATATCCTCTTTCACTCACGGACCCCAATCCAAACCCAACGACTGTCGTCCCTAGCATTTTACCCCCATTCCGAACACAATGGGATATGTTTCGTAGGCCCATTCGACCGTTTCAGTCAGTTTTCCTTCAAATTAAAATATAGAATATTCAATATTTGATTTGAACGTACATTTCAATTTGTTAGGGCCACAAACTGATTCGAAAAATTCCAGGAAAATAAATCTAGCTATGTTTTGACGATACGGTCCCAACAAAACTAGTTTCGTCGAATTCTGAGACCGTTTGTAAAAATGCCCATTTCTGGTCGATCCAATTTAACTGTAATTGACCAAAACACGTTTTCCTTCACCACGCTCACATACTAGCTTCAAAAATTATGAAATTTGAAACTTAGCAATAACTTCACATCTCGGATCCAACAAAAGTGGTTTCGTTGAAATCCGAGGACGTATGCAAAATGGTCAATTTCACGGGCTATATAATTTCCACAGCGACCTTTCTGAAAATTCATTTGGCCATAACTTTTGCTTTCCGCTATGAAAATTCGATTTTTCAGACTCATTAGAAAGGTATTCACTAACAGATTTAAATACTTTTGGTTTCACTAAAATCCGTTTTGTTTTGCACTCGGTACAGCCCGACTAAGTTTGAATTCAATTTTTGAAACTGCAGCGCCATTTCAGGCCTTGTTTATAATTAGAATTAATTATATTCGTTTTCAATTGTCGATTCAAACTCAGTTTTCATCGCTATTATTTAAAATATTTATTTTAAATATTTAAAATCCACTATTTTAGCCAATTTAAAATTTTTAAATTGGTTCAGATTTTCTGGGTCGTTATATATATATATATACAAATCATATTTTTATATTCATACCATTCGTATAAAAATCACTTCTTTACAACGAAATTATTTAAATAAAAATCATGTTTTTTTTATTCATACCATTCATATAAAAATCACTTTTTTAAAACTAAGTTATTTAAATAAAAACCATATTTTTACATTCATGCCATTCATATAAAAATCAAAATTTTAAAACGAAGTTATTTAAATAAAAATCATATTTTTATATTCATACCATTCATATAAAAATCACTTTTTTAAAACAATTGTTATTTAAATAAAAATCATATTTTTATATTTATACAATTCATATAAAAATCATTTTTTTATATCGTAGTTATGTATATAAAACTCACTTCTTTAAATCGATAATATCATATCTTTAAATAAATAAAAATCATATCTTTAAATACTAAAAATCGTCTCTTTAGATAAATAAAAACCATATCTTTAAATATTAAAAATCATATCTTTAAATAAATAGAAATCATATCTTTAAATATTAAAAATCATATTGTATAAATAATCAGATTTTTAAAATTTTACTTTATGTTAAAACTGAAAATTAAAATCAAAGTTAATAAAAACTCACAGTTCTCAGCTGGAGGATAGTTAATAAGGGCTTGGTGGTCGGGCAGCGGCGTCGGGGCTGCTGGCTGTCGGGCGGTGACGCTCTGCTTGGCGGTGGCTTCCGTTGGGTGGCGGTGCAGTGGAGCTCGTGCTTAGGGTTCACGAGGAGGCTGAGAGGTGGAGTCGTGCTCGATGGAGTCGGAGGGACCTGGAGGGGCGACGCGCCTTGAAGGCGGCGGCTCGCCTGAAGGAGCAGCGACGCGTTGATTTTTCCCCTTCTTTTTTAGATCTGAACGGGGAAATCGATTTTTAGGGAGAGATGGGGAAAACGGGTTTATATATATAATATTTTATTATTAATTTCCAAAAATTAGGGTTTTGTGTCCGAACACCAAATCAAACCCACCGACTGTCGCACCTAGCCAAATACCCCCACTCCGGACATAATTGGATATGTCCCATAAGCCAATTCGACTGTTACGATCATTTTTTATTTAAATTAAAATATAAATCAATATATATTGAATTTGAACACCCTTTTTAATTTACCAAGGCCACACACTGACTCCAAAAATTCCAGAAAAATGAACCTAGCTATGTTTTGACGATACAGTCCTAAAAAAACTAATTTCATCGAATTTGGAGACCATTTGAAAAACGGTCGTTTTCCAGTCGATTAAATTCAAACTGAAATTACCAAACATGTTTAAATTCTCCATGCTCACATATTGATTCAAAAATTATGAAAATTGGAATCTAGCAATAATTTGGCATTCCGGATCCTACAAAAGTGATTTCGTCGAAAATGGAGGTCATTTGCAAAATCGCTATTTTTAAGGGCTATATATTATATTAAATTCCATAGCGACTATTCTGAATTTTCAACTGGACATAGCTTTTTATTCCCGTTATGAAATCTGGGTTTTTCAAATTTGTTGGAAATATATTTTCAAACAGATTCAAATATTTCTGGTTTTACCAAAATTTGGTTTATTTTGAATCCTGTACATTCATTTGAAATTTGAAACCGAATTTTCAAACTACCTCACCATTTCCAATTCCTTTTATAATTAAAATACATATTTATATTCTAACTTCGATTAAATAAATTTATACATTCTAATTCTATTCAAAATAAATTTCTAGTTGTTATTATTTAAAATAAATAATTTTAAATATTCAAAATCCATTAAATTAGCGAGAACAAAAAATTTAAATTAGTTCCGATTTTCCGGGTTATTACAGCTAATAGTCTAATTGAAAGGTTCATGCCAAGACTAGTAGAAAGATATTGGTCGAATGCAATCAGACAGAGAACTCAAGCTACTTCCAGATGGTATTCAATCCACTGTTCCATCGACATCTGATTTTTGTTTCTTTTTTCTATAGGAACTCCGTTTCATAAGTCAACGGAAGCTTCTTACAGGAAATTCGTTATAGAAACAGTATTCAAGCCTGACTTCATCGTTGCATAAGCCTGACTTAACCCTAGCCTATAATGTTTTAAGACATAGTGTCTTTCTGTATTGAAACTTAATCTAGATATTAGCCAAACTTAGCGTCATACTCAGGATGCTTATTTAATAAGTGCATTACACAAGATATGGTTTGTAATCATCCTACACAACACTTATTAAATAAGTGCTTAGATTATGACATTTATTAAATAATCGCCAAGAAGTAGGACATTTATTAAATAGGTGTCCTGCTTTTGGGTGAATAAGTGCCATGCTTTAGGGCATTATTCAGAATATTAGGGGATGATATTTAAGTACTGAATATTGAGTTATTCACATGTTGGAGTTGCTCTTAAGAAGGCAAAAGTTTACATAAGTTAACTTTTATGTAAAAGGGTGAAAAGTTTATGCTACCAAGTGCCTTATGTAACATTAAGCACATGTAAAACGCTCTATCAGTCGATTAAATTAGATTCAGATATCTTAATAGCCAACGACAGCCTAATTTAAATTGTCAAAACCACGCTTTAAAAGAATTCCATATCTCTTTATTAAACACAAAGTCCAATTTTTCTCTATAATCCAATGCTCAAACCACCCAATTTCGATTAAAATTCCAACTTAAATAACCATTTAAGTAATTATAAAATCTGGATTATTACATGTATATTGGCATATGTTATATTATATTAAAATGTTAAGGCAAATATATTCAAAATAAATTATAATTATTTTAATTAATTAATTAAATGAATTAATAAATATATAATACATGTAAGTTATGTGCGCATAACTATAATTACTATATTCCACATATTTAGTTTAAAATGTTTAAAATGAACTAATTAAATGTTAATTAATTATGATATAAGTATTTAACTAATATAATATTATCAGTATTATTATCATATAGGTTAATTTAGTTATAAAATTTTATAAAATAATTATAATTGTATATGACAATAAAAGGTGGGACAGTAAGGAGTATATACATATGCAAAATACATATATTGTGATTTTAAATGTATTTGAAGCTTGAATCAAAATGAGATTTCATAAGAAGTACATTCTTCCATTAGTAAATTTTCAACTAAATATATTCAAGTTTGTGAATCATTAATATAATATTTTCCGCTACCATTTACATGTTAATAATTTACTTGCATGCCTTTTAGGTGTTGAGAAAATGCATGCTAGGGTTCTTAAATGTAGTATTATTAATGTGTAAAATAGAGGAGGTTGAATATTGTTAAGTATTGAGATGTCGATGATGATGGTTTTAATGACAACAACCTTGTTTAACTATTATTATTATTATAAAATATATGCTAACACTATTTTCTAGAATATATATATATATGTATATGTGTGTGTGTGTGTACAGGAAATATACGCATATATAGATTATTGAAGACTATACAGTTTAGAGAATCAAAATTTAAGGAATCAAGAATTTAAAGAAGAAGAGTTGAAGATAGAAGACTCACAAGTAACTAAATTTCAAGAAATAAAAAGTGATAGAATCTAAATTTCTTGTTAAAACTCTGAAATAGCACCGAATCCTTATTTCAATTTTTTTCACTTTTTAAATTTCTTATTTTCAAACTGATTTCAAAATTACTTCCTTATTTCAAATCTATATTTTATAGTTTTTTTAAACTTATTTTAACTCCTGATTTCAAATATACTTTTTAAATATAGTTTAACTCCTAGTTGAAATATTTTATACTTCCTATTTTATATGATTAATATTAAATTCATATTAAGTTTTATTTAAATTTCCTTACTTATATTTATATCTTAAGCCTCAAAGAATTCCTCACATTTCTTTTTAAAGTTTTATATCATTCTTGTACAGTTTTTTTTATCACTCCTATATATGCTTTAAATCAATTTTATACATGTTTTTAATATATGTTTTACTTCAAATATTTTATTTTAATATATAGGAAAATAGTTTGCTTTTACTCAAGACTCACCATAATTTATCTAAACAAAATATTCCTTGATTTGAATTTTATTTTACAAAATTTCTTAAGGCATGTCGGCGTAGGACGAGCCCCCATGTCGACCTGGTGACTGACTGTTTTCAAATTCAAAATTTGAAAAGTTGTGTCTTTTGATTTCAAAACTACTCTGAAAAGATTTGACTATTGGGAGACTACGAATAGGATTCTAGAGACAAATTTTTAACCAAATTTTCATTATCTTCTTCCTCTTTTATCTTCTCTCCATTATAATTCTTTATTTTTTAATTTCGATACTTATGCTCTATCAAATTCCAAAGAGAATCACGTCAAGCTTCTATTATTCTGATTCTCTACCACTGTAACAACCCGTATTTATATAACATGTTAAAACCGTAAATCAAGGCAGAATTAAATTTTAAAATATGAATCAGGGGAAATGGGTTGCACCATTACGTTCATCCCAAAATTCTGCTTGGAAACGAGTTCGAGTTTTCGATAAACGGAGTCCGTATGAGGGAGATATGACCTGTAACACCCCACCTCCGTTAAGGTCACTCACAAAGGGAATGCCTTAACTTTGGTGGAGCATTTTAGTAAACAGAACAGAAACTTACAAGACAGATAAAACAGTACTTGAAATTTTTTAACTTTATTACAGCGGAAACAGAAATCAATATGGTTACACCCTTTCAAATCTCAGAATTCAAGTACAAAATATCAGTCTTGTACAAAAGCCTTCAAAACGCATGGTTTAAAATCATAATCCCCATAGAACGGAAGCTATACAGAGCCAAGCCATACTTTAAGCACTTCAAGCAGAGAGAAATCCGGATCAAGCTAAAGTATTCCCTCCTTGGATAACCTGGGGGGAAACAGAAGAAAGGAGGCGAAACAACAAGGGTCAGACAAAAAGTCTGGCAAGTCCAGTGACTTTCAGCATATAAACAGATAATAATAATATGACATGAACATAAAACTGGATGAGAGGTAACTGTAACAGGTGTAGCAGATATAACAGAAGAACAGAATGACATAAACTATTGCTTTACACTTCTCTGCACTAATACTAGTATAACAGAATTAGGTGTCACCCTAATGTCTAAACTGAAACAGGAACGGGTATAGAATAATTTAACAGAAACAGAATGCTAATAATGGGCCTTTACTACCCGATCAGAAACAGACAGAAGCAGAAACAGATTAATCCCTACGGAAACAGAATGTAGAATTAGGTGTACACTAGTAATGGGCCTTTACCACCCGAACAGACGGTACCACGCACAAACAGACAGGTGTTACCACCCAACAGAAACAGACGGTACCAACAGAAACAGACAGAACTAAGTGTACCCTAAAACCCTACCCCAAGCGATCGGCTCCCTAATACATAAATATCCTGTGTCCGCCCCACAGTAGGGTGTATCACTCCCTAAAGTGACAACCAATTGGCACAGACCTATTTACAGATGTTACGGCGTCTTACATCCTCAGAGGCAGACCGGGATCCATGCACGCACATGACCCGATTGGAACGCACCATCAACACCCCTCGCCATTATCAGAATGAACCACTTATAATTAGTTCAGTAAGCGTGCCCGGACCCTACCTACTGTTGGGTCAAAGTTTTGATACCATAAAGGGTTACTGACTAATATGGGTCCCAAACAACAGATGACACAAGTAATTCCCCTCCTAACCTTGTGTCCCCAGACTAACAGATTTCAGATTAACTTGTTTACAAGTTCAGACATACAGAATTTAGATTTACTAGTTCACAAATTAAGTTAACAAGTTTTCAGACTAACGGATCAGATGTACATATTTTTCAGATTTGTCTAACTTTGTATTGGGCCTACAGATTCACGGAACGGGATTATCAGACTCATTGGTCCAATTGGTTTAACCTTACCCAACACGTTTTAGACATCATAATTATCTCAGATTTTCATTAATTAAATATTAATGCCTAAACCTCTCACATTAGACTGACAGTTTGCGGCTACTGGTTAGGCCGGTTGGTTCCGGGCAGGTTTCTGTCGCAAACTGAGTCTAACCTCGGGTTTCTAGCACATTATGACTAACTTCTCACATTAGAACCTATTGTTTGCGGCCACTGGATTATGCCGGGCGGTTCCGGGCAGAATTACGCCGCAAACTCATTCTAACCTCGAGTTAGCCATGTTTATCTTTGCGGCCAATTAATTAATGATTTACCATTTATAACCACGCCTAATATACATGTCAATTATTCATAACTATAGCCAATTCAGATTATGTCAATAGCGGACTGATTATACCAACTCAACAGATATAGCAGATAACAGATTTCTCAGATTAGGCGACTCAGCGGATTAAGCAAACTAGCAGATTTAGTATTTTTAACAGACTTAGCAGATAACAGATTTGGCAGATAAACAAATCTAGCAGACTAGGCAATAGAGCAGAACTAGCAGATTATGCAATATAACAGAACTAGCAGATTAGGCAATGTAACACAACTATCAAATTAGGCAAATATAACAAATTTACTCATTTCTTAAAGTTTCATGCCTTGCCTAATTATAAATCTTGCCTAAGTTCACGTGCATAAATAATATTCTAGATTTACAATATTATCATATACCCTATGTTTGTATCAAATCTACATAGCACAGATTATGGTCATAACTTTACCATATATCATATGTTCCAAATTTTTATTAAACTTGCATAGTACAGAAGATCCATATAATTTATACGAAATATAGCCACAGATTACTATGCATGTCAAATATCCCAAAGGTCCCTTACTTAGGTGTTTATTTACATTAATAGATATCCTACTATCATGTAAATCTTTATACATAGGCCATATTCTCTTTATCCTAAATCATGTGTTCAATACAGTCTATATTTAAATTATATACCTTTTTATGTCATGTCCACAAATCATATGTTCAATACCTTTTTATGTTATAAATATGACATGTCCAATCATATGTCTCAGATTCATGTTCTAGCTACAGTCCATGTTCTTTCCTCAAATTAGTCACCTATTGGTCATGCCCAATTTATGCATCATTCGTTTTACTGTCCCAAACATTTAGCGCATGTTAATCTCTTATGAGATTGGCTCAGGCTCGTAGTAGCCTGGCTATAGAACAGAAAGAGGTACAGAATAAGATAAATCAAATCAGAACAGAACAGATATAATCCCAGATTCAGATTCACAATTCATGTCAAAATCAGAATTAACGTTTATAGCGGAAAATAACTGTACTTGCCTTGGTTGGATTAAAGAAAGAACTTTAGTTGTTACTGAATTGTTGCAGAAGCTTTTATCTCAAATTTGAATTGAATTGCTTAGGTTGATGTTGATTAGCTTCTAGTTTTGATTCTAGCAGAGTAGCGACGCCATTTTTATTTTTACTAGAACAGAGGCAGAGAAGAAGCAGAATAGAATTGTGTGTAGAGGAGGCTAGGTCTTAGGATGTATTTATAGATGTGTTTAGTTGTTTTAGGCCTTTAGATAAACCCTAAAACGGATCAGAACCGTCAGAATTCGCCATAGGCTCACCAAAACAACCCAAAAACCCATCCAGATGCACCCAGGCCGACCTGGCTCGACCAGGGAGGTCGACCCTAGGGTCGACTCCCAAGTCGACCTGGTCCCCTCCAGGTCGACCCCCAGGTCGACCAAGTCTGGGCGGGAATTTTCCCGCCTGGCTTGTTTTCTGCATTTTTGAAATCTGTTTCGTTTTTCTGATTTTTCGTGAAACTTCTGAAGGCCATATCTCGGTCATACTGACTCCGATTTACGAAATTTCGGACTCTATTTCGCGTATTTTTCCGAGACGAACGCAACCGCGAAACCCGTTTCCCTTAATTCTGATCTTATATTTTAATTATACTCATATTTGTAATTCTTAAGTTCACAAAAAATACGGGGTGTTACATTCTCCCCTCCTTAAAGGATTTCGTCCCCGAAATCTTCAAGTTAAGAAGAATGTTTCCTACCATCCAATCACTCATCTACTCAGTCATCATCCGCAAGCGTCCATTGTCCTTAGAAATTTCTAGTGCTGTATGAACATTTGCAAAAGTATGTGTATATGTTCCTTATCTAATGCAAAGATCAGGCGGTCTACTGATTCAGTTGACCTCCTTAATGCGAATTATGTCAGTGCCATGAGTCCAATATTTATGCAATTTTCCTATTTGATACATATCATTTCTATATGAGTGCACAACCATCCACTCATATGCAACATCCATGTGCTGATTCAACCATTTTGCATCCATAAAAATTTAAAATGCTCACACATCCATATGCAGTATGAGAGCGTTTTCGAGCCGATCTAGTGCCTAGTGTGTGTATATGCGTCCACGAGCAACCACTAGCAACCAATTGCATCCACTTGCAACCATCAAACATAACATGTCTCAAACACATGTTTACACCCATTAGTTTCTACCTAAAGTTCGAAGATTCGATCGATAGGATACAGTCGAATGATGGAGGCGAGTACAGATAGAACAAAAACTTGGTTCCCATTAGACATGGTTCCTAAGTATCGGCCCCAAAGACCGAAACCAACATCAAATTGACACCCAGAGGATTGTCTTCTTTAGACAATGTCAAAACTGGAAATCTTATCAGAAGTATTCAGATATTTACAGGCTACTGGTACATATCAGGTTCCCTAATGACTCTTAGGAAGTTAAGCATGATAAAATCATACCCTACGAAAACTCAGAATGTATGCGTCATACTTGATGCCTAACACAGATATCCCTCAAAGCCCAATCTCAAACAGATGAGCCATAACCTTTATGGGTCTGAGTCTACAGCAGAATTCAGAAATAATACTAGTATTAAAGTGCAGAGTATCGATTACAAAATCAAAATACCAGAATCAGAAAAAGTCTTAACTCCATAATCAGATAAAGAAATTAAACCTATTATAGAAATTTTCCTATTTCTATCCTAGCCACTAGCCTCAAGATTATTCGCCTTCCCTCCTTGTCCTCGTCTCTTCGGGCAGTCCCTAGTGAAGTGTCCCATATCCCCACAGTTGAAGCAAGCACCCTTCCTTTTTCTGCAATCCTTGTTCAGATGATTCGAGCTTCCACAAGTAAAGCACTTTTCCCCTTCTTATCTTCAGACTTTTCATCCTTCTTTTGTGTTTCCTTTTTGGGCCCCGCTTTCTTATTCTGTGGTTCTTCCTTCTTTGGCTCTTTCGGGCCCTTGTCTTCCTCGTGCAATAGTGCCATGTCCACCAATTTCTCGTAAGTCGCTCCCATGGGTACATGGGTCATGGCTAGGCTGTGCAGTGGCTCGTTCAATCCTTTAACAAAGCGGAGAGCCTTTTTATGCTGAGTGTTGACTAAATCCAACCCGAACCTAGCTAGTTGGTTAAACTGGTTGACGTATTCCTTGACCGTCATACTTCCTTGCTGAAGAGATAAGAACTTCTCCAGTTGTAAACTCCATTCAGCTTGCGAGAGAAATTTTGTCTCAAACCTTGTTCTGAAATCCATCCATGTCTCAACCGGCCTCTCGGCGTTAGTGACTTCCCACCAGTAGGAAGCTTCGTCTTTGAGCAGCCATACCGCCAACTGTACCTTCTGCCTATCGTCCACCTCGAAGATAACGAATAGATCCTCAGTTTCTTTGAGCCAGTTCTTCGCTTCTACGAATGATTCAGTTCCTTTGAAATCCTTCCCACCCATGGCCCTAAAATCTCTACAGATCTTTGAGAAAGCAATTGCACGAGGAGGGGGTGGAGGAGGGGGATCATTTGCTGGACCTGCAGCGGCAGTCCTAGCCTCAAGATATTGACGAAACCAACCGGGTACATGAACACCCTCTGGTATCTCAGATGCTTCAGACATGCTGAAACGAAAAAGGAAAGGTTCAATACAAAAAGGACTGAAAGAAAGATATATGGCTCTTGGGGATTATGTTTTTCAAAATAAGCTTTATTTTTGAAAATACTTCCTTTCAAAACCTTTTCGAAAATAGTTTTCAAAACTTTTTTTTATATAAAATCTGGTAACCTTCAGCTCTGATACCAAGTGTAACACCCCACCTCCGTTAAGGTCACTCACAAAGGGAATGCCTTAACTTTGGTGGAGCATTTTAGTAAATAGAACAGAAACTTACAAGACAGATAAAACAGTACTTGAAATTTTTTAACTTTATTACAGCGGAAACAGAAATCAATATGGTTACACCCTTTCAAATCTCAAAATTTAAGTACAAAATATCAGTCTTGTACAAAAGCCTTCAAAACGCATGGTTTAAAATCATAATCCCCATAGAACGGAAGCTATACAGGGCCAAGCCATACTTTAAGCACTTCAAGCAGAGAGAAATCCGGATCAAGCTAAAGTATTCCCTCCTTGGATAACCTGGGGGGGAAACGGAAGAAAGGAGGCAAAACAACAAGGGTCAGACAAAAAGTCTGGCAAGTCCAGTGACTTTCAGCATATGAACAGATAATAATAATATGACATGAACATAAAACTGGATGAGAGATAACTGTAACAGGTGTAGCAGATATAACAGAAGAACAGAATGACATAAACTATTGCTTTACACTTCTCTGCACTAATACTAGTATAACAGAATTAGGTGTCACCCTAATGTCTAAACTGAAATAGGAACGGGTACAGAATAATTTAACAGAAACAGAATGCTAATAATGGGCCTTTACTACCCGATCAGAAACAGACAGAAGCAGAAACAGATTAATCCCTACGGAAACAGAATGTAGAATTAGGTGTACACTAGTAATGGGCCTTTACCACCCGAACAGACGGTACCACGCAGAAACAGACAGGTGTTACCACCCAACAAAAACAGACGGTACCAACAGAAAAAGACAGAACTAATTGTACCCTAAAACCCTACCCCAAGCGATCGGCTCCCTAATACATAAATATCCTGTGTCGGCCCCACAGTAGGGTGTATCACTCCCTAAAGTGACAACCAATTGGCACAAACCTATTTACAGATGTTACGGCGTCTTACATCCTCAGAGGCAGACCGGGATCTATGCACGCACATGACCCGGTTGGAACGCACCATCAACACCCCTCGCCATTATCAGAATGAACCACTTATAATTAGTTCAGTAAGCGTGCCCGGACCCTACCAACTGTTGGGTCAAAGTTTTGATACCAGAAAGGTTTACTGACTAATATGGGTCCCAAACAACAAATGACACAAGTAATTCCCATCCTAACCTTGTGTCCCCAGACTAACAGATTTCAGATTAACTTTTTTACAAGTTCAGACATACAGAATTCAGATTTACTAGTTCACAAATTAAGTTAACAAGTTTTCAGACTAACGGATCAGATGTACAGATTTTTCAGATTTGTCTAACTTTGTATTGGGCCTACAGATTCACGGAACGGGTTTATCAGACTCATTGGTCCAATTGGTTTAACCTTACCCAACACGTTTTAGACATCATAATTATCTCAGATTTTCATTAATTAAATATTAATGCCCAAACCTCTCACATTAGACTGACAGTTTGCGGCTACTGGTTAGGCCGGTTGGTTCCGGGAAGGTTTCTGTCGCAAACTGAGTCTAACCTCGGGTTTCTAGCACATTATGACTAACTTCTCACATTTGAACCTATTGTTTGTGGCCACTGGATTATGTCGGGCGGTTCCGGGCAGAATTACGCCGCAAACTCATTCTAACCTCGAGTTAGCCATGTTTATCTTTGCGGCCAATTAATTAATGATTTACCATTTATACCCACGCCTAATATACATGTCAATTATTCATAACTATAGCCAATTCAGATTATGTCAATAGCGGACTGATTATACCAACTCAACAGATATAACAGATAACAGATTTCTCAGATTAGGCGACTCAGCGGATTATGCAAACTAACAGATTTAGTATTTTTAACAGACTTAGCAGATAACAGATTTGGCAGATGAACAAATCTAGCAGACTAGGCAATAGAGCAGAACTAGCAGATTATGCAATATAACAGAACTAGCAGATTAGGCAATGTAACACAACTAGCAAATTAGGCAAATATAACAAATTTACTCATTTCTTAAAGTTTCATACCTTGCCTAATTATAAATCTTGCCTAAGTTCACGTGCATAAATAATCATCTTGATTTACAATATTATCATATACCCTATGTTTGTATCAAATCTACATAGCACAGATTATGGTCATAACTTTACCATATATCATATGTTCCAAATTTTTATTAAACTTGCATAGTACAGAAGATCCATATAATTTATATGAATTATAGCCACAGATTACTATGCATGTCAAATATCCCAAAGGTCCCTTACTTAGGTGTTTATTTACATTAATAGATATCCTACTATCATGTAAATCTTTATACCTAGGCCATATTCTCTTTATCCTAAATCATGTGTTCAATACAGTCTATATTTAAATTATATACCTTTTTATGTCATGTCCACAAATCATATGTTCAATACCTTTTTATGTTATAAATATAACATGTCCAATCATATGTCTCAGATTCATGTTCTAGCTACAGTCCATGTTCTTTCCTCAAATTAGTCACCTATTGGTCATGCCCAATTTATGCATCATTCGTTTTACTGTCCCAAACATTTTAGCGCATGTTAATCTCTTATGAGATTGGCTCAGGCTCGTAGTAGCCTGGCTATAGAACAGAAAGAGGAAAGAGGTACAGAATAAGATAAATCAAATCAGAACAGAACAGATATAATCCCAGATTCAGATTCACAATTCATGTCAAAATCAGAATTAACGTTTATAGCGGAAAATAACTGTACTTGCCTTGGTTGGATTAAAGAAAGAACTTTAGTTGTTACTGAATTGTTGCAGAAGCTTTTATCTCAAATTTGAATTGAATTGCTTAGGTTGATGTTGATTAGCTTCTAGTTTTGATTCCAGCAAAGTAGCGACGCCATTTTTATTTTTACTAGAACAGAGGCAGAGAAGAAGCAGAATAGAATTGTGTGTAGAGGAGGCTAGGTCTTAGGATGTATTTATAGGTGTGTTTAGTTGTTTTAGGCCTTTAGATAAACCCTAAAACAGATCATAACCGTCAGAATTCGTCATAGGCTCACCAAAACAGCCCAAAAACCCATCCAGATGCACCCAGGCCGACCTGGCTCGACCAGGGAGGTCGACCCCCAGGTCGACCCTAGGGTCGACTCCCAAGTCGACCTGGTCCCCTCCAGGTCGACCCCCAGGTCGACCTGGTCTGGGCGTGAATTTTCCCGCCTGGCTCGTTTTCTGCATTTTTGAAATCTGTTTCGTTTTTCTGATTTTTCGTGAAACTTCTGAAGGCCGTATCTCGGTCATACTGACTCCGATTTACGAAATTTCGAATCTATTTCGCGTATTTTTCCAAGACGAACGCAACCGCGAAACCCGTTTCCCTTATTTCTAATTTTATATTTTAATTATACTCATATTTGTAATTCTTAAGTTCACAAAAAATACGGGGTGTTATATGACCCTCCGAAGTTTCAGGAATTTTCAGAATTGAAAACAACTCGAAATTCAAATTTGAAATTCGAATTCAAACCCCAGCGCAGACTGGGCGTGAATTTTCTCGCCGAGGACCAGGTCGCCCTGGGGATCGACACTATGGTCGACCCTATGGTCGACCTGGGGTTCGACCTGGTGCCAAAACCCAGTTTTGAGTCTGGGTTCATTCTGATGTATCTGGTCTCGTTTTCAGTCTAGATTCGCCCGCCTAATACTATATAAACAACCCCTAGCCCCATTCTCTTTGCACCATTCTTCTCTCCTTATGTTGCCTCTGAAATAATAAAAATAAATAAAATAATGGCGTCGCTACTCTGTTGGGATCAAAACTAGAACTAGTGCATCTTCTTCCAAATCTGAATAAGATTAAAAAAGAACAACTCAAACTCTTCTTCTATAATCCAACCAAGACAAGTGCAGTTATTTTCCAATATGAAATTTAATCATGAACTTGATATAATTATAAATTTGAATCTGAGACTAGGCCCTTTTTCTATTTAACAGATATGTTCCTCTGTTTTATTATTCTGTTTGTTCTGTATTTCTTCCTCCTTTATTTCTTTTTGTTTGATAGCCAGGCTACCACGAGCCGGAGCCAAGTCTCATAAGAGATGAACGCATAAACGCTTAATTTGGGAAGAATATTGAATGAGGCATATTTTGGGCAAAATCAATTTGTAACTAATTTGAGGACACAACGCATGTTGTAATTCTGGACATAAATTTGAGACATATTGCATAAGATGATCTATGACTTGGAAGAAGAGGATTATAGTGACTTAGAACATAAAGAACATTTTCATAATTTAAGATCTTGATTTGGGCATATTGAATATGATAGTTTGTCATTTGGAAGTAGGAGAATTAATTTGCATATGACTTAGGTGTAAAAACCTATATTAAAATTTGATGACTATTAAGTGTGAATGCACCTAAGTAAGTGTGACGTCCCGCCTTTTTGACCACTTCCAATTGGTGATTAAACCAACCTAAAACGTTCAAATCGACGGTCCGTTATTTAGCTTACGAGTTCCGAATAGAATCAACACAGAAAACACAGAATAAAATAAATAACATGGTATTGAACAACAAAAGTAACCTTTCATATATTAATCAAAATTTTTGATACAAAGA
Organism: Allium sativum; assembly: GCA_030737875.1. NCBI lineage: Eukaryota > Viridiplantae > Streptophyta > Magnoliopsida > Asparagales > Amaryllidaceae > Allium > Allium sativum. The sequence continues at coordinate 932,177,009 of CM060912.1, read as the reverse complement.
TTTTTCTGTAGAGCAGAATGTAAAAATACAGTTGAATACAATAGAAAATTATTTATTGTTTTAAAAATCTTCAGAGTGCACGTCTCCTGAAACTCCCAGTTTTTGCCAATCTTCGAATCCGCCGCTGTAATATCTAAATCTGAAATGCTTGGGTCTGACTCGAGCATTCCATGTAAAAACATAAAAATACTCGAGTCAGGATTAATCATAGTTCAAGTAAAATAATTTCAATAAAAACTGAACCATAAAAGCCAATCCTAACTTCAACATGTGTCCCGTAAAGATATAATGTATGTCCTAGGTCAGTGTTTAAAGCAAAGGGTCCCAGAAGCTTGCATGTACACACGTGTACAGGTACCTGTGTGCACTGCCCCAGCATCCCAGGAACCTAGAATTACACGTGAAATCGAGATTTCAGCAATAGTGGTGGAGTGTATAAATATATAGATAGGCAGTAAGAGTGTCAACTGAAATGCACCAATGTCAACGTAGTCGCAGCAAGTCCAATAGTTAAGGGCACATGCATTGGCAGCCAACTCTAGGACAGATAGGCCGAGCACCAAAGTACAGTTGAAAAGGGTAAGGTACTTAAGTATACTTATGTGTAAAGCAGCATGTAATTGAGGAACTCATGCCTGATATAAGGAAAAGGGACATACTAGTTCCAAATGGTAGCACAATTCAACCAATTCATATCTCTAGCATATAAGAAAATATGTACTCATTGCCAAATAGCCCAATGTACCGCACGGAGTATATAAAATCAAGCAAGCAGCTTACCAAAAGATTGTACTAGGACCAATATTTGTCTACATGTAACCATTCGTATAGGTTTATGGTCCTTCCTACTAATATACTAATGTTCATTGGAAAGGATAGAGGGTGCAGGTGCATAATTTCTAAGTTAAACATGAAAGGTAATGTGTGTGTATGTACAAAGTGGTGTCATGCAACTAAATTAAGAAGAGAGAAAACTGGTGATGCAACAGAACAGGATGGTTATCATCCACTAAAGACAAGTTACAACTAAACTCATATTTCAAAGTTTAACATTTAACCCCCTATATGCCTGCAATATTTTTTTTGGAGGGAGAAGATTAAATTTCCCAGAAAACAACCATGCAGTCAGTATCCTTAATTATGGTCATTAATAATCATCCTATTTCCAACTATATAGAGTAATCAACCTCTATTATATTTGTCACAACTACTGCCCATGACCTCTAACTTGAAAAGGTTTACCAAAGTACAAGTACTGGCTCGTAGTCTATTCCACTCCCCTGTTCAAAACTTAATTTCAGCCGACAACAAAATTGCCCAAGTTTCTTTAAACCATTAGTTTACATAAAAACTGGTTCAGTACTTGCTACAATGGATTATATAAAATCTAAGTAGCTTACATTATACAGTGTCATGACAAAAATCGACACAACATGGTATAGGTCATACACGAAGGCTTTCAGCATAAGTTCTAGCTTATGCATATTTCAAGTTTCCAAACAACTGTGCATAGTTCAACTATCTTCAAATGGAATTACAAACTAAATATACAGGGTAGCCGAATTACTATTTGGCACAGATTTCTACAAGGATAAACTACCCACCGTTGTCATAAATCTCAAACCTGCATCTGGTTAAATTTAAATTTACATTATGTACCCAAGTTCCTAAACGTACATTTAGTTAAATAAACCTGTTCAGTTTTAATGCTGTCGAGGCATAGACTTAACAACTCAGCAACATCAAACCATGTAGTTCCGATATATATAAAGTGGAAAACAATAAAAAAAACATTGTAACTTTTTTGTTGGAACAGAATTGGAGATTCTCATTACAATCAACTCGTACATATATTTTAATTATCTCCCACTACATTCATATTCACTAACTGTCCACGTGAGCTCGTCATCTTGCAAAAGACTAGGCAATCTCAATACTTAATTTTTATATAACAAAGTTAATTTAATCAACTTCTTCTTACCGATAACTTTTATGTGTTTGTGGACTGACTTATACAAGAACTAATCAGTCTTCTTTTAACTTGATGAATTCTAAACACTTAATGCGGCAAATAACTACCATGTTTTGCTGTAATAGTTGCATCTATCTAGAATGGTAGTAAAGCGTTCCAAACTGAGAAATAAAAATACTACTCCTACCCTTTTCAGATAATACATTTATCTCCTTAATAGTTTTTCCCAAGCAACCGAATATATCATATTGCATATATCGTTGCACTTGCCATGTTTTAATCAGGTTAGGCCATGACGCAATTAGATTATTTGATTAAAACCACTTTTCAATACTTCTTTTTTTTTTGATTAAAAACACTGTAAAGGACCCAAAGTATTTAATCCAGCAACAGTGTTCAACAACAAGGTGCAACCATGAACAAAATTCACCTAAATCTAACTAATTTAATTCAGTTCTACTGAAATTGAAATACTTGAACTAAAATTAATCAATCATGAGTTCCTAAAGAAACTCACCTTGAACGCAACCGTACGGAGGTATAGTGCTTGATACGACAACGATTGATGAGAACCAATTTGTGGTGGCTTACAAGGATGAGCAGAGTTTGGCTCTATGATTTTCCCAGCAGACTTCAGCGGTGACGAGAACCGAGGCGATGCGTGGAGCTTCGAATTCCAAGGCTTCAATTTTCGATCAATAGGAGGGAGCGATTTAATTAGAGGAGGGGTTTTGATTTGGGGAAAGGGGTATTCGGCTGAAGCCATTAAAATTGAAAAGGAGGAAAAATTGTTTTGTTGAAGAAATAGGGAGGAGCGCTGATTTTTAAAGGAAAAAAAATGAAGATAGGAACAACGTTAAATCAGCATGTTAGGGTAGCTGCGCGTTATAGGGTATAGGTCGGCGCAATATTATCTAAGGCAGGTAACATCTGAATTTAAATTTAATATTAATTCCTACCCCTAATATCACAGATCGTTTCAAATTCGCACTGCCAACAGTCTATGAACGCGACAAGAATTATATGTATCTACTCATCTTCGCGTTCTAAATAAAATTAAATCTGGTTGCAATCCCCTCTGGCATTATTTTTAAATTTAGATTATTTATTATTTCACTAATTTTATTCAATTCGTAAAACAACTTTGTTTGCTTCAAATTTTGAAATGTTAACTTCAAGCTCTTTTGTAAACACGAATACACACATATCTAAGTCAATTTCTGATATATTTCAACAAATAAATTTTCTAGTTTATTTAACTTTAATAATGTTTATGATTATTATTATTTTAATTTAACCATTTTAAATACCTAAGTCGAAATTTCAAATCCAATTCAAATATTCAATCATAAATATTTGATTTCTAACTAACCGTTTTGAATTAACTATCGAATTCAATTCCTACTCAAACCATATATTTGAATTTAAATTTTCTAATCCCAGTATCAATATAAAATTGATTATTAATACTTAAATATTTTTAATTAATTCCATAATCCGGTTGTCAAATTTTCTGGGGCGTTACATTCTTCCCCCCTTTACAACTTTTCGTCCCCGAAAAGGAGAGATCGTCAGAGTTATTCCTATCCCTGTATACTTCAAAATTTTATAATTGTGAAAAAAAGAATTCCATAACTTCTTTAAATATTAATATTTAAATCATCGATCCTCTTTGTTTATCCCTCATATTTAATTAACTTGGAAATCAATTTTCTTTTCTTATAGTCAGAAAACAATTTTGATCAAACACGATTTTCTTTATCTTCGAAATAGGGTTTTATTTATTTTCGTGCTTTTCAACTATATTCAATCTTCATAGATCAATTTCTATCTCAAATTATTTTGAGATATCCACCAATTCTTATTTTATTTGATCTTCTAACAAATTCAAAGTCGTGTAATTTCTTTTCAAACCAATCTCGTTTTAAATTCCAATTTCTGTCTAAATTGGATTTATACATATTAAACTATTCCAGATTTCATTATAAACATTATCTATCAACGTTACTTATCCATCGCAGCGACTGTAATGGGTCTATACTTAGCAACCCTCAATCCAATCTCCTTACATTCAATTCATTTAATCTTTTCCAATACTCACTGGAGAGTATATTTCCTCTTCAAGTCTATTTCATCGACCTGAAACTTCCCAAATCTTTTATCACTTTTTGTACATATAACGAAATCAATGCAAAAATATTTATATAATTATTCCAAAGCTATGGACTTGATAATACCTCGAAATTAACTTATTTAATTTGATCATATTTGATAACTCGAAGTTTGACAAGTCTATTGTCATCCTTACAGATATTAGGCATACGCTGGCCAGGCGTACGACTAAAATCTCGAAGTACTAAATATCCTTGCTTCAACTTCCAGTGGAAAATATTTCAAAATCCTTTCTAAAACAGATACGGAAAGTACCAATGTGATAATGATATGTTGATTGCTCATGAATCGCAGATACACAATGGTTTCGTATGGATCCCCCAGAAAACATCCGTATCCGTAGGAAATCACTTCCCTGTGAATTTCGTCATGGACAGATCAATAGAAAATATTTTTGGAATCATAAGACATTCTGAGATCACTGAGCGTTGATTGCTGTGTCTCAGAATCACGGAAACAAATCAAGGAATTATGAAGATACTTCAAGTCATGAGAACAAAACAAGTCCCAAAGACAAATCAGGTCACGAAGACCAATCAAGTCACGAAGACTAACTGCTGCATCAAACAGGTGGCTCACTATCACTAAGATATCTCAGCGGATCGCAGGTACACAATGGTTACGCCTGGGTCCCCCAGGAAACATCCATACCCGTAAGCTTTCATAGCTCTGTGGATTACGCCCTTATAATTCGACTGTAGATCGCAACAGTCACAATGATTACGCTTGGTTCCCCCAAGAAACATCTGTCCGCCGTTGGCTATCTGCAGCCCTGTGAATTTCGCTACACGGTCGAATTCCAATGACTCTAGATCGCAGCGATCGCAATGGTTACACCTGATTCCCTCAAGAAACATCCGACCGCCGTAGGCTATCTGCAGCCCTACGAATTTCGCTAGCAGTCGTGCTCAATGGCAACTCATGAGTTTTTTGTCCGGACAACCTACCACCAGCAGCAGCATATCTCAACTAAGCTCGAAATTCATAGAGAAGGGAGGTACTTTCCTCATTTTTCTTTGAAAACATATAATACTATATACATATAGTATTTTATTCTAAACTTCTCATAAATCGTACTTATGTCAACTTACATAAGATTTTCTTTCCATACCATATTTTCAAACATCTCATTTTTTTTGTTAAATCATTTGTATATGATTTTATCTCAAATCAATTACTTTTCAAATCACTAGTTTTCTAATTCACTACATTCTTATATATTTTTCCGTATACATTTCGGAAACTTCTGTATCCAATATCCAAACTCAAATATTCTCAAATTTCCGTTCAAATTTCAAAATTTCAATTTTCGATCTCTTACTCAACTTAGATTTCCAAATTTATTTGTTATAAACCAAATTCTCTTCCAATTTCCCATTCTTAAGTTCATTTCTTAATTCCAACCTTGCCGATTTAACCTTTTCCTTCAAATCTATTAACTATGAAATTTCATACATCCTTGTATTAATTAACTCTAATTCAAATTCAGTTACTATTGAAATCCTTCTTTTATTTATTTATTAGTTGATCAATTCATTTCAAACCTAAACCTTTATTGACAAAGAGTTAATTATCTCCTAATCTACAATTTACTTTCAAAATCAGTAATTGGAAACCACGAATTCAATTATTCCCACCCATCACCTCTTAAGATGTACAAATTCATTATTTGGATACATTGGATTACCATTCAACCCAACTCGATAATCAATTCTGGATTTTGTTTTAAATATTTAAAACTATACATACATATTTGTATATCAAATCATACTTCAGAAATCAATTTGTTTTATCAAAACAAATAAACAAAAAAGTTACTAAAATGGTTATTTCTCTAGAATTGAAATCTATTTCAAAATATCCCGAAATCGAATTCTCTAATCAAATTAAACGATCTTCTTAATTGTAGGTTTAACTTGATTTGCAATTTATTTCACATTCTGGCTTCATTTCAAATATACGCATTTGTTTTCTTCAACCGTTTCCTTAATTATAACCAATTTGATAAGTTATCTTATTCCATCATTTAAATTAATTTGGAATATACTCCATTTTATCTCATTCAACAATTTCTCATTCTTAAATCCATTCACGTATATACTTCTTACTTCATTTCAATGGAACTCGCAAACGAGAATATATCTTCTTAGTTTCCTTTTTCAAAGAAAATTCATTCATTTACCAACATTTAATTTGGATCTACAATCATTGGTGATTGGCTGCTTTTCGATCGGTAATCACATCCTCTCATAACCGACTTTACGGTATCCACCATTTATATTCATAGAAATTTCCAAATTCTACGATCTTCAACCAATCTACTCATACCATCATCTTTCCCCTCAATCCTCTTCATTTTATTCTTATCACTTTATATATTTCGTCAAATGGTTATATGCATTATCACATATCTCTATCCTTCCATATTCATCAGTACCTGACCGTAAATTAGCGAATGAACAATTCTCTAAGTATCAGATCAATACTCAGAAAATTATCCAACTTAACTAATCTCCATCCAGTTTTCCATTCCTTGATTTCATCTCTTAATTTCTTATCAAATCAATTCTTACGCAACTCTCGAATTCAGTTTTCGAATCCACTTCGCTTACATTCCGTCGTCCTTCGTACTCGATGTGCAGCTTTTTGTTCTTCAATTCTCGTCATTCTGATTTATCAAAATCAGTTAGCCTCCCATGGTCTTTTTGGAAAACATTTTCAATTATTCACAAATCCTTATTTTCTATAGAAAACTTACTTTATTCTCAGGAAAAACATTTCTAAATTCGTTGTTTGGATTAAAACTGATACTGAATAAACACCGCTATCTTTACTTAACTGCTGACGCTCTTTTACTTACTTCATTTAACCACTCCTGCTACTGAACTTTAACCATTTCTTAGTCAACAATGAAGTCAGTCAACTTGAGGTATATTTACCTCTCAAACCTTAGCTGAACGACGTTATTAACTTCGAAATAGATCAAGTTCACAGCTTTAAATACCAACAAAGCATTTTTCCCTCGTAACTTTTGAACTCGGGTTAAGTATCCCCTTCTTTTACGAATATCGCTTATTATAATAATAATTTATGGCTTCAAAATTATGTAACTTTAAATTATACTTTATTCATTAATCTGGACAATTAATCAAATTTCTAATGGAAAATAAATAGCAACTTTTTTTTGAAATTTAACACAATTGACTTCACGCCTAACCTTCTTTCGAATAATCTCATATTCGGTAACATATTCTGAACTTCGGAAAAAAAATTCTATTTGACTTATATTCTGAACTTCAGAATAATCGCTCCGTACTAGCTAACTTCATTTCTTTCACTCCTAATCGCATTTACAACATTCTTGCTTTCAAACGTTATTTACTTCTAAAAAGTAAACATTATTCCCTTTTCGAAATCTGAACTCGTCACATCAAATTAATTTTGATTTTATTCAAATATCGATTCAGATTTCTTCACAATCTTTATTCATATATTGCCTCAGTTACAGTTCTTGTTTACAATTCACTTCTTGTGAATTAATTAACTATTTTATACTTCACTATCGAATTCTTGCATTCAATTATACATTATTTGTTTGAACCCAATTATAAATTTTCTTGCCAAATTCTGAATAACTCAAATAAATTAATCAAATTTAGCAAAGTCGTATTCCAATCATATCTTTTTTTCTGATTTTATTTTCATTTATATCTTTCTCGAATATCAAAATAAAATTCAGCGTTTCATTTTTGAAATAGTTTCAAAATTTCTCCTTTTCATTCAAATTCCATCTGAATTCTTATTTCCAATATATTTCAGTTATCTTTGATTTGCTAAAATACACGATTACAGAGATCGATTCATCGATTTTCTTATACTTATCCTCTTTTTATATTATTCGATGATGGGTTCAAGACTCAAATCTAAGTAAACTTATCGAAGAAAAGCTCTCACAGACCTGGATTCGAAGACCTCCGAAGACTGGGGATTCCGAACAAAATTTTAATCTCGAAATACTTTTTCCGCTGTATTAGATTCAAAATAATAGTCTTAAAAATAATTTTTTCCCAAAATATACTTTTTTTCTTCAAAAATCTATTTATAATTATTTTCATTTTCAAAATTTATATTGCGAAACCTTTTTATTTTCAAAATTCGTTTTTTCTTTTAGTGTCGATCCTATTCATTTAAACTCGATAAGCTAAGCTTTAAGTAAACCTGGCTCTGATACCACTGTAATGTCCCGCCTTTTTGACCACTTCCAATTGGTGATTAAACCAACCTAAAATGTTCAAATCGACGGTTCGTTATTTAGCTTACCGAGTTCCGAATAGAATCAACACAGAAAACACAGAATAAAATAAATAACACGGTATTGAACAACAAAAATAACCTTTCATATATTAATCAAAATTTTTGATACAAAGATTTTTCTGTACAGCGGAATGTAAAAATACAGTTGAATACAATAGAAAATTATTTATTGTTTTAAAAATCTTCAGAGTGCGCGTCTCCTGAAACCCCCAGTTTTTGCCAATCTTCGAATCCGCCGCTGTAATATCTAAATCTGAAATGCTCGGGTGTGACTCGAGCATTCCATGTAAAAACATAAAAATACTCAAGTCAGGATTAATCATAGTCCAAGTAAAATAATTTCAACAAAAACGGAACCATAAAAGCCAATCCTAACTTCAACATGTGTCCCGTAAAGATATAATGTATGTCCTAAGTCAGTGTTTAAAGCAAAGGGTCCCAGAAGCTTGCATGTACACACGTGTACAGGTACCTGTGTGCACTGCCCTAGCATCCCAGGAACCCAGAAATACACATGTAATCGAGATTTCAGCAATAGTGGTGGAGTGTATAAATATATAGATAGGCAGTAAAAGTGTCAACTGAAATGCACCAATGTCAACATAGTCGCAGCAAGTCCAATAGTTAAGGGCACATGCATTGGCGACCATCTCTAGGACAGATAGGCCGAGCACCAAAGTACAGTTGAAAAGGGTAAGGTACTTGAGTATACTTATGTGTAAAGCAGCATGTAATTGAGGAACTCATGCCTGATATACGGAAAGGGGACATACTAGTTCCAAATGGTAGCACAATTCATATCTCTAGCATACAAGAAAATATGTACTCATTGCCAAATAGCCCAGTGTACCGCATGGAGTATATAAAATCAAGCAAGCAGCTTACCAAAAGATTGTACTAGGACCAATATTTGTCTGCATGTAACCATTCATATAGGTTTATGGTCCTTCCTACTAATATACTAATGTTCATTGGAAAGGATAGAGGGTGCAGGTGCATAATTTCTAAGTTAAACATGAAAGGTAATGTGCGTGTATGTACAAAGTGGTGTCATGCAACTAAATTAAGAAGAGAGAAAACTGGTGATGCAACAGAATAGGATGGTTATCATCCACTAAAGATAAGTTACAACTAAACTCATATTTCATAGTTTAACATTTAACCCCCTATACGCCTGCAATATTTTTTTTGGAGGGAGAAGATTAAATTTCCCAGAAAACAACCATGCAGTCAGTATCCTTAATTATGGTCATTAATACTCATCCTATTTCCAACTATATAGAGTAATCAACCTCTATTATATTTGTCACAACTACTGCCCATGGCCTCTAACTTGAAAAGGTTTACCAAAGTACAAGTACTGGCTCGTAGTGTATTCCACTCCCCTGTTCAAAACTTAATTTCAGCCCACAACAAAATTGCCCAAGTTTCTTTAAACCATTAGTTTACATAAAAACTGGTTCAGTACTTGCTACAATGGATTATATAAAATCTAAGTAGCTTACAGTATACAGTGTCATGACAAAAATCGACACAACATGGTATAGGTCATACACGAAGGCTTTCAACATAAGTTCTAGCTTATGCATATTTCAAGTTTCCAAACAACTGCGCATGGTTCAACTATCTTCAAATGGTAGTACAAACTAAATATACAGGGTAGCCGAATTACTGTTTGGCACAGATTTCTACAAGGATAAACTACCCCCAATTATCATAAATCTCAAACCTGCATCTGGTTAAATTTAAATTTATATTATCTACCCAAGTTCCTAAACGTACATTTAGTTAAATAAACCTGTTCAGTTTCAATGCTGTCAAGGCACAGACTTAACAATTCAGCAACATCAAACCATGTAGTTCTGATATATATAAAGTGGAAAACAATAAAAAAAAACATTGTAACTTTTTTGTTGGAACAGAATTGGAGATTCTCATTACAATCAACTCGTACATATATTTTAATTATCTCCCACTACATTCATATTCACTAACTGTCCACGTGAGCTCGTCATCTTGCAAAAGACCAGGCAATCTCAATACTTAATTTTTATATAACAAAGTTAATTTAATCAACTTCTTCTTACCGATAACTTTTATGTGTTTGTGGACTGACTTATACAAGAACTAATCAGTCTTCTTTTAACTTGATGAATTCTAAACACTTAGTGCGGCAAATAGCTACCATGTTTTTCTGTAACAGTTGCATCGATCTAGAACGGTAGTAAAGCGTTCCCAACTGAGAAATAAAATACTACTCCTACCCTTTTCAGATAATACATTTATCTCCTTAATAATTTTTCCCAAGCAACCGAATATATCATATTGCATATATCGTTGCACCTGCCATGTTTTAATCAGGTTAGGACATGACGCAATTGGATTATTTGATTAAAACCACTTTTCAATACTTCTTTTTTTTGATTAAAAACACTGTAAAGGACCCAAAGTATTTAATCCAGCAACAGCGTTCAACAACAAGGTACAACCATGAACAAAATTCACCCAAATCTAACTATTTTAATTCAGATCTACTGAAATTGAAATACTTGAACTAAAATTAATCAATCGTGAGTTCCTAAAGAAACTCATCTTGAACGCAAACGTACGGAGGTACAGTGCTTGATATGGCAACGATTGATGAGAACCAACTTGTGGTGGCTTACAAGGACGAGCAGAGTTTGGCTCTATGATTTGCCCAGCAGACTTCAGCGGTGACGAGAACCGAGGCGATGCGTGGAGCTTCGAATTCCAAGGCTTCAATTTTCGATCAATAGGAGGGAGCGATTTAATTAGAGGAGGGGTTTTGATTTGGGGAAAGGGGTATTCGGCTGAAGCCATTAAAATTGAAAAGAAGGAAAAATTGTTTTGTTGAAGAAATGGGAAGGAGCGCTGGTTTATAAAGGAAAAAAATGAAGATAGGAACAACGTTAAATCATCATGTTAGGGTAGCTGCGCGTTATAGGGTAAAGGTCGGCGCAATATTATCTAAGGCAGGTAACATCTGAATTTAAATTTAATATTAATTCCTACCCCGAATATCACAGATCGTTTCAAATTCGCACTGCCAACAGTCTATGAACGCGACAAGAATTATATGTATCTACTCATCTTCACGTTCTAAATAAAATTAAATCTGGTTGCAATCCCCTCTGGCATTATTTTTAAATTTAGATTATTTATTATTTCACTAATTTTATTCAATTCGTAAAACAACTTTTTTTGCTTCAAATTTTGAAATGTTAACTTCAAGCTCTTTTGTAAACACGAGTACATACATATCCAAGTCAATTTCTGATATATTTCAATAAATAAATTTTCTAGTTTATTTAACTTTAATAATATTTATGATTATTATTATTTTAATTCAACCATTTTAAATACCTAAATCGAAATTTCAAATCCAATTCAAATATTCAATCATAAATATTTGATTTCTAACTAACCGTTCTAAATTAACTATCGAATTCAATTCCTACTCAAACCATATATTTGAATTTAAATTTTCTAATCCCAGTATCAATATAAAATTGATTATTAATACTTAAATATTTTTAATTAATTCCATAATCCGGTTGTTGAATTTTCTGGGGCATAACAGTAAGTTTTTTTTGGATATGTGACATTGTAATCAATGGTTATATTTGGCATAATTTATATGTGAATCACGATTAGGGTTTTTGGAGAATATTCTGAACTATGCAAGTTTAACTAGAATTTGGGACATATGTTCTATGGTGGATTATGACCATAATTTGGGCATATAAGTTTAGGCTTACTTTATGAATTAGGAAAGATATGTAATGGCCCAAGGATTTTCGGCCCTGAAAATCGACACAAATACCTTTACCATAACTCATGTCGACCTTCCAAACACCGAAAACACTGGACGTTATTAGAAAGAAATTAGAGGGTGAGATAATAAGGAAAGAAATATTAGAATAGAAGGAGGAGAAAGAACACAACACAGAGTCTCACATCGCAGCGGAACAAAATATAATACAGAAATAAATTATTGAGAGCTTTAAATAAAACTTACAACATAAGAGCACATCGCACAGTGGGACAGTTATAATAACATGTCCTCATATACAACACACAGCGGCAAGATACTAGATTTGAACACCTTCAGCTCGTCTTTGAACTTCACAACATTCGATAACCTGAACCTGTACATCCCGGGCTAAACCGAGCATTTACAAAACATGTGGCCAGTCTGGTGAACCAGAGTGAGATAAACTCGCACAGTATTAAGGGTATCACACAACCTGATTTTAAAGTTAAAATCCTTTCGAAAGAAAAGGATAATCGTAAAACCAAATCCATACATAAATATGGATGGTTTTTACCTTACGATAACCCAAAACAGTTTTGAAATCAATATCTTGTCTGATATTATAATAATGTCTAAATACAAGTATCTAGTGGAACGCTAGCAACTCCCGCTCTACATATATAGTATACAAACAAAACCGCGGGCGCTTATTAGAGATTGGATTCCAACCATGACAGGGTATGGGACCACATGCCGATCGTGTATCTCTAGAGACGAATACATAGGGTTCCACAAGAACATCTTGCAACCTGGCCCATACATGACCGACCACTCATTTTGCTTGAGTGTATCGAATATATATCACCAACGGTTGGGTGCGACCCACCATTCTTCCCGAAAAGGGACAGCATCGAAATAGATTAAAGAAGCAAAAGATTTTCTCTAGATAGGTTATTATACACCCTAACGGGAGCGACCCACATATCCGTGTTGCCGGCCCGATTTTTGTCATTCACCCGTTGTTAGGCTTGAGGCCAGAATTTTCTTCGAAACATCTGATCGCCATTCACTTTGAATGCCACATCGTCAAATCCACTAGATATTGCTAATTGACGTCCACAAAAATACTCTAGTTGGGAGCTAACCAACTATGGCACGTTTGAAGAAATCAACGTACGCGATTCTTTGGGAAATACTCTGTCAGACATCCGTCCATACAAGTCATCCAGGAACAGGATGAACCGAAGGCACTCTCCTACTGCATCTCATATAGGAATCACCCCACGGGTCAGTAGCGAGTAGTCCTTGCAATCCACAGACTTCAACCACGACAGAACCCCAGTATATCTCCGGGTCGAATCAGAGATTGTAAGTGGTTATTCCATTTTATGAAGATCTATGGTATTCAATGCTCCATCTCGATCATCATCTGATGTCTTTTATATTTTCGTATTTATTGGTCGGAATGGTTTTCGAATATAACTTCGATCTCGGTCTTCCCGTACCAACAAACATATAGGCCAGATTTGATAGTTGGTTATTTACTATCAAATAAAACATTCATTCAACCATAAAAATAGAATTTACTATTCAGTATTCAGCATTACTTGGCCTTTTAATTCAAATAATTAAAAATATCTTATCTTCCAATATTTTGGAAACTCGGTATTTACTTCTTGTTTAACAAAATATCTTACAACAATCTAAATTATCCTTCTTCTATTGTTTGCCAGCCATTTGCTAAAACATTATTTATAATCCATAATAGAGAAATCAATCCAACTTATTATTTGTAAAACAACATTATGAAATATCTTTCATTCGTTTACTTCACAACTCCCAGTGCTTATTCTTGTTGGGTAGAACCCAACTTTACGTTTCCCTTCTGTCTAAAAAAATATCGTTGTCATCCTCTTATATTTCCCTTTTACTTTGGGATTCTCATTCTATATATATATCCTAATTCTTACTAAACATTGCATTATTATTTCTTAAATGAAATAATAAACTCTTACTGTCCTTTGTATCATCACACTAATATCATTTTCAGATAACTCCGAAGTCGTCCAAGTTGGGGTATTTTAATTACCTCTCAGACCTTGATCAACAACGTCCTTATCTTCAGATAAATATAAGTCATGATCCAAAAAACCATATCTCATTCCAATATCAATTCAAATTATATTCAAAATATAGCTCTAAACATCTACTTTATCTTTTTGAAATATACTTGATATTACTCAATTCATCGATTACTTAATTCCTTATCAAACATCACTCTTATTAATTCCCAATATATTCAAATACTTTGTTCCCTAGTTGGGTTATTATCATAAACTCTACTTGGTTAACTCAAAACACAATTAATCCTCTAATCAATTCTAGTTAGTTTCTCCTTTAAATTAATAAATAATAAAATTTATTTAAATAAATTTCATTTAATTGTTCTTAGAAACAATAAATCAAATTCTCAACTGTTAGACTATCTCCTGCTCATCTGCTTGCATATTCTACTAACATAAGCATTTACTTTATCAAAACAATTTAAAAATAACTTATAACTTTTGAATAATAGTAATACTTATTTTCTTTAAAATTGCTCTATTCAAAATAGTATAACTAAAAACTAAAATAAATTTATATCCTCATAAAGGTCGACCCACTTGATGATAAAAATCCATATTTGTATAATGACTGGTTTACAGACAATGTGATGCCAAATTATTCAACCAATATTCCTACTAGTAAAAACGAATTAAATGTTGAATTTCAATTCATCTGTTATCGATCAAATCAATTGTGCAATCAAAACTATTTCCTTTATCTGATAATAACAACCATCAATCAGCAAACTGATCACACAAACAATTCAAACAATTTAAATCACGCTTATTTTATAAACGTGACCAATCAAGGGAAATTTCCTTTATTGGATTAGAACAAGGTTTGGTGTTTTACTGGAATTAAATTTCCGTTTAATTCCATTGAATAAATCAAAAAGAAATATATATATATATATATATATATATATATATATAACTAGCAAATGATCAACTACTAGCAATCAGAGTACACAGAAGTAAAACCCAATTTATATGAAATATAAACGGGAAGAACTGAGTGAGGTTAACTCACCTTGATTTGTTTTGGTCGTTAAACGCTGGTTTTTAATTAAATTAAACAACGTTTAATTTAATTAAAAAAATTCTGTCCTGACAGACACTGCTCCATCTCGATCTTCTCGTCTCTACGGTTCTAACGGAACTGACCGCGCTTAAATTTGTTAAAGTATGTGAGGGATATCACTTAAACAAATTAGTAAAGTAATTTAATTATTTAATATAAAATTTTAAATAAAAGGATGGGCCTTTACCATTTCCTTTGGCCCATGTAAACTCGACCTGTTATCTCCCTTCAACCCTTATTATCGGATTTCCTCAAACCCTAGACACAAAATCACTGCCTCCACAAAAATCAACACCTCCACGAATTTCGATCATGGCCGAATCCCTAACCTCTTTTCTGTTCTTCAGCACAACCGAAAGTTGCACCCCTCTACACCACCATCTTCGACCTTCTCTCTTATCGCCTCTTCCAATCAATTCTGACAAACCCCCGAATCGATTCCTTCGTCACCACAGTCCTCGACGATCAACTCTCGCGAGCCTTCCCAACCCACTTCAGTCCATCAATGACTCCCCCCCCCCCACCTTCGAAAGTAACTACAGTTCGTCATCAACAAATCGAGGCTTCAATTCGAAGATTCGGCCAAACCCTAGGTCAGCGGCTCTGACAAAACATCAGGGAATTCATCAGAAGCAACTCAAGAAGAAGAGTGTGGATCTGCGGACGCAGATAAGTTTTATTATCTGATTTATGTTTGCTGTAAATTTTCTTTTTTTTTCTTTTTTTTTTTCAAGTGGTTCGAACCATTTTCTTATTTACTGTATGGTTCTAGAATTGATGAAATACTCGTGGGTGACACCTCTATTTATAGTATAGTCGATTATAGATAGGATCAATGTCTTTCACATCTTATCCTAGGGCTTCGGCTATAATATCTTGAGGCCATTGAGGTTTTCTTCTTCTCTTAGATTGTGTGTACTGGTGATCAGACATGTGATGGGTATTGTTCACTACAAACTCGTTTTGGTAGAGATTTGATGAGTAAAAGTTAGATTTCAAATGTAGTTGGTCTGTTCGAAAAGCAATAGTGATCGAATAGGTCTAGATTAGGTGAGGCTGACCATGAGTTGTTTATTTCCTACAGATATTTGACATCATACTGTAGATTTTGTATTCAGATTCTTAGTACAGTCGATTTATTCACTGTGTAGAGATTTGGTTAGATTGAGCTATGACTTTTCTAATCAGATTTTTTTTTTTTGAAATCGTAGCTTCTATGTTGGGTTATTAAAGATATGGTAGTCACTGTTTGCATTTTATAAGGATTTTATTGTATACTTGTATATATTTGTTTGTATAGATTTGAAAAAAGAAAAAGAATTTTTTTTTTCTTTCTGTTTCATGTTTATGTCACAATTCATTCCACTGTTCTTTTTTTTTCTTCTTCTTTCCTGTTCATGATTTTGAAAGGAATTGATATGTTTAGCTACTTTGATTTTGTAAAGAGTTGATGGTACATATATAGGATTTCCTTCATAATTGTTCCTATACTGTCCATTTCAAAAAAAAAAACTATAAAGATTCGATGTAACATATATTTGCTGTTTACTTCTTTAGCTATACCCATAGCTGTTCATATGAATGGTTTAGCTATTTTGGTACTTATCCAAGTAGAGATACATACCCTTTTCTTTATTTGTTTAGTTGATGTTCCCCTTTATAGTCTGTTCTTAGTTGTTTATTAATTGGAAATTTATTTTACTGTTTCAGGGAAAGAACAAGACAGGATCATAACATGCAGGAGAAGATTTTTTTGAACGGTCATGTTCATTTGGTTTTGTATCAGAAAGATTTATATATATATATATATATATAATTTCCCTTTGTACCATCAGTTATGTATACGAAAGTGTTGCTTCTCTTTGTATTTTGGGTATGTAAAAATATATGACCTATTGCACAATGTGCTGAGTTTTGCAGAAGAATCCAATATAAGTTAGTTCACTGGTTGTAGCTTAAACTTTTACATGTTAAATTTAGGTTACCCTACTTCTAGGTTTGGTCTTGGCAATGCTATGTAACCCTTTTAATTCTATGTAAATCTTATAAGCTATCAAATATATTTGTTGCGCTAAATTTGTGCCTATCCAGTTTAATAAAAACTAATTGATTCAAATAAACAGAGTTTTTGTTTATTATTGTGATTCACGTATATAAGGTAGTTTACGCCAGTAGTAATAAGGACTTGACTTACATATTATGCGACATGAATCGTGTTTGTATCTTTGCATTATACCTTACTTGGAGTTTGATTAAGCCCGTTGTGTTAATTTCATGCGGCCTCCCCTTTTGAATAAGTTCTTTTGTGATTGGTCATGTTGGAACTAGTTGGCAAATATATAAATTATACGTCTACACGTTATTTAATAAATGAATTATATATATTGTAAATTCATTTACAATTCTAAATCGATATTTTAAATAATAAAATATATTAAATATCTGACTACCAGAAATTCAAGTCGTTACGTTCCTTCCCCCTTAAAGAATTTCGTCCTCGAAATTGCTAAGTAAGAGGAATGTTTAAATCTCGATTATTCTCAAAATAATTAGTATGGAATTATTATCAAAATTCTCAGTTTGCGGAAAAATTGTTAGTATTTCTACAGCGTTGCTCGACCAGACTAACTACATCCGCCACTCCGGGCCTCACACATCTTAAAAGAGAACAAAACCAAATGGCTACCCGGTTTA
The DNA here is from genome assembly GCA_030737875.1 of Allium sativum. Lineage (NCBI taxonomy): Eukaryota > Viridiplantae > Streptophyta > Magnoliopsida > Asparagales > Amaryllidaceae > Allium > Allium sativum. The sequence goes on along the minus strand of CM060912.1, from coordinate 932,158,896 downwards.
GGGATATAGGAGCAATCATTAACCGACGATATTAAGGTTTACCTTTTCGTCAGCGCTACCAAACTCAAACTCCAAAGCAACTAGCAGCCCTTTTCGTTTTCAACCCGTACTTAGCCCGATATACAATAACCATTACAGGTTAAATCCTCCCAGTTTTATTTCAAATTTGATTTTATTCAAAATTATTACATAGGATTATTATCTTCGCTTTCAATTTTTTTAAGCTCTTATTTATTAAATTATTTGACGAAATTATTTAATCCATCTTACAAACAACAAACCAAAAATGCATAATCCAATCAACTAGATTAGAAAACTTTTATTTCCCAACTCCAAATTTTAAATTTCTACATCCAACTCTTAACCATGTTAAGTTACAAACTCAAATTCAATTGAAGATTTACTTTTCTAGTTTATACACTGCCATTTCAAACTCAAATTTGGATTTCTATTTCAACATTATACATTTTCTCTTTCTAATTTCATATATGAAAAATTCTGGTTATATTAGACCATTCCAATTCATGATTTAATTCGAGTTTGATCCAAATAAATCAAACAACTAAAATCAACCATGATATTATTCCTTTTCCTATACAAAAATATAATACGGCCAAAATTATTTCATCTGACCATTTTTTTTAAACATTATTGTGTCAGTTGCTAATTCAAAATCAAACTAATCAAATAACACAATATAAAACATTTTTATATAGAATTTACAAATACGCTCTCATATATATATATATATATATATATATATATACACACGCTCAAACTCAATCTAGGGTGTTACTAACCCCATATCTATTGAGTTACACCACAGAGCCAAGGTGACTACTCAACCAATAACTCTGATACCACTGTAATGACCCAAGGATTTTCGGCCCTGAAAATCAACACAAATACCTTTACCGTAACTCATGTCGATCTTCCAAACACCGAAAACACTGGACGTTATTAGAAAGAAATTAGAGGGTGAGATAAGAAAGAAAGAAATATTAGAATAGAAGAAGAAGGAGAAAGAACACAACACAGAGTCTCACATCGCAGTGGAACAAAATATAATACAGAAATAACTTTATTGAGAGCTTTAAATAAAACTTACAACATCAGAGTACATCACACAGCGGGATAGTTATAATAACCTTTCCGCATATACAACACACAGCAGCAAGATACTAGATTTAAACACCTTCAGCTCGTCTTTGAACTTCACAGCATTCGATAACCTGAACCTGTACATCCCGGGCTAACCCGAGCATTTACAAAACACTGGGTCAGTCTGGTGAACCAGAGTGAGAAAAACTCGCACAGTATTAAGGGTATCACACAACCTGATTTTAAAGTTAAAATCCTTTCAAAAGAAAAGGATAATCGTCAGTCCAAATCCACACATAAATATGGATGGTTTTTACCTTACGATAACCCAAAACAGTTTTGAAATCAATATCTTATCTGATACTATAATAATGTCTAAATACAAGTAATTAGAAATCTAGTGGAACGCTTTCATCTCACGCTTTACATATATAGTATACAAACAAAACTGCAGGCGCTTATTGGAGATTGGATTCCAACCATGACAAGGTATGGGACCACCTGCCTATCGTGTATCTCTAGATACGAATACACTGGGTTCCACAAGAACGTCTTGCAACCCGGCCCACACATGACAGACCACTCATTTCGCTTGAGTGTATCGAATGTATATCACCAACGGTTGGGTGCGACCAACCGTTCTTCCCGAAAAGGGACAGCATTGAAATAGATTAAAGAAGCAAAAGATTTTCTCTAGATAGGTGATTATACACCCTAATGGGAGTGACCCACATAGCCATGCTACCTGCCCGATTTTTGTCATTCACCTGTTGTGATGCTTGAGGCAAGAATTTTCTTCAAAAAAAATGATCGCCATTCACTTTGAATGCCACATCGTCAAATCCACTAGATATCGCTAATTGACGTCCATAAAAATACTCTAGTTAGGAGCTAACCAACTATGGCACGTTTGAAGAAATCAACGTATGTGATTCTTTTGGAAATACTCTATCAGACATCCGTCCATACAAGTCATCTAGGAACAGGATGAACCGAAGGCACTCTCCTACTGCATCTCATATAGGAATCACCCCATGGGTCAGTAGCGAGTAGTCCTTGCAATCCACAGACTTCAACCATGACAGAACCCCAGTATCTCCGTGTCGAATCAGAGAATGTAACTGGTTCATCCGTTTTATGAAGATCTATGGTCTTCAATGCTCCATCTCGATCGTCATCTGATATCTTTTATATTTCGTATTTATTGGTCGGAATGGTTTCGAATATAACTTCGATCCCGGTCTTCCCGTACCAACAAACGTATAGGCCAGATTTGATAGTCGGTTATTTACTATCAAATAAAACATTCATTCAACCATAAAAATAGAATTTACTGTTAAGTATTCAGCATTACTTGGCCTTTTAATTCAAATAATTAAAAATATCTTATCTTCCAATATTTTGGAAACCCAGTATTTACTTCTTGTTTTACAAAATATCTTACAACTATCTAAATTATCTTTCTTCTATTGTTTGCCAGCCATTTGCTAAAACATTATTTATAATCCATAATAGAGAAATCAATCCAACTTATTATTTGTAAAACAACATTATGAAATATCTTTCATTCATTTACTTCACAACTCCCAGTGCTTATTCTTGTTGGGTAAAACCCAACTTTACATTTTGCTTCTGTCTAAAAAAAATATCATTGTCATCCTCTTATATTTCCCTTACTTTGGGATTCTCATTCTGTATATATATCCCAATTTTTACAAAACATTGTATTATTATTTCTTAAATGAAATAATAAACTCTTACTGTCTTTTATATCATCACACTAATATCATCTTCAGATAACTCCGAAGTCGTCCAAGTTGGGGTATTTTAATTACCTCTCAGACCTTGATCAACAACGTCCTTATCTTCAGATAAATATAAGTCATGATCCAAAAACCCATATCTCATTCCAATATCAATTCAAATTATATTCAAAATATAGCTCTAAACATCTACTTTATCTATTTGAAATATACTTGGTATTACTCAATTTATCGTTTACTTAATTCCTTATCAAACACCACTCTTGTTAATTCCCAATATATTCAAATACTTTGTTCCCTAGCTGGGTTATTATCACAAACTCTATTGCCTAGTTCTTTTACCACACTCAACTACAAATCCCTTTATAAGTTCATTGAGTTCAAATATAACACTTGTCCATAATCTCTTCTCAATGTTAACCAAATCTCATTCCAAAATTAGTTACTTATCTAAAGGTATCACATTTAAGAGATAGTTTTTAAATTAAACAAATAATTCATTTCAACATTTACTACTGTAAATCAGTTAATTGCTTTATTTACTTAAATAAATAAAAATTTTCCTTTAAATCTTATTAAGATTAAACAATTATTTGTTTAGTTATTCCATTTAGTTCATTATTAACCAACCACTTTAAAAGTTGACCTTAGTTAAAACAAAAATTGGTTAACTCAAAACATAATTATTCCTCTAATCAATTCTAGTTAATTTATCCTTTAAATTAATAAATAATAAAATTTATTTAAATAAATTTCATTTAATTGTTCTTAGAAACAATAAATCAAATTCTCAACTGTTAGATTATCTCATGCTCATCTGCTTACATATTTTACTAACATAAGCATTAACTTTATCAAAACAATTTAAAAATAACTTATAACTTTTGAATAATAGTAATACTTATTTTCTTTAAAATTGCTCTATTCAAAATAGTATAACTAAAAACTAAAATAAATTTATATCCTCATAAAGGTCGACCCACTTGATGATAAAAATCCATATTTGTATAATGACTGGTTTACAGACAATGTGATGCCAAATTATTCAACCAATATTCCTACTAGTAAAAACGAATTAAATGTTGAATTTCAATTCATCTGTTATCGATCAAATCAATTGTCCAATCAAAACTATTTCCTTTATCTGATAATAACAACCATCAATCAGTAAACTGATCACACAAACAATTCAAACAATTTAAATCACGCTTATTTTATAAACGTGACCAATCAAGGGAAATTTCCTTTATTGGATTAGAACAAGGTTTGGTGTTTTACTGGAATTAAATTTCCGTTTAATTCCATTGATTAAATCAAAAAGAAATATATATATATATAACTAGCAAATGATCAACTACTAGCAATCAGAGTACACAGAAGTAAAACCCAATTTATATGAAATATAAACGGGAAGAACTGAGTGAGGTTAACTCACCTTGATTTGTTTTGGTTGTTAAACGCTGGTTTTTAATTAAATTAAACAACGTTTAATTTAATTAAAAAAATTCTGTCCTGACAGACACTGCTCCATCTCGATCTTCTCGTCTCTACGGAACTGACCGCGCTTAAATTTGTTAAAGTATGTGAGAGATATCGCTTAAAAAAATTAGTAAAGTAATTTAATTATTTAATATAAAATTTTAAATAAAAGGATGGGCCTTTACCATTTCCTTCGGCCCATGTAAACTCGACCCGTTATCTCCCTTCAACCCTTATTATCGGATTTCCTCAAACCCTAGACACAAAATCACTGCCTCCACAAAAATCAACGCCTCCCTGAATTTCGATCATGGCTGAATCCCTAACCTCTTTTCTGTTCTTTAGCACAACCGAAAGTCGCACCCCTCTATGCCACTAGCTTCGACCTTCTCTACTATCCCTTCTTCTAATCGATTCTGACAAACCCCCGAATCGATTCCTTCGTCACCACAGTCCTCGACGATCAACCCTCGCGAGCCTTCCCCACCCACTTCAGTCCATCAATGACTCCCCCCCCCCACTCCTTCGAAAGCAACTATAGTTCGTCATCAACAAATCGAGGCTTCAATTCGAAGATTCGTCCAAACCCTAGGTCAGCGGCTCCGATAAAACATCAGGGAATTCATCAGAAGCAACTCAAGAAGAAGAGTGTTGATCTGCGGATGCAGATAAGTTTTATTATCTAATTTATGTTTGCTGTAAAAAAATTTCAAATGGTTCGAACCATTTTCTTATTTAGCTATACCCATACCTATTCATATGAATGGTTTAGCTATTTTGGTACTTCTCCAAGTAGAGATACATACCCCTTTCTTTATTTTTTAGTTGATGTTCCCCTTTATAGTCTGTTCTTAGTTGTTTATTAATTGGAAATTTGTTTTACTGTTTCAGGGAAAGAACAAGACAGGATCATAACATGCAGGAGATGATCTTGTTGAACGGTCACGCTCATTTGGTTTTGTATCACAAAGATTTATATATATAATTTCCCTTTGTACCATCAGTTATGTATACGAAAGTGTTGTTTCTCTTTGTATTTTGGGTATGTAAAAATATATGACCTGCTGCACAATAATGTGCTGAGTTTTGCATAAGAATCCAATATAAATTAGTTCACTGGTTGTAGCTTAAACTTTTACATGTTAAATTTAGGTTACTATACTTCTGGGTTTGGTCTTGGCAATGCTATGTAACCCTTTTAATTCTATGTAAATCTTATAAGCTATCAAATATTTTTGTTGCGCTAAATTTGTGCCTGTCCAATTTAATAAAAACTAATTGATTTAAATAAACAGAGTTTTTTTTATTATTGTGATTCATGTATATAAGGTAGTTTACACTTGTAGTAATAAGGACTTGACTTACATATTATGCGACGTGAATTGTGTTTGTATCTTTGTAGTATACCTTACTTGGAGTTTGATTAAGCCTGTTGTGTTGATTTCATGCGACCTCCCCTTTTGAATTAGTTCTTTTGTGATTGGTCATGTTGGAACTAGTTGGCAAATATATAAATTATACGTCTATACATTATTTAATAAATGAATTATGTATATTGTAAATTCGTTTACAATTCTAAATCGATATTTTAAATAATAAAATATATTAAATATCTGACTACCAGAAATTCAGGTCGTTACAAGATATGTGAATAAGACTTTAAGGAATTTTTAAATTGTTTAAAATTGTTATCTGCTTAATATGTTAAATTTTCCTAATCTGCTAAATCTGTTACCTGTTTAATCTGTTGAATTACCTAAACTATTAAATATGTTGAATCGCCTAATTTGCTAATTATGCCTAATCTGCTAAATCTGTTGAGTTGCCTAATCTGCTAAAACTATTGAACCACCTAAGCTGCTAAATCTGTTAAATTTGTTGAAAAGCTGAATGATTGTAATTTGTGTATGAAAATCCGTAGGCTCGATCTGAGATTGAGTAAAACATGTCAATTTGATTAATCTGTTGCGACTTGAAAAGAAGTCAAATCTGTTAAATTGACATAATTAGTCTGATATTTGTATAATTTGTAATGGAATAAATTGGTTATAATAAAAATGTTGAGACACGAGGTTAGACTCATGTTTGCGGTAGAAGCCTGCCCGGACCCAACCGGCTTAACCAGCAACCGCAACTGCTAGTATAATGTGAGAGGTCGTAGGCATAACTAAAATATGCTTAGACACGAGGTTAGGTCTGGCTTGTGGCAGAAGTCTGCCCGGAACTGCCCAGCTTATCCAGCGACCACAAGCTACCGACCTAATGTGAGAGGTCTGTGCATTAATATTTAATTAATGCATATCTGAGATAAATATGATGTTTAAAACGTGTTGGGTGGATAGGGCTAAACCAACTGGACTGATGAATTAATAAACCTGTTTCGTGAATCTGTAGGCCCAATACAAAGTTAGACAATCTATAAGTCTGTTAAAACTGTACATCTGATTCGTTAGTCTAAAAACCTGTTGACTTGATTTTCTTATCTGTGAACTAGTTAATCTGGACTCTGTAGGTCTGAAAACTTGTAAACAAGTTAATCTGAGATCCATTAGTCTGGGGACACAAGGTTATGAGGGAAAATACTTGTGTCATCTGTTGTTTGGGACCTATATTAGTCAGTAACCCTTTCTGGTATCAAAACTATGACCCAACAGTAGGTAGGGTCCGGGCACGCTTACTGAACTAATTATAAGCGGTTCATTCTGATAATGGCGAGGGGTGTTGATGATGCGTTCCAACCGGGTCATGTGCGTGCATGGATCCTGGTCTGCCTCTGAGGATGTAAGACGCCGTGACATCTGTAAATAGGTCTGTGCCATTCAAAGGTTGCCACTTTAGGGAGTGATACACCCTTCTGTGGGGCTGGCACAGGGTATTTATGTATTAGGGAGCCGATCGCTTGGGGTAGATTTATGGTACACTTTGTTCTGTCTGTTTCAGTTGGGGTACCGTCAGTTTCTGTTGGGTGGTAACACCTGTTTGTTTCTGCATGGTACTGTCTGTTGGGGTGGTTAAGGTCCATTTACTAGTGTACACCTAATTCTAACATTCTGTTTCCGTATGGATTATTCTGTTTCCGTCTCTGATTCCGTTTATGTACCTTTTGTCTGTTGGGGTGGTAAAGGCCCATTACTGGCATTCTGTTTCTGTATAGATTATTTTGTTCCGTTTCTGTTTTAGTTTAGACATTAGGGTAACACTTAATCATGTTATACTAGTATTAGTGCAGAGAAGTAGGACATAAGTAAGAAGCATAACTTGGGCTATATCATTCTGTTTCTTCTGTTTAGCTTAAATATACCAGTTGCTTCTGTTGTTGTTGTCTCTTATCCAGCTTTATTTTCATGTCATGATATTATTATCTGTTCATATGCTGAAAGTCATTAGACTTGCCAGACTTTATGTCTGACATTGCTTGTTTTCACCCCTTTTCTTTCGTCCCACCCCCCCCCCCCCGGTTTTTAGGGTGGAAATATAGAAGCTTGATTCGGATTTTCTCCGCTTGAAGTATCGCTTGGCCTTGGCTCTATCTTTGCATGGCAGTTTATGTTGGGGATTATGAATTTAAAAACTATGCATTCTGAAGGCTTTTGTACAAAACCGAAATTTTGTACTTGAATTCTGATATTGTGATTTGAAAAGATGTAACCAAACTTATTTCGGTTTCTGTTGAAATAAAGTTATAAAATTTTCAAGTACTGTTTTATCTGTCTTGTAAATTTCTGTTCTGTCTACTAAAACGCTCAATCAAAAGTTAAGGCATTCTCTTTGTGAGTGACCTTAACGGAGGTGGGGTGTTACACTTGGTATCAGAGCTGAAGGTTACCAGATTTGATAAAAAGTTTTGGAAAACTATTTTCAAAAAGGTTTTCAAAAAGGAAGTATTTTCAAAAGTAGAGTTTATTTTGAAAAACATAATCCCCAAAGCCCTGGCCTATCTTTCTATCCTTTGTTTTGAATCTTTCCTTTTTCTTTAGTTTCAGCATGTCTGAGAATCTTAACCTTCCGGAGGGCATACTGATACCTGGCTGGTTCAGGAGGTACTTAGAAGCTAGGGCTAATGATGCGGGCCCAACAAACGTCCCTCCTTCCCCAGCTGCAGCGGTTCCTCCTCCTTCGCGCGTGAATACTTTCCCGAAGATATGTAGAGACTTTTGAGCCATGGGTGGGAAGAACTTTAATGGAACCGAATCCTTCGTGGAAGCAAGGAATTGGCTCAAAGAAACTGAGGATTTGTTCGTTATCTTCGAGGTGGACGATAGGCAGAAGATACAGTTGGCGGTGTGGTTGCTTAAGGACGAAGCTTCTTTTGTGGGAGGTCACAAATAGAGAGCGTCCGGTAGAGAGATGGATGGATTTCAGGCATAGGTTCGAGATGAAATTTCTCTCACGAGCGAAAGAGAGTCTATACGTAGAAAGGTTCTTGGCGTTGATGCAGGGGAATTTATCAGTGAGAGAGTACATCAACAAGTTTAATCAATTTGCAAGATTCGGCTTAGAATTGGTAAATACACCGCATAAGAAGGCACTAAGGTTTGCTAAAGGTTTGAATGAGCCGCTACACGGATTGGCGATGTCTCACATTCCTATGGGGGCAACCTTCGAAAAATTGGTGGACATGGCGTTAATGCATGAAGAGGAAGCCGAAAGTAAAAAAGAAAGAGGAAAAGCTTGAAGGACCATGGAACAAGAAGGCGGGGCCCAAAAAGGAAACACAAAAGAAGGATGAGAAGACTGAAGATAAGAAGGAGAAGAAGTGCTTTACTTGTGGAAGCTCGACCCATCTGAACAAGGATTGCAGAAAAAGGAAGGGCACTTGCTTCAACTGTGGAGAAATGGGGCACTTCACAAGGGACTGCCCAAAGAAACGGGGGCAAGGGCAGAGGGCAGAACCCACTTCTGGAGGACATGCGAATGCTTAAGTGACTGGTAGATAGGGTAGAAATAAGAAAATTTATGTAGAAGGTTTAATTTCCTTATCTGATTGAGGAGTTAAAAACTCTTTCTGATTCTGGCATTTTGATTCTGTAATTGAAACTCTGCACTTTAATACTAGTCTTGTTTCTGGTTCCGTTATAGTCTCAGACCCCATGAGGGTTACGACTCATCTGTTTGTGATAAGTTGGGGTTTGAGGGCATCTGTGTTGGGTGTTAAGTTGATCATGATGCATACATTATGAGTTTTTATCATGCTTAGTTCCCTAAGAATCATTTGGTAATCTGATCTGTATCAGTAGTCTGTAGGTTTCTGAAAAGGATAGGAGTTTTTACTCAAAGTGTGAAATAGATTTCCAGTTGGGCATTTGTTTAATGGGAGTGATTCTATGAGTATTAATCTGATGTTGATTTCGGTCTTCGGGATTGATACTTAGGGAGTTATTCTCTTAAACCGATGTCTAATGGGAACCTAGCTTTAGTTTTAATTATACTTGCTTCTATCATTCGACTTTATCCTTCGACCTTTAGGTAGAAACTAATGGGTGTAAACATGTGTTTGAGACATGTTATGTTTAATGGTTGCAAGTGGATGCAAATGGTTGCTAGTGATTGCTCATGGCTGCATATACACACACTAGGCACTAGATCGACTCAAAAACACTCTCATACTGCATATGGATGTGTGTGCATTTTTTATAGATGCAAAATGGTTGACTCAGCACATGGATGTTGCATATGAATGAACGCTTGTGCACTCATATAAAAATGATATGTATCAAGTAGGAAATTTCATACATGTTGGACTCATGGAACTGACATAATTCGCATTAAGGAGGTCAACTGAATCAGTGGATCACCTGATCTTTGCATTAGATAAGTACATATACCCACACTCTTGCATAAGTTCATACAGCATTAGAAATCTTTTAAGGACAATGGTTGCTTGTGGATGATGGTTGAGTAGATGGATGATTGGATGATAGGATGCATTCTTCTTAACTTGAAGATTTCGGGGACGAAATCCTTTAAGGAGGGGAGAATGCAACAACCCGCATTTTAATAACATGTTAAAACTGTAAATCAAGGCAGAATTAAATTTTAAAATAAGAATCAGGGGAAACGGGTTACGCCATTGCGTTCGTCTCGAAATTCTTCTTGGAAACAAGTCCGAGTTTTCGAGAAACGGAGTCCGTATGAGGGAGATATGACCCTCCGAAGTTTCAGGAATTTTCAGAATCGAAAACAGCTCGAAATTCGAATCCGAAATTCGAATTCAAACCCCAGCGCAGACTGGGCGGGAATTTTCCCACCCAGGACCAGGTCGACCTGGGGGTCGACACTATGGTCGACCTCCCAGGGATCAGTCGACCCTATGGTCAACCTGGTGCCAAAACCCAGTTTTGAGCCTGGGTTCATTTTGATGTATCTGGTCTCGTTTTCAGTCTAGATTCGCCTGCCTAATCCTATATATACAGGCCCCCTAGCCCCATTCTCTTTACACCATTCTTCTCTCCTTATGTTGCCTCTGAAATAATAGAAATAAATAAATAAAATAATGGCGTCGCTACTCTGCTGGGATCAAAACTAGAACTAGTGCATCTTCTTCCAAATTTGAATAAGATTAAAAGAGAACAATTGCAACTCTTCTTCTATACTCCAACCAAGGCAAGTGCAGTGATTTTCCGATATAAAATTTAATCATGATCTTGACATAATTATAAATCTGAATCTGAGACTAGGCCCTTTTTCTATTTATCAGATCTGTTCCTCTGTTTTATTATTCTGTTTGTTCTGTATTTCTTCCTCCTTTCTTTCTTTTTGTTTGATAGCTAGGCTACCACGAGCCTGAGCCAAGTCTCATAAGAGATGAACGCATAAACGCTTAATTTGGGAAGAATATTAAATGAGGCATATTTGGGCAAAATCGATTGGTAACTAATTTGAGGACACAACGCATGTTGTAATTCTGGACATAAATTTGAGACATATTGCATTAGATGATCTATGACTTGGAAGAAGAGGATTATACTGACTTAGAACATAAAGAACATATTTCATAATTTAAGATCTGGATCTGGGCATATTAAATCTGATAGTTTGTCATTTGGAAGTAGGAGAATTAATTTGCATATGACTTAGGTGTAAAAACCTATATTAAGATTTGATGACTATTAAGTGTGAATACACCTAAGTAAGGTTTTTGGATATGTGACGTGCATTGTAATCAATGGCTATATTTGGCATAATTTAAATGTGAATCACGATTAGGATTTTTGGAGAATATTCTGAACTATGCAAGTTTAACTAAAATTTGGGACATATGTTATATGGTGGATTATAACCATAATTTGGGCATATAAGTTTATTGTTACTTTATGAATTAGGCAAGATATGTGAATAAGACTTTAAGGAATGTTTAAATCGGCTAACACTGTTATCTGCTTAATATGTTAAATTTTCCTAATCTGCTAAATCTGTTACCTGTTTAATCTGTTGAATTGCCTAAACTATTAAATATGTTAAATCACCTAATCTGCTAATTACGCCTAATCTGCAAAATCTGTCGAGTTGCCTAATCTGCTAAATCTGTTGAACCGCCTGAGCTGCTAAATCTGTTAAATCTGTTGAAAACCTGAATGATTGTAATTTGTGTATGAAAATACGTAGGCTCGATCTGAGATTGAGTAAAACATGTTAATTTGATTAATCTGCTGCGACTTGAAAAGAAGTCAAATCTGTTAAATTGACATAATTTGTCTGACACTTGAATAATTTGTAATGGAATAAACTGGTTATAATAAAAATGCTAAGACACGAGGTTAGACTCATGTTTGCGGTAGAAGCCTGCCCGGACCCAACCGGCTTAACCAACAACCGCAAACTACTAGTCTAATGTGAGAGGTCGTAGGCATAACTAAAATATGCTTAGACACTAGGTTAGGTCTGGCTTGTGGCAGAAGTCTGCCCAGAACCACCCGGCTTATGCAGCGGCCACAAGCTACCGACCTAATGTGAGAGGTCTGCGCATTAATATTTAATTAATGCAAATCTGAGATAAATATGATGTATAAAATGTGTTGCGTGGATAGGGCTAAACCAACTGGACTGATGAATTAGTATACCTGTTTCGTGAATCTGTAGGCCCAATACAAAGTTAGACAATCTGTAAGTCTGTTAAAACTGTACATCTGATCCGTTAGTCTGAAAACCTGTTGACTTGATTTTCTTATCTGTGAACTAGTTGATCTGAACTCTGTCGGTCTGAAAACTTGTAAACAAGTTAATCTGAAACCCATTAGTCTGGGGATACAAGGTTAGGAGGAAAAATACTTGTGTCATCTGTTGTTTGGGACCCATATTACTCAGTAACCCTTTCTGGTATCAAAACTATGACCCAACAGTAGGTAGGGTCCGGGCACACTTACTGAACTAATTATAAGCGGTTCATTCTGATAATGGCGAGGGGTGTTGATGGTGTGTTCCAACCGGTTCATGTGCGTGCATGGATCCCGTTCTGCCTCTGAGGATGTAAGACGCCGTGGCATCTGTAAATAGGTCTGTGTCATCAAATATTGCCACTTTAGGGAGTGATACACCCTTCTGTGGGGCTGGCACAGGGTATTTATGTATTAGGGAGCCGATCGCTTGGGGTAGATTTAGGGTACGCTTTGTTCTGTCTGTTTCCGTTGGGGTACCATCTGTTTCTGTTGGGTGGTAACACCTGTCTGTTTCTGCGTGGTATCGTCTGTTGGGGTGGTAAAGGCCCATTTACTAGTGTACACCTAATTCTAACATTATGTTTCCATAGGGATTATTCTGTTTCCGTCTCTGGTTTCGTTTATGTACCTGCTGTCTGTTGGGGTGATAAAGGCCCATTACTGGCATTCTGTTTCTGTATAGATTATTCTGTTCCATTTCTGTTTTAGTTTAGACATTAGGGTAACACCTAATCCTATTATACTAGTATCAGTGCAGAGAAGTAAGACATAAGTAAGAAGCATAACTTGGGCTATATCATTCTGTTTCTTCTGTTTAGCTTAAGTATACCAGTTACTCCTCTTGCTATTGTCTCTTATCCAGCTCTATTTTCATGTCATGATATTATTATATGTTCGTATGCTGAAAGTCACTGGACTTGCCAGACTTTATGTCTGACCTTGCTTGTTTTCGCCCTTTTTCTTTCGTCCCCCCCCCCTCCCCCCCCCCCCCCCCCCCCGGGTTTTTAGGGTGGAAATATAGGAGCTTGATTCGGATTTTCTCTGCTTGAAGTATCGCTTGGCCTTGGCTCTATCTTTCCATGGCAGTTTATGTTGGGGATTATGACTTTAAAAACTATGCATTCTGAAGGCTTTTGTACAAGACCGATATTTTGTACTTGAATTCTGATATTGTGATTTGAAAAGATGTAACCAAACTTATTTCGGTTTCGGTTGAAATAAAGTTATAAAATTTTCAAGTACTGTTTTATGTGTCTTGTAAATTTCTGTTCTGTCTACTAAAATGCTCCATCAAAAGTTAAGGCATTCTCTTTGTGAGTGACCTTAACGTAGGTGGGGTGTTACAACCACACACTCTCAAAGATTCAAGTGCTACTAAAGAGTTATAGGCTTTCTGCAATCAAAGATTGCCAGATCAAGTCCCATAGAATCTACCTACCAAAATTGACACTGAAAAATGCGTGGTTGTAGCCTTTTCAAATTAACTAGGTGTGATTGTATCCGCAAATAAGTTAGGTGATCTTTTAGCCTGGTTAAATCAAGAAAGCGTCTTGTTGTAACAACTCGGAAAATCAGAACCAAATTAAAATTTTTATTTTGGCTTTTTCAATGAATTTTGAGTAGTTAAAATAAATTATTTCAAATAATAACGATTAAAAATTTATTTAAATCGAAGTTAGAATGAATATATTTATTTTAAATTTAAAAAGAATTAGAAATAGCACAGTAGTTTGAAATTTTGAATCTAAACTTTGACTGAATGTATGGGATTCAAAATAAAACAGATTTTAGTGAAGCCAAAAATATCTAAATCTATTTAAAAATGTCTTACCAACGAATCCGGAAAATCAAAATTTCATAGCGGGAACAAAAAGTTATGACCGGTTTGAATATTCATAATAGTCGCTATGGAATATAGTATAATTTATAGCCCGTATAAATGGCCATTATACAAATGACCTCCGTTTTCGATGAAACCATTTTTGTCAGATCCGAATTGTCAAATTATTACTAAGTTCAATTTTCTAGAATTTTTGGAATTAATTTTTGAGCGTAGTAAACTAAACTATGATTCGATAATTTCTGTTGAATTTAATCGACCGTTAAAAAGGCCATTTTTCAAACGGCCTCCAAATTCGACAAAATAAATTTTGTTAGGACTGTATTGTCAAAACATAGCTAGATTTATTTTTCGAGAATTTTCTGAATCTGTATGTGGCCCCAGTGAATGTAAATGTACGGTCGAATTAATTAAATAAAGGATTTAAATTTTAAATTAAAGAACACAGGGTGAAAACAATTGTTTGGGCTGATGGGACCTAGCCCATTGGTTCTGGAACATGGGGAATTGGGTAGGAACGACTTTTGATGGGTTGAAATTGGGACCATTAAGGATTAATGGGCTAAAATTCATTAACTAAGAAAATTAATATTAAAATATTATAAATAGTGTTCTTCAAACCCTAATTTACACTATTCACAGCCACCGCCCCCCTGAAATCCATGGCCATGAATGCTCAATTCTTTCATCACTAATTTCCTTTGATCCACACATCAAAATCATCCACTTCTTTTGAATTTGTAACAACCCGGAAAATCAGAACAATTTATAATTTTATTTTAAAGGAATTTTGTTAGAAAATGCGTCAGAATTAAAATATATATATATATATATATTCCATTATTAGATTAAATTATTGGATTTAAAAAGTTTTTTTTTAAATTACACAAATAATTTTTCTATCCATTCACATTTCATACAAGTTTTCTTTTCTAATTTCCTCATATTCAGTGCTTCTTTCTCTCCACTCTATTTCTCCGTTAATGTAGCATTCATTGTTTCCTATTTAATGCATACATTACCCATTTCTATTTAGATATAATAAAAATATGCTAAAACAAATAAACGGGGAGAAAGTTTCTTTATTAGATTAACACCTTTCTCCCTTCTCTTTCATTTATTTCTTAACGTTACAATTCTTAAATAAATAAATAAATAACAATAAAAAAACACATGAAGAGTTAATGCACCCTCTACCCATTCTAATTCCTTTCTCTTTCTTCTATTTATTCTTATGTCACTCCTCTTACCTTCCATTCAACTTTCACATATTATTCCTTCCTTTTTCTCCATTAAGTGCACATTTATTTCTTTCCTTACTTTTACATTCATGCATCTTATTTCATTTGCATGTTCTCATTCAATATGTTTTCATCCCCTTATTCTCCTTTCCCGTTTTTCTTTCTTGTTATCTTTTTCTTTAAAAAACAAACAATCCTCTCCCTCCCTCTCTCTCTCACACACACACACACACACACACACACACACACATATATATATATATATATATTATTTCCTTCTATATCTATTCTTGTTTACATTATCTTTATGTATTTATAGACATTTTCGTTGCCTTATTTTTGTCTACGCAATTTAATATGTTCCCTACAATTATGATTTTATATGTTTTGAAATTAAAGAGGACACACAAATTTATAACGATTAGCATCAAACAATTTCTTATGCATTCATTTTCTTTGTTTTCTCTTTCTCCTTGTGGCTTATTTTTGAATTTTGAATATGAGATAAATATTGCCATCTCAGTCTTAATAAACCACGTTTAATTTATTTATAACTTACCTAATACAAAAGGGAATCTTAGTTAAATAAATCATGTATATATCTTTTCATTTTTCATTCTCTATCAGAAAACTATAGTTCTCCTAGATCTACATCTCAAAAATTCATGGAGAAATTTTTTCCACAAAATCCATTTGCAAATGAAGAATCAAGGAAAACAAATCCTATATTCCTCTCTCTCTCTCTCTTATCATCTCCTCTCTAAAATCCATGCCATATTTTCAACAACTTAATTCATGGAAATTAAAGAGATTCTCCTGCACTTCATTTGTATACGAACATGATGAATTTTTATGGCCTGCTCTACTCGCAATTGCCACTCAAAGCCGCTATCTTTACAGCTTTTTCGGGTGAGGCTGGGTCCAACGAGTTGGGGACGGCGCTGGGTGCTGGAAGGAGTCAGACCGGCGCTGGAGCCGTTGGGATGGAAGATTTCAAGTCGACTGGTTTTGGGTTCTTCCGAAGAAGAAAACAATGAAGGGGAATTTGATGAAACCGACCAAATCAAAACGGAGCATGTTGGAAATTCAGACAAACCAATGTGAGAATCTTTGATTTTTACAATCTAATTTATTTAATTAATTATTTTGTCAATGTTGAATGATTACTTGTATGTCATCTATTTAGATTAGGTCCTTCAATTTCTAACATGACCCGAAACACGACCCGTAACCCGCACGATAAAAACCCGACCCATTTATAAACGGGTCAATTTCGGGTCAACCCGCTCTGACCGTTTAATAAACGGGTTGACCCGACCCAACCCGTGAACCTGTTTCTGACCCGTCATGACCCGTTTAATATAAAACATATTTTTATTACTCTACAATCTACAAAACATTGGCTCAGCCCAATCCACTGCCCATTTGTCTCTTTACCCTAATTTACTAATTACCAAGCATCCACTCATTTAGTCATTCTAATTTACGCGATTCTACCTCTTCACTCCTTCAGACTTCAGTTTCCTCTTTCTTTTTTACACCGAGCCCTAGATTCTATGATATCCTTTTGAAATCGCGCATCAGATCAAAGAACAATGGCGGCACCAGGAAAAAGCATCGGCAACAACATAGTCTCAAGACTCGAGCATCGTCTCGAGATTCTATGAGCACTTCATTGTAGCATTGTCCTTTTTCTTTCTTATTTAAGCTACAAAGACTCGATCAAATGCAGCCATCATTTGAAACCCGCAAAGTTTTTGTACAAATATTTTTCTTAACGGGTTACACGAATCAAACCCGAAACCCGCACGATTATAAATGGGTCAACCCGAACCCGGCCCGTTTAATAAACGGGTTGAGCTGACCCGACCCAAACTCAACCCGAACACGACTTGACCCGACCCGAACCTGACCCAACCCGACCCATTGACAACCCTAATTTAGATCTGTATGTAATTGTTGTTCTGATGAGTGGTTTGTATTGTATTGTAATGTATTGAATTGAATTGTTTAGATCCATTCTTGTAACTATAGGTCTGTATAAATTCAACCAAGATCATCGATATTGTTGAATTAGATTAGAATAGGATTTTTAATCTAAATTAAAATATCATGTAGTTTATTTTTATTTTATGAATATAAAATTTTATATCATATTGAACATAGTGTTGTATGAAATCAAGTTGTCAAATAAAAACAAGAACGGTTAAACATATTTTTATTTGCAAATAAAAAGTTAAGATTTGTAAATACATTTTTATTTGCGATTTTATGTGTGAATCAAAATAAAGTTAAGATTTGTAAATGTACTTTTATTTGCATTTTATTTGCGAATAAAAGAACAAAATGGTTAGACATATTTTTATTTTCTTTTCTTTTGTAAATAAAAGAATAATTTAGAAACATTTTTTTATTTACATTTCATTTGTAAATAAAAAGGCTTATTTAGAATTTACATTGTTATTTACATCTTATTTGTAAATAAAAAGAAATAACTGGAAAGCACATTCTGTTTACACTTTATTTTATTGTTAAATGGACACGATGACCAGTCTTGATCAAACTAATTATATTTTATTGTTAAATGGTTACAATAAAAAGAATTTAACATTTTTTATTGTTGAATGGGTCAATAAAGGACAAAATTAACATTTTTGTTTAATTAGATTATAAATGACAAAATAATATTTTTGTATTGAAATTATCATCTTTATTGAAATGAGAACCGACAAAATTAAATTGTCATTTTATTGAAATTGATATTTTGTTGAATTGGAATGGACATTATAAAAATGTCATTTATGAGTAATTATTTTATGTTAATTATTAAAATGTGATTTAGGTTAATTATTAAAATGTTATTTATGTTCATAATAAAATTATCATTTATGTTCATTTGAAATTGTCAAAAATAAAGGTCATTATATAAATGTCATTATATTAGAAAGGTCCTTAGTATAGAAATACCATTTTTGTCATGAAATGTCATATTAATAGAAAAATGTCCTTTTGTTATGTAATGTATATTGGCATAAATTGTCATTTTAGTTATAAATATCATTTTAGTTATAAAATGCCATTTTTTTCAAAAATGTCACCTTAGAACAAGAATACCATTTTGTAGAAATGTCATCTTAAAAATAAGAAATGTCCCTTTTTATTAGAATTGGCAAAAGAGAAAAAAATGTCATATTTTAATTTATTAAAATTATCAAGAATATAAATATCATTTAAGTTCATATAAAATTGTCAAAAATGAAGTATCATTTATATTCATCTAGAGATGTCGTTTATGTTCATGTAGGATTGTCGAAGATAAGAGTATCTTTTCTATATGTCATTTAGATTAGAACATATTTGGCAAATAAATTTGTCATTTAGATTGAATCATATTTTATAAATAAAATATGTCATTTATATAAAATATGTCATTTATATAGAATATGTCATTTACATAGAAAATGTTATGTTAAGATTAAAACACCATTTTTGGGTTAAAAATGTACATTAGAATAGAAACATCACTTTTGATTAGAAATGTACATTAGAATAGAAATATCACTTTTGATTAGGAATGTACATTAGAATAAAAATATCATTTCTGTTAGAAATGTCCTATTAGATTGAAAGTGTCATTTTATGTTAGTATTTAAAATGTGAATCATGTTATGTTACATTGAAAATGCCACATATTTAGATTATGTCATGTTACATTAAAAATGTCTTATATTTAGATTATGACATGGTCTATTAAATTATATGTTTGTTGAAATCAAATTATAAATATTTATTTATAATTTAAAACAGTGGGAATTGGTTAAATTTATTAACCAATAATCTATTTGGATGAAATGTTGTTGTTTGAAAACCCCACACGGGTGTTGGGATGACAAACACTAGTCCCAATATTTAACTGTATGTCAATCGATGGATTGACAGTTTGTGATGAGCGTTATTATTTATTAATTTTATTGCTCACACAATTATAAATCTCACTATGGATGTGAATGGATTGTTGTGTGTTTATTTATCATTATTGTCATATACATGCAATGGATGAAATCCATGTATTTGAAATTACATGGTGATTGATTGAGTCACATTCCAATAAAGAATATTCTAGAAAAAGAATATTTTTAAATAAAAATATTTTAGATAAATAATGGTTTATAATAATGAATGTTTTACAATGTAAAATTTACAATTATAAATTATAATTGCGCTTTAGACCTGAGGTTAAGCCCAACTTATGGGATAAGTCTGCCCGGAACCAACCGGCATATCCAGCATCCATAAGTCGCAGGCTTAATGTGGGAGGTCTGGCCCAGTATAAAATATGAATGAATATTAAAAAGAAGTGATTTGTAAATTTAATATTAATATTTTTAAATATGATAAGTAAATAGAATATTCAATTTTGACTTTAAATTAGAAAAGAAGTTAAAACCGTCTTAAAGAGAATTTATAAATATTTTATAAAGTACGTTTTAAATTAAAATCGACGATATAATATATATATATATATATATATAATGGCCTGAATAGAACGCACCGCGCAACGACCGTTCGCGAATTTCGACCATTAACTTTAAATAGACGTAACGGGAGATCCGACCGTCGGATTCTCCTAAAACCGGAACCGTTGGGTTCGTATCGAAAAGAGCTTTTCAATGAATATAAGAGTTTTAAAATCTAACGGTTGGATTTGGAATTGTATCCAAATCAAATTTAGAAAAGGTCGATATGGATGCAGTTCGGTGGCCGTTATTGGAAACTGACTGTACGAGCGAAAATAAAATTATTAAAAATATGGGAATATTATGTAAAATCATAATAAATGATTTGAAAGGAATTTAGATGAAAATTTACAATAGTGAAGAGATAAAAATATATTTTATCGATATGAAGTAGTTATTAACTAGAACAAATCTTATAATTAAGATTTAAAAAAGTTTTCCAATAAGTTAATATTTACTTGGAATTAAATAGAATAAATGGGACTTTTGGGTTGTCGTGAATGGTGTCTTAAATAACATTGTTCTTAACCTCAGTTGAGCAAAGCATAAATCTTTTAAATAAGATTTTTAGAGTTTCAATCATATTTGATAATTGGAATAAAATGAAATGTAAATTGGATTTATCGTGAACATTGTTTTAAATGACACTTGTTCTTTAACCCAGTTTGCAGTGGAATATAATTTGGGATTTATGGATCTTTTATTAAGATTTAAAATGGAATATTTTCCAAGAGTAAAGTTTTCCAATTTAATATATTAAATTGGGATTGAATGGAATTTGATTTAATAATATTCGAGATGAGCTTCTGTAAAAGAAGGCTGTTAATATATATGGAATTTAAATGGCTTTGCCATTATTCCATTTATATTAATAGACCGATACAGAAATTCATATCGATTATACATTGGTCTGATTTCTATGAATATCCCCTATCTAATGGGAGATGAATTTGAGTTTATCGTGAACAATGTTTTAAATGACATTAGTTCTTTAACTCAAATAAGGATAAGGTTAATTTCTTAAAATTAAATAATCACTAAATAATGATTTTGATATTTAAAACCAAATTGGAGTTTTTAATAAATCTTTAAAAGAAAAGATTTAAGAATAAACTTAAAGGATTTATCTTTGATAGAATAATACAAATATTTTATTAGAAGAATATTTTGAATTGGAATGTGGCGTTGGATGTGTTTTTATAGTACTTGATTTTTAATTATAAAATATGCGAGTTATTCGGGAAGAATGGGTTTAACGCATTTCGAATAATTACTACGACAATGAAGAGTCGAAGATGTAGACGATGGTTGAATACCGACGATCTTCACATCGAATGGATGTGTTGCTACTGAGACCCTTGATGGGAGTAGCTACCTTGAAGGGGCTTTAGTGGTGGCCGTCCGGACTATTGTTGATTTTTCGGATTTGGTTTTCGCTCAGACCCAGAGCATGAGCTAGTAAATGGATGTGTGTCTGACATTAGATTTTGTTCCATGTGAATTAAATCGATTTCTGTTAATGTATGTCTGTTTGGTGGTGGAGGATTTATTCTCCACTTAACACCCTGGTATATATTAATAGTGATTGATCGCATGGCGTGAATTGTCAATGTGGCACGCTAAGATGCAAATGATCAAGGCTTTTGTTGAAAAGCAGGGCCTTGTGGGATGATCAAAGCATAGCCTATTACGACATAGCTTTGTGTATATCATGACTTCGCCAGCCTCACACCCCGGTATGAGTCAAAAACGGGATATGGACCATAGGGAGTGCACACGTTTCTTTCTAGCTAGTGGTAGTGTCAGTGCTTTAACATGGCCCGGCATTTTACTTATGTGGATGATGGATATTGAGGCGCCTAGGATTTTTATAGGCCGATAGTGGTCATATTATAGGTTCAAAGGAACCGGGAAACGTGTGTTCAGGCATAACCAATCCACTGCCGATAGGCGGGGACCGACCCTACCGCATCCAAGGGTTCACCGCGGGGGATCCTGAGGCATTTGCTAGAGTGTCTCGAATCGGAGAGGAGCTTGCCTATAGCCTCGACTCATGATGGAAATCCAATTTCCAATACGACCTTGCGGTTTTGAATGTAGAACTAGTATGCGACATGATATATGGTACCCATGCCGTCTATGATTAATACATTATGATTGAAATGTTTTTATTAGAATATATACACACTAATACTAAATCCGTTTTACCGTATCAAGCATCTTTTGACCATTATAAGGTAAAACCCACTCCTCCGGTTTGCGTTGCATTGTGTAATGGGACTTGGGTCTTATAATGGTTTCATTTTTCTAAAAAGCATAGCGTTATTTGACCGATTTACTTTACTTATGCACTGGCAATCCAATGGAGTAAACCCGTTCCGCGTTAGCGGCGTGGTCCTGTGATTAGCCTTATCATTAGATTAGTTTAGTTAAGATTTCTCATACCAGTCCCATGACTGACCTGTGGTTTGTTTCACTGGCAAACTCGGGTGCCTATATTTTTTCACACGGGAAGTCGAGTAGCTTGTTTTGCAGATATCTATTCTTTTAGCAGGATCCTGGATTGAAGCTTAAAGCTGTGTCCAGAGCATTTATAGTCTTCCGCTGTGTATTGTATTTATGTATTGTAATTTAACTTCCGCTGTATCATTATTGTAGCGACCCGAAAATCCGATCCAATTTGAGCTGACTAAATAACACAAGTCCAACCCCAAATTGCACTGGAAATTCAAGAAACTAATAGAAAGAAGATAGAGGTTGAGGAAAGATAAGATAGAACTATTAGAATAGAAAAAGAAAAACATCACCAACAGAGTAACCACGAATCTCACAGCGGAACGAATAAAATATAATATAACTTTTGAAATACAAACAGTATATGTATACAATAACATTGCAGAGTACAACACTCACAACAACAGCAGAAATAATAATAGCGATAGAATCTTGAAGCCTCCTGCTCCAAGCTCTCCAAGTGTATCTGTAAAATCCCGACTACTTGACTGCAAGTACAAAATTAGGCACCCAAGAGTTTAGGGAAAACAAAACAAAATAAACTCCGGGTCAGTCATGGGACTGGTATGAGTAAAACAGTTTAAAACAGTTGGACAAGTAAACGATACCTCATAAGACCACACCATATAACGGAACGGTTTTTTCCCTTATGAGAATCCAAAATATCTTTATATCAAAACCTTTTGATATTATAGTAATGTCTATCAACCACAGTATAATAACCATCTAGCAGAAACGCTTTCATCTCACGTTCTACATATAGCATACAATCAAAACCGCAAGCACGTATTGGGTAATGGATTTCCAACTATGACAAGGTATGGAACCACCTTCCGATCAGTGTACTCTACGAACGATACACTGGAGTTCAACAAGAACATCTTGTAACTCAGCCACACATGACCGACCGCTCATTTTGCTTGAGTGTATCGAATGTATATCACCAACGGTTGGGATCAGCAACCGTTTCCCATATATATATATATATATATATATATATATATATATATATATATATATATATATGAGACAGCATTGATAGATTAAAGAAGCAAATGAATATTCTCTAGATAGGTGATTATACACCCTACTTCGGTGCGACCGACTTAGCCATGCTGCCTGCTCGATTTCTGTCATTTACCGAATGATGAGGCTTGAGATTACGCTTTATCATCACATCAGATTCACTTCAAACGCCACATCGTCAGATCCATCAGAATCACAAATTGACTTTCACAACAATACATTATGTGTTAGCTAAAAGAAGTTTCCTTCTCCGCTTCCACTCTTGGTACTGTTGGAGAAATCAGTGTATGTGATCTTTCTGGAAATACTCTATCAGACCTTCTTCCATATAAGTTGTCCTGGGACTGGACAAACCGAAGGCACTGTTCAGTACATCCATCTTAGGCACGGTTATCTAAGACTTATACAACAGCCCTTGCATAAACTCCGTCTTCACGGTATTCAGCATACTTGCTTCACAACGCTTATGCCAATATGGAGTGGTTCTTTGGATAATAATCCAACCGGTCTCTCCATATTTACAACGTAAAATGGTCAAAAAACTTCGATAGTCGGTGAGTTAACTATCAAAGAAAAATACGTGTGCAAACAACGATACTATTTCCATATGGAAACTCTATCAATCAATCATCAATCATATATATATCCTTATTTCCTATGTTTAGAAAAATATACGTTAACACCGGAAAACATTTCCAATCTTCTTTACTAAATTCACTTTACCACTTCACACTCGAACCGTAACCATTTCTTAATTTAAAACGCAGTCAATTAAGTTGGGGTATAGCTACCTCTCAGACCTTAACCGAACCACCTTTCAAATCTCGAAGTAGATAAGATTCACCTTTTCAACTCTTTAACACTTCCTTACATACCCTCGGATTCTATTTACGAACCCCCTTCTTTTACAAGTTTACGTGATTATCACAATGGTGTTATAATCTCCTGCATCCGAAATATATTGTCTTTAATATGACTTTTATTTCCTAACTCGAATAATATAACAATAACTAATTTATTTACTCCTATTCGATTTACTCTAATCTATAACTCTTATTTGAATAACTCCAACCAAATAACTCTTACTGGATTTACTCTTATTCGAATATCTTATTCGAATAACTTATTATTCGATTTGCTTACTCTCAAGTACTTATATTCGATAATCTCTTTCTTCGAATAACTCTTATTCGATTTAACTCCTGTCGAATAACTAGATTCGATCAACTCACTTCGAATATTTCTGATTCGATTATCTCACTTTGAATATCTCTGATTCGATTAACTCATTTCAACTTTATTTGAATAAACTAAATTCGATTAACTCCATTTGAATACTCTAATTCGATTTCACTCTAACTGATTTACTTTAACTGGTTTACTATAACTGGTTAACTCTAACTGGTTAATTCTAACTGATTATCTCTAACTGAATAACTCTAGCTGGTTAACTTTACTGATTAACTCTAACTAGTTAACTTTACTGATTAACTTTAACTAGTTAACTCTACTGATTAACTTTAACTAGTTAACTCCTTACGATTTGCTTAACTCTAATTGATTTACTTAACTCAAATCGATTAACTCTTCTTTGATTAACTTAATTCTAATCGATTAACTTAACTCTAATCGATTTACTTAACTTCGATCAACTGAATTTGATTAACTCCTTTCGAATAAACTATATTCGATAACTCTATTAACTCCATTCGAATAACTAATATTCGATAACTCCTTTTCGAATAACACTTATTCGATTAACTCTTTTGCTTTATAAAGATTCCCTTTTTATAACATTTATCCATTCAAAAAGATTTCCTTTTAACAGCGTTTATTCATTTATAAAGATTTACTTTTTAGTAACGGTTCTTCACTTTATAAATGTTCTTTTAATAACGCTTCTCCACTTATAAGGATTTCCCTTTAATAACGTTTTCCTTTTCATAGCGGTTTCCTTTTTATAACATCTTATTTCCTTTATAAATGATTTCCTTTTTTAAACTCTATTTATTTTCTAAATAAATATTCCTTTTATCTTTTCTTTTATTTAATAAATATTTCCTATTTAAATCCCATTTGTTTTCTAAACAAATATTTTCTGTTTCAATCTTATTATCTTATTCGTTTTCTAAACAAATATTTATTTCAATCTTATTTGTTTTCTAAACAAATGTTTAAGTTTCAATCTTATTTGTTTTCTAAACAAATGTTTATATTTCAGTTTTATTTGTTTTCTAAACAAATGTTTTCCCTTATATTTGTTTTACAAATATATTTACTTTATATTTGTTTTACAAATATATTTCCTCTATATTTGTTTCACAAATATATTTCCTTTTTATTTCTTTTATTTTATAACTTCTAAAAAAATCCTTTTCCTTTATATATAAAATCCGTTGATTTTATATAAATAATATATTTTCAAAATGTACTTTGAAAATCCCCTTTCTCATCCCCATATTTCTTATGGTATTTACAATACCAAATAACAGTGATCGATACCGTTCAAACACATATAATCAACACAGATTATATATCACATCATACATCACAGTATATGAAACAAAGCAGTATTTTATATATTGAGGAACACAGTTGGGTCCCTCCAACTTGTTTCGCGGCATCACAGATGTTAAACCATATAATTAACATCACTTCATTTAAGCATGAAATGGTCTGATAAACAACATCTATATATATATATATATATATATATATATAACGGTGTATATATATAAAATTTCAACTAACTGACTAGCAGTTCAATCAACCAATCTACACACAACAGTCAACCAATATCTAACAGTTCTAAAAATACATTATAAAAATATAATTGTTCAGAGTTGGTGAGTTTTACTCACCTTGGACGATCATCGTTAAATAACGATTATGGTTGTTGAATTCGGAACAGACGTTATAATTTTCCATAAATGGAGACGAGCTCCAAATCAGTCCACATCAGTCCCATGTCGTAGCGTTCGTCTGCATGATCCTATCGGATCCAGTTTTACCGAATTTTGGTAATATATGTATACGACATTAACATTTAAACTTACATATTATTTTACATTAAAATAACTTAATTCATTTTTTCCATATCGGGCTTTACCTTCCTTGTCAGCCCATTCAAACGGTCCGCCTCCCTTATTCTTTCCCCTTCCTTGTTTAAACAACTACTTGGGCCTCATTAATATTCCCAGCCCGTCAACAATTTAGCAAGCCCAACACCCATTCGGAAATCCCACCCAACTATGTACATTAGTCTTTCTTCCCTGCCGAGTTCTACTCCACTTCAGATTTCCCTTTCCACCACTTTAAAGATCAAACCCGTACTCCTCAAGACTTCTACCGACTCCATTTTCAATTGGAAAAACAAACTAACTTAACTAAGATAATTAAGGGTTCCCTAATTACTCCGTTTAACACTTCTTCCCTGAAATACCCATATTCTCGTTGCAGCATTGTTTCAGCAATACAAACAACAAACCAAAGATTTTGCTACAAAACCCAAACCAATTCTTTCTTCCCTGTTTAAACAAGACACTGCTCCTTGTTGTCCTTTTCCATTCATGCTTCATCACTTCCACCTTCCTTTCAACGCTTTTGATTCTTCTGATTTCGTTAAAAGTTCCCAATGTTCGAAAAGTATGGACCCAATAGTTAGCTGATGTTTTCGTTCCCCCTTGTTTCGAGCTACTGCTCTTTGAAACTCAATACACACGCATTTGTTTGAGACCCTCACCTTCATTTGCTTTCATTTCAGAACCGTGATAACCCAGTACCTCAAATCGCGAAGTCGCCTCCCTTGATGACCGGAGTTCACCAGACCTTGGCCAACTGACCGCAATTTGACTCGGCTACACCCTTTAATTCACCTCACAGCCTTTCGTACCCTGTAGCAGTCTTACGAGCTCCGAATATGAACAACCACTGAGCCACGCTTTGACCCAAAAACCGACCAATAGAAGCCATCGCAACAGTGGCGACCACCGCTACTGGTTGCGCCTCCTATCCCCGTTCCACTTCACTTCGTACTCCAACATACCCCGATGCCCCCTAACGATGGAAATCAGTAAGCCTAGCTGTAACCATACCCAAAATCGAGTTGTGAACTTGACCGTACCAAGCAAAACCCATACAAAAAGAAAGAGTATCACTTATTGATCACCATATACAAATCCCATGATTTTAGGGAATTTATTTTAATTTCTATGAATTTTGTGAAGCTCTCATTGAAGAAGAAGAGAAAAAGCATGTGGCGGCCAGTATTTGATGTTTGCTGAAGAACGATGTCATCTAGGTTATAAGGATTTTAGGGGTGGGTATTTATAACCAACATAAATATCTAGATATTTTAGTTTCATTATCTATTTTTGCTTTCTAAAAATTCGTTTGGTCACACACGATACCCAAAAATCACGAAATTGGACATGCACCTTCAGTTCAACATTGCGGACCCAACGAAACTGGTTTCGTCGAATTCCGACTTTGTATGCTCACACAGCGTATTTTTAACTGTCAAAATACTGACTGTTTCTCACTCTAAAAATCCGTACGGCCACACAGTGACTCTAAAAATCACGGAAACTGACATCTAGCAATATTTTAACATTACGGATACAACCAAATTAGTTTCGTCGAATTCCGACTTCGTTTGCAAAAGCAGCGTATTTTTAAAGCTTTGGATGACCCATTTAAATATATAAATATATTTAAATAAAATTAAATTAAATATAAATAAATATATTTTATCGTATATATTCATACCAGAATACTATACAGCTCCAGGATATACGTATACTCGATATTCCATATCCAGATTGAATTGATATTCAATTTATATTGAAAAATCCATTTATAACGTAAACAAAACGTTACGAATTATAAAGGAATTCCACAGCGACTTTTCTAAAATTTGATTTGGACATAAATCAAAATCTACACGATGAAATCCTGATTTTTCTCTTCCACTAGACAGATATACTCCACCAGCTCCACACGTTTCTTGTTTCACAGAAATCCGGCTTAAAACGAATCCTGTACATTCAGTTGAAGTTCGAATCCCCAATATACGAACTGCAGCGCCATTTCGAGCTCGGTTTTAATTATAATAAAATTATACGTACAAACTGTCGTTCAAATAATATATTCGTTATTCTAATTCAATTCTAAACTGAATTAAATCTTCGGGATGACCCAGTTCACAGAATATTGTGATTCCCAATATTTTTGATTATTTTTGAATTAAATATATTATTTAATTATTATTTTAATTAAATATTCACCTTTATTTAATTCCACGACCATTAAATTCTCTAAACCACTATTTAAATAATTAAATTAATTAATTATTATACCCTTGGAAATGCGAGTCATTACATTCTTCCCCACTTAAAATAATATCGTCCTCGAAATTGCTAAGGTAGAGGACAACCCTATCTACTGGGTAAATATTTATCTGTTTACCTCTTCTCTCTGGTTTCAACTGAACCAATTAATATCGACTAAAATACTAATTTATTCCGACTAACTAAAATTTCCAAAAATTCTGAAAATTTTCTAACGCTTAAATTTTTCGGAAAATTTCGCCATAACCAACTTTGTACAGCCCTATCGGTAAAACCACAACTCGCCTCTCTAGGCCTTCTCCAACCAAAAGAAAAATCAAACAGCCAAGCGGCTTGCCAAATCGGCTCATAAATCACCAAACTCATATGAAATATAAACTTGTACCTTTTTGTCGGGTATATAATTACATCTTTTCCTTTCGTTACCAACAATTCAGCATATACCAATGCACTCCAATCAATCTCTAATCAATTTTTATCTCCAACACAACCATTCGCTTATATCCAAGCCAAATTCCATTCAAACTCCAATATCCAATTTCAAACTTTAACTCATCAATCTCAATCCCATTTCAGATTATTTTTAACTTTATCTAAGTTAAATTCAAATTTATTTTTTCACCTTTTACTATCTCCAACTTTTTAACTTCACAAGTTAAATTTAAATTCCTGGGTTCACTTCAAATCAACTTGAAACCATAATAACAATTCAAAACATTTGAACTTCTAAACCACTTGTTTTCTCAAAACAATTCAAAAACAAAATCTTTGGTAGTAATCCGTCACTTAAAACTTGAAAATGACACTGATGATGTGGCCACACTCATCAGGGTTATTTTTCAGCGATCGAAGTGAGTTCAATACTGTATCACTTTCAGATTGAAAAACAATTTCAAAGTCTCCCAGGAACTTAAAATTTCATTATTTTAATTCCTAATCCTGATTTAAAATCAGATTTAATTCATCTTATCTCATAAACTTTACTTATATGAATCCTGCTTAGTTATTTATAACCATTTCACTTTTTATAATTCTGTTCGATTATAATAAAAACCAACACATCCAATATACTATAATGATTCAAATCTTAACCATTCTTTTATATCAAAATATAATTCGGGTAAAATTACTTCATTCACCCTCCTTCAAAACATACCGTGTCGACCCATCGTATTCGAACGTTTAGAAACCCTTATCGATATTGTGGTGCCCCACCATCGACCAGAATTCATAAGCCGCTCAACCAATAAAGCTCCACAATATAAAACAAATTTTTATATCAAATAACAAATACGTTCACTCGTATATATACACTCAAACTCAATCTAGGGTATTACTAACCCCATCTCTACTGAGTAACGCCACAGAGCCAAGGTATAACTTAACCTTAAGCTCTGATACCAACTGTAATGACCCGAAATTCCGGTCCAATTTGAGCTGACTAAATAACACAAGTCCAACCCCAAATTGCACTGGAAATTCAAGAAACTAATAGAAAGAAGATAGAGGGTGAGGAAAGATAAGATAGAACTATTAGAATAGAAGAAGAAGAACATCACCAACAGAGTAACCATGAATCTCACAGCAGAACGAATAAAATATAACATAACTTTTGAAATACAAACAGTATATGTATACAATAACATTGCAGAGTACAACACTCACAACAACAGCGGAAATAATAATAACTATAGAATCTTGAAGCCTCCTGCTCCAAGCTCTCCAAGTGTATCTGTAAAATCCCGACTACTTGACTGCCCGTACAAAATTAGGCACCCAAGAGTTTAGGGAAAACAAAACAAAATAAACTCCGGGTCAGTCATGGGACTGGTATGAGTAAAACAGTTTAAAACAGTTGGACAAATAAACGATATCTCATAAGACCACGCCGTATAACGGAACGGGTTTTTCCCTTATGAGAATCCAAAATATCTTTATATCAAAACCTTTTGATATTATAGTAATGTCTATCAAACACAGTATAATAATCATCTAGCAGAAACGCTTTCATCTCACGTTCTACATATAGTATACAATCAAAACCGCAAGCACGTATTGGGTAATGGATTTCCAACTATGACAAGGTATGGAACCACCTTCCGATCAGTGTACTCTAGGAATGATACACTGGAGTTCAACAAGAACATCTTATAACTCAGCCACACATGACCGACCACTCATTTTGCTTGAGTGTATCAAATGTATATCACCAACGGTTGGGATCAGCAACCGTTTCCCGTATATATATGAGACAGCATTGATAGATTAGAGAAGCAAATGAATATTCTCCAGATAGGTGATTATACACCCTACTTCGGTGCGACCGACTTAGCCATGCTACCTGCCCGATTTCTGTCATTTACCGGATGATGAGGCTTGAGGTTACGCTTTATCATCACATCAGATTCACATCAAATGCCACATCGTCAGATCCCTCAGAATCACAAATTGACTTTCACAACAATACATTATGTGTTAGCTAAAAGAAATTTCCTTCTCCGCTTCCACTCTTAGTATTGTTGGAGAAATCAGTGTATGTGATCTTTCTGGAAATACTCTGTCAGACCTTCTTCCATACAAGTTGCCCTGGGACTGGACAAACCAAAGGCACTGTTCAGTACATCCATCTTAGGCATTGTTATCTAAGACTTATACAACAGCCCTTGCATAAACTCCGTCTTCACGGTATTCAGCATACTTGCTTCACAACGCTTATGCCAATATGGAGTGGTTCTTTGGATAATAATCCAACCGGTCTCTCCATATTTACAACGTAAAATGGTCAAAAATCTTCGATAGTCGGTGAGTTAACTATCAAAGAAAAATACGTGTGCAAACAACGATATTATTTCCATATGGAAATTCTATCAATCAATCATCAATCACATATATATCCTTATTTTCTATGTTTAGAAAAATATACGTTAACACTGGAAAACATTTCCAATCTTCTTTACTAAATTCACTTTACCACTTCACACTCGAACCGTAACCATTTCTTAATTTAAAACGCAGTCAATTAAGTTGGGGTATAGCTACCTCTCAGACCTTAACTGAACCACCTTTCAAATCTCGAAATAGATAAGATTCACCTTTTCAACTCTTTAACACTTCCTTACAAACCCTCGGATTCTATTTACGAACCCCCTTCTTTTACAAGTTTACGTGATTATCACAATGGTTTTATAATCTCCTGCATCCGAAATATATTATCTTTAATATGACTTTTATTTCCTAACTCGAATAATATAACAATAACTAATTTATTTACTCCTATTTGATTTACTCTAATCTATAACTCTTATTTGAATAACTCCAACCTAATAACTCTTACTGGATTTACTCTTATTCGAATATCTTGTTCGAATAACTTATTATTCGATTTGCTTACTCTCAAATACTTATATTCGGTAATCTCTTTCTTCGAATAACTCTTATTCGATTTAACTCCTGTCGAATAACTAGATTCGATTAACCCACTTCGAATATTTCTGATTCGATTATCTCTCTTCGAATATCTTTGATTCGATTAACTCATTTCAACTTTATTCGAATAAACTAAATTCGATTAACTCCATTTGAATACTCTAATTCGATTTCACTCTAACTGATTTACTTTAACTGGTTTACTCTAACTGGTTAATTCTAACTGATTATCTCTAACTGGATAACTCTAACTGGTTAACTTTACTGATTAACTCTAACTGGTTTACTTTACTGATTAACTTTAACTAGTTAACTCTACTGATTAACTTTAACTAGTTAACTCCTTACGATTTGCTTAACTCTAATCGATTTACTTAACTCAAACCGATTAACTCTTCTTTGATTAACTTAATTCTAATCGATTAACTTAACTCTAATCGATTTACTTAACTTCAATCAACTAAATTTGATTAACTCCTTTCGAATAAACTATATTTGATAACTCTATTAACTCCATTCGAATAACTAATATTCGATAACTCCTTTTCGAATAACACTTATTCGATTAACTCTTTTGCTTTATAAAGATTCCCTTTTTATAACGTTTATCCATTCAAAAAGATTTCCTTTTAACAATGTTTATTCATTTATAAAGATTTACTTTTTAGTAACGGTTCTTCACTTTATAAATGTTCTTTTAATAACGCTTCTCCACTTATAAGGATTTCCCTTTAATAACGTTTTCCTTTTCATAGCGGTTTCCTTTTTATAACATCTTATTTCCTTTATAAATGATTTCCTTTTTTAAACTCTATTTATTTTCTAAATAAATATTCCTTTTATCTTTTCTATTTATTTAATAAATATTTCCTATTTAAATCCCATTTGTTTTCTAAACAAATATTTTCTGTTTCAATCTTATTATCTTATTCGTTTTCTAAACAAATATTTATTTCAATCTTATTTGTTTTCTAAACAAATGTTTAAGTTTCAAAATGTACTTTGAAAATCCCCTTTCTCATCCCCATATTTCTTATGGTATTTACAATACCAAATAACAGTGATCGATACCGTTCAAACACATATAATCAACACAGATTATATATCACATCATACATCACAGTATATGAAACAAAGCAGTATTTTATATATTGAGGAACCCAGTTGGGTCCCTCCAACTTGTTTCGCTGCATCACAGATGTTAAACCATATAATTAACATCACTTCATTTAAGCATTAAATGGTCTGATAAACAACATCTATATATATATATAACGGTGTATATATATAAAATTTCAACTAACTGACTAGCAGTTCAATCAACCAATCTACACACAACAGTCAACCAATATCTAACAGTTCTAAAAATACATTATTAAAATATAATTGTTCAGAGTTGGTGAGTTTTACTCACCTTGGACGATCATCGTTAAATAACGATTATGGTTGTTGAATTCGGAACAGACGTTATAATTTTCCATAAATGGAGACGAGCTCCAAATCAGTCCACATTAGTCCCATGTCGTAGCGTTCGTCTGTATGATCCTATCGGATCTAGTTTTACCGAATTCTAGTAATATACGTATATGACATTATCATTTAAACTTACATATTATTTTACATTAAAATAACTTAATTCATTTTTTTTCATATCGGGCTTTACCTTCCTTGTCAGCCCATTCAAACGGTCCGCCTCCCTTATTCTTTCCCCTTCCTTGTTTAAACAACTACTTGGGCCTCATTAATATTCCCAGCCCGTCAACAATTTAGCAAGCCCAGCACCCATTCGGAAATCCCACCCAACTATGTACATTAGTCTTTCTTCCCTGCCGAGTTCTACTCCACTTCAGATTTCCCTTCCCACCACTTTAAAGATCAAACCCGTACTCCTCAAGACTTCTACCGACTCCATTTTCAATTGGAAAAACAAACTAACTTAACTAAGAAAATTAAGGGTTCCCTAATTACCCCATTTAATACTTCTTCCCTGAAATACCCATATTCTCATTGCAGCATTGTTTCAGCAATACAAACAACACACCAAAGACTTTGCTACAAAACCCGAACCAATTCTTTCTTCCCTGTTTAAATAGGACACTGCTCCTTGTTGTCCTTTTCCATCCATGCTTCATCACTTCCACCTTCCTTTCAATGCTTTTGATTCTTCTGATTTCGTTAAAACTTCCCATTGTTCGAAAAGTATGGACCCAATAGTTAGCTGATGTTTTCGTTCCCCCTTGTTTTGAGCTACTGCTCTTTGAAACTCAATACACACGCATTTGTTTGAGACCCTCACCTCCATTTGCTTTCATTTCAGAACCGTGATAACCCAGTACCTCAAATCGCGAAGTCGCCTCCCTTGATGACCGGAGTTCACCAGACCTTGGCCAACTGACTGCAATTTGACTCGGCTACACGCTTTAATTCACCTCATAGCCTTTCGTACCCTGTAGCTGTCTTACGAGCTCCGAATATGAACAACCACTGAGCCACACTTTGACCCAAAAACCGACCAACAGAAGCCATTGCAACAGTGGCGACCACCGCTACTGGTTGCGCCTCCTATCCCCGTTCCACTTCACTTCATACTCCAACATACCCCGATGCCCCCTAACGATGGAAATCAGTAACCCTAGCCGTAACCATACCCAAAATCGAGTTGTGAACTTGACCATACCAAGCAAAACCCATACATAAAGAAAGATTATCACTTATTGATCACCATATACAAATCCCATGATTTTAGGGAATTTATTTTAATTTCTATGAATTTTGTGAAGCTCTCATTGAAGAAGAAGAGAAAAAGCAAGTGGCGGCCGGTATTTGATGCTTGCTGAAGAACGATGTCATCTAGGTTATAAGGATTTTAGGGGGGGTATTTATAACCAACATAAATATCTAGATATTTTAGTTTCATTATCTATTTTTGCTTTCTAAAAATTCGTGTGGTCACACACGATACCCAAAAATCACGAAATTTGACATGCACCTTCAGTTCGATATTGCGGACCCAACGAAACTGGTTTCGTCGAATTCCGACTTTGTATGCTCACACAGCGTATTTTTAACTGTCAAAATACTGACTGTTTCTCACTCTAAAAATCTGTACGGCCACACAGTGACTCTAAAAATCACGGAAACTGACATCTAGCAATATTTTAACATTGCGGATCCAACAAAATTAGTTTCGTCGAATTCCGACTTCGTTTGCAAAAGCGGCGTATTTTTAAAGCTTTGGATGACCCATTTAAATATATAAATATATTTAAATAAAATTAAATTAAATATAAATAAATATATTTTATCGTATATATTCATACCAGAATACTATACAGCTCCAGGATATACGTATACTCGATATTTCACATCCAGATTGGATCGATATTCAATTTATATTGAAAAATCCATTTATAACGTAAACAAAACTTTACGAATTATAAAGGAATTCCACAGCGACTTTTGTAAAATTTGATTTGGACATAAATCAAAATCTACACGATGAAATCCCGATTTTTCTCTTCCACTAGAAAGATATACTCCACCAGCTCCACACGCTTCTTGTTTCACATAAATCCGGCTTAAAACGAATCCTGTACATTCAGTTGAAGTTCGAATCGCCAATATACGAACTGGAGCACCATTTCGAGCTCGGTTTTAATTATATTAAAATTATACATTCAAACTGTCGTTCAAATAATATATTCGTTATTCTAATTCAATTCTAAACTGAATTAAATCTTCGGGATGACCCAATTCACAGAATATTGTGATTCCCAATATTTTTGATTATTTTTGAATTAAATATACTATTTAATTATTATTTTAATTACATATTCCTTTATTTAATTCCACGACCATTAAATTCTCTAAACCACTATTTAAATAATTAAATAAATTAATTATTATACCCCTGGAAATGCGGGTCATTACAATTCCTTTAACTGATGTACTCTGATATTCTATACTCTGATGTAACATTATTGTAATGTCTATAAAAGTCTATTGTTATTTGTTCTTATGAATTGTATTCCAAAAGTTAACGTATGCGAGTTTTGAATGGTCTTGGTCGATTTTGCAATCGATTAGGTCCGAGCAAAATCCGTGTCGTTACAGAATTTATCGAAGAGAACTCCTCCCTCTTCAGATCCATAAGGACATTAGTACTTGTAGTGGAGTATTTCGAGAGTTCCAGGCCCCCAACTCGACCCGCACGGACCGCCGCCCTGCTTCCCATTCACTGACTAGTTGGGCCCCACCACCCTCGTTAGAGGCGCGCCTCCTAGCTCTACACCATGGTCTGGTCTGATCGTGTCCAAGCTGATCAGATTTGGAGAAAACCTTAGACCTAGAATCAAAACTAATAGAAAACATCTCGGCCTTTAATCTGTAAAGGGGAAGACGATGATTCTTTATTTTATTATTTTATCAATTTAATTTAAAAATATTATCAACGTAAAATAAATCGTATCTCACTCAAACGAACTCGGAATTGAACGATTTCAGATCTGTTACGATCGCGAGTCCGAGATCTACACTCCAGGACTAACTAGAACCAATTCTGAGCAGATCGGATTTTGGTCAAATTTCAGATCGGAATCATTCATATTTAAACGACTATGAGAAATCTATTTATTTCTTCTTTTTAAATAATTAGAAATAATTCTGATTTTATTATCATCAATCTATAATTAGTTCCTATTTGTTATGATTCATAATCTGATCTGTGATGGATGTAGTATGTAGATCTGGTTGTTTGGTGATATTTTGTGGTGATATAATTGTTAAAGCATATATTATGTTGTGATGAAATTGTTAAAAACATATAAATCATTTTGTTGTAATAAATTGAGTGAAACAAAAACATATAATTTTGTTTAGGTGAAATGATCAAATTAGAATCATTGGACAAAATTTATCATTTTGTTAGTTAAAATAGTGAAACCAAGAATTATCCTTTTTGAGTTTATTAGAATAGTTGATTAAAATAATTATCACTTTGTTATTTGGAATAATTGGACAAAACTTGCCATTTTTGTCAAATTGGAACTATTGGACAAAAATCATCATTTTTGTCAAAATTAGAATGGTTGCATTGGAATTGTCATTTTTGTTTAAATTAAATCGGCCAGAACAAAAATGAACATTTTTGTTTAAATTAAATTGTTAAAAAAACAGATATGAAATATCATTTTTTGTCTATTTGTTGAATTAGAATTTTCAACAAATATGAAACACCAATTTTTGTCTATTTGTTGAATTAGAATTTTCAACAAATATGAAACATCAATTTTTGTCTATTTGTTGAAATTTCAACAAATATGAAACACCAATTTTTGTCTATTTGTTTAATTAGAATTTTCAACAAATATGAAACACCAATTTTTATCTATTTGTTGAATTAGAATTTTCAACAAATATGAAACACCAATTTTTGTCTATTTGTTGAATTAGAATTTTCAACAAATATGAAACATCAATTTTTGTCTATTTATTGAATTAGAATTTTCAACAAATATGAAACACCAATTTTTGTCTATTTATTGAATTAGAATTTTCAACAAATGTGAAACATCAAATTTTGTCTATTTGTTGAATTCGAATTTTCAACAAATATGAAACATCAATTTTTGTCTATTTGTTAAATTAGAAATTTCAACAAATATTTAACATCGACTTTGTCATTTTGTTGAACTAGAGTTTTCAACAAAAATGAGATATGAAATTTATCATTTTGTTGAACGAGAAGTGTCATCAAACAGGGAATATCAACTTTTGTACATTTTGTTGAATTAAAATAGGAATTAAGAACGTGTTCATGTTTTAAATAAAAACATGATTACATTAGAAATCCACATTTTTATTGTCTAGAAAAAAATGTAGAAAGAGATTCATTTTTTAAAATGAAAACATGTTTTACATTAAAAATTCACTTTTTAATGTAATAATAGAAGTTAGACAAATATTCATGTTTTAAAATGAAAATATGTTTTACATTAAAAATTCACTTTTAATGTAATAATAGAAGTTAGACAAATATTCATGTTTTAGAATGAAAAAATGTTTCACATTAAAAATTCACTTTTTAATGTAATAATAGAAGTTAGACAAATATTCATGCTTTAAACTGAAAACATGTTTAACATTAAAAATTCACTTTTTAATGTAATAATAGAAGTTGGACAAATATTTATGTTTTAGAATGAAAACATGTTTACATTAAAACTTTACTCTTTAATGTAATAATAGGAATTAGACAAATATGCATGTTTTAAAATGAAAACTTGTTTATAAGAAAAAAATTCATTTTTAATGTAATAATAGAAATTGGAAGAATGTACATGTTTTAAAATAAAAACATGTTACCTTAAAATTTCACATTTTGATGTAATGTAAGCAACTAGAAAAAATGTTCATTTTAACACAAAGGCAT
The DNA here is from genome assembly GCA_030737875.1 of Allium sativum. Classification (NCBI taxonomy): domain Eukaryota; kingdom Viridiplantae; phylum Streptophyta; class Magnoliopsida; order Asparagales; family Amaryllidaceae; genus Allium; species Allium sativum. The sequence goes on along the minus strand of CM060912.1, from coordinate 932,120,055 downwards.
GTTAACATTAAAAAGTATCATTTTTATAAAGGAATGATTCATATGAAAACTATTCATATTTGAATAAAAATGCTGAAACATTAAAATCATATTTTTAATGTAAAATTTGATTCATTGGAAATATTGACTATTTGAATAAAAATGTTGCAACATTAAAAATTCCATTTTTAATGTAAAAGTGATTCAGTAGAAAACATATGTTAGAGAATAGTTGTAGGTAAAAACATTATTTTTAACATGCTAGGAAGAAGGAAAATGAAAACATCGCTTTCATACATTTTGTTTAAAAATAGAATTGTTAACAAATTGAAAACATCAAAATATGTATAGTAAAATTACATTTGTATTTTCAATGCATATATTAGAATTTATATGCATTGTTAAAATTACATTTTTATATGCATAGTTAAAATTTACATTTTTATTTACAATGCATATATTGGAATTTATATGCATAGTAAAATTACACTTTTATTTGCAATGCATTTATTAGAATTCATATGCATAGTTAAAATTACACTTTTATTTGCAATACATATATTTGAATTTATATGCATAGTTAAAATATCATTTTAATGACAATACGTACATTAGAATTTGTATGAATTATTTTTATTGTAAAAACATTCATTGAAAACCTTATACAAATAAAACATTCCCTTTTATTTGTTAAAGTTTAAAATAGAAATACAAATAAAATTTAGCTTTTTATTTGTCATTGGCCAGTTGTCACATAAATGAAATATATTTTGTTTGATGTTACGAATATGTAGATATGATATGCCAATAAAAACATTCTTTTCTTTGGCATGTTAAAAATGTTAGTGGAATCGTCGAATGGTTTATATTCATATATAATTATATAAATAAGTATAAATTAAAATTAAACGAATCGCGCACGGTAGTTCGCATTTCGGAATCGTAACTTTAAACGATTATACCGAAGAATCCGACCATAGATTTTCTCAAAACTGAAACCATTAGGACCGCTCTGGGAAGATCTTTCCAATGATATAAATTTTGTTAAAATCCAATGGTTAGATTTCGAGATAAGTGTAAATCAAATTTTGATAAAAACAGCGCCAATGCCGCCTATTGACCCGAAGCGTCATTAAATTAATTTAGCTATTTTTTTATAAATAAAAATAGCGATAAATCATTATTAAATACTATTAACGATATGAAGTGGTTTTAAATAATATATATGCGAGAATCATTTGAAAAGACCGAGTTCAGTCTTATTTCAAATGATTATACGACAATTCAAATCAAAGATATTGAAGACGGTGATTGAAGACCGACGATCTTCACATCGAAAGGATAACCACTGATGCCCGGCATTGGTTAGCTCCTAGTAAAGGGTTAAAGTGGTAGTTATCCAGACGTACTTTTTGATTGTCTGGATAAGCGAGCACCTCTCTTCCATATTGGACATACGGGACGAGGAATAAGGTGTCTCCGGTTTCGTTCAGACCCAGAACGGACTTGTAAATGGATGTGTGTCCGACACTGGATTTCATTCAATGTAAATTGATTTCTATTTAATATATATCTGTTGGTGGCGGAGAATTTATTCTCTTGCTTAACACCCTTCCCTGAGACGCATGAGCTTAGAGGTTATGTATTGGTAGTTATCGATCGCATGACATGAATTGTCAATATGGCATGCCAAGATGCAATTGATCAAGGATTTTTTTTGAAAAGCAGAGCCTTGTGGATGATGATCAAAGCATAGCCTATTTTGGCATAGCTTTGTGTATAACGTTACCTCACGAGCCTCACACCCCGATAAGAGTCAAAAACGGGACAAGGGACCCAAGGAGTGCATGCGTTTCTTTCTAGCGAGAAGTGGTATCAGGTTTTGCAAGCCCTGGCATTTTACTTATGTGGTTGATGGAATAAGGCGCCTCGGATTTATTGGTCGATAGTGATCATTTTATTGGTTCAATAGGACCGGGAAGCGTGTGTTCAGGCATAATTAATCCACTAAAGTATTTATGGACTGGCCTTGGAGGATCCAAGGGCTCACCAGCGTCCGAGTCTTGAGACATTGCTAGAGTGTATCGAATCGATAAGGAGATCGTCCCTAGCCTTGACTCATGATGGAAACCCAATTTCCAATACAACATCACGGTTTTGACTGTAAACCTATATATGGCGACATAGTAGGATGGGGTACTATGCCGTCTAGGATTGATACGTTTATTTTGAAGTATTTTAAAATGATTAGACACTAATAATAATATTAAATTATTTTCTGCTTATAAAGCAGGTTTGATCATTATAAGGTAAAACTCTATCCTCCGGTTTGTGTTGCATTGTGTGATGGGACTTGAGTCTTATAATGATTCCATTTTTCTAAAAAGCATTGCATTGTTTTTGAATAAAAATTTATTAAACTTATGCATCGGCAATCCAATGGAATAAACCCGTTCCACATTAGCGGCGTGGTCCTGTGATTAGTCATATTGTTAGTTAAGAAAGATTTCTCATACCAGTCCCATGACTGACCCGTAGTTTGTTTCACTATGCAAACTCAGGTGCCCTCTTTTCACATGGGCAGCAAAGTGACGGGTTTAGGTATGGATACATTCTGGAGTGGAGCTTGCTTAAGGAAAGAAGCTGAAGAACATTTTCTCTTTTATCTTTTATTTGCCTTTGAGACATTTAAACATTATTGATCCATGATGTATTTGATGGAGTTGAGACTTATTTCTCTTTTTGTTGAGACTTCTATTTGCTAAGTGTATCCTGTAACTGCGTACTCTGATGTCTTTGATGTTATGATGTGATGATATTTCTATTTCCGCTGCAATGATTTATGTGTTATGATGTTATCTGAGATTTGCTATTGTTGTAATTATGTTATGCTTCTATGATTATCCTTGCTTTGCTTTCGTTCTACGGAAGTTTGGGGTCGTCACACTTGTGCTCGAAAGAACGTGGTGGACCTTGTGGCCATTAAAATCGAGAATTGTAATTGCAGATTTTTATTGAAAAGAAATCTGCATCAACCTAAAGTTATGTGGGACTGGATGTATTGTGACTCCAAACCATTATAAAAAATTGGTGCGTTCTTTCCTTTTATTACTTTTTATTTATGATTATCTGCATTTATGTTTGATTCTATGATCATTATTATATCTGTGATTTGTATTGCATTCTGTATAACACAAAAATATTTCAAGCAATTTATAAAACACTATTCATCTCCCTCTAGTTTTTAGCTTGTCTTAAGATCATTAATCTGCATTCTCTAATAATTGGTATCAGAGGATTGATTTTCAAAGTATTCACAATCTGAAATTTTAAAAAGTTTAAATGGAAACTTTTTAAATACATTATAACACTAGTTCAAAAATATTCATTTCATCATTGTTTCATGAGTTTGGATTTAATTCTATTGAAGAATTAAGTTATCTACCGAATTGAAAAATCAAGTTTCAATGGAAAAATGGTGCAAATCAAGAAAGACAAATGGATACTTGATAGTGGTTATTTGAGACATATGACAGGAAATCAAGAGATACTCAAAGATATAATTTACAAAGACGAAGAAATGGTCAACTTTGATGATAACTTGGAACGATATGTGATTGGCATCGCAATTTCGGTAATTCTAAAACTTCTACTATTTCTGATGTTTGATTAGTTAGGAATTTGAACTGCAACCTACTTAGTATAAGTCAATTATACGATAGTGGTTATAAAATAAAATTTGAAAAAGATAATTGTTTCATCATAGATAATAATTCAAACATAATTTTTGAAGGAATCAAAAAGAAAAATATTTACATCTTAAGTATAAAAATTTCAAATGGTAGCCTACGTCTCTCGGCCAATAAAAGTGATCCTTAGATATGACATAAAAGATGCAAACATTTAAATTTCAAACACCTCCCTAGGATTTCTAAACTTGATTTAGTAAAAGGACTTCCCAAAATGAATTTTAAGATAGATAGTTTATATGATGCTTGTCAACTAGGTAAATTAAGAAGGAGTTCATTTAATAAAAAGATGGGATTGCCACTTCAAATCCGTTAGAATTATTTCATATAGATTTATTTGGCCCAGCTCAAACTCAATCAATAAGTCATAGTAAATACATTTTCGTAATTATTGATGATTATTCTAGATACACCTGAACTCTCTTTCTCAAATATAAAAAGTGATGCTTTTGATTTATTTAAAACATTTTCTAAAAGAATTCAAGATCAATTATCTTTAAAAATTAAACTATATATAGTGACCACTTTGGAGAATTTGAAAATGAAAATTTTGAGAATTTTTATAACAAAAAGGGAATTACTCATAATTTCTCCTTTCCACGATCTTGACAACAAAATAGAGTGGTTGAGTTTAAAAATAGAATGATTAAAGACTGTGCAAGAAATATACTTTTTGACAGTAATTTACCAAGAAAATTTTGGGTTGAAGTAATTGCTACATCTTGTTGTACCTTAAATAGAATTTTAGTTAGACCATTAATAAACAAAATGCCATTTGAACATCTTTATAATAAGAAATTAAAAGTATCTTACTTTAGAGTTTTTGAAAGTAAATGTTTTATTTTAAATACTAGAGAAAATTTTGATAAATTTGACTCTAAATCTGATAGAGGAATTTTTTCAAATAGAAATAAAACTTATAGAGTTTTTAATTTAAAAACTAATACTATTGAAGAGACTATGAATGTATCTTTTGATGAAAATTATAAAGAAATAAATCAAAAACATAAATAAGAGTAATTTGATAATGATAATGAATCAAATAGAATAAATAATGAAATCTATCAACCTAATAAAAGAATTAGACTTTTAAGAGATCGTCCTATAGAAAATATATTAGGAGATATCAAACCTATAGTTAGGACGGGAAACCAATTAAACAACATGAGTAACGTTGCTTTATATCAACTATTGAACCTAAAAATCCAAAGGATGCATCATTTGATGATTCGTAGATACTTGTAATGCAAGAGGAATTGAATTAACTTAACAGAAATGATGTATGGGAACTTGCTCTTAAACTAGAGGATAAAACTAAAATAGGTATTAAATGGGTTTATAAAAATAAAATAAATGAACTAATCAAAGTCGATAGAAATAAGGCTCGATTAGTTGCATAAAGATATTCTCAAGAAGAAGGGATATATCAGGATGAAACCTTTGCCTCCGTAGCAAGATTAGAAGCTATTAGAATTCTAATTGCTTTCGCTAATTATAATAATTTCAAACTATTTCAAATGGATGTTAAAAGTGCTTTTGTAAATGGATTTATTAATGAAGATGTTTATGTTGAACAACCCCCATTATTTGAAGATGAATAATTTCCTAACCATGCTTATAAATTAAAGAAAGCCTTATATGGATTAAAACAAGCTCCTAGAGCATGATATGATAAACTAAGAATTTATTTATTACAATCAAATTTTGAAACTAGTAAAGTAGGTAATACACTATTTATTCAAAGAAATAAAGATGATATTCAATTAGTATAAATCTATGTTGATGATATTATTTTTAGATCAACAACTGATAAAACGTATGAAGAGTTTTCTAAAATCATGACAAAAGAATTTGAAATGAGTCATATAGGTGAACTCAATTTCTTCAGCAATTAGATAATGGAATATTTATAAGTCAAGAAAAATATGCTAGAGACATATAAATAAGTTTAATATGGCTAGTACCAAAGGTAAACCAACACCTATGGAAACCATTGAAGCATTAAGTAAATATGATTCATCAAAAGATGTAAATAAAAATTATATAGGGGTAAGATAGGTTCCTTATTATATATAACTATGAGTAGACTAGATATTATGCATAGTGTTTGTCTCTGTACAAGATGTCAATCACAACCTAGGGAAACTTACTTAAAATCCGTGCAATGTATTCTATGATATGTCAAGAATACATTAGACTTTAGATTATTTTGTCCTAAAAGTTACATTCAATTTAATATCGTATTGCGATGCTGACTGTAAATCAGATCGAAAAAGTACAAGTGGAACGTAACTTGTCACTTTTTAGGACATCCCCTGGTTTAGTAAAAAGCAAAACACTGTTTTCTTATCAACAATTGAAGCAAAATATATCTCTGCTGGTTTGTCTTGTTACCAAGTTGTATATATGCAAAAAACATTAAAAGATTTTGGATTAAATATAACTAAGTCACCAATTTACTAGATAATACGAGTGCGATATTTCTATCTAAAAATCCGACTCATTATGCTAGAACAAGACATATATATGTAAGACATCATTTTCTAAGAGATAATGTAAATGAAGAAAATATCTCACTACAATTTATTTAAAAAATCAAATGTTGAAATATTAACCAAACCATTGAAGGAGGAACATTTAATAAATTAAGACGAGAATTAGGTATTTGCTCATCAACCGAAATAGAATAACTAGATAAATTAGTATATATATAATAAAAAATAGGAAAATGAAAAAAAATCAAAATTCTAGAAGAGGTGTCGACATATAATAGTAAAATTAAAAATTTTAAGTTCCCTCCAAATTAGTTATCACACTTACTTAAACTTTATACTTCGAAAATTCATGTCTTCTCACTAATTTCTCTCTGTAATAAAATTCTGAAATAATATAAAAGTAGCCTCCTCATTAATTACCAACCAAAACAACATTTTTTCTTTACCTGCATCTTCTCAAGGTCCTTTCCAATGTACTACGCCTTTATGTGTGATCAAATTAGAAGAATTCATAAAAGATACGTTGCAATTACTTGCTGAAATAAAACATATGCAACTATGTATGGAAAGAAAATAAGAGAAACGAAGGAAGATCATTAGGAATATATAGAAATTCATATTGGATAAAGAGTCTGATCCAATTGTGATAGAAGATGATATATATAATATTCAAGTCCATAACCATATGGAAGATGAAGAAGAAGAAGCTGAAGAAGGGGAACAAGAAATGAATGAAGATGATCCACTAATCTGCGTTGGCGAAGTGTGTTTTGATAAAGAAGGGAATGTAATCGAATAAAATGGAGAATTCTGCTTTCATTACCCTAATTGTCCAATTCACAAATCCCCAATTGTTAAAAACACTTAGCCATTAGGTATCGTGTACTTGTTAATATCCCTTGTATAACATGCATTCTCGATAATATTTGTTATATGATCTTGTGTATTGTATTTTTAACAAATTATAATCTATATTCACGTGTTTAAGATTATTGTGACGACCCCATTTCCCGTACTGACGGAGACAAGGGTAATCTTAGGAATATAACACATAAACAGATAAATACAGAACAGAATTAAATAAATACACCAGATAATGAACAATAGAATATACTGGATAAAAGTAATCATCAGAGTTACACAGTATACAGGATCATACTTAGTACAAATACAGTTCAGCTATACATAAATGTCTACAGCGGAAACAAACAAAATGTGTACAATAGGAGCTGAACAGTATAAAAAGAAATAAATGATAGAATCCATCTTCAGCTCCAGCTATCCAGAAAGAGCCAGCTAAACCTGAATACAAGGCTGCCCATGTAGAAAAAGGGGCACCCGAGTTTGAAAGTGAAACAAACTACGAGTCAGACATGGGACTGGTATGAGAAATCTACTCAACACATTTATAAAATGGCCAATCACAGGACCACCCCACTTTCGTGGAATGGGTTTACTCCATTGGATTGCCAGTGCTTTAAAACAAATCTTTATTTTAAACAACGCAATGCTTTTTAAAAAAATGAAGTCATTATAAGACTCAGTTCCCATCACACAATGCAACGCAAACCGGAGGATAGAGTTTTACCTTATAACGGCTAAAATATGATTGATACGAATAAAACAAAAGCATTTGATATTATTACTAGTGTTTATATGTTTCAAAAACAATTTCAGTCATAACTATCAATCATAGACGGCATGGGTACCATATATCATGTCGCCATATATATATATATATATATATACGATCAAAACCGCACTGTCGCGTATTTGGAAATTGGATTTCCTTCATGAACCAAGGCAAAAGATAGTCCTCACCGAATTCGAGACTGCCTAGCCCGAGCCTCAGGACCCAGACTCGGGTGGGCCCTTGGATCGTCAGGGCCGGTCCACCGATGTGGATTGAAATTCCTGAACAATGCGTTTCCCCGCCCTATGGGGCGTAAGTGAGCCAACGAATGACTCCATCGGACCCGGATCGTCCGATCAAACCGAGGCGCCTCGCAACATCAACAACCACATAAGTCAAACTCGTCAGGGCGTGTAAAACCACTGACGCCACTTCTAGCTAGGAAGAAACGCATGTCCTCCCTGAGGTCCTTTCTACCGTTTCTGGTTCATACCGGGTGTGTGGCTCGCGATTTCACGTTATACACAAAGCTACGCCACACAAGCGGTGCTTTGATCATCACCACAAGACTTTGCTTTTCAACAGAAGCCCTGATCATTTTCCACTTAGGCATACCACACTAGCAATTCATGCCATGCGACTGATGTCCATCGATATACAACCTCTGAGCTCGTGCGTTTCAGAGAAGGCGTTAAGCAAAAGAATAAATTCTCCGCCGCCAAACAGATGTATATTTAACAGAGATCAATCAACACAGAATAAAATCCAATGTCAGACACACAGTCCATTTACAAGTCCGTTTTGGGTCTGAACGAACCCGGAGGCACTATATACCTCTCAAACCCATCGATCACCACGTACGTCTGGACGATCACCACTCATTATCCATATTTCGGGATGCCTCCCAATCAGGACCTCGGTTACCATCCAAACGAGATGGATATCTCCGGTCTTCGACCACCGTCTTCATCTTCGACTTTCAATCGTTGGTCAATTATTTGAAATGAGAATTAACTCAGCCTTTTCAAATAATTCACGTATATTTAGAATTTCAAATCAATTTATTTCAATGGTTAAATCATTCGACAACACCAATTTTGTTCTTTAAGTAATTTTCACACCAAACAAATTCAACCATCAAATACCACATAAATCGAGAAAATTCAGTTTATTTCCATTCCATATCGTTTATGATATTTTATAATGGTTTATCGCTATTTTTATTTATTTTAAAATAGCCGATTTATTCAAATCGACGCTTCGGGACATAACGCGGCCGTGGCGCTGTTTTTCTTCAGATTTGATTTACACATATCTGAAAATCTGACCGTTGGATCTTCACAAAATTTACATCATTAGAAAGATCTTTTCAAAACGAATCCAATGGTTCAAGTTTCGGGAAAATCCGACGGTCGGATCTCCCGGCACAATCGTTTGAAGTTTCGATTTCAAAATACGAACTACAACGTCGTTATTCGATTAAATATAATTATATTTATATATATATAAATATAATCGATTCTGGCGCTGTTTTTCTTCAAATTGGAATTAAACATTCCAGACAATCCAACCGTTGGATTTTTACAAAGTTGGTGCCGTTGGAAAGATATTTCCAAAGCGAACCCAATGGTTGCGATTTCAGGAAAATCCGATGGTCGGATCTCCCGTACTAATCGTTTGAAATCACGGTTTCAAAATACGAACTTCAGCGTCGTTTTTCAATATATTTCAATTCAATTTAAATATATATATATCGATTCTTCGATTTCAAAACCATATGAATTTCATACTTTTGATAAAAATGACATTTTCATCAAACTGTCTTCTATTTCAACGCTTCACTATTTTTAACAATTCATCTATATAGTAAAAATGTGATTTTTATAGTAAAACAATTTGTTTTCAAAACACTATTATTTTATATAGTTTATATAGGTAATAAAAATTGGATTTTTATTATAAAACAATTTCTTTCAAAAGGAGATTATTTTATGTAGTTCATATAGATGATAAAAATGTGATTTTTATATTCGAAACACGAACACCATTCAATACATATATTTCAATTCAACGAATAAATATAGTTTCAATAAATGGAAATAATTCAAACACATGAATATTATTCAAAATTTCGGCAGCATAACGGCAGGGTAGTTAAAACCGGGATCGTCCCTAGTACGGCTCCTTGCTCTACCTTAAAACCTCGCGGTTTTTGACAATGGGGAATCATGCATCTAGTTCGCACGCAGGCGGCATGTATATTTATTTCATTTCCACAAACTAATCCAATGTGGTTTCAACCAAATATTTCTCAACCACAAATGGGTATTTTTCAACCACAAACAATTCCAATCAACCATTCGCTATCAATCAATTTTCACACCAAACACAACCAATAAATATCGTCCATGGTTTGTGGACGAGGGGCGTATATATATATATATAGCAATTCACTTCTATTTCAACACATATATAATTTTTACAATGCATATATAACTTATACATCGAACGTACAACCTATACAACGCTTATACATGAGGTGTACAACGCTTATATAACTCATACATCGACTATATAATTTATACATCATCGTTTTCCATAACGTTTTTAAATTAGAAATCTCACATCGGGTTCCACTCCACCAAAAATGGCAGAAAGCTCGGAAAAATATGCGGTTTCTTCTAGAATGTAGAAGATGTCCACACGAGTCCACTGTCTCTTGTTTCACTGAATTTCGTCAAGAAACGAAAAAGATATGATTTTTACAAGGTTTGCAACGGTTTAAAGGTGTTAAAATCATTTCAGAAAATAAGACCCGTACCTTTCAAAGAGCGTTCAAAACTAGGTTTTTGATTTTCTTGAAATCTGAGCAACTAGGGGATGATCGGCCGATGCCACGTTGAAGACCTCCATGAGGCGCACCAGGGGGTGGGGACCGCGTCAGGCGCGATAGGGTGTGCTGGTCGTGGCGGCGCGCCAAAGGTGACGACTTTCGAGGTCCCTAACTCGAGAAATACGAAGCAGTTGAAGGTGACGTTGACATGGATTTGAAGAAACGAAAAGCTCTGCAAAAACCTCAACAGGACGGAAGTCTAATTCTTCACGTGGAGGGAGAAATCAGAGGAGAAGCGAGGAAGAGGGAGTCGCCGTCAATACGGGTTCTTCGTGGAGAGAGCAGCTGATGTGGACCAATTGGGGATTTTTTTTATATTTATAAATTTTTAAAATCCGAAAATACCCCTTGCCACAAACGAACACCATTCCAAACCCAACGACTGTCGTCCCTAGCGTTTTACCTCCATTCCGAACACAATGGGATATGTTTCGAAGGCCCATTCGACTGTTTCAGTCGGTTTTCATTCAATTTAAAATATATAACATTCAATAATTAATTTGAACGTACATTTCAATTTGCCAGGGCCACAAACTGATTCGAAAAATTCCAGAAAAATAAATTTAGCTATGTTTTGACGATACAGTCCCAACAAAACTAGTCTCGTCGAATTCTGAGACTGTTTGCAAAAAGGCCCATTTCTGGTCGATCCAATTTAACTGTAATTGATCAAAACATATTTTCCTTTTCCACGCTCACATACTAGCTTCAAAAATTATGAAATTTGAAACCTAGCAATAACTTCACATCCCGGATCCAACAAAAGTAGTTTCGTCGAATTCCAAGGTTGTTTGCAAAATGGCCAATTTCACGGGCTATGTAAATTCCATAGCGACCTTTCTGAAAATTCGTTTGGCCATAACTTTTGTTTTCCGCTATGAAAATTTGATTTTTTAGATTCGTTAGAAAGGTATTCACTAACAGATTTAAATATTTTTGGTTTCGCTCAAATCCGTTTTGTTTTGCACCCGGTACAGTCCGACAAAGTTTGAATTCAATTTTTTTGAAACTACAGCGCCATTTCAAGCCTTGTTTATAATTAGAATTAATTATATTCGTTTTCAATTGTCGATTCAAACTCACTTTTCATTGCTATTATTTAAAATATTTATTTTAAATATTTAAAATCCATTATTTTAGCCAATTTAAAAATTTTAAATTGGTTCAGATTTTCTGGGTCGTTACAATCTCCCCAACTTAAAACTTTTCGTCCCCGAAAAGGAACATAGTCGAAAGTGGTTTGATTAATCAACTCTACATTCGATCTGGCTTCCATTCTCCAACTTTTTCAGTTTCTGAGAATTTTCAGATTCTTCAAAATTTAGGCTAACACCCGGAATTTTCGAAAAATTTCACCATAACCTCCTTTGTACGGGGAGAGGTTTGGAAATTTATTGGGTCGTATTAGGTATCCAATAAATCCTAATAAGCATACACATATTTATAGTGATATATTTTGGTGTTTACAGGGGAGCGTGTATTGATAATAACTCCAGAGAATAAATTCTCGTCGCCCTTTCAAAGCCTGAGGGAGTGTGTATTTTAAATGCTCCAGAGGATAAATCCTCGTCACCTCGTCCCGTGTGGGAAATAAATAGTCCATGTGCCGTATCTAATAACTAGAGAGACGTGATTATTGTCAACTCCAGACCCGTGTGGGGTTTTTATTAATCTGGCAATTTAATCTTTACAATTTAAATAGTCCATATCAGTCATCAGTTCAACCTGTAAAATATAGTCATCGCCATACAAGCCTCTTGCTCGTATGGTAAATCTTCCACCTCATCACACAAGCTCCAAATGCTTATGTGGTATATGATGAAGTATGCCTATCTTCTGAAGTATGCCATGCAATGTAGTTCAAAATTAATTGTTACTATCCTATGGCGACATTTATTTTTACACACAGAATAATCAGCACTCCGCATCCAATGGCATTCACAGGAGTTGATATAATAATATTTCGTATCCAACTCATTAAGGTTTACCTATTTGTCGGGCACGCAAATAAAATCTTTACTCAACAGCTATCCATTTACCTGTTCAAACATATATAATGCACATGTACATATTTCTATCTATTTTCTAATCAGTTCAATGTGTGATATAATCGAATAAATCCTACCATTCATTCTATTATCGATTAAATTAACTATCGTTTCTATAATCTAATTAATCAAATTTACTATCAAACAACACAAACAACAATCAAATTGTTTTTAACTTTTCAAAAATATGCTAATCAATTTCTATACTCCTTTAAAATCATTCAGACTACAGAATTAAAAGTGCACATCCATGGGAAGAAAATAACAACAGAGAAGAGAACTAATTAGTAATGCAAAGTATGGTAAATGTACCTCGCACCGGAGTCAAACAGAGATATCCACTCGGCATCTAGGATAAGCTTTCTGAATGCTCTCCTCAGTTTCCCAAGTGCAGTCTCGCGGATCTCCACTCCATTTCACTTTGACTAAGCGAACCCTCTTGTTCCTCAGCTCTTTGGTTTCTTTGCCGATAATCTTTAGCGGCTCTCTTCTCACAGCTAGTTCTGGAGTAATTTCAATATCCTGCTGAGCTGCTTCTTCCACGATCAAGTCTGGATCATGAACGTGCTTTTGAAGTTGAGATACGTGAAATACATCATGCACTCCAGGCAACCAATTAGGCAATTTAACCCTATAAGCGAGAGTTGCGATCCGTTCCAGAATAGGAAACGGACCTATGAATTTGGGCGACAACTTTCCAGTTTTACCAAACCGGATAACTCCTCTCATCGGCGATACTTTCAAATATACATAGTCGCCAACAGCAAAGGATATATCTCTTCTTCTACTATAGGCATAACTCTTTTGTCGGCTTTGAGCGGCCAGTAATCGTTTCTTAATAAAATCGACTTTGTCGATAGCTTCTCGAATCATATCTGGCCCCAGTACAAGTCTATTTCCGGGTTCGACCCAACAAGCAGGAGATCGGCATGGTCTTCCATACAATGCTTCGAATGGCGACATTGTCAGGCTCGCCTGGTAGCTGTTGTTATGTGAGAATTCAGCCAAATGCAGATGGTCTTCCCATGATCCACCGAAATCTAGAACACAAGCCCGCAATAGATCTTCTAATATACGGTTCACCCTCTCAGTTTGACCATCTGTCTGAGAATGATAAGCGGTGCTTAGATTCAGCTTTGTTCCCAGTTCTACTTGAAATGCCTCCCAGAATTTACTAGTAAATAATGCATCTCTATCACTGACTATACTGAGCGGCACTCCATTTAGTCTAACTATTTCCTTGAAGTAAATCTGCGCCAGACTCTGAGCAGTTCTGTTTGATCTGACAGGTATGAAATGGACGGTCTTCGTGAAGTGATCTATGATCACCCATATACTGTCATTCCCTTTTCTGGTTCTGGGCAGACCATCAATGAAATCCATAGAAATATGTTCCTACTTCCAACCAGGAACGTCTAGCGGTTGCAACAATCCAGCCAGTTTCTGTTAGTTGCTTTTGACTAGCTGGCAAGTAGGGCATCGGCTAACATATAAAGAAATGTCCCTCTTCATCGACCTCCACCAGAAAGTGCGTTTGATGTCATTATACATTTTGCTTACTCCCGGATGGATACTAAGTTTTGACTTGTGGCATTCATCAAGAACTTCCTTTCGGAGCTCGGCAATGTTAGGAACACGAATCCGACCTTTCAGCCTTAGAGTCCCCTCATTATCAACTTGAAAACTCGAGGGCTCGCCTTTCTGAATTATCTCTCTGATCTTCTGAATGAAGTGATCATCCTTATGAAGAGCAGATATTTTATCTATCAATGAAGTCGTGACAATAAAACTGGCGATCATTTCATTCTTTCGGCTTAATGCATCAGCCATGACATTGGCTTTCCCTGGAGTGTATATAATTTCAAAGTCATATGCTGCAAAAAACACTAGCCAACGTTGATGCCTCAGATTCAGGTCCTTCTGGGTGAACAGATACTTTAACGACTGGTGATCTATAAATAGTTCAAATCTCTCACCCAGAAAATAATGTCTCCAGATTTTCAACGAGAATACGATAGCCAACAACTCAAGATCATGAGTTACGTAGTTTTTCTCGTGCGGCTTCAACTGACGGCTAGCATAAGCAATCACTTGGCCCCTTTGCATTAACAATGCGCCAAGGCCTTCTCTAGAAGCATCAGTCCAGACTTTCAAATCCTGATTTCCATCGATGATGGTTAACACTGGAGCCGTCGTTAATCTTAACTTTAGCTCTTCAAAAGCCTCCTCGCTTTCTGGAGTCCATTTGAATTTAGAGTGCTTCTTTGTAAGCTTCGTTAAGAGACCATATATCTTCGAAAAGTCTTTAACGAATTTCCGGTAATAACCAGCCAATCCGAGAAAACTGCAGACTTCTGTAGGAGTACTAGGCTGTTTCCAATTCTGAATAGCTGTGATTTTACTTGGATCCACAACAATTCCTTCTTTCGATACGACATGGCCTAGAAATTTCACTTCATCTTGCCAGAATATACATTTGGAAAACTTTGCTTTCAACACATTCTTTCTGAGAATTTCCAGAACCTGTTCCAAATGCTTTTCATGTTCGGCCTTTGATTTAGAGAAGATTAGAATATCGTCAATAAAAACTAGAACAAATTTATTCAAAACCCCTCTGAACACTCTATTCATCAGATCGACGAAGTAAGCTGGAGCGTTACATAAGCCAAACGGCATTACTAACCACTCATAGAATAGGTCTGGACCTCTGAATGTTGTCATTAGAACACACTCTTCGGCAATTCGAAGCTGATGGAAGCCTGTAGCTAGGTCCATCCTTGAGAATACTTGTGCTCCATTCAGACGATCCAATAAATCATCGATCCGCGGCAATGGATATTTGTTCTTTATGGTTTGCTTGTTCAAATCACGATAATCCACGCATAGCCGTAGAGTACCGTCTGATTTTGGGACAAACACCACTGTTACTCCCCAATCGGAGAAACTAGGCCTGATCAGACCCTTCCATACTAGCTGTCGTGTTTGATTGTCTAATTCCTCTATCTCTTTCAAGGACATTCTTCGAATAGCGTGAACTACCGGCCTTGCATTCGGAATCAAAGCAATTTTGAAATCTATTTCTCTCTGCGGGGGTAAGCGAACAACTTCTTCGAACACATCCGCATAGTTTTTGATGACAGGAATATCTTTGATGAGGTCAGGAATATTCTCTATAACTTCCGGGATATTTTCTATTTGGGCTGGAGAAACATCGAGAGCTGCCCAGAAGTCTTTTCTATTAGCATTCTGACCTTCACAGGGAATGGTTATATAATCACCTGATTTAATCTTCGCCTTTACGACTCTGTCGGCGCATTTAACTTCAGCTTCATATTTGGTCAACCAGTCTAACCCCAAGACAAGATCAAACTCTTTAAAATTCATGATGACCGCGATGGTAGGAAGCCGATAACGAGAGAAAGAAACCGGCACTCCACAAACCCAACTGAGATCAATGGAACCCCCAACCGGATTCTGGACGGTCATTGGTTCCTTGAGCTTTTTCAAATTCAAATCCAGCTTCTTAGCTGCATTCTTTGCAACAAAGCTTCGTGATGCGCATGTGTCAAACAGTACTTTGATTGGAATATCCTTGACAGTAAGCATGCCTTCCAAAACATCGGGCCTTTCCTAAGCAGACGAAGATGCAGTCACTTCGGCTATTTCATTTACCTGTACTGCTTCAGATTTCTGAGATAGCGGGCAGTTTTTCGCAATATGCCCAGCCTGATGGCACTTATGGCATCCTCTGCCCTCATTAAACTTCTTACTGGGTCTGAATCCACTCTTCCCTCGTTTATTCACAGATTTACATTTTCTGGACAAATACCCTTTTTGATGGCAGTTATTGCATACGGCGGTCGTTACGGGTTCTTTCTCAGCTCTGGCCCTTTTCCTCTTGGCACTGGGCTTCTTATTAACCTCTGACCTCGTACTAGCTTCAGTAATATCAGTTTCCGACTCTTCTTTGTTACTAGAACTGACTTCCTCTTCGTCACGCAACATACCTTTCTTATGGAGATCTTCATATTGATAAGCCATATAAATCATTTCAGCAAAAGGGAGCTTCACACTCCTCATTACACTATTCTGATATCTCCTTTGCAGACCATGAATAAATCTCAAATTCCTCCTCTTTGGATCTTGAATCAGATGAGGAGCAAAGTGAGAAAGTTCGTTGAATTTCTTATGATATTCCGGGATAGTCATATCACCTTGTATCAGATAAGAAAATTCATCACATAATCGCTCCGTCGCTTCAGGAGGAGTAAATCTTTCTAGGAAAATCTTTTTGAATCTGTCCCAGGTGATATCACCTTCTGGATTATCTTTGATGATTGTTTCCCACCATATTAAAGCTTCTTCTTTGAGCGCCCAAGATGCTACTAACCTTTTCTGGTCATCTCTCAGCTGGATACGCTCAAAAATTCTTTCGACAGAACTCATCCAAGCTTGAGTCTGAATTATAGATTCATTGCCCGAGAACTGTGCTCCGTTCAGATTTCGATATCTCTTTAATAGAGCCTCTAGATCGGGTTCTGTATTTCTCCTGTTTCTGACACTCATTTTTCTAGTGCTTCTGCAATTAGCAGATCAGGTGTCAGGTCACAGAAAAGATAATTTAAAATATAGAAACACATACTTCAATGTAGATGTGTCTATCGAGGTGTAATTTCACTCTGCTTTACTCATACTAGGATATTACTGATCCTATCTGTATAGAGTTACCCGTCCCAGAACACTACTGGTTCTATTTCTGACGAGTTCGTTATATGTTATATTCCAGAACTAAGCTTAACCAAAGCTCTGATACCACGATGTGACGACCCAATTTCCCGTACTGACGGAGACAAGGGTAATCTTTGGAATATAACACATAAACAGATAAATAGCAGAACAGAATTAAATAAATACACCAGATAATGAAAAATAGAATATACTGGATAAAAGTAATCATCAGAGTTACACAGTATACAGGATCATACTTAGTACAAATACAGTTCAGCTATACATAAATGTCTACAGCGGAAACAAACAAAATTTGTACAATAGGAGCTGAACAGCATAAAAAGAAATAAATGATAGAATCCATCTTCAGCTCCAGCTATCCAGAAAGAGCCAGCTAAACCAGAATACAAGGCTGCCTGTGTAGAAAAAGGGGCACCCGAGTTTGAAAGTGTAACAAACTACGAGTCAGTCATGGGACTGGTATGAGAAATCTACTCAACACATTTATAAATTGGCCAATCACAGGACCACGCCACTTTCATGGAACGGGTTTACTCCATTGGATTGCCAGTACTTTAAAACAAATCTTTCTTTTAAACAACGCAATGCTTTTTACAAAAATGAACCCATTATAAGACTCAGTTCCTATCACACAATGCAACGCAAACCGGAGGATAGAGTTTTGCCTTATAACAGCTAAAATATGATTGATACGAATAAAACAAAAGCATTTGATATTATTACTAGTGTTTATATGTTTCAAAAACAATTTCAATCATAACTATCAATCATAGACGGCATGGGTGCCATATATCATGTCGCCATATATATATATATATATACACGATCAAAACCTCACTGTCGCGTATTTGGAAATTGGATTTCCTTCATGAACCAAGGCAAAAGATAGTCCTCAACGAATTCGAGACTGCCTAGCCCGAGCCTCAGGACCCAGACTCAGGTGGGCCCTTGGATCGTCAGGGCCGGTCCACCGCTGTGGATTAAAATTCCTGAACAATGCGTTTCCCCGCCCTATGAGGCGTAAGTGAGCCAACGAATGACTCTATCGGACCCGGATCGTCCGATCAAACCGAGGCGCCTCGCAACAGCAACAACCACATAAGTCAAACTCGTCAGGGCGTGTAAAACCACAGATGCCACTTCTAGCTAGGAAGAAACGCATGTCCTCCCTGAGGTCCTTTCTCCCGTTTCTGGTTCATACCGGGTGTGAGGCTCGCGATTTCACGTTATACACAAAGCTATGCCACACAGGCGGTGCTTTGATCATCACCACAAGACTTTGCTTTTCAACAGAAGCCCTGATCATTTGCCACTTAGGCATGCCACACTAGCAATTCATGCCATGCGACTGATGTCCATCGATATACAACCTCTGAGCTCATGCTTTTCAGAGAAGGGCGTTAAGCAAAAGAATAAATTCTCCGCCGCCAAACAGATGTATATTTAACAGAGATCAATCAACAAAAAATAAAATCCAATGTCAGACACACAATCCATTTACAAGTCCGTTCTGGGTCTGAACGAAACCGAAGGCACTATATACCTCTCAAACCCATCGATCACCACGTACGTCTGGACGATCACCACTCATTATCCATATTTTGGGATGCCTCCCAATCAGGACCTCGGTTACCATCCAAACGAGGTGGAGATCTCCGGTTTTCGACCACCATCTTTATCTTCGACTTTCAATCGTCGGTCAATTATTTGAAATGAGAATTAACTCGGCCTTTTCAAATAATTCACGTATATTTAGAATTTCAAATCAATTTATTTCAATGGTTAAATTATTCGACAACACCAATTTTGTTCTTTAATGTAATTTTCACACCAAACACATTCAACCATCAAATATCACATAAATCGAGCAAATTCAGTTTATTTCCATTCCATATCATTTATGATATTTTATAACGGTTTATCGCTATTTTTATTTATTTTAAAATAACCAATTTATTCAAATCGACGCTTCGGGCCATAACGCGGCCGTGGCGTTGTTTTTCTTCAGATTTGATTTACATATATCTAAAAATCTGACCGTTGGATCTTCACAAAATTTACATCATTAGAAAGAACTTTTCAAAACGAATCCAACGGTTCCAATTTCGGGAAAATCCGACGGTCGGATCTCCCGGCACAATCGTTTGAAGTTTCGATTTCAAAATACAAACTACAGCGTCGTTATTCGATTAAATATAATTATATTTATATATATATAAATATAATCGATTCTGGCGTTGTTTTTCTTCATATTTGAGTTAAACATTCCATACAATCAGACCGTTGGATTTTTACAAAGTTGGTGCCGTTGGAAAGATATTTCCAAAGCGAACCCAACGGTTGCGATTTCAGGAAAATCCGATGGTCGGATCTCCCGTACTAATCGTTTGAAATCACGGTTTCAAAATATGAACAACAGCGTCGTTTTTCAATATGTTTCAATTCGATTTAAATATATATATCGATTCTTCGATTTCAAAACCATATGAATTTCATACTTTTGATAAAAATGACATTTTCATCAAACTGTCTTCTATTTCAACACTTCACTATTTTTAACAATTCATCTATATAGTAAAAATGTGATTTTTGTAGTAAAACAATTTGTTTTCAAAACACTATTATTTTATATAGTTTATATAGGTAATAAAAATAGGATTTTTATTATAAAACAATTTCTTTCAAAAGGAGATTATTTTATGTAGTTCATATAGATGATAAAAATGTGATTTTTATATTCGAAACACGAACACCATTCAACACATTAATTTCAATTCAACGAATAAATATAGTTTCAATAAATGAAAATAATTCAAACACATGAATATTATTCAAAATTTCGGCAGCATAACGGCTGGGTAGTTAAAACTGGGACCGTCCCTAGTACGGCTCCTCGCTCTACCTTAAAACCTCGCGGTTTTTGACAATGGGGAATCATGCATCTAGTTCGCACGCAGGCGGCATGTATATTTATTTCATTTCCACAAACTAATCCTATGTGGTTTCAACCAAATATTTCTCAACCATAAATGGGTATTTTTCAACCACAATCAATCAATATCAACCACAAACAATTCCAATCAACCATTCGCTATCAATCAATTTTCACACGAAACACAACCAATAAATATCGTCCATGGTTTGTGGACGAGGGGCGTGTATATATATATATATATACAGCAATTCACTTCTATTTCAACACATATATAATTTTTACAACGCATATATAACTTATACATCGAACGTACAACCTATACAACGCTTATACATGAGGTGTACAACGCTTATATAACTCATACATCGACTATATAATTTATACATCGTTGTTTTCCATATCGTTTTTAAATTAGAAATCTCACATCGGGTTCCACTCCACCAAAAATAGCAGAAAGCTCAGAAAAATATGCGGTCTCTTCTAGAATGTAGAAGATGTCCACACGAGTCCACTGTCTCTTGTTTCACTGAATTTCGTCAAGAAACGAAAAAGATATGATTTTTACAAGGTTTGCAACGGTTTAAAGGTGTTAAAATCATTTCAAAAAATAAAACCCGTACCTTTCAAAGAGCGTTCAAAACTAGGTTTTTGATTTTCTCGAAATCTGTGCAACTAGGGGATGATCGGCCGATGCCACGTTGAATACCTCCGTGAGGCGCACCAGGGGGTGGGCACCGCGTCAGGCGCGATGGGGTGTTCTGGTCGTGGCGGCGCGCCAAAGGTGACGACTTTCGAGGTCCCTAACTCGAGAAATACGAAGCAGTTGAAGGTGACTTTGACATGGATTTGAAGAGAGTGAGAAGCTCTGCAAAAACCTCACATGACGGAAGTCTTATTCTTCACGTGGAGGGAGAAATCAGAGTAGGAAGCGAGGAAGAGGGAGCCGCCATCGATACGGGTTCTTCGTGGAGAGAGCAGCTGATGTGGACCAATTGGGGATTTTTTTTATATTTATAAATTTTTAAAATCCGAAAATGCCCCTTGCCACAAACAAACACCAATCCAAAACCAACGACTGTTGTACCTAGCGTTTTACCCCCATTCCGAACACAATGGGATATGTTTCGAAGGCCCATTCGACTGTTTCAGTCAGTTTTCATTGCTATGTTTTGACGATACGGTCCCAACAAAACTAGTTTCGTCGAATTCTGAGACCGTTTGCTAAAAGGCCCATTTCTGGTCGATCCAATTTAACTATAATTGATCAAAACACATTTTCCTTTGCCACGCTCACATACTAGTTTCAAAAATTATGAAATTTGAAACCTAGCAATAAATTCACATCTCGGATCCAACAAAAGTGGTTTCGTCGAATTCCGAGGATGTTTGCAAAATGGCCAATTTCATGGGCTATGTAAATTCCATAGCGACCTTTCTGAAAATTCGTTTGGCCATAACTTTTGCTTTCCGCTATGAAAAATTGATTTTTTATATTCGTTAGAAAGGTATTCACTAACAGATTTAAATATTTTTGGTTTCGCTCAAATCCGTTTTGTTTTGCACCTGGTACAGTCCGACAAAGTTTGAATTCATTTTTTTTGAAACTACAGCGCCATTTCAAGCCTTGTTTATAATTAGAATTAATTATATTCGTTTTCAATTGTCGATTCAAACTCACTTTTCATTGCTATTATTTAAAATATTTATTTTAAATATTTAAAATCCATTATTTTAGCCAATTTAAAAAATTTAAATTGGTTCAGATTTTCTGGGTCGTTACAATTATATAGTTCTCTAGTTCATTAATTCTATAGATTTAAGGAAAGTGATAGTTATTTGAATTGTATTAGTTTTTAGAACTATGTCTTTGTTTGATAATAGGTAAGTTCCATAATAATTTTATGGGGAGTAATATTAGAAATGTATAGGTTTTTTGTTGATGACAAAGGTGGAGAATTATAAAACCGGGTATTAGAATAATGGGGATTTAGTAATTCCAGAGGGAGATTATGGATTTAGGGGGAGTAACTGGAGAATCATGACATGAAGTATGAATATTTTATAAACCAAGGTTGTCATCATCAAAAAGTGGATATTGTTAGAGATTAAGATGTTGATGATGATAGTTTTGATGGCAAAAACCTTGTTTAACTGTTATAATTGTAAAATATATACTAACATTATTCTATATAATATATACGTGTGTATATATAGGAAATATATGTATATATTGATTATTGAAGACTATATACGATTTAGAGAATCAAGATTTCAAGATTTAAAGAATCAAGATTTTAAAGAAGAAAAGTTGAAGATAGAAGACTTGTGAGCAACAAAATTTCAAGAATTCGAAAGTTCAAGAATTCAAGAAATAAAAAGTAATAGAGTCTAGATTTCTTATTAAAACTCTTAAATAGCGCAAAATCCTTATTTCAATCTTTTTAACAATTTTAAATTTCTTATTTTTAGATTTATTTCCAAATTACTTCCTTATTTCAAATCTATATTTCTTAATTTCTTAAACTTATTTTAACTCTTGATTTCAAATATATCTTTTAAATATAGTTTAACTACTAATTGAAAAATTTTATACTCCCTTATTTATATGGTTAATATTAATTTCATATTGTAACGACACGCATTTTTCCCGACCTTAATCGATCGCTAGATCGATTAAAATTGTTCAAAACCCGCATACGTTGACTCTGGGCATACAACACATTAGAACAATAACAACAGACTTTTATAAACATCATAATAATGTTACATCAGAGTACAAAATATCATAGTACATCGATAAATAATTTACAGCGGAAGACTTATTACAATAAATTAATACAATACATAGCAGAAGACTTTCTTTACTCTGGACACAGCTTTAGGCTTCGATCCAGAATCCTTCTCACGAGATAAATATCTGCAAAAAGCTACTCGACTGCCCGTGTGGAAAAGAGGGCACCCGAGTTTGCAAGTGAAACAAACTACAGGTCAGTAATGGGACTGGTATGAGAAATCTAACCTAACTAATCTAATAATAGGGCTAATCACAGGACCACGCCGCTAACGCGGAACGGGTTTACTCCATTGGATTGCCAGTGCATAAAATAAAGTAAATCGTTAAACAACTCAATGTTTTTTAGAAAAATGAAAACATTATAAGACTCAAGTCCCATCACACTATGCAACGCAAACCGGAGGATAGAGTTTTACCTTATAATGGTCAAAAATGCTTAATACGATAAAAACGGATTTTATATTATTACTAGTGTCTAATCAGTATTAAAATACTTCAAAGTAAATGTATCAATCCTAGACGTCATAGGTACCATATACTACGTTGTCATATATAGGTTTACAATCAAAGCCGCAATGTCGTATTGGAGATTTGGTTTTCCATCATGAAATCAAGGCTAGGGATCGTCCTCTCCGATTCGAGACACTCTAGCAAATGCCTGAGGATTCCCCGCAGTGAACCCTTGGAGCAGTAGGGTCGATCCACAAAAATGTTAGTGGATTGGCAATTCCTGAATACACGTTTCTCGGTCCTTCTGGATCTCAATATGGCCACTAACAACCTATAAAACGAGGTACCTCATAATCCATCATCCACATAAGTAAAAATGTCAGGGCTGGTAGTTCGCTGACACTACTCTAGCTATAAAGAAACGTGTGCACTCCCTACGGTCCATATCCCGTTTTTGACTCATACCAGGGTGTGAGGCTCACGAAGTCACGCTATACACAAAGCTATGCCTAAACAGGCTATGCTTTGATCATCAAACACAAGGCTCTGCTTTTCAACAAAGCCTTGATCAATGCATCTTAGCATGCCACATTGTCAATGCATACCATACCATTGATTTCAACTAATATATAACCTCTAAACATGTATGTCTCAGAGAAAAGTGTGGAACACCAAACAGATATATATATTAGCAGAGATCAACAAATACAACATAAAGGAATACAACGTCAGACATACCATCCATTTACAAGTTCGTTCTGGGTCTGAACGAAACTGGAGGTATGTAACACCCCACGTCCATTAATGTCACTCACGAAGGGAATGCATTAACTTCCATGGAGGTTATAAGTGAATATAGAACAGAAAAATTACAACAAGACAGATAGTAAATAGTACTTGGAAATCTAAAACTTCATTTTATTGCAGCGGAAATTAAACACGTTTGTTACATCATAAAACCATAGGTCATAACCAAGTACAATATCCATCTTCATAAAAACAAAATACATAATCCCATTACATAAATAGCCATTAAAAAGATAACAAGCTGGACTTTACTTCAACGGTCCAAGCTTTCCAAAGAGAGATGAAGCAATTCAATCAAACTCCACTAGAGCTGGGCCCAACCTGAGGACCTGGAGGGGGAAAAAGGATAGAAATAGAGGGGGTCAAATATAAAGTCTGGCGAGTATGATAATCCTAACAATACTATTATCAAAATAACTAGACTAAGGCATAAGCTGGAAGACAAGTAAATGTCTATGAACTCTTAGGAAGATAAAGATAGCGTTTAAGATAACGTTAAAGATAACGGTAAAGGCACACCTAATTACTAACGAATGATTACTACACTGCACCACACCAGTCACCCTATTGTTTGATCCCACTTGCTTCACACAGAAACTTTATAAATAGCCTTACGTACCCCTAGCTGACTACATAGGTGCCGTCTGCCCCTATCTCCACTAGGTGTACCCCACTACCCACTTTTGATCGGCTCCCTACTCGTAGATACCCGTGCTGGCCCCATAGTGGGGTGTATCACTCCCCTAAAGTGGCAACCCGATACAACTTGAGAATGCACGGCTTATACCTACATGATGCAACAACGTCTTACCTACCAGCCCGGGTCCACACACGCATACGAAACCCGTTGGACTTGCGTTGCCACCGCTCCCCGTTTTGGCCTCTTACAGTCAAACCCACCATGCGTGTCCCGTCCTCGACTTGGGTCGAGCCCACAAAGATACGTTTGGGATACCGGTCGAAATGGGCCCCCACGAGCTACCCACCTAAGCTTGTCACTAGTATATCCCACTTAACCCTCTTAGTCATGTTCATTTACATGTGTGTTTGGTTAAGTCTTACACTAAGGGCACCCCCTAGATTCCTCATGCCACCCAAGGCACCTACTTAACCCCCATGTCCCACCTTACATGCTTATTTGGTTAAGTATTTCTTAATTCATTCAGGCTATAACCTCATAAAGACCTCTCACATTAGACTGGCATTTATGGCAGCTGGATTTGCCGGGCGGGTCCGGGCAGTCTTACACCATAAAAGAGTCTAACCTCGTGTCTTTAGAACCGTTATGCTTTAGTTTAGGCCTAGGACCTCTCACATTGGGCAGACATTTGTGACCACTGGATTTGCCGAGCGGGTCCGGGCAGGTTTACGTCACAAACGAGTCCAACCTCGTGTCCTAAGCATTGATTAACACTTAAAATCTTTTACCCCAGTTTTAATAATTCCCTATTCAAATTATTAATTAAGTCAACTTTTAATGATGTCCATAATTGACTCAATTATGGCCATCCACTTATGGCATGCAAACTCATATCAATTGCACCCCAACTTTTTGATATTAAATCCTTAATATTACGCCTACCCCACGTTTATACGTTCGCTTACTCAACGCATAATATAGGCTAGACTTGTATAGTCTAACACCTAGCACAAAGATAAATTATCACAACATATAGACAATTAAAATAAATCTAATCATAATAGGGGTGAAACTTGCATAAACTACACATGTTAAGGATCAAAAGGTGTCAACTTGTTAAATGTCTCAATTTACATGATATGATCATAGCCCAAATCTATACATAAACTTGCATATGGAGTTTTTAGGCAACATAATGATGGTGTGAACTAGCATAGGATATCACATATGTCATAGCATAATTCTAGATGTCATAATAGATGTCTTGGCATATGTTCATAACTTTTCTAATCAATCTAACTTGCATATGTGACTTGTCATATAGATCAACATAACCCAAACATGATGATTTAATTAATATGAACTAACTAGCATAGATGGTAACATCATGGCCTTTTTAACATGTATGATTCATCACAACTTAGCATAGAAACTTTCAACATACATAACATCATCATAGCATGATTTACAACATATAATATATCATCATCACATAGCATTGGATTTACAATATACATGATAGCAAAAAGGGGTTTACAACAACATATATGATAATTCACATCATCTACTCATAATCCATTCATAACTCAACCTAATTAAAATGATAATAATCTTGTTAAGATCATCATACTCACAATTTAGAGAAGAAAAGAGAGAGTTTTGCTTTGCTTTAGGGTTGAGAGAATTAGAATTGAATTTTCTTTTCTTCTTTCTTAGTTGGCGGCGACTCCATTGATTTCCATGGCGACGGTATGACGGTAACTATTCTATTTTAATTAGGTTTAGGGTTAGCATTAGGATGTATTTATAGGTGTAGGAAGTTATTTAGGACCATTAGATTAACCCTGAACCATGAGAACCAATCAAATGCAAAATCTGCATTTGAGCGAATCGGCCCACGGGTTGACAGCCAAACACCCTGGATTAACCCCTAGTCGACCCAGCGAAGCTCGGGTCGACCTCAAAAATGGGCCGGTTCGGTTATTCCCCCTCCCAATTCATTGTTTTGAACTTTTTCGCATATTTATTTATTTAATTTTTAATTTATATATATATATATATATATATATCAATATATATATATTTCTCTGCGCAACCCATTTCACTTAATCCTTTTCTAAAAATTAAGTATACTTTAATTTGTGAATTTTAATGTTATAAAATTATGGGGTGCTACATTCTCCCCTCCTTAAAGGATTTCGTCCCCGAAATCTTCAAGTTAAGAAGAATGTATGTCCTAACATCCAATCGTCCATCTACTCAACCATCAAGCACAGGCATCCATTCTCCCTATAGACTTCTAATGCTTTCATGTTTAAATGCACAGTGTGTGTATATGTCCATATCTAATGCAAAATTAGGCGGTCTACTGATTCAGTCGACCTCATTAGTGCAATTCATGATAGTGCCATGCGTCCAATATGTATGCAAAAGATTCCTAATGATACATATTAATTCTATATGCATGCGCAACCATCCACCCGAATGCAGCAACTATATGATAATACAACCATTATACATCCATTTTACTAATACATCCATATATATGCAATATGCAATATGAGGTGACTGAGCCGATCTGGTGCCTAATAGTGTGTGTATATGCATCCACGAGCAACCACTAACAGACACTTGCATCCACTTTGCATCCACCATACATAACATGTCTCAAACACATGTTTCAACCATAGGATTATCCTAACTAAAGGTCAAAGATACTAGCAAGAGGATATACTAAAGATAAGATAAGTACAAGCTAAGCGATAAAGGAGAAATTAAAGGACATACCCTCAAAAAGAAAAGGGTATCGTGAACGCATCTTCTCTTCCGTCTCCCAAGTAGCGTTGCTCTCATCATCTCCCCATTGCACTTTGACTAGTCTGACCTCTCGATTCCTCAACCTATTGATCTCCGACCCAAGAATGCGCGTAGGAGCTCATCGAATTGTCGCATCACGCTCTATCTCCACCTCTCTAAGAAAGCTCGACTCTACCACTTCCGCGGTCTTGTGCAAGCACTTCCTCAAATGTGACACATGGAATACGTCGTGTACACCACTAAGTCTCTCGGGCAACTCCACTCTATATGCCATCTGTCCAATTTTCTCCTTAATAGGAAACGGCCCTACAAACCTTGGTGCTAATTTTCCCACTGACCCAAAGCGAACAACGTTTCGTAATGGAGACACTTTGACAAAGACCATGTCCCCAACTTCAAACTCGAGATCTGTCCTCCTCTTATCCGCATAAGATTTCTGCCTATCTTGCGCTGCTTTCATCCTCCTTCGAATCAAGTCGATCTTCTCCGAAGTCTCCCTAATCATATCGGGCCCAAGTAAGATCTTATCCGTAGATTCCCACCAACATGTAGGTGAACGACAAGGTCGTCCATAAAGAGCTTCGAATGGTGCCATACCAATGCTGGACTGAAAGCTATTATTATATGCGAACTCAACCAATAGAAGATGCTCTTCCCATGTACCCCCAAAGTCTAGGATACATAGCCTCAACAGATCCTCTAGAATGCGATTCACCCTCTCAGTCTGGTCGTCCGTCTGAGGATGATATGCGGTGCTTAAACATAACTGAGTCTCTACCGCCTCTTGTAAGCTTCTCCAAAATTCGCTAGTGATAATAGGATCGCGGTCGCTCACTATGCTAGAAGGAACACCGTGCAAACGAACTATCTCTCGAACGTATACAGAAGCTAACCATGGAGTAGTCCTCCTACTCTTCACGGGAATAAAATGGGCGCTCTTAGTAAGTCTATCTACTATAACCCAAATTCCCGTATTACCCTTCCTCGATTGCGGTAATCCATCCACAAAATCCATCGAGAAGCTTTCCCATTTCCATAGTGGAACCTCCAATGGGTGAAGCAACCCACCGAGTTTCTTTTGCTCCGATTTTACTTGTTGGCACACCAAGCATCTAGCGACATACTCGGCCACGTCTTTCTTCATGCTAGCCCAAAAGTAAACTTTCTTCATGTCTTTGTACATCTTGTCCCCGCCGGGATGAATGGTCATCTTCGAATGATGTGCTTCATCAAGAATAGTCTTCCTTAGGTCATCGTCTTTTGGTACACAAAGTCTACCGTCCCTACGTAACCAACCCTTATCATCTAGGGTATACCTACGGAGATGGCTTGATGACTCCCCTCCTTTGAGTTTTTCTACTAACTCAACCAACTGCGGGTCGTCTCGCTGTGCCTCGCCAATCCGTCCCAAAAGCGTAGGTCTAACCTCTAAGGATGCTAGCAAACCGGGTACGAAGTCAACGGAAGGTCTAAAATCAAACATAGAGATAAACTCTAAACTTCGCCGCTCAACAAACAAAGGACTTAAGGATAATCTTTTTCTACTTAAGGCATTGGCCACCACATTACCCTTGCCAGGGGTATATGCTATCTCAAAGTCGTAAGACGCCAAGAACTCCATCCACCTTTGCTGCCTTAAGTTCAAGTCCTTTTGAGAGAATTAGTATTTTAAAGATTTGTGGTCAGTGAATAATGACGTCAAGACTTAAGCGCGAAAACGAAAGCGGCCAACTCTAGGTCATGCGTGGGGTAATTCTTTTCATGCGCTCTTAACTGCCTTCCACCATAGGCTATTACCCTGCCCTCTTGCATTAAGACCGCGCCTAGTTCTGTCCCACAAGCGTCAGTATAAACGGTAAACAACTTACTCCCGTCTGGCAATACTAAGACTGGGGCTGAAGTCAAAGCTCTCTTCAAACGTTGGAACGCATCATCACAATCTACGTCCCATGTGAAAACTAGGTTCTTCTTCGTCAAGCATGTCAATGGAGCTTATATCTTTGCGAAGTCTTTGATAAACTTCCTATAGTAGCTAGCCAACCTCAAGAAACTTCTCACTTCGGTAGCATTTTTAGGAACCTTCCAATCTTGAATGGCCACCACCTTCGCGGGATCTACAGCTATCCCTTCTTTGGAAACCACGTGTCCTAAGAACCGTACTTCCTTCCTCCAAAAGTGACACTTAGAAAATTTAGCTTTAAGCTTATGCGCTCGAAGAGTCTCCAACACTTCCCTAATATGTAGGGCATGCTCTTCTTCATCCTTAGAAAATATCAAGATGTCATCTACAAAGACTACCACAAATTTGTTAAGGTACTCCCTAAACACCCTACTCATCAAATCAACAAAGTATGCGGGGGCGTTTGTCAAACCGAAGGGCATCACTAGCCATTCATAGAAACCGTCCAGAGTCCTTAAGGCAGTCTTGTCAATGCTATCCTCAGCCACTCTCAACTGATGGAAACCAGTGGCTAAGTCCAACTGCGAAAACACTGAGGCGCCAACTAACTGATCGAAGAGATCGTCAATCCTCGGCATTGGGTGTCTGTTCTTCTTAGTAAGCTTATTAAGTTCTCTATAGTCCACACAAAGTCTAAGGGACCCATCCGCCTTCATGGCAAATACTACTGGAGCACCCCACTCCGATATACTTCGTCTTATGAACCCCTTCTCAAGCAACTCCTTCACTTGCTTACCGAGTTTCCTCCTTTCACGTGGAGCCATGTGGCGTACTGGCAAAGATACTGGTTTCGCATTATCCACAAGATATATTCGAAAATCTATCTCCTGCTTCGGAGGCAAGCCCTTCACCTCCTCAAACACATCCGAATATTCTCGGACCACTCTAACAGATCGTAGATTTTCCTCAGACGCGTCAAGCGATTCTAGATAACTTAGCATAACCGAATTTATAGGATTACAAAAGATTTCGAGAGTGTTGCCAAGGCGAGTCACGAGCCTAACTACTCTCCTTTCACAATCAAGAACGGCCCCATTTCTGGATAACCAATCCATTCCTAAAATTAGCCCATAGCCCGTGAAGCCCAACACATAAGCATCACATCTAAATTCAACGCTAAGTATGGAAATTTTCAAATCCAAACACATCATAGACAAATAAGCTGAGCCCCCAATTGGATTCGAAACAACTAAGGGATCCTCTACTAAACTGGTGTTTAAGTGCAGTGATTCAACTAAAGATGTAGAGATAAACGAATGTGATGCGCCCGAATCGAATAAGGTACGGATAGGATGATCAAACAGAAAAACTAAGCTTTCAACAGAAATGGTTCTACCTCGTTCTTGCAGCGGTGGGACCGCGAGAGCCTGAACTTGTCACCTTGCCTGCCTTGGTGCCATAAGAGCCTGCACCTGTCCTCCCGAGGTAGCTCCTGCCCTCTGCCCCTTCTTCGGGCAGTCCTTCACTAAATGTCCCGCATCGCCACAATGAAAACAGTCTGTCTTCTTTTTCTTTCGGCAATCCTTGCTGAGATGGCCTGGTGTCCCGCAGTTAAAACATTTCTTCTTTCCCTTGCTGTTATTGTCTTTACCACCCTTCTTGTTTTGTTGTTGTGGTTTCTTCTGATCCCCCTTCTTCTCGGGTGCCTTATCAGCTTTAGCGCTTTTCTCCTCATGAATAAGCGCCATTTCTACTAACTTCTCAAAGGTGGCCCCCATAGGGATGTGGGTCATAGCCAACCCTTGCAGTGGTTCATTCAAGCCATTCACGAACCTCAGCGCCTTCTTCTCCGGCGTGTTCACTAAGTCCAAGCCAAACCTTGCTAACTGGTTAAATTTATTGACATATTCTTTCACTGATGAGCTTCCTTGCTTCAATGTCAAGAACCTTTCCATATATAAATTTTCTTCTGCCGTTGAGAGAAACTTCGCCTCGAACCCACGTCTGAAATCCGCCTCAACAGGACGCTCCCCATTAGTGACCTCCCACCAAAACGAGGCCTCTCCCTTCATCAACCAAGCTGCTAATCGAACTCTCCTCCCTTCTTCTACTTCAAAGATTTCTAGAAATTCTTCCACCTCCTTAAGCCAATCTCTAGCTTCCACAAACGTTTCTGACCCTTGAAATGATTTTCCACCCATAGCCTTGAATTCCTTGCACGTCTTTGCAAAAGTATCTACGCGAGGAGGAGGAGGAGGAACGGGTGCAACGGGTGGTGGAGGAACACTGGCTGGACCTGCAGCGGCCCTAGCCTTTAATAACCTCCTATACCATCCTGGTATCGTTACACCGTCGGGTAGATTAAGATCTTCAGCCATGCTGAAACGAAAAAGGAAAGATTCAAAATGGAGAATTCAAAAGATAAAGATATGTGGCTATCGGGGATTATGTTTTTCTTAAAAACTTTTCTCTTTAAATTTCTCATTAAAACATGTTTTTGAAAACACTTCTTCCAAAAATAACTATTTTTCTAAAGTATTTTTATCTGTTCTGGTAACCTTAAGCTCTGATACCACGTGTAACACCCCACGTCCATTAATGTCACTCACGAAGGGAATGCATTAACTTCCATGGAGGTTATAAGTGAATATAGAACAGAAAAATTACAACAAGACAGATAGTAAATAGTACTTGGAAATCTAAAACTTCATTTTATTGCAGCGGAAATTAAACATGTTGGTTACATCATAAAACCATAGATCATAACCAAGTACAATATCCATCTTCATAAAAACAAAATACATAATCCCATTACATAAATAGCCATTATAAAAAAAACAAGCTGGACTTTACTTCAACGGTCCAAGCTTTCCAAAGAGAGATGAAGCAATTCAATCAAACTCCACTAGAGCTGGGCCCAACCTGAGGACCTGGAGGGGAAAAAGGATAGAAATAGAGGGGGTCAGACATAAAGTCTGGCGAGTATGATAATTCCAACAATACTATTATCAAAATAACTAGACTAAGGAATAAGCTGGAAGACAAGTATATGTCTATGAACTCTTAGGAAGATAAAGATAGCGTTTAAGATAAAGTTAAAGATAACGGTAAAGGCACACCTAATTACTAACGAATGATTACTACACTACACCGCACATTACTACACTGCACCACACCAGTCACCCTATTGTTTGATTCCACTTGCTTCACACAGAAACTTTATAAATAGTCTTACGTACCCCTGGCTGACTACATAGGTGCCATCTGCCCCTATCTCCACTAGGTGTACCCCACTACCCACTTTTGATCGGCTCCCTACTCGTAGATACCCGTGTTGGTCCCACAGTGGGGTGTATCACTCCCCTAAAGTGTTAACCCGATACAACTTGAGAATGCACGGCTTATACCTACACGATGCAACAACGTCTTACCTACCAGCCCGTGTCCACACGCGCATACGAAACCCGTTGGACTTGCGTTGCCACCGCTCCCCGTTTTGGCCTCTTACAGTCAAACCCAGCATGCGTGTCCCGTCCTCGACTTGGGTCGAGCCCACAAAGATACGTTTGGGATACTGGTCGAAATGGGCCCCCACAAGCTACCCACCTAAGCTTGTCACTAGTATATCCCACTTAACCCTCTTTGTCATGTTCATTTACATGTGTGTTTGGTTAAGTCTTACTAATCGTATTTCACATGCCACTAAGGGCACCCCCTAGATTCCTCATGCCACCCAAGGCACCTACTTAACCCCCATGTCCCACCTTACATGTTTATCTGGTTAAGTATTTCTTAATTCATTCAGGCCATAACCTCATAAAGACCTCTCACATTAGACTGACATTTATGGCAACTGGATTTTCCGGGCGGGTCCGGGCAGTCTTACACCATAAAAGAGTCTAACCTCGTGTCTTTACAACCGTTATGCTTTAGTTTAGGCCTAGGACCTCTCACATTGGGCTGACATTTGTGACCACTAAATTTGCCGGACGGGTCCGGGCAGGTTTACGTCACAAACGAATCCAACCTCGTGTCCTAAGCATTGATTAACACTTAAAATCTTTTACCCCAGTTTTAATAATTCCCTATTCAAATTATTAATTAAGTCAACTTTTAATGATGTCCATAATTGACTCAATTATAGCCATCCACTTACGGCATGCAAAATCATATCAATTGCACCCCAACTTTTTAATATTAAATCCTTAATATTACCCCTACCTTACGTTTATACTTTCGCTTATTCAACGCATAATATAGGCTAGACTTGTATAGTCTAACACCTAGCACAAAAATAAATTATCACAACATATAGATAATTAAAATAAATCTAATCATAATAGGGGTGAAACTTGCATAAACTACACATGTTAAGGATCAAAAGGTGTCAACTTGTTAAATGTGTCAATTTACATGATATGATCATAGCCCAAATCTATACATAAACTTGCATATGGGGTTTTTAGGCAACATAATGATGGTGTGAACTAGCATAGGATATCACATATGTCATAGCATAATTCTAGATGTCATAATAGATGTCTTGGCATATGTTCGTAACTTTTCTAATCAATCTAACTTGCATATGTGACTTGTCATATAGATCAACATAACCCAAACATGATGATTTAATTAATATGAACTAACTAGCATAGATGGTAACATCATGGCCTTTTTAACCTGTATGATTCATCACAACTTAGCATAGAAACTTTCAACATACATAACATCATCATAGAATGATTTACAACATATAATATATCATCATCAAATAACATTGGATTTACAATATACATGATAGCAAAAAGGGGTTTACAACAACATATATGATAATTCACATCATCTACTCATAATCCATTCATAACTCAACCTAATTAAAATGATAATAATCTTGTTAAGATCATCATACTCACAATTTAGAGAAGAAAAGAGAGAGTTTTGCTTTGCTTTAGGGTTGAGAGAATTAGAACTGAATTTGCTTTTCTTCTTTCTTAGTTGGCGGCGGCTTCATTGATTTCCATGGCGACGGTATGACGGTAACTATTCTATTTTAATTAGGTTTAGGGTTAGCGTTAGGATGTATTTATAGGTGTAGGAAGTTATTTAGGACCATTAGATTAACCCTGAACCATGAGAACCAATCAAATGCAAAATCTGCATTTGAGCGAATCGGCCCACGGGTTGACAGCCAAACACCTGGATTAACCCCTAGTCGACCCAGCGAGGCTAGGTCGACCTCGAAAATGGGCCGGTTCGGTTATTCCCCCTCCCAGTTCGCTGTTTTGAACTTTTTCGCATATTTATTTATTTAATTTTTAATTTTATATATATATATGTCAGTATATATATATTTCTCTGCGCAACCCATTTCACTTAATCCTTTTCTAAAAATTAAGTATATTTTAATTTGTGAATTTTAATGTTATAAAATTACGGGGTGTTACAAGGTACCTCATACCTCGCGTATCCGAACAATCAACAAATACGTCCGGACAACTACCACTGCAGCCCCTTCAAGGTAGCAACTCCAACCACGAGCATCAGTAGTCCTCATCCATTCGATGTGAAGATCGTCGCCTTCAATCACCGTCTTCAAATCTTCTACTTATATCGTCGTATTAATTATTTGAAATGAGTTGAACTCGGTCTTTTCAAATAGTCTTCGAATAATTATCATTTTAATCATTTCATATCGCTCAAATCCATTTATAACGAATTATCGCTATTTTTATCTATTTAAAATAGCTTAATTATAATTAAATGACGCTTCGGGTCAAAGGCGCGCCCTGGCGTTGTTTTTACCAAAATTTGATTTGCGCATTACTCGAAATCTAACCGTTGGATTTTGACGAAATTTATATCGTTGGAAAGATTTTCTTCCCAAGGCGGTCCTAACGGTCCCAGTTTTGGGAAAATCCGACAGTCGGATCTTTTAGTATGATCGTTTGAAGTTACGATTTCAAATCGCGAACTGCAGCAGCGCGATTCATTTTATTTTAATTTATATATTTATATATATAAAAATATAATTCGTTTGTTCGACGATTTCAATTTATTCTTTAAATAATTTTCTGCTCTTCGTATTCAAGTTATTTTTAATGAACAGAAGTCTATTTCAAAACATGTACATTTTCTTCACTCCTTATATGACAATAATAATGTAAATTTTTATTGTTTATTATTTCCATTTCCAATGATGAACACTTTTCTATATCCTTTACTTACATTTCATTAAAATTGGATTTTTAATTATAACATGTGTTTATATTTTAAAACGTGACATTTTCCTATTCATTTAATTACATTTTCCTATTCCTTTACATTTCATCAAAAAAATGTGACTTTTCTATTCTTCCTTTATTTACATGAAAAATGCAATATTTTTCCTTCATTCTTCTATTACATAATAAATGTAATATTCCACTTTCATTCTTTATCTACAATGGAAAGTGCAATCTTTTATTTCATCTTTAATTACATTAAAAATGAAATCTTTTTATTTCATTTCTAATTACATTGAAAATGTAATCTTTAAAATGTATTCTTTTTATCGCATATAAAATGTCGACAAATATAACATTAAAACATATTCTTTTTATTGAATATAAAACATCAATAAAGATGTCACTTTTATATCTACTTTTTTTATTGTCTCTAAAATGACAATAAAAATGCTTCTTTTAATTCCAATCTTTTTATTGAATATAAAATATCAATAAAAATGATCTTTAAAATCTACCTTCTTTATTGTCTCTAAAATGACAACAAAAATGTTTCTTTTATTTACATAAAAAATGTAAATGAAAATGAAACCTTTTAATCTATCTTTTTATTTACATCTAAAATGTAAATAAAGATGTAACTTCAAATTTATTCGTTTTATCTACATCTAAAAATGTAAATAAAGATGTCACTTTAGATCTATTATTTTTATTTACATATAAAATGTAAATAAAAAATATAAATTTTTAATTCTAATCTTTTTATTGTCTCTATTTGACAATAAAAATATAACATTAAATTCTATCTTTTTGATTACATCTGAAATGTAAATAAAAATGTACTTTTTAAATTCATGTTTTTATTAAAATGTAAACACAAATGTGCTTTTCTAATTTCAACGTTTTTATTTACATCTACATATAAATACAAATATGCCTTTTACTTCATGTTCTTATTTACATGTAAAATGCAAATAAAAATGTCCTTTTCTAATCCATGTTCTTATT
This sequence comes from Allium sativum, assembly GCA_030737875.1. Taxonomy (NCBI): domain Eukaryota; kingdom Viridiplantae; phylum Streptophyta; class Magnoliopsida; order Asparagales; family Amaryllidaceae; genus Allium; species Allium sativum. The sequence goes on along the minus strand of CM060912.1, from coordinate 932,082,937 downwards.
TACAACAAGAATGTAAACCAAATATACTTTTCTGTAATCATGTTTTTATTTACAACAAGAATGTAAACCAAATTTACTTTTCTATAATCATGTTTTTATTTACACAAGAATGTAAATAAAAAGGTGCTTTTCTATAATCATGTTTTTATTTACAACAAGAATGTAAATAAAAAGGTGCTTTTTAATTCTAAGTTTTTAAACCTTTTTGATAAACAAAAATGTCTATTTTTGTTTGATTCTTTTCAATGAACAAAATGTTTATTTCTCTTAAATGAACAAAAATGTTTATTTTTGTTTTAATCCTTTTCAATGAACAAATAAGAGAATGGTTTATTCGTATACAAACTTCTATTTTAACTTAAGAAATAAAAACGAAAATTTTATTTGTTAACAAATCTTATTTAACAAAAATGATATTTTTGTTAAATATAATTTATTTCAACAAAAATGATTCTCATTACAAAATGCAATCCTTATTTTCTACTTTTTTTCTAATGTTCATACTACAATAAAAATGTAATTTTTATTGTCTACTCTTTTCTATTGTTTCATCCTACAATAAAAATGTAATATTTATTGTCTACTCTTTTCTAAAGTTTCATCCTACAATAAAAATGTAATTTTTATTGTCTTTCTTTTTAACAAAGTGAATATTTTGTTTTTCACACTTTTCTATTTAACAAAATGAATTATTTTGTTGTTCATACTTTTCTGTTTAACAAAAAGAAAATTTTGTTGTTCATACTTTTCTATTTAACAAAATGAACATTTTGTTGTTCATACTTTTCTATTTAACAAAATGAATATTTTGTTGTTCATACTTTTCTATTTAACAAAATTACCTTTTTACATTTCTACTAATTATAATGGAACAAAATGATATTGTTATATTTCTAACAATTCTAGTGAACAAAAGGACATTTTTATATTTCTAATAATTCTGATGGAACAAAATGACATTTTATATTTTTAACATAACATTTCCTATCAAAATGTTAATTTTATACTAACATAACTTTTTCTAACTAAAATTGTAACAACCCGGAATTTCGGAGCCAATTTAAACAAATTATTTTAAGAAATTTTGTTATAAAATATGCCAGAATTTTGAAAATTAAATTCCATTATTAAATAAAAATAAAAATAAATGTTTTTAAATAAAATTAATACATTGATAAGTTGATTTATTAATAATATGTTGGTAAGTTGATTTATTAATAATATATTGATAATAAAAGAATGTTTCCAGTTTGAATTGTATAAGAGAAATTGTAAAGAGACAGAGTGTCAACGGTATACAACGCACGTTTTAACTAGCAGTTAACGAAAATTAATGATGACATTGATAACCAAATAAATCATGCATCTGCATGCTCACATTTTTTTTCTCTCTACATTCATGCATCCTAGTTCACGTTACCTATGCATTCATTTATTTCCTTCCCTACATTTTATTTACATCTACATCCCTTTAAATCTCCTGTCTCCATTTTGTTACATATATATATATATATATATATATATATATATTCCCTTATCTTTTATATCATGTTATTTATATTTAAAAAGCATAAGAAAAAAATATAGTAAAACTTTTAACATTATCTATGTAATAACACATGATATTTAATATTATGTGTTTGAAATTTTAAAAGTCACATACATTCTAGCATTTAACATTAAACAATAAATTATCCATTCATCTCTTTCCTCCACTTCATTAATTTATTTCCTTACTTCTACATTCATGCATCTTATTTCATTTGCATGTTCTCGTTCCCTATATTTTCATTCCCTTATTTTCCTTTTCCCATTATTATTATTTATTCTTATAAAAGCAAACAATTTCCACATGTATTGTATTCCCAAAGTTAACGTACGCGGGTTTTGAATGATTTTAATCGATCTAGCGGTCGATCAAGGTCGGGCAAATTGCGTATCGTTACAAAAATGATTTATTTTAATCCAATGTGATAATTCTAACATAAACGATGTTTCTATTCTAATTTGTCAATTCCAACATAACGATGTTTTTATTCTAATTTGTCAATTCCAACATAACGATGTTTTTATTCTAATTACATATAAAAGGATATTTTATATGTTAACAATTTAATAACAAATAAAAGGATAATTTATTTATTACCTTTTTAATCTAACTTAGCAAATAGAAATGCTAATTTTATTTCAACAAAGGGTGTAAAACTTGTTTCATCCATTTTATTTCAAACAAAATAATTCAATCAATCAACAGATCGGCATAACAGAATTCATCAATCCACATCAAATCATGAATAACACAAATTAATTTTAACAGTGGATTGTTAAAGAAAAAATCATAATTAGTAAATGTTGATTATAAAAAGAATTCTCACCATGATTTTAATTCTACAAAATTGTAGATCGCTTTGTTTTCAAATCTGATCAGCGTCATGGCGTAGATCTTTTCTTCACGATTTCAACGCTTCGAAAATCGTCTGATTCTGTTTTCGTTTGAATGAGATACACCAATTTAAACTTTGAATACAAAAATTATATAATCAATTATTTATTTATACTCTAGTTACCTCTTTAATCACTTTTACACTAAACATTGTTGGTCCCTCTTCGTCGTTAATTTCAGGAACCCAGAAACCCAAGTCATTGACTTTGAAACCTTCCATTCGCTCTTTTCTAGGTTTAGAAATTGCACGCCCTACGAGATGGCAGCCGACCATTGAGCACCCCACGAGAAAGAGGGGAAAGGAGAAACAAGGAGATGGAAATTTGAGAAATGAAAATATGTGAATGAAATAGGATGCGTGAAAATAGAACAAAGGAGAACAATGGAAAGGCATGAAAATAGAACAACGTGAATACAATTAATAGAATGGAGAAAAATAAATGAATGCATGATTAATGCATGTGGCCGTTATTCAAAACATTTATTTTTAGTTTTATTGAGAAAAACAATTCCATTCTTAACACACATTAAATTTCAATTTCAAATGCGATTATTTCTAGAATTAACACGCGTGCTTTAGTAACCCATAACTTCCCCAGTAAGGAAAGAACGAAATGCTTTGAGGACAAGACAAATCAGAACACAAACAAAAGAACATTTCATTGTTAATTACAACAATTCCATTAGAATACAAGAATATACAGAGTATGAATAAATATTACACAGAAAATATCAGAGATTACAATTACATTTAAACACATCGCAGCGGAAAATAATACAAAACACAACGGAAGGAGATATACGGATATAGAGCTTTCCGGATATCATTCCAGCTGTAAATCAGGATCCTATGAATATAAATCTGCAAAACCAAAACTACTAGCTGCCCGTGTCAAAATAAGGGCACCCAGAGTTTAGGTTAAAACAATAAACTCCAGGTCAGTCATGTGACTGGTGTGAGAACTAAAACAGTTATTAATCTTTATTTTAAAGTTAGGTAAATCAAGGGACCACGCCGTATAACACGGAATGGCTTTCCTTCCAAGAATACCAGTGCATAAAACAACATCACAATGCTAAATAAAGAACAATGAAGCTATTATAAGACCCAGGTCCAATCACACAATGCAACACAAGCCGGAGGATAGGATTTTACCTTATAATAGCCAAAGAATGCTTGATACGCTAAAATTCATCTTTTATTATTACTATAAGTGTATAGTGTCAAAACAATTTCAATCATAAGTATTAATCATAGACGGCATGGGTACCATATATCATGTCGCCAATACTAGGCTCTACAATTAAAACCGCACATGTCACGTATTGGAAGTTGGATTTCCATCTGTGAACCAAGGCAAGAGATCGTCCTTACCGAATTCGAGACGCTCCAGCCGTGTCTCAGGAACAGAACGCATCGTCCATTGGATCATCAGGGTCGGGCCACCGATGTGGATTAAAATGCCTGAACACTGCGTTTCCCCACCCCATGGGGTGTCAATGAGTCCAATGACTCCATCGGCTCCACATAGTCACCAATATATCCGAGGCGCCTCGCAACAGCAACAACCACATAAGTCAAACTCGTCAGGGCGTGTCAAACCACTGACGCCACTTCTAGCTAGAAGGAAACTCATGCCCTCCCTGAGGTCCCTCTCCCGTTTCTGGTTCACAACCGGGGTGTGAGGTTCGCGAATCAATGCTACACAAAGCTATGCCACACAGGTCATGCTTTGATCATCAACCACAAGACTCTGCTTTTCAACAGAAGCCTTGATCATTTGCATCAGCATGCCACACAGGCAAACCAATCCATGCAACCAATATCTCTCAATCACACAGAATGATATCCAATGTCAGACATACAGTCCATTTACAAGTCCGTTCTGGGTCTGAACGAAACCGGAGGCACCTTGTACCTTGCATATCCATTGATCTCCAAGTACATCTGGACGATCACTAACTGATTCCCTCCTCTTGGGTGTACGACCCAATCAAGATCATCAGTAATCACCCAAATGATGTGAAGACCTCCGGTCTTCGACCACCGTCTTCATCCTCGACACATCGTTGAATCAATTATTCAGAGTGGGATAAACCCGGTCTTTCTGAATAACTCGCGTATATAATAAACAAGTGTTACACAAACACAACATACGCCTCATTCCAATTCAGAATATTCCTTTATTCTATTCTCATACTTTGGGAAAGGTTCCCATTAATTTTATCAAAGATAAATTCTTTAAATTTATTCTTTAATCTTCGTTTGAATATCAATTCAAAGTGGTCGGGATTAGCAAACCACACCGAAGTAATCATTTATTTTATTTCCTCATCCCAACCTATTCAACCCATGAAGTGAAACTGGTCATACTTCATATCTAACACCACGGTGTTCGGTAAATTTAATTACCATTTCACTTTCAAATCTAATTAAATATTTAACTATCGCCTGGAGCAAAACTGGTGATACCCCATTCTCGATCACTTCAATCTAATTAAAGATTCATTAAAACTCCACTTAGTTTTAATCTTCCCAGAAATTAATATCCTGTCTTTAACTGGGTTAAAGAACCAATGTCATTTAAAACACCATTCACTATAAACCCAAAATCACATTCCATTCCAATTCAATTATTGAAACTTCGGGTTACTTTTAAAACCCTTTCAAATCCAATTTATTTATTTCAAAAATAAATAAATTATTTTTCTAGATCAAAACTAGTTCATTTCGATAAAAATCTATTTTTATCTTTTCAAATTTGGAATTTTTCATCTCAATTCTTCATAAATCATTTATTATGATTTTACACAAATTATTACTATTTTTAATAATTTTATCAATGCCCGTACAGTCGATTTCCATCAACGGTCATCGAACTGCACTTACAGCGACCTTTTCCAAATTTGATTTGGACATAATTACAAATCCAACCATTAGATTTCAAATCTCTAATATTCATTAGAAAGCTATTTTCGATGCGAACCCAACGGTTCCAGTTTTAGGAGAATCCGACGGTCGGATCTCTCGTAATATCCGTTCGAAGTCAATGGTCGAAAATCGCGAACTACCGCAGCGTGGCGCGTTCTATTTAGGCCATTATATATATATTATATATTTTTCGTCGATTTCCTTTCAAAACGAATTTTATAAATCGTTTTAAATTCGTTTTCAAAACGATTTCAACTTCATATTCAATTTCTAATCGAAACTGAATATTCCATATCATTAATCTCAAAATGATAATATTTTCAAGATGTTATATTTTGAAATCACTTCCTTTTCTATATTCATTATAAAAATGAATAAAATCGATATAAACATCGTTCACGTCTAAATGGCGCATATCTTATCAACACGACTTTAATTCAACACATGAATGTTTATTATATTCAACACATGAATGTTTATTTTATTCAACACATGAATATTTATTTTATTCAACAGACTATTCAACACATGAATTTTTATTTATATTCAACACATGAATTTATACTATTCAACACATGAATTTATTTCTATTCAACACATGAATTTATAATATTCAACACATGAATTTATTTCTATTCAACACATGAATTTATTTTCTATAATATTCCTTATTTCCCAAATTGGAATGAGGCCCAATCAACTACCATATAATGTTAATTATATGGATTCCCTACAACACATGTATATAACAGCAACGATAAATCATCAACCATCATCTAGAATGCACCGCATAACTGCATAAGCATTAAATATAAATATTTAACGCTTACACAGTCTGTCAACCCATCGATTGACATACAACTAAACAATCGGGATTAGTGTACGTCAAATATCATCCCAATACCCGTGTAGGGTTTCAAATCAACAAACACGGATTTTTTGTGTGCAGTTGGGCGATGTGTAAAATTTATCGTCCCAATCAATATCAGTCAAATGGGTGTACATAAACAAATCGTTCGATTTGTAAATGAATATATAATTTATTTCAACACATGAATATGTATTTTCTTTCAACACATGAATATATATTTTCTTTCAACACATGAATACATATTTTATTTCAACACATGAATATATATTTTCTTTCAACACATGAATACATATTTTCTTTCAACACATGAATATATATTTTATTTCAACACATATTTCAACACATGAATATATATTTTATTTCAACACATGAATATATATTTTATTTCAACACATGAATATATATTTTCTTTCACAACCAACAGTCAATTTTTCACAACACATCAATCAAACAACCAAGTCATCCATGGTCTGTGGACGACGGGTGTCGGGTGCTGCTAAGCACCGTCTGCATCCTAGTATATATTTCAACTAGAAAATAAATTAAAAGTGAGGAGTTCTCACCTTGGGAATCCATTGTGCCATTCTATATTTCTGAACGGTTCGAATTTGCTCAAAATTCCAATGTGATCATTTCCCGCTGTTCATAGTAAAAATCGCATTTTTAATATGATGTTTATAAAAATCTCGCCTTTATATAAATAAAAATCTCACCTTTATACCTCTACTATATAGATAAGAATTATGTTTTTAAAGCGCTACTATATATATAAAGATTATATTTTTAAAATGCTACTATATATATAAAGAATATATTTTAAAATGCTACTATATATATAAAGATTATATTTTTAAAATGCTACTATATATATAAAGATTATATTTTTAAAATGCTATTATATATAAACTAAAACCATACCTTTATTTTGCTATGATACTACAGAAAACTGATTTTTTTTCTACTCTTTTAAAACTGATTTCATTGAAAAAATAAAGATAAATGAACAAAATAGCAAAAGGAAAGCTTACAGGGCGGATTTGGGGGTGAGGATGACGGCTTGGCAGTCAGAGTTTGGTGGTGGTGGCCAAGGGAGGTCACAGCTGCTGACTTGGGTTGCGTTCGAGTTTAGAAGAAGAAAGGGAGGGAGTGGGTGACGGGGAGGAGGAGGAAGGGGAAAACGGGGTAGCGCAGGGCCCACCGTGGTCGGATTCCGGCCTAGGGCTGAAGCAACGGCTGGTTTGGGGTGAAAACGAGGTCTTCCTGAGTTGAAGAGGAGGGAGGATGGCCAGGGGAGGGAGTTGCGGAGGTGGTGACGGCAGGGGGAGGCGGCGCGATAACAGTGGTGGTGGCAGGAGGTCAGGCGGCGTTGATGCGATGGCGGCTAGGTTTAGTGGAGCGATGTTTTTTTTATTTCTTTTAAAACTATCGGGTTGAAGAATGAGGGAGAGAGGATCAAAGAAAGGGGTTACATTTAATTAATTTATTTTATTTTATTTATCCCATAAAGTAAGTTTTTATTTCAAACTCAAAATTGAGCCCACCGACTGTCGTCCATAGCTAATTACCCCCATTCCGAACACAATGGGATATGTATCGTAAGCTGATTTGATCGTTTCGATCAATTTTCATCAAAATCAAAATATAAATCTATATATTGAATTTGAACGCGCATTTCAATTTACTAGGGTCACATATTTACTCAACAAATTCCAAAAAAATTATTTCTAGCTTCGTATTGACGATACGGTCCAAACATAACTAATTTCGTTAAATTCTGGGACCGTTTGAAAAATGGCCTTTTTCTAATCGATTAAAATCAACTAAAACTGTTCAAACGCGTTTTCTTTCGCCACACTCACATAATGATTCAGAATATTACGAATTTTGGAATCTAGCAATAATTATACATCCCGGATCCAATAAAAGTGGTTTCGTCAAAAACTGAGGTCGTTTGCAAAATTTCCATTTTTAAGGGCCAGAATTCCATAGCGACTATTCTGAATTTTCAACTGCACATAACTTTTTATCCCCACTATGAAATTTCAATTTTTCTGATTCGTTGGAAAGATATTCTCAAATAGATTCTAATATTTTTGGTTTCGCTAAAATCCGGTTTATTTTGAATCCTGTACATTCATTTGAATTTTGAAATCGAATTTTCAAACTACCGCGCCATTTTCAATTCCTTTTATAATAAAAGTAATATTTATATTCAAACGACGATTCAAATAAATATAAACGTTCAAATTCTATTCAAAAAAATTTCTCGTCGTTATTATTTAAAGTAAATCATTTTAAATATCCAAAATTCACTATAATGGCCAAAATAAATTTTTAAAATTGGCTCAGTTTTCCGGGTTATTACACGTGCACATACTCTTGAAATAAATATGTCCACACATATTTACACGTATTTGTTTCAGTTGTTTTGAATTAGAATGTTACTTGACTAACATAATTAAACCCCATTTTTCTGCATGATTTAATTCCATTTACGATGTGCATTTATTTTCAAATTCAAACATTACTTCTAAAATTTAAAGTCTATACATTTACATGAAGTAAATATATACATGTATATTAGCATGCACGTACCCTTCTAGATTTAATTGTTCGCTTTCAAGTTTTAACGTTATTTTTGTCTTAATCAAAGTGGACTTTTGTGTTATTTCCAATTTGCAATTCATGTTTGAATCATTACTCCATAAACATTTGTTATTAAATACTACAGTAATCATTCAGCCTTCGACTATCGGAGCAATGAGAAATCAAATGTTTTATACTAGAATAGTGTTTTCCTTCCATACTTGATATTAGTATGTATAGTAGATGGACCTCCGTTTTTGCAAATGCTATAAAAGATAGCCTTAAACAGTTTCCTATTTTATTTTTCTTAAAATACATTGATGCCTAGGTTGCTTTTTCTTCATTGACTTATTATATTTAGAGAAACATTTTAATATGCATATATGTAAAAACTTACAATGACAAATAAATATTTATTTAGAAAAAGGAAAGTTGGACAATAAATGTATGTGTCAATTAAGTTGTAAATGCCATTTAATATGACACTTAATCTAATTAAAGAGAAAGAGATGAACGGTTTCTGTCTCTATATGAATTATCTCTTTCCTCTATTTATTACATATTCTAATAACAAAAAATGAAAAGTTTTCCTTCTTTATTTATTTTTACATGTATAGTTACATTAATTTATTCGTTTTTAGCTTTGATTAAAATAAATTTTTAGTCATTATTATTTAAAATAAACTATTTTAAATATTAAAAATCCATTAAAATTTCTAAAATAAAAATTTAAATTGGCTCCAAAATTTCGGGTTGTTACACATATAGTATTGTTTAAATTTCCTTACTTATATTTATATCTTAAGTTTCAAAATATTTCTTATATTTATTTTTATAGTTTTATATCATCCATGTATAATTTTTTAATTGCTCTTATAAATGCTTTTAAATCAATTTTATATATGTTTTTAATATATATATATATATATATATATATGTTTACTTTAATACTCTATTTCAATATATACAGGAAAATAGTTTGTTTTAACTCAAGGTTCACCAAAATTTATTCAAATAAGATATGCCTTAATTTGACAATTTTATTTTTCAAAATTTCTTAGGGCATGTCAACATAGGATAACCCGCCATGTCGCCATGGTGACCGTTGGTTTTCAAATTCAAATTTTGAAAAGCTATGTCTTTTGATTTCGAAAATATTTCGAAACGATTTGACTGTTGAAAGACTATAAATGGGCTTCAAAAAACGAATTTTTTTCTAACTTTTCATTATCTTCTTCCCTCTTTTTCTTCTTTCCATTAAAGTTATCAATTTCTATACTTATATTCCGCCAAACTTCAAAGAGAATTACATCAAACTTCTTTTATTCTGATTCTATGCCACTCTCTCTCAATGATTGAAGTGCTACTCAAGAGTTATAACCTTTTTATAATCAAAGATCACAAGGTCAATTCCTATCGAGTCTATCTACCAAAACCGATACTAAAAAAGGTGTGGTCGTAGCCGTTCAAATCAACTAGATGAGATTATAGCCCATTCACTTAGGAGATCTTGAATCAAGAGAGAGCACTTCACTCAAAAGCAGTTTGTGGTGGACCTCGTGGCTATTGAAATAGAGGATTGTAACTGAAGATTATTATTAAAAAGAAATCTGCATCAACCCAGAGTTGCATGAGATTGGATATAAGGTAACTCTGGACCAGTATAAAAATCAAATGTGTTCTTTCCTTTTACCACTTTTTATTTATTATTATCTACATTTGTGTTTGATTTTGTTATCATTATTATATCTATGATTTGTATTGCATTTTGTATAACATAAAAAGAATTTTAAAAAAACACTATTCACACCTTCTAATGTTTAGTTTGCCATAAGATCCTTAATCCATATTCCCTAACAAATTATATGTTTATTGAGTGAATTCAATATATATATATATATATATATATATATTATCCTAAGCCGCCAAGAGATGTATGGCATGAATAAATATATTTTTTTTCTTTATTGAACAAACTCAAGGTTGAAATGTGATTATGACAAAGACCATGAGTTAAGACTTGTGGATGGTACAATTGATAAAGCATTAACTATCAATTGCATGCCCATGGTTTGTGGATTAAATTCAAGAATAGAATCCTAAGGCAAGCGAGTCCTAGCAACCGTTTAAAGAAAGCAAAAGTTTTTTGTGTTTCTTTTAGGGTTTCGGAAAAATGTAAAAGTCTTGGGAAATTAATTAGAAAAATATAATTCTAGCCTTTTTGATATTGTAAAAACATATATTATGTATAAATTAAAATAATCCACATCAATAAATTTGTATATAAGTATACTTGATAACAATCTATCAAAAAAAGATGTACAAATGAACTAAATTAGTATTCACAAATAGGAATATAAAATATATTTACCAATAAATTTCTGCATTTTGGCCCTTGTAGGTGCCTAGTTGTATAAGTACTTAATGCATCCTTACTTGACCACTTTAGTGTTTATTTACCCAAGACTCGTATTGGATTCAGCGAGTTTCAAATTTAAAGTAATACAAAGATATGAATATTATCCATATCCCATCACATATAAAAGTTGCATGGCTGATAATCCCAGCTCGAAATGCATGAAACCTTGATGAAACTATTATACTTATAGTAAACAAGTAAATTATAGTGTAAAATCATGTATTCAATCTAGTTGATTACAATAAAGATCCTTTATGTTAATTATAACACTAGATCAAAAGCTACATCATAGTTATAATAACTTGATCATTAAATTGTTCAATTAGTTTACATAAAACTCAACTTACCTGATATTCTTAAAAGTTAAGGAAAAACAAATGCATATTTATAAATAATTCGCAGTGATATCCAATTAAGAGTTTTCTTTGAATGGTTTAACCATTTAGAAAGAAAACGGAAGGAATAAAAGTGGATGTAATACAAGGTACAGTTGTAATGAAGAGAATGGATAACCACTTTTACTTTATTAAGAAACATTGGAAAGGAGAATTATACAATAATATATATACATCAAGGGATTAGAAACATAATATCTACTCCAAATATATTTTAACATTGAAAGTTATTTTTTTATGAGATTCATTTCATTGAATTAAAGATATTTGACCTGGAAATTCTCGGTTGTAAGCTAATTACAGTAAATGAAGTAAATAACATATATTGAATGATTGATGTTTATTAATGAGATTTGCTATATAGTAGTGGGAAATCTAAAGAAGTGGTCAGCTTCGAAATTGATGTATTATATGATTATTCTTAGGCCTACCTCTTCGAAAAAAGAAATATTAAGTTGTTTATAAGATTTTTTCATGATGTTAGTTTGGAAGTACCAAAGAGTAGTGTGTCTTTAGTTTATGTATTAAGTAGCAGGGGTATGCCAAAGGTATATATTTTAAATAGTCAAAGTATGCATAATTTTCAATAAAGTGGTATTATGAGGCTCGAATTTCTCTTGTACCGTAAGAATATGATCGATGGTAGTTGTGTTAGATTTATGGAGTTAGACTAGAAATGTCGTGAGACTTATAGTTGGAGATATACTTAGTAGAATCAACTGTAGGATACATATATTTTATTACCCTGACCAACACCTTATTAACACCCACAAGTTGGGAGGGATGATGCAGATGGAGAAGATGGGGGTGATATTGAAGACATATGGTAGTTATACTATTTATCTTTATTTTCAGAATATTTTGATGTACACAATTTCATCATATTAATGTTTTATTTGAGATACTACCTCAAGATGAAATCCTATACACTTAAAATTTGATTTTTGTGTGAGGACCATTATTTTTTTTACTGTATTTTATCCCTCCCTCTATCGAATTCTAAAAGTGCAGATGGTTAGCTACGTACATTTCTTATTATGCCAACTTTTCAAACCAGTAACCTGCTTGGAATGGACCAAAGGTTTAATGGGCTTTTATTGGGTCGAGTATCAGGTTTATTTTAAAGAGGGTAACATTTGGTATCAGAGCCTATTCCCTCAATGGAGTATGACATTAATAGTGCATATTTGTTATTTTTGAATGTTTTTTTTTTCAAAAACCCTTATATATATTGCAAACAAATGCAAGCACACAAGAAAATTCTTTATTTCAACAATATTCTATCTTAGCAAGTAGTAACTAAGAGTTATACTTACAAATAGTTGATGTGGCTGACAACAATTCCTTTAGCAATGGGAACCCCTTGACCAAAGGGCTAGTATTGGGAGGATGACAAAATGGTTCAATCAATACCCATAACAAGTTCCCATTCCTCCACAAGTACACCAACGACACCAGTTGCTCCACCCGTTGAAGCAACACCCACCATATAGGCTTCCCTAAGATACATAAGGACTTACAAAATATGGGAAAAGAATGTACATAGGAGCTGAAGACTTTATTTAGTCCAAGATTTAGGTTAGTGATTGTTATTGTATATTGCAGAAATCAGGATGGGATATATAATCAAGAGAAGGATAGCTGGACGAAATTTAAAAAGAGGCGCATTGGAATTGTGGACCAAATTAGTGGAAGAGAATGCCAATGATTAAAACATTTGGGCTAGGATTAGGAATCATATCTAGTCTTGATTCGTGTCAAAAGACGATTTACGCTTATAGCTAGAGAAGTTCATATAGTTGAAGCATGGAAACTTCATATTGAAGGAATATATCAATATTTTTATAAAATTGGATAAAATCAAACTGAGTCTGATTGGTACTCCAACGAAAGAGGGCTATTAAGTGTAACAATGCTAAATTCCCCGTTTAAGGAGTTGCTTTTGACCCAAATTTCCACAAATGCAATGTATGAAATTATTACCGAGATGGCCTTACTTCAATTTGTTAGCCTAGGGGAGATGGAGAACGTGAGACAGTCACAAATCATGGTAGAGCTAAGAAGGAAGCATTTTAGGCATAAAAGAAATCCAAGAGAAATATCAAGAAAAATGTGCATGATATATATGTTGGAAGAAGACATGTTGCTAAGGTCTGTAATGTGAATTCGATGAGGAAGAAGTTAAATGAAATGTGCCAGCACCGCTACGAGGAAGGATGCTACAATAATTGATGTCCAAATCTTGCAGTGAAACAACCGAGTGGGTAGGTTATGCCATTAAAGTTGCACCTATCTCAAGTAGTAATCCACCTAGATACCATGGAAAAGATGCGATGGAATGTAGAACCATTATTTTTATGAATACTATTTGTACCATATTAAACTTAGAAACATCATATCCATTCATTGCTAAAAAAGAAGTTAACTCCTTCAGTCTAAAAACACATGTTGTCACCAGCCCTCTTGTCGTGCTAAATCCTATCAGAGGGTCGATGTACCATTCTACTATTAGTAGAGGCATAGTTATATAGATATACAATGTCTATTTTACATGTAATGCGTACGTTATTGGTTTTTAGGGGTATGAATTTATCCTAGTGATATGTTGGTCATCTTACTATGAGGCTATCTTACATTGTGATAAAAGGGTAGTTAGTTGACGAACTACACGGAATGAGAGATTAATGTTCAATGTACATGCCAAAACTTTTGTTGATCCATGCTAATTATATTCTCTTAACCTATCATATGGTGAGCTCTTATCTACGACTATAGTCCAACCTTTCTAGATGTTTTTAAAGAAGTCTTCAATCACCGACCCTAAAAGGAGACTAAGTTTAGGATTGATTTGGAGGATGCTAGACAGGTCGCTTTACCCTAACGTTGTATGGCCTTCGAAGAAAGGTGAGAGTTGGATAAGAATGTCTTGAATCTATTGCAGAAAATTTGTTAAATTACTTCTAAAAGTAGAGAACTTTTTGTCTATGCCATAAAAGTAGACGATTGTTTACGGCTATGCACTAACTATTGAGAGCTTAACAAGCTAATCAATAAAAATGTCTATCTCTCAACTATAATATATAATTTACTTGACCAGCTTATTGGACCCGAAATCTACTTCATTTGGACTTAGCCGCTAGATTCCTACAATTGAGGATATCTATAGATAGCAAGAAAAAGATCGCTTTTTGCACTCCAACTTGACTATGCAAATGGGAAGTGATCAAGGTTTTACATCTCGGATATCGGTCGCGTTTCGTCTCGAGGATTTTATAGAATCGGTCTCGTATCGGAGGAGATCTCGGATGAGATGAGTCTAACTTGGGATTCGTCTCGGATTTTCATCTCGGGTCTGAAAGTTCATATCAAACAATCTTGGGGTACATGATATGTTAAAAATGATATTTTAACAAAATGATTTTTATGAATGCTATCAAAAACAAAGTAACTTAAACTTAAAATGCAAAATAACTTTATTATTCTTTATTTTGCGAAAGATCATTCATACTCTAAATCGTAATATGCTTAAAACAGGAATATTGTCAGACATGAAACATTAAAAGGATCCAAAACATTAAAAAATTCAGCATGAATAGACCATAAAATACATAATTTCATAAGTAACATGTATGTAAAAAGATGAATATGAAAATCATAAGCATTGTAAAAAAAAACGAATATACAACACAGTCATTTAACATGCAAAATGTAAAATAACAAAAGATTGATATGGCTAGATTTGAGTTTTTTAATTATAGTTCTAGTTCAGGCACAAATTTAAATTTTAACCAAAAAAACTAAGATATCGAATGATATTAAAGTATTTTGTCTCGGCTGATATATCGTTCGATAATATAGTATCTTGGGCGATATATTCAAAAGGAGATTTAGAGTGATATTTGCTGTTTCGTTCTGGAAGGAGCCCAAAACGAGATCTCGGAGGAGATCTCGGGCGATATTTGCAAGATTTGAAACAATGGAAGTGATTCCTTTTGGGTTGACAAATTCCCTGCTACTTCATAGATTTGACAAGTAGTCTTTAGGGGAAGTTAAGTAGGTTCATTGTAATGTCTTTAAACAGTACTATAGTATTATCTAGAGGTGAGGGAGAGCATAAAAATCATTTAAGGAAAGTACTAGAGACCATATAGAAGTAATAACTAAACCCCAAATTCTCAAAGTGTCATATTGTGGAGAAGGAAATGAAAAGATTTCGGTCAGAACCTATAAAGAAGGAAGTTATTTTAGACTGAAAGATTCCAAAGGATGCCGGACAAGTTTGGAGTTCTCTTGAGTTAGTGAATTAATATAATTTAGGGATCACAAAGAAAATAGTCCAACCAACTTTCTTAACAAGAAATTTTAGCTTCTTTGCAGGATGAGAAATCCATCAAAGCTGCTAAGAAGCTGAAAGAGCTACTAAGTAGTACGCTAGCACTTATGGTTCGGGTTGGACGAAGCCTTTTACAATTTACATGGATGCCTAAGTTAGGGATTAAGAGTAGTACTTATACTTGAAAATATAGTATGGCCTATGGAAGTAAATAGTTCAAACATCGTGAAGATGTAAAGGCATTATCCATAATGACTCATATTATAACAATTCGATGTTTAAATATTGTTCGTTAATTTATTAATGGTTCCAAAGGTGATTTTTCACATATGATCGAATAAGGACTCAAAATCACTTTCATTGAGTTTAGATAGATTGTTACATGAAGAAAAATTATATGGATCGCAATATTTCGAGACCGGACAGGTTGATGGCCAAAACAGTCTCGAAATACATGTATATTGCAACAACCCTTTGAAATGGGCCTAAATCCCGATCTAGAAAAGGTCAATTAGAAAAATTAGGGCTATTCTAAGCAAGCCATTGATTTCTATATGAAATAAAATAACAGAGCCAAATTAAAAAAAATAAGAATCTCTTAGCGAGAAGGATAAAATATAATAATTTAAATAAATGTACCATTTCAAAAAATCCAAATAACATCGATTACATCACAAATTCCAATGTCATAATATTGGTACATCATAAATATCCTATAGACATAATCAACTACTAGACATAAAGATAACAATAAAGTAGAAAAAAAATCTCTGTCTCCAAGCTCCTTTCTCCGTGACATCATCAATCAAGAATCTCCACTTACTAACCTATGTTGTTAAGAGGAGTGGGTCAGAACAAAAGTGTTAGTGAATAAAAATTCTTTAAGTCTAGAAGAAAACCTATTTCCTATTCTTGGCAGTATATACCCATCAATTTTATGTCTAGGCAGATAAAACAAGTAAACATTTATATTGCACACATATGCATTTAATGGAAAGAGGTGGACTACCATTGGTCACTTGAGGCTATTATATATACATATATATATGGGAGGATTCATACGATCACTAAATACCATACAAATGGACTCCTATGATCACTTAAGACCTATGGTGGACCCCAATCATTGAATATCTCATTTCCTAATTGTTTTATCGTTGTCAAATATTCTCTCAAGCGTAATGCAAGAGATAACAATCTGCTACTTAATACTGAAAGAAGTTAGGCACTCATTTCCATTTATGTCCCCTTCGATGAACCCATGTGTTGCTATCTAGCTGGCATTATTGGTGAGCTCCTATCCACTTAATACATCCTTTGGATAGGCGACTCCTCATACATGATCCGTGTAACTTTTAGTAGCCCATCCCTAGGTAAGCCCTCACATGGCCCCTGGATAAGAAGCATACAACTTCTGGTGAATTATCAAAGTCATTCGTATAGTGTTTTATCTAAGACCATTTAATACCTTATAATTATTAGTGAAAGGAAGACCCATTGACCACTAAATACCTAATAAAGGCAGGTCCTATGATTTTAGCCTAAAACCAATGAGTAAATTTAGAAACGGGCCAAGTCCTAGCCACTAGTACTCAAGTAAGATGGATAAGCTACTTTATACCTTCTCAAGGTAGGCATATTTCTCAAAAATATTTATTACACTACACATCTCACACTAACCCGACTACCTATAGTTGTTGGATATCTTTGGTGGTTCCTAGCAGACTTCTACTACAAGTAAGGGTTAACCTCGCGTCACATGTATTAATTATAAATGGCATATGGCGCTTGTCATATCTCATTAACCCGACTTCTTGTAGCTATTGGATTTTTCGGTTGGTAACGGCCAAACTTCTACTATAAGTAGGGGAAATCCTCACGTTTCATGTCATTTAATATTTTAAAAGCCATTAATACACACAAAATATACAAATTTCTTATGGAAACATTTTAATATCTAATTCCTAATTAAACGCATTTATTACGTATTTATGATAAGTTAAATATGTTACTTAATATATATATATATAAGAGTGTGATTAGAGGCATGCATAAAGGAAATGTTCTAAATATAGAAATATCGATCCTTACACATAGTTGAGGTTCACAAGTCAAATTTCCCAAACTTTCGCAACATAGCATATAATTTCCGATTTCAAATCTGATGCAATAAAAGATAAATAACATAACATAAACAGAATAACTTATAACCTAGGTTTTTTGAATTATTTCATAAATAGAAAGAGATAAGGTGAACAACAACAATATATGCATATTTCAAGTAATGTTTACTTTCAATTGAGATATTTAATAAAAACAAGGATTTTGGTCATATGTGTTTTATTGCATTTAAACCATCTATTTTATAAGAAATATAGAGGTTTAAACTATTGGAGAATGGAGTTTTGATGACAACCTAATTTCAATATTAATTGATTATATATATACTAACATTTTTATCTAAAATATACATATATATATACATATATATATATATATACATATATATGATTTATGTACAAGAATTTTTGTTGAAGATTGTACCATTAAAGATATTAGAGATTCGGAATTCAGAAATGACTCAAGACTCATGAGTATTCAAGATTTCAAGAGTTCAAGATAAATATTGTAATAGAGTCTATTTTATGCAAGACTCTGAATAGCACTCTAGGTTCAAATTCAAATTCAAATTCAAATTTTGTTTTTCAATTTATGGTATCAAATTCTATCTTCAATCTCTATCTTCTCTATTTTACTTTATTTACTTTACTTTTGATTCTAAACTCAAATTTATATAAGTTCTATATATTATATATACTGTATGTACTTTATATTTATATAAGTTTTAAACTTTATAATTTTATAAATATGTTCATATATCTTATATTTATGTTTTCATATGATTTTCAACTTTATAATACTTATTTACAACACTGTTTTAATTCAAGAATTTCTAGAATTATATATATATATATATATATATATATATATATATATATATATATCAAAACACTTGAAAAATGCTCAAAAGTTAATTTTGAACAAGGATATGTCGACGTACATATATGTCTATGTCCACATATAATTTTCACTTTTTTGATTTTGAAAGGAAGTGTCTTTTCACTATTTGTAACATTCCAAAAGCGTTGCAGCCCTTCCAATCTTATAAATAGGGGCTGATTTCGAGTTTTTTCATCATTCTTCTCCTCCATCTTCATCTCCTTTCTTTACACTTATACTTTGCCGAATTCAATTCTATATACATAAAACTTCTTCTATTCTCACTCTCTACTCATTACTTCTGAATCAGAATGCTACTGAAAAGCTATAGGGCTATTGTAATCTTTTGGGAAGTGTTTGAGTAATTGGTGTTTTCCTTTAGCCACGAAATCATAACAGAAGCGGTGTAACCCTTGTAGCCGTGAAATCAAGGAAATAATACTTGATCAAGTGCATGGAATTGGTGTTACCCCTGTAGCCATGAAATCAAGGAGGTTGTAATTGGATATTGATATAGTAATAAAATTCTGCGGAATCCAGCGTTGCATAGGACCGGACGTAGGAGCAATTCCGAACCAGTATAAAATCTGGTGTGTTCTTTCCTTTTCTGCATTTTATTTTTGTTTATCTTTGTGTTTGTGCTTGATTATGCATCTATGGTGCTTGATTCATATAGTAGATCATATTAGTTTTAGATTTTGTTTAAATTCTCAAAAACACTATTCACCCTTCTTTAGTGTTAGTTTTTCCTTGATGATCCATTCCGCGATCCCTTACAATTGATATCAGAGCAAGGTCTTTAAAAAAGTTCATAATCTGAATTTTAAAAAAAATAAATGGTAAATTTTGAAATATTTTTTAACAGTAGTATCAATTCATGCATTATATCAATGCTGAAAGAGTCTGCATATAATAGTGTTGAAAAGTCATGTGATCTACTGAAATATTGTTCAATACTGGAAAAGATGTGATTTATGCTTTTGAAAATTAAAAAGTTGAAGAGATGGTTGAAGTGGCTGGTTGAAATACAAATTCCAAAATGGTGGCTATTGAAAATTCAAATTCTGAAAAGGTGGCTATTAGAAATTCAAATTCTGAAATGGTGTGTTACATGGCTATTAAGAATTCAAATTCTGGAAAGTAGTTGGCAGAAATTATAAAGGAAGAATGGATATTTGATAGTGGCTGTTCAAGACATATGAGGGGAAATCCTAAATTACTCAATAATCTGATATAAGAAGATGGTGGAATGGTGAACTTCGGAGATAACTCTAAAGATTGCATTATTGGGATCGACAATGTCGGTAATTCTGAAACTCCTACCTTTTCCGATGTTTTATTAGTTAGGAATCTAAAACACAACTTGCTAAGTATAAGTCAACTTTGCGATAAGGGTTATAAAATCAACTTTGAAAAGGATAAATGTTTTATAGAAGATCGAAATTCAAAAGTAATATTTGAAGAAGACAAAAAGAAAAATATCTATATATTGAGAATAAAAATCTCCAGCGATAATCTATGTCTTATGACCAATACAAGTGACCCCTGGATCTGTCATAAGAGATTTGGTCATATAAATTTTAAACACATCTCTTGGATTTCTAAACTAGATTCAATTGGAGGGTTATCCAAAATTAAATTTGAAGTTAATAACTTATGGGACACTTGTCAATTTGGAAATTAAAGAGAAGTTCATTTAAGTCAAAAGAGGAAATTACTACCTCAAAACCATTAGAGTTAATTCACATGGGTTTATCTGGTCCATGTCAATTCGATCGATAAATCATAATAGACATGTTTACGTAATAGTCGATGATTTTCTAGATTTACTTGGACTTTATTTCATAAAATAAAAGTGATGGTTTTTCTAGATTTACTTGGACTTTGTTTCAAAAAATAAAAGTGATGATTTTTCTAGATTTATGTAATAGAAGTTCATTCAAATTTTATTATCGCTAAAAATCAAAATAATACATAATGGCCAAGGCGGAGAGATCGAAAACGAAAATTTCGAAAAATATTGCATTAAAAAGGGAATAACCCATAATTTTAATTTTTCTATTCCTAGAACCCCTCAACAAAATGGAGTAGTTGAACGTAAAAACAGGACGATACAAGAGTGTGCGAGAACTATGTTATCTGATAGTAATTTACTAAGAAATTTTTGGGCTGAGACAGTTGCAACAGCTTGCTATATTTTAAATAGAATATCAATTGGATCTTAACTCATAAAACTTCTTATGAACTTTTGTATAATAAGAAATCAAAAGTGTCGTATTTAAAATATTCGAAAGTAAATGTTTTATACTTAATACAAAAGAATATTTAAACAAATTTGACTCGAAATTTGATAAAGGAACATTTATTGGATATTCATAAAGAAGTAAAGCCCATAAGGTTTTCAATACTCGTACCAATACCATAGAAGAAACCTTAAACATATCGTTTGACGAAAATTATTAAAGTATAACTAAAAACAATGAAGATGAATGTGAAAATGAAATTAATGAAATGAATCATGAAGATGATCAACCAACTAAAAGAATTAGATTATTTAGAGACCATCCTGTAGAAAATATCTTAAGAGATATTGAATATGTCGTTAGAACTCATAATCAATTAAATAATATTAGTAATACTGCATTTATTTATTGAACCTAAGAATCCAAAGGAATCATCTTCCGACAATTCATGGATACTTGTTATGCAAGAAGAACTGAATCAGTTTACTAGGAATGATGTATGGGAACTTGTTCCTAGACCTGATGTAAGGACTCGAAACTTCCCCGTGAAGGAAAGCACAGATTGCTTTGAGGACAAGATGAATCAGAACACAAACAGAAGAATATTTCATTGCTTATTACAACAATTTCTTCAGAATACAAGAATATACAGAGTATGAATAAATATTACACATTTACTAAATATCAGAGGTTTACAAGTTACAGTACATCAGAGCGGAAAATAATACAAAACCCAACTGAAAGAGATATACAGATACAAAGCTTTCCGAATATCATTCCAGCTGTAAACCACGTTCTTGTGAATATAAATCTGCAAAATCAAAACTACTAGTTGCCCGTGTGGAAAATAGAGTCACCCAGAGTTTAGGTTAAAACAATAAACTCCAGGTCAGTCATGTGACTGGTGTGAGAACTAAAATAGTTATTAATCTTTTATTTTAAAGTTAGGTAAATCCAGGGACCATGCCGTATAACACGGAATGGGTTTCCTCCCAAGAATACCAGTGCATAAAACAATCAGTGCAATGCTAAATAAAGAACAATGAAGATATTATAAGACTCAGGTCTCATCACACTATGCAACGCAAACTGAAGGATAGAGTTTTTACCTTATAATAGCCAAAAATTCTTGGTACGTGAAATTTCATCTTTTACTATTACTATAAGTGTATAGTGTCAAAAAAATTTCAATCATAAGTATCAATCATAGACGGCATGAGTGCCCCATCCCATAATGTTGCCATGCTAGGCTCTACAATCAAAACCGCAATCGTCACATATTGGAAGTTAGATTTCCATCTGTGAACCAAGGCAAGTGATCGTCCTTACCGCTTCGAGACTCTCTAGCCCGAGTCTCAGGCAAGCGCGCAGACAAGCCTTGGATCGTCAGGGCCGATCCACTCGATGTGGATTAAAATTCCTGAACACTGCGTTTCCCTGCCCTATGGGGCGTAAACTGGTCATATCCCAACCAAACTATCGGCCCCGGAATGACTGATATAACCGAGGTGCCTCGCTATCCAATAATTAGGGCTGTAAATTTTGTCCAAATGTCCGATGTTCGTTCGTGTCCGTGACCGAAATACGTCCGTCCGAGTCCGTCCGATTATCATTTAGGACACGAGTTAGGACAACAAGATTTGTACGAGAAAAAATTATGTCCGGTCTGAACTCGTCCGAATTACTTGGAATTCGGCGTATAGTTGAGAAAAAACAAGTAAAATGTACAAAATATAATATAAATAGTCATGTCGGACCGAGTACGCCCGTGTCTGTGTCCGACCGATTTTATTTAGGACACGAAGTAGGACAACGAAATTGGTCCAAGAAAAAATTTGGTCCGGTCCGTGTTCGGTCCGATTTTTTTAGGATAGAAACTGAACACACCTCCGTCCGGTCCGGTCCGACCGATTTACACCCCTACCAATAACCACATGGGTCAAACTTGTCAGGGCGTGCAAAACCACTGACACCACTCCTAGCTAGAAGGAAACACATGTTCTCCCTGAGGTCCTCTCCCATTTCTGGTTCACACCGGGGTGTGAGGCTCGCGAATTAACGCTAAGCAAAGCTATGCTATATTAAAGTCGTGCTTTGATTATCAACCACAAGACTTTTCTTTTCAACAGAAGCTTGATTATTTGCAACTCAGCAAGCCATACAGGCCATTCACGCTATGCAATCGATGTATATCAATCACACAGAATTAAATCCGATGTCAGACACACATCCATTTACAAGTTCGTTCTGGGACTAAACGAAACCGGAGGCACCTTATTCCTGCCCCATATGTCCAATACAGGAGAGAGGCCCTCGCATATCCAGTCGATCTCCAAATACATCTGGACGATCACCACTTATTACCTTGTCTTGGGTGTACGGCCTAATCAAGACATCAGTAATCATCCAAACGATGTGAAGACCTCCGATCTTCAACTGCCGTCTTCATCCTCGACGCATCGTCGAATCAGTTATTCAGAATGGGATAAACTCGGTCTTTTTGAATAACTCGCGTATATAATAAACAAGTGCTATAAAAACACAACATACACCTCATTCCAGTCCAGAATATTCCATTATTCAAATATACTTATACTTTGGGAAAGGTTCCCATTAATTTTATCAAAGATAAATTCTTTAAATTTATTCTTTAATATTCCTTTGGATATCATTTCAATTGCATTAAAACTTCACTTGGTTTTAATCTTCCCATAAATCAATATTAACGATTGTTTAACTTGGGAAATCATATCCTGCCTTTAACTGGATTAAAGAACCAATGTCATTTAAAACACGGTTCACAATAAACCCAAAATCACATTCCATTACATCAGCCTTTAACCGTAAATTAGCAAGTGAACAATTCCCTAAGTAATAACCCCGAAGGCCGAAACCAACAGCAGATCAATACCCAGGAAACCATTCAACTTAATTAATCTCCAATTAGTTTCTGGTTTTCTTAACTCCATTAGGTCTAAGAACAGTATTATTAAAGACACCATTCACGACAACCCAAAATCTTATTCCTGCCTTTAACTGGGTTAAAGGACCAATGTCCTTTAAAACACGATTCACGATAAACCCAAAATCACATTTCATTCCATTTTCCTTTAACCGTAAATTAGCAAGTGAACAATTCCCTAAGTATTAACCCCGAAGGCCAAAACCAACATCAAATCAATACCCAGGAAACCATTCAACTTAACTAATCTCCAGTTAGTTTCCAATTTTCTTAACTCCATTGGGTCTAAGAACAGTATTATTAAAGATACCATTCTCGACAACCCAAAATCACATTCCATTAACAATGGAATCTTCATGGAAAACAAATCGATATATATAATCGATTTAAACTTCCATATTCAACCGATAATATAAATGGAATAACGACAAGGCCTTTTAAATTCCATATATATTAACCATCTTCCTCTAAAGAAGCTTACTTCGATTATTACCAAATCGAATTCGATTCAATTCCAATTTGATATGTTAATTGTAAAACTTTACTTTGGAAAATCTCCTTTAAACCTTAACAAAAGATTTATAAATTCCAAATCCCATTTCACTGTAAATCGGGTGAAAGAACGAATGTCGCTAAAACATAGTTCACGATAAAACCAATTCACCATTTTATTCCAATTATTAAATATAATTGGAAACTCTAAAAATCTTAATTAAAAGATTAATTCTCTTCACATGGGGTTCAAGAAAAGTGTTACTGAAGACACCGTTCACGACAAAACCAAAATCTCATTTGATATTAAATACAAGACTCTGAATAGAAAATATATTGGCTTATATTCAATATCAAATTCTACAACCAACAAATATCGTATTGGAAATAACGATATAAATATATCTTTCAAATTTCCATAACAATATTTGTATAATCACGAAATCCAACATCGAAATATTCCGAAGACAATTTCGATTCAAATCCATTCCAATTTATATATTGGAAATTCTGGTTATTTTTAAAACCATTTCAAATCCAATTTATTTATTTTAAAAATAATTGGATTATAATTCTAGTTCAAAACTAGTTCATTTCGATAAAAATCTATTTTTATCTTTTCAAATACGGGATCTTTCATCCCAATTCGTTCCAAATCATTTATTATGATTTTACACAAATCATCGATATTTTTAATAATTTTATCAAGGCCTGTACAGTCGATTTCCATAAACCGCCATCGAACTGCACTTACAGCGACCTTTTCCAAATTTGATTTGGACATAATTCCAAATCCAACTGTTAGATTTCAAATCTCTAATATTTTTTAGAAAGCTCTTTTCGATACGAACCCATTGGTTCTGGTTTTAGGAGAATTTGACGGTCGGATCTCCCGTAATGTCCAGTCAATGGTCAATATTGGTGAACTACCGCAGCGCGGCGTGTTCTATTCAGGCCATTATATATATATATATATATATATATATATATATATAATGTATTATATATATTTCATCGATTTCCATTTAAAACGTATTTTATAAATCGTTTTAAATTCGTTTTCAAAACAGTTTCAATTTCATATTCAATTTCAAATCAAAATTGAATATTCCATTATCATTAATATATAAATGATAATATTTTCAAAATAGTATATTTTGAAATCATTCCTTTTTTGATATTCATTATAAAAACGAATAAAATCGATACAAATATCGTTTACGTCAAAATGGCGTTAATCTAATCAACACGGCTTTATATATTTAAATATTTTCGTGTCCATCCCAAATCGGACATCAAAAATCATATTTTGATTCTTTTCTGAATATTATTTTAAAATATTCGTTATTTTAAAATAATCGTTATTTTAAAAATATTCATTCTTTCTGAACTGGAATCAGACAAATTCAATTACCATATAATTTGATTTATATAGATTTCATACACACATATGCACAACAATAATCAAACACAGTCAACCATCATTCAAAGTGCATTCTACGCTGCATAAGCATCAAATACAAATATTTCATGCTTACAACAGCCTGTCAATCAATCGATCAACATAAAACTAAATGTTGGGATTAGTGTATGTCCAATATCATTCCAATACCCGTGTGGGATTTTCAAACAACAAACAGAAATTTATTTGTGCAGTTGGGCGATGTGTAAAATTTATCGCCCCAAACAATATCAGTCAAATCAGTGTACATAAATAAATCATCTGACTTGTTTATGGATATTTATTTTATTCATATACACGTTAAAAATTATATTTTTAACTATAAAATATTTTCAACTATTAAATATTTTATTCCATTTGACATCACACAATCAATTTTCACAACATAACCAAACAAACAAACAAGTCGTCCATAGCCTGTGGACAACGGGTGTCAGGAGCTGCTAAGCACTGTCTACATCCTAGTATATATTTTAACTAGAAAATAAAATAAAAGTGAGAAGTTCTCACCTTTGGGTTCCACTTCGCCTCTCTTTCTTCTGAATGGTATGGATTCCGTTTTGATTTCAGTCAGTTTCATCGCACTCATTTTCACGTTGTTCATTGTAAAAACCGCATTTTTACAATGGCATTTCATATATAAAAATCATATATTTTTATCGCTTCATTCCAATAAATAAAAATCATATTTTAATTTCTACTTCATATATTTTTACAACGCTTCTTTCTATATAAAAATTATAATTTTATATTTCTACTTCTTACATAAAGATCGAATTTTTATTTCGCTTCATATATAATAAAAATCAAATTTTTATCTAAATGATATCCATATAAAGATCGTATCTTTATCATAATGTAAACATTATAAAAATCGTATTTTTACCTATAAAAATCACATTTTTATAATTCTTCCTACAAAATAAAGATTATATTTTTATCGCCATTCTACATATATAAAAATCAAATCTTTATGTTATTACATACATACAATAAAATTTATATTTATATCTAACTAAAAATAATATTTTCATATCGGTATTCATATTATAAAAATCATATTTTTTCTATGTGTTAAAAATCAAATCTTTGTATTATAAATAACCTAAATTTTCATTGCTAATTCATAAAGAGATCACATTTTTAATGTCGTGTTATATATATTTTATAAAACAATTTTCAAAACAATGTTTTATATACATTTCAGATTTTTAAAATAATAAAATATATATAAAAACTAAATTAACCAAAATAAACAAAAGAACTCACTGTCATTCGAACGAAGAGGGGAGAGGAGGGGATCGTCGGCTCTGGCGGTGGTCCAAAGGAGATCGACGGTGGTCAGTTTCAGGTGGGAGGCGGGACTGAGGATGGCGACTCGGTTTTGTGGAGGAGGGAGGGGTTCTGGGGATTCTCAGGTTGGAGAAAGGGGAAGGGGAAGAAGAAGCGGCGGCGCTAGGCAGTGGGGGGGTGCAACGATGGGCGGCGGCGGCTGGAGCGTTAGGGTTCGATCGCGCTACGGTTTTTTTCTTTTAAAACTTCTAACAGGGAGAGAGAAAGGATGGGGGAGGGGTTTTATAAATTATTTTATTATTATTTTATTTACCATTAAGTTGCTTTTTTCGTTCGAACTCCAATCCAAACCCAACGACTATCGCCCCTAGCTAATTACCCCCACTCTAAATGCAGTGGGATATGTCCCGTAACCCAATTCGGCTGTTACGATCAATTTCCGTTAAAATTGATATATAAATCCTTATATTGAATTTTAAACGTACATTTCAATTTACCGGGATCACATACTAACTCTAAAAATTCCAGAAAAATTATTTCCAACTTCGTATTGACGATACAGTCGTAACAAAACTAATTTCGTCAAATTCGGAGACTGTTTGAAAAATGGCTATTTTCTGGTCGATCGAAATTGACTAAAACTGTCAAAACACGTTTTTCTTCGCCATGCTCATAGATTAATCCCAAAAATTATGTATTTTGGAATCTAGCAATAATTTGACATCTCGGATCCAACAAAAGTAGTTTCGTCGAAAACGGAGGTCGTTTGCAAAATTTCCATTTTTAAGGGCTATATTTCCATAGCAACTATTCTGAAATTTCAACTGGACATAACTTTTCATTCCCACTATGAAATTTCAATTTTTCAAATTCGTTGGAAATATATTTTCAAATAGATTCAAATATTTTTAGTTTCGCTAAAATCCAGTTTATTTTGAATTCTGTACATTCATTTGAATTTTGAAATCGAATTTTCAAACTACTGCGCCATTTTCAATTCCCTTCATAATTTAAAATAAATATTTATATTCTAACGACGATCTATATAAATATATATGTTCTAATTCTATTAAAAATAAATTTCTTGTTGTTATCATTCAAAATAAATCATTTTAAATATTCAAAATTCATCAAAATTGCCAAAATAAAAATTTTAAATTGGTACTGATTTTCCACGTTGTTACAATCTCCCCCACTAAAATCTTTTCGTCCCCGAAAAGGAACAGAGCTGAAAGTTGTTTAACTAACCAACTCAACTTTCATTATTTTCATTATGGCTTAAGTTCTTCAACTTTTCAGTTTCTAAGAACTTTTCAAATTTTTCAAAAATTTGGCTAACACCCTAAATTTTCAAAAAAATTCACCATAACGTCCTTTGTACGGGAGCACCGGGAAATTCCCCAAACCGCCACACAGGCCCACTCATCTCAAAAAGAAAAGAAACAGCCAAGCGGCTAGCCAATCGACTCTTAAAATCATCAAAAACCTCAAGAAATACAATAAACATGTACCTGTTTGTCGGGCAAACAATTTTATTCCTCTTTTCTAGCCTTCCTGCTATGACATGTTCAATGTATATACATGTATACATGCATGCAATTTCAAAAAAAAAAATACCTTCATTCACATAATGGTTTAAATGAATAATCACACAACACAATCATCAGTCAATTAGTTGATTATCTTTTCAAATTCATAATTTTGATATATAGTCTAAAAATCATATTTTTTATGCCAAATCACAATAATTAGCCCTATCTATTTTTGGTTCTCACACCAGTCAATTGGAAATACATAGATATCCCACTTTCGAAACTTGAACACAAATCTGATGATGTAGCTACAATCATCAGAATTATCTCCGGGCGACTAGAGTGTGATTCCATATCTGTCCAGTATATTAAAACTTTAAATACACATGGATCAGACATATACGCAAAATCTTTATTTACTTGATTGTCCAAATAAATATAAAAATAATATTCAAATATGAATAATATAATTTAAATTTTCAAAACAACTTTGTTTTCAATTTTATTTTAAAAATTACACTCTTCCAACTCATTCTAGGATACTAATGATCCTATCTCTAATGAGTCACTCTCATTGGATGTTACTAATCCAATCTCTGATGAATTCTTTCATTTGGTTCTAAAGTGTCCTGTTCTCCGAGCTCTGTAAACCAAAACTCTGATACCGCTGTAAGGACCCGAAATTTCCCCGTGAAGGAAAGCACGGATTGCTTTGAGCACAGGAAGAATCAGAACACAAACAGAAGAAAATTTCATTGCTTATTACAACAATTTCATCAGAATACAAGACTATACAGAGTATGTATAAATATTACATATTTACTAAATATCATAGATTTACAAGTTACAATACATCGCAGCGGAAATAATACAAAACCCAACAGAAAGAGATACGCGGATACAGAGCTTTTCGGATATCATTCCAGCTGTAAACCAAGATCCTGTGAATATAAATCTACAAAAACAAAACTACTAGCTGCCCGTATGGAAACTAGGGGCACCTAGAGTTTAGGTTAAACCAATAAACTCCAGGTCAATCTTGTAATGGGTGTGAGAACTAAAACAGTTATTAATCTTTTATTTTAAAGTTAGGTAAATCCAAGGACCACGCCGTATAACACGGAACATGTTTCCTCCCAAGAATACCAGTGCATAAAACAAACAGCGCATTGATAAATAAAGAACAATGAAGCTATTATAAGACTCAGGTCCCATCACACAATGCAACGCAAGCCGGAGGATAAAATTTTTACCTTATAATAGCCAAAAATGCTTGGTACGTGAAATTTCATCTTTTACTATTACTATAAGTGTATAGTGTCAAAACAATTTCAATCATAAGTATCAATCATAGACGGCATGAGGGCTACATCCCACTATGTCGCCATACTAGGCTCGACAATCAAAACCGCAATTGTCACGTATTGGAAGTTATTTTTCCATCTGTGAACCAAGGCAAGGGATCATCCTTACCGCTTCTAGACTCTCTAGCCCGAGCCTCAGGCAAGCACACAGACAAACCTTGGATCGTCAGGGCTGGTCCACTTGATGTGGACTAAAATGCCTGAACATTGTGTTTCCCTACCCTATGGGGAATAAACCGGTCATATCCCGACCAAACAATCGTCTCCGGAACGACCGATATGACCGAAGCGCCTCGCTATCCAACAACCACATGAGTCAAACTTGTCAGGGCATGCAAAACCACTGACACCACTCCTAGCTAGAAGGAAACATATGTCCTCTCTGAGGTCCTCTCCCGTTTCTGGGTCACACCAGGGTGTGAGGCTCGCGAATTAACGCTACACAAAGCTATTCTACGTTAAACCCGTTCTTTGATCATCAACCACAAGACTCTGCTTTTCAACAGAAGCCTTGATCATTTGCATCTCAGCATGCCATATAGGCAATTCACGCTATGTAACCGATGTCTATCAATCACACAGAATGAAATCCGATGTCAGACACACATCCATTTACAAGTTTGTTCTGTGACTGAACGAAACCGGAGGCACCTTATTCCTCTCCCATATGTCCAATACAGGAGAGAGGCCCTCGCATATCCGGTCGATCTCCAAGTACGTCTGGACGATCACCACTTATTACCCTATCTTAGGTGTAAGACCCAATCAAGACATTAGTAATCATCTAAACGATGTGAAGACCTCCGGTCTTTAACCACTGTCTTCATCCTTGACACATCGTCAAATCAGTTATTCAAAATGGGATAAACCTGGTCTTTCTGAATAACTCGCGTATATAATAAACAAGTGCTATAAAAACACAACATACTACTCACTCCAATCCAAAATATTTCTTTATCCAAATATTCTTTTACTTTGGAAAATGTTCCCATTTATTTTATCAAAGATAAATTCTTTAAATTTATTCTTTAATCTTCCTTTGGATATCATTTCAATCTAATTAAAGATGCATTGAAACTCCACTTGGTTTTAATCTTCCCAAAAATCAATATTAACGATTGTTTAACTTGGTAAATCATATCCTGTCTTTAACTGGGTTAAAGAACCAATGTCATTTAAAACACGGTTCACGATAAACCCAAAATTACATTCCATTCAATCTTTAACCGTAAATTAGCAAGTGAACAATTCCCTTAGTATTAACCCTGAAGGCCGAAACCAATATCAGATCAATACCCAGGAAACTATATAACTTAACCAATCTCCAGTTAGTTTCTGATTTTCTTAACTCCATTGGGTCTAAGAACAGTATTATTAAAGATACCATTCACGACAACCCAATATTCCCGTCTTTAACTGGGTTAAAGAACCAATGTCCTTTAAAACATGGTTCACGATAAACCCAAAATCACATTCCATTCCATCAGCCTTTAACCGTAAATTACCAAGTGAACAATTCCCTAAGTATTAACCCCGAAGGCGGAAACCAACATCGGATCAATACCCAGGAAACCATTCAAATTAACTAATCTCCAGTTAGTTTCTGATTTTCTTAACTCCATTGGGTCTAAGAACAGTATTATTAAAGATACCATTCACGACAACCCAAAATCACATTCCATTAACAATGGAATCTTCATGGAAAACAAATCGATATATATAATCAATTTAAACTTCCATATCCAACCGATAATATAAATGGAATAACGACAAGGCCTTTTAAATTCCATATCTATATTAACCGTCTTCCTCTACAGAAGCTTACTTCGATTATTACCAAATCGAATTCCATTCAATTCCAATTTAATATGTCAAATTGTAAAACTTTACTTTGGAAAATCTCCTTTAAATCTTAACGAAAGATTTATAAATTCCAAATCCTATTTCACTGTAAATCGGGTTAAAGAACGAATGTCGCTAAAACACAGTTCACGATAAACCCAATTCACATTCTATTTTATTCCAATTATTAAATATAATTGGAAACTCTAACAATCTTAATTAAAAGACTAATTCTCTTCACATGGGGTTCAAGAAAAGTGTTACTGAAGACACCGCTCATGATAAACCCAAAATCTCATTTGATATTAAATACAAGACATAGAATAGAAAATATATCGGCTTATATTCAATATCAAATTCTACAACCAACAAATATCGTATTGGAAATAACGATACAAATATATATCTTTCAAATTTCCATTACAATATCTGTATAATCACGAAATCCAACATCGAAATATTCCGAAGACAATTTCGATTCAAATCCATTCCAACTTATATATTGGAAATTCTGGTTATTTTTAAAACCATTTCAAATCCAATTTATTTATTTTAAAAATAATTGGATTATAATTCTAGTTCAAAACTAGTTCATTTCGATAAATATCTATTTTTATCTTTTCAAATATGGATTTTTCATCCCAATTCTTTCCAAATCATTTATTATGATTTTACACAAATTACCGATATTTTTAATAATTTTATCAAGGCCTGTACAGTTGATTTCCATAAACAGCCATCGAACTGCACTTACAACGACCTTTTCCAAATTTGATTTGGACATAATTCCAAATCCGACTGTTAGATTTCAAATCTCTAATATTCATTAGAAAGCTCTTTTCGATACAAACCCACTGGTTTTGGTTTTAGGAGAATTTGACGGTCGGATCTCATGTAATGTCCATTCGAAGTCAGTGGTCAAAATTCGCGAAATACCACAGCGATGCGCGTTCTATTCAGGCCATTATATATATATATTATATATATATATTATATATATATTATATATTTCATCGATTTCAATTGAAAACGTATTTTATAAATCGTTTTAAATTCGTTTTCAAAACAGTTTCAACTTCATATTCAATTTCAAATCAAAATTGAATATTCCGTTATCATTAATATATAAATGATAATATTTTCAAAATATTGTATTTTGAAATCATTTCCTTTTTTATATTCATTATAAAAACGAATAAAATCGATATAAATATCGTTCACGTCAAAATGGTGTTAATCTAATCAACATGGCTTTATATATTTAAATATTTTCATGTCCATCCCAAATTGGACATAAAAAATCGTATTTTGATTCTTTTCTGAATATTATTTTAAAATATTCGTTAGTTTTAAATAATCGTTATTTTAAAAATATTCATTCTTTCTGAACTGGAATCAGACACAGTCAATTACCATATAATTTTATTTATATGGATTTCGTACACACATGTACACAACAACAATCAAATACAGTCAACCATCATCCAAAGTGCATTCTACACTGCATAAGCATCAAATACAAATATTTGACGCTTACAACAGCCTGTCAATCAATCGACCGACATATAACTAAATATTGGGATTAGTGTATGTCCAACATCATCCCAAAACCCGTGTGAGGTTTTCAAACAACAGACACAGATTTATTTGTGCAGTTGGGCGATGTGTAAAATTTATCGTCCCAATCAATATCAGTCAAATCAGTGTACATAAACAAATCGTCTGACTTGCTTATGGATATTTATTTTATTCGTATACACGTTAAAAATTATATTTTTAACTATAAAATATTTTCAACTATAAAATATTTTATTCCATTTCACATCACACAAACAATTTTCACAACATAAAGAAACAAACAAACAAGTCGTCCATGGTCTGTGGATAACGGGTGTTGCTAAGCACCGTCTGCATCCTAGTATATATTTTAACTATGAAATAAAAGTTAGAAGTTCTCGCCTTTGGATTCCACTCCGCCTCTCTTTCTTCTAAACGGTATGGATTCCGTTTTGATTTTCATCAGTTTCATCGCACTCTTTTTCACGCTGTTCATAGTAAAACCCGCATTTTTACAATAGCATTTCATATATAAAAATCATATATTTTTATCACTTTATTCCAATAAATAAAAATCATATTTTAATTTCTATTTCATATATTTTTACAACGCTTCTTTCTATATAAAAATTATATTTTTATATTTCTACTTCTTATATAAAGATAGAATTTTTATTTCGCTTCATATATAATAAAAATCGAATTTTTATCTAAATGACATCCATATAAAGATCGTATCTTTATCATGATGAAAACATTATAAAAATCATATTTTTACCTATAAAAATCACATTTTTATAATTCTTCCTACAAAATAAAAATTATATTTTTATCGCCATTCTATATATATATATAATCGAATCTTTATATTATTACATACATACGACCAAATTCATATTTTTATCTAACTAAAAATAATATTTTCATATCGGTATTCATATTATAAAAATCATATTTTTTCTATGAGTTAAAAATCAAATCTTTGTATTATAAAAAATCTAAACTTTTCATTGCTAATTCATAAAAAGATTACATTTTTAATGTCGTGCTATATATATTTTATAAAACAATTTTCAAAACAATGTTTTATATACATTTCATATTTTTAAAACAATAAAATATATGAAAAAACTAAATTAACCAAAATAAACAAAAGAACTCACTGTCATTCGAACGAAGAGGGGAGAGGAGGGGATCGCCAGCTCCGGTGGTGGTCCAGAGGATATCGGCGGCGGTCGGTTTCTGGTGGGAGGCGGGACTGAGGATGGCGGCTCGGTTTTGTGGAGGAAGGAGGGGTTTTGGGGATTCTCAGATCGGAGAAAGGGGGAGGGGAAGAAGAAGCAGCGGCGCCAGGCAGTGGGGGAGGGGGGTGCGACGATGGGTGGCGGCAGCTGGAGGGTTAGGGTTCGATCGCGCTTCGGTTTTTTTTTCTTTTAAAACTTCTGACGGGGAGAGAGAAAGATGGGGGAGGGGTTTTTATAAATTATTTAATTATTATTTTATTTTCCATTAAGTTGCTTTTTTCGTTCGAACTCCAATCCAAACCCAACGACTGTCGCCCCTAGCTAATTACCCCCACTCCGAACGCAATGGAATATGTCCCGTAATCCAATTCGGCTGTTACAATCAGTTTCCGTTAAAATTGAAATATAAATCCTTATATTGAATTTTAAATGTATATTTCAATTTACGGGATCACATACTAACTCTAAAAATTCCAGAAAAATTATTTCTGACTTCGTTTTGACGATACGGTCCTAACAAAACTAATTTCATCAAATTTAGAGAACGTTTGAAAAATGGTCATTTTCTGGTCGATCGAAATTGACTGAAACTGTCAAAACACCTTTTCCTTCGCCACACTCACATATTAGTCCCATAAAAATGTGAATCTAGAAATAATTTGACATCCCGGATTCAACAAAAGTGGTTTCGTTGAAAACGGAGGTCGTTTGCAAAATTTCCATTTTTAAGGGCTGTATTTCCATAACGACTTTCTGAAATTTCAACTAGACATAACTTTTTATCCCCGCTATGAAATTTCAATTTTTCGGATTCTTTGGAAAGATATTTTCAAATAGATTCAAATATTTTTGGTTTCTCTAAAATCCGATTTATTTTGAATCCTGTACATCCATTTGAAATTTGAAATCGAATTTTCAAACTACCGCGCCATTTTCAATTCCCTTCATAATTTAAAATAAATATTTATGTTCTAACGACGATCTATATAAATATATACGTTCTAATTCTATTCAAAATAATTTCTCGTCGTTATTATTTAAAATAAATCATTTTAAATATTCAAAATTCATCAAAATTGTGAAAATAAAAATTTTAAACTGGTTCTGATTTTCCGGGTTGTTACATCTGAGGATAAGACTATAATAGGAACCAAATGGGTTTGTAAAATAAAATGAATGAACAAGGTGAGGTCGTAAGAAATAAGTCACAACTAGTAGCACAAGGTTATTCTCAAGAAGAAGGAATAAATTGCGATGAAACTTTTGTCCACGTAGCAAGATTAGAAGCCATTAGGATTTTACTAGTTTTTGCGAACCATAATAAGTTAAAATTATATCAAATGGATGTCAAAAGTGCTTTTCTAAATGGATTTATAAAAGAAGACGTATATGTAAAGCAACCATCTTTATTTGAAGATGAAAATTTTCCAAATCATATATATAAACTAGTGTATGGCCCGTGCTTCGCATACGAGCAGTTGTGGATATCATATTGTGCATTGAATTTGTAAATCTATATTGTAACTTCAATTTGTTTCTTTGGGGTTTATTTTATAGAGTGTTGACATAGAGGACGAACATTAAGTATTGTTATTATTATTATTTTGTAGTTATCCAGTTAGTAAGATTAAGATTGAAAATTGTTTAGTAATTTGTCATATTTCATTATGTTCACCAAAAGTTCCAGTTGTAATGTAATATTGCGAGGGTTTATTGTTGTTACTTTTAGCTTCACTTTTTAGGAGAGAATATTTATTTATTTTGTGGTGTATATAAATGAAGAAGACCTAAAATTATGAACTTTGAAAAAAAATAGGTATTTATTGCTACTAAGCTTCATTTATTTATTCTTTAATTATTTACCAATTTTGGTCTAAAGCAACATATTTGTCTTTTGGGTGAACATTCAGTGAGACCACACTAATGTGTAATGCCACCAAACTCATGTTACATAAAACAACTACCATTTGATCTTCTACATTTATATTATTACTATTCATTGACTAAATTCATTTAGTGTAACGACCCAGAAAATCTGAACCAATTTAAAATTTTTAAATTGGCTAAAATAATGGATTTTAAATATTTAAAATAAATATTTTAAATAATGGTGATGAAAACTGAGTTTGAATCGACATTTGAAAACGAATATAATTAATTATAATTATATATAGAATTGAAAATGGCGCGGTAGTTCGATAATTCGATTTCAAACTTCAATTGAATATACCGGATGCAAAACAATCCGGATTTTAGTGAAACCAAAAATAATGGAATCTAATTGATAATATCTTTCTAGCGAATCCGACCCATCGAAATTTGATAGCGGGAATCAAAAGATATGTCCAGTTGAAAATTCTGAATAGTCGCTGTGGAATTCAGGCCCTTAAAAATGGACATTTTGCAAACGACCTCGGATTTCGATGAAACCACTTTTGTTAGATCCGCAGTGTCAAGTTATTGCTAGGTTTCAAATTTCATAATTTTTCGAATCAATATATGAGCGTGGCAAAGGAAAACGCGTTTGACCAGTTTTAGTTGATTTTAATCGACTGGAAATTGGCCGTTTTTCAAACGGTCTCAGAATTTGACGAAATTAGTTTTGTTAGGACCGTATCGTCAATACGAAGCTAGAAAATATTTTTCTGGGATTTTTCTAGTTAGTATGTGACCCCGGTAATTTGAAATGTGCGTTTAAAATTCAATATAGTGATTTAAATGAAAATTCAAAAGGAAACTGATTGTAACGATCAAATCAGCTTGCGATACATATCCCATTGTGTTCGGAATGGGGGTAAAACGCTATGGACGATAGGCGGTGAGCCTCGTTTCGAGGTCGTATGAAAAAGTCAACTTTTTGCAAAATTAAATAATTAAATAATAAATAAAAAAAAATTCCCTCCTATACCTTGCCCCCCCCCCCCCGTAGTTCATTACCAATTCAATAATCAGAAGAAAAAAAAACCTAAACCTATCGATCGACGCCACCGCCTGTTCCTCCTCCAAGCCCCGCCTCCGCCTGTGCCCCCTCCATCGATCGAAGACCCAAAACCCTCGAAGCCGCCGACCCTGACATCGAGCAGCCCCCCCGAAGCAGCGACGCCACCGCCCGCCTTCAGCCGCCTCCCCGTTCGAAACACGAGCGCAACCCCCGAAGCCCCCTAATCGCGCGACCTCCGACGATCTGCGAAGACCTCCCCCCCCCCCCCTCTCTGTAAGTTCTATTTATTTATTTTATTTTAATTCTGATTTTTAAAAAGCATTGAAAACTGAATTTTAAATATGATTTAAATGATTTTAATAAGGGTTTTAAACTGTTTTTTTTTTAAAGTATAAAACTGTTTTTTTTTTTTAAGTATAAAACTGTTTTTTTAAAAAGTATAAAACTGATTTGTTTAAAAGTATAAAACTGATTTTGTTTAAAAATAAAAACTGATTTTTTTTGAAAGAATAAAAAAACAGATTTTTTTTAGAAAAGTAAAAACAGATTTTTTATACAAAAGGTTTAAACTTTAAAAAGGAAAAAGGTTTAATCTTTTAATAGAAAAAGATTTGAACTTTTAAAAGAAAAAGATTTGAACTTTTAAAAGAAAAAGATTTGAACTTTGAATAGAAAAAGTTTGAACTTGGAAAAAAAATAAAGATCATATTTTTAAAAGAGAAAAGACGGAAATTTTATTAAGTAGAAGAGGTAAGATATGATTTTTATATTTTTAAAGCAATTAAAATATAATTTTTACATTATAGAAATATTAAAAATATAATCTTTATATATTGAATAGCGAAGTCAAAATTCGATTTTTATTTATTGAATAACATAGTAAAAATTCGATTTTTACATATGTAGAGAATACGGGCGAAAGCGACAGAAAGGCGAAGATTTCTCTAAGGAAGTGTCGTGAAGTTGGATAGCTATTGGTGAGATTTCTGATTTAAAAATATTAGATATGTGTGAAATGAAAGTGAATTGCTATATATAAATATCTATATATATATATATATATATATATATATATATATACGCCCCTCGTCCACAAACCATGGACGATATTTATTGATTGAAATTGTTGTGATAATTGATTGATAGCGAATGGTTGTTTGGGATTGTTTGTGATTGATATTGGTTGATTGTGGTTGAAAAATACCCATTTGTGGTTGTGAAATATTTGGTTGAAACCACATAGGATTAGTTTGTGGAAATGAAATAAATATATACATGCCGCCTGCGTGCGAACTAGATGCATGAACCCCATTGTCAAAAACCGCGAGGTTTTAAGGTAGAGCGAGGAGCCGTACTAGGGACGGTGCCGGTGTAACTACCCTGCCGTTATGCTGCCGAAATTTTGAATAATATTCGTGTGTTTGAATTATTTTCATATGCTTAAACTATATTTATTCATTGTATAGAAAACATTCATGTGTTGAATTGATATTCATTCGTTGATTAGAAATTCATGTGTTGAATGGTATTCATATTTTGAAATAAATTGTTTGATAATAAAAATCACATTTTTATCTATATATAGAAACTATAGAAAACATTCATGTGTTGAATTGATATTCATTCGTTGATTAGAAATTCATGTGTTGAATGGTATTCATATTTTGAAATAAATTGTTTGATAATAAAAATCACATTTTTATCTATATATAGAAACTATAGAAAACATTCATGTGTTGAATTGATATTCATTCGTTGATTAGAAATTCATGTGTTGAATGGTATTCATATTTTGAAATAAATTGTTCGATAATAAAAATCACATTTTTATCTATATATAGAAACTATAGAAAACATTCATGTGTTGAATTGATATTCATTCGTTGATTAGAAATTCATGTGTTGAATGGTATTCATATTTTGAAATAAATTGTTCGATAATAAAAATCACATTTTTATCTATATATAGAAACTATAGAAAACATTCATGTGTTGAATTGATATTCATTCGTTGATTAGAAATTCATGTGTTGAATGGTATTCATATTTT
This sequence comes from Allium sativum, assembly GCA_030737875.1. NCBI lineage: Eukaryota > Viridiplantae > Streptophyta > Magnoliopsida > Asparagales > Amaryllidaceae > Allium > Allium sativum. Next base: position 932,042,976 of record CM060912.1, on the reverse strand, counting down.
GAAATAAATTGTTCGATAATAAAAATCACATTTTTATCTATATATGAACTGTGTAAAATAACCTTGTTTTAGGAGAAATTGTTTTATGATAAAAATCCCATTTTTATCACCAATTTGAACTATATAGAAAATTAGTGTTTTGAAATGAATTGTTTTACAATAAAAATCGCATTTTTATTGTACGCATAAATCGTTGAAATGTGAAGTGTTAAAAATAGCCACTTGTTCAAAATAAACATATATGAGATGAAATATTCATTAATTAGCTAATGAAATGATTTGCACCTATTTATGTAACATTAGAATGAATGGAGTTTTTTTAAACCAAATAGAAATCAAATATGAAGTCGAATAGAAATTGATAAATGATAAGAACTGTATATATATGTACATGCAATATTCATTGAACAGGTTATAGCAAAGGGGCTAGAGAAGAGGAATAAAATTCTGTGCCCGACAAATAGGTACACATTTACTGATTTGTTTGGGTGATGATTTTTGAGCCTGTTGGCTAGCCGCTTGGCTTTTTCTTTTTCTTTTTGAGATTAGAAGGACCGGGAACGCTATTTGCGATTTCCCGATGCTCCCGGTGCAGGGGAGGTTATGGCGAAATTTTTCCAAAATTTAAGGCGTTAGAAAAATATTTGAAGTTAAAACGATATGGAAATCATTGAATGAACTATATTTATATAAATATATAAATATAAATAAAATTAAAACGAAACGAAGCCGTGCAGTTCGTATTTTGAAACCGTGATTTCAAACGACTAGTGCGGGAAATCCGACCATTGGATTTTCCCGAAACCTCAACCGTCGGGTTCGCCTTGGAATAATCTTTCCAACGGCACCAACCTTGTAAAAATCCAACGGTTGGATTGTCTGGAATGTTTAATTCAAATCTGAAGAAAAACAGCGCCAGAAACGATTATATTTATTTATATATATAAATATAATTATATTTAATCGAATAACGACGCTGCAGTTCATATTTTGAAATCGAAATTTCAAACGATTGTACCGGGAGATCCGACCGTCGGATTTTCCCGAAACTGGAACCGTTGGGTTCGTTTTGAAAAGACCTTTCTAATGATGTAAATTTTGTGAAGATCCAACGGTTAGATTTTCAGATATGTGTAAATCAAATCTGAAGAAAAACAGCGCCACGGCCGCCTTATGGCCCGAAGCGTCGTTTTGAATAAAATGGCTATTTTAAAATAAATAAAAATAGCGATAAATCGTTATAAAATATTGGAAACGATATGGAATGGAAATAAACTGAATTTGCTTGATTTGTGTGGCTTTTGATGGTTGAATGTGTTTGGTGTGAAAATTACATTAAAGAACACAATTGGTGTTGTCGAATAATTTAACCATTGAAATAAATCGATTTGAAATTCTAAATATACGTGAATTATTTGGAAAGGCCGAGTTAATTCTCATTTCGAATAATCGACCGACGATTGAAAGTCGAAGATGAAGACGGTGGTCGAAGACCGGAGATCTTCACCTCGTTTGGATGGTAACCGAGGTCCTGATTGGGAGGCATCCCGAAATATGGATAATGAGTGGTGATCGTCCAGACGTACGTGGTGATCGATGGGTTTGCGAGGTATTTAGTGCCTCCGGTTTCGTTCAGACCCAGAATGGACTTGTAAATGGACTGTGTGTCTGACATAGGATTTATTCTGTGTGGCATGCTAAGATGCAGTGATCAGGGCTTCTGTTGAAAAGCAAAGTCTTGTGGTGATGATCAAAGCACCGCCTGTGTGGCGTAGCTTTGTGTATAACGTAAATTCGCGAGCCTCACACCCCGGTATGAACCTAAAACGGGAGAGGACATCAGGGAGGGCCTGCATTTCTTTCTAGCTAGGGTGGTGTCAGTGACCTACCAGCCCTGACATTTATATACTTTTCACCTATGTGGTTGTTGCTGTTGCGAGGCGCCTCGGTTTGATCGGACGATCCGGGTCTGATGGAGTCATTCGTTGGCTCGTTTACGCCCCAAAGGGCGGGGAGACGTAGTGTTCAGGCATAATAATCCACATCGGTGGACCGGCCCTGACGATCTAAAGGGTTGATGCGTTCTGATCCTGAGGGGCGGGCTAGAGCGTCTCGAATTCGGTAAGGACTATCTTTTGCCTTGGTTCATGACGGAAATCCAATTTCCAAATACGACATCGTGCGGTTTTGATTGTATACCTATATATGGCGACATAGTGGTATGGGGCATTAATGCCGTCTATGATTGATAGTTATGATTTGAAATTGTTTTCAAAACATATAAACACTAGCAATAATATCAAATGCCTTTGTTTTATTCGTATCAAGCATATCTTGGCCGTTATAAGGTAAAAACTCTATCCTCCGGTTTGCGTTGCATTGTGTGATGGGAACTGAGTCTTATAACGGCTTCATTTTTATAAAAAGCATAGCGATGTTTAAAAGAAAGATTTGTTTTAAAGCACTGGCAATCCAATGGAGTAAACCCGTTCCATGAAAGTGGCGTGGTCCTGTGATTAGCCAATTATATATATATGTGTTGAGTGGATTTCTCATACCAGTCCCATGACTGACTCGTAGTTTGTTTCACTTTCAAACTCGGGTGCCCCTTTTCCTACACGGGCAGCCTTGTATTCAGGTTTAGCTGTTTCTTTTTCTGGATAGCTGGAGCTGAAGATGGATTCTATCATTTATTCTTTTTATGCTGTTCAGCTCCTATTGTACATATTTTGTTTATTTCCGCTGTAGACATTTATGTATAGCTGAACTGTATTTGTACTAAGTAAGATCATGTATACTGTGTAACTCTGATGATTACTTTATCCAGTATATTTTGTTGTTCATTATCTGGTGTATTTATTTAATTCTGTTCTGCCATTATATGTTTCTGTGTTATATTCCAAAGATAACCCTTGTTTCCTGAATACGGGAATTCGGGTCGTCTCATTTAGTGTCCAGCACCACAATTACAATGGTAAAGCGCTACAGCTTTGATGCAAGAGTTCTTAAGTTAGGAACATCTTAGTGTGGTTAGAACATGTATCGGTATGTAATATGTTACATACTTACTAAGACGTGTGATACTAATATGTACTATCATCACAATATCCAATTTCAATAAAATAATACCATTTAGTTATAAGAAGTTTGATTCCTTTTATCCGTGAGATTTATATGTTATTTGTATGTCAACGTCAATTGAAAATAGAGTTTAAATCTGTATGTAGAAAGCAAAATCATATCCACTAGCATTAAAGGAAAAACTTGATGTTTAGTCTTATGTACACATTTTAGGAAACAATAGATCCAGGGATGATAATCTTTAATAATTCGATCTAGGACGAAGAACCAGTTAAATTATGTAAACCTCAAATTCATGTTAGTTACTCATGTTGACTAATTAAAAAAGATTAAGAATGACATCCAATATATAAAAAAAATGATTGCAAAAACCTTCTAATCAGTATACGTTAGCATTAAATATAGAACTAAGAAATTTGAGAAGCTATTCTCATTTATCATTTGAACAAATGTTAGCTACAAACAAAAAAGTTATGCATGGTTTTAGCTCTCCGTGTTGCTTTTCTTATATATTTTTTCTTCACGTTCACATACCCAAAAAAAGTTTAAGCTACCAATTTTTGTTATTTGTTACGAGACGTATAGGCATGCGCTTTGCGGGTGGTGATGGCACGCGCTCTGCGCGTGGTGATGGCATGCGCTCTGCGTGTTGTGATGACAAAATAAAAATATGTCGTTAATACATTGTCTGGTATATTTCTTGCTCATTTTATTTTTCTGTATATTTATTTGCTTGATAGTTTCTTTTTATTTTCCTATTTTCATTACTGCGCATTAATTTTCTTCTGTTTCTAATTCATGCATGTTAATTCATGTGACCGTTATTCAAAACATTTATTTTTATTTCTAGTTTTATTATAAAAAAATTCCATTCTTAATACGTATGCACATTCTCTTGAAATAAATATGTCCACACATACGCGTGATTTAATTCCATTTACGATGCGCGTTTATTTTCGAATTCGAACATACGCGTGATTTAATTCCATTTACGTTACCCTTCTAGATTTAATTGTCTGCTTTCAAATTTTAACGTTATTCTCATTTACGTCTTTATTAATGTCATTAATGACACGCATTGCTAATTAAAGAAACATTGCTATTTAACTTTAATTACTTTCCGTTTCTTTCTTGATTTAATTCTTTTTATTATATGTGTTTGTTTTTAATAAAGGGCATTTTCGGTAGTTTGCGTGTACACCAAAAAAGTGTGACACCAAACATATTCCGATTATTAGTAAAGATGTGTTTGTTTTTAATAAAGGGCATTTTCGGTAGTTTGCGTGTACACCAAAAAAGTGTGACACCAAACATATTCCGATTATTAGTAAAGATATATCCATTCATTTGAGATCTAAAATAAATGTTTTTGTAATTAACTTGTATCATTTGTGAAATTCCAAAAAAAAGAAAAGAAATAGATATGTGCAATTATTAGCAAAATGTCAATGTATTCATGAAATATCAGATTTTATCCAATTAAAACGTGAAACTTGTCCTTTAATGAACTATGAAAGTTTGTTGTTTTCTGGAATAAAAAATGAAATCAATTTCGTCCTTAAAGCAAATATGTACAAAAATTAATATTCATATCTGCAACGATAAAATATACGTACTGTTGTATATTCCAACATACCCTTACCAAAAAAACATGAAAATAATTTGGATTTACCTGAAGAATAGCTGATCGTAAAATATGATAGTACCAAAAATGCATACAGTTAAAAAGATTATTTTTCTTACCATGTCAAAATATTTACCATAAAGAAAACAAAAAATCAATTCCATGGCCCAAATAGTTATGGGTATGCTTCTTATTCTAGCCAACGAAGTAGGCCAAAAGCTCGTTCTTCTAATTTGATTAATAGGCTTTGAATAAAATTAGAGGAGGTGACCTTTTAATATTGAACTAAGAGGTTGTACTCTCAATGAACCGTACCAAAGTGGGATTTATACATGTAACTTGCAATCGTAGATGATTGAATTTTGAAACAAATGTCACTTGGACATTTATAAGCAGATGATACTAATACATAAACATAATTAAGCCACACAAAAATAATCAAGTACGTCAATTAAGAACACTTGGCAACATTAGACAAAGTATATGGTCATATTACAAAATGGAATTGACAAAGTTTTAATATAATGGACATGGATTCGCTTTGCATTTGTTCTATTTCTAGATATGCATGTGATAATGTTTAATGTTTTTTATTGTTAAATAAAAGATAAAAAAATAGATTTACTTTGGAGGGTACGGCTAGAATTATAAGAATTACTTCTAACATTATTTGCATTGAAAAATTGCAACGTTCCATTCCATATGCAAAAGCACTTCCACATCTTTTTTTTAAGGTTTCAATGTCAATCTTTGATAATCGTAGAGACGACTTCTTATTTCATAATTTGATTTGGTAAATGGTTATTTAAACGTAGTGAATTAAAATGCATACATATGCTGAAATATTTTATTAAAAATAATCAAGCAAAATTCACCTCTTTCTAAAAGTATTAATACTTAAATCTTGGAAGGATTTACCGTAATGAACATTAGAATAGAAATTTAATTTGATAATGATATACATTGTAACCAATCGTTAATATGAATTTCAAAATAGACTTAAAATATGTTTTCTACTATTTTTGTTGTAAGTATATAAACCTCAAAACAGATTCAAAATAAATTATTTTCTAGTACTACATTGATGCATACAGCGAGTAGTAAATATGGTAATTACCATCAAATGAGCACAAAGCAGGTAACAGAGTGCAAAATTTGAATGTTCCTCAACTTTTTTTAAAGTCTTCATCACCAAATCTGATGACCATTAATCATATAGTTGCATAGCAGCATTTCTGAATTCATGTTTGCAATTAATCAAATAACAGATTGCATGCAAATGTTAAGAAATTATAAATAGTACAAACTCAAATGTTGTTGGTCTGTAAAACCAAGTGAACTCCTAGAAATCTAGACACTTCCGCCATGGGAGTAAACTTGAAGTGAAGAATGGTTAGAAATTAATTTGAGGTGATGAAGCTCGAAGATTTTGAGGAGACAAAGAGGGTGTGAGGTTACACTCTTAATTTGCTGATAATAATGTTGTCGCCCACCAGCAAAGTCAAATTTGTTTTCAGATACTTGTCTTAGTTTCAACTCATTGGGCTCACTCATTGGTTGAACTTGAAGTTGCTGCTGCACTTGATGAGTCAGATGGTTGTGATGATAACCGTTGCTGTTGGTATTGCAACAATTGCGGCTGTCTTTGTTGTTGCATCTGTCGCAAATGACAGATGTGTTAACTGTTGCTTTAGTTGATGCAGTTGATGTGTTTGAAGTAACTGTTGTTGCTTCTGTTTCACATGTTAATGCAACACATTCCTATTTGATTGCACTGAACCAACATTTGACTGTAATGTATTGTTCATGGCATTCTGATTAAGTGTGTTTGAGTTGTTTTATTGCGAGGCATTCAAGGAGTTTTGTTGACCAGATCGTTGCACTGAAGTAAACGGACCGGCCTGAAGAACCGAGAGAGAAAAAAACAACAACAACAAAAAGTGCATCACAAGTATATATAAACCCAACCCAAGTAAAATTGGTAGAAAGTTAAATCAACCTAAACCAGAAGAAAATTAAGAAAACAACAACCTGGCATAAGCACATTGCTGCTAACAAACTATGTTCAAACCAACAATGAAGCACAACTTAAACAAAGCAGCAAATTTACTATAACGGCAGCAGGCTAAAATAATAATCCTTACAGCAAAAACTGTAAGAACAGCACCAAAGGCCGAGGTCTGGCATCATCTAATTAAGGTTAACCGCAATAGAACCATCAAGCATCTGCCCCATGATAGGAAGCTACAGCAACACTCTAAAACTTGTCTTCCTCCATTTACATTAACAGTCGTTTGACTAAGCTTTTATCATTGTTATTCACTGACATATGTAACCCAAAATCTAAGCTAATATCAGTCCCCAGCCATTGTAACTATGAATGTGCTAATAAAAGTTATATTATTCCAATCATGCAAATTCCCTACATGCTTACACAGAAGTTTGGGGTAGCTCATTAGAATCACTCCACTAATCTCCAATTCCAAATGCTAAACCATATACATCATCAGTTCTACTGCATATTTTTTATTCAGTATGTAGGTCTACCTGACCCAATAATCTTGAATAGTACTTGACAATAAATACCTTGGCTTGTTGGGCTCAATAGTTGCCATGTGCAAATACGATCCTCAAACCGAACTTCTTCAAAAAATCAGCACCATTTGTGTTTGAATTGATTATTGAATAGGCCAACCACTTTGTTGATGTTTAAGGATTCCCTCGTCAAATGCAGTACAGAAGAGATTGAATTCAAGACTGTATAATCATGGAAAAACATCATCACAAGATAGCTTAGGAATCAAAATGAATTAATATGCGCAAACACAAATTATTTGATATCACCATAAACCTATCCTTGAAGCTACATATAACCTCAAACTATTGTAGCCATATTACAGGATAAATGAAGGTAGATATGCAAGCTAATAACTAATTACATTGAATCTAATGAAAAGAAATGAGGGAAACAATCCCAAAGCATGTAGTATATATAACTGATAAATAATTGGTATAATAATTCAGCGGTTTGATTCAACAGATGTAACTTGTACTCCAAGTTGGTCTAAAAAGTCAAAAATAAATAAATATATATTTAGATTTATTGAATAAATAGATCTTTGACATATTATTTTATGTATAATCCACTTCATGTGAATATTTAGATCCATCAATTAGTAGCTGCAACAAAAAACAATATCAAATATTACCTTCCAACAATATTTTGACTTAACTCAAGGACTACTATATACTAATTATAAGGTTTTTATACAACAAACGAAACAAAAAACTTAAGTATTCTAGTATAATGGTTCTTATCTTCACTTCAACTGCAAGTGGCACGGATCATTCACGTGTTCACGATGAGGTTCTTTTAAAATTGGATAATGTTTAAATTGATATTTTTACAATTTGTAGCATATGAACTTGATTAAATCAATAAAATTTGACATACGAAGGAAAAAAGAAATGTGGTTTTATTCACTGTACATGTACCATTCCAAGTAATGTATATGCGATTCAAGCTTACAAAAATTATTGTAACAACTACTGTTAGAGTTCACACTTTATCTACTACTCCATTAATATCTTGATAGTTTTACTTCTTATAAATGGTTAATTAATGTTGAGAATGTATTAGTTATAGAATTATTTCCTATACATTTAGTATTTAGCAAGGATATTTCCTATGATATATGCACTCACCAAAAAAAACTCAAGGGTCATGAGATACAAAACTATAAAGTATAAAACTGATTCAGACATAACCAAACTACATAAAAACATTCTCAAACTGTTGATTTTCTTGTAATGCCAATTACCAATTTAAACCAACATTTCTATCGCTAAATTTCATCGGTCAACATATATAATACAAAAATAATTTCTTCTAGTGTAACTAACATAGAATGTACATAGTTAAAATTAATAATATTGAGAAAAAAAATATCATTTCTTCTAGCTTTTTAACCTTTTCATTGTATTACAGAATTAAAACATATTCAACCTTTTCTTTAGATAGTAACATTTAAAGTATATATACATATATATATATACTTAAAGGAAAGTTCTATAGGACAGCAATCAGACCTGCAATGTTATATGGTGCAGAATGTTGTCTACTAAGAGGCAACACGTCCAGAAGATAAGTATAGCTGAGATGCGAATGCTGCGTTGGAGCTGTGGGCATACCAGACGAGATCGGATTAGAAATGAGGATATTCGGGAAAAACTTGGAGTTGCACCTATTGAAGGGAAGTTAGTCCAATACCGCTTGAGATGGTTTGGACATATCCAACGTAGACCATACGATGCGCCTGTACGCGCTGGAATTCTAGGTCGCGCCGAAGGCCCAAAGAGAGGTAGAGGTCGACCTAAAATGACATGGGAGGAGATAATAAAGAGAGATTTAAGTAACTGGAGTTTATCGGAAGAGCTGGTAGTTGATAGGAGTGCATGGAAATTGGCAATCCATGTACCAGAACCATAGCGTTTTTTTTTTTTTTTGTTTTTTTTATTTTTTTTTATTTTTTAGACTTTATTTCACGTTTACTGAACCTTTTTACTTTTTATTTACTATTTTAGATTTTATTTCACTTTTACTGAACATTTTTACTTCTTCTTCTTATTATTTTTTTTAAAAATTATTTGATTGGTTATTTTAAACCCTTTATATATATATATTAATATTATCATCATTATTAATTTTATTTTATTTCAATTTTGGGTTCCATATCTAGCCAACCCCAACTTGTTTGGGATATATGGCTTTGTTGTTGTTGTTGTATATATATATAAAATATTTTTAGCGTTAAGTCGATAAGATATGATAAAGAAATTCCATCTTAATTAAAACATTTACCCATAAATAGCTTTTAGATCATTCAAATAAAATTCCTCCTTTATTCATCATGAAGAAGCTAAACAGTTTGAAAAAACTAAAATCACATTTTTGGTTTTTCCAAGTTTAGAATAAGGATAAAATATGTAGTATGTGGTAATGATTAAATATACCGTGCTGCTTTTGTTGCATTATCTCCTCCAAAATTGTTCCTCTATCATCACCAAGTTAACAGCACAAACTCTATTCGAAAACAATACAAATTTTGATGATGATATAGAATTTGCATCCATGATTGACTGTATCAGAGATTCAGAAGCTCAATTAATAACGAACCCTTGTTTTTACCTAACCAAACACGCCAATTTGTAATACATTAAGTAACTAGTAATGAAAAAAAATTACAAATCAACATAATTTTTTTAATTGTATTAATTTAAACCATAAAAAACTATTTTTTTCTCATATTAACAGTTAATATAAAAATTATAAAAAAATAGATTTACCTCTTGAGGCGGACCACAGCTCGCCTTGATGTTTTCAAAAGCTAAAAGCTGGTATATTGAACAATACAGTTTTAATGAATTTAATAGAACATTATATACATAATACGATTATAGCACATGAGCAAATTAAAAAAAAAAATCAAGATCAGCATTTAAATAATTGCTTCAGAATTAATTTGAAGTAACCATGACATGAATACATGATCCTATTTTAATCATTAGGTTTAAACTACATAGACAATCGCATGAAACCTTAGTAAAAAATTTACAATAGAGAGGAACAAAAAGAAAAAACCAAAAAGTGTGAATAAAATGAATGCTTTGCAAAAATATGATCCTATTTATCATTAAGTAATATATAATGTTGCCTTTTTCCTTAAATAAAATGAAAATGAATGTTTTGCAAATAAAGCAGTAAATTATGTACCAAAGATTTCAAAATAAGCCATCTTTTTGGACAATTAGGTACGAACTGCAGAAGGTATTGACAACAATTTTGTAAAACAGATAAAAATTAGACAACGAAAAAATAACCTTAAATTTTGTACACGACCATGGAGTATGTAAAGTCCAGCAATTAAGAAGAGGGAGGGAGTTTATATGACACACGGTGCCCTACCTCCGGTGATAAGAACAGTAATTACTCCACAGATCGGAAGGGTAGAATCGGACTGTTGGTAAAGGTGTGAGGAGGATTGACGATTTACGGTCGTAAAACAGTGTGGATAACAAAATCAGGTAGGCGAATAACGTGCTTGCGAATGTCGGGGATGGAGGAGTTGCAGGGCGTCAGCGGTAAGGGGTCAGGTATAGAAGGGTAATTAGGGAGGATAACATCAGAACATCGTCGGATTGGCATACATCAACATGTCGGTTGGGAAATGAATTAGTGGGAAGGTGGAATTGGGGATCAAATGTAGGATTACAGAGATTGAATGTCACAGCGAAGAGAATAACGCATGAACAAAAGGGGGAAATACCTCACCACCGAAACAACTTGGTTTCTACTTTCTAGTATAAGTAATAGATTTGCAGAAAATTTGTATTGTTTACATATTTTAGCTAACATTTACTATAGCTTTGGGACATTTGAACCACCAATATCTTTCAAGGTTTCCATATTTGCATCTTTCAATTCATAGAAGAAAAAAAAAATGTCGTACATCTTTTTTATTTCTCTGGGTTTTTCTCTTTTCAAATTATGCATGGACTGGCATTTTCCCTTTCTTAAATACATGTGAAGGATATATTTAAATCGGCTTGATATCTCAGAACTGAAAGAATCGCCCCATTCCTAAAAATTGTTTATGAAAACAGCCATCAAACTTATATCCTAGATACCTACGGAGTTGTTTATCTATAAGAGTTGAACCATGGAACAAATTTTTGAAAACATTAAAACATTCACAATTTAATTTTTTATACTTCAAGGAAAAATGAACTTCAAAAATTAAAAGTTCAACAGTTCTAAATTTCATAAACAGAAAACTGTAGAAGTTTTAAAATCAAACTTAAAGTGCAATTATATTTGAAACTCAAAAGTATAATTTTCAATATAAATCAAAAAAGTGCAGTTTGACCTAGGGCTGCACACAACCCATATCCAACCCGACCCAACCCACCAACCCGACCCAACCCACATAAACCCAACCCAACCCATCCTAGTTCGGGTCGGATATGGGTTACAATTTGTAACCCATACTATATGCGGGTCGGGTTTGACATTTTGTTCAACCCAACCTCATTTTAACCCAACCCAATCCTATTAAAAAAAACTAATTTAATATCCATCCAATTAAAATTAGAATAGTATAATCCTAGAATAATGTTTATGTATTCTATACTAAATGTACAAAAAAAAAAATTGTGTCAATCCAAACTAGATAGAATTTCGTAAATATATTTTAAAGAGCATTTTAATGTATTTTAAAATGAAACACTTGCTCAACTATGTAGTAAATTAATTTCATATGATGTGTTTTACAATGAAATTTTAATTATATGTCTTGTAATGAATCAGTTATTTTAAATGCATTATGCTAACTAAAATCTGATATATTATGCTGAATATTTTGATATAATTTTTAGAAAAAATCCCTCATTTTCTCATTTTTTATTGTATTCAAGTGACCCAACCCAACCTTATTTAACCCGACCCAACCCATACTTCAACCCAACCCATATCCAACCTCATATAGGGTCGGGTACGGGTTGAGCTACCTTAAACTCATACTTATGCGGGTCGGATAAAGTATTTGGTTTAATCCGACCCAACCCATACTTTGTGCAGTCCTAGTTTGACCCATGGAACCGAAGTCTTCCAATTAAGGAAATTTTGTCCACTTCCTCAATATATATATGTGTGTGTACTTTTCAAAAATCACATGGAGTAGGAAAAAAAATATGACGTGATACAATGACGAAGCATTGCACAAATTAACATTCAATTCTATGGTAGGATGTACCATACAAGAACTTGTTATTTATAGAAAACCCATACTATTCGCATTATCAAATAAGAATTTGAAATTGTGTTTAACCGATGACAATATGGAATCAGTTATTTCAAGAAGCTATGTTTCTGTTTACATGATAAATAAAAGACCCAGCAACAACTATAATAATATAAAATAGTTTACCAACTGAACTGTTTAACTTTGTATTCTAGATCTTTAATAAATAATGCTACAAAAAAAAACAAAAGGGATTAACATGTCTGCTAAAAGTTAATTATAAATTCGATCCTCATAAGTAAAGTGGAAAATTTCGTAGTTCCATATTCTTATAAACTAATGCAAAAATTCAGATACATATTAATGATTGCTACCAAAAAAACAAAAGGGATTAACATGTCTGCTCAAAGTGAATTATAAGTTCGATCCACATAAGTAAAGTGGAAAATTTCGTAGTCCATAATCCTATAAACTAATGCACAAATTCAGATACATATTAATGGTTGCATCTATCCAAAATAATATTATTTGCAATAAGTCCTGCATATTCTTCTAAATAATCAAACTGATGATATAATCTGACTAAGGAAATGGATCCTGTTGCACAAATAACATTAAAAACAGTGAAAAAGCGGTTAACCTGGTTAACCGAATAAATCAAAGAATAATCAAGCATGATTAAAATTTCAGCCTCATAAAAAAAATGAAATATTTCCCAAAGAATAGAGGAGATACTAAAACCAGATGACAACATACAGATGGAACAAATGGCAGGTTCAATAATAATCAAAAACATATTGGAAAAGTTTATACAGAGCAATTAAAACTCAATCTTGGAAATCATGACCAAGGCTAACTGTTTAATGCACATTTTACTCAACAATATTAATAATGTGATATCCAAATACATTCCATATCATGATATGCATGTAGAATGTAGATATGCACTAATCTTAAAATCTAATGCTGTAGAATGCAGATATGCATTAACCTTAAAAATCTAATAAGAAAACATTTGAAAATATTGAATCAAAATTGAAAATAGGTACTATGAAATGAATAAAAAGGGATTCTATTAATCAAATAGAGTAAACCAAATTGTAAATTATTTTATAAAATTATTAGGTTGAAACTAACCTTTCAAATCACCTAGATTTGGTGTCGATGGTGGCAGAAATTGGATAGATGCACTAAGAGCATAACTAAGTGGTAGTGAACCTAAGGTTATTGAAATTAAAGATATGTGAGATATGCAAGAATATTACCACCTTCATATTTAAGATATTTTCTGAATTTGGAGATGAAATGTTATTTTCTGAATTTGGAGATGAAAGGTTGTCGAAGTTACTGGCCATATGTTTTCCAAATGCAAATTTTCAGCACACGTTTGAAGATAGTTCTGAGATAAATTTAAATGTCATGCCCCTAACTCTACTTAGTGGATTTGCTTTCAGATGAAAGTCTGGAAATCATCGTTTCGACTAAGAATAGAAGTAGTGATACATTGGCATTGGTGCTTTCTACTTCTTTGTAGTGTGTCTGGATGAAAGAAACAATAATAACAACACGAATGCAGCACACTCTCGGTCAACAAACTCATGCTTTCAACATTATAAGAGTTTCAACATGTAAGTTTATGCAAAACTGTAAATTCAATCTGATTGGGAAATTTGCAATGAATGGTCATAACGAGTATTAGGGGTTACACCTGTCTCCGCTGCACCACTAACTTGTTGTTCTAGTCTATTAGATCTGGTTTTGAATAAATACACTGGACATCTGAATCTGAGCATAACTTGATACCATTTCATGTATGGCCTGCTACTGATCAAAGCTTGTGGACTGGAGTAAATCATTTTCTCATTCTTCGTCACCGTCTTCTCACTTTCTCTTCCTTTGTCACTGTCTCTTCCTTGCGCATCTCCTGTTGCACTCCTATGCTTGCTTATGTAGCTATAGTTTTGGAGCATTGTTTGCTTGTTGTATCTCGGTATAATATGCTCATTTGGAGACTTTTTCCAGTTGATATTTGTGCTTGAGAACCATTTTATTATCCTTTTGCAAGTTGAGCGTGTTATTAGATTCTTTTTTCTTTGGACCCATAGTATTTGTGACTATTTTTCATCTTGATCTGGTTGTCACTGTGTTCTGATGCAAACAGTTTTGTCCATTCTTGTGTACACATTTTCTCCTGCAATAAAAGGCTATGAACCTCTTCAAAACTATAAGTCTAAAGATTCCTAAATAATTGAAAATAACTATCCCATTAAATAAAGAATGAGAAAGCACATATTAACTATGTGATGGGATGGATAATTAATATTTGCTTTAAAGTTTAAACTTAAATGTCTATTACTCTGTATGAAAGAACATAAAAGTCAAAAAATTATATTTGTATACTTGTATCAAAACCACTGCACCATAAGAAAACTGTAAGACGTGCACAACCTCAACAACCATTTCAACAAACATGTTGCATGTTCTAAACCCATTACAACAAATCAAGTGCAATGAAGAGATAACAATCAACCATAAATATTTTAACTAATATAGCATATACATGATGCTTTGTGAAATCATGTAGGGCTCAAAATAATTTCAAGCATATGCAAATATCATGACAGTAATTTCATCTATGAGCTAAATAAACCTGAAAAGGAAACCATGTAATATCCAAAATAGTTTCACTACCATAATGAATATGAATTATGTAAAAAAAAAAAGGTGGAAACTGAATGGCCAATATTAATCAGTTAGTTGTAGAAATGTAATTGTTTAAATGCAAGTTTGACATTTGGTGAGAGAGATTTGTCCTCTTTACAAAATATGGATTATAGCAAATAATATGATGTTTTGCTTATTTCATTAACAGGGCAACCACTAAAAAGCAAAGACAACAACAAAGAAGAATTCTGAACATGAACCCAACCACTGAAAACAAAGACAATAACAAAAAGGAATTCTGAACATAAGCTTATTATGAGTAGAAATGTTTCTAAACTAATCCCCTGTCAAAACGAAGCTGAAACCAAAAAGTAACTTATTAGATTTACATATTATTTTTACACCTCAAATCCAATTCATCCATAGCATCTGGTGTCAAAGATATGGACGAATCCAGATCTGAAACATGCATCTTCTCCAAAATTAGAAGGATTTGTAGTAGCTGAGAAGTTTTGATTGGAAAATTGGCAAAATAGAAACGAACAAATTAATTGTCAATTCGCGAGATAAGGGTGGAAATCGATTATGTAGTGGATACGAAGAATGAATCGGACCGCTATCTTCAATCTACAGAAATTCTAATTGAATTGGGATTAGTAGAGGAGGAAGTGATGAAGTTTCATTGGGAAAAGGAGTAAGAACCAGGAAAGATAACCGTTGCCTCGCAAAAAAATTGAAACAAAAAGGTAAAAAGCGGTATAAAGAGTAAAAAGGACACGTGTAAGCCATACGGAAATCTAGATTCTGCTTTCTAATAGACCAGTGTGTAACCCATGGTTGCACACGATAATATTATAAAATATAATATTTAAAAGTTTAGTGTCAAATTTTGAATTTTGTTATACAATGAATCTGGCGAAATAATTATACTGTAAAATATTATTATTCTTGCTTATATATGGTACTTGTTATGTAATTTATATTTCTCTAAAGTAAAACAATAATTTTGTTGTTTTTATTACTATGAGCAAATATTCATGTTGAAAATAATATATTTTAATCGTTTTAGATAAACTAACATATATTAATTAACCTTTTTCTATTAAATATGTTAAATTTAAAATTATGTAATTAGTTAAAATATATTGAAGCAAGAGTGAATAATATGAATAAATTGAGAAGGGATTTGTAAAAAATTTATAGATCTAAATATTAAGTTATTTGAAGTTAAAAATAGAATTTTCCAATGTAGTGTATGATAATTTATCATTTATGTACATAAATGATTATAGTTGATTCACAAAATCAACTTTGTTATTATTGTTCATGTACATAAGTATAGCATGTGACATGTATATCCATATAGTCAAACACAAATTTTTTTATTGTATTTTTATTCGTATGCGTGTATACATATACAACTTATATGTAGATTATTAAAAAATTTAAATTTGAGATTTTGTGATACATATATCTACATGGATCTAAATCTGAAAGGCTAGGAAATAGTCGATAAAGTTGTGCATAACTATAAGAATGCCAAAATATGGATAAAGTTGAAAACTAAATTTTACAATACAAATATATTTATTGAAACAAATGAATAATAAATTAGTTCTGTTAATGTTATTCATGTATATTATTTATGATATTTGAATTATATATCTTTATATTTAAGCAAATAATCTATTTGACTACTTTTAAGTATGAATATGATATACATGTTGAAACTGTCAGATTTATTATGTAAATTAATGAATATTTATTAGTTAAATTTATTCAAATAAATGAAAACCAATGTTACATGAATAATTAAAGATATGTTGATGTACACATATAAAATTATGTGAGATTCGGTGGATTTTGTTAGTAATCGTAGTAATTTCAAAATATACACTTTGATTAAAATAATTTTTTACAATGTGATACCATAGTATACCAATATAGATGAATCATAATTTAAATTTGCAGCCATTGCTTTTGGTATATAATTATGTTATGTGTCAGATGTATTTGTATATTCAAATGAATTTTATACCTTTTTGCTAATATGAATATCGTACAAATATTGAAATTTTCAAAATTTTATGATTTATTTGACACGATTGTAGCTAATAGTTTACTAAATTTAATTATAGTTTTAAGATTTGTGATGAACCCTAATATATGAAGTCAAATATAAAATATTAGAAGGGAAATAAGATGCCCGAGTAAAAGGTCGTAGGAATTTTAAAATTAAGGTTTTTTATTGTGAAAAAAAAAGAAGAAGCTAATTTTGTAATGCATGATGAATTTATTGATGTCTTTTTTTGATATTTTTTCTTTTATTTCAGAAATTAAATTTGTACATAATATCGTGTTTTTATTAAAAAATAATTGATTTTTCTTCGCAAAAGTGCAATTTTTTTTTGTAGGAGCGAAAACGTTCTTTGCTTTTACTGCTGTTATTTACATATTAGCTAAAACTAAATATATATTTTTAAATATTTTTTTGAAAAAGAACATTTGTATACTTATAAATTTAAAGGGCGTATTTTATGAAAGTTCCTTATTGTTTATGTTACGGTATGCAGTGTGATTTATGTATTTTATTTAGTTAAAATGCAATTTTAAGCTCTGCCAAAATAAAAAAACAATTTTATCATATTTTACTGATAGGATAATTGTAACAACCCTGAATTTTGGGGTAAATTTAAAAATTTATTTTAAGTAATTTTAATGAGTTTTGGCTATTTAAAATAACTTATTTTAAATAATCACGATTAAAAATTTATTTTTATTTGAAGTAAAACTTAAAATTTATATTGATTTGTGAACATGTCATTAATTTAGTAAACATAACATTTGACATTGATTGTAGGTATGCTAATATATGCATTGATTAGGAAAATATATTCAATTGAGAATATGTCATTGACATTAATTTAGAGAATACGTACATGTAAATTTGAGAAACATGTAAATTTGTCAATGAATGTAATTAGAAAATACGTTCATGTTAATTTTAAAAATAAAATACTATAACATAAATACCCCATTCTCTCTCTTTCATTGTTATCTACTTTTGAAAATTTAAAACCTTACATGCACGTTCATATCATAAATGCCATGTTTATTCTTTCCAAATCATGTCTGCATGTATCTTTACTTCAACCTGGTAACTTTTCATTTTCTTAACTCACTACGCGTTCAAAAAAAAAATGAAAAAAAAAAAGTTTTGATCTTTGTTGGTTTTGTTTTGTGAAACAATGAAATTTGAGAAAATAGAGTACAATCTTTATTTGGTTTTATGGAACGATGCAATTATAAAATAAAGTTGAAATTTTTATGTAACATGGAAATTGAAAGTAAAGTTGGAATCTTTATTTATGAAACATTGAAAGGGAAATAAAGTTGGAATCTTTATTGAGAAAAAAAAAAAATGTTTGAATCTTTATTTGTTTATGACGCATGGGAATAGGAAATAAGGTTTGAATCTTTATTTGTTTATGAAACATAGAAAATAAAGTTATGATCTTTACTTGTTTTATGAAACAATGGAAAAGGGAAATAACGTTTTAATCTTTATTTTAATTTAAAACTAATAAATGTTTTCATGTAATCTAGTTTCAAAAATTACATGTTTTGTTTCAAAATAAAATCACATGTTTGTGTCAAATTAAATTATATGTTTTGAAATTTGAAAAGTTTCACAATTTCCTATCAAGCAATAAAAATGCATTCATTTTATTTGTCTTTATCTTTACCATACTTCCTTCTCTCCTCTAATTTTCTTTCCCATTTCTACCTCATGTATTAATTAACATTCCCGTTTTCTCTTTTCTCTCTTCTTTTGTTTTCCAACATTTTTTTTTCTCTTTCTTTATTCCTTTCCTTTAAATCAACTATATGTATATACAATCTCTTCTATTTATCCTTTCTTGCAACTAAATAGGTTCCTAAAATTATTATATGTTATGTTGTGTGTTTTGAAATTTGAAATAAAAGGGTTGCACTACTTAAACAATTAAATAAAATAAAGCAAGCATTTAATTTGTTTATAAATAAAAAGAGATATATGGGGAAAATAACTTGTGCATTTATTCTCAACTCTCCCTCCTCTTTTATTTATCATTCAAATTCATTTTTTTTATTTTTTTTTTTGATATGAAAACATTCCCTTTACTTCCCCTTTGTTCTCTCTTCTCTTTATATTTATAAATCTTCTTTCCTTCTTCTCCAAACCATAGCCGCCATTCCTCTTTTCTTCCTTCCCCGATTCCTCAAACCCATAGCCGCCTAAACTCATCTACCTTCTCTCCTCCTTAGCTCCAAATCCACAAAGAATTAACATATGCTTCTTTTGATCTTTTTAAAGCTCTTAATATCCTCCTCGACTCTACGCAATTGTCCAAGCGTGCGATGGTGAATTGAGGAACGATGAATGGGTTCAAAATGGTCCAGAAAAGAGCGATGAAGAAGGAGCAGTATCGGCCCTTGGATCAGAGGATGAACGGCCAAATAGAAAGATGATTAAGGTTAAGGCCTAATTAAAGTTTAATTATAAATTATTTATTTATTAATGTAATCAAATCTTAAAACGATCATATCTTTTGCAATCGAAATCAGAATTCAGCAAACTGAATTGCGTTGGAATCCTATTCCCGAGATCTACGCGATGGGACTGACGGGAACTAATTTAGAGCTCGTCTAAATTTTGGCAAATTGGAAAGCTATTGGTGAGATTTCTTAAATTTTAATAATTAAATAATATAAATTGTTATTCGCAATCATTTGGATTTGTATGTATGTTAATATTATGGATTTGCGATGTGGTAATGTAGAATATATATTGTTGTGTGATTTGTAATGATCTTATGCTGTGTGAAATAGCTATGTTAGTCCAGTTCTGCATCCTGATGTAATCTCTGTAAGTCCTCATCTTTATTATTCTTATTCTCATTTCTTTTTTTTTTTTTTTTTGAAAATGGAAATTTTATTTTATTAAATAAAATGAAAATGGGAACTTTATTTTGATTCGCAAACATAATAAATGAAAAGTTTGGATCTTAATTTTGTTAACAAAATTTATAGACAATTTTTGTCATTTATTTTGTTTACAAAATAAAAGACAAAATTTTTATATAAATTTGGTTTACAAAATAAACGACAAAGTTTTACTTTAATTTTTATTCTCATTTTATTTTCTTAAATAAAATCAAAACATTTAATCTTGTTTGTTTATCTTGTTTACAAATTAAAAACAAGTTTTCACATTTAATTTTGTTTGTGAATAAAAAGGACAAGTTTTTATGTTATTTTGTTAACATAATAAAAGGACAAATTTTTATGTCATTTTGTTAACAAAATAAAAAGGACAAGTTTTTATGTTATTTTGTTAACATGATAAAAAGACAAATTTTTATGTCATTTGTTAACATAATAAAAGAACAATTTTTGTGCTCATTTTGTTAACTTAAATATGAGGGCAATTTTTGTGTTCAGTTGTCAACTCAAATAAAAGGACAATTTTTATCTTTGTCTTGTCTATAGATTAAAATACCCATTTTTATCTTTATTTTACAAAATGCAAGTTAAATCTTTATTTATAAAACAAAATGTAAATTTTAATCTTTATTTCCATTTACAAATAAAAATAAAGGTGAGACCTTTATATTGATTCATGGGAATTATACTCCCAATCATAACCATGTTGTGACCACACAAATTTATATATTGCGATAACCATGTTGTGACCACACAAATTTATATGTTGCGATAACCATGTTGTGACCACACAAATTTATATGTTGCGATAACCATGTTGTGACCACACCAATTTATATGTTGCGTTAATCATGTTGTGACGACACCAATTTATGTGTTGTGTTAACATTATTGTGATGACACCAATCTATATGTTGTGTTAACATTATTGTGATGACGCAAATTTACATCATCGTATTAATATTGTTGTAATAACACAAATTTACATCGTTGGGTTAACATTATTGCGATGACACAATTTACAACGTTGTGTTAATTTAGGTATTACAACGTAAATCTCATCGTTGGTTAATTTAAGCATCATGACATAAATTCCAGCGTTGTGTTAATGTGGGTATTATGACACAAAATTCACCGTTGTGTTAATTTAGTTGAAATGACATAAAATTTCACCGTCATGTTGTATAATTGAAATGAATCAAATATTAGCATCGAAAATATAGTTATTTTTGTAATATTGACTATATAAGGTAAAAGAATAAAAGACATTTATTTCAATGTAAAAGAATAAAAGACATTTATTTCAATGTAAAAGAATAAAAGACATTTATTTCAATGTAAAAGAATAAAAGACATTTATTTCAATATAAAAGAATAAAAGACATTTATTTCAATGTAAAAGAATAAAAGACATTTATTTCAATGTAAAAGAATAAAAGACTTTTACATTTGTTTCAATGTAAAAGAATAAAAGACATTTACATTTGTTTCAATGTATAAGAAATAAACTAAAAAGTTATATTTTTCTAATGTAAAGAAGAATAAAATAAAAAGTTACATTTTTCTAATGTAAAGTAAAATAAAATAAAAATACATCTTTCTAATGTAAAATAAAAATAAACTAAAGAGTTACATTTTTCTAATGTAAAATAAAATATAGAGTTACAATTTGTTAATGTAAAGAAAAAGAGTCGTATTATTTCTCAATGAAAAAGAAAATAAAAGTAACATTTACATTTTCTATGTAAAAAGTAAAATAAAAATATATTTATATTTTCTATGTAAATGTAAAATAAAAGAAAACATTTACATTTTCTATGTAAAATACAAATAAAAAGAGAATTTTACATTTTCAATGTAGAGAGAATAAAATGACATTTACACTGTATATGTAAATAAAAGAATAAGGGAAAATATTATTTTTATTTAATATAGAAATATACATAGATAAAATCAAGGATTTTTGTCGCATTAGAATTGGCGGACAAAAATATCGTGTTATAAATAAAAGAATGGATTTTGAAATAATGGAAATCGCCTAATGGTTTGATTTTTATATATATAATATAAATTAAAACTAAGCGAAACACGCGCGGTAGTTCGCGTTTTGAAATCATAACTTTAAACGGTTGTACAGAAAGATCCGACCGTTGAATTTTCCCAAAACTGGATCCGTTAGGGCCGTCTTGGAAAGAGCTTCCCAATGACATAAAATCTACCAAAATCTGACGGTTAGATTTTAAGATATGTCAAACAAATTTTGGTAAAAATAGCGCCAGGGTCGCCTATCGACCCGAAGCGTCGTTTAATTAATTCGCACTATCTTTAAATAAATAAAAACAGAAATAAATCGCTATAAATAAATATGAACGACGTGAAATGTTTTAAATGATAATTATGCGATGATTATTTGAAAAGGCCGAGTTTAACTCATTTCAAATAATCAAACGATGATTTAAATCGAAAAAATAGAAGACGATGTTGAAGACCGGCGATCTTCACGTCGAACGGTCAACGATGATTGAGACCTTGGACTGACTTGCTCCCAGGAAGGGGTTGATGTAGTAGTTGGCCGGTCGTATGGGTTGATTGTCCGGATAAGCAAGAACCTCTCTGGTATCTCCGGTTTCGTTCAAACCCAGAACGGACTCGTATGGACGCGCGTCTGACATTGGAATTTGTTTCGTGTAACTAAATCAATTTTTATTAATGTATGCTTGTTTGGTGGTAGAGAATTTATTCTCTGCTTAACACCCTGGTATATGTTAGTAGTTATCGATAGCATGACGCGAATTGTCAATGTGGCCCGCTAAGATGCGAATGATCAAGGTTTTGTTGAAAAGCAGGCCTTGTGAATCAAAGCACAGCCTGTTTAGGCGTAGCTTTGTGTATAGCGTAACCTCACGAGCCTCACACTCCGGTATGAGTCAAAACGGGATACGGACTGCAGGGAGTGCACACGTTTCTTTCTAGCTAGAGTGATGTCAGGGACCTACCAGCGTTGACATTTTACTTATGTGGATGACGGATTTTGAGGTACCTCGTTGTTTATAGGCCGTTGGTGGTCACATTATATGTTCAAAGGAACTGGGAAGCGTGTGTTCAGGCATAACTAATCCATACACATATGTGTGGACCGGCCCTGAAGATCCAAGGGTTCACTGCGGGGGATCCTGAGGCATTTGCTAGAGTGTCTCGAATCGGAGAGGAGCTTGCCCCTAGCCTCGACTCATGATGGAAAACAACTCTCCAATACGACATTACGATTTTAGTTGTATACTTATATACGGCGGCATAATATATGGTACCTATGTCGTCTAGGATTAATACATTTATATTGAATGATTTATGAAAACATACACACACTAATAGTAATACGTTTGACGTATTTATCATCTTTTGATCGTTATAAGGAAAAACCCTTTCCTCTGGTGTGCGTTGCATTGTGTGATGGGACTAGGATCTTATAACGATCTCATTTTTCTTTAAATGCATAGCGTTATTTAAACGACTTACTTAATTATGCACTGGCAATCCAATGGAGTAAACCCGTTCCACGTTAGCGGCGTGGTCCTGTGATTAGCCTTCTTATTAGATAAGTTCAGTTAAGATTTCTCATACTAGTCCCATGACTGACCTGTAGTTTGTTTCACTGGCAAACTCGGGTGCCCTTATTTTTCACACGGGCAGTCGAGTAGCTCTTTGCAGATATATTTACAGGATCCTGGTTTACAGCTGAAGCGGTATTCGGAAAGCTCTGTATCCGTGTATTCTTTTCAGTTGAATTTTTGTATTATTTTCCGCTGCTATTTAAATGTAATTTAAACTCTGATATTATATTTCAAACGTATATTATTTATTTATACTCTGAAATATTCTTGTACTCTGATGTATTGTTGCAATCAACAATAAAATATTCTTCAGTTTGTGTCCTGATGTGTATTGTTCTCAAGGCAATCTGGGCTTTCCTTTACTGTGAAGTTTGGGTCGTCACAATTATGATGTATATTATTTAAATTTTCATATTAAAAATGCAATTTTATGCTCTGCCAAAAAAGGCAATTTTATCATATTTTACTGATATGTGTATAATATACATTGTTGAAATTTTAATATTATCATTAGTGACCAAACCAATGAACATCACTTAATGATAGTTATCTTTCTAACTTAAATTTAAAATTAATTTATATGTATGGACTAAAACGTAAAATATAGGTGAAAGTAAGGTGGTTTAGTAAATAATTATGGTAATTTTAAGTAGGGATATCCTAAGTTAAATGTAGAATTTTATAATGCAATGCATGATAAATATTTTTTACCATTTAATACAGATATTAAGTTAAATGGTAAATGAATAAAAAAAATAAACTTGTTATTGTTGTTTTATTGGATTTATATCGTAACTGAATAAAAAGTATTTTTTTACCATTTTTGTTGGTACAATATTCGTATACATTAAATTATGGTTCTTGGACATCTATAGCAATATTAGTTGATTAAATTTATTCAACAGGAAAATACCCTGAAGGACATGATAATTAATTCAAATATTATAGTAATATTGGTTGATTAAATTTATTCAAATAGTCATATTTCTATTATGCAATTAATATAAATATAAGGACCTGAATATAAAATGTTAGAAGTTAATCAATGAATTATTTTTCGATAGGGTGCTACTATTCACACCTCAATTTACATTTCCGGCTACCTTCCTAAATTTATTACAAAGGATTATTTTTTATATTCTTCTGGCCACCATATATTATTTCTTCACTCAGTTATTCACCACCGTAATTCTCTTAAGAAAAACACGTACTTCTCTATAATTTCAAACCCTAAACCCTAACAAAAGCAGATATTCTATTGTGTCTAATAAAGATGAAAGATGAAGACAAAAATAAGGTTGGAATTGCTTGATTTTTATTGTTTTCTATTGTGTTATAGTAGCACCTTTTAGATAATTATACAAATGATAAGAAAAGTCTATTTAGACACAAAATTTAAACGCAATTGGTGACACAATTAATTTTAACCGTTAGATTGTCCCATGAATTCCACCTCTTCATATAAGGACAAAAAATCCAACGGTCGAGGCTTTTTGTCTCTTCCTTTGTGTGTAATTTTGTGTGTGTGTGTGTGTATGTGTGTGTGTGTGATGTTTAGTTAAATAATTTAATTAATAAATTCAAAGACTCAAATATTAAATATCAAAAGAGAATTAAGCATAAAATGTAGAACTCCTAGAATCATGGAGAGCCAGAAACTCCTCTACTTTACTATTATTGTTTCTTTATTGTTTAAATTGTATATCTTTATTGTTCAAGGCTGTATCTTTTTAAAAATTGTATATCTTTATTGTTTCTAGATTACTTTGAATCAGGCATTAAATTTCCCTAGTAAAGTCTATGATTTATAAGCTCATGCATAACTTTAGTCTATACTAAAAAATGAAATCCCAATATAACAGGTTTTTAAAGAAAAAAGAAAGAGCCTACGACTTGCAGCAAAATCATTATCTAAGGTATTTACACCAATATTTACATTTCATATAAAATTGATGCCTAAATTTTGGATTTTCATTTATGGACATGACAATAAATAAAAATTATTTTTACCAATCAAAACCTTTAATCGATGAGCATAGTCAATTAAGCCATTAGAAAGATGATGTTTTGAATTTACTGTTTATGCCATTTAAATCGTATTAAGCTGAAGTAAATTCATCTTAAAAAATTAAGAGCATAAAATGTGAAGGTAATGCATCATTTAGTATATGCCTACCATAAAAGTGAATATACTTTACATATATAGTGGAATAATTATCTTCTCTTAAAATTGTATGTTGAGTCATTATACGGTTTATTAATGTGAGCGGTAAGTCAAGTCAATATTGCTTTGATATAGTGTACAATACCTCATATTGAGTTCTATCATTCCACAAACAAAAGACACCAAGTAGGAAACTTATGTCACGCAACGTTAATTTGTTATAAACTACAAGGTTTGGACATGAGGTAAATGTAAGTTAATTGTCATTATTAGCAAATAAAGATAAGCAAATTGTATAGTTATATGATTCTTAAATTGCCTTCGAATGTTGCATTAAATATTCCAACAATTTCTATGGCTAACAAGCCCATGCATGCATAAGGAAAATAAAGAAGCTTATCCTATTATAATGTATTTACTAAAAAGAAGAGATGGTTTAGTTATTCTTAAATTATAGTGGAAAATAGGGAAAATGCCAAACCTAGCATATTTTTTTGGCCAAAAGTATGCTAAGTTTCGAATTTGGCCAAAGGACCAACTTTTAGTGCAAAATGGATAATGCGGTGGGACCCCCTGAAATCCACCTTTGCACTAAAAAGTGGACTTTTAGCCAAATAACAAACTTTGCATATTTTTGACCAAAAAATATGCAAAGTTTGTCCTTCCCCATAAAATCCTCTAAATTATATGTGTTAATACACTTCTTACATATATGAGGATTCAATTTTATGTATTTTAAAAATGATTTGTTCTATTATTTTGATTGTTTCCCAAAAAGTTAAGGGTGTGTTTGGTTAAAAATGAGTTTTGGGTTTTTAGTTTTCAAAATTAATTACAAACTTTAAAGGTGTAGAAGGATGAATGGTAGAATGAAAGCAAGATGGAGGAGACCGCAGAGGGGATGTAGCAATCATGAAATGAGGATTTGATCTCCATATTTCTCTCATTTCTCAAAAAAATGGATAAAAGTTGTTTTTTATTTTGTGTGTTAACTTTGTTTTCTAAAATTGTTGTTTTCCATGATTTACATGCGTTGTGCACATTTTTGTATGGACGAAAACCCAAAACTTAAAATGGTAAACCAAACACTACCTAATTTTGTTGAATACTGTTTGCAACATTTTGAATACTAAGTTCTATGATTGTTTAAAATGCATAATTTGGTATTCATGCATATTTCATTTAGTAAAAATACAATGACATAGAACACCCTACATTAACCTTTAACGAATATTGTTGTAAAATTCATCACATTATTTATACAATTAACGTGGTTCACTCGAAAAAGGAATTGTAAGGAAGTAATCATATCCATTACATAATAACACCCTATTAGTATACTTCATCCATATCTGAGTCTATCTTGTTCAGTCATTTACTTTGGGATCTTTTTTATATGAAATTATCAAATATGAATATTAACATAATATTTAAGTAATTATTCCTTGTGCCAATACGTAAATGTAAATTTTTCAAATGAAAACTGCTTGTAAAAGGAAGTTCGGTAATGCTTAGATTAAAGCTGAAATGATATCATGTAAGAAAAAAGTTGTATTTTAGGATACTTGCAATGGTTGAGTCGGTCAATTTATATCTAAGAATACTCTAAAAGATAGTCAATTCATTATGTTTGTGATCGTATTGTTTAGGATAGAAAACTCTGCTCAATATTGCACACTAATATGAAGAAACCGTGCATTTTAAAAAATTACAATGGTTTGATTTTGGTAAATGACCAGTATTCAAATTCAGTTTGTACTTATTTTACGCACAGTGCTCTTTTTATATTGTATGGTTATAATTTTCTACACTAGCATACAAAAGTTAAGCAATATATTATTTCATTTTAAACAAATAAAACGTGTACCTATTTAACACACCTTGTTACTGCAACTTTATTACCTCCAAATTAATGCATGCATCGAGTAAATACACCCAAAAAAAAAAAATTTAAAAAAATAACATTAAACGCTATCAGCGTTGTATAATGGTATGAAACTGAAGATACACCGACTAAACCAATGCGTACGATTGGTAACAGATGGTAACAAAAATAAATCGCTACATACAACACAATGAATGCATGACAAATTCCCAAGCGACCAATTTTCTATTTGCACTATCATTTTCTAGCTGAAGAAGATCCATTGACTACTTTTGTTCATCATTCTGCAGCCACGTTTGCTTGAAAAAAGTTTAATCCCCATAAATTATACATGAAATACATGTAAAAAAAAATGTTCCACTAACATGTAAAAAATAATAATCTGAAAGGGGCTAACTCAAAGTAGTTTCACATAAACCAATTTGCAATAGGTAAACAAAAATAACAGCAATTTTTTTACAGAATTCACACATACACAAAAACATACATAACCAAAATAGATATGCTGCTTGGAGCATTCCTTGCTTGATACAAATGATTACAGTAGTTGCACCCTGCCATGTATTGGAAATAAGGTATCACATTATATATTTATAACATTGATAAGATATTACCCATATGGCGGTTAGATGAAGTTAATAGCTAACCCATGAATTTTCAGGCATAAACAAAGCTAGACAAAAAACTTGTAATAAAATTTCCAAAATTCTCTTATAAACTACGAAAGTAAGAAGTAACATGAAAATATTTATTATATATACACTGCCAATAAGCTATAGCTTTTGAGAGGAGGTAAACATCTAAATTGCACATAAATAAAAGTGAAG
This sequence comes from Allium sativum, assembly GCA_030737875.1. Lineage (NCBI taxonomy): Eukaryota > Viridiplantae > Streptophyta > Magnoliopsida > Asparagales > Amaryllidaceae > Allium > Allium sativum. The sequence goes on along the minus strand of CM060912.1, from coordinate 932,014,335 downwards.
CATTAGTCAACAGTGAGTGTATCAAATTTAACTGTTTACAAATGTTAGGCGATCAAGTTTAGTTGTCACTTCAAATTTTACTTCGTCTGTCTACCCAAAAGTCTCATGATCATATCTCATAATTATACAGTGGCATTAACTCTGTTTCATATTTCATCAAAGTTTACAAAAATGTTTCCTTTTTTTAAGATTATATAATGAGTTTCATTTTGTTCGTGGCAGGGAAAAAATGTTTCAACCCGTCTACATTTACTGGCAGTTTTATAGATTAAAATCTCCAATATAAGAAATAATATTACATGGACCAAGGAATCTCTAATTCATGCAATAGGTTTCATAAACTTTATAAGCAATAAACTTAACTACCATGTCATATATAAGAAACTGACTGGTCCCTAAGCAATAATCGCTTGTGATGGCAACATGATATTTCAGAAAAGAAAAATACTGAATAAGACATTACTACTATGTTTACCTGTGTGGAGAAGAATAGGGTATTAAATGAACTGTTAAATTCAAAAAAAATGTAATAGGATAGAAATGTGAAAATGAAAGCATGATTTATTCTCGGATGCAAAGAAAGAATGTATTTTGTTATCCTTATTGCATCAATGGATATCATTAAGGAATAATATAACAATTAATTTCATAAATGCGAATTATGAGCTAGAAGAACATTCAGCAAATTGTGGCAACTGAAGGAAATAAACAAAACATGTAAATTAAGTGACCGAGTGACTGTTCTCCATTCATTTGTGCTTGCCTACTTTATCTTAGCTTCAATATAGTTGAATTTTAGAATCCAATCGAACATGAGCAAATGAGGGATGTATATGAAACAAATCAAATTTAAGCAAAAAAAAAAAAAAAAACCAGATGCATACATAATCATGGGTATTGAAATGTAAATTATTTTTATCGAAAAAAAGGATATGTTAACAAAGGTAGAAAGAAGTAGAATGATGAATATTTTGTTTTAGCAGGAAACTTTATCAATTGGAAATAACTATAGTATGAACAAAAATTCAAAATTTAATCATTGAAAATTAAAAATTAGTTATTTGGGTTTTGTATATTTGAATACACGATGAAATATATGAAAAATTATCAAGTTCTTCTGCATCTTTATTTTTGAGTATATATCAATGCCCTTATATTCAACTACTCTGCTGCTGTATTCAAACCTACGTGTAGAAGGTTAGGGTCTTAACTGTACTATTAAATTCAAAAAAGTAATAGGGCAAAAATGTAAAAATGGAAGCATAGTTCATGTTTTGGAAGCAAAGAAAGAATGTATTTTGTTATCCTTATTGCATAAATGGATATCATTTAGGAAAGAAAAAATAATTACCTTCTTTAAATGAATATTAGTGCCTGTAGAATATCATTCAGCAATGACAGTTAACCTTGTTAGGATTTCACATTTTTTTATTACCATGTCAAATATCTAAAATTGTTTGGCTCCAAAGCAATAACAACTTGTGATGACAACATGATATTTCCAAAAAGTTAAAGAAGACATTACTATTTTATCCATATCTATGTGGAGAAAATTAGGGTATTAACTGGACTATTTTATTCACAAACTCATAGGATGCAAACTCAAAGAGATTATACATGCATATAATCACATTAATGATGGTTTCTTATGATTTGTGCAAATGAGATGGTAGGCAGAACTCAAAGCAGTTACTAATAAAATATAGTATAATAAAATGATCAAGTATGTTGCAATCCATAGGTTCAGTTTTCTTACACTTCGATAATTTGCATATGCTTTATGTTTGAAGCTTTACTTGGAAGTTAAAAGTATAGAGCATACTAAATTGACTGATTATACGTATCTTAGAATTTAATTTCAAGCAATTTGTCCTATTGCAGACACACTTGAATTTGGATCTGTGTTTTAAGTTCGAGCATTAGTGACCACCCTTATGAATCTACAACTAATAGAAAAAAAAAGATATTAATAAAATGACAAAAATATCATGTTGAGATGCAAATGTTTTGAAATGAACCTACTTTTCTTCCTTTTTATTTATGCATACACAAATGAACCTACTTTTCTTCCTTTTTATTTATGCATACATAACTATTAATAACGTTGATATTTTGTGAAGTTGTTTTGCATGATATAAACACGATATGTCCAGAATTTTGAGGGAGTCACATGGATCCTTCCTCATTAACAGTTGCCTAACTTTATTCTTTCATTTTAATGAGTATTTTTTTGAATTCAAGCATGTTAACATACATAATTTTGGTTGTATTCTGTAACACATGAACTGCATGATTCTAACAAATATTGAATCTTGTGACACATGCTTATAATATGAAAGAACCAAGAGGACACAAAATTTGAGTGTGGTTGTGGATAAAATTTACTAATCTAAATATTATTATATGCTTGTCATTGTGACAATGGGATATGTTGGAGCCAAATTTAATCTCTTGTCTTATGTATCCAATATATTATTATCTAATAAAATAGAGAAAGTAGCATAGCACAGTACCTGGCCTTGAATCAAGCACGGTGTATATATCCAACGAGATAGATTTCAATCCCAATGTTGATCAACTCCATGCCGATCCTCTGATCAAACATAGAGTACTTTCTAATAATAAATATATCACATTAGCACAGTGTAAAAGTACTTTGCATATTCAATAATGTAACAGAAAATATACATCATGTTTCTTAATCGAAAACTAAACCATGATATATACAAACTATGAAATGATAACAAACACATTAAAACTTTCTTCAGAATGGTGAATTCCATTGGAATTGCATAGGACTGCTCAATAGTCATGGCCCATGGCATCTTTTGGGACTGGACTTTTTCAACCAATAAGAGTACGTATCAAATAAATTTCGCTACGCCTATATATTTTTAGGCTTTTCGCTAGAAACACTATTTGAAAAGGATAGTATTTATGCCAACGATTTATAATAGTAGTTAAATGTCCAAGATAACATATTATTACATATTTTAACTACAAAATGTTGATGTATGTATACGATATTTTATTGGATTTGTTATGAAAACACACGACTTTGATCAAAACATTTAAAAAATGGTAATTCGTAAATAAAATAGTCAAAACAAAGATTTAAGAAATTACCTACGTTGATCTGAGCCAACATCAACCATGTCTTCTTCACTAAAATGCTGGATACCACTTACCCGAACCCTCTACAGCCATACATAAATCCATGCTTTCTGTATCTCTGTATCATGTAAATATAAAAAAAATACAAAAGAAACCCATCATGAGCATTCTAATAAACAATAATATTAAAACAAATCCACATATTTTATGGTTTTTTTGGGTGTGAGGGAGGGAGGAGTCTTAACAACTCTTTCAAAACCCTTGGTGAGTGAAGCTGCAGAAGAGCGCTCTTTCACGTTAGCATTGATAACATAAACACTAAACATTAAAACCTAATAGTGAAGATTCAAATTTTGTTTACTAATTAGTTTTATTTTCTCACCATCTACAACTATGGTTAGTTTGCATTCAACATAACATATTTGTAGCCATCTACCAACAGCATGCAAATTGCCATTGTCCACACCCCCCCCCCCCCCCCCTTCTTCCAAAAGGGTATATCTGAGCTCATCTTAAGTTTAATATAATTTTCCTATTTTGACATTCGATAATAACAAAGCTAAAATAAGTTATTGTACAATTCCCTTCACGATGAACCAAATGGATCTTCTGATTAGATCCAGGGAACATCATCTTCCAAGCAATCGACTATATGTTGTTCCAAGCAATCAGCTATATGTCGGCTTTGCATAAAATCAGCCTGTCAACTATATGTTGTTCCTTGTTTAAAATTTGCTTCGTTACCATAAAATAATATTAGTAGATCAGCCTAACTAAGTTTAATCCCACAAAACATAAAATATGGTGGTATATATGTATATTAGTATATAGATAGGTTGTATAGATGACAGTAATAATTCAATCCAACATTTAAATTAAAGTATAACATAACACAGAGTAATTAAATATATTATACCACCTAACCATAGGAAACCTGTTTACCACAACAGTCCAACAACCATAACTCCACATCCAATTTGCAGAAATACTAACATTGGTTAAGAAAAATGTAATTTTTGATTGGATCTAGTTAGCACCAAGGAAAATAGAGCTTGAGCAATACAAATGCACGTGGGTTCATAAACAAATTGATACACGTAAGTTCTCAAAAATAAATTGTCATACCTAAGTTCTAAAATAATTGTGCATTTGGATAATGGAGTCAGAGAAACCGTAGTACCAAAATTACTATTTTTGATAGATCTCTAAATCATAACCAATTTTCATAGTTGATTGAACATGCCTAACTGTTGTTGAAGGAAAACATCTTGACTTACAATGAATGCCTGACTGGTGTTGATTTCAGTTAATATTTTAGTTGTTGTTGACTGAAATCCAATCAAGAGGCAAAGTTTGATGAAGGAAAATGTTGTTGACCTAGTTATTAACAATGTGACTAATCTGGTTGTATCATAATTCATTTTGGAGCTTGAACGGCATTAAAAAAAAAAAAAAAAAAAAAAAATAATCTTTTTTTACACTAATTATGTTTAGAACTTCTTAATTTCAACTATCAACAAAGTAATGTCATTGACCTTCAATGTTATATCCAATTTCAACCATCTCAAAAGAAAAAATAATTTCACCCATTTGCCTGCTATGTTGTTCCTATAATTAGGCTTAGATTCAATTCATATGTAACTTTGCTTATTGCTTCAAATTAATAATATAAAATAGTTGATGAAGAAGAAAATAATACGTATTCATTTGTATCTATATTCAATCACAAAATCTAGATGCTTTATTCTGCTAAACACCATTCATGCTACATATATGTTTCATAAAAGAATATAAAAGATCAACATTTGTTTCATAAAAGAAAAGAAAAAAAATCGTAACAATCTTCCAAAATAAGATGGTTCCAAATGCTTGAACTCACATATGATGTTAAAGTTGCAAGAACATATTAAATGTCAAGGAATTCTCAGCATAAAAAATAGGGAAGATTCAAAAAATTTATGAATTCTCGATAAGTAAGCTTAATTATCGTGATATTATTATTTACTAATATAAAAAATATTAAATTTCTTTGTCATTATTCGTTGGGTGATAACTTAATGATTTACATGATTAAAATCTTCTTCCCTCAAATCTATGGACAATACAATGAGAAAAACATAAATTAATTTATTGCATATTACAGAATGAAGATTTAACTTCATGTACATTAAAAATAATACTCGTTCAATTCGAAATTTCAACCCAAACTTCAAAGTACGGAAAAAATTGTGAAATTTCAACTCTAATTTTTGTAAATCAGAGCAAGTAAAAAAAACAATATGATAGTTTAATTCAAACTCACATAGAAGAACATGAGTTAATGTGATCATAGATCTAACATAGAAGCCTTTCATTTACAGTATCTAGAATTAATATACACTAAATATTGCATTATTGAATTGAAGTTTACAATCAATAAAAATTAAATATATGGTTCCAAATTGCATAAATTCCACAATCAGCAACGTTAACAAAGCAAAAATATATTTTATAACGTGGATCCATGTACCAAGCATTTTAACCAGTTTAAAAAAATACAATTAGCCAAGCAACCACAAAAAGAATATCTTGGTAAATTGAACTTACTATAGAAATTGCTTCCAATTTTTCGTAGGAAACTGAATTTTTGTTGGTTCGAACAAAGGAAGGATTCTTCTAAAACAAACCGACGAAATTAGGATTCGTCATCCTACAAAAAAAGGTAAGAAATGCTGCGCGGGAAGAGGGAAAACAACATAATCAGTGATAAACCATGAAATAATAAGAAATCATACAAACAGATGGTTGTAAGTACTTTAAATTACTTGAATGGGAAGGAAAAGAAATGGAGGATAATCAAGGAAGACCTACCAGTCCGCAAGCAAATAGTTGGGTAAGGCATGAATAATGGTTCTCAATGTCCAAAGAGATGAAACTGAGGACATCGGCCTAGGGCTAGGGCTTGTAAGTTTAGATAAAAGCGGCAACCACCATTGATCGGGTGAAGAAGAAGAACAAAAGGAACTGGGCGACATTTGGTTAGAGCAAATCGAATAGTGGTCGATTTAGGGTAAAGGAGAAGGGAAGGAGAAAGAAATTGACGAAATAGGGAAAGGGCGAGATGGTTTCTTGTAATAACCCTGAATTTTGTAACAAAAACAAAATATTATTTTTGGTTAATTTAATGGATTTGGATATTTAAAAATATGTTTAAAAAAAAAAAAAATTTATAGCTATAATATATTAGGATAGCACTGAATATTTCCCATCTTCTCAACATACCATATTTTGGAAGTTCTTTAATTTTTGTTCTCACGTGATTTGTTTAACTACGAGTAGGGGTGTAAATCGGTCGGACCGGACCGGACCGGACGGAGATGTGTTCAGTTTCTGTCCTAAAAAAAATCGGACCGAACACGGACCGGACCAAAAAATTTCTCGGACAAATTTCGTTGTCCTAATTCGTGTCCTAAATAAAATCGGTCGGACACGGACATGTTCGGACCGATCGGACTCGGTCGGACATGGCTATTTATATCACATTTTGTACATTTTACTAGATTTTCTCTCAACTATATGTTGAATTACAAGTAATTCGGACGAATTCGGACGAGCTCGGACCGGACATGAGTTTTTTTTCGTACAAATTTTGTTGTCCTAACTCGTGTCCTAAATGAAAATCGGACGGACTCGGACGGACGTATTTCGGTCACAGACACGAACGGACGTCGGACATTCGAACAAAATTTACAGCCCTAACTACGAGGAGAGATTTGAATACCAAGATATAAATTAAATATTAGTTGACGCATTTGTTTACCTACTGTTTTTATATAGTGCAATCTTATTACGTTGACTCTCATATTTATGCTGACAAATCTTGCTTTTTAGAGTAATTTGTAATTGACTTTGACATAGAATAATTGCATGTTTTTTTTAACAGCCTATGCGAAACCATTTCCTATTTGGTATAGAACCAACCTTGTATTAAGTAAAAACATGGAAAATAAATATCAAATATTAAAGCATGCCTGATTTCAATTTGTTATGGTTGCCTATACATTAATTAAAAAGTGTATCATGTGAACATTCAGGGAAAAATACATACTTCCTGCTATTATATATTTTACCTATATATGTATATATATATATATGTATATAAATATATATGTAAAGATTATTGGGAATTAGGAAAGGTTAATTGACAATTTAGTAGAGATTAGGAAATTTCATAAAACGATCTTGATTGGATGAAATAATTAATTGAATCAGGGATATTAATCTTCTAATATTGAAAGACTTAATTCCATTTATAACGCGCATTTATTTTTGATATTCAAACGTGTGTTATTTCTGGAATTTCTATGTATTTATATTTATCTAAAATAAATAAATACATACATACATACATAAAGATATATATATATATATATATATATATATATATATATATACATATGTTTGTGTATGTTTGTGTGTGTACTAACCTACTAACATGCACATTTTTTTTACATTATTATGTTAATTAATTCTTGTAAAACGTCATAATGTTAAATGTTTATGACACCAGTTATCACGTTTATTATTGTGCGAAGTTTATGATGAAAAATTAAAACATTAGTTAATTTGTGTGTAACATAATATTTATTAATAAGTTAACGTTAATAAATTTCTGCCAATTCCTGATATAATTCTATTTATGACACACATTAACTTTCAAATTTAAAGCCCGCTGCCATAGAAATTTTTAGCTATATATATGCATGAAATAAATATATGCATGCACAATTTATTTATTACGTTGATCTTCTCCTTTTAAATTGAATGACCAAAAAAAAGAGGGGGGGGGGGGGGGGGGGAGAACACAATTTTGCATTTTTGGCAAAGCATAAGTCAAGGTAGTTTTTTTTCTAACACATGGAGAATTTTTTTTGGCAAAAGGATAAATTTCCATCTTTTGTTTGGCAAGAAAAATATTCCTGAGTTCAACACACTATAAATATGTTTGGCAAAAACTCATTTAAGGCAAAATGAATGTAAATGATGTGCTATAGCAATGTGGTTCTTAATGCACAATGATACCTCAAGCTTAGAAAAGGGGGAAGTTTCAAAATTCAATACTGGAAATAATACAAAGAATTCATAATTCATGGAAAATTGATGACTGCGTTAAGCAAGATCAATTAGCAAATATGTTTCTACTTTTTAAACAAACATACATGGCATATGTTCAATAAATGTTTCCAACAATTCAAAAGATCTTTTTCGCCACAATCATTCAGCATTGTAAGGCAACACAAACATACAAGGACTAAAAAATTGAAGAAAATAATAACATAAAGGTTATTATTTAATAGGTTAAAAATAGACAAGGGCATTAACAAAAAAATTATTCTAATCCCTATATAATATCTTTAACCCACCCCTAATCCTCTTCTTCTCTTCTTTCATGGCGGCTCTCCTCTTCTTCTCCTTCCTCCTCTCTTTTCCTCCTCTTCTCCTTTTCCTCTCCTTCCTTCTCTCTTTTCCTTCCTCATTCCTTTTCTTCTCTATAATTTGTTTTCTATAAAATTTTACATCTTCTTCCTCCTCTCCATATAAAAATGAAATAAAACTAAACACCAATTCCTTTTTACCTTCATCAGCCTTCTCATCCATAATAAAAAAAGGGGATCTTTAATTTGCAAATTTGTTGGTTAAGTTTGGTCACTTGTTTCTTGTCTTCATGCAAGGTGAGAACTCTTTCTCACTCGACCTTTCAATTCAGTTATTTGTTTATTTATTATTTTTATAAATAAATGTATGTAAATTATCTGTGTTCGGAATATCTGCGGTTGATTATATCTGTTGATTGTACGACTTGTTGTTATGCATGTTGTGTTCTGAAATGATTGAGATTTATAATGTTTGATTTGTTTATGCAACAAAAATCTCATATTTTTTGAGATTTAAAATGTTTGATTTGTTTATGCGATAAAAATCTCATCTTCATTGATATTTATAATGTTTGATTTGTTTATGCGATAAAAATTGCATCTTTATTTAGATCGGTAATGTTTGATTCGTTTTTGTTAAAAATTCTATTTTCCTTCAGATCCATAAACATGGAAATATTTTTGGATTAAAGATTGTATTTTTGTTGTCACCTTATTTCAATAAAAGGATTATAGAATAAAGATCATATTTTATTGTCATGTAAGAACATGAAAATGACATATTTGGTTTTAAAATAAAAAGTTAATCTTTTTATTACATTGGGAACATGAAAACGACATATTTGGTTTTTACAATAAAAAGTTATTCTTTTATCACATTAAGAATATGGAAATGTCAATATTTGGTTTTAAAATAAAAAGTTAATCTTTTTATTACATTGGGAACATGAAAATGACATATTTGGTTTTTACAATAAAAAGTTATTCTTTTGTCACATTAAGAATATGGAAATGTCAATATTTGGTTTTAAAATAAAAAGTTAATCTTTTTATTACATTGGGAACATGAAAATGACATATTTGGTTTTTACAATAAAAAGTTATTGTTTTGTCACATTAAGAACATGGAAATGTCAATATTTGGTTTTAAAATAAAAAGTTAATCTTTTTATTACATTGGAAACATGAAAACGACATATTTGATTTTTACAATAAAAAGTTATTCTTTTTGTCACATTAAGAACATGGAAATGTCAATATTTGGTTTTAAAATAAAAAGTTAAGGCCCTGTTTGGTTTCATTTTTAAGTTTTAATTTTTAGTTTTTGAAGCTTATTTTCAGTTTTTCATTTTTAATGTTTCTAACATTTTGAAAAATATATTTGGTTCTACTATTTTGAAAAACCGATTTTTAGTTGAAAATTAAAAATGAGATATCAAAATAAAAATGAAAGTTTCAAATCTATGTATAATTTGGTTGTAAATGAATAACATACTAATATGATAACAAGCAATTAATGCAGATACATATATAGAAGTCGAAATAATAATCAACAAAGTAGCAATTCAAACTAGTAACTCATTTCTTAATTACTACTTGATGTAATAGAAAATAAAAAACGCACCCACTATGAATACACAACAAATTATAAGAAGGAACTAATTGTATTAGTAGAAAATAATAATAATAACATGCTTACTACAATCACATCAACACCTATATCTAAATTAGTCTTGCAACTGCAATAACAATCCTATTTTCTTGAAACAATACTACATTTAAGATAAAACATATGTAACCCAGACTGAACAATTAAAAAAGCATACAACGCCACTTCTAAGTAGTCTATATTTCACTGGCCATAGAAAGCTGATCCAAACAAGCTCCGTAGTTCGATTCCAATGACTGCTGCAATAAAAGAGTTACAATAATATCAGTTGACTGTAAATGAAGTAACAACATAAAAGCAAATAAGAGAAACTTGACCAATTAAGAAAGAGTAAGTGGTTGTGTCGCCTCATTCACTCATAACCTGAAACATTAAAATTATGAACATTAGCAAATCAAATTATTATTGAGAAACGCTAAAAAGGATATGGAAAAAGCATGATTATATGCAGCATGCTTAATCCACTAAATAAATGCTAAATCGATATGGTGTAGCCATGCCTATGTTTATGGCAGAGAGACTAGTTGAATTGCTGTGTTAGCTTCAAACATGGAAAACACAAAAACAAATCTAACTGCTAAATGTTATTAGTTTTGAAGAGTTCACATTAGGCAAGCAACTACCACTAATGAACAAGAATTTAGTTTAAATTTTTGTTGCATGTTTTGTTCTGATTGTCCACTACAGTTTTCTACTTCATCTTATCTAACCCTCCACCCAGTATTATGTCTGTTTTCTACTTCATCTTATCCAACCTTCCACTCAGTAATATGCACTCGAACTATATGTCTATATATATCCACCCAATATTATCGTACATGCATAAAGAAAGCATTTTTGCCTGCTTGATACATAGTCCCTGGTCTATAGTTGAAAAATCAAATATAAAACATGCAACTAAACTAGCATTATACTACTATCAACAAAGCAGACTGTGACGCTGACGTCTTATCCGTAAACAAGAGAGAAAATATTATGTGATTTCAAATGATTTAGCATTTAAACAATAGCGCAGCCTCAAACAAATGAACAGAAAAAGAAAAGAAAAGAAAACAGAGCACAAACAAGTGAACTAGCTGAAAACACAAAAACAAATTGCTATAATGCAACAGTAATTGTTGTTTACCCTTTTTTTAAGTAAAACTGCTATAATGCTCATAAACATGGATTTAGTAAAACAATGACTTGTGATACTGATTTTAGTAAAATAATGGCTTACAGTAGAATGTATATGTTGCATCAATTGTGACAACTCAATAGCTTTCATATATTAATTGGGACCTTGAACCTAATAGAACATAAAAGGAAACAGCAGCCAAATATCTCAACTGAACTTTGAAATATATCAGTATTTTTACATGTAGATAGCTAATGGAATAGGCTATGGACTTCACATTTTCAACAAGCAAAAGTTTTTATGTTATCTCAACTGAACTTTGAAATATATCACAGATTCAAGCTTATTAAATTTGGTGCACTAAACTTCATAATGAAATGCAAATATCTTAGATGGATGCTTGGGAACTAAACCTATTTTGAAATAAACAATATGATTATTGCTATTTTAGATGAGAAACCATCAGGCAACAAGAGTAATACTTTGGCACTAAGCCAGCAATACATGGCAACAAAAAAGTTCTTGAACAACGATAAAACAATAAGCACACAAGTGCGAAAGGGTGTCAACACAAGGCTGCAAGGACAATGCAACAAAGAACACAAAGATACATGGTCACATCAATATAGACAGGTGAAACAAACACCATTGTCTCAGTTGAGGATCTATGACTATCTAACATTTGCCTAAGCTAATCCATGTTGTACTCCACTCACTATTAAAGTCTGGAAAAAATATTCATCCAGTACATACTCTGTTCATGTTGATGGAGGTATGATACATAGGTTTTTTTAGTCAATATCTTAAACTTAAACTAAGTAACTGATCTGTGAAGACAAGTAAATTATTTCAATTGGTTTTCTCAATGCAGCCACCACTAAACTTCACACTAAGTTTATATACAAAGTTACTTCACACTAAGTTCTGTAGATGGAAGTGGCATACAGTAAGAAGCTAGGGAACATATGCATAGAGAACAGTGAAAACCATATGTATTTATGAAGCAACAAAACACATGCTAGAAATTCGAGGCCGAAAGTTTCCATAATCTCATAATATATTTGTGATTGAACTGATGATTGGAGCAAAAATCGTGATTCACAAAAATAAATCAAACAACAATCGAATAATTCACGCTGGGCGTATAAATGAAAGCAACCAATAAATCTAAGAGATAATAACTGAAATTACCTGATTTTGAACGATTAGGGATGAAATCGGAAGAAGGCGGCGAATTGGTTTCACGGCATAATTCAGAATTTGCGGCCAGAAAACAATACTAGGGTTTTAGAACGCGTTTGTGTTGATCGAGAGTTTTGGGTTTTCTATGGTTTTAAAACGCGTTTGTGTTGATCGACAGTTTTGGGTTTTCTATGGGCCGAAAATTTTCAAAACAAATAAAATAGGTTTTCGATTACTGTTGTAAAGCCCATTTTGAAAAATGACTATTTCTGAAAATCTATTTTACAAAATGGTAAAACAAACAGATTTTCATTGTTTTTCAAAATTAAAAACTAAAAATAATCTAAAAATGAATAACCAAACAGGGCCTAATCTTTTTATTACATTGGAAACATGAAAACGACATATTTGGTTTTTACAATAAATAGTTATTCTTTTTGTCACATTAAGAATATGGAAATGTCAATATTTGGTTTTAAAATAAATAGTTAATCTTTTTATTATATTGGGAACATGAAAATGATATATTTGGTTTATATAATAAAAAGTTATTCTTTTTGTCACATTAAGAATATGGAATGTCAATATTTGATTTTATAATAAAAAGTTATTATTTTTGTCACATCAAGAACATGGATTGACATATTGATTGCAATAAAAAGTATAAACTTAGAAATTTAATTTTTATTGTCATTTTTGATACAATGAAATGAATAGATTTTAAAGTAGCATTTTTATTGTCATTTTAGATGTAGTAAAAAGAATAGATTTGAAATGTAACGACCCGATTTTCGAACAGTTATTTTAAATATTTAATATTGTTTAATTATTGAATTAATAATATAAAAGAATTTTTATATTGAATTATCGATTTATAATCGATATACGGTTTATTTCGAATACATATAATCATCGAAATACGAGAACTGAAATAATTCAATTCGAAATTAAAACGGAGTCAGAATAATTCGAATAATCAACATAAATTCTGTTTGGAATATATACGATAATAAATAATAATTTATTTCAAAGAATTTGTGGTTTTCAAATTTAAATTTATATTATATTAATATGGTATATATGTTGAAATTAAATTTCAGAATATCTACTGTTGAGTTCAGAATAGGGTTATTACATTGAAATATCAGTCGGTACGCTAGAATAGCGGTTCATGATTTCAATTAACGGACCCTGAAATATTTGATTGTGGATAGGATCGAAATCAAATCAATATCTGTTTAATTTTTTTTTTTTAAAAAGATATTGCTCTGTACTTAAAGCCGACCACCATTTTCCCATCGCAGACCTATGCTATCTTTTATTCTTTCATCTCTCGTCCGTTCTGTCTCCTTTCTTTGATATCTAAAGAGCAAGTTTTTAATGACCTTGTACCTCATGTCCTCTTTCACACTTCTATAAATTGAGCCCAACGCCTCCAATCTCCACTCAGTAACCAACGAAGAACTCGAGTCGCTACCTTCCACTTTTCTCCTCTGTCATTCGAAATCGGAAATCCTTCCACAGAAAAAAATAACTGAAAACCAAAATCGAACGCGAGACTCCAGGGTTCGACTTCAGAGATTTTAGCGCGAGTTCAACATCGAGGTGGTATTCACGATTCAGGCACACTCAAGGTTGAAATTGAGGTGCGTTGGGGTCTGTTTGAGGATCGCGATTTGGAAAATCAAAGTTTGAAGGGTTGCTATTGGGTTCTTGGGTGAAGCGATGGTCAATTGGGATGTTCGGGCTTATGCAGAGAGGATGTGGGGGAGAGTATGGGAGTGTGGATCGATGAACTGGAGTGGGAGTATGATGCCGACAGAGATGGTCGTGACTGGAGTACTATTGTTTGGGGGGGGGGGGGGGGTTCGACAGTTAAATGGAACTGTGCAGAGATGGACTGATGTTTTGGGAAGGTCGATGTTGGGTTTTGCACTAGAAAAGGAGGAGCTCAGATTTGTTTGTTTGGAGTTTTGGATGGCTACCATAAGGTATATAATTTATGAATTAAAAATAGGCAAAATAATTCATTTATTTAGTTAGTAATTAAATTAATTCAATTATCGTTAATCGCTAAATAAAAATAAATAAATCGTAGGTGCATAGTAGATTTGTTCGAGACAATCCATAGCTGCGATGAGATGGAAATTAATTAGATATTCAGCAGTGCAAAATCACGGTGAGTAAATCTCCCTCACCTTTTATTTATAATTATCTTTATTCGTTAAAAATAATTGTTTGATGCTTGTTTGAAATGCTTTCTGGTTGATTTAAAAATATTAGATATAGGCTAGCTACTATATATATTGGTTTGGTGATTTGTTGGATTCCCGCAGTATCATTAGCGGATGCCCGCAGTATCATTAGCGGATGACCCTACGCCCACATATATAAGTGGATCCCCTTTTATACCGCGGTATCCTGCCTTGAAGCAGGATTGGTATTATTTTTGTTGACTAACATCTGTGGATGCAGGGAAAACAGGTTGGAGGAATCCAACTGGATTCCTCAAAAATATATTATCTGTTTGTTTGTTTGCTTGATTTCATATATTCATATATGACATGTTAGAAATCAAATGATTGAAAATTGGATGATTTGATTGTTTTAAATATCACTGGGCTAAGTGTTAATTTATTTAAAATATCATGGAAAGGGTATTTGAGATTTAAAGGGGAAATTCTAGTTTTGAAAAATAGAATTTGAATTTTTAAATAGATTTGGAAAGATAAAACTTGTTTGAAAAATAAATCATATAGTTCTTTTACAAAAGAAGTTATAAATAGTTCTTTTATAAACGTAGTTTATAAATGAAGTAAAAAGAATTATCATTGGATAATTCAGAAATAAAAATACGAGTGTGAAATTGAAAAGGGAAATCTAATTTCCAAAAGTAAAAATATCGATTTCAAAAGGAATTGAAATCAAGACTTGTTTAAAGGATGAATAAAGAAAATATAAAGGAATTCAATATAGAATTTGAATATTGAAAGTAAATTGGAATTTGAATAAAGAAATTTTAAAAATGGAATTTGAATATAGGTAATTCAATTTGATTGAAATTAGATTTGATATAGATATTCAAATGGAGAATTGAAATGGAATTTGAATTCAAAGGAATTCAAATGGATTTGAATAAAGGAAACTCAAATGAAATTAAAAATATAGAATTTGAATATAGATATTCAAATGGAGTTTAAATATAGAATTTGAATATAGAGATTCAAATGGGATTTTAATATAGAAATTGAATATAGAAATTCAAAGAGAATTCAAATTCGAAATTTGAATATAGAAACTTAAACAGATGTTGAATGTAGAAATTTTATAGGAAATTCAAATATAGAATTTGAATATAGGAATGTAAATAGAAATTGAAGAATGGAATTTGAAATATGGAATTTGAATAGAGGATTCAAATAGAAGCGAAATTGGAATTTGAATATAGAATTCAAATAAAAGTGAAAATGGAGTTTGAATCAAGAAAAATTCCAATAGAGTTAAAATGGAATTGAATGTATTCTAAACGAAGTTTAAAACGTATATATATATAAATATAATTTAAAACGAACTCGCCGCAGCGCTGCAATTCGTAAATTGGCGTTTCGAACTTCAATTGAATATATAGAACTCGATTGAAGTCGGAATTCTTTGAAACAAGAAACGTCAAGACCGATTTGATAATAGTTTTCTAATGGAGGAGAAAAATATGAATTTCGTCGTATAGATTTTGAGATATGTCAAAGACAAATTTTCAGAAAAGCAGCGCCAAAATCGTTTTAAAACCATAACGGTTTATTAAATTTTATAAAAGGATTTAAAGCGAATAAAATCCGAATTTTCTATTTAGAAAATTTCAGAGTTGAGTTGTAAACTATATGTGAATTCAAGTTGTGTAAATGAATATGATTTTTGAAACAGAAACCAGATTTTGATTTATTGAATAGAATTAACTAAATTGAATAGAAATTAGTTAATGAGGTTTCGAATGGATATTGGGTTTTGAATAAGTAAATTCGATTTGAAAATTTACATTCAAAATCAAAAAGGAAACTAGAATTGAAATTGAAATTCAATTTGGTTATGAGAAAGTTAAATATTTTATTTGATCATGTTATGTTCAAACAAAGAAGTGAAATAGGTAATATAGCTAATTAAAGAATAAATGAGCGAAACTGAATTCAAACGATTGGATTGAGTTAAATTGAATGGAAAACAGGTAAACAGGTGTTGGACAGGTATGGAATGAAGTATATAAAGTATATGAAGATTTTAAATGCATGTTCCCGACAAAAGGGTACACGTTTAAATTCATATATGAGATTTTATGCGCCGTATCGGCAAGCCGCTTGGCTTTTCCTTTTTCTTTTGGATTGGTGAGGGCCATGGGAGGCTATTTGAAATATCCCCAAGCTCCCAGTGCAGGGGAGGTTATGGCGAAATTTTCCGGAAATTTAAGGAGTTAGAATATTTTTAAGATATTTTGATAGTTAGAAATCATTGTACCGACGTATAGAACTCGATAGGTAAATGAATATAAAAATCTAATATTGTAAACAAAAAGGGAAATCTATAAATTAGAAATAGAAAGCGAACTTTATACGTGTTTTAAAAATGAATAATTGGATTGTATAGTGTGTTTAGTCGAGGTAAGTGGTTTTGCCGTTTTGAAGTTGAGGATGTTTTCGGTTAAGGCCTGAGAGGTAAATTTACCCCAACTTGATTGATTTCATTTTTAATGGATAAATAGCAAGATCCAGTCTCGAAGAGAAGTGTTTGAAAAAGAGTTAGTTGAATAAAATATTTTGGGTTGTTGTAACGATGTTTTACACAACATTCGTTTTAAACCCAAGTGATGGAATTTTGGAAATACAACAGTAAATATTTCCTGAGTATAATTAAGATAGTCGGGATAGAGATAAGTGATTGGAATTGTTTCCAATTGCAAATAGAAATATTTTCTAATATATAGAAAATAAAAGAAGTTGATATTGGGAAACGTTTTCCAAATGGCATAATGGGCCAATATGGTTATTGAAAATATTTGGTTAACAAATATTGATAGGGGAAATGGAGAAGAGATTTAATTAATGAAATCTTAATTAAAAAGCCCAGTGATTTGTTTGATATGTTGGATGAACACTTGTTTTTATTCGATAGTTAAATCACAGACTATCGAAGTTTTGACTACGTTGTCAATATGGAGAGACCGGTTGGATTATTATCCGTGAACCACTTGGTATTGGCAGTAGCGTTGCGAATCAGATTTTGTGAAGATAATCGAAGATGGAGTGAAGTGCAAGGGCTTTTTCTATAAATAGAAATTGTGCCTTCGACTTCGTTCAATCCCAGAACGAACATAAATGGACGAATGTCTGACAAAGTATTTCCAATGATCAAATGGGTTGGTCTGTATAAATATATATGGTTGCAACGGATTTATTCCCTTAGCATAACACCCAGAATATTTGTGCAAATCAATTAGTGATTAACGGATCTGACAATGTGGCATTCAAAGTGATTGTGCTATCAATGGATAGAACGTAATCGTAGCCTCAGGCCTCAACAACCGAGAAATGACAAAAATCGAGCAGGCAGCATGGCTATGTGGGATGCTCCCATTAGGATGTATAATCACCTATCTAGAGGTTCATTTAATTTCTTATTCTATTTGATGCTGTCCCAGTCGGGAGACGGTTGCTGATCCCAACCGTTGGTGATATACATTCGATACACTTAAGTGAAATGAGTGGTCGGTCATGTGTGGGCCGGGTTGCAAGATGTTCTTGTTGAACCCACTGTATTCTTCTCTAGAGATACACTATCGGAAGGTGGTTCCATACCTTGTCATGTTGGAAATCCAATCTCCAATAAGCGCCATGCGGTTTTTGATTTTATACTATGTATGTGGAGCGTGAGATGCAAGCGTTCTGCTATTTGGTTATTTATTGGATGTAGACATTATTATAATATCACTGGATTTTGATATCAAAAATGTTTTGGGTTATAATAAGGTAAAAACCGTCCGTGTTTATGTGTGGGCTGGTCTTACTATTATCTTTTCTTTTGAAAGGATTTTAAAAGTTAAACAAATGATTGGAGTTTACTCACACCAGTCCCATGACTGACCCAGAGTTTATTTTGTTTGTTTTTCCCTAAACTCTTGGGTGCTCAAATTTGTACGGGCAGTCCAATAGTCGGGATTTTTCAGATTCACTTGGAAGAGCTGGAAGCGGGAGGCTTCACCAGTTAGCTATAGACTATCATATATTCCGCTGTGAACCATGGTTGTATCTGGAAACAGGGGTTTATAACTGTTCCAGGAATAACTGTTGTGCTCTGATAATGGTATGTATATATACAGTTATTGATTTGTATTTCAAAGTTATGTTATATAATATATTTTATTCGTTCCGCTGTGAGTTTTTGATCTTTGTTTTCTTCTATTATAATATTTCTTTCTTTCTATTTCTCATGCTCTAACTTCTTTCTAATAATGATTCGTATTTCTGTGCAATTTGGGTTGGACATGTGGTGTTATTAGTCAACTCAGATAGTACAGATTTGCGGGCCTTTACAGTTGGTATCAGAGCTTAGGTTGAGCGAATACCTAGGCTTGTGTGGCATGTGCTCATTAGAGATAGGGTCAGTAGTACCCTAGAATGAGTTGAGCGTATATATACGAGAAAGCATATTTGTAAATTGATATAAAAGTTGTTTTATATTGTGTTGGCTAGTCTGTAGAGTGGTTTATGAATTCTGGTCGAATCGTGGGACGCCACGACGTCGATAAGAGTTTGTAAATACTTGAACAGAAGATTGAACACGATATAGTTTTAAAATGGGTGAATGAAATTATTTTACCCAAAATTCTATTTTGATATAGAAAGAATAATTTTTGAAATTATTATATATGGATGTATTGGTTGTTATTATTATAACTAAATGGGATTATAAGAAATGAAATGGTTATATAGAGCCAAACAGAACTTGTATATGAATAAGATATACAATTGAGATGAATCAAAATTGAATTCAGAACCAGAATTTGAAATTTAAATCCTGGGAAGTTTGAAATATTTTGGAGGTATATTAAAAGGATATAGCTTTGTTTTGAAAAGACCGTTTGAATAAAAATCATTTTGAATGGGTTTTGAAATAGATAAAGCACTGAACTCACTTCAGTGGCTGGAAAATAATTCTGATGATGACTGCAGCTTCATCAGTATTCATTTTCGAGTTCTAAGTGACGAATGGCTACCTTAGAAAGATTTTGATGAAAATTTGTTTGAAAGAAACAAGTTTAGTTGAAAAATTCAAATATTTCGAATTTAAAATGGAAATATATATATATATGTATATATTTATGTGATTTCAGAAGGATTTGAACGGAAAACCCAGGAATTTGAATTCTGAAGTTTAAATTTAACTTAAGCAAGTTAAATGGATCGAGATAAATAAATTAGTGAAATTCAATATGAATAAGATTGAATGGAATTTGAATTGAGTATAAATCATTTAGATTAAATGTGTGAAAACCAAAAGTTTTGGTTGGAACTAATTTGTTGAAATATGAAGAGGTGAGTTTCAAAATAAAGGAGTTTTGAAAAGTTAATGGGTTTATAGTATTTTTTCTACCTTAGCAATTTCAGGGACGAAATTATTTTAAGGGGGGAAGAATGTAACGACCCGGATTTTCGAACAGTTATTTTAAATATTTAATATTGTTTAATTATTGAATTAATAATATAAAAGAATTTTTATATTGAATTATCGATTTATAATCGATATACGGTTTATTTTGAATACATATAATCATCGAAATACGAGAACTGAAATAATTCAATTCGAAATTAAAACGGAGTCAGAATAATTCGGATAATCAACATAAATTCTGTTTGGAATATATACGATAATAAATAATAATTTATTTCAAAGAATTTGTGGTTTTCAAATTTAAATTTATATTATATTAATATGGTATATATGTTGAAATTAAATTTCAGAATATCTACTGTTGAGTTCAGAATAGGGTTATTACATTGAAATATCGGTCGGTGCGCTAGAATAGCGATTCATGATTTCAATTAACGGACCTCGAAATATTTGATTGTGGATAGGATCGAAATCAAATCAGTATCTGTTTAATTTTTTTTTAAAAAGATATTGCTCTGTACTTAAAGCCGACCACCATTTTCCCATCGCAGACCTAAGCTGTCTTTTATACTTTCATCTCTCGTCCGTTCTGTCTCCTTTCTTTGATATCTAAAGAGCAAGTTTTTAATGACCTTGTACCTCATGTCCTCTTTCACACTTCTATAAATTGAGCCCAACGCCTCCATTCTCCACTCAGTAACCAACGAAGAACTCGAGTCGCTACCTTCCACTTTTCTCCTCAGTCATTCGAAATCGGAAATCCTTCCACAGAAAAAAAAAACTGAAAATCAAAATCGAACGCGAGACTCCAGGGTTCGACTTCGGGGATTGTAGCGCGAGTTCAACATCGAGGTGGTATTCTCGATTCAAGCACACTCAAGGTTGAAATTGAGGTGTGTTGGGGTCTGTTTGAGGATCGCGATTTGGAAAATCAAAGTTTGAAGGGTTGCTATTGGGTTCTTGGGTGAAGCGATGGTCAATTGGGATGTTCGGGCTTATGCAGAGATGATGTGGGGAGAGTACGGGAGTGTGGATCGATGAACTGGAGTAGGAGTATGATGCCGACAGAGATGGTCGTGACTGGAGTACTATTGTCTGGGGGGGTTCGACAGTTAAATGGAACTATGCAGAGATGGACTGCTGTTTTGGGAAGGTCGATGTTGGGTTTTGCACTAGAAAAGGAGGAACTCGAATTTGTTTGTTTGGAGTTTTGGATGGCTACCATAAGGTATATAATTTATGAATTAAAAATAGGCAAAATAATTCATTTATTTAGTTAGTAATTAAATTAATTCAATTATCGTTAATCGCTAAATAAAAATAAATAAATCGTAGGTGCATAGTAGATTTGTTCGAGACAATCCATAGCTGCGATGAGATGGAAATTAATTAGATATTCAGCAGTGCAAAATCACGGTGAGTAAATCTCCCTTACCTTTTATTTATAATTATTTTTATTCGTTAAAGATATTTGTTTGATGCTTGTTTGAAATGCTTTCTGGTTGATTTAAAAATATTAGATATAGGCTTGCATATATATATATATATATATATATATATATATATATTGGTTTGGTGATTTGTTGGATTCCCGCAGTATCATTAGCGGATGCCCGCAGTATCATTAGCGGATGACCCTACGCCCACATATATAAGTGGATCCCCTTTTATACCGCGGTATCCTGCCTTGAAGCAGGATTGGTATTATTTTTGTTGACTAACATATGTGGATGCAGGGAAAACAGGTTGGAGGAATCCAACTGGATTCCTCAAAAATATATTATATGTTTGTTTGTTTGCTTGATTTCATATATTCATATATGACATGTTAGAAATCAAATGATTGAAAATTGGATGATTTGATTGTTTTAAATATCACTGGGCTAAGTGTTAATTTATTTAAAATATCGTGGAAAGGGTATTTGAGATTTAAAGGGGAAATTCTAGTTTTGAAAAATAGAATTTGAATTTTTAAATAGATTTGGAAAGATAAAACTTGTTTGAAAAGTAAATCATATAGTTCTTTTACAAAAGAAGTTATAAATAGTTCTTTTATAAACGTAGTTTATAAATGAAGTAAAAAGAATTATCATTGGATAATTCAGAAATAAAAATACGAGTGTGAAATTGAAAAGGGAAATCTAATTTCCAAAAGTAGAAATATCGATTTCAAAAGGAATTGAAATCAAGACTTGTTTAAAGGACGAATAAACAAAATATAAAGGAATTTAATATAGAATTTGAATATTGAAAGTAAATTGGAATTTGAATAAAGAAATTTTAAAAATGGAATTTGAATATAGGTAATTCAATTTGATTGAAATTAGATTTGAATATAGATTCAAATGGAGAATTGAAATGGAATTTGAATTCAAAGGAATTCAAATGGATTTGAATAAAGAAAATTCAAATGAAATTGAAAATATAGAATTTGAATATAGATATTCAAATGGAGTTTAAATATAGAATTTGAATATAGAGATTCAAATGGGATTTTAATATAGAAATTGAATATAGAAATTCAAAGAGAATTCAAATTCGAAATTTGAATATAGAAATTTAAACAGATGTTGAATGTAGAAATTTTAAAGGAAATTCAAATATAGAATTTGAATATAGGAATGTAAATAGAAATTGAAGAATGGAATTTGAAATATGAAATTTGAATAGAGGATTCAAATAGAAGCGAAATTGGAATTTTAATATAGAATTCAAATAAAAGTGAAAATGGAGTTTGAATCAAGAAAAATTCCAATAAAGTTAATATGGAATTGAATGTATTCTAAACGAAGTTTTAAAACGTGTATATATATATATATATATATATATATATATATATATATATAATTTAAAACGAACTCGCCGCAGCGCTGCAATTCGTAAATTGGCGTTTCGAACTTCAATTGAATATATAGAACTCGATTGAAGTCGAAATTCTTTGGGACAAGAAACGTCAGGACCGATTTGATAATAGTTTTCTAACGGAGGAGAAAAAATCTGAATTTCATCGTATAGATTTTGAGATATGTCAAAGATAAATTTTCAGAAAAGCAGCACCAAAATCGTTTTAAAACCATAACGGTTTATTGAATTTTATAAAAGGATTTGAAGCGAATAAAATCCTAATTTTCTATTTAGAAAATTTCAGAGTTGAGTTGTAAAATATATGTGAATTCAAGTTGTGTAAATGAATATGATTTTTGAAACAGAAACCAGATTTTGATTTATTGAATAGAATTAACTAAATTGAATAGAAATTAGTTAATGAGATTTCGAATGGATATTGGGTTTTGAATAAATAAATTCGATTTGAAAATTTACATTCGAAATCAAAAAGGAAACTAGAATTGAAAGTGAAATTCAATTTGGTTATGAGCAAGTTAAATATTTTATTTGAACATGTTATGTTCAAACAAAGAAGTGAAATAGGCAAAATAGCTCATTAAAGAATAAATGAGCGAAACTGAATTCAAACGATTGGATTGAGTTAAATTGAATGGAAAACAGGTGAACAGGTGTTGGACAGGTATGGAATGATGTATATAAAGTATATGAAAATTTTAAATGCATGTGCCCAACAAAAAGGTACACGTTTAAATTCATATATGAGATTTTATGCGCCGTATCGGCAAGCCGCTTGGCTTTTCCTTTTTCTTTTGGATTGGTGAGGGCCATGAGAGGCTATTTGAAATATCCCGTAGCTCCCGGTGCAGGGGAGGTTATGGCGAAATTTTCCGGAAATTTAAGGAGTTAGAATATTTTTAAGATATTTTGATAGTTAGAAATCATTGTATCGACGTATAGAACTCGATAGGTAAATGAATATAAAAATCGAATATTGTAAACAAAAAGGGAAATCTATAAATTAGAAACAGAAAGCGAACTTTATACGTGTTTTAAAAATGAATAATTGGATTGTATAGTGTGTTTAGTCGAGGTAAGTGGTTTTGCCGTTTTGAAGTTGAGGGTGTTTTCAGTTAAGGTCTGAGAGGTAAATTTACCCCAACTTGATTGATTTCATTTTTAATGGATAAATAGCAAGATCCAGTCTCGAAGAGAAGTGTTTGAAAAAGAGTTAGTTGAATAAAATATTTTGGGTTGTTGTAACGATGTTTTACACGACATTCGTTTTAAACCCAAGTGATGGAATTTTGGAAATACAACAGTAAATATTTCCTGAGAATAATTAAAATAGTCGGGATAGAGATAGGTGATTGGAATTGTTTCCAATTGCAAACAGAAATATTTTCTAATATATAGAAAATAAAAGAAGTTGATATTGGGAAACGTTTTCCAAATGGCATAAAGGGCCAATATGGTTATTGAAAATATTTGGTTTACAAATATTGATAGGGGAAATGGAGAAGAGATTTAATTAATGAAATCTTAATTAAAAAGCCCAGTGATTTGTTTGATATGTTGGATGAACACTTGTTTTTATTCGATAGTTAAATCACAGACTATCGAAGTTTTGACTATCGTTGTCAATATGGAGAGACCGGTTGGATTATTATCCGTGAACCACTCGGTATTGGCAGTAGCGTTGCGAATCAGATTTTATGAAGATAATCGAAGATGGAGCGAAGTGCAAGGGCTTTCTCTATAAATAGAAATTGTGCCTTCGGTTTCGTTCAATCCCAGAACGAACATAAATGGACGAATGTCTGACAAAGTATTTCCAATGATCAAATGGGTTGGTCTGTATAAATATATATGGTTGCAACAGATTTATTCCCTTAGCATAACACCCAGAATATTTGTGCAAATCAATTAGTGATTAACGGATCTGGCAATGTGGCATTCAAAGTGATTGTGCTATCAATGGATAGAAAGTAATCGTAGCCTCAGGCCTCAACAACTGGGAAATGACAAAAATCGGGCAGGCAGCATGGCTATGTGGGTCGCTCCCATTAGGATGTATAATCACCTATCTAGAGGTTCATTTAATTTCTTATTCTATTTGATGCTGTCCCAGTCGGGAGACGGTTGCTGATCCCAACCGTTGGTGATATACATTCGATACACTCAAGTGAAATGAGTGGTCGGTCATGTGTGGGCCGGGTTGCAAGATGTTCTTGTTGAACCCACTGTATTCTTCTCTAGAGATACACTATCGGAAGGTGGTTCCATACCTTGTCATGTTGGAAATCCAATCTCCAATAAGCGCCATGCAGTTTTTGATTTTATACTATGTATGTGGAGCGTGAGGTGCAAGCGTTCTGCTATTTGGTTATTTATTGGATGTAGACATTATTATTATATCACTGGATTTTGATATCAAAAATGTTTTGGGTTATAGTAAGGTAAAAACCGTCCGTGTTAATGTGTGGGCTGGTCTTACTATTATCTTTTCTTTTGAAAGGATTTTAAAAGTTAAACAAATGATTGGAATTTACTCACACCTGTCCCATGACTGACCCAGAGTTTATTTTGTTTCTTTTTCCCTAAACTCTTGGGTGCTCAAATTTGCACGAGCAGTCTAATAGTCGGGATTATTCAGATTCACTTGGAAGAGCTGGAAGCAGGAGGCTTCACCAGTTAGCTATAGACTATCATATATTCCGCTGTGAACCATGTTTGTATCTGGAAACAGGGGTTTATAACTGTTCCAGGAATAACTGTTGTGCTCTGATAATGGAATGTATATATACAGTTACTGATTTGTATTTCAAAGTTATGTTATATAATATATTTTATTCGTTCCGCTGTGAGTTTGTGATCTTCGTTTTCTTCTATTCTAATATTTCTTTCTTTCTATTTCTCATCCTCTAACTTCTTTCTAATAATGATTCATATTTCTGTGCAATTTGGGTTGGACAAGTGGTGTTATTAGTCAACTCAGATAGTACGGATTTGCGGGCCTTTACATGAAAGACACATCTTTTGTTATTTCTATTACAATAAAAAGAGTAGAATTTAAAATCATGTTTTCATCGTCATTTGGTTTCAAATAAGAGAGTGAACATTAAAAAGCACATTTTTAATGTAAATT
The DNA here is from genome assembly GCA_030737875.1 of Allium sativum. Classification (NCBI taxonomy): domain Eukaryota; kingdom Viridiplantae; phylum Streptophyta; class Magnoliopsida; order Asparagales; family Amaryllidaceae; genus Allium; species Allium sativum. The sequence continues at coordinate 931,988,191 of CM060912.1, read as the reverse complement.
AGTTTCCATTGAAAAGAATTAGACATTAAAATATGATTTATATCGAATTGTCACTTTTGTCAATTAAAAAGGAACATTTTGGTGTTATTTTCTTTGTCAATTAAGAAGGAATTTTTTTATTCTCTTTGTCAATTAAAAAGGAACATTTTGTTATTGTAAGAACTCGTAACTTCCCCGGTGAGGAAAGCGCGGATAGTTCGAGAACAAGCTACAAAAGAACGCAGACGGGAGAACATTTCATTGTATATTACAACAATTCCATCAGAATACAAGAATATACAGAGTATGAATAAATATTACACAGAAATATCAGAGATTTAAATTACATTTAAATACATCGCAGCGGAAATAATACAAAACACAACTGAAGGAGATATACAGATACAAAGCTTTCCGGATATCATTCCAGCTGTAAACCAGGATCCTGTGAATATAAATCTGCAAAACCAAAACTACTAGCTGCCCGTGTCGAAAATAAGGGCACCCAGAGTTTAGGTTAAAACAATAAACTCCAGGTCAGTCATGTGACTAGTGTGAGAACCAAAACAGTTATTAATCTTTATTTTTAAAGTTAGGTAAATCAAGGGACCACGCCGTACAACACGGAACGGGTTTCCTCCCAAGAATACCAGTGCATAAAACAACAGCGCAATGCTAAATAAAGAACAATAAAGCTATTATAAGACCCATGTCCCATCACACAATGCAACGCAAGCCGAAGGATAGGGTTTTTACCTTATAATAGCCAAGAATGCTTGATACGTTTAAAACAAATCATTTGTTACTATTATAAGTGCATAGTGTATAAAACATCTTCAAATCATAAGTATCAGTCATAGACGGCATAAGCGCCCCATCCTACTATGTCGCCATACTAGGCTCTACAATCAAAACCGCAAATGTCACGTATTTGGAAATTGGATTTCCGTCTGTGAACCGAGGCAAAAGATAGTCCTCTACCGATTCGAGACGCTCTAGCCCGTGTCTCAGGAACAACCGCAACTGCCCCTTGGATCGTCAGGCCCGGTCCACCAATGTGGATTATTATGCCTGAACAATACATCTCCCCGCCTTTGGGGCGTCAATGAGCCAACAAATGACTCCATCGGACCCGGATCGTCCGATCATACCGAGGCGCCTCGCAACAGCAACAACCACATAAGTCAAACTCGTCAGGGCGTGTAAAACCACTAACGCCACATCTAACTAGAAGGAAACGCATGCCCTCCCTGATGTCCTCTCCCGTTTCTGGTTCACAACCGGGGTGTGAGGCTCGTGAATTCACGTTACACAAAGCTATGCCACAAAGGCTGTGCTTTGATCATCAACCACAAGACTTTGATTTTCAACAGAAGCCTTGATCATTTGCATCTTAGCATGCCACACAGGAAAACCATTCTATGCAATCGATATCAGTCACAAAGAATGAAATCCGATGTCAGACACATAGTCCATTTACAAGTCCGTTTTGGGTCTGAACGAAACCGGAGGCACCAAGTACCCCGCATATCCATCGATCTCCAAGTACGTCTGGACGATCACCAACTGATTCCCTCCTCTTGGGTGTACGGCCCAATCAAGATCATCAGTAATTATCCAAACGACGTGAAGACCTCCGGTCTTCAACCATCGTCTTCACCTTCGACTAATCGTCGAATCAGTTATTCAGAATGGGATAAACCCGGTCTTTCTGAATAACTCGCGTATATAATAAATAAGTGTTACACAAACACAACATACGCCTCATTCCAATTCATTATTCACTACCCGTAAATTAACTAGAGAATAATTCCCCAAATATTAACCCCGAAGGCTGAAACCAACATCAGATCAATATCCAGAAAACCATTCTGCTTAGCTAACCGACAGTTAGTTTCTAAATTTCACATTCTTAGGGAAAGGTTCCCATTAATTTTATCAAAGATAAATATTTTAAATTTATTCTTTAATCTTCCTTTGAATATCAATTCAAACTAGTCGGGATTAACGAACCTTACCGAAGTAATCATTTATTTTAATTTCCCAACCCCAACCTATTCATCCCATGAAGTAAAACTGGTAATACTTCATATCTAACACCACAGTGTTATCGGTAAATTTAATTACCATTTCACGTTCAAATCTAATTAAAGATTTAACTATCGCCTGGAGAAAAATTGGTGATACTCCATTCTCGATCTTTTCAATCTAATTAAAGATTCATTAAAACTCCACTTAGTTTTAATCTTTGACTGGGTTAAAGAATCAGTGTCATTTAAAACATGGTTCACGATAAACCCCAAAATCACATTTCAATTAGTCCTTAACCGTAAAATAGCAAGTGAGCAATTCCCTAAGTATTAACCCCGAAGGCCGAAACCAACATCAGGTCAATACCTCTGAAACCATTCAACTTAACTAATCTCCAGTTAGTTTCTGATTTTTTAACTCCTTTTGGTCTAAGAATAGTATTATTGAAGATACCGTTCACGACAACCCAAAATCACGCTCCATTAATTATCGGGTTAAAGAACAAGTGTTTTTTAAAACACTGTTCACGATAAACCCAAAAATCAATACCAATTCAATTCCAATTAAATATTATTTAATTGGTACACTTAATTAAATCTAAATAAAAAGATTTAATCTTTTCTCAATTGGGTTCAAGAACAGTGTTAATAAAGGCACCATTCACGAAAAACCCAAATCACATTAGATATTAAATACAAGGCTCTGAATAGAAAATATACCGGCTTATATTCAATATCAAATTCTACGACCAACAAATATCGTATTGGAAATAACGATATATATATATATATATATATATATATATATATATATATATATCTTTCAAATTCCCATAACAAAATCTGTATCATCACGAAATCCAACATTGAAATAATCCGAAGACAATTTCGATTCAAATCCATTCCAATTCAATTATTGGAAATTCTGGTTATTTTCAAAACCATTTCAATTCCAATTTATTTATTTTAAAAATAAATAAATTACTATTCTAGTTCAAAACTAGTTCATTTCGATAAAAATCTATTTTTATCTTTTCAAATATGGAGTTTTTCATCCCAATTCTTCCCAAATCATTTCTTATGATTTTACACAAATTATTACTATTTTTAATAATTTTATTTAGGCCCGTACAGTCGATTTCCATCAATGGCCATCGAACTGCACTTACAGCTACCTTTTACAAATTTTATTTGGACATAATTCCAAATCCAACCATTAGATTTCAAATTTCTAATATTCGTTAGAATGCTCTTTTCGATACGAACCCAACGGTTCCGGTTTTAGGAGAATCCGACGGTCAGATCTCCTGTAATATCCGTTCGAAGTCAATGGTCGAAATTCGCGAACTGCCGCGGCGCGGCGCGTTATACTCAGGCCATTATATTATATATATAATATATATAATATATACTTCATCGATTTCCTTTTAAAACGTATTATATAAATCGTTTTAAATTCGTTTTCAAAATGATTTCAACTTCTTTTCAAATTCAAATCAAAATTGAATTTTTTCCTTATGAATTCGATTTAAATTCATTTCAAATTGATTTCAATTCAAATCGATTTTTATTTCAATTTCAGTTCATTTTCAATTCAATTCAATTTCAGTTCGAATTCCTTTCTATTCAATTTCAATTCGAATTCATTTCTATTCAATTTTAATTCGAATTCCCTTCTATTCAATTTCAATTCGAATTCATTTCTATTCAATTTCAATTCGAATTCATTTCTATTCAGTTTCAGTTCGAATTTCAATTCTTTTCAAAATATTAGATTTTGAAATCACTTTTGATATTCATTATAAAATGAATAAAATCGACATAAATATCGTTCACGTCAAAATGGCGTCAATCTAATCAACACGGTTTCATATATTTCTATTTCCAAATATTCTATTTCAAATATTTCTATTTCAAATATTTCTTTTTCAAATATGGAATGAGGCCCTATCAATTACCATATAATGTTAACTATATGGATTTTCTACAACACATGTATGCAATAACAACGATGAATAATCAACCATCATCCAAAGTGCATTCTACACTGTATAAGCATCAAATATAAATATTCAACGCTTATAACAGTCTTCAATCAATCGATCGACATACAACTAAACAATCGGGATTAGTGTACGTCAAATATCATCCCAAGACCCGTGTGGGATTTTCAAACAATCAAACACAGATTTTATTTGTGCAGTTGGGCGATGTGTAAAATTTATCGTCCCAATCAATATTAGTCAAATATGTGCATATAAACAAATCGTTCGATTTGTTTATATTAATCTATTTCATTTCATATACACGTTAAAATTCTATTTTTAACTATAAAAATATTTTTTTACTATATAAATATTTTATTTCATTTCATATCACATCACACAATCAACTACACATCAAAACCAAACAAACAAGCATACAAGTCGTCCATGGTCTGTGGACGACGGGTGTTGGGTGCTACTAAACACCGTCTGCATCCTAGTATATATTATTAACTAGAAAAACAAAATTAAAAGGTGAGAAGTTCTCACCGAGGGATCCACTCCTCCATAGAAATTTCTGAAATTCAGAACAATCTGGATTTGCCCGTACTTCCAACGTAGTCTTCTCCACGCTGTTCATATTAAAATCACATTTTTAATATGATTTTCTATACATTAAAAATCATATTTTTAATACTCTACCAATATAAAAATCATATTTTTATTCTTTCTATAATATAAACATCATATTTTTATTCTTTCTATAATATAAAAATCATATTTTTATTCTTTCTATAATGTAAAAATCATATTTTTATTCTTTCTATAATATAAAATTTATATTTTTAACCTTTCTAACTTCATTTTTTTAATAAAAATCAAATCTTTTCTAGTTAAAAATATAAACTTTTCACGTATTAGAAATCATAACTTTCATGAAGATAAAAATATATGATTTCATGTAAATAAAAATATAACTTAATTTTTTTTCTATGAACAAAAACGATTCTTTTCTTCTAATATTATTTATATATAAACCTTATTTCTTTTCTAAAATTTATCTATATAATAAAATAAAATAAAAAATATTTTTAATAGCATAAATAAATATAAGTAAAACTTACTTCTCATTGGTTGAAAATCGGGTCTTGGCTGGAAAAAAGGGGGCTTCACAGTCGGGTGGACGCTGGCCAGAGGGGCGTGGGGTGGCGGTGAGTGGACTGAGGATCGGCGGCGGTCGACGGGCGGCCGGGGCGTGGCTGGAGCTAGGCTTTCGGTGGTTGGCTGCTTCAGGGGTTTGGAGGGGGGGGGTTCTACGAGCGGATGGGGGAAAGGGGATTGGAGGGCGACGAGGCCAGGGGCCGATCGCCAGAGTGGGGTCGGCGTGGAGCGTGGCGTCGACGGTGAGGAGCTTCATCGTTTTTTTTCTTTTTTTTTTCGATTTCGTTTGGAACGAATAGTGAGAGGGAGGAGAGAGAAACTGAGGGGTGGAGGAGTTATATATATATGTAATATTATTTTAATTTATTTTCAAAAGGGGTTGACTTTTTCTTCGTACTTTAAACGAGACCCAACGACTGTCGCCCTAGCTAATTACCCCCATTCCGAACACAATGGGATATGTTTCGTAAGCCAGTTCGACTGTTTCGATCAGTTTTCATCAAAATCAACATATAACTCTATATATTGAATTTGAACGCGCATTTCAATTTACTGGGGTCACATACCAACTCTAAAAATTCCCGAAAAATATTTTCTAGCTTCGTATTAACGATATGGTCCTAACAAAACTAGTTTCGTCGAATTCTGAGACCGTTTGCAAAATGACCATTTTCCAGTCGGTTAAAATCAACTGAAACTGGTCAAACGCGTTTTCCTTTGCCATGCTTACACATTGATTCGAAAAATTATGAAATTTGAAACATAGCAATAACTTGACATCGCGGATCCAAAAAAAGTGGATTCGTCGAAATCCGAGGTCGTTTGCAAAATTGTTATTTTTAAGGGCTGAAATTCCATAGCGACTATTCTGAAATTTCAACTGGACATATCTTTTTATTCCTGCTATGAAATTTCAATTTTTTAGATTCGTTGGAAAGATATTCTCTATTAGATTCAAATATTTCTGGTTTCACTAAAATCCGGTTTATTTTGAATCTTGTACGTTCAATTGAAATTTGAAATTGAATTATCGAACTACCGCGCCATTTTCAATTCCTTTTATAATTATAAATAAATATTTATATTCTAACGACGACGCATATAAATATATACGTTCGAAATCTATTCAAAATGAATTTCTCGTCGTTATTATTTAAAATAATTCATTTTAAATATTCAAAATTCATTAAAATTGCCAAAATAAAAATTTTAAATTGGCTCGGATTTTTCGGGTTGTTACAATCTCCCCCACTTAAAACTTTTCGTCCCCAAAAAGGAACGAAGCCGAAAGTTGTTTCACTAATCAACTCAACTTCCATTATTTTGATTACGGGTTAAGTTCTTCAACTTTTCAGTTTCTAAGAACTTTTCAAATTTTTCAAAAATTTGGCTAACACCCTAAATTTTCGAAAAATTTCTCCATAACCTCCCCTGCACCGGGAGCACCGGGAAAATCCCGAAATTTCCATACAGGCCCTTTGATCTCAAAAAGAAAAAGAAAAAGCCAAACGGCTAGCCAATCGGCTCATAAAACCATCATCACCCAAACAAAACAGTAAATTATGGTAAACATGTACCTATTTGTCGGGCAAACAATTTTATTCTTCTGCTCTAGCCTGCTTGCTATAACCTGTTCAATGTAAGTACATGTATATGCAAGCAAATGCGACTAATTTTCAATACAATTCACCATTTGGTTCAAATTGGCTATTTGATTCAAATTTAATTAATCAAACCATAATCAAACAACACAACCATCAATCAATTAATTGGTTATCATTTCAAATGCATAACTTTGATATATAGTCAAAAATCACATTTTGGTGCCAAATCACAACAATAGACCCTATCTAATTTTGGTTCTCACACCAGTCAATTGGAAATATATAGACGTCCCACCTTCGTCACTCGAACATAAATACTGATGATGCGATCGCTATCATCAGAATTATCCCCGAACGACTACAGTGCGATTCTATATCTATCCAGTATATTAAAACTTCAAATACACGCGGATCAGACGTATACTAAAATCTCTATATACCTGATAGTCCAAATCAACATAAAATAAATAATCAAATATGAATAATTGATTTAAATTTTCAAAACAAAATTGTTTTCAATTTTAAAAATATACTCTTCACACTCGTTCTAGGATACTACTAATCCATCTCTAACAAGTCATTCTCATTGGATATTACTAATCCAATATCTGATGAATTCTTTCGTATGGTTATAATGTGTCTTGTTCTCTGAGCTTTCTAAACCAAAGCTCTGATACCGACTGTAAGAACCCGTAACTTCCCCTGTGAGGAAAGCGTGGATAGTTCGAGAACAAGCCACAAAAGAACGCAGACGGGAGAAAATTTCATTGTATATTACAACAATTCCATCAGAATAAAAGAATATACAGAGTATGAATAAATATTACACAGAAATATCAGAGATTTAAATTACATTTAAATACATCGCAGCGGAAATAATACAAAACACAACTGAAGGAGATATACGGATACAAAGCTTTCCGGATATCATTCCAGCTGTAAATTAGGATCCTGTGAATATAAATCTGCAAAATCAAAACTACTAGCTGCCCGTGTCGAAAATAAGGGCACCCAGAGTTTAGGTTAAAACAACAAACTCCAGGTCAGTCACGTGACTGGTGTGAGAACTAAAACAGTTATTAATCTTTATTTTTAAAGTTAGGTAAATCAAGGGACCACGCCGTATAACATGGAACGGGTTTCCTCCCAAGAATACCAGTGCATAAAACAACAGCGCAATGCTAAATAAAGAACAATGAAGCTATTATAAGACCCACACAATGCAACGCAAGCCGTAGGATAGGGTTTTTACCTTATAACAACCAAGAATGCTTGATACGTTTAAAACAAATCATTTGATACTATTATAAGTGCATAGTGTATAAAACATCTTCAAATCATAAGTATCAATCATAGACGGCATAAGCGCCACATCCCACTATGTCGCCATACTAGGCTCTACAATCAAAACCGCAAATGTCACGTATTTGGAAATTGGATTTCCGTCTGTGAACCGAGGCAAAAGATAGTCCTCTACCGATTCAAGACGCTCGAGCCCGTGTCTCAGGAACAGCCGCAACTGCCCCTTGGATCGTCAGGGCCGGTCCACCGATGTGGTTTATTATGCCTGAACAATACGTCTCCCCCCTTTTGGGGCGTCAATGAGCCAACAAATGACTCCATCGGACCCGGATCGTCCGATCAAACCGAGGCGCCTCGCAACAGCAACAACCACATAAGTCAAACTCGTCAGGGCATGTAAAATCACTAACGCCACTTCTAACTAGAAGGAAACGCATGCCCTCCCTGATGTCCTCTCCCGTTTCTGGTTCACAACCGGGGTGTGAGGCTCGCGAATTCACATTACACAAAGCTATGCCACAAAGGCCGTGCTTTGATCATCAACCACAAGACTTTGCTTTTCAACAGAAGCCTTGATCATTTGCATCTTAGCATGCCACACAGGCAAACCACTCTATGCAACCGATATCAGTCACACAGAATGAAATCCGATGTCAGACACACAGTCCATTTACAAGTCCGTTCTGGGTCTGAACGAAACCGGAGGCACCTAGTACCCTGCATATCCATCGATCTCCAAGTACGTTTGGACAATCACCAACCGATTCCCTCCTCTTTGGTATACGGCCCAATCAAGATCATCAGTAATTTATCCAAACGACGTGAAGACCTCCGGTCTTCAACCATCGTCTTCACCTTCGACTAATCGCCGAATCAGTTATTCAGAATGGGATAAACCCGGTCTTTCCGAATAACTCGCTTATATAATAAATAAGTGTTACACAAACACAACATACGCCTCATTCCAATTCATTATTCACTACCCGTAAATTAACCAGAGAATAATTCCCTAAATATTAACCCCGAAGGCCGAAACCAACATCAGATCAATATCCAGAAAACCATTCTGCTTAGCTAACCGATAGTTAGTTTCTAAATTTCACATTCTTAGGGAAAGGCTCCCATTAATTTTATCAAAGATAAATCTTTTAAATTTATTCTTTAATCTTCCTTTGAATATCAATTCAAACTAGTCGGGATTAACGAACCTTACCGAAGTAATCATTTGTTTTAATTTCCCAATCCCAACCTATTCATCCCATGAAGTAAAACTGGTAATACTTCATATCTAACACCACGGTGTTATCGGTAAATTTAATTACCATTTCACGTTCAAATATAATTAAAGATTTAACTATCGCCTGGAGCAAAACTGGTGATACTCCATTCTCGATCTTTTCAATCTAATTAAAGATTCATTAAAACTCCACTTAGTTCTAATCTTTGACTGGATTAAAGAATCAGTGTCATTTAAAACACGGTTCACGATAAACCCCAAAATCACATTTCAATCAGTCCCTAACCGTAAAATAGCAAGTGAGCAATTCCCTAAGTATTAACCCCCAAGGCCGAAACAAACATCAGATCAACACCTCTGAAACCATTCAACTTAACTAATCTCCAGTTAGTTTCTGATTTTCTTAACTCCTTTAGGTCTAAGAACAGTAATATTGAAGATACTGTAACACCCCATGTCCATTAATGTCACTCACAAAGGGAATGCAATAACTTCCATGGAGGTTATCAGTGAATATGGAACAGAAAAATTACAACAAGACAGATAATAAATAGTACTTGGAAATCTAAAACTTCATTTCATTGCAGCGGAAATTAAACATGTTTGTTACATCATAAAACCATAGATCATAACCAAGTACAATATCCATCTTCATAAAAACAAAATACATAATCCCATTACATAAATAGCCATTAAAAAGATAACAAGCTGGACTTTACTTCAACGGTCCAAGCTTTCCAAAGAGAGATGAAGCAATTCAATCAAACTCCACTAGAGATGGGCCCAACCTGAGGACCTGGAGGGGGAAAAATGATAGAAATAGAGGGGGTCAGACATAAAGTCTGGCGAGTATGATAATTCTAACAATACTATTAGCAAAATAACTAGACTAAGGCATAAGCTGGAAGACCAGTAAATGTCTATGAACTCTTAGGAAGATAAAGATAGCGTTTAAGATAACGTTAAAGATAACGGTAAAGGCACACATAATTACTAACGAATGATTACTACACTGCACCGCACATTACTACACTGCACCACACCAGTCACCTTATTGTTTGATCCCACTTGCTTCACACAGAAACTTTATAAATAGCCTTACGTACCCCTAGCTGACTACATAGCTGCCGTCTGCCCCTATCTCCACTAGGTGTACCCTACTACCCACTTTCGATCGGCTCCCTACTCGTAGATACCCGTGCTAGCCCCACAGTGGGGTGTATCACTCCCCTAAAGTGGCAACCCGATACAACTGAGAATGCACGGCTTGTACCTACACGATGCAACAACGTCTTACCTACCAGCCCGGGTCCACACACGCATATGAAACCCGTTGGACTTGCGTTGCCACCGCTCCCCGTTTTGGCCTCTTATAGTCAAACCCAGTATGTGTGTCCCGTCCTCGACTTGGGTCGAGCCCACAAAGATACGTTTAGGATACTGGTCGAAATGGGCCCCCACAAGCTACCCACCTAAGCTTGTCACTAGTATATCCCACTCAACCCTCTTAGTCATGTTCATTTACATGTGTGTTTGGTTAAGTCTTACTAATTGTATTTCACATGCCACTAAGAGCACCCCCTAGATTCCTCATGCCACCCAAGGCGCCTACTTAACCTCCATGTCCCACCTTACATGTTTATCTGGTTAAGTATTTCTTAATTCATTCAGGCCATAACCTCATAAAGACCTCTCACATTAGACTGGCATTTATGGTAGCTGGATTTGCCGGGCGGGTCCGGGCAGTCTTACACCATAAAAGAGTCTAACCTCGTGTCTTTACAACCGTTATGCTTTAGTTTAGGCCCAGGACCTCTCACATTGGGCTGACATTTGTGACCACTGGATTTGCCGGGCGGGTCCGGACAGGTTTACGTCACAAACGAGTCCAACCTCGTGTCCTAAGCATTGATTAACACTTAAAATCTTTTACCCCAGTTTTAATAATTCCCTATTCAAATTATTAATTAAGTCAACTTTTAATGATGTCCATAATTGACTCAATTATGGCCATCCACTTATGGCATGCAAAATCATATCAATTGCACCCCAACTTTTTAATATTAAATCCTCAATATTACCCCTACCCCACGTTTATACGTTCGCTTATTCAACGAATAATATAGGCTAGACTTGTATAGTCTAACACCTAGCACAAAGATAAATTATCACAACATATAGACAATTAAAATAAATCTAATCATAATAGGGGTGAAACTTGCATAAACTACACATGTTAAGGATCAAAAGGTGTCAACTTGTTAAATGTCTCAATTTATATGATATGATCATAGCCCAAATCTATACATAAACTTGCATATGGGGTTTTTAGGCAACATAATGATGGTGTGTACTAGCATAGGATATCACATATGTCATAGCATAATTCTAGATGTCATAATAGATGTCTTGGTATATGTTCATAACTTTTCTAATCAATCCAACTTGCATATGTGACTTGTCATATAGATCAACATAACCCAAACATGATGATTTAATTAATATGAACTAACTAGCATAGATGGTAACATCATGCCTTTTTAACATGTATGATTCATCACAACTTAGCATAGAAACTTTCAACATACATAACATCATCATAGCATGATTTACAACATATAAGATATCATCATCACATAACATTGGATTTACAATATACATGATAGCAAAAGGGGTTTACAACAACATATATGATAATTCACATCATCTACTCATAATCCATTCATAACTCAACCTAATTAAAATGATAATAATCTTGTTAAGATCTTCATACTCACAATTTAGAGAAGAAAAGAGAGAGTTTTGCTTTGCTTTAGGGTTGAGAGAATTAGAATTGAATTTGCTTTTCTTCTTTCTTAGTTGGCGGCGGCTCCATTGATTTCCATGGCGATGGTATGACAGTAACTATTCTATTTTAATTAGGTTTAGGGTTAGCATTAGGATGTATTTATAGGTGTAGGAAGTTATTTAGGACCATTAGATTAACCCTGAACCATGAGAACCAATCAAATGCAAAATCTGCATTTGAGCGAATCGGCCCACGGGTTAACAGCCAAACACCCTGGATTAACCCCTAGTCGACCCAGCGAGGCTCGGGTCGACCTCAAAAATGGGCCAGTTCGGTTATTCCCCCTCCCAATTCGTTGTTTTGAACTTTTTTGCATATTTATTTATTTAATTTTTAATTTATATATATATATATATATCAATATATATATTTCTTTGCGCAACCCATTTCACTTAATTCTTTTCTAAAAATTAAGTATACTTTAATTTGTGAATTTTAATGTTATAAAATTACGGGGTATTACATTCTCCCCTCCTTAAAGGATTTCGTCCCCGAAATCTCCAAGTCAAGAAGAATGCATATCCTACCATCTAATCGTCTATCTACTCAACCATCAAACACCAGCATCCATTGTCCTTAAAAGACTTCTAATGCTTTAATGTTTATATGCACAGTGTGTATATGTCCATATCTAATGCAAAATTAGGCGGTCTACTGATTCAGTCGACCTCCTTAGTGCAATTCATGATAGTGCCATGCGTCCGATATGTATGCAAAAGATTCCTAATGATACATATTAATTCTATATGCGTGCACAACCATCCACCCGAATGCAGCAACTATATGATAATACAACCATTATACATCCATTTTACTAAATACATCCATATATATGCAATATGCAATATGAAGTGACTGAGCCGATCTGGTGCCTAATAGTGTGTGTATATGCATCCACGAGCAACCACTAGCAAACACTTGCATCCACTTTGCATCCACCATACATAACATGTCTCAAACACATGTTTCAACCATAGGATTATCCTAACTAAAGGTCAAAGATACTAGCGAGAGGATATACTAAAGATAAGATAAGTACAAGCTAAGCGATAAAGGAGAAATTAAAAGACATACCCTCAAAAAGAAAAGGGTATCGTGAACGCATCTTCTCTTCTGTCTCCCAAGTAGCGTTGCTCTCATCATCTCCCCATTGCACTTTGACTAGTCTGACCTCTCGATTCCTCAACCCCTTGATCTCCGACCCAAGAATGTGCGTAGGAGCTCGTCGAATTGTCGCATCACGCTCTATCTCCACCTCTCTAAGAAAGCTCGGCTCTACCACTTCCGCGGTCTCGTGCAAGCACTTCCTCAAATGTGACACATGGAATACGTCATGTACACCACTAAGTCTCTCGGGCAACTCCACTCTATACGCCATCCGTCCAATCCTCTCCTTAATAGGAAACGACCCTACAAACCTTGGTGCTAATTTCCCAACGGACCCAAAGGGAACAACGTTCCATAATGGAGACACTTTGACAAAGACCATGTCCCCAACTTCAAACTCGAGATCTGTCCTCCTCTTATCCGCATAAGATTTCTGCCTATCCTGTGCTGCTTTCATCCTCCTTCGAATCAAGTCGTTCTTCTCCGAAGTCTCCCTAATCATATCGGGCCCAAGTAAGATCTTATCTGTAGATTCCCACCAACATGTTGGTGAACGACAAGGTCGTCCATAAAGAGCTTTGAATGGTGCCATACCAATGCTAGACTGAAAGCTGTTATTATATGCGAACTCCACCAGTGGAAGATGCTCTTCCCGTGTACCCCCAAAGTCTAGGATACATAGCCTCAAAAGATCCTCTAGAATGCGATTTACCCTCTCGATTTGGCCGTCCGTCTGAGGATGATATGCGGTGCTCAAACATAACTGAGTCCCTACCGCCTCTTGTAAGCTTCTCCAAAATTCGCTAGTGAAAATAGGATCGCGGTCGCTCACTATGCTAGAAGGAACACCGTACAAACGAACTATTTCTCTAACGTATATGGAGGCTAACCATGGAGCAGTCCTCTTACTCTTTACGGGAATGAAATAGGCGCTTTTAGTAAGTCTATCTACTATAACCCAAATTCCAGTATTACCCTTCCTTGATCGCGGTAACCCACCCACAAAATCCATCGAGACACTTTCCCACTTCCATAGTGGAACCTCCAATGGGTGAAGCAACCCACTGGGTTTCTTTTGCTCCGCTTTTATTTGTTGGCACACCAAGCATCTAGCGACATACTCGGCCACATCTTTTTTCATGCTGGCCCAAAAGTAAACCCTCTTCATGTCTTTGTACATCTTGTCCCCACCGGGATGAATGGTCATCTTTGAATGATGTGCTTCATCAAGAATAGTCTTCCTTAGGTCATCGTCTTTTGGTACACAAAGTCTACCATCCATACATAACCAACCCTTATCGCCTAGGGTATACCTACGGAGATGGCTTGATGACTCCCCTCCTTTGAGTTTTTCTACTAACTCAACCAACTACGGGTCGTCTCGCTGTGCCTCGCCAATCCGTCCCAAAAGCGTAGGTCTGACCTCCAAGGATGCTAGCAAACCGGGTACGAAGTCAATGGGAGGTTCAAAGTCAAACATCGAAATGAATTCTAAACTTCGTCGCTCAACAAAAAAAGGACTTAAGGATAATCTTTTTCTACTTAAGGCGTCTGCCACCACGTTACCCTTGCCAGGGGTATAGGCTATTTCGAAGTCGTAGGACGCTAAGAACTCCATCCACCTTTGCTGCCTTAAGTTCAAGTCCTTTTGAGAGAATAGGTATTTTAAAGACTTGTGGTCAGTGAATAATTCGAATTTCTCGCCAAGAAGATAATGACGCCAAGACTTAAGCGCGTAAACAATAGCGGCCAAATTTAGGTCATGTGTAGGATAATTTTTCTCATGCGCTCTCAACTGCCTTCCACCATAGGCTATTACCCTACCCTCTTGCATTAAGACTGCGCCTAGTCCTGTCCCACAAGCGTCAGTATAAATGGTAAACGGCTTACTCCCGTCTGGCAATGCTAAGACTGGGGCTGAAGTCAAAGCTCTCTTCAAACGTTGGAACGCATCATCACAATCTACGTCCCATGTGAAAACTAGGTTCTTCTTCGTCATGCGTGTTAATGGAGCTGATATCTTTGCGAAGTCTTTGATAAACTTCCTATAGTAGCCAGCCAACCCAAGAAACTTCTCACTTCGGTAGCATTTTTAGGTACCTTCCAATCTTGGATGGCCACCACCTTCGCGGGATCCACGGCTATCCCTTCTTTGGAAACCACGTGCCCCAAGAACCGTACTTCCTTCCTCCAGAAGTGACACTTAGAAAATTTAGCCTTAAGGCTATGCGCTCGTAGGGTCTCCAACACTTCCCTAAGATGTAGGGCATGCTCTTCTTCATCCGTAGAAAAGATCAAGACGTCATCTACAAAGACTACCACGGATTTGTTAAGGTACTCCCTAAACACCCTACTCATCAAATCAACAAAATATGTTGGGGCATTTGTCAAACCGAAGGGCATCACTAGCCATTCATAGAAACCGTCCGGAGTCCTAAAGGCAGTCTTGTCTATGCTATCCTCAGCCACTCTCAACTGATGGAACGCAGTGGCTAAGTCCAACTGCGAAAACACTGAGGCACCAACTAACTGATCGAAGAGATCGTCAATCCTTGGCAGTGGGTGTCTGTTCTTCTTAGTAAGTTTATTAAGTTCTCTATAGTCTACACACAGTCTAAGGGACCCATCCGCCTTCGTGGCAAATACTACTGGAGCACCCCACTCCGAAATACTTCATCTTATGAACCCCTTCTCAAGTAACTACTTCACTTGCTTATCGAGTTCCCTCCTTTCACGTGGAGCCATGTGACGTACTGGCAAAGATACTGGTTTCGCATTATCCACAAGATATATTCGAAAATCTATCTCCCGCTTCGGAGGTAAGCCCTTCACCTCCTCAAACACATCCGAATACTCTCGGACCACTCTAACAGATTGTAGATTTTCCTCAGACGCGTCAAGCGATTCTAAATAACTTAGCATAACGGAATTTATGGGACTACAAAAGATTTCGAGAGTGTTGCCAAGGCGAGTCACGAGCCTAACTACTCTCCTTTCACAATCAAGAACGGCCCCATTTCTGGATAACCAATCCATTCCTAAAATTAGCCCATAGCCCGTGAAGCCCAACACATAAGCATCACATCTAAATTCAACGCTAAGTATGGAAATTTTCAAATCCAAACACATCATGGACAAAATAAGCTGAGCCTCCTATTGGATTAGAAACAACTAAGGGATCCTCTACTAAACTGGTGTTTAAGTGCAGTGATTCAACTAATGATGTAGAGATAAACGAATGTGATGCGCCCGAATCGAATAAGGTACGGACAGGATGATCAAACAGAAAAACTAAGCTTTCAACAGAAATGGTTCTACCTCGTTCTTGCAGCGGTGGGACCGCGAGAGCCTGAACTTGTCCCCTTGCCCTGGTGCTATAAGAGCCTGCACCTATCCTCCCGAGGTAGCCCCTGCCCTCTGCCCCTTCCTTGGGCAGTCCTTCACTAAATGTCCCGCATCGCCATAGCAGAAACAACCAGTCTTCTTTTTCTTTCGGCAATCCTTGCTGAGATGGCCTGGGGTTCCACAGTTAAAACATTTCTTCTTTCCCTTGCCGTTATTGTCTTTACCACCCTTCTTGTTTTGCTGTTGTGGTTTCTTCTGATCCCCCTTCTTCTCGGGTGCCTTATCAGCTTTAGCGCTTTTCTCCTCATGCATAAGTGCCATTTCTACTAACTTCTCAAAGGTGGCCCCCATCGGGATGTGGGTCATAGCCAACTCTTGCAATGGTTCATTCAAGCCATTCACGAACCTTAGAGCCTTCTTCTCCGGCGTGTTTACTAAGTCCAAACCAAACCTTGCTAACTGATTAAATTTGTTGACATATTCTTTCACTGATGAGCTTCCTTGCTTCAATGTCAAGAACCTTTCCATATATAGATTTTCTTCCGCCCTTGAGAGAAATTTCGCCTCGAACCTACGTCTGAAATCTGCCCAAGAGTCAACAGGACGCTCCCCATTAGTGACCTCTCACCAAAACGAGGCCTCTCCCTTCATCAACCAAGCTGCTAAACGAACTCTCCTCCCTTCTTCTACTTCAAAGATTTATAGCAATTCTTCCACCTCCTTAAGCCAATCTCTAGCTTCCACAAACATTTCTGACCCTTGAAATGGTTTTCCACCCATAGCCATGAATTCCTTGCACGTCTTTGCAAAAGTATCTACGCGAGGAGGAGGAGGAGGAACAGGTGCAACTGGTGGTGGAGGAACATTGGCTGGACCTGCAGCGGCCCTAGCCTCCAATAGCCTCCTATACCCTCCTGGTATCGTTACACCGTTGGGTAGATTAAGATCTTCAGCCATGCTGAAACGAAAAAGGAAAGATTCAAAATGGAGAATTCGAAAGATAAAGATATGTGGCTATTGGGGATTATGTTTTTCTTAAAAACATTTCTCTTTAAATTTCTCATTAAAACATGTTTTTGAAAACACTTCTTTCAAAAATAACTATTTTCCTAAAGTATTTTTATCTGTTCTGGTAACCTTAAGCTCTGATACCACGTGTAACACCCCACGTCCATTAATGTCACTCACAAAGGGAATGCATTAACTTCCATGGAGGTTATAAGTGAAAATAGAACATAAAAATTACAACAAGACAGATAATAAATAATACTTGGAAACCTAAAACTTCATTTTATTGCAGCGGAAATTAAACATGTTTGTTACATCATAAAACCATAGATCATAACCAAGTACAATATCCATCTTCATAAAAACAAAATACATAATCCCATTACATAAATAGCCATTAAAAAGATAACAAGCTGGACTTTACTTCAACGGTCCAAGCTTTCCAAAGAGAGATGAAGCAATTCAATCAAACTCCACTAGAGCTGGGCCCAACCTGAGGACCTGGAGGGGGAAAAAGGATAGAAATAGAGGGGGTCAGACATAAAGTCTGGCGAGTATGATAATTCTAACAATACTATTATCAAAATAACTAGACTAAGGCATAAGCTGGAAGACAAGTAAATGTCTATGAACTCTTAGGAAGATAAAGATAGCGTTTAAGATAACGTTAAAGATAACGGTAAAGGCACACCTAATTACTAATGAATGATTACTACACTGCACCACACATTATTACACTGCACCACACCAGTCACCCTATTGTTTGATCCCACTTGCTTCACACAGAAACTTTATAAATAGCCTTACGTACCCCTAGCTGACTACATAGGTGTCGTCTGCCCTTATCTCCACTAGGTGTACCCCACTACCCACTTTCGATCGGCTCCCTACTCGTAGATACCCGTGCTGGCCCTACAGTGGGGTGTATCACTCCCCTAAAGTGGCAACCCGATACAACTGAGAATGCACGGCTTATACCTACACGATGCAACAACGTCTTACCTACCAGCCCGGGTCCACACACGCATATGAAACACGTTGGACTTGCGTTGACACCGCTCCCCGTTTTGGCCTCTTATAGTCAAACCCAGTATGTGTGTCCCGCCCTCGACTTGGGTCGAGCCCACAAAGATACGTTTAGGATACTGGTCGAAATGGGCCCCCACAAGCTACCCACCTAAGCTTGTCACTAGTATATCCCACTTAACCCTCTTAGTCATGTTCATTTACATGTGTGTTTGGTTAAGTCTTACTAATCGTATTTCACATGCCACTAAGGGCACCCCCTAGATTCCTCATGCCACCCAAGGCACCTACTTAACCCCCATGTCCCACCTTACATGTTTATCTGGTTAAGTATTTCTTAATTCATTCAGGCCATAACCTCATAAAGACCTCTCACATTAGACTGGCATTTATGGCAGCTGGATTTGCCGGGTGGGTCCGGGCAGTCTTACACCATAAAAGAATCTAACCTCGTGTCTTTACAACCGTTATGCTTTAGTTTAGGCCTAGGACCTCTCACATTGGGCTGACATTTGTGACCACTGGATTTGCCGGGCGGGTCCGGGCAGGTTTACGTCCCAAACGAGTCCAACCTCGTGTCCTAAGCGTTGATTAACACTTAAAATCTTTTACCCCAGTTTTAATAATTACCTATTCAAATTATTAATTAAGTCAACCTTTAATGATGTCCATAATTGACTCAATTATGGCCATCCACTTATGGCATGCAAAATCATATCAATTGCACCCCAACTTTTTAATATTAAATCCTTAATATTACCCTTACCCCACGTTTATACGTTCGCTTATTCAACGCATAATATAGGCTAGACTTGTATAGTCTAACACCTAGCACAAAGATAAATTATCACAACATATAGACAATTAAAATAAATCTAATCATAATAGGGGTGAAACTTGCATAAACTACACATGTTAAGAATCAAAAGGTGTCAACTTGTTAAATGTCTCAATTTATATGATATGATCATAGCCAAAATCTATACATAAACTTGCATATGGGGTTTTTAGGCAACATAATGATGGTGTGAACTAGCATAGGATATCACATATGTCATAGCATAATTCTAGATGTCATAATAGATGTCTTGGTATATGTTCATAACTTTTCTAATCAATCCAACATGCATATGTGACTTGTCATATAGATCAACATAACCCAAACATGATGATTTAATTAATATGAACTAACTAGCATAGATGGTAACATCATGGCCTTTTTAACATGTATGATTCATCACAACTTATCATAGAAACTTTCAACATACATAACATCATCATAGCATGATTTACAACATGTAAGATATCATCATCACATAAAATTGGATTTACAATATACATGATAGCAAAAGGGGTTTACAACAACATATATGATAATTCACATCATCTACTCATAATCCATTCATAACTCAACCTAATTAAAATGATAATAATCTTGTTAAGATCATCATACTCACAATTTAGAGAAGAAAAGAGAGAGTTTTGCTTTGCTTTTGGGTTGAGAGAGTTAGAATTGAATTTGCTTTTCTTCTTTCTTAGTTGGCGGCGGCTCCATTGATTTCCATGGCGATGGTATGACGGTAACTATTCTATTTTAATTAGGTTTAGGGTTAGCATTAGGATGTATTTATAGGTGTAGGAAGTTATTTAGGACCATTAGATTAACCCTGAACCATGAGAACCAATCAAATGCAAAATCTGCATTTGAGCGAATTGGCCCACGGGTTGACAACCAAACACCCTGGATTAACCCCTAGTCGACCCAGCGGAGCTCGGGTCGACCTCAAAAATGGGCCAGTTAGGTTATTCCCCCTCCCAATTCGCTGTTTTGAACTTTTTCGCATATTTATTTATTTAATTTTTAATATATATATATCAATATATATATTTCTCTGCGCAACCCATTTCACTTAATTCTTTTCTAAAAATTAAGTATACTTTAATTTGTGAATTTTAATGTTATAAAATTACGGGGTGTTACAGATACCGTTCACGACAACCCAAAATCACGCTCCATTAATTATCGGGTTAAAGAACAAGTGTTATTTAAAACACTGTTCACGATAAACCCAAAAATCGATACCAATTCAATTCCAATTAAATATTATTTAATTGGTACACTTCATTAGATCTATATAAAAAGATTTAATCTTTTCTCAACTGGGTTCAAGAACAGTGTTAATAAAGACACCATTCACGACAAACCCAAATCACATTTGATATTAAATACAAGGCTCTGAATAGAAAATATACCGGCTTATATTCAATATCAAATTCTACGACCAACCAATATCGTATTGGAAATAACGATATATATATCTTTCAAATTCCCATAACAATATCTGTATCATCACGAAATCCAACATCGAAATAATCCGAAGACGATTTCGATTCAAATCCATTCCAATTCAATTATTGGAAATTCTGGTTATTTTCAAAACCATTTCAAATCCAATTTATTTATTTTAAAAATAAATAAATAACTATTCTAGTTCAAAACTAGTTCATTTCGATATAAATCTATTTTTATCTTTTCAAATATAGAGTTTTTCATCCCAATTCTTCCCAAATCATTTCTTATGATTTCACACAAATTATTACTATTTTTAATAATTTTATTTAGGCCCGTACAGTCGATTTCCATCAATGGCCATCGAACTGCACTTACAGCGACCTTTTCCAAATTTGATTTGGACATAATTCCAAATCCAACCGTTAGATTTCAAATTTCTAATATTCGTTAGAAAGCTCTTTTCGATACGAACCCAACGATTCCGGTTTTAGGAGAATCCGGCGGTCGGATCTCCCGTAATATCCATTCGAAGTCAATGGTCGAAATTCGCGAACTGCCGCGGCGCGGCGCGTTCTATTCAGGCCATTATATTATATATATAATATATATAATATATACTTCGTCGATTTCCTTTTAAAACGTATTATATAAATCGTTTTAAATTCGTTTTCAAAACGATTTCAACTTCTTTTCAAATTCAAATCAAAATTGAATTTTTTCCTTATGAATTCGATTTAAATTCATTTCAATTCAAATCGATTTTTATTTCAATTTCAGTTCGTTTTCAATTCAATTCAATTTCAATTCGAATTCCTTTCTATTCAATTTCAATTCGAATTCATTTCTATTCAATTTCAATTCGAATTCCCTTCTATTCAATTTCAATTCGAATTCATTTCTATTCAATTTCAATTCGAATTCATTTCTATTCAGTTTCAGTTCGAATTTCAATTCTTTTCAAAATATCAGATTTTGAAATCACTTTTGATATTCATTATAAAATGAATAAAATCGATATAAATATCGTTCACGTCAAAATGGCGTCAATCTAATCAACACGGCTTCATATATTTCTATTTCCAAATATTCTATTTCAAATATTTCTATTTCAAATATTTCTATTTCAAATATGGAATGAGGCCCTATCAATTACCATATAATGTTAACTATATGGATTTTCTACAACACATGTATGCAATAACAATGATGAATAATCAACCATCATCCAAAGTGCATTCTACACTGTATAAGCATCAAATATAAATATTCAACGCTTATAACAGTCTGTCAATCAATCAATCGACATACAACTAAACAATCGGGATTAGTGTACGTCAAATATCATCCCAATACCCGTGTGGGGTTTTCAAACAATCGAACATAGATTTTATTTGTGCAGTTGGGCGATGTGTAAAATTTATCGTCCCAATCAATATCAGTCAAATATGTGTATATAAACAAATCGTTCGATTTGTTTATATTAATCTATTTCATTTCATATACACGTTAAAATTCTATTTTTAACTATAAAAATATTTTTTTACTATATAAATATTTTATTTCATATCACATCACACAATCAACTACACATCAAAACCAAAAAAACAAGCGTACAAGACGTCCATGGTCTGTGGACGAGGGTGTTGGGTGCTACTAAACACCGTCTGCATCCTAGTATATGTTATTAACTAGAAAAACAAAATTAAAAGGTGAGAAGTTCTCACCGAGGGATCCACTCCTCCATAGAAATTTCTGAAATTCAGAACAGTCTGGATTTGCCCGTACTTCCAACGTAGTCTTCTCCACGCTGTTCATATTAAAATCACATTTTTAATATGATTTTCTATACATTAAAAATCATATTTTTAATACTCTACCAATATAAAAATCATATTTTTATTCTTTCTATAATATAAACATCATATTTTTATTCTTTCTATAATATAAAAATCATATTTTTATTCTTTCTATAATATAAAAATCATATTTTTATTCTTTTTATAATATAAAATTATATTTTTAACCTTTCTAACTCCATATTTTTATAAAAATCAAATCTTTTCTAGTTAAAAATATAAACTTTTCACGTATTAGAAATCTTAACTTTCATGAAGATAAAAATATATGATTTCAATTAAATAAAAATATAATTTGTTTTTTTCCTATGAACAAAAACGATTCTTTTCTTCTAATATTATCTATATATAAACCATATTTCTTTTCTGAAATTTATCTATATAATAAAATAAAATAAAAAATATTTTTAATAGCATAAATAAATATAAGTAAAACTTACTTCTCATTGGTTGAAAATCGGGTCTTGGCTAAAAAAAGGGGGCTTCACAGTCGGGTGGACGCTGGCCAGAGGGGCGTGGGGTGGCGGTGAGTGGACTGAGGATCGGCGGCGGTCGACTGGCGGCTGGGCATGGCTGGAGCTAGGCTTTCGGTGGTTGGCTGCTTCAGGGGTTTGGGGTGCGGGGGTTCTACGAGCGGACGAGGGAAAGGGGATTGGAGGGCGACGAGGCCAGGGGAGGGGCCGATCGCCGGAGTGGGGTTAGCGTGGAGCGTGGCGTCGACGGTGAGGAGCTTCATCCTTTTTTTCTTTTTATTTCGATTTCGTTTGGAACGAATAGTGAGAGGGAGGAGAGAGAAACTGAGGGGTGGAGGAGTTATATAAAAAGAAATATAATATTATTTTAATTTATTTTCAAAAGGGGTTGACTTTTTCTTCGGACTTCAATCGAGACCCAGCGACTGTCGCCCCTAGCTAATTACCCCCATTCCAAACACAATGGGATATGTTTCGTAAGCCAATTCGACTATTTCGATCAGTTTTCATCAAAATCAACATATTACTCTATATATTGAATTTGAACGCGCATTTCAATTTACTGGGGTCACATACCAACTCTAAAAATTCCCGAAAAATATTTTCTAGCTTCGTATTAACGATACGGTCCTAACAAAACTAGTTTCGTCGAATTTTGAGACCGTTTGCAAAATGACAATTTTCCAGTCGATTAAAATCAACTGAAACTGGTCAAACGCGTTTTCCTTTGCCACGCTCACACATTGATTCGAAAAATTATGAAATTTGAAACCCAGCAATAACTTGACATCGCGGATCCAACGAATGTGGTTTCGTCGAAATCCGAGGTCGTCTGCAAAATTGCTATTTTAAGGGCTGAAATTCCATAGCGACTATTATGAAATTTCAACTGGACATATCTTTTTATCCCCGCTATGAAATTTTAATTTTTCGGATTCATTGGAAAGATATTCTCTATTAGATTCAAATATTTTTGGTTTCACTAAAATCCGGTTTATTTTGAATCCTGTACGTTCAATTGAAATTTGAAATTGAATTATCGAACTACCGCGCCATTTTCAATTCCTTTTATAATTATAAATAAATATTTATATTCGAACGACGACGCATATAAATATATACGTTCGAATTCTATTCAAAATGAATTTCTCGTCGTTATTATTTAAAATAATTCATTTTAAATATCCAAAATTCATTAAAATTGCCAAAATAAAATTTTTAAATTGGCTCGGATTTTCCGGGTTGTTACAGTTATTTTCTTTACAAAAGAAACATTTTGTTGTTATTTTCTTTTGCAATAAAAGAAACATGATTACACTGCCATTACAAGTTACCTGACTTGTTTATGTTGATTGGGACGATATTTTCTCACATCGCCCAAGTGCACGAATAATAATATATTATTTGGATGTTGTTGGTTGAAACCCCACACGGGTCTTGGGACAATATTCACACATCTCCCTTGTGATTAGTTATAAGCATTATTTTTCTATTTAATGCTTATACAGTTATAGGATGCACTTTGGATGTTTTAATGATATGTGTCATTAGTATAGAATACATGCGATGTATGAAATCCATATAATCAAATTATATGGTAATTGTTTAGGTCTCATTCCAATCTTGATATAATTGAATGTTTTTAAAAATAGGGAAATTTATGTTAAATCATAATAAATGATTTAAAGAGGTTTTTGTTGATAAATTCCAATTTTTGAAGATAAAAGATATTTTTATCAAAATGAGGGATTTATTTATTTTTATAAATAAATTAAAGAAGTTAAATTGGTTTTAATATAACCAAGGATTTCTAATAATTATTTTGAAATGGATTTGAATGGAAACTATCTTCGGATTATTTCGATATTGGATTCCATGATCATACAGATATTATTTTGGGAATTTGGAAGATATTTAATATCGTTATTTCCGATATGATATTCGTTGGTTTTAGAAATTGATATTGAATATAAGTCGACATAATTTTTATTCAAAGCCTTATATTTAATATCGAATAAGATTTTGGGTTTGTCGTGAATGGTGTCTCAAATGACACTGTTCTTGAACCTAATTTAGAAAGAATAAATCTTTTAATTAAGATTTAAAAGGAGATTTTCCAATTAATAAACATTAAATGGAAATTGAATCTGGGTTGATTGTGAACAATGTTTTAATGACATTGATTCTTAAAACTCGATTAACAATGAAATTAGGATTTGAAATTTATAAATCATTTAATTAAGATTTAATGAAACTTTCTAGAAAGAAGTTTTTCTAATTTAATATATATTATTGGAATTAAGTGGAATCTGATTTTGGGTTTATCGTGAACGATGTTTTAAGTGACATTTGTTCTTTAACCCAATTAAAGACAAGATTGACTGCTTGAAATAGAATAATGATTTAATAATGATTTTTGGAGATTAAAACAAAATGGATTTTTAATGAAACTTAAATTGGTTTAATTTGAGAAAAGATAAAATGAAATCTTTTGAAATTGATATCCAAAAGATTATTAAACTATTAGTTTAAAGGATTTATCTTTGATAAATTAATGGGAACATTTCCCAAAGAAAAGATCATTTAAATAAATGAATCTTCTTTATTGGAATGAGGCGTTGATTGTGTTCTTTTTATAGCACATGATTTTAAGATGCGCGAATTATTCTGAAAGACCGAGTTCAACCCATTCTGAATAATTCACACGACGATTAAAAGTCGAAGATGAAGACGGTGGTTGAAGACCGGGGATTTTCACATCGTATGGATGATTTCTGATCTCTTGAATGGACCATACACCCAAGATGATGGAAAAATTGGTGATCATCCAGACATATTTGGAGATCTACCGGATATGGTTTCGTTCAGACCCAGAACGGACTTGTAAATGTATTGTGTGTCTGACATCGTATTCCTTTATATTGTATTCGTTGATCTCTGTTTAATATATAGTTGTTTCGTGGTGGAGAATTTATTCTTCGCTCAACACCCGGTTATATATTGGTAGATGATCAATGATATGGTATGGTCTGACAATGTGGCATGCTAAGATGCGTATGATCAAGGCTTTTGTTGAAAAGCAGTGCCTTGAGGATGAAGATCAAAGCACGGCGTCAATTAGCATAGCTTTGAATATATCGTTACTTCGCGAGCCTCACATCCCGGTATGATGGTGAATGGTTGGTTTGATTTGTAGGTTGACCAATATACTTTACATACACATGGATTGGGTCAACTGAGCGTTGCTGGGTGTGATCGCTCCACATCTGGAGATTGGGCAATTGTTACAACCGAATCCCATGGGGATAGAACACTAGATTGTTCTTCCAAAGTGCGTATTATATGTATTACGGTGTTTTCTCTTGCTGGGACATAAGCCGTGGAGATACATTCGCGATTTGTCTTTCGAATCAGGAGCCATTATGATGGAAACCCAACTTTTCAATACGAGCTTTGCGGTTTTTAGTTATATACTTATATGGTGACAAAATATATTATGCCGCTTACATAGTATATTATGCCACCTAAGATTGATACATTTATATTCAAAAATTGATTTCTACACTGTGCACTTATAGTATATAAGATGAATTTCGCGTATTAAGCATTTTTGACCATTATAAGGTAAACTCTATCCTTCTGCTTTCGTTGCAAGGGATTGGAGTCTTATAATGGTTTCATTTTCTAAAAGCATTTCGATGTTTTATGCACTGGTATTCTTGGGAGGAAACCCGTTCCGCGAAAGCGGTGTGGTCCCTTGATTTACCCAACTTTAAAAAATAAAGTTAATAACTGTTTTGAGTTCTCATACCAGTCCCATGACTGACCTGGAGTTTATTGTTTTAACCTAAACTCTGGGTGCCCCTATTTTCCACACGGGCAGCTAGTAGTTTTGGTTTTGCAGATATTTATTCACAGGATCCTGGTCTACAGCTGAAGCGATATTCGGAAAGCTCTGTATCTGTGTATTTCTTCCAGTTGTATTTTGTATTATTTTTCCGCTGCTATTTAAATGTAATTTTAAATCTCTGATATTGTATTTCTAACGTAAAATATTTATTCATGCTCTGTTATATTCTTGTACTCTGATGTAATTGTTGTAACAGTAATAAAATGTTTTTCTGTTTTGTGTTCTGATGCATGTTGTTCTCAAAGCAATCCGTGCTTTCCTTCATGGGGAAGTTTGGGTCGTTTCATTTCTTCTGCGGGCACAATTGATAACCGAGTAACAATATAACAAGTGTCATGCTGATCACACCCCACTTCCCTCTTCCGGGTACCACACATTTTTGTTTGGCCGTTAACGACCGAACCTTCTTCACATTCGTCGGCCGTAAACGACTGACCAATAGCGTAAATTTTGAGTGGTAAGTCATTCGGTGGTAATCGATCGAACCGCGTGGTGGCCGGAAGAGGGAAGTGGGATGTGAATAGCAGGACACTATAACAACATAGATAGATACATAGAGTATTAAATTTTAAATCAATACAAAATATCATGAGAGTTTTAAGATGAACACATATAATACAGGTTCTGCTTTACTATTATTTAATAGATAGATTATGTGATATTTTAGTCCAATACAAATATCTTGAGAGTTTTAAGCTGAATAGAGAGAAATTAGAGAATTGAGGAGAGAGTTTAGAACTGAGAGAATTAAGGAGAAAGCTTGAAAAACTTCTGTTTTACTATTATTTAATAGATTAAAGAAAACGTTATATGGATTAAAACGGGTTCCTAGGCTTAGTATGATAGATTAAGAAATTATTTGTTACAATCCAACTTTGAAATAGGATAATTATATAATACTTTGTTTATTAAGAAATTATTTGTTACAATCCAACTTTGATGATATAACTTTTGGATCAACAACGATAAAATTAATAAAGAATTTTCAGATATTATGACTCAAGAATTTGAGATGAGTCATATGGGAGAACTAACATTCTTTTTAGGCTTACAAATTCGTCAATTGAAGAATGGAATATTTACCAATTAAGAAAATACGCAAGAGATCTAATTAATAAATATAATCTAACAACAATTAATGGGAGACCAACACCAATGGTGACTAGTATAGAATTAAGTAAAGATGATACATGATTGACATAGAAATGTGTTTATTTTATGCTCTTATTTCTTATTTTTTGTATATAAATAAATATTACTTGGGTATTGTTTTGTTACTTTTACAGATATTCCAACCCAGCCCGCATGCAACCAGAAATGTAGAGAAATAGAGATCAATTTGCTGTGTATTTGCAGTTTGAAAAATTGTAGATGAAGATCTCACATCTAGTTGCTGTTGGACAAGAAAAGGATTGATAAAAAGGCTTTGAACATCACAAATCAATGAAGAAATGTCAAGGAAGCAAGAGGAAAAAGAGAAAAGGCCCAAAATTGCTTTAATTATCAAAGGCCCATTTATATTTTTCATTGTAAACTAATTGGTGATGTAATGACCAGGCCCATTTATCATTAGGGTTAGGGTTAGGGTTTGGCTATCTACCCTATATATACCCCTGTAATAACCTTGTAGCCACCATCTCATCTCTTATTCCATTGTTCTAATAAAAGTTCTTCTTTCTCTTTTATTTTCTGCGTTTTTTTGTTTTCTTAGCAACTAGTGTTGTCTATACGATTAGATTCGGTAGAACACTATTTGTATTTTGCACTTATTTGCATTAGTGATTTACTGTCTGATTAGATTCAGCGGAAATCCTAATTTTAATTCTTGTTTGTTATTTCAATTTCTGCTTTTATTATTTTCTTAGGTCAAATTGGATTTGATTAGATTCAAATCTAATTCATAGTTTTATTTCTTTTCCATTGAAATTGTGATCTGATCGTCGGTTCAGTTAGATCTGTTCTAAATCAAATCACAGTTTTAATTTTGTTTTGTTTTATTTTCAAAATCAACCTCCAAAGTTCGTCTAACACGCCCACGAAACATATAAATAATAAAATTTAACTTTCCTCCCTGTGTTCGACCTGTATGCTACACACCTGTATGCTTGCAGAATTTATTACAAATGTCGCGCTTTTCTAATTCATAGATTAGCGACGATCAAGTTTTTGGCGCCGTTGCCGGGGAGGCAAACATTAAATTTTATTATTTATTTAATTTCTGATTCGTGTTAGTTTTTGTTTATATTTTCCTTTTGTTTTCTTGTGTATAGATACAGACAAAAATTCTTGACTGATTGATTTGGTATTATAAATTGATATCATAATCTTCTAAATCAAAAGAAAAAAATCTTACCCATATTTGTTTGTTTCCCTTCCTCCCATATACTTCTTTCCTTTCTTTGTACAAATCTCTTTCCTCTTTTCTAAATTTAAAAAAAAAAATTAAAAAAATTAAAAAAATCTTCCAATTGTCCTTTTATTTCTATTCTTTCCAAATTTTACAATCCCTTTTCCCAGTTCCTTCTTCTGCCTGATTTTTTTTCCCCTTTATCAACTTCCTTCCAATAATTTTCTACATTTGATTGTTTTCTTCTTGTA
The DNA here is from genome assembly GCA_030737875.1 of Allium sativum. NCBI lineage: Eukaryota > Viridiplantae > Streptophyta > Magnoliopsida > Asparagales > Amaryllidaceae > Allium > Allium sativum. The sequence continues at coordinate 931,958,429 of CM060912.1, read as the reverse complement.
CAAATTCTCTAAAAAAAAAAAAAAAATCTTGCCACTTTTGTTTTTTTTCTCCTTCCTTTCTTCTATTTACAATTGTTTTAGAAATAAATTAATAAATAAATAAATAATCTTTCTAATTTTTCTATTCCTCTGTACACTGCACTTCTTTCTTCTCTCTACACTTTCCAAAACCTAATTCACAAACCATGTTCTCAAACCATGTTTCCTTCTGTTCCTCTTCTTTCTTTAGCATCCCCTCTTCACAAACCATGTTCTCAAACCTATCCTCCTCCAAAACCTAATTCAAAACCACAGACCCAAATTCATTCACCACCCCACCATACAAATCCTACTACCGTCCCTCTATTATCATCATCTTCTTCACCGCCCTCTGACCAAAGACTCCCCTTTCAGTATAGAGCTCTTACCATCGCAATCTTCACAACACTGCCTTCATCCCCTTTCAAACCATCACTTCCGTGAATCACAACAACCAACCCAAAGTTTACAGCCCTGAACAACAACCCTATATTCATCGCCACCCATCTATCAAAGCAAACCATCACAGCCCTCAAAAGACAGCACAGACCCCCTTATTTCAAACCAACCGCACCCCTCAGAAACTTCAACGTCTCGCAGCGTTCTCACTCCACTAACTACCGCAAATCCGAACATCAGCTCACACCTTCACAAAACTGCCATACCGATCATCATCTCCTCACCGCCTTCTTCAATTTTCTGCCCCTCAATTCCACCACGCAAATTCAACCTCCACTACAGTTCATCTTCAGAAGCTCCCACAAGTCCACGCTCACCCCATCATCTCAGTTCACGTTCACCTACCATTCCCTAGCACCATCTCCACACCTAAGCCCAAATCCGCAGACCCCACAACAAAATCCACAAAAAAAATTCACCGAAATCACCCTAACCCGATTCGAAACCAGGTTCTTGAACCAAAAGAGCCGATTCAATCATCCTCAACCCCTCATCTACAAATCGCAAACTTCAATTCCGATTCGAACCTTAAGTTTTAGAAAAAAAGAAGAAGAAGAAGGCGGCAGTTTTTTTTTTATTGGTGATGGGGGATCTCGATTTATTCTGAAAAGGAGGCTGAAGGATATTTGCCCCACGCCGTTTTTGGAAGGATATACAATAATTGCATATTTTGTGAACCATATCAAAGGGGGCTGCTTTTTTTTTCTGAGAATAGTCCTGTTTGTTTTGATTTTTTTTTATTTTTTTTTAGAGACCACTGTTCGTACCTTATTTTATGTGAGGGCAAGCGATTTTGGGCATATCTGATATTTCGCTTTTAGCGTGTTGATTGTGCTAAAGCAAACGAGGAAAGAAATAATTTTGTTTGTTCCTGCTTATGAGCGGTGATTCTGGTAGTGTTCTTGTGATTTGGTACACGGTATTGTTTGTGTGAAGCATCTGCTTTGTTTATTTATAATTTCTTTCCAATTTGTTTTCTAAAAAAAAAAGGAGAATTTTTCAAAAACAGGTACAGCTGAAATTTAAAAAAAAAAAGGGGGTCTTAAAAAAAAATTCGGGCTCCTAGCCCGAACCCGTGCCGCAGCGCAGTCAAGCAATTAATAGAAGGGGACAACAACAGAAAGCAGCGGACGATTCAGATGGGTTGGAGCGGTTGCACACCAAGTGGGGTGTGAACGCGCTAGCGCTTCCCAAATTCACTGGAGGACTGCCGATCAAGGTGATAAATTTTTAAAACTCTACAGGTGCTCTGCGGCAAAGGAAAAAATATATATAGGAAATTGTTGTAAAAATCTTTTGCAGGGGCAGTAGCTTGAATGTAAAAAAAAAATTTAATTCTGCAATTTCTATTTCTATGACTGCTCTGTGACTGAAACTTCTGAATTAATTTGGTGCAGACTGACATTTCCATAACTGAAATCTTCATTCTCATTGTTTTCAACAATAAAAATAGACGTTGCAAAATAATATAATTAAAAAGTGGTGTTTTGTGAAGTTGACTGTCTCGTATAATTGGATCGCGGATATATAGTAGTTCAATTTAGTGAACTATTAGCAAAAGAGGTTGCATACTACCCGTAAAACATTGGTCGTATCCCTTAGTATTTATACTATACGTGAACGGCCATAAGACCCTCTTCCCCCTTCCAATTGAGTCAGTTGATTAACAGAGCACAACTCAGAATTTATATTATTTTGAAGTGAGGATAATCTATGTCTTACCCTGACTTCATTCAAATGTCTAATTCAAAAAAATCCTTGAGAGAAATGTGGGATAATAGTCGGAGTAGACGTCCTCTTGAAGAGTATGAATATGAAATACAACTCATGAAACAAGATTTTCCAAAATTTGGTGAAGCCAATGTCAACAATTTTCAATATTTTCAAAATGACCAACAATTTCAAAACCACGGATATGATCGAAATTGCGATTTCAATTTAAATTTCAATAACTTCGATTATGGGCCACATCCACATCAAAACGATCTTGAATCGCAACGTACCTTTGATCAACATCAATATGGGGTTGGAAACCAATTCGAAAATAATTTTGAAAATGATTTTCAAATCGATCAAAATTTTCAAAACTACAACCCATATCAACATCGTGAAAATGACCAAAATTGCAATTTTCACTCGAATTTTAACAGTTTTGGTTATGAACAAAATTTCTATGATCAAAATGATTTCCAATATCATTGTCAGTTTTCTGAAAATTCAAACAACTACCACATTGGAAATGATATTGATTGTGAAATTGATGTGGATTATAATTTTGAAAATCAAGAAATCCAAAACGAGAGCTCTCAAATCAACGATCGTCTTAACATTCTTAGAGAGAGGGAAGAAAGACTAAATAAAAAGGCCGATGAACTTCTTTGTTTATTGACGTCTTACAAAGAACAACGAGAGCAACAGAATCAAATTCAAACAAGCCTGGAATTAGAAAATAATCCAATTTCTACTGACATTGAAAATCTTCAAATAACAACTTTGGAAATTGAGAATAATCATCTTGATGAAGTTTTTCAAAATTCAACAAACGAATTGGATTTCAACTCTTTTCAGGAAGAAGATTTAAGCTTAAATTTTGATCTTCCTCTTTCAGGCTGTGAGAAACTTGAAATTTTTGAAATTAAACCAAATGAAAATGTTGAATTTTTCAAAAACTCAGAAGTGGAAATGGATTTTAATGAACATGAATTTTTTGGATTGCACGAAGATGAAAGCCATAATTTGGTCAAACCGGTCAACGCCATTAGATACGAAACAACATTTGAAAATAATTTCACCACTCACGATAATTCTTCGATCCCAACCTCAAATCAAAATCTTGACGCTCTTCCAATGGCAACCGAGGCCAAGTCGTCTGAGCCTTCCAAATCCCCACCTTCTTTTAATGTTGGCAATCCCAACATCTCTCTTTCTGATGTCGGAAACCCCGACACTATTTCTTCTTTTACTGTTGGCAATCCCAACAAACCATCTTCTTTACCTTTACTTCTTCCACTTCCTGTGTCGACACCTTCTCCTTCGAATGACCAAGACTCCAAAACAGAACAAGTAGACAGGATAGAAACCAAGTGTGAGAATTTTGATTTTGAGTATTCAAATGAACTTGAAATTGTCAGTGTCGATGATATGTTGTCCAGTAATGAAATTGAGAAACGTGATCACATAGTCTTGAACAACACTCAGAATTTAAATTTCATGATTGCAACTGAGTTCATATACGATCACAAATTTTTGAGCAATTATACTGATAAATTTGTTGAGCACATGAATTGTTTTTGGAATGTTGGCTTGATTGAAAAACTTCTTGTTAGGACGACCTTGAATATTTATCTCCTGGACTACAAATCGAGGTATAAAGATGAGATGGTTTTTAAAAACTCTTGCTTGTTAGAAAACATGCCTAGACATAGTGGGAATGGGATTCATCGGGCTAGAACCAAGTGTGGGGGGAAAAGTTGGTGGAACTCTTTGCATCGCATACATCGCAAACACATATATCATTGTACATATGATCCATTTCTCCATATAGTTAAACTGCATTTCATTTTACAAATAATTTTGCATTTAATCCATCTCTGGGTACGATCTTTCAAATTTAGAAAAAAATTACAGTGTGGACACTGTTTAGTTCTAGTGTGTGGGGGGGGGGGAGTCTGCATTTCACTCATTTTCATTTTCTCTTTATTTTTCATTCTTTTTTTTCAGCCATTTAAGTAGGACCATCATACATTTTAGATTGTAGTAACATACCATATTTTCTTTGAAATACGACTCATTTTCAATTGATACAGCAAAATAAGTTTACAATTTTTAGCCAGTTGATAGTATTTTTCTCTCTCAACTTAGATCGAATAGGAAATATAATGAAAAGTTTAATTTTGAGGGATAATAGTGTAACCGGTATATAGGGAGATTCTTAGGTGATGGCCATGAAATCTATTCTATATTGTAGACTTTGTTTAAATAAGTGGAGGACTTAAAATACTTATATTGGCTTTTCAAATCTTTAAAACTAAGTTGTGTTAAGTTGAATTCGCGTAACTCTCTTTTGTGCTTATACTTTCGATAATAATAATAATAGTATTCCAAGGGTATCCAACATTGCTTGTATATCGAGCGTTGGTGTGCAAACCCGCCAAGCTCTATCCGACACGTTGTTGACAAAGTCAAAGTTGGAATATCTTGGTCTCATTTTATGGGATTGGACACCTAAGGATTACCGACACGTTGTTGACAAAGTCAAAGTCGGCCTGCACAATCCGCCAAGCTCTTTACCTACTCTCCGTTAGTCCGCGAGGCAGTGCATGGGTGGTAAACCTTGGTCTTTTTAGTTAGGTGTATGTACTTAATCATAAATCTTAAAATTTTATAGAATAAAGAATAAGCGATGATACCCAAACACTTCTTGAACTTATTGATTTGACTAGCCATACATGAGAAAATTAGAATACCACTTTGCAAACTGTGCCAAGCAAACTAAGAATTTATTTCATGGCTGCACTATGTTATCGACCGAACTAACTGGCCAAACTGGAATTTAACATTTGAAAACTTGATTAATATTGAAAATTTGTGACTAGTTGAGGTATCTAAAATAAAATCAACTGACTAGAAATTATTAACTTAATTTGTTGTACCACTTTTTTGAAATAAGTCGTGTTGTCATTTTTCATTTTTATTTTTGCATATGTCCATTGCATTCATGTAGTTTCATTAGAATCATAGCATACTGCATTTGGATTTTGTGGGTAGTATCCGCTAAAAACCCTCACGAGACACCACTCGTCCTACTAGGGACACCTAGAGGTTTAACGGCTTGTTGCATACGCTCAATGCAATCGTGTTTCCTACGAAAGTGTGACCTATCTAGTTAGTTTTTCATTTCTTGTTTTACTCGAGGACGAGTAAAAGATAAGTGTGGGGGTATTTGATTGACATAGAAATGTGTTTATTTTATGCTCTTATTTCTTATTTTTTGTATATAAATAAATATTACTTGGGTATTGTTTTGTTACTTTTACAGATATTCCAACCCAGCCCGCATGCAACCAGAAATGTAGAGAAATAGAGATCAATTTGCTGTGTATTTGCAGTTTGAAAAATTGTAGATGAAGATCTCACATCTAGTTGCTGTTGGACAAGAAAAGGATTGATAAAAAGGCTTTGAACATCACAAATCAATGAAGAAATGTCAAGGAAGCAAGAGGAAAAAGAGAAAAGGCCCAAAATTGCTTTAATTATCAAAGGCCCATTTATATTTTTCATTGTAAACTAATTAGTGATGTAATGACCAGGCCCATTTATCATTAGGGTTAGGGTTAGGGTTTGGCTATCTACCCTATATATACCCCTGTAATAACCTTGTAGCCACCATCTCATCTCTTATTCCATTGTTCTAATAAAAGTTCTTCTTTCTCTTTTATTTTCTGCATTTTTTTGTTTTCTTAGCAACTAGTGTTGTCTATACGATTAGATTCGGTAGAACACTATTTGTATTTTGCACTTATTTGCATTAGTGATTTACTGTCTGATTAGATTCAGCGGAAATCCTAATTTTAATTCTTGTTTGTTATTTCAATTTCTGCTTTTATTATTTTCTTAGGTCAAATTGGATTTGATTAGATTCAAATCTAATTCATAGTTTTATTTCTTTTCCATTGAAATTGTGATCTGATCGTCGGTTCAGTTAGATCTGTTCTGAATCAAATCACAGTTTTAATTTTGTTTTGTTTTATTTTCAAAATCAACCTCCAAAGTTCGTCTAACACGCCCACGAAACATATAAATAATAAAATTTAACTTTCCTCCCTGTGTTCGACCTGTATGCTACACACCTGTATGCTTGCAGAATTTATTACAAATGTCGCGCTTTTCTAATTCATAGATTAGCGACGATCAATACATCTAAAGACGTTGATAAAAAACTATATAGAGAATGATAGGATCGTTACTATATATAACCGCTAGTAGATTAGATATAATGCATAGTGTATGTCTCTATGCAAGATATTAATAGCAACTTAAGGAAACACATTTAAAAGCCGTAAAACGTATTCTAAGGTATGTAAAGCATACATCGGACTTTGGATTATTTTATCCTAAGGATGATTCATTCGACTTAATTTTTTATTGTGACGTTGACTATGCAGGATGTAAATTCGATTGTAAAAGTACTAGTGGAACATGTCACTTCTTAGGACATTCACTAATCTCGTGGTTTAGTAAAAAGAAAAATAATGTATCTTTGTCAACAACTGAAGCAGAATATATCTCTGCTGCTTTGGCTTGTTCACAAGTAATATATATGCAACAAACTCTAAATGATTTTGGATTAAATATAAATAAATCACTAGTATACTGCGATAATACGAGTGCCATAAATATGTCTAAAAATCCAACTCATCATTCAACAACTAAACATATCAATATACAACATCATTTTCTAAGAGATAACGTAAGTAAAGAGAAAATTTCACTCGAATTTATAGAAACAGATAAACAAATAGCAGATATATTAATAAAACCATTAAACGAATCAACATTTACTAACTTTAGAAGAGAATTAGGAATTTACTTATTAAGTGAGTTAGAATAATTAAATATATTAATATGTATAAATAACATTAAAAATCAGAAAAATAAAATTAAAAAGACAAGTATGTCGACATATATTTATCACTATGTCGACATATAACTGCCAGAATTTTAAAATTAATTTCCACCAAATATTAGTTATATTAATCATTTAAACTATCCACTTCAAATTTTCTTCTTCATTTTCATTTCTCACTCCTGTAAAAACTCTAAATTGAAATAAACAATCGCATCCACCAACTTTAACACCCATGTCAATCCTGAATCATCCGCTGGACCATTTGAAGATCCTTTTCAACGTTCTACGCTATCACGTGTCATCAGAATTGAAGAAAAGATGGAATATACTCTACAAATGCTTACTGAAATACAAGTACTTAAAATTAGGATGAGCCAAGAGCAAAGTAGGCAAGGAAAAATGATAAGCAAAATCCTTAAGTTCATAACGCATAATCAGGCAAATCCGATTATCATCGAAGATGATAATGAACCTATGGAAGAAGAGGAGGAACCAGAAGAAGAGGAAGAAGAGATAATGGAGGAAGAGGAACCCGAGTAGGAACAACAAGAAGTCTCAAATGAGGAGGATCAAGTCATTTGCGTGGGTGAAGTCCTATACGATCATAACGAAAATATAATTGGAAGAAATGGAGATTTTTGTCTCCATTATCCAAATTGCCCTACCCACAAGTCTCCTATAGCCAAGTAGAATATATGAACAACCCGGAATTTTGGAACCAATTAAAAAATTTTATTTTAGAAATTTTAATGGATTTTAAATATTTTAAATGATTTATTTTAAATAATAACGATTAAAAATTTATTTAAATCGAAGTTAGAACGAATATATTTATTTTAATTATAAAAGGAGTTAGAAATAGCGCGGTAGTTTGAGAATTTGAATTAAACTCTGACTGAACGTACATAATGATGCAAAATAAATTGGATTTTAGTGAAACCAAAAATAATTAAATCTGTTTAAAATTATCTTTCCAACGAATCTGAAAAATTGAAATTTCATAACGGAAATCAAAAGTTTTGGCCAGTTAAATATTCAGAATAGTCGCTACAGAATTTAATACAATATATAGCCCGCATAAATAGCCATTTTGCAAATGACCTCCATTTTCAACGAAACCACCCTAGTTGGATCTGGAATGTCAAATTATTACTAGATTCCAATTTTTATAATTTGTGGAATTAATATGTGAGTGCAGTAAATATAAACGTGTTTTGTCAATTTCAGTCAATTTGGATCGACCAGAAAATGACCATTTTTTAAACGGTCACCAAATTCGATGAAATAAATTTTGTTAGGACCGTATCATCAAAACATAACTAGATATAATTTTATTTTTATTTTTAGAGTCAATATGTGGTCCCAGTAAATTTAAATGTACGATCAAATTAAATAATTAAATGATTTATATTTTAATTTAAAGAGAAGTGGGCTGAAACGATCAAATGGGATGACGGGACCTAGTCCATTGTGTTCGGAATAGGGGTATTTGGCTAGGGGCAACATTTGCTGGGCTGGATTTGGAGTTATTGGGAATTAACGGTTTTATTTTGCAAATTAGAGAATTGAAAATAAATTAATATTATAAATACACAAGGATTATGAAATCCTAACCCTAGTTTACAATACACAAGTCGCTAGGTCCATTATTAATGACGGAAATTGTCCGGATTTAAATCATTGATCTTCCTCAATCCATAAACTATTTCGCAAAACATTAAGCACCAAAATCGAAGAACACTTTAAGCTCTACGCAACGATCGGTGGAGATTGCTCCTAGCGAACCGTGGCAATCAGAAATGGACTCCAAATTCACCGTCATTCATGGTGGTCTTTGAGTGAATGGGGCCGTCGAGTTTGACCAAATGGTGGGAGATGGGGGCGCACTCGAAGGCGCTGCTGGTGGCATTATTCGATCCTGCTCCAGTCGACCAGGGGGTGAACGACAACGAGCCCTAGGGGTTGAAGCATTTGCGATCGATTTGGTCCGGGAAAAATCCGAATCATTACAACTCTTATCGTATTTTCACTCCTTTTCGTTAATTTGATGTATAATATGTACATGTAATATCATTTGTAAAACAATGGATAAATATATTACTTGTTTTGTATAACATAAGTTTTTTCATTACTTTGTTATATAGGCAACAATTTAGGGGGAGTCATATATATAATCTTTGACGGCCCGAACTTCCCCGGTCTCCGAAGAGAAGAGAAATAACGGATTGTCTGAGAACACAACAAATCAGAACACAAGCAGAAGAACATTTCATTGCTTACTGCAACAATTTACATCAGAGTACAAGAATATACAGAGTATGAACAACTAATTTACATTTGATAAATTTCAGAGATTTACAAATTACAATGCAGCGGAAAATAATACATAACACAACTGAAAATAATTCACGGATACGGAGCTTTCCAAATATAGTTCTAGTTGTAAACCAGGATCCTGTGAATATATATCTGCAAAACCAAAACTACTAGCTGCCCGTGTGGAAAATAGGGGCACCCAGAGTTTAGGTTAAAACAATTAACTCTAGGTCAGTCATGTGACTAGTGTGAGAACTAAAACAGTTATTTAAAACTTTTACTTTAAAATAGAGTAAATCAAGAGACCACACCGTATAATACGGAAAGGGTTTCCTCCCAAGAATACCAGTGCATAAAAAAAATAGCGCAATGCTTTTTGGAAAAATGAAGCTATTATAAGATCCAGGTCCCATCACATAATGCAACACAAGCCGAAGGATAGGGTTTCCCTTATAATAGCCAAACATGCTTGGTACGTTTAAAACAAATCGTTTGATACTATTATAAGTGCATAGTGTATAAAATATTTTAAAATATAAATAGCAGCATGGGTACCATCTATCATGTCGCCAATACTAGGCTCCATAATCAAAACTGAAATGTCACGTATTGGGTATTGGATTTCCGTCATAAGTCGAGGCAAGGGATGTACTCCTTGCCGGCTTCGAGACACTCTAGTAAATGCCTCAGGATCTCCCGTAGTAGACCCTTGGATCCTCCAAGGCCGCTCCTTCCTTAAATTTGATGAATGGCAATTTCTGAACACAGGTTTCTCGGTCCTATAGGACCTATCCATCGGTTCCGTAGTAACCGATATATCCGAGGCGCCTCGCATTCCAACAACCATAAAGGTAAAAATAATATAAATGTTTGGGTTTGCAAAACCCCGACACCACCCATAGCTAGAAAGAAACGTCATGTCCTCCTTGGGTTCCCTTATCCCGTTGTTAACTCATACCGAGGTGTGAGGCTCGCGAATTAACGCTATATACAAAGCTATGCTATATTAAAGTCATGCTTTGATCATCAACCACAAGACTCTGGTTTTCAACAGAAGCCTTGATCATTTGCATCTCAACGTGCCATGCAGGCAATTTATGCCATGCGACGGATATTTATCGATATATAGCCTCAGAGCTCGTACATCTCAGAGAAGGGCGTAAGCAAGAGAATAAATTCTCCGCCTCCAAACAGATATATATTTAATAGAAATCAATCAACACAGAATAAAATTCAATGTCAGGCACACATCCATTTACAAGTTCATTCTGGGTCTGAACGAAACCGGAGGCACCTTATTCCTCGTCCCATATGTCCAATACAGGAGAGAGGCCCTCGCATATCCGTCCATCTCCAAGTACGTCTGGACGATCACCACTTATTACCTCGTCTTGGGGGTACATCCCAATCAAGACATCAGTAATCATCCAAACGATGTGAAGACCTTCGGTCTTCAACCACCGTCTTCATCGTCGACATATCGTTGAATCAGTTATTCATAATGGGTATAAGCTCAGCCTTTCCGAATAACTCGCGTGTACAATAAACAAGTGTTATAATAACACAACGTACGCCTCATTCCAATTCTGAATATTCTTTTATTTAAATATTCATATCCTTTGGGAAAGGTTCCCATTAATTTTATCAAAGATAAATTCTGAAAAATTTATTCTACAATCTTCCTTTGGATATCATCCAAATCTTATTAAGGCCTTCCAAACTAGTCGGGATTAGCGATCCTTACCGAAGTAATCATTTATTTTATTTCCCAATCCCAACCTATTCATCCGATGAAGCAAAACTGGTCGCACTCCATATCTAACACCACGGTGTTATTGGTAAATTTAATTACAATTTCACGTTCAAATCTAATTAAAGATTTAACTATCGCTAGGAGCAAAACTGGTAATACTCCACTCTCGATCATTTCCCAAATTTGATAATTTAAGTTATCAATTCTCATTTCAATCTAATTAAAGATTCATTAAAACTCCACTTAGTTTTAATCTTCCCAAAAATCAATATTAATGATTATTTAACTTTGGAAGCACAAACATGCCGCATCGACAATCTACGTCGTACTATTGATTTTTGCAGATATATAACCTCTAAGCTCGTACCTCTTAGAGAAGGGTGTTAAGCAAGAGAATAAATTCTCCACCACCAAAAAGGTATATATTTAGCAAAGATCAACCATTCAGTTCAAAATCCAATGTTAGACATGTAATCCTATCTTTAACTGGGTTAAAGAACCAATGTCATTTAAAACACAGTTCACAGTAAACCCAAATTATCTTCCATAAAAATGGAATCTTCACGGAAAATAGATCAATATATAATCGATATCAATTTCTGTATCCGACTAATAATATAAATGGAATAACGAAAAAGCCTTTTAAATTCCATATATATTAACAGTCTTCCTCCCTAGAAGCTCATTTCGATTATTACCAAATTGAATTCCATTCAATTCCAATTTAACATATTAAATAGGAAAACTTTACTTTGGAAAATTCTCATTAAATCTTAATAAAAAGATATATAAATTCCAAATCACATTTCACTGTAAATCGGGTTAAAGAACGAATGTCGTTAAAAACACAATTCACAATAAACCCAATTCACATTCCATTTTCAATTCCAATTAAATGTTAATTAATTGGTAATTCTTCTTCAAATCTTAATTAAAAGATTTATTTTTTTCACACTGGGTTTAAGAACGGTGTTAATAAAGATACCATTCACGACAAACCCAAAAACCAATTCTATTCAATTCCCATTAAATATTAATTAATTACTAAACTCTTCTAGATTTTATTTAAAAGATTTAATCTTTTCTCAATTGGGTTTAAGAACAATGTCATTTAAAACACAGTTCACGACAAGCCCAAAATCCAATTCAATATTAAATACAAGGCTCTAAATAGAAATTATATCGGCTTATATTCAATATTAAATTTTGAAATCAACAAATATCGTATTGTGAATAACGATATATATATCTTCCGAATTCCTCCACAATATCCGTATAATCACAGAATCCAATATTGAAATATTCTGAAGATAATTTTGATTCAAATCCATTCCAATTCATATACTGGAAATTCTGCTTATTTTTAAAACAATTTCAAATCCAATTTATTTATTTAAAAATATTGGGTTATAATTCTAGTTTATAACTAGTTCATTTTGATTATAAATTTTTATCTTTTCAAATATGGAATTTTCCATCCCAATTCTTTCCAAATCATTTATTATGATTTTACACAAATTGTTGATATTTTTAATTATTTTATCAAGGCCCGTACAGTCGATTTCCATAAATGGCCATCGAACTGCACTTACAGCGGCCTTTTCCAAATTTGATTTGGACATAACTCCAAATCCAACCATTATATTTCAAATCTCTTATATTCGTTGGAAAACTCTTTTTGATACGAACCCAATGGTTCCGGTTTTAGGAGAATCCGACGTCGGATCTCCCGTAATGTCCATTCGAAGTCAATGGTCGAAATTCGCAAACTACCGCGGCGCGGCGCATACTATTCAGACCATTAAATATATATATTATATATATTTCGTCGATTTCCATTTATAATGTATTTTATAAATAATTCTAAATTCGTTTTCAAAATGATTTCAACTTCATATTCAATTTTAAATCAAAATTGAATATTCCATATCATTAATATATAAATGATAACATTTCCAAAACATTAGATTTTGAAATCACTTCCCTTTTCGATATTCATTATAAAAATTAATAAAATCGATATAAATATCGTTCACGTCAAAATGGCGTTACTCTAATCAATATAGCTTTATATATTTAAATATTTTCGTATCCATCCCAAATCAGACATCAAAATCATATTTTGATCCATTACCGAATATTAATTTAAAACATTTGTTATTTTAAAATATTCATTATTCGCCATTTTAAAATATACGTTATTTTAAAATATTTATTCCTTTCGAATTGGAATCAGACACAGCCAATTACCATATAATTTGATTTATATGGATTTCATACACACATGTACACAACAATAATCAAACACAGTCAACCATCATCCAGAGTTCATTGCACAACTGCATAAGCGTTAAATATAAACAATTAATGCTTACAACAGTTTGTAAACCCATCGATTGATATACAACTAAATATTGGGGATTAGTGTATATCCAATATCATCCCAACACCCACGCGGGGTTTTCAAACAACAAAAACTGATTATTATTTGTGTAGTTGGGCGATGTGTAAAATATATCATCCCAATCAATATCCATCAAATGTGTGTACATAAACAAATCGTCCGATTTGTAAATGAATATTTATTTTCATTCCTATACTCGTTAAAAATTATATTTTAAACTATAAAATATTTATTTCGTTACATGAATATTTTATACAGTTCATTATACAATAAAAATGATATTTTTTATTGTTCTAACATTTTTAGAAAATTTCGGCAGCATAACGACGCGATGCTAGAACTGGAATAAGATCTAGCCTTATCCCTCGCCTAATAATGGCTCGCGCCATGTACATACCAATTCTAATCAATTCATTTCATTTCCTTTTATGATTAAAATAAATATTTATTTTCTAATTTCAATTCAAATAAATTTATACATTCTAATTTTATTCAAAATAAATTTCTAGCCGTTATTAAAATAAATCATTTTAAATATTCAAAATCCATTAAAATTGCTGAAATAAAAATTTTAAATTGGTTCTGATTTTCCGGGTTGTTACAATCTCCCCCATTTAAAATCTTTTCGTCGTTGAAAGGGAACGGAGCTAAAAGTTGTTTAACTATTCAACTCAACTTTCAGTTTGGCTTTCATTCTTCAACTTTTCAGCTTCTAAGAATTTTCCAATTCTTCAAAAATTTGGCTAACACCCTAATTTTTTGAAAAATTTCTCCATAACCTCCTTTGTACGGGGTGACATTTAAATCCTCAACTAGCCACGCAAGGCCCTCATCATCCAAAAAGAAAAAGAAAAAGAAAAAGCCAAGAGGCTAGCCAATCGACACATAAAATCATCCAAACCCAAGTAATTAGTAAACATGTACGTATTTGTCGGGCATACAATTTTATTTCTTTGCTTAGCTTCCCTGCTATGACCTGTTCACACACATATATATGTACGTGCATGCATTTCCAAACAATTTTCAATTCAATTTCAGATTTGATATAGTTTGGCTAAATTTACTTTTCTTTCATGTATTGGTTTTATTCGTTAACAAATAATCATTCAACACGAACAACAATCAATTTGTGAATTAGCTTTTCAAATGCATAACTTTATTATATATAAAAATCCATTTTTGATGCCAAGTCATAATAATAGACCCTATCTAGTTTTGGTTCTCACACAAGTCAATTGGAAATATATAAATATCTCACTTTCGAAGCTTGAAATTAAATATTGATGATGTTGCAGCGATCATCAGGATCACGTCCGGGCAACTAGAGTGTGATTCTATATCTATCCAGTATATTTAAGGCTTTGTATACACGTTTGCAAGGCGTATATGCAAAATCTTCATATACTAGATTGTCCAAATTAATTTAAAATAAAATATTCAAATACGTTGAATAAGGTTTAAATTTTCAAAACCATATTGGTTTTTTAATTTTATTTTAAACAACACTCTTCAGACTCATTCTAGGATACTACTGATCCTATCTCTAACGAGTCATTCTTATTGGATACTACTAATCCAATCTCTGATGAATTCTTTCGTTTGGTTCTAATATGTCTTGTTCTCGAGCTCTGTAAAACCAAAGCTCTGATACCAAACTGTGACTACCCGAACTTCCCCGGTCTCCGAAGAGAAGAGAAAGAACGGATTGTCTGAGAACACGACAAATCAGAACACAAACAGAAGATCATTTCATTGCTTATTGCAACAATTTACATCAGAGTACAAGAATATACAGAGTATGAACAAATAATATACATTTGATAAATATCATAGATTTACAAATTACAATGTAGCGGAAAATAATACATAACACAACTGAAAAGAATACACGGATACGGAGCTTTCCGAATATAGTTCCAATTGTAAATCAGGATCCTGTGAATATATATCTACAAAACCAAAACTACTAGCTACCCGTGTGGAAAATAGGGGCACCCAAAGTTTAGGTTGAAACAATAAACTCCACGTCAGTCATGTGACTGGTGGGAGAACTAAAACAGTTATTTAAAACTTTACTTTAAAATAAAGTAAATCAAGGGACCACGTCGTATAACACGGATGGGTTTCCTCCCAAGAATACCAGTGCATAAAACAAACAGCGCGATGCTTTTTGGAATAATGAAGCTATTATAATACCCAGGTCCCATCACATAATGCAACGCAAGCCGGAGGATAGGGTTTTCCCTTATAATAGCCAAACATGCTTGGTACATTTAAAACAAATCATTTGATACTATTATAAGTGTATAGTGTATAAAACAATTTCAAATATAAATGTATCAATCATAGGCGGCATGGGTACCATCTATCATGTCGCCAATACTAGGCTCCATAATCAAAACTGAAATGTCACGTATTGGGTATTGGATTTCCGTCATAAGTCGAGGCAAGGGATGTACTCCTTGCCGGCTTTGAGACACTCTAGTAAATGCCTCAGGATCTCCCGTAGTAGAACCTTGGATCCTCTAAGGCTGGTCCTCCCTTACGTTTGAGGACTGGCAATTCCTGAACACACGTTTCCCGATCCTATAGGACCTATCCATTGGCTCCATAGTAACCGATATATCCGGGGTGCCTCGCAATTCCAACAACCACAAAGGTAAAAATAATATAAATGTTTGGGCTTGCAAAACCCCGACACTACCCATAGCTAGAAATAAACGTCATGTCCTCCTTGGGTTCCCTTATCCCTTTTTAACTCATGTCGAGGTGTGAGACTCGCGAATTAACGCTATACACAAAGCTATGCTATATTAAAGTCGTGCTTTGATCATCAACCACAAGACTCTGTTTTTTAATAGAAGCCTTGATCATTTGCATCTCAGCATGCCACACAGGCAATTCATGCCATGCGACTGATATCTATCGATAAATAACATCTGAGCTCGTACGTCTAAGAGAAGGGCATTAAACAAGAGAATAAATTCTCAGCCGCCAAACAGATATTTATTTAACAGAAATCAATCAACATAGAATAAAATCCAATGTCAGACACACATCCATTTACAAGTTCATTCTAGGTCTGAACGAAACCAGAGGCACCTTATTGCTAGTCCCATATGTCCAATACAGGAGAGAGGCCCTCGCATATCCGTCGATCTCCAAGTACGTCTGGACGATCACCACTTATTACCTCGTCTTGGGTGTACAACCCAATCAAGACATCAGTAATCATCCAAACGATGTGAAGACCTCCAGTCTTCAACCACCATCTTCATCATCGACATATTGTCGAATCTGTTATTCAGAACGGGTATAAACCCAGCCTTTCCGAATAACTCACATATATAATAAACAAGTGCTATAAAAACACAACATACGCCTCATTACAATTCTGAATATTCTTTTATTTAAATATTCATATCCTTTGGGAAAGGTTCCCATTAATTTTATCAAAAATAAATTTTTTAAAACTTATTCTTTAATCTTCCTTTGGATATCATTCAAACTATACTAAGGTTTTCCAAACTAGTCGGGATTAGCAATCCTTACCCAAGTAATCGTTTATTTTATTTCTCAATCCCAACCTATTCATCCCATGGAGCAAAACTGGTCGTACTCCATATCTGACATCACGGTGTTATCAGTAAATTTAATTACCATTTCATGTTCAAATATAATTAAAGATTTAACTATCGCTAGGAGCAAAACTGGTGATACTCCATTCCCGATCATTTCCCAAATTTGATAATTTGAATTATCAATTCCCATTTCAATCTAATTAAAGATTAATTAAAACTCCACTTAGTTTTAATCATCCAAGAAATCAATATTAATGATTATTTAACTTTGGAAACACAAACATGCCTCATCGACAATCTACACCGTACTATTAATTTCTACCGATATATAACCTCTAAGCTCGTACATCTTAGAGAAGGGTGTTAAGCAAGAGAATAAATTCTCCGCCACCAAACAGAAATATATTTAGCAGAGATCAACCATACCGTTTAAAATCCAATGTTAGACATGTAACATTGTATTTAGCTGGGTTAAAGAACCAATGTCATTTAAAACACGGTTCACAATAAACCCAAATCCTCTTCCTTAAAAATGGAATCTTCACAGAAAACAGATCAATATATAATCGATATCAATTTCCGTATCCGACAAATAATATAAATGGAATAATGACAAAGCCTTTTAAATTCCATATATATTAACAATCTTCCTCCACAGAAGCTCATTTTGATTATTATCAAATCGAATTCCATTCAATTCCAATTTAATATATTAAATTGAAAAAATTTACCTTGGAAAATTCCCATTAAATCTTAATAAAAATATTTATAAATTCCAAATCACATTTGACTATAAATCGGGTTAAAGAACGAATGTCGTTAAAAACACAGTTCACAATAAACCCAATTCACATTCCATTTTCAATTCTAGTTATATGTTAATTAATTGGTAATTCTTCTTTAAATCTTAATTATAAGATTTATTCTTTTCACACTAGGTTTAAGAATGATGTTAATAAAGACACCATTCACGACAAACCCAAAATCCAATTCTATTCAATTCCAATTAAATATTACTTAATTGGTAAACTCTTCTAGATCTTATTTAAAAGATTTAATCTTTTATCAACTGGTTTAAGAACAGTGTCATTTAAAACACAGTTCACAACAAACCCAAAATCCAATTCAATATTAGATACAAGGCTCTAAATAGAAATTATACCGGGTTATATTCAATATCAAATTCTGAAATCAGCTAATATCGTATTGGGAATTATGATATATATATATATATCTTCCAAATTCCTCCACAATATCCATATAATCATGGAATCCAATATCAAAATATTCTAAAGATAATTTCAATTTAAACCAATTCCAATTCATATATTGGAAATTCTGGTTATTTTTAAAACCATTTCAAATCCAATTTATTTATTTAAAAATATTGGGCTATAATTCTATTCAAAACTAGTTCATTTTGATAAAATATATTTTATCTTTTCAAATATGGAATTTTTCATCCCAATTTTTTCCAAATCATTTATTATGATTTAACAAAAATTATTGATATTTTTACTAATTTTATCAAGGCCCGTACAGTCGATTTCCATAAATGGCCATCGAACTGCACTTACAACGACCTTTTCCAAATTTGATTTGGACATAATTCCAAATCCAACCATTAGATTTAAAATCTCTTATATTCGTTGGAAATCTCTTTTGTGAGAGCCCGCCCCGCACCAACCGACATTTACTCCAAAAGTGCGCTGTACACATGTCCAGTTAGCACGGAACGGGTCGCCAGAAGGAAAAGGAAGAAGGAAATGAACATACAAGGATCCTGTAGAATGTCTCACAGCGCATAGAACAAAATATAATAATAACATACTTGACATAAAACAGGAGAGACAATGCATAAGCTGAAAATCAGAACTAAACATCATAGCAGCGGAAATTCAGAATACAACTTATTACAACTTTCAAACTGTCTCAAAGCAAAACAAGATAAAGGAGGTACACTACTAATGCCCAAGTAGCGGCCACCAACGACACAGGGAGAATGTGTATATATATATAATACGTGGAAGCCTCCTGCCCGCCTCCGAATCAGCTACTCGCACATCACCAGCTAACCTGTCTCTAGTCTGCTCGTGTGAGCACCCAGAGTAATAAGAAGAGACATAAAACTCTGGGTCAGACATAAAGCCTGGTATGAGCGATAAGCATCTAAAGTGAACAATAACAGGTTAACTAAAACATACCTGAACCTGGACCTGCAACCAAAGAGTTAGCACTACATACTGTACAACACTCTAAGGTATCAGATCAAACAGTGTAAAGATACGGAGGTGGGGGAGGTGTGCATGTCATAATGATGGCAAACAATCAAGCATAGCATCCATCCTCACGTCTCTCACTCAGTGCATAAAGCATACGATATTCACCACTTCGATCACCCAACATTCCTTGCTACGATCACTTTGCCCCATGAAGTCATAAATGGATTCACTGCACTGATAACGTAGCCACTAATTCCTCGCTATGTCCACTTGCCCCATGGAGTTATTCACCCCATCTGCGCTGGCTCATAGTCTTACTACCTTGCCCCTCAGGTCATAATGACCATACTGCACTGATAACGTAGTCTTGCTACCATCACTTTGCCCCTCAGGTCATAATGACCCTACTGCACTGATAAGTAGCCATCATCCATTTTTAGTGGTGAATCGAAGTTATGAACGTCGACAACTCCTTAGCACACGTCCCGCAACAAAGTCCAACCATGAAGTGAACTCATTGGTTCCCAACTGGTTCCGGGATCCTGAGCTCTAACTCCCATTTGGACTACCTTTGCATCTCGGGTTATTGGTCATCATAATCGAATCGGATCGGATCAGCCTTCACATTCTTCATCGGATCGGATCGGCCTTAGGCATTCGGATCGGGTCGCGCCTCTTGCGTCGGATCGGGTCG
Organism: Allium sativum; assembly: GCA_030737875.1. Classification (NCBI taxonomy): domain Eukaryota; kingdom Viridiplantae; phylum Streptophyta; class Magnoliopsida; order Asparagales; family Amaryllidaceae; genus Allium; species Allium sativum. Next base: position 931,938,354 of record CM060912.1, on the reverse strand, counting down.
CACCCCTCCATCGTCTCGTGAATCCAGTCTCCATTGAATCGGGTCTCCACTTTTGGTCGGATCGGCGTCTCGTTGTACATCGGATCGTGGATGCTGCTTTCCTCTAGTCGGATCGCGATACGAAGCACGAGTGGATCGGATCGGGTCGTAATGCTCATTGGCGATCCGGATCAGAGTACTTCAATTTGGGCACGGCGCTGCATCGATTCGTCTCGTGGGCCTTGCGCAGATGGTTCGGTTCGGAGGAGATGACTCGACTCGTGGTGATGTCCCACGATCCCATAGGGCGATCCGATCGACCCTCAATCCCCTATGCGATCCGAAACCCTGCACCTTGTCCAGCGAGCTGTTTACGCCCCTCGACGGCGTTTTCGACCATTCCAACTATTCTAAACAGTCACAAAGCATTTCATACAGTCATAGCAACATGCATAATCAACCACAAACATCAAAACATCAATATGATAGGTAAAAAGGGATCAAACATACCCAAAATCCCAAATTTCCCCTTAAGCATATTTAGGTGAAACTAATGATAGGATTATCAAAACTTAACCAAATTAACCCAAATTCATATCAGAGGTCTAAAACATCATTCCGAATTTTATAAACATTTTTCCAGAATTTTATCATGTCTAAACTCGCTAATTAACACTAATCACCCCTAATTAGCCATAATTAGTGCAAAACTATGCAAATCACTCACCTTAGCCACAAAATAAACTAAGATCTGAAATAATTATCTGATTTGATGCGAATTTCAATACCAAACAGCAGCTCCTTTGTTGATTTGGTGAAGATCCTCCTTGATTAGGGGTTGCTAAGCCAAATCCTTAACCAAAAGATGATTTGGAGGTGATTTAGAGGTTGGAGGCCATTTTTAGGTATCCTTGGTGATAAGTGGAAGCTAGAAAACTGAAATGGAATGATTCTCCATCTCATTTCAGCCCTCCCATAACCCTAATCCCGAAATGGGTTATGGGCCTACTCGCTAATCACCCGATTTGGCTCGGTTAAGTAGTTTTTCACCCTCCAAACCTTGTTTCAGCCATATCTCCCAAACAGTAAGTCCGTTTGGCTAATGTAACCACTCTACGGAAAGAGAAACCATCATTTGAATCCAATGGCAGTGGTTTCAGGTCAAAATTCCTTTCCAATCAAAAGTTATGGCCAAAACAGTACCAACTAGGGGCAAAATGGTCATTTAAAAATCAACAAAAATCATGAACATGGGAAATGACTCTAATAGATGTTTCCCAAAGTTACATGACCATAGGACTTCATACGGGGAAGAAATAAATATTCTACGATCCTATGATGTGTAGAATACGGGTCATTACACTCTCCCCCCCTTAAGAAATTTCGCCCCCGAAATTCCCTAATCCAAACATACACAAAGGTTCCCGCATGCTTATCAATCATGAAGTAACAATCAAACATGCAAAACAAGCTAAACAAGTCTATCCTAGCATGCGGAAAACTAAATCGCAAAGTAAATCTTACCAGGCAAAGAGTTCTGGATATGCCTTCCTAATGCCCTCCTCTGTCTCCCAAGTACAATCATTCTCGTTCTCGCCCCCACTGAACCTTGACTAGCTTCACTGCCTTCCTTCGAAGTTGTTTCGTATCATGCCCCACAATACGAATCGGCTTGCGGTTCCCAACCGCCTCGGGTTCTACTTCGAAGTCCTCTAACTGATCAGGTGAAATAGTCACATCTGAGTCGTGAACGAACTTCCTTAGTTGGGAAACATGAAATATATTGTGAACTCCTGCCATCTTCTCTGGTAAGCCAACTCTATACGCCAAATTCCCGACTAGTTCAAGAACAGGGAAAGGGCCAACAAATCTTGGTGCCAACTTGCCTCTCCTGCCAAATCGAATCACGCTCTTCAACGGAGAGATCTTGACGAACACCAAGTCACCAACGGAGAATTTCAAGTCTCTTCTCCTCTTATCAGCATAACTCTTCTGCCTATCTTGAGCAGCTTTCATTCGTTGTTGAATGACCTTAATCTTATCCGACGTTTCTCTCACCACATCTGGTCCAAGCACAAACTTCTCGCCAGTCTCTATCCAACATGATGGTGAGTTGCACGGTCTTCCGTACAAAGCTTCATATGGAGCCATACCGATACTGGATTGGTAGCTATTATTATATGCAAACTCTACTAGATGCAAATGGTCATCCCATGATCCACCAAAATCCTATATACAAGCTCTCAAGAGATCTTCCAATATACGATTCACCCTCTCTGTTTGACCGTCGATCTGAGGATGATATGCGGTACTGAGACGTAATCTTGACCCTCGAGCCTCTTGTAAGCTCTTCCAAAACCCACTAGTGAACAACGGGTCTCGGTCACTCACAATACTTTTGGGTACTCCATGAAATCTCACTACCCACTTCATATACAATTCTGCCAACTTGGCTGCCGTTCTGGTCGATTTGACTGGTATAAATCTTGCGCTCTTTGTCAATCGATCCACAATTACTGAAATGCTATCATATCCCGATCTAGTCCTTGGTAGGCCATCGATGAAATCCATCGAGACTTGCTCCCATTTCCATTCGGGAATTTCTAATGGTTGCAACAACCCACTAGGCTTCTTTTGCTCAGCTTTAACTAGCTGGCAATTCATGCATTTGGATATAAACTTCCCAACGTCTCTTTTCATCCCTTCCCAGTAGTAAGTCTGTCCCATGTCTCGATACATCTTATTACCACCGGGATGTATAGTCAGTTTTGAGTGATGACATTCTCTAAGCACTTCATCTCTCAAACCATTCACGTTGGGCACAACTAGTCTTCCATTCTTCCGAAGCCATCCATCTCGATCAAGCCCATACACATTCATCTCCTCATCGATACCCATCTCTAGCTTGGAGATGATTTCTAATAGATTAGGATCGTCCCTCTGACTAGAACCAATCCGCTCTATCAAAGTGGGTCTGATCGTCAAACTAGCTAGCATAACTGGATCTAATTCGCACCTTGGTCTGAAATCAAACCTCGCGATATACTCCAGTTGCTTCCATTCAAGAAACATTGCCCCTAAGCTGGCATGTCTCCTACTCAAGGCATCGGCTACCGCATTACCCTTCCCAGGTGTATACGCGATATCAAAATCATACGAAGCCAAGAACTCTAACCATCTCTGCTGACGGAGATTCAAATCTTTCTGGGAGAAGAGATACTTTAACGATTTATGATCGGTAAACAACTCAAATCTTTCTCCCAATAGATAGTGTCTCCACATCTTCAGCGCAAATACAATCGCTGCCAATTCCAAATCATGGGTAGGATACTTCTTCTCATGCGGCTTTAGCTGTCGACTAGCATAAGCTACAACCCTACCTCCTTGCATCAATACTGCACCCAGTCCGGTACCACAAGCATCTGTGTATACCGTCATCTCTTCATTCCCTTTAGGAATGACTAACACTGGCGCACGCGTCAACCTCTCCTTTAGACTTTTGAAGGCATCCTCACACACTCCGTCCCAGACGAAGGACTGATTCTTCTTAGTCAACTGAGTCAACGGTGCTGCTATCTTGGAGAAGTCCTGGATAAACTTACGATAATATCCAGCTAATCCCAAGAAACTTCTTATATCTGTTGCATTCTTGGGTGTAGGCCAATCCTGTACCGTAGCCACCTTCGCAGGGTCCACGGCAATACCACTCTCGGAAACAACATGACCCAAGAATCTCACTTCCCTTCTCCAAAAATGACACTTAGAGAATTTCGCTTTCAATTGGTGTTTCCTTAACACCTCCATCACTATCCTCAAGTGTCCCTTGTGTTCCTCCTCTGTCCTTGAGTAAACAAGGATATCATCCACGAACACAAGAACAAACTTATTCAACTGATCTCTGAATACTCGATTCATAAGATCCACAAAATAGGCTGGTGCATTGGTCAACCCAAATGGCATGACCAACCACTCATAAAATCCAGACGGCGTCTTAAATGCCGTTTTCGGAATGCTCTCATCTTCTACTCGAAGCTGATGAAATCCCGTCGTGAGGTCCAACTGGGAGAACACTCTTGCTCCTTCCAGCTGATCAAACATATCATCTATCCGCGGTAGAGGATACTTATTCTTCCTCGTCACCTTATTCAACTCGCGATAGTCCACACACAAACGAAGGGAACCATCTGCCTTAGTGGCAAACACAACTGGTGCTCCCCACTCGGAGACACTCCTTCTAATAAATCCCTTCTTCAAAAGATTGCTGACTTGCACCCCGAGCTCTCGCTGCTCCCTTGGTGCCATACGACGAAGTGGCATCACTATAGGTCTGGCATCTTTCACTAAATCAATACAGAACTCAATCTCTCGGTGTGGTGGAAGCCCGGTCACCTCCTCGAAGATGTCCGGATACTGGCCAACCACGGGCACATCTGACAACTCATCCTGCGAGATGTCGAGGGAATTTACAAAACTATCCATAACCCCATCACTAGGTAGGCTACCAAACACTACCCTCCGCCCATCATCCGCCCTCACTGTCACCAAAAAGCCCTCACAGTCTACCACCACCCCGTATCTTTGGAGCCAATCGACTCCCAATATAATGCCATACCCAGTAAAGCCCAAAACAAAGCAATCACAAACAAACATACATCCATGACTCGATAAGACCAAATTACTGCAAATCATACTAAGGCTAGTCGAACCACCAATCGGGTTCGTCACAATCAATGGTCTATCGACTATCTCGGGTTCCAGTCCCAACCTATCTACCAGGTCACTAGATATGAAGGAACGGGAAGCCCCAGTATCAAACAAAACTCGAACTGGTATATCATAAATAGAAAGCATACCTTGAATAACAACATTCTTTCCTTTCTCCGCCGCAGTTGGGGCATTCGACGAAGAAGGAACAGCATCAATAGCATATGCTTTCACAATCTGCTTCTCCTTAAGAGGTTGCGGACACTTGTCCTTGAAATATCCCACTTAACCACAGTTGAAGCACTTCTTATCCGCTGGCTTGGCCCGACAATCTTTAGCATAATGGCCCTTCTTTCCACAGCTGAAGCACTCAACATCCTTCTTGCTCTTTTTCTGGCCACCCTTAGATTGGTCCTGCTTCCTCTTATTCTGAGAGTTATTCTTGCCTCCACCGCCTGCTTGCGGCTTTGGCCCTTCTGCAGATGCAGCCTCAGTCTTTGACTTAGGGTAAAGGCTCTCTGATCTCAAAGCTTTCCCCACGATCGCTTCAAAAGTCTCATCGATGTGGTTAATAAGCCTCTCCCCTAAGTACCCATCCAAACCCGTAATGAACTTCTCATTCTTCTTTTCAGGAGTATCAATGAGAGACAGTCCATACTTCGACAAGGTGTCAAACTCAGCAATATAATCAGAAACTGCCCTTCCGTTGTGCTTGAGTTCCAAGAACCTCTTAAACAATACTGACTTCTGGGCATCTGGGATAAACTTCTCGCTAAAGCGAGCCTTGAACTGATCCCAAGTAACTTGGTCCTCTGGAGTAGCTGTTCTAATGGCATTCCACCAATTCATCGCTCGCCCTTGCAGCTGACGAGACGCTAGCCTTCTCTTCATCGCATCCTCGAGACCCAAGTCATCAAAGATACGGTCACAGCTATCCATCCAATTCTGAACATCCGTGGCCGACTCCGTCCCGTGGAACGGCTTCCCACCAAGATTAGTGTAATCCTTGCACAACTTGGCGAAATCGACCCTAGGCGCCTGCACTACTGGGCCAACACCAACTCCGGGATTGGGAATTGCCCCTTGCACTTCTCTAAGCATGTCTCTCATGAGGTTAGTAAACATAGCCCTCATGTCAGCGGCATTCCCTTGGTTGGTCCCTCTACCAGCACCCCTCGTCTCTCGGCTCATCGTTAATCTGTAAAAGGGGAAACAATTAACAACCCCATAGTGGTGCTAGTGCAGTGCGACTTTATCTTTATACTACTAATAGTATATACATACATAGCTTTTGAAAACCAAAGTAATCACAAATACGCTCTCTCATATACGTACTATCTCTCCCTAGTGTCTTTCCCTAGGTTAACTACGCAACCTAGAGCTCTGATACCAAGTGTGAGAGCCCGCCCCGCACCAACCGACATTTACTCCAAAAGTGCGCTGTACACATGTCCAGTTAGCACGGAACGGGTCGCCAGAAGGAAAAGGAAGAAGGAAATGAACATACAAGGATCCTGTAGAATGTCTCACAGCGCATAGAACAAAATATAATAATAACATACTTGACATAAAACAGGAGAGACAGTGCATAAGCTGAAAATCAGAACTAAACATCATAGCAGCGGAAATTCAGAATACAGCTTATTACAACTTTCAAACTATCTCAAAGCAAAACAAGATAAAGGAGGTACACTACTAATGCCCAAGTAGCGGCCACCAACGACACAGGGAGAATGTGTATATATATATATAATACGTGGAAGCCTCCTGCCCGCCTCCGAATCAGCTACTCGCACATCACCAGCTAACCTGTCTCTAGTCTGCTCGTGTGAGCACCCAGAGTAATAAGAAGAGACATAAAACTCTGGGTCAGACATAAAGCCTGGTATGAGCGATAAGCATCTAAAGTGAACAATAACAGGTAGACTAAAACATACCTGAACCTGGACCTTCAACCAAAGAGTTAGCACTACATACTGTACAACACTCTAAGGTATCAGATCAAACAGTGTAAAGATACGGAGGTGGGGGAGGTGTGCATGTCATAATGATGGCAAACAATCAAGCATAGCATCCATCCTCACGTCTCTCACTCAGTGCATAAAGCATACGATATTCACCACTTCGATCACCCAACATTCCTTGCTACGATCACTTTGCCCCATGAAGTCATAAATGGCTTCACTGCACTGATAACGTAGCCACTAATTCCTCGCTATGTCCACTTGCCCCATGGAGTTATTCACCCCATCTGCGCTGGCTCATAGTCTTACTACGCATCACCTTGCCCCTCAGGTCATAATGACCCTACTGCACTGATAACGTAGTCTTGCTACCATCACTTTGCCCCTCAGGTCATAATGACCCTACTGCACTGATAAGTAGCCATCATCCATTTTTTGTGGTGAATCGAAGTTATGAACGTCGACAACTCCTTAGCACACGTCCCGCAGCAAAGTCCAACCATGAAGTGAACTCATTGGTTCCCAACTGGTTCCGGGATCCTGAGCTCTAACTCCCATTTGGACTACCTTTGCATCTCGGGTTATTGGTCATCATAATCGAATCGGATCGGATCAGCCTTCACATTCTTCATCGGATCGGATCGGCCTTAGGCATTCGGATCGGGTCGCGCCTCCTGCGTCGGATCGGGTCGCACCCCTCCATCGTCTCATGAATCCAGTCTCCATTGAATCGGGTCTCCACTTCTGGTCGGATCGGCGTCTCGTTGTACATCGGATCGTGGATGCTGCTTTCCTCTAGTCGGATCGCGATACGAAGCACGAGTGGATCGGATCGGGTCGTAATGCTCATTGGCGATCCGGATCGGAGTACTTCAATTTGGGCACGGCGCTGCATCGATTCGTCTCGTGGGCCTTGCGCAGATGGTTCGGTTCGGAGGAGATGACTCGACTCGTGGTGATGTCCCATGATCCCATAGGGCGATCCGATCGACCCTCAATCCCCTATGCGATCTGAACCCCTGCACCTTGTCCAGCGAGCTGTTTACGCCCCACGACGGCGTTTTCGACCATTCCAACTATTCTAAACAGTCACAAAGCATTTCATACAGTCATAGCAACATGCATAATCAACCACAAACATCAAAACATCAATATGATAGGTAAAAAGGGATCAAACATACCCAAAATCCCAAATTTCCCCTTAAGCATATTTAGGTGAAACTAATGATAGGATTATCAAAACTTAACCAAATTAACCCAAATTCATATCAGAGGTCTAAAACATCATTCCGAATTTTATAAACATTTTTCCAGAATTTTATCATGTCTAAACTCGCTAATTAACACTAATCACCCCTAATTAGCCATAATTAGTGCAAAACTATGCAAATCACTCACCTTAGCCACAAAATAAACTAAGATCTGAAATAATTCTCTGATTTGATGCGAATTTCAATACCAAACAGCAGCTCCTTTGTTGATTTGGTGAAGATCCTCCTTGATTAGGGGTTGCTAAGCCAAATCCTTAACCAAAAGATGATTTGGAGGTGATTTAGAGGTTGGAAGCCATTTTTAGGGATCCTTGGTGATAAGTGGAGGCTAGAAAACTGAAATGGAATGATTCTCCATCTTATTTCAGCCCTTCCATAACCCTAATCCCGAAATGGGTTATGGGCCTACTCGCTAATCACCCGATTTGGCCCGGTTAAGCAGTTTTTCACCCTCCAAACCTTGTTTCAGCCATATCACCCAAACGGTAAGTCCGTTTGGCTAATGTAACCACTCTATGGAAAGAGAAACCATCATTTGAATCCAATGGAAGTGGTTTCAGGTCAAAATTCCTTTCCAATCAAAAGTTATGGCCAAAACAGTACCAACTAGGGGCAAAATGGTCATTTAAAAATCGACAAAAATCATGAACATGGGAAATGACTCTAGTAGATGTTTCCCAAAGTTACATGACCATAGGACATCATACGGGGAAGAAATAAATATTCTACGATCCTATGATGTGTAGAATACGGGTCATTACATCTTTTCGATGCGAACCCAAGGTTCTGGTTTTACGAGAATCCGACAATCGGATCTCGCGTAATGTCCATTCGAAGTCAATGGTCAAAATTCGCAAACTACCGCGGTGCGGCGCGTTCTATTCAGACCATTAAATAAATAAATAAATATATATATATATATTATATTTCATCGATTTCCATTTAAAACGTATTTTATAAATCATTTTAAATTCGTTTTCAAAATGATTTCAACTTCATATTCAATTTTAAATCAAAATTGAATATTCCATATCATTAATATATAAATGATAATATTTTCAAAACATTAAATTTTGAAATCACTTCCCTTTTCGATATTCATTATAAAAATTAATAAAATCGATATAAATATCGTTCACATCAAAATGGCGTTAATCTAATCAACACAGCTTTATATATTTAAATATTTTCGTGTCCATCCCAAATCGAACATCAAAATCATATTTTGATCCATTACTGGATATTATTTTAAAATATTAGTTATTTTAAAATATTCATTATTCGCCATTTTAAAATATTCGTTATTTTAAAATATTTATTCCTTCCGAATTGGAATCAGACACAGCCAATTACCATATAATTTGATTTATATGGATTTCATATACGCATGTACACAACAATAATCAAACACAGTCAAGCATCATCCAGAGTGCATTACACAACTACATAAGCATTAAATATAAATAATTAACGCTTACAACAGTCTGTCAACCCATCGGTTGACATATAACTAAATATTGGGACTAGTGTGTATCCAATATCATCCTAACACCCGTGTGGGGTTTTCAAACAACAAACACTGATTATTATTTGTGCAGTTGGGCGATATGTAAAATATATAGCTCCAATCAATATCGGTCAAATGTGTGTACATAAACAAATCGTCCAATTTGTCAATGAATATTTATTTTCATTCCTATACTCGTTAAAAATTGTATTTTTAACTAAAAAATATTTATTTCATTACATGAATATTTTATATAGTTCATTATACAATAAAAATGATATTTTTTTTATTGTTCTAAAATTTTTAGAAAATTTCGGCAACATAACGGTGCAATACTAGAACCGGAATAAGATCTAGCCTTATCCCTCGCCTAATAATGGCTCGCGCCATGTACATATCAACTCTAATCAATTCATTTCATTTCCTTTTATAATTAAAATGAATATTTATATTCTAATTTCGATTCAAATAAATTTATACATTCTAATTCTATTCAAAATAAATTTCTAGTTGTTATTATTTAAAATAAATCATTTTAAATATTTAAAATCCATTAAAATTGTTGAAATAAAAAAATTAAATTGGTTCCGATTTTCTGGGTTGTTACATAATCACTAATTATACACTTAATATAATATAATTTGGATAGTTATAAGAATTAGGGGGAGTAGTTTTAGAATTTCTTTTTGAAAATGCCAAAGGGAGAGAAATTATAAAATATAGAATTAGCTTATAGGATTCACATAGACAGGGGGCGTATTAGAAGGATCATCATCAAGAGGTATGAATATATTATAAACTGTAACACCCCGTATTTTCTGTGAACTTAAGAATTACAAATCTGAGTATAATTAAAATATAAAATCAGAATCAAGGGAAACCTGTGCCATTGCGTTCGTCTCGGAAAAATACGCGAAATAGAGTCCGAAATTTCGTAAATCGGAGTCCATATGACCAAGTTATGGCCCTCCAAAGTTCAGAAAAAAAATTAAACAGCACAGACCAGGTCGACTGGGGAGTCGACCCTAGAGTCGGCCTGCCCCCAGGGGGTCGACCCTAGAGTCAACCTGCCCCCAGGGGGTCGACCCTAGAGTCGACCCTAGTGTCGACCTGGGGGTCGACCTGCCTCCCGAATCTGCTTTTCTGCCTGGGTGCGTTCTGATGTATCTGGTCTAGATTCGTCTGCCTAAACCTAGTTAAACAGCCCCAAACCCAGCCTTCTCTGCACACAATTCTATTCTGCTTCTACTCTGCCTCTGTTCTAAATTAAAAATAAAAATGGCGTTGCTACTCTGCTGAAATCAAAACTAGAAGACCATCAACATCAACCTAAATTCAATTAGAGATTAGAGCTTCTGCAACGGTTCTACAACAACTAGAGTTCTTTCTTTAATCCAATTAAGGCACGTACAGTTATTTTCCGCTATAAACGTTAATTCTGATTTTGACATGAATTGTGAATCTGAATCTGAGATTATATCTGTTCTGTTCTAATTTGATTTATCTTATTCTGTACCTCTTTCCTCTTTCTGTTCTATATCCAGGCTACCACGAGCCTGAGCCAATCTCATAAGAGATTAACATGCGCTAAAATGTTTGGGACAGTAAAATGAATGATGCATAAATTGGGCATGACCAATAGGTGACTAATTTGAGAAAAGAACATGGACTGTAGCTAGAATATGAATCTGAGACATATGATTGGACATGTTATATTTATAACATAAAAAGGTATTGAACATATGATTTGTGGACATGACGTAAAAAGGTATATAATTGAACATAAATATAGACTGTATTGAACACATGATTTAGGATAAAGAGAATATGGCCTAGGTATAAAAATTTACATGAAAGTATGATATCTATTAATGTAAATAAACACCTAAGTAAGGGACCTTTGGGATATTCGACATGCATAGTAATCTATGGCTATATTTGGTATAAATTATATGGATCTTCTGTACTATGCAAGTTTAATAAAAATTTGGAACATATGATATATGGTAAAGTTATGACCATAATCTGTGCTATGTAAATTTAATACAAACATAGGGTATATGATAATATTGTGAATCAAGACTATTATTTATGCACGTGAACTTAGGCAAGATTTATAATTAGGCAAGGTATGAAACTTTAAGAAATGAGTAAATTTGTTATATTTGCCTAATTTGCTAGTTGTGTTACATTGCCTAATCTGCTAGTTCTGTTATATTACTAAATCTGCTAGTTTGCTTAATCTGCTAAGTCGCCTAATCTGAGAAATCTGTTATCTGCTATATCTGTTGAGTTGGTATAATTAGTCCGCTATTGACATAATCTGAATTGGCTATAGTTATGAATAATTGACATGTATATTAGGCGTGGGTATAAATGGTAAATCATTAATTAATTGGCCGCAAAGATAAACATGGCTAACTCGAGGTTAGAATGAGTTTGCGGCGTAATTCTGCCCGGAACCGCCCGGCATAATCCAGTGGTCGCAAACAATAGGTTCTAATGTGAGAAGTTAGTCATAACGTGCTAGAAACCCGAGGTTAGACTCAGTTTGCGACAGAAACCTGCCCGGAACCAACCGGCCTAACCAGTAGCCGCAAACTATCAGTCTAATGTGAGAGGTTTGGGCATTAATATTTAATTAATGAAAATATGAAATAATTATGATGTCTAAAACGTGTTGGGTAAGGTTAAACCAATTGAACCAATGAGTCTGATAAACCCGTTTCGTGAATCCGTAGGCCCAATACAAAGTTAGATAATCTGGAACCAGTTAATCTGTAAGCCTGTTAATCCGAACATCTGATCCGTTAGTCTGAAAACCTGTTAACTTGATTTCCTGATCTGTGAACTAGTTAATCTAAATTTTGTATGTCTGGAACTTGTAGACAAGTTAAACTAAAATCTGTTAGTCTAGGGACACGAGGTTAGGAGGGGAATTACTTGTGTCATCTGTTGTTTGGGACCCATATTAGTCAGTAACCCTTTCTGGTATCAAAACTTTGACCCAACAGTAGGTAGGGTCCGGGCACGCTTACTGAACTAATTATAAGCGGTTCATTCTGATAATGGCGAGGGGTGTTGATGGTGCATTCCAACCGGGTCATGTGCGTGCATGGATCCCGGTCTGCCTCTGAGGATGTAAGACGCCGTGACATCTGTAAATAGGTCTGTGCCAATTAGTTGTCACTTTAGGGAGTGATACACCCTACTGTGGGGCCGACACAGGATATTTATGTATTAGGGAGCCGATCGCTTGGGGTAGGGTTTTAGGGTACACTTAGTTGTCTCTGTTTCTGTTGGTACCGTCTGTTTCTGTTGAGTGGTAACACCTGTCTGTTTCTGTGTGGTACCGTCTGTTCGGGTGGTAAAGGCCCATTACTAGTGTACACCTAATTCTACATTCTGTTTCCATAGGGATTAATCTGTTTCTGCTTCTGTCTGTTTCGGATCGGGTAGTAAAGGCCCATTATTAGCATTCTGTTTCTGTTAAATTATTCTGTACCTGTTCCTGCTTCAATTTAGACATTAGGGTGACACCTAATTCTGTTATACTAGTATTAGTGCAGAGAAGTGTAAAGCAATAGTTTATGTCATTCTGTTCTTCTATTATATCTGCTACACCTGTTACAGTTATCCCTCATCCAGTTTTATGTTCATGTCATATTATTATTATTATCTGTTCATATGCTGAAAGTCACTGGACTTGCCAGACTTTTTGTCTGACCCTTGTTGTTTCGCCTCCTTTCTTCCGTTTCCCCCTAGGTTATCCAAGGAGGGAATACTTTAGCTTGATCCGGGTTTCTCTTTACTTGAAGTGCTTAAAGTATGGCTTGGCTCTGTATAGCTTCCGTTCTATGGGGATTATGATTTTAAACCATGCATTTTGAAGGCTTTTGTACAAGACTGATATTTTGTACTTGAATTCTGAGATTTGAAAGGATGTAACCATATTGATTTCTGTTTCCGCTGTAATAAAGTTAAAAATTTTCAAGTACTGTTTTATCTGTCTTGTAAGTTCTGTTCTGTTTACTAAAATGCTCCACCAAAGTTAAGGCATTCCCTTCGTGAGTGACCTTAACGGAGGTGGGGTGTTACATAAACTAAGGTTGTCATCATCAAAAAAGAGGAGATTGTCGGAGAATAGAGTTCTGATGATACCAACCTTATTCCAATAATAATTGATTATAAAATATATACTAACACTTTTATCTAGAGTATATATATATATACACACACGTATGCAGGATATATATACAGGAATTATTACTGAAGACTGTATAGTTTAAAGATATTAAAGATACATAATTCAAAAATGATTCAAGGCTCATGAGTATCCAAGATTTCAAGAGTTCAAGATAAATATAGCACTCCAGCTTTGAATTCAAATTCAAATTCTGTTTTTCAAATTCTGATTTCAAATTCTGTCTTCAATCTCTACCTTCTCTATTTTACTTTCTTTGCTTTACTTTTTATTCTAAACTCAAATTTTATAGATAAGTTCTATATATTATATATACTTTATATTTAAATAAGTTTCAAACTTTATAATTCTGTAAATTTTTCATAAATCTTATATTTATGTTTTCATATGATTTTCCATTTTATAATACTTATTTACAACACTTTTTTTCAATTCAAGAATTTCAAGATATATATATATATATATATATATATATATATCTCAAAACACTTGAAAAATGCTCAAAAATCAATTTTGGACAAGGATATGTCGACATACATATATGTCTATGTCGACATATAACTGTCACTTTTCTGATTTTGAAAGGAAGTGTCTTTTCACTATTTGTAATGTTCCAGAAGCATTGCAACCCTTCAAATCTTATATATAGGGGATGATTTCGAATTTTTTCATCATTCTTCTTCTCCATCTTCATCTCCTTTCCTTACACCATTATATTTTCTCATTTTTATGATTTCTACACTTATACTCTGCCGAATTCAGTTCTAGTTACATAAAACTTCTTCTCTTCTCACTCTCTACTCATTACTCTCTGAATCAAAGTGCTATTGAAGAGTTATAGGGCTATTGTAATCTTTTGGGAAGTGTTTGGTTAATCGGTGTTTTCCTTGTAGCTATGAAATCAAGGAACGGGAGCGGTGTAACCCTTATAGCTGTGAGATCAAGGAGAGAATACTTGATCAAGTGTGTAGAATCGGTGTTACCCTTACAGCCGTGAAATCAAGGAGGTTGCAATTGGATATTGATATAGTAATAAAACTTTGCGCAATCCAGCATTGCGTGGGACTGGATGTAGGAGCAATTCCGAACCAGTATAAAATCCAGCGTTTTCTTTCCTTTTCTGCATTTTATTTTTGTTTATCTTTGTGTTCGATTCTGTGTCTGTGATTGTTTCTGTGGTGTTTGATTCATATAGTTGATCATATAAGTTTTAGATTTTGTATAAATTCTCAAAAACACTATTCACCCCCCTCTAGTCTTAATTTTGCCTTAATGAACCATTCCACAATCCCTAACATAAATATATACAAGTCACAATACCCAAATCCACGCTTTTGCGTTAATTTAAGTTATAATAAAAATGAAAGAAAGGAAAACAGACTAAATATTATGTTTACAAATACACCCAAAAATCCGTCTTTATTTACATTTACAATGCAAAACACAAATTAACACTAGATTGACCATTTCCGACATTCATTAGAGATTTAAGGGATTTATAATTGTTTTGTTTTCATAGAAATCACAAATCTCTATAGGCATGAACAATTCAGTTTTAAACTAACAATTATAGAAAATAGGCAAATTTGAAAGAATCCCCACTTACTATACAAGAAGAAGAAGAAGGAGAAGAATGTAAAAAATCAAATTCTGGATTGCAGCCTCGAATATACATACTCTATTTCCTTCTACTAAATTATTATATATGTATTGTAATCAAATTAGAATCTTATACATATATAAATCTAGTTCCAGAAATCTATATAAAAATTAGAATATAGAAGATAAAAAATAGGTTAGATTTGAGAAGAAGAAAACTAGCCTGATCTAATCTGGAACTAAATAGAATGGAGGAGAGACAGAATGAAGGCAGAGCCTTGAGGATAATGTGAGGTTTAGAGAGGAGGCTAGGGTCTTGTTTATAGTTGTCTAAGTGTTTGTGAACCATTAGATTCAAATTATAAAATCTCAACCATTCAAATCAACAACTCATATAACAAAACCTAACTAAACCCAGCTTCCACCACACATTTTCCCTATAGGAAGGTCAACATCCACCCTAAGAGGGCCATCGACCCCAATGTCGACCCACCTTAACGGGAGGTGGTCGATCAGCCTTAAGGTCGGGGCATGGTTAATTTATGTCACCAAAACATTCATTTTTATATTAGTTTCTTGTTAATACTTATTAATTCTTATCGTTTATTTCAAACATTGTCCCCATCTTATATGCCTATATATATACACACAAATTGGAATTTGTAAAGGGAATATTCTCTTATGCATTTGTATTAAATATATTCCACTTTTACATTTACAAATTTAAATTCAAATCATATGTATATATTATTATTGTCTGACTTGTTTTATTCATAACTTTTGCACACGAACTTCTTTTTTGATAAATAAAATAAGAAAAATTTCTAGAATCTCGCTACAAATACAATAATAATATTTTCATAACCAAATTCTCAGTTATTAAATATTCACATTTTCAACCTATTATTATTTTATTAATTATTACTACTTATCTTAAGTATATATTATGGGGTGTTACATTCTCTTACCCTTAAAAGAGATTTTGTCTCAAAATCATACTGAATGGGCAAAAAATACAACTCGCTTTATCAGCCATGTTATACAACCAAGTTATTTATTAGACATCCGTAAAGTAGTCTTATTCAATGTGATTATATATTGTAGACTTACCAAAGTGAGCTCAGTTTTAGCGTGAAAGTTTAATATTTGATGATGTATGTATGCAAAACATCTTAATATGCATATAATTTCTATACGAGTGTTCAGTGCATTTATGTTTCAATCAATTTCTACCATCCAATCTAGCAACTGTGATGCCACCATAGAATCCTAAAATTTCCGAGAAAGGATACAAAAATTAAAATTTCCATGCCTTCCATTGAATTTTCTCCCCAGTGTACCCAAACCTATCTAACTAAATGTTGTAGAGCCTTAAATTCCCATTCTTCACAATATCTATGGTGGCATGAGACACCAAGGGTTTCGTCTTTGTCCCTATTTTTGAATTAGGCCCTACCAAAATTTACCATAGTGTGAAGGTATCTCATAATATATAAAAATATAAAAATGTCATGGCCTTCTATCATCAACAACCTCTTTTATTTCATGAATATTGGGAAAACCCAAAACATAATGCCAACTTTATAACTTTCACAAGCTACCTAATCAAACTAGGCTTTTTTCTAAAGTCTAATCACAAATTTGGTTCAACTATAAATTTATCAATGGTTGTCCCATCATCGCTTAGGTAATTCCAATGGCCTCCTTGAAATACTTCAAGAGCGCCCACCAAGTACCAAAAAGGTACTATTCTAATCCTATAAAGATAAATATTATTCCTACTATCTAAATGGATGAAAAATCCTAACATTCAATAAATTTCCTAATACTATTTTTTTAATTAAACTAATTTACATTCTAGTCTATATTAATAACCAAAACTACATTTCTATGCTCTGATTTGATAAAATTCAAGTCTTATTAAAGTTCCTTTGCTATAGTTTTTATAAATTTGCCAAACAATAATAAAGAAAGAATATTGACATAATTAAACTATGAGGAATGAGTACTATTTTATTTGGAATAGATAACATAAACTATGTGCAAATATGTAAATTTACAGACCTCTTCCTTTATATTTTGTGCATATTCCTTATAATTCAAACAGTCTTCTCATGATAAATGGCAAAAGTGCTAATTTATAAAAATTAAACAAATGTATAAAAAGAAAACCAAAACATAGACAGATTCAAACTAAATGGGCTCTTTATCCAAATCCAACACTTAGGCTTATTTCTTAAACCCATGTACCACAGTTCTTATTCTAGAGAAGCTAAATTTCTTCTTCCTCAACATTTTGAAACCTTGAGCTCAAGATATTTCCTCATTATGAGCAGCAAATCTGATTCCCATATTAACTCCCAAATTTCCTAATGTGAACTAGTTAGGTGTCCCCGTCTAATTTACTTACAATAAATTTACCAAGTGGTTTTAAATCCCAAATCAAAACAAGCACAAATTGGGATATTTTTACCACTTTATATAACCTTCCAATCATCATGGGAGATTACTAGTGACCATAATCTCAAAACCTAAGAAAAAAAAATCCTTTTTAAAGTTATCACCTATACTCCAGTGGTATAAATAGCACTGATGTCTAAAATACTCTATTCCAAGCTTAACATACCATTCCAATACTTTTTATTCTCCTCGATTTTCCATTTTCACTTTTCTCAAAATGTGGTACGTCCATGATCCTAAATAATATATCTATAATAGTCGGATTTTAAACCATTTACAAATCCTTATTTGATTTCTTTAAACTTCTTGAAAATATGTATTATTTTTTCCATATTAAATTATTTTTCAAGCTCTTTCAAGTTTGGAAATACTTCCAATTCCCCAAATTAAATTCTATTTAAACCAGTCCCTATAAATACCCATTTGCTTATTAATTACAAATTTGCTTCCCACTAAATTTGCAGTTAACATTCATAAATCCTAATTTCAAAAATCATAAATTACATAAGTTACGCTATACCTATATATCACTAATCATTAAATACAATTATAAACATACTAATTTCTTAACTAAACTACCTAGGGCAACCTTGTTTACAACCAACTTAGATTCTGTAAATCTTTAATCTGACTCAGCTGTCAAATACAGATCTTTAGGACTGATACAAAATTTTCAAGATTAGGTTGTAAAACTTATTCTTATCCATCCTAGAATCTAAATCTTTATTATTTAATGTATTATCCTTATTTACTGCTAGTTTATTTCTTTTGTAATTGTATAATCTTAGTAGTGAAACAAAATAAATACATTTACATACTATTTCATTATATGTGTATATATATACACATACATACATACTGTAACACCCCACATCCGTTAATGTCACTCACAAAGGGAATGCATTAAGTTTCGTGGAGCTTATAAGTAAACAGAACAGAATATTACAAGACAGGTACATAAAATAGTACTTGAAAAATTTATGACTTTATTGCAGTGGAAACAGAAATAAGTTTGGTTACATCTTTAAAACCATTCGCACCAAAACCAAGTACATAATATCAATCTTGTACAAAAGCCATCAGAGTACATAATTTTTTTAAAACCATAGTTCCCAATCCAAAATGCCATATGAAAGAGAAACAAAGCTAAGCATTACTTTCAACACTTCAAGCAGGAAAGTCCGAGTCAAGCTTCAACGTGCCCACCCAGAGAACCTGGGGGGGGGGGGGAAAGGAAAGAAAAGAGGCGAAACAAAAAGGGTCAAACATAAAGTCTGGCGAGTCCAGTGACTTTAACAATATAATTAGTAAAGCAACATGATAAGAACATAAACTGGGTATAAGAGATGACTATAACATAAGCAGATATGACGAGGTAACAAGATGAACAAGATATAACATTGACTGTGTGACGGCCCGCCCCGCACCAGTCGACATTTCCTCCAAAAGTGCGCTGTACACATGCCCGACTAGCACAGAACGGTCGCCAAAGAAAGGAAAGAAGAGAATGAACTAATCAAGAACCTGTAGAATGTCTCACAGAGCACGGAATAAAATATAATAATAATAACATACTTGACATAAAACAGGTGAGACAGTGCATAAGCTGATAACTAAAACCAAAATCAACATCAGAGCAGCGGAAATCCAAATACAGCTTATTACAATTTTCCAAATTTACTATCTCTAAAACAAAGAAAGCTAAAGTAGAAGATGCACTACTAATGCCCAAGCAGTGATCTTCAACAACACAGGGAGAATACTATATATATGTCATACGTGGAAGCCTCCTGCTCGTCTCCGGATCATCTACCCGTGCATCACCAGCTAACCTGTCTCTAGTCTGCTCGTGTGAGCACCCAGAGTAATAAGAAGAGATATAAAACTCTGGGTCAGACAAAAGTCTGGTATGAGCGATAAGCATCTAAACAGAACAATAACAGGTACACTAAACCATGCCTGAACCTGGACCTACAACCAAAGAGTTAGCACTACATACCGTACAATCCTCTAAGGGTCCATTTCAAATAGTGTAAAGAATACGGGGGTGGGTTGTGCATGTCATAGTGATGGCAAACAAATCAAGCATAGCATCCATCCTCACATCTCTCACTCAGTGCGTAAAGCATACGATGTCCACCACTGTCAATCACTAGACCCATCGAAGTAGTGACGGAGTTCAACTTGTACAACTACTGCTACTACCAAGCTTACCACATGGAGTCATGACCAAATCTTTACAAATGACCCCACTTCATTGGTGCCCTTTAGTCGTACCTAGGCAACTGTGGCCCTGAATCCGTTCACGTACCTCCCATACATAGTGATCCAAAGTCATAGACATCGATAGCCCCTTGGAACACGTCCCGCAGCAAAGCCCAATCATGAAGGTCACTCATTGGTTCCCAGCTGGATCCTGAGTCAAAGCTCCTCATTTGGACCTTCTCTGCATCTCGGGTTTTGATTGAATTGGAGTTGGTCTTCAAAAGAGTCGCCGCGTAGAAGAAATGGAAGTTCAATTCGGCTTGACCCAATCTGTTTTAGTCGGTTCGATTCGGATAAGTCGTCTCCAGGTTCCCCATTCGGTTCGGTTCGTAGTCTTCCCCTGCAACGGTTCGGTTCGGGTCCACAGCGTCGCATCGGTTCAGGTCGGGTGTCCCACTTCGGGTCGGGTCAGGTTGCCATCTCCCGTTCAGTTCGTGCTCCCGCTCCGATCAGCTCCCTCGTTCTTCATTTACTCCGATCCAATCCCTTCGCCTTACTCCAGTCTGAGCCCTTCATCTTTAAGTCGATCCGATCCGAGCCCTTCGTCCTTAAGTCGATCCGATCCTGCTCCATAGCTCCGATCCGTTCCCGCTCCCTAGCCTACTCCGATCCGTTCCCCTGTCCAACTCCAACTATAAGCAGTGGCCTTCCTTCTTGCCAAACTTCTTTTGTGCCAGGTTCCAGTTCGGGTCGGGTTCCTTGCCCAGCTCTCCTATCCGACCCGAGCCCATATCCGATCCAATCCGAAACCCTGCACAACTTTCTGCAACTTTTTCCAGTAACTTGTTTACGCCATTCGACGGCGTTTTCGACCAATCTAACTATTCTAATCAATCACAAATCATCCCAAACAGTCATAGCAACATAGCAAACTAACCACAAACACCAGAACAATGAATTTACATGTCAAAATGGATCAAATATACCCAAATCCCCATGTTTTCCCTTAAGCATGTTTAAGCAAAACTAATCCTAAGGTTAATAAAACTTAACCAAATTAAACCAAACTTTTACCAGAGGCATAAAATATTATTTTCGAATTTATAGATATTTTTCCAGAATTTATTAGTGTATAAATTCGCTAATCTTCACTAATTACCCTTAATTAACCGTAATTAGTGCAAAAACTATGCAAATCACTCACCTTGGCCACAAATAAAATTCTCAGAACTGAAACCTCGCTGATTTGGGTGAATACTGATGTCTAACAGCAGCTCTAACCTTGCTTTCGTGTTTTCTCTCCTTAATTTGATGTAGATTAAGTCAAAACTTGATTAGAAAGTGATTAGAAGGTGGTTTGGGTGTTGGAGGCCATTGCTAGGGTTCCAAGAATGAAAGTAGCGGCTGAAAGAAATGTTTTCTAACCCTAATTAGCCCCTGTACATCTCCAATCCCGAAATCCCCTTTGGGCCTAGCTGCTAATTACCCGGTTAAGCCCAATTAAGCTGTTTTTCACCATTTGAAACTTGTTTCAGCCATATCTCCCAAACGGTAAGTCCGTTTGGCTAATGTGACCACTCTACGGAATTGTAATCCATCATCTGGAGCCAATGGAAGTGGTTTCAGGTCAAAATTCCCTTCCAATCAAAAGTTATGGCCAAAACAGTACCAAATGTGGGTAAAATGGTCATTTAAAAATTGGGAAAAATCATGAACATGGGAAATGACCCCAATAGTCGTCTCCCAAAGTTACATGACCATACGACTTCGTATGCGAAAGAAATAAATATTCTACGATCCCATGATGCGTAGAATTTGGGTCGTTACAGACTGCGCTTCTAACCACTATAAGATATTCTCTGCACCGCACCAATACTAGTTTCATACTAAAAGATGATCCCTCTTGGCTAAATAGAATGATGATAGTTTCGTGTACTTCTAGCTGCCATCATAGGTAACCAACGTACACCTATCACTACTAGATGTATCCGCTATTCTCCTTGTTTGATTATGTACCCCAGCTGCTATCATAGGTATCCAATATGCATCTATCACCACTAGAGGTACCCTCCCTATTTGATTATGTACCTCTAGCTGCTATCATAGGTAACCAATATGCACCTATCACCACTAGGCGTACCCTCCCTATTCGATTATGTACCTCTAGCTGCTATCGTAGGTAACCAATATGCACCTATCACCATTAGATGTACCCACTACCCTAACCAATATGCACCTATCACCATTAGATGTACCCACTACCCTTCCCATTTGATTGGCTCCCTAACCTCGTAGATACTTGTGCTGGTCCTACAATAGGGTGTATCACTCCCTAAGGTGGCAACCCCGATACTACTGAAATGCACAGCTTATACCTACACGATGCAACAACGTCTTACCTACCCGCCCGGAACCATGCATGCACATGACTCCGTTGGACTTGCACTGCCATCGCTAACTATTTATTGACCTCTTACAATCAAACCTAGTAAGCGTGTCCCTGTCCTCGACCTAGTTCGAGCTCATATAGATACTGAAATGGGTTACTGTTTGAAAAGGGTCCATACACTTGACACAAGCTTCCCTTCTATGCTTGGTCCCCACTAGGAATTCTAACTTAACCCCTTTTATCCCCATGTTTTATCACATGTCTCACCTTGGTTAAGTGCTTTTATTATGTTTCACATGCTACCCATGTCACCCACTTAACCCCTTTACTGTTCCCATGTCTTACCACATGTCTTATCTTGGTTAAGTGTTCATATTTATGTTATACATGCTACCCATGTCACGTACTTAACCCTTTTACTGTTCCCATGTCTTCCCACATGTCTTATCTTGGTTAAGTGTTTTTAATTGTGTTTCACATGCTATCCATGTCATCCACTTAACCCCTTTACTATTCCCATGTCTTACTACATGTATTATCTTGGTTAAGTGCGTATTAATTTATTATACCTGTAATCGTGCAAGACCTCCCACATTAGTTTACCATTTGCGGTTGCTGGATATGCCGGGCGGTTCCGGGCAAACTTCTACCGCAATCTGAATCTAACCTTGTGTCTTAGCATTATTACGCATCTAATTTCTGCCTTTGACCTCTCACATTATATTACCAAATTGCGGTTGCTAGATATGTTGGGCGGTTCCAGCAGACTTCTACCGCAATCCAAATCTAACCTTGTGTCTTAGGCATTCATTGTCCTTTCTTGATTCAAGTCCTAATTTCAAATCTTGGATTATAATATATTCTAATTACCCATAAATTTCAACCCAATTTATGCTTATAATTCTAATCCAATTTGTGCCTATAATCCCATGTATACAAGTTATACCAAATTATGACCAAATCAATTTGCGTTCATTATCTTTCCTTAATTCAATTTCAAATCTTGGATTATAGTGATTTCCAGTTACCCATAAATTCCAATCCAATTTATGCTTATAATTCTAATCCAATTTATGCCTAATCTCATGTATACAAGTTATACACAATTATGCTCAAACCAATTTCCATAGTCATCAACTATTTATGCCAAATCTCATTTTATTACAAATTTCTCAACTTTTCCCAATCATGCCAACGTTATTCGTACGTAAACCTCAATGCAATATGCTTAGGCTCAAAGTTAGCCTAATATCAAAAAGGAAAAAGGAAAAGAAGAAGGGGAGAGAATCAAAACATCAAAATTGGCATAAACATATAAATAGGCATGTGAAATGAGTAACAACAAAATAGATCAGATAGGCATATGATAATAGCAATTGGGTATGAATTTGAAGGATAACAAATTATAGAACTTGATATGATTCATCTTATTTATAGGAATATACATTAGATCCAATTTACAATCCTATCACTACAAGAAAAGGAGTTATTTACAATTTCAACTCACAGCGTTTTGGTCTCCTTGCTGTAGAAATCAAGTAGGAGTACATTGTTTTTATCTTAAAATGTTGAGATAAATTTAAGTGGGAATGAATTTTCACTTCCCTCCACTATTATTAAAATTGGCTGTGAATCCTTAATATTTCCCCGAAATTTTAAATTCTCAATTACATTTTTTACATCTAATTTTCATCGTCCACCTTGTCTCCGTCTCACTTTCGAATCTCCAGCCATTTCATATGGTTGCTCTTGGTCTCTCGGTTGTCATAACGGAAGGCAATCGGTTCCAGTGGAGGAATTTCCATTCCAGTGGAGGTTGGACCCATAGATCCTTTTATATCTGCTTTTAGCGCTTCACATTCGTTTATATTTGCTTCCGTAGTTGAGTCTCTACGCCTTAGTACTAGTATAATAGAAGGTCCCGTTATTGTCTCAAATCCGGTTGGTGGTTCAGCTCATTTATCTTTGGTTTGTAAGGATTTGAGAATAGCTATGTTAAGTATTCAGTTTAAGTGTAATGCTTATGTTTTTGGTTTCATGGGCTATGGGTTGATTCTAGGCATGGATTGGTTAGCTAGTATTTGTGAAAGGAGGGTAGTTAGACTTTTTACTTGCCTCGGGAATACCCTCGAGATTTCGTGCGATCCTGAGGGGATCAGTTAGGCTTAGCTACCTAGAATCACTTGATGCATCTATCGACAATTTGCGATCCGTTAGAATAGTCCGCAGATGTTTTTGATTAGGTTAGGGATTTCCCCCCTAAAACTCGAGATAGACTTCTGCATATATTTAGTTGAAAACGCATAGTAATTTATGCGATCAACGATAGTTTTGGAGAAAGATTGGCGAGGATAGCCAAAGTCGGTTAAGTGCTCAATTGTTTGGTTGTTTTGCTAGTATCATCTCACATAAATCATCCAAATTCGGAGGAGGTATTCCTTGGGTGCTTATCTGATATTAGTTTAGGCCTTTGGGGCTTGTACCTGAGGGATGTCGAGTTCGACTAGGATGGTTTGCGTGAGAAATAAATGGTTGTGGCAGGCGCCCTAAGTAGAAAAAGGCCGGCCTTAAGAGAGGTAAAAAGTACACATCAACCTTTAGCTTTAGACCCTCAGAATTGTGACATTATGGATAAGCTAAGTAGAAGAGAGACCTCTAATCATCTTAGTATATACACTTGGTATCATGATTAACATCTGTTTATCTTGGAAAGATAGTTCGACTACATTGGATATCCTCTAGCACAGTAAGTGATCGAGGTCCTATCTTTACTAGTGGGTTTTGGAAATGGAGGTCAAGAAGCTTCGCAATCGTGAAGTTAAATTAGTTAAGGTACAGTGGAGTGAAGCTCAAGAAGATGCGACTTAGAAGACTGAAGACTAGATACGCACATCATACCCTTTTTGGGGGTATGTCCTTGATTCCACTTTCTCTGTAATGTTTATTTGCATGCTAGTCTTTATCTTTTAAATATATCCTCTAGGTCATATCTTCGATCATCAGGTAGAAGCCAATGGATGTAAACATGTGTTTGAAACATGTTATGATTGGTGGTTGCAAGTGGTTTCTAGTGGTTGCTCGTGGATACATATACACACATTAGGCACTAGATCGGCTCAGTCACTTTCATATTACATATGCATGAGTGAATTTTTATATATGAACTGAAACTTGATGTGTTATCATATGGATATTGCATTTGTATGAATGATTGTGCACTCATGTAGAAGTTATAAAGTACGACTAGGAAATAATTGCATACATGATGGACTCATGGCACTGACATAATTCACATTGAGGAGGTCAAATGAATCAGTAGACCCCCTGATTTTGCATTAGATAAGGACATGTACACACATTATGCATACGATCATGAAAGCATTAGAAATCTTTCTAAGGACAATGGACGCCTGTGATTGAATGGTTGAGTAGATGGATGTTGGATGTTAGGATATACATTCTTCTTGACTTGAAAATATCAGGGACGAAATCCTTTAAGGAGGGGAGAATGTAACATCCCGTATTTTCTGTGAACATCAAACTAACAAACTAAAGAATACTTAATTTTTAGAAGAAGAATTAAGGGAAATGGGTTACGTCATTGTGTTCGTCTCGGAATTCTGCTTGAGACAGAGTCTGATTTTGCATAAATCAGACTCCGTATGAAGGAGTTATGACCTTCAGAAGATTCAAGAATTTAAATAATAAAACCAGCCCGAAATTCAAAAACTCCGAAGTAGGTTGGGCGGGAAATTTCCCGCCCAGAGACCAGGTCGACCAGGGGGTCGACCTGGGTACATAGGTCGACCAGGGGGTCGACCTCCCCCTCAGGCCGGATCTAAAACCTGACGTGTTTCTTTGTGTGACAATTTTCTGAGTCATTAGGGCTTTTGTGCAAGTTCTGGTTGGTTCTCTTAGGTTTGAATGGCTTTGATTGGTCCTAAGTTGATCTAACAGCTCTTATTAAATCAAATTTCTATATAAGCAACCTAAATCTAAACCCTAAACCACACAAATTCATTCCAAGGAGCCACCATGCTGTCAATGATCATCCTAACCTAACCACTGTTTCTTCTCAAACTAGTTAGCAAGATTAAAGCTACGAATCAAGTCAAATCAGATCTAAATTAGAAGAACAATTAGTCTACATCAAAGGAGAGCTATTCAGTTTCAGAAAACAGATCCCAAAAAAATAAGATTTTCCTTTTTTTTGTAAGTCAGTTACTTTTTAGATTTGAACACCTAAATCTCATTGTGACATGTAATAAAATGAATATGAGAATATGCCTAATGTAAGCTATCCTTTTATTGAATCTGTGCTGAAATATCTTTGGGAATCATTTTTGACTATGAAATTGGTCCAATCATATCTCTCCTTGTTGTATATCGGAATTGTAATCCTCTTTAAGTTCATATGCCTGTGATGATTCATGATGATATTCATATCATATCTATATGCCTGCGATGTATTCTTTGCAAAACTTGTCTTTTTAGTACATTAAGTTTATTGGACCAATAGTTCTTTTCATCATATGACTACGCCCATCTTTACGATGTTCCATCTTGCTTCTCCCCTTATTTTATGAATCTTGAGTTAAAACTCGAAATATGTACGTTTTGAATGCGGGGGTAATTGGGTATAACATGAAATTGACATTATTTGGCATAACTTGGAACATGTAGTATGGAATGACTGTTAAGATGCAATTTGGGGTAATTTGACATGAATATGTAATTTGACATATTGAACCTAAAATTGGCATGAATGACAAAGTATGAAATTGGCAAATAAATCAAGTTTAGGGCATAATTGTTATTGTTGCGAATTTGGGGTAACTTGAGCGTTGAATCTAGGTCGGGCGTAAAAATGTAAATTGGAACATTAAATCTAGATTTGGCCTAACTATTGATTTGGGATGCGAAGTATAATGAATGTTGTAATTTTGGGGCATGACTATTTTTACAAACTTGGGAAGATTAGGTGTAGCTTATTTTGAGTAATAACTTGAAATTGAATTTGAGGGCCATAACTTGCAATTAGCTTTGTTGGGCATAACTTGAGAATTGAAACATGACTGGTTATGATAATTAGCATGTAAATCTAGACTTGGACATTTATGGAAAATGTGTCATAATATGAAATTGACAATAAATTATGAATAATTTACATATAAATTGTAAATATGTAAATTAGTGAAAAGACGAATGTGCCTAACCCAAGGTTAGATTGAGTTGTGGTGTAAAACTGCCCGGAACCGCTTGGCACATCCAGTAACCACAACAACACCTATCTAATGTGAGAGGTTAGTGCATTATGCCCAAGAAAAACCCGAGGTTAGATTGAGTTGTGGTGTAAAACTGCTCGAAACCGCCCGACACATCTAGTAACCACAACAACACATATCTAATGTGAGAGGTTGGTGCATTAATAAATCAATTAATGCTAATGAATAAGATGAATGACTAGGGTTAAGTTCATAGGAACACTTAACTAATATAACATGAATGACTAGGTTTAAGTTTATGGGAACACTTAACCAATATAACATGAATGACTAGGGTTAAGTTAATAGGAAACACTTAACCAGTATAGCATGATGAATGGATATGGTTAAGTAATAAGAAACACTTAACCAATATAACTTGATTTGTGGTAAGGTTAAGTTAAAACAAGAGGGAAACACTTAATCAATATAACTTGATTTGTGGTAAGGTTAAGTTAAAACAAGAGGGCAACACTTAACCAATATAACTTGAGTTGTGGTAGGGTTAAGTTAACGCAAGAAGGCAACACTTAACCAGAGTAACATGACGGGTGGGTGGGTTAAGTAACTTGAATTGACTGATGACTCTTAACTAATACAACATGATGAACACGTGGGGTTAAGTTTATAAGAAACACTTTACCAACATGATATGATGGATGGGAGGGTTAAGTACATCTCATGTAGGTGGGTAATATTAGTAAATATAGACCCACAAACTTAACTGTTAAATAAACATGCTTAAATCGATGGGAGGGTTAAGTACGTCTCGTGTAGGTGGGTAATGTTAGTACATATAGGCCCACAAACTTAACCGTTAAATAAACATGCTTGAATCAATGGGAGGGTTAAGTACATCTCGTGTAGGTGGGTAATATTAGTACATATAGGCCCACAAACATAACCGTTAAATAAACATGCTTGAATTGATTGGAGGTTAAGTGCATCTCGTGTAGGTGGGTAATATTAGTACATATAGGCCCACAAACTTAACCGTTAAATAAACATGCTTGAATCGATGGGAGGATTAAGTACATCTCGTGTAGGTGGGTAATATTAGTACATATAGGCCCACAAACTTAACCGTTAAATAAACATGCTTGAATCATTGGGAGGGTTAAGTACATCTTGTGTAGGTGGGTAATATTAGTACATATAGGCCCACAAACTTAACCATTAAGTAAACATGCTAGAATCGGTGGGAGGGTTAAGTACATCTCGTGTAGGTGGGTAATATTTGTATATATAGGCCCACAAACTTAACCAATAGGAAACCCTAGTAACGGGGACCCATTTCAGCAGTAACCCACATAGACGCATCATGGTACCCTGAAGCTAGGCAGGGTGGGGCACGATTACTGGGCTGATTATAAGCGGTCAAAACAATGGCGGGGGTACGTCAGTGTAGGTTCCGATGGTTTACGGGTGTGCACGTACTCCAGAGTGGGAAAAAGCAAGCACTGGGTACCAGTAGTTATAAACTGTGCATCTTGAATCGTGTCGGGTTGCTATCATAAGGATTGATACACCTTATGGTAGGACCATCACATGGTATCTACACGCAAGAGAGGGCCGAATGACACAGACACAAGGAAAAATTAATACGAGTAATGAGCCAATCGATAGGGTAGTAAGGGTACATATAACATGTTCATGGTAATTAGGCAAATTGAGGTGGAATCCTCATAATAGATGTACACCTGAAGGCTACCACAATTGCGGGGATTGGGATCACGTTATCATATTATCAATTTATACATATTACTAGTTGGGACACTAGTTTGGTGGTGCAGAGATATATATAGATATAAAATCAAAATAACAAGGTAGTAGAGAAGGAGAGAAGGAGAGAAAGAGTAGAAGCGCATTCAGTTTATCTTGCCTTATCATATCTATGCTAATCATATGTTATCTTGTTATCCTTTTTCTCACGGTATTGTCTTATATTCAGTTTATTCATGTCATGATGCTTTTGCCTGTTTATATGCTGAAAGTCACTGGACTTACCAGACTTATGTTTGACCTAGTTTGTTTCGCCCCTTTTCTTCCATTCCCACCCCCAGGTTCGCAGGGAGGAAATGTTACCACTTAGCTCAGTTTTCTTTCCAAACTCGAAAATAGTCGATGTATTGCTTTGGACTCTCTCTCTTCCACTGCTATGGCTGGTTTATGCTTTATTGGGGAATATCATTGTTATTTTTATGCTTCTTTTATACTTGGAAGTTTTTAAATCAAGACAGAAGTTCT
The DNA here is from genome assembly GCA_030737875.1 of Allium sativum. Taxonomy (NCBI): domain Eukaryota; kingdom Viridiplantae; phylum Streptophyta; class Magnoliopsida; order Asparagales; family Amaryllidaceae; genus Allium; species Allium sativum. The sequence continues at coordinate 931,908,561 of CM060912.1, read as the reverse complement.
ATGTTTTACTTTTAAGTATGATTGAGATAACTATTGTAAAAGCTTGACTGAACCACATTGTTTATAAACTGACTTTATTTTCTACTGCTTTATTTGTCTATCTTGTAATTTATCTGCATCTTTTACCTAAAATGCTCCACCAAAGTTAAGGCATTCCCTTTGTGAGTGACCTTAACAGAGGTGGAGTGTTTCAATGGCCCTACGAATCTTGGTGCCAATTTCCCTATAGATCCAAAATGAACTACATTCCTCAATGGTGATACTTTAATAAAAACCATGTCTCCAACATCGAACTCAATATCAGTTCATCTCTTATTAGCGTATGACTTTTGCCGGTCTTGTTCCATCTTCATGCGTCTTCGAATCAAGTCTATCTTCTCCGAAGTTTCTCTAACCATCTCGGGCCCGAGAAAAATCTTATCCGTAGATTCCCACCAACAAGTTGGTGATCGGTACGGTCATCCATAAAAACCCTCAAAAGGTGCTATGCCAATACTAGCTTAATAACTGTTGTTATAAGCGAATTTCACAAATGGAAGGTGCTCTTCTTATGTCCTTACAAAATTTAGGATACATAACGTAAAAAGATCTTCAAGGACTCTATTCACCCTTTCTGTCTGTCCATTCGTCTAAGGGCGATAAGCGATGCTCAAACATAACTGCGTACCTACTGCCTCTTGCATATCACCCTTTCCTCTTGCATCGAAAACTGCACCAAGCCCTGTCCCGCAAGCATCGGTATACACTGTGAACAGTTTACACCCATCTGGCAAAACTAAAACTGGAGTTGTCGTCAATGCCCTCTTCAAACGTTGAAAAGCATCGTTACAGTCAATATCCCAAGAAAATGTCAAATTCCTTTTCGTTAACCGAGTAAGTGGGGCTGATATCTTGGCAAAGTCCTTGATGAACTTTCTTTAATAGCCTGCCAAACTAAGAAAACTTCTTACTTCCGTTGCACTTTTAGGAATCTTCCAATCTTGGATTGCCACTACCTTCGCGGGACCCATTGCTATCCCTTCTTTAGAGACCACGTGCCCTAAGAACCTCACTTCCTTCCTCCAAAAATGGCATTTAGAGAACTTAGCCTTGAGTTGATGTGCTCAAAGGGTATCTAAGACTTACCTAAGATGTAAGGCATGCTCTTCCTTGCTTTTAGAGAAGATCAGGATATCATCCACAAAGGCTACCACAGACTTGTTTAGAAACTCCCAAAACACCCTACTCATCAAGTCTACAAAATAGGCGGGTGCATTCATCAAACCAAAAGGCATGACGAGCCACTCGATAAAAAAACGTCGGGAGTCCTAAAAGCAGTCTTATCTATATTATCCTCAGCTACCCTCAACTGATGAAAACCCGCAGCTAAGTCCAACTGCGAGGAAAATGAAGCACGAACCAACTGATTGAACAAATCACTTATTCTTGGAAATGGGTGTCTGTCCTTCTTCGTGAGCTTATTTAGCTCCCTATTATGCACGCACAATCTAAGCGAACCATTCACCTTCGTAGCAAAAACAATTGGAGCACCCCATTCCAAAATACTTCTTCTTATGAACCCTTTCTCAAGCAGCTCCCCTACTTGTTTACTGAGTTCCTTCCTTTCTCTCGGAGCCATGTGGCGCACTGGCAATGCAACTGGCTTTGCATTATCTACTAAATATATACGGAAGTCTATCTCGCGCCTCGGGGGTAAACCCCGAACCTCATCAAAGACGTCATCATATTCACGGACAACTCGAACAGATTGCAAATCATCGATGGATGCGTCAAGTGATTCTAGGCAGCTAAGCATCACTGAACCCCTAGGGTCATAAGTGATGTCAAGGGTCCTTCCACAACGAGTCAATAGTCTAACTACACTCCTTTCACAGTCTAGGATGACACCATACCTGGCTAGCCAATCCATCCCTAGAATCAGAATATAGCCCATGAAACCAAGTACATAGGCATTGCATTCAAACCCAACGCCCAAGATAGACACTCTCAAATCCTGCCAAATCATAGATAAATGAGCTGAGCCACCAATAGGATTTAGGAGTACTACAACGGGATCCATGACTAAACTAGTATTTAAGTGCAGAGTTTCAACTAAAGAAGCAGATATAAGCGAATGTGAAGCACCAGAATCAAACAAGGTTCTAACATGATAATCAAAAAGGAAAATCAAACTTTCAGCAGAAACTTTTCTACCTCTATCAGGTATGTCAGCCGTAAGAGAACGTATCTGTCTTCTGGAAGATCCTGTACTTTGTTCTTGCCCTTGCCTCTTTGGACAACCATTGATAAGATGTCCTATCTCTCCGCAATGATAACAACCAATCTTTTTCTTCTTCTTCTTCCTACAGTCTTTGGCTATATATGACCCACCATTCCTCGGTAATGACACTTCCTCTTTTCTCAGGGTCTATAGTTCTTCCCACCCTTCTTAGATTCCACTTCCTTATTCTGTGATCCTTCAACTTTGACCTCCTTCTTTTCTCCTTTATCTTCTTTGTGCATCAAGGCTATATCCATGAGTTTCTCATCCTTGTGAAACATGTTAACAAGTCTCTCTAAAACTTCCTCCATCGCGCGGAAAACCCTACAAAGCTGGAAAGAAAATTAGCTATAGGTGAAACTTCTGCGGCTATAGTTGGAAGTTAGACACTTCTTTTACCTTCGACAGGCACCGTAGTCTCATCATGCCTATGGAACCATGCCGCAATGAGGTTACCTCCCAAAAAGCCAGAAGCCCCGGAGACTCGGAAAAGAAGGAAACAAGGATTCAAACAGAAAAATCAAAAGATAGTGCATATGGCTTTGGGGAATATGTCTTTCAAAACAAACTTTTCTTTTGAAAACACTTCTTTTAAAACCATTTTGAAACTAGCTTTCAAAATATTTTATCTGATCCGGTAATCTACAGCTCCGATACCACGTGTAACACCCCACGTGCATTAATGTCATTCACAAAGGGAATGCATTAAGTTTTGTGGGGCGTTATAAGTAAACAAAACAGAATATCACAAGAAAGATACATAAAATAGTACTTGAAAAGTTTATAACTTTATTGCAGCGGAAACAGAAATAAGTTTGGTTACATCTTTAAACCCATCGCACCAAAACCAAGTACATAATATCAGTCTTGTACAAAAGCCATTAGAGTACATAATTTTTTTAAAACCATAGTCCCCCAATCCAAAACGCCATATGAAAGAGAAACAAAGCTAAGCAATACTTTCTGCACTTCAAGCAGGAAAGTCCGAGTCAAGCTTCAACGTGCCCACCTTGAGAACCTTTGGGGAGGGAAGGAAAGAAAAGAGGAAAAACAAAAAGGGTCAGACATAAAGTCTGGCAAGTCCAGTGAGTTTAACAATATAATTAGTAAAGAAACATGATAAGAACATAAACTGGATATAAGAGATGACTATAACATAAGTAGATATGATGAGGTAACAAGATGAACAAGATATAACATTGACTGCGTTTCTAACCACTATAAGATATTCTCTGCACCGCACCAATACTAGTTTCATACTAAAAGATGATCCCTCTTGGATAAATAGAATGGTGATAATTTCATGTACTTCTAGCTGCCATCATTGGTAACCAATGTGCATCTATCACCACTAGATGTACCCGTTATCCTCCTTGTTCGATTATGTACCCCTAGCTGCTATCATAGGTAACCAATATGCACCTATCACCACTAGATGTACCCTCCCTATTTGATTATGTACCTCTAGCTACTATCATAGGTAACCAATATGCACCTATCACCACTAGATGTGCCCTCCCTATTCGATTATGTACCTCTAGCTGCTATCATAGGTAACCAATACGCACCTATCACCACTAGATGTACCCACTACCCTTCCCATTTGATCGGCTCCCTAACCTCATAGATACCTTTGCTGGTCCCACAACAGGGTGTATCACTACCTAAGGTGGCAACCCCAATACTACTAAAATGCACAACTTATACCTACACGATGCAACATCGTCTTACCTACTAGCCCGGGCCCACGTACACACACGACTCCATTGGATTTGCGCTGCCATCGCTAACTCTTTATTGACCTCTTACAATCAACCCCAATAAGTGTGTCCCTGTCCTCGACCTAGTTCGAGCTCATATAGATACTGAAATGGGTTACTGGTTGAAAAGGGTCCATACACTTGACACAGACTTCCCTCCTAAGCTTGGTCCCCACTAGGAATTCCCACTTAACCCCTTTTTATCCCCATGTTTTATCACATGTCTCGTCTTGTTTAAGTGCTTTTATTATGTTTCACATGCTACCCATGTCACCCACTTAACCCCTTTACTATTCCCATGTCTTACCAAATGTCTTGTCTTGGTTAAGTGTTCATTATTTATGTTATACATGCTACCCATGCAATACATGCTACCCATGTCACCCACTTAACCCTTTTACTATTCTCATGTCTTCCCACATGTCTTATCTTGGTTAAGTGTTTTTAATTGTGTTTTACATGCTATCCATGTCACCCACTTAGCCCCTTTACTATTCCCATGTCTTACTACATGTCTTATCTTGGTTAAGTGCTTATTAATTTATTATACCCGTAATCATGCAAGACCTCCCACAATAATTACCGTTTGCGGTTGCTAGATATGTCGGGCGGTTCCGGGCAGACTTCTACCGCAATCTGAATCTAACTGTAACACCCCACATCCGTTAAGGTCACTCACAAAGAGAATGCCTTAACTTCAATGGAGCATTATGGGTACTGGAACAAAAATATTACAAGACAGACATATATAAAATAGTGGAAGGTCTTCAAATCATTTATTAAATATAATTGTTTACAATAAAATCCCATCACTTTCAAATACCCAATTACATAGATAAAATATGTGTCTTGCTCAAAAACAAAGAAGCATGAAAATAAATTGTAATATTCCCCAATAAAGCAAAGCAAGCCACAGCCAAGAGAAATCCAAGTAGTACATGAAAGAGCCTTGGAGCTTGGTAAGATTCGAACTAAGCTGTATTCCCACCCTGCGAACCTGGGGGGGGGGGGGGGGGGACGAAAGAAAAAGAGGTGAAACAAACTGGGTCAGTCATAAAGACTGAGTAAGTCCTAGTGGCTTTCAGCATAAAAACAGGTAAAGATAACATGGCATCAATAAACTGAAAGTAAACATAAGCATGATGACAAGATAAGCTACAGGCATGATTACTAAGAATAACATCCCATAATTCCTATCAAGAGTAGTATCACAAGGTTCCTACCAAGCATCACATCGCAAGGTTTCTATCAAGTATAACATCGCAAGATTTCTAAGTTTCATCATTAAAATGTTTCGATGATATCCATTTGCCCTTCACCACCCGTACTAGCATCTCCCAAGTGTCTTACATGGAATGTTTTGTATTCCTACTAGTGTTCCAACTAGTGTCCTGTGTAACAAGGATCCTTACCCCCTACTAGTGTCCCAACTAGTAGCCCATGTTATATAATAAGGTGATCCCAACCCGTGTGATGTGTTGACTATAAAATGATCCCTTGCCTAATGTCATGAAATGACCCATTACTTGGTCCCACGAAACGATCTATTAATCGATCAGCTCCCTACAAGTCCTAGCTCGTTCATGTGTCTGTGTCATACGACCCTATCACGAATGTAGTTACTTGTGCTAGGTCCACCATAGGGTGTATCAAGCCCTTGGGTGCCAACCACCGACACGAATCAAGCACGACAGTGTAAACCTGCCAGTGCCCAATGCCTGCTTTTTCAGCTCTGGACTACGTGCACGACCATAGTCCGCCTGAACCTACAATGGCGCAACAACTCAGCCGTCGTTCAGGTCGCTTACAATCAGCCTAGTAATCGTGCCCCACCCTGCCTAGTTCCAGGGTACCATGATACATCTAGTGGGTTACTGCTGAAAAGGACCGCGCAACTAGGGTTTCCGTCCAGTAGGTTAAGTGTTGTCATTTAAATTCGAGACTTAACCCCATCAGTCTAGCATGTCAAGTTGGTTAAGTGTTGTCATTCGTGTTTGTGACTTCACCCGCCTACGTGTCATGTAAAATTGGCTAAGTGTTGTCGTTCAAGTTCATGACTTAGCCCTACGAATCATGTGTCAAGTTGGTTAAGTATATTCAAGCGGTTCATGACTTAACCCTATCAAATCATCGTGTCAAATTGGTTAAGTATATTCAAGCGGTTCATGACTTAACCCTATCAAATCATCGTGTCAAATTAGTTAGGTATATTCAAGCGGTTTATGACTTAACCCTATCAAATCATCGTGTCAAATTGGTTAAGTGTATTCAATCGGTTCATGACTTAACCCTATCAAATCATCGTGTCAAATTGGTTAAGTATCATTAGACTAGTCATATTACTTAACCCACCCATTGGTCTGATTAGCAGTAATGTTGGTTAAGCCCACATTTATAAGTTTTACATGTTCTTAACTCATACCGGTTAGGTCCACATTTACATGTCAAATTTCCATGTCATCCCACCTAACCCTCTAACCATACCCACGTCTTATTATGGTTAGTATTCCTTAATTCATTCATTATGACGAACGAATCATGACCAATCACATTAGACCGTGCACTTTGTGGCCACTGGATTTGCCGGGCGGTTCCGGGCAGATTTACACCACAAACTGAGTCTAACCTCGTGTCATAAATCGTTACGCCTACAATTCGACCTTTGACCTCCCACATTAGACCGACACTTTGTGGCTACTGGATTTGCCGGGCGGTTCCGGGCAGTATTTCACCACAAATCGAGTCTAACCTCGTGTCAAAGGTTCATTAATGGTCGTATTTCCCCCAAAACCCCAATATCAGTTCATGTGTTTAACATATAGAAATGTTCATGTTCATGTTCAAGTCAATTATCCAATACACAGTTATTTTTATGTTTCAAATTCCCAACTTAAACATATGCCCAAGTTCCAAAATTACAAGCCAATATATATATATATACACACACACCCAATTCTAGTCAGTTTACATACGCCCAATCCTTGCCTATTACATGTATGCAAGGTTTATGCCATTTTACCCATATCAAGTTCTAGCCAAGATTACATGTATCAAGTTTCATGTCCAAATAAACCCAAATCATGATTCCTGATGTAGTTATCCCAAACTATAATCTTTTTATTATATGTCAGTTGCCCAAGTTCATAATACATGTTTATGCCAACTATCAAGTTTACGATTGCTTTCATGTTCAAATTCCCAATTCTACATATGCCTAATTAACATAAGCCCAATCTTTTGATTTAATTTACACAGTCCCAAACTCATGATTTAATTTACATACAAATTCATGTATGCCCAAACTTGCAATTTCAATTATATTGACAATACCCAAATTTCAAATTTCATGTTATGCCATCAATTCCACCACACACATATATCCAAATAGGTAATATCCCAATATTTCCCCGTATACAAATCGAACGTGTATCGTAGCTTAGGCCTAGGTCTGAAATTGACCAAGGTTTATCAAAAGAAAACAAATAGGGGAAGGTAAAATTTGTATAACAATAAGTACAGAGAGAAAACTGGCATAAGAACATCGTTTCAGGCATAAAAGATAGATCTTGATAATAATATCAACATGAATCAAGAAAAACTGATTTACAACAAGCTGAATAGATCATAGGCTTGACATGAAAATGGGAATAGAAAAGTCCCAAAACTCAAGATTCAAGAAGCAACAGAAATAGATCTGAATCAATAAACATACTTAAATCCAATTCCACTTTATTCCATGGCCATATTATAATTAAATGTTTAAATCTAAAAACAACTAGAACTTACAGAGCATGGCTAATGAATTAAGAGCTAAATTTGTTGTAAAAATGTCGAGGCGTTGTTAATTTATTGTCTTGAATCATTGTAGAAGCCTTGTTCTTTGAATTGATTTGAGTTTGAATGTTTGTACTTTGATTTGGAGATGGCGGCCATGGTTCAAGAGGTATTTTAGCTGCATAATGGTGTAAGAATGATTTGATATGAATTAGGTTAGGTCTAAGGTTTTTTTTATAGGTATAGCAACTAGTTTAGGCCCTTAGATTAACACTAGAATCAATCCGGACCATCAAAACACGTCTTAGGCTTCAAAAAAGAGTTCTGGGTCAAAACAGGCCGACCAGGTCGACCTGTAAGGGGGGAGGTCGACACTATGGTCGACCTGGGGGGTAGGTCGACCCTATGGTCAACCTGGGGGGGGGGGGGGTTGGTCGACCCCTTGGTCTAGTGCTGCCTGAAAACTGCTGAAACTTGTACAGGCCATAGCTTCTTCATCCGGACTCCGATTTTCGAAAACTCAGACTCTGTTTCATGTAAAATTTCAAGACGAACGCAATGACATAACCCGTTTCCCCTGATTCTGACTTTAAAATTTAATTCTGCCTTGATCTCTTGTTTCAACAGGTTATTAAAATTTGGGTTGTTACATTCTCCCCTCCTTAAAGGATTTCGTCCCCGAAATCTTCAAGTTAAGAAGAATGTGTCCTACCATCCAATCATCCATCTAGTCAATCATCAATCACATGTATCCATTGTCCTTAAGAGATTTCTAATGATGTATGAACATATGCAGAAAGTGTATATGTGTTCCTTACCTAATGCAAATGATCAGGCCTGATTGATCTTCTTAATGCAAAATATGTTTAGTGCCATGAGTCCAACATGTATGCAAATAGTCCTAGTCATATAAACACTATATGTGTGCACAAACATCCATCCATATGCAACATCCACATGGTAACACATTCAATTCCATCCATAAACAAGTATAAACACTCATGCATATGCAATATGAAAATGTGACTGAGCTGATCTAGTGCCTAATGTGTGTTCATGCATCCACGAGCAAGAACTAGCAACCACTTGGAACCATCAACCATAACATGTCTCAAACACATGTTTACACCCAATTGTTCCTACCTAAAGATATAGTCGAACGATAAAAGCAAGTAAAAACTTTGTGCCCATTAGGCAATGTCAAAACTGGAAATCTATGTCACATATATACTGATTAGGAGAAGAACTCCCTAAGCACCAGCCCCGAAGACCGAAATCAATATCAGACTGATACCCAAAGAATTGACCAACCAATATATATGTTTTTGGGAAACTAAGCATGATGGACTCCTTTTTGGTCACAAGAAATCCCTTCCTAAGACCAACCCATATCCTATAAAACCCAAAAAGTTTAGTCAACCCAATGGACACCCTCAAGCCCCAACATGTATTACTAACAGATGAGTCATACTCCTTATGGGGTTTGCAACAGAAATGGGATAGAGAATAGGACCGAGAGGTTATACTTAAAAGATAGCATGCAAATAAGCTCTGCAGGAAAAGAGAGATCAAGGATATACTCTTAAAAAGAGGTATGATGTGTGTATCTAGTCTTCAATCTTCTAAGTCGCATTTCCTTGAGCTTAACTCCATTGTGCTTGGACCGTCTTTAGCTTCACAATTTCGTAGCTTCTTAATTTCTATTTCCAAAATATGAGTTGGAACTCATTTCACTGTCGCCTCTCGTTCCACTTTCACTTATTCTTTTTCTAGTATACTTGGCTTAAACATAACTGCGTACTCATGGTTTCATGCAAGCTCTTCAAAATTCACTAGTGAATCCTGGATCTCGTTTACTTATTATAAGGTATTCTACGCAGAAGAACTATCTCTTGAAAACAAACAAATGCCAACCATGTTGCCAAATGTACTTACTAAGGTGATTTTCTATGACTCATGCATAAGCGAAATGAACCATTCGCCTTAATGGCGAACACTACTCGAGCGGATCAATAAATGTATCAAGAGATTCTAGGTAACTAAGCATGGCAGAACCCTAAGGGTTACACTAGAATTCGAGGGCATTACCAAGGCAAGTCAAGAATCTAACTACCCTCTTTTCATACTCAAGAATGGCACCATTACTGGATAACCACTCCATCCCTAGAATCAACCCTTAGCCCAAAAAAACATAAGCATTACTTCTAAACTCAACACTTAGCATAGACATTCTCCAATCCAAACAAGTCATGAATAAATGAGCCGATTCCCTAACAGGATTTGAGAATAAAATGGGATCCTCTACTACGCTAGTACTAAGGTGCAGAGACTCGACTATCGAAGCAGAATTAAAAGGATGCGATGTAAAAAAACAAAGTCCTAACGGGATGATAGAAAAGAAAAGCTAATCCTTTAACAGAAACGTTACCACCTTTCTTAGGTACGCTAGTAGTGAAAGCATACAATTGCCCTCTCGACGATCTTGTCCTTTGCCCTTGTCCTTGTCCTATAATACTTAACTACATGTCCCTTTTTACCATACTAAGGATATTCTCTCTTGTCATGGGTTTTTTATTGTTCTTTCACTTGGCCTCTTTCCTTTCACCTTTTCCTCTTCGTGGATTAAGCCATATCAACAAGTTTCTCATCCTTAGACTTGTGTTCTTTATCCTCGTTCCTACTATCCTTGTATAGCTTGTTGAAAAGTTTCTCGAAAGCTACTTCCATCGCACGACAACCCTACAAAGCTTGAGATAAGATTAGTCACAAGTAAAACTACTGCGGCTACAGATGGAGGTTGGACACTACTTTTCCCTTCGACATATGTCGCATGCCTACAAACTATGGTGAAAAAGAAAGGGAGAAGAGACTCAAGGAGAGAATCAAAAGATAGTGCATATGGCTTTGGGGAATAGCCTTTAAATAAAACAAGATTTTTCTTGAAAAATGTTTCTTTATAAACGGTTTTGAAAATAATTTCAGAAGGTTTTAAGAAAATTTTGCCCAGTCTGGTAACCTTCTGCTCTAATACCAAATGTAACACCCCACATCCGTTAAGGTCACTCACAAAGGGAATGCCTTAACTTCAATGGAGCATTATGGGTACTGGAACAGAAATATTACAAGACAGACATATATAAAACAGCAGAAGGTCTTCAAATCAGTTATTAAATATAATTATTTACAATAAAATCCCATCACTTTCAAATACCCAATTACATAGCTAAAATATCTGTCTTGCTCAAAAACAAAGAAGCATGAAAATAAATTGTAATATTCCCCAATAAAGTAAAGCAAGCCATAGCCAAGAGAAATCCAAGCAGTACATGAAAGAGCCTTGGAGCTTGGTAAAATCCGAACTAAGCTGTATTCCCACCCTACGAACCTGGGGGGGGGGGGGACGAAAGAAAAAGAGGCGAAAAATACTGGGTCAGTCATAAAGACTGAGTAAGTCCTAGTGTCTTTCAGCATAAAAACAGGTAAAGATAACATGGCATGAATAAACTGAAAGTAAACATAAGCATGATGACAAGATAAGCTACATGCACAATAACTAAGAATAACATCCCATAATTCCTATCAAGAGCTGCATCACAAGGTTCCTACCAAGTATCACATCGCAAGGTTTCTATCAAGTATAACATCGCAAGATTTCTAAGTTTCATCATTAAAATGTTTCGATGATATCCATTTGCCCAGCACCACTCGTACTAGAATCTCACAAGTGTCTTACATGGAATGTTTCGTATTCCTACTAGTGTTCCAACTAGTGTCCTGTGTAACAAGGATCCTTACCCCCTACTAGTGTCCCAACTAGTAGCCCATGTTATATAATAAGGTGATCCCAACCCGTGTGATGTGTTGACTATAAAATGATCCCTTGCCTAATGTCATGAAATGACCCATTACTTGGCCCCACGAAACGATTTATTAATCGATCAGCTCCCTACAAGTCCTAGCTCGTTCATGTGTCTGTGTCATACGGCCCTATCACCAATGTAGTTACCATTGCTAGGTCCACCATAGGGTGTATCAAGCCCTACGGTGCCAACCACCGACATGAATCAAGCACGCACAGTGTAAACTTACCGGTGCCTAATGCCTGCTTTTTCAACTCCGGACTACGTGCACGACCATAGTCCGCCTGAACCTACAATGGCGCACCAACTCTGCCGTCGTTCTGGTCGCTTACAATCAGCCCAGTAATCGTGCCCCACCCTGCCTAGTTCCAGGGTACCATGATACATCTAGTGGGATACTGCGGAAAAGGAGACCGCAACTAGGGTTCCCGTCCAGTAGGTTAAGTGTTGTCATTTAAATTCGAGACTTAACCCCATCAGTCTAGCATGTCAAGTTGGTTAAGTGTTATCATTCAACTGCCTACGTGTCATGTTAAATTGGCTAAGTGTTGTCGTTCAAGTTCATGACTTAGCCCTACAAATCATGTGTCAAGTTGGTTAAGTATATTCAAGCGGTTCATGACTTAACCCTATAAAATCATCGTGTCAAATTGGTTAAGTATATTTAAGCGGTTCATGACTTAACCCTATCAAATCATCGTGTCAAATTGGTTAAGTATATTCAAGCAGTCTATGACTTAACCCTATCAAATCATCGTGTCAAATTGGTTAAGTATATTCAAGCGGTTCATGACTTAACCCTATCAAATCATTGTGTCAAATTGGTTAAGTATATTCAAGCGGTTCATGACTTAACCCTATCAAATCATTGTGTCAAATTGGTTAAGTATCATTAGACTAGTCATATTACTTAACCCACCCATTGGTCTGATTAACAGTAATGTTGGTTAAGCCCACATTTATAAGTTTTACATGTTCTTAACTCATACTGGTTAGGTCCACATTTACATGTCAAATTTCCATGTCATCCCACCTAACCCTCTAACCATACCCACGTCTTATTATGGTTAGTATTCCTTAATTCATTCATTATGACGAACGAATCATAACCTCGCACATTAGACCGTGCACTTTGTGGCCATTGGATTTGCCGGGTGGTTCTGGACAGATTTACACCACAAACTGAGTCTAACCTCGTGTCATAAATCGTTATGCCTACAATTCGACCTTTGACCTCCCACATTAGACTGACACTTTGTGGCTACTGGATTTGTCGGGCGGTTCCAGGCAGATTTACACCACAAACCGAGTCTAACCTCATGTCAAAGGTTCTTTAATGGTCCTATTTCCCCCAAAACCCCAATATCAGTTCATGTGCTTAACATATAGAAATGTTCATGTTCATGTTCAAGTCAATTATCCAATACACAGTCATTTTCATGTTTCAAATTCCCAACTTAAACATATGCCCAAGTTCCAGAATTACATGCCAATATACATACATACATACATACATACATACATATATATATATATACACACACATACACACCCCCAATTCTAGTCAGTTTTCATATGCCCAACCCTTGCCTATTACATGTATGCAAGGTTTATGCCATTTTACCCATATCAAGTTCTAGCCAAGATTACATGTATCAAGCTTCATGTCCAAATAAACCCAAATCATGATTTCTGATGTAGTTATCCCAAACTATAATCTTTTTATTACAGTACGTGTCATTTGCCTAAGTTCATAATACATGTTTATGCCAACAATCAAGTTTACGATTGCTTTCATGTTCAAATTCCCAATTCTACATATGCCTAATTAACATAAGCCCAATCTTTTGATTTAATTTAAACAGTCCCAAACTCGTGATTTAATTTACATACAAATTCATGTATGCCCAAACTTGTAATTTCAATTATATTGACAATACCCAAATTTCAAATTTCATGCTATGCCATCAATTCCACCACACACATATATCCTAATAGGTAATATCCTAATATTTCCCCGTATACAAATCGCACGTATATCGTAGTTCAGGCCTAGGTCCGAAATTGACCAAGGTACATCAAAAGAAAATAAATAGGGGAAGGTAGAATTTGTATAACAATAAGTACAGAGAGAAAACTGGCATAAGAACATCGTTTCAGGCATAAAAGAGATCTTGATAATAATATCAACATGAATCAAGAAAAACTGATTTACAACAAGCTGAATAGATCATAGGCTTGACATGAAAATGGGAATAGAAAAGTCCCAAAACTCAAGATTCAAGAAGCAACAGAAATAGATCTGAATCAATAAACATACTTAAATCCAATTCCACTTTATTCCATGGCCATATTATAATTAAATGTTTAAATCTTTAAAACAACTAGAACTTACAGAGCATGGCTAATGAATTAAGAACTGAATTTGTTGTAAAAATGTCGAGGCGTTGTTAATTTATTGTCTTGAATCATTGTAGAAGCCTTGTTCTTTGAATTGATTTGAGTTTGAATGTTTGTACTTTGATTTGGAGATGGCGGCCATGGTTCAAGAGGTATTTTAGCAGCATAATGGTGTAAGAATGATTTGATATGAATTAGATTAGGTCTAAGGGTATTTTTATAGGTGTAGCAACTAGTTTAGGCCCTTAGATTAACACTAGAATCAATCCGGACCATCAAAACACGTCTCAGGCTTCAAAAATGAGTTCTGGGTCAAAACAGGCCGACCAGGTCGACCTGTAGGGGGGGGGGGGAGGTCGACACTATGGTTGACCTGGGGGGTAGGTCGACCCTATGGTCGACCTGGGGGGGGGGGGGGGGGGGAGGTGGGTAGGTCGACCCTATGGTCGACCCCCTAGTCCAGTGCTGCCTAAAAACTGCTGAAACTTGTACAGGCCATAACTTCTTCATCTAGACTTCGATTTTCGAAAACTCGGACTCTATTTCATGTAAAATTTCGAGACGTACGTAATGGCGTAACCCGTTTCCCCTGATTCTGACTTTAAAATTTAATTCTGCCTTGATCTCTTATTTCAACAGGTTATTAAAATTTGGGTTGTTACACTAACCTCGTGTCTTAGCATTATTACACATCTAATTTCTGCTTTTGACCTCTCACGTTAGATTACCAAATTGCGGTTGCTGGATATGCCGGGCGGTTCCGGGCAGACTTCTACCACAGTCCAAATCTAACCTCGTGTCTTAGGCGTTCATTATCCTTTCTTGATTTAAGTCCGAATTTCAAATCTTGGATTATAATATATTCCAATTACCCATGAATTTCAACCCAATTTATTCTTGCAATTCTAATCCAATTTGTGCCTATAATCCCACGTATATAAGTTATACCAAATTATGCCCAAATCAATTTGTGTTCATTATCTCTTCCTTAATTCAATTTCAAGTCTTGGAATATAGTGATTTCCAATTACCTATAAATTCCAATCTAATTTATGCTTATAATTCTAATCCAGTTTATGCCTAATCTCATGTATACAAGTTATACTCAATCATGCTCAAACCAATTTCCATAGTCATCAACAATTTATGCCAAATCTCATTTTATTACAAATTTCTCGACTTTTCCCAATCATGCCAATGTTATTCGTACGTAAACCTCAATGCAGTATGCTTAGGCTTGAAGTTAGCCTAATATCAAAAAGGAAAAAGGAAAAGAAGAAGGGGAGAGAATCGAAACATCAAAATTGGCATAAACATATAAATAGGTATGTGAAATGAATAACAACAAAATAGATCAGATAGGCATATGATAATAGCAATTGGGTATGAATCTGAATGATAACAAATTATAGAACTTGATATGATTCATCTTATTTACAGGCATATACATTAGATCCAATTTACAATCCTATCACTACGAGAAAAGGAGTTATTTACAATTTCAACTCACAACGTTTTGGTCTCCTTGTTGTAGAAATCAAGTAGGAGTACGTTGTTTTTATCGTAAAACGTTGAGATAAATTTAAGTGGGAATGAATTTTCACTTTCCTCCACTATTACTAAAATCGGCCGCAAATCCTTAATATTTCCCCAAAATTTTAAATTCTCAATTACATTTTTCCATCCAATTTTCGGCGTCTGCTTTGTCTCCATTTCACTTTCGAATCTCCAGTCATTTCGCACTGTTTCTCTTGGTCTCTCGGATGTCATAACGGAAGGCAATCGGTTCCAGTGGAGGTTGGACCCATAGATCCCGTTCAGTCTTCGTCGTCCTTAAGTCGCTGTAAGCGTCGCCTTGATTATTTTATCTTTTTCATTGATTAGGCAACGTTCAGTTTTTTAGCAGTTTGTAAGTTGTTGTGTCTTATTAGTATCACTGTTTTATTTTAGTAGTTTTGTTAATTTGATTGTACTCAACAGTTGACAATTAAATTAAATTTTAGAAATTTGCTTGCTTATGTAGTAGAGATGATAGATAAAAATTGGGTGAACCTACACAGGTAACTACATAATTCTCAACATAAATGTAGTTTGAAAATCATATCCTATATTTTGATGAAAGCTAAAAGATATTTTTTTTTCAAAGAACTAGTAGTGAGTATCAGCAAGGAGCTCAGAAGTTTGTGGATACCATTATGAAAAATTCTGGAAATGTAGAAAAAATTCTATGTCCTTGCGTAGATTATCGAAATCTTAGTCATCAATATGAGAAGGTGGTAGTTGAGCATCTGATTATACGAGGAATGGATCGTGTATATAAGACAAGTAGGTGGTATTGTCATGGTGAGCACATAAATATAAGCACATATATTAAGTTCGATGACATATATGATTTATTTGAAGCTATCGATTATGAAAATGAAGATTTCATCAATTATACTTTTTTCGATGATGATAAAGATGAAGATAGCACACAAAACTGAGAGGATGATTTGTTAAGGAACTCGGAAGAAGCAAAAGCCCTATTGTATCCATGTTGTATCGATCAAACAAAATTATTTTCCATCCTCGCCTTGTATAATCTTAAATGTGAGATTGCTTTGTCTAATACCAGCTTTAATAAACTTCTAAATGTGAAACAATTATTGTTGCCAAAAAATAATGTACTTCCAAAAACCTTATATGTGGTAAAAAAGTTTCTCAAAATATTCTATATGGGTTTTGAAAAATTCATGCTTGTCAAAATGATTGTTGCCTTTTTAGAAGAGAGTACAAAGATTTGGAAAGTTGTCCTAAATGTGGTGTGTCAAGATGGAAAAAGAATGAACATACCAATGAAATTATGCATGGCATTCCGATTAAAGTTTTGAGATATTTTCCAATCATTCTTATATTTAGAAGAATGTTTTGATCTCAAAATAAGGCAGAAGATTTAAGATGGCATTTTAGTAATAAAAGCAATGATGGGAAAATGCGCCATCTTGTGGATTCAATAACATGGAATGTAGTAGATGAGAAATGGGAATTGTTTGCTACTGATCCACGCAATATAAGACTTGGTCTTGCTACCGATGGTGTTAATCCTGTTATGACAATTAGTTCCAAATATAGTTGCTGGCCTGTGATGCTTGTGACATACAACCTCTCGCCAATGTTATGCATGAAAAACGAAAATATCATCTTAGAGTTGTTGATTCCTGGTCCAAAGCAACCAGGAAATGATATTGACGTATATTTGGAGCCATTAGTTGAAGACTTGCAACATTTGTGGAGTAATGGAGTTCAAACTTATGATGCCTTTAGTAGATCGCTTTTTAACATAAGGGCGATTTTACTATGGACGATAAATGACTATCCAGCGTATGGAAATCTTGCTGGATGTTGTGTGAAAGGTAAAAATGGTTGTCCATTATGTGGTATCAATACTCACCAACGATGGTTAAAACATAGTCGGAAGAGCGGTTATATGAGTCATAGGAGATTTTTACCCCTTCAGATTCATTGAGGAATAAAAAAACCTGGTTTGATAATACTGGAGAAAATGGTTGTACACCTAGAGTTTTGACTGGAAGAAACATCTCTGCTATTTCGAAAAACTTTCCGAATATTTTTTGGAAAGAAATCAAAAATGTAAATAATAATAATAGCAAGAATGGGAAGGGTAAGAAGAAAAAATTAAGCAGGAGAGCAGAAAGAGAAAAAATACTAATAAAAAAAATAAATAGAGGTGAAGATGGTGATCTTGTGAATATAGAGCTATCAAGGTGGAAAAAACGATCAATCTTCTTTGATTTACCATATTGGGAGGTTAGTATTTTATTTTCTATTGATCAATAATACAGTTCTTTAGTAATGAAATTTAACATTGTTGATTTTTGTAGGAAGTGCCAATGCATCGTAATTTAGACGTATTGCATGTAGAAAAAAATGTTAGTGAAAGCATAATAAGCACGATGCTACATGGTAACAAATCGAAAGATGGAATTAATTGTAGAAAAGATTTAGAAGAGTGGGGAATTCGATGTCGCCTTTACGCACAATCTCCTGGAACAAAAACATATCTTCCACCTGCTCCATATACATTGTCCAAATCTAAAAATATATTTGTAAAAGACTGTATGGTTTTAAGGGACCTGATGGTTATTGCTCGAATTTCAAGAGCTCTATATCGTTGGAGGATTGTAAAATTAGTGGTTTGAAGTCACATGACTATCCTGTCCTAATGCAACAGTTGTTGCCGGTTGCAATAAGAGGATTGTTATCGAAGAAGCCAAGGAAAACAATAATTCGTTTATGTTTGTTCTTCCATAAATTATGCCAACGTGTTCTTGATAGAGAAAAATTACAACATCTTGATGATGAGATTATTCTAATTTTATGTGAACTTAAAAGATATTTTCCACCTTCGTTCTTTTATATAATGATACACTTGACAGTTCATCTTCGAAAAGAAGCCAGATTATGTGGAATGGTCGATTTTTGTTGGATATACCCATTTGAAAGATACATGAAGACACTAAAACATTACGTAAGAAACACCGCACGACCTGAGGGGTGTATTTCAGAATCCTATCTTGCAGAGGAGTGCATGAAATATTTTTGTGAATTCTTAAAGAAATCAGGAAAAATAGAAGAGAAGGAAGTCCGAAATGAAGATTATGAAAATGATGTCATACTTGAAGGACGACCAACTTAAGCTTGCAAAATAATTACATTTTCCGAGAATGAGAAATAAGCTGCTCATTTGGCTGTGCTAATGAATATAGCTATAGTGGAACCATTTGTAGAGTAAGTGACTAGTGCATTTTGTTTTGTTGTTCAATTATTTTTTTATAGTGCAACTTATTTGTTTTTTTCGTTTTATAATAGTTTGCATCTTCAGGAGTTGCAACACTCAAACAAGCGCATTGAAAAGAATGCGACCTTACTTTGGAAAACCCACACAAATAACTTTGCCGATTGGATTAAGAAGAAGGTGAGTTGAATTTTAAAATATATTTTCTTTAATTTTGAGTATATTATTATCGAGATCTAACATAAATAATATTTTCATTTATAGATACCTTATGATGCGGACGATCATGACACAATTCTAAAATGGATTGCCTATGGTCCAAAGGGTAGTGCATTGTCTTGTACAGGTTGTATCATCAATGGAGCACGTTTTCACATAAAAGATATTGAGAGCAAAAATCAAAATAGTGGAGTCACTTATGATATAACCACCATTTGTAGGGCTAGCGCAAAAGATATTTCCCAAGTGGTTGACATGATTGCTTATTATAGGATGTTGACCGATATATTTTTGTTAGACTATCATGCCTTTTATGTTCCCGTCTTTAAGTGTCATTAGACAAATAAAGGAAATGGTGCGAAGGTAGAAGATGGATTTACGTCCTTGTCAATTTACAACAAAATCAAGCTTCATTTTCAAAAGATATGTATATCCTTGCATCTCAAGCAAAATAAATTTTCTATTCAAGGGAAGATGCAGATGACTCATTTGAGGAATTTAGCATGGATACTGGAAATTTTGAAGAAACCGATATGGAGAATGATGATGCTGTCGAGGATCTTGGCTATGTTAGGAAGATTGCGAAGGAATACTTGAGTAATATATCACTATCTATGCTAGGGAAAGCCATTTTATGGGATTGCATTCAGGTATATTTTGTAATCTTAATCTTGGTATGTCTATTTAACTCATTGTTTTACGCCAAGTAAAAAATACAGAGTCTGGATTTAATATCAGACGTCTGTATACCTATTTAGGTATAATATTATAGGCCTAGATAAATATAAGTCATCTGACTAAAATACCCAGACGTCTGAGTACTTCTTCAGGATTAATATTTTAGGCTGAGAAAAAATTCCAGATGTTTGGATAAAATATTAGATGCCTGCATTCTTCTGCAGATATAATTCTCTAGCCCGAGAAATCTATCAGACGTCTGGCTAAACTAAACAGACGGCTGAATATTTACTCAGGCATACTACTTTACACCTGAAAAAGATCCAAACGTCTGGATAAAATATCAAACGTCTGAATTCTTCTATAGATATTTGTTTTTAGACAGAGAACACTTTCAGCCGTCTGGATAAAGTATCCAGACCTTTGGAAACATCTTTTGGCATTTTACTTTAGGCTGGATAAAAATACAGACGTCTGGTTAAGATTTCAGATGTCTGATTGATATTCAAATTGCTTTCTTTTTCTACACTCAGACGTTTGGAAAAATATCCAGACGTCTGACACACCTGTTTCACCTATGCATGTCTTCCTTGTTGTCGAGCTATAGCCATATATAATTAAAGTTCCATATCCATAATATTTTTCATCCACAATAACATACCCGAATTACATAACAATAGCATATCCGAATTACATAACAATAACATACCCAAATATCATAACGAACATAACAACAACGTGTCCGAATTGCATATTCAACCTAACATATCCAAGCTGAAGGTTTTAACTTAATTTCTGGTTAAGAATTTACAAGGTGATCCACTAGGTGGATGCATTTTAGCTCACGGACATATTCGGGCTTGCATGCTTATTAACTTTATTCAAGTGACAAATGCTGCTTTACTTAACGTAATGAAAATTGTAACTCCTTGCAGTTCAGCAATTTATTTTGAAGCTACCTTTACTATATTTGAAGCAAACCGTATAGTGCAAGTAATATACATTTGTGTTGTTGTACATGGGAAATGTTTTATGGGGTTACCTGTTTTTCCATTACAGCAAAAGAAAAAGAGATAACCTTAGGAAAACACTTCCCTACAGCAGCACAAATGTATATTATCTACACTACACAGTTTGCTTCAAAGATAGCAAAAGTTGCTTCAAAATAAATTACTGAACTGCAAGTAGTTGCAAATTTCATTATGTTAAGTAAAGCAACATTTGTCTCTTGAATAAATCTATTAAAGCATGAAAGCCCGAATAGGTCCATGAGCTAAAGTTCACCACGTAGTGGATCACTGAGTAAATTCTTCATCATGGTCGCGCTTCATCTGCTTCATAGTCTGTGAACAGTTAAGATACATGCATTAGTACATCACTCAATCAAAAAATACACAACTAAATATGGATAACTTGAACTTTAATTTTAAACATACACATACAAACTTTATACAACCGAGTTAGGCAAACTTACTAGTAGGAGGCGACTGACAATAAGAGGACGCCATTGAAGTTAATTTCAGAGATTTCTTTTTGATTTTTGGCCGTTGAAGTTAATTTTAGGAGGCAACTGAAGTTTACACGCAAATGAGGCATAAACTAGTAATTTATATCCGTTATAAGATCTCAGAAGAGGGCTAAATGCAAATTTTCCTTTTTTTTAATTACAGGCTAGATTTATGTTGAATGAGGAATGGCAAAAGGTCCCCATATTTTGGCAAATGGGGTGTATTTTTAGGTGTTCAAAATGCACATTAGTTAATAAATTGGTTATTTGCAATTAGTTATTTGCATTCTGTGAGTTTAGAATCATAGTAAATCATTGAATAAACTCTTTATTGAGTAATGACTACATAAATAATTCATAATAAAATTCAAGTTGTCATATAAATCCATGTACAAAATAAAGATTGGGTACATGCAACAGTTTCATACTTCACTTTTCGCCAAACCAAAAGATGAATCCAGAGATAGAATAAATTCAAGTTGGACACTGCTGCATGTACAGGCTTGACACTGCTGCATGTACACATGGTTTCTATTTTGTGGTATGCTTAAAAGATGAATCAATGAATCATGGCTATATGCCAAAACATGAAAAGTTGGGTCCTGTTCATAAAAGATGACTCAATATGTATATATACATGTATCTCCTCATCTAGAACTTATTAAAATGAGTTGTTCATAAAAGGTGAATCAATGAAGAAATATCTAGATGTCTGAATGATTCTTTATGCACAATATTTTAGGCCAAGATGTAATCCAGACGTCTGATTGCTGCTTCATTTACAGACGTTTTATTTAGGGTTTTTTTCAACCCGAGGAAGATTTCAGACATCTGGGAGTAGTTTCAGACATCTGTGTTGGGTGATTTTGAAACCCGTGTATATTTTCAGACGTCTGCTAATTTTTTCAGACGACTGATTTTAGTTTTCCTGTTTTTTTTATTTTAACCCTATCATTTTTCAGACTTCTCGTTTATTGATTCAGACATCTGGGTTTTTATTTTTTGTGAGACGTCCCCTTAATTTGCATAATTGTTTACATAATTGCATCACGACCACCACCAATTAATAATTACTTACATAATTGTGTACTTAATTCTTTATGCACTCATTAGCTCTACGATTTAGTTTATAAAAACATGCATATACCTTGATACTGTTTTATTATTATAACCACTTTTGTTTTGTAGAAAACATATTTAAACTGTTTCAAATATTGCATGACAGACCACTAGTTTCAAGTCAAACATTAAATGCAAGTTGATTAGTGTTCACATAAACAAAGAAGTTATTGCCAAAGGATGCGTGTCTTCGACTGACCCAATGCGATGGTCCATTTTGTTCGTTTGGGAGAAGGTGCCATTAAAGTTTGGGTTGATTTTGTTAAAGTTCCAAACACATCTTTATGGAGACCTACATCTGTCCAAATGCACCTTTATGGAGACCTACATCCGAGTTTGAGTTTATTGAAGATGCAATTGGTTCTACTATAGCTTGGCCTTCTGCAAATGTCGGTGCAAAATCATTTTCAAGTAAGAATGACTTATACTTCTCTTTACTTATCGTCAGTATGAATGATGGAAGTACTCCTTACTATGATTGTTTTAGTAGAATTTTACTTCAAGTATGATTTCCCTTTTCACTTCTTAAAATTGAATTAATATTTAAATTTCGTTTAGGTGGATAAGACTGGAAAGAATAGAAGATACGTGACCTAGATGTGCTCAAACATTTTGATCTTATACAATTTTTCTTTTTTGCAATTTGGTCGTACTAAGCCGTACGCATATTTGTTGACACAAGAAATGTTGCGCAGTTTCTCAATGTCATACATATACAACAAAAGTAGTTATGTATTTTCTTATTGCCAAATCAGGTGTTGATGTTTGATGCTTGACGGAAATTCAACTTTGGAGCACACAAGCTTGGACTTTGAATGGTTTATATTTTTCTTTTTTGTCAGTAAGCATCTTTTGTAAAAGCAAGCTAGATGGGAACATCGATTACAAAATGTTATGTCCAACTATTGTATATTTGGTATATTGAATTATTATAACTTATGTAATATAGCTTTATAATTCTAATTATTTTGTGGTGTTTGAATTTCATGATGATTTTGAACTACATTTTGTAAAAATGATAAATGCTGATAGATGAACCTCAACAACTCTACAGAAACGATGTGATATATTTTGAAAACGTTGTGATATGTAGAGAGTAACATCTTTTCCAACCAGAAATAAACGTGTTAATATATGTTGGAAAACACAGTGCTATATGGATGGTCATAACATTTCTTGACTTTACAAAACATTGTTGTATATGTTGAAAACGCTATAATATATGGACGATGACAATGGTTATAACCATTTTAAAACGCTGTGGTATGAAAACGATAACAACGTTTCTAACCCATATAAAACGCTGTTATATATGTGATGAAGCAGAAATAATTTGTGTTAGCTATGCAAACACAACAACACAAAACGATGTATAAACATAATGACAACACCAATTAAAACGCTGTACAAAACATAACAACACCAACTAACACACTGTAGTATCTCCTTTTCTTACAGTGTTTTCATAGTATTGTGGCCGTCCCCATGACCTATAGCAACAAGTCGGTAGATAGCATTCTTCGAAATATTGTAAATTTATATAACAACGTTTTTTCAACGCTGTCAATGAGCATATTTGTTATAGTGTATCACAATTACTTTTTAATTTAATTATATGTGAAAGTAACATAGACTCACAGCGATAGGATTCTTAGAAAAAAGAATTAGGTGTTGTTGTAGCAATCCTGATCTTGAGTAATCTCTACTTTGATTGTTTGTAGATCTGGTCTTCTAATTGGAATACTCCTATTCTGATTTGTTTTGGTGGAGAAGAAAGGCTAGTTTAGATTAGAGCAGCATGGAGGTGCCATGGATGATAACAATGAGATTAGGGTTAGGTTTAGGTGTTTATTTATAGATGTATTAGGTGAATTAGAACCTTTAGACGTCATCCAGCCAATCCCAGAAAGACATGTCATCATGGAACTCTCCAGAATTCTGCAGATCTGGCTCGGCCTGGGCTCACTTCCCAGGTGCGCCAGTGCAATTTTGTTCTGCAACACTTCACAAGTGAGCCAGTTGTTCTTACCCATTTTCTGATCGTTCTGCCAAACTTCCATCGTCCATAACTCCTTTATACGGTATCCGTTTTACGCAAACTTGGACGTTATCTCAAGCAGAATTCCGAGATGAACACAATGGCGTAACCTGTTTCACTTAATTATTCTTTTAAAAATTAATTATTCTTTAATTATCCCTTATGTCATGTTTTAAAATTACGGGTTGTTACACATACAAACAATGGACTACAATATATTGAATTCAAAAATGAGTATTTAATGAATCATTAAAATATGATGTATTAGATTTTTATTCTTCCTAAAAAATTATAAACCTTTATAAAAGAGTTTAATATTCCTTATATAGTTAATGTGGTTGCATACTTCTTTTCAAATAAAACATTCTTTAATAAGAATTCTTTTATTTCTCATAAAACGTTTCATTTATGCACAATAAATACCTCCTTTTATATTTGTAATCTTTTTGAAATGTTCATGAAATTATCATAAATTCTAAATTAAGTATGAAATAACTTCTCTTCGTATTAAAACTTTCTTCACTAATATTTTGAATGTCAATATTTGAAACTTTTCAAAAACGAAAAATGTGTTTAAGGTTTAACATAATAAATGCTCATTTTATTTTGAAAACAAAAACTTAATATTAAGCGTTCAAAATCAAATGATGTTACAATCAAAGTCCTTTAACAATATTCATTGCCATATTTAAATGATGACTTAACTTTTAAAAATACATTATAAAACATTATTCTAAGTTTGTATTATTTTTAGCAATAAAGTTTAGTTATTCTTTTTGCAATTATATTTTAAAACTTTTATTGCGATGCATGCATACTCATATCAAATTTCATATTAATCTATGTTTGAATTTTGGAAAACTTTAATTATCCATGAGTGCTTCTATTAAAAGCATAATTATCCATTATACTATATTCGAATAATAAGGGTGCTTCACAAAATTCATTTAATTGTCATAAATTAGCCATAACTTATTAAATTAATTTATCAAAGTAGTCAATTTCCATTTGTTCTGCTTCTATTATTACTTCTCAAATATTATTTATACTACAAAATCTACCATCTCATTTCATCCTAATCCTAGTAATAATTTTTCATCCTATTTCTTTCAAATTATTGTTTCTTTTCTGCCTATCCTACTAGACATTTATTCAATCTAATTTTCTATATTTCCAATTAAATATCAAGTTCATTGTCAAAACTAGATCAAAGTCTTGAAGAAAAGATACTTTTTCTTAAATCCATATATTTCATGAGAAACATAACACTAGAAAATATTGGCAAAGCAAGCAATAAATTAAGATATTTTAGTTCATTTAAATTTTAAAATATGTTACATCAATGTTGTGACAATTATAATTTTACCATTATAATTGTACATTATTTGTTGCTTTTTAAAAATTTACATTTCTTCTCTATTTTTCTTAAAAATTAACGCAAACTATTTAGTTTATCATTAACTACTTTTCCTTCTTAAATAATTCATCTTATGTTTTCTCAAATAATATTACTAATTTGTCTATCAGAAGTAATGGTAAACTTTTCTAAAGCCCTTTAGAAATATTTATGTTTCTAAAAAAACTAATTTTCAACTGATTCCTTAGTAGGAAATTTACATAACTTAAGTTTATCTGCAAAAATGTTTCATTATTTTTTTATAAAATTTCATTTTTACTAATAATTTGATGATATTATCAAAAATCCATTTTTAAAGGTTTCTTAATATATTTTTTCTTTTTGTCTGGACTTTCTTATTTCACTTATTATCCTTCTAGCACATTATTCTACGGAAGTCTATCCCTTTTCTTAAATTCTTTCTTCTACGTTCTTATTATTTCATTTCTTGACATCCGTAATTGTGGCTTTTATAAATGTCCTTTGTGTCTATCTATTCCATTTAAGCAACACTCAATCTTATGGACATTTTAATTTCTTATTCTTAGTCGAATATTCATATCTTCACATAAATGGTCTTAATTACCTCATTAATTCCATTCGTTTATCATATTCTTTCATGTATTGACCATTTCGTGCTCTTTTTTTCAAATTTTCATATTTCCTATTATGAAAGTTCAAAACATTTATCAATGGATGTACTACTGTTTCCCCTTAACATACTTATTTACAAAGGATGTCAATTTATTGTATCAACGATTATCCTAACAGACATCTGTTTTCAATTTTTTTTTCATTATTTCTCCCTTATTTCCCTATAAGTGATAAATAAGCACTAAATTTATTTCCTTTATTGCTTGTTAAATAGGAAGTTTCAATCATTTCCACTTTTCTGACTTTGTGGTTCTTACAACCATTATGTGCTTATATATTTGTAAACCGATATGGAAGTTGCTAAATCACTGAATGATATTCAGAGTATTTCTAGAAGTTAAGGTCAATTCTTTCCTAAAAGGACCTGTAGATACTATTTTATAGAGATATGCATATTTTAAATAAATATTTTACTTATATGTAGTAAAACTTTTGAAAACCCTTTTTCAAAATAACAAGTGCACCTCTCATACATATAATCTCCTCATAATCAAGTAACCAAAGATTTGATACCAAATGTAACAATTCGCCCAAAATGGAATAAATCCCGACCTAGAAAAGGCTCACTGGGACATAGGGTCATTCTAAACAAACCATTAGTTTCTATAAGGAATGAAATAACATAGCCAAACTAAAACGAAATCAGAATCTCACACCGGTGTGGACAAAATATAATAATTAAAACAAACATAACATTTTTAAAAAACCACATAATGTCGATTACATCACAAAATCCAATGTCATAATAATGGTGTAACATGATAACAATAAACTAAAAAAATCTTTGTCGCCAAGCTCCTTTCTCTATGACATCATCAATCAAGCATCTCTACTTGCTAACCTGTGTTGTTAAGAGGAGGGAGTTCAAAACAGTAGTTTTGATGAATGAAAATTCTTTAAGTTGTGAAGGAAACCGATTCCGTATTCTTGGAGGAATCAATCCATCAAGTTTGTGTCTAAGAGGGTATAAACTTATATATATATATATATATATATATATATATATATATATATATAGGTCACTTAAGGCCATCATACATATGGGAGGATTCTTATAATCACTTAATACCCTATGGGTGGATCCTATGATCAGTTAAGACCCTATGGTGGAGTCTAGTCACTTCAGACCTCATTTCCTAATCATCATCATTACCAAATATTCTCTCAGGTGTATCGCGTGAGATAGTAATCTACTACTTAATACTAAATGAAGTTAGACACTTATTACTATTTATGATCCCTCCTGCGAACCAATGCATTATTATCTAGCAGAGATTATAGGTGAACTCCTAACCACTTAATACTTTCCTTAGACATGCGGTTCCTCTTACATGATTGGCGAAAGTCTTCGTAGCCCATCCCTAGGTATGTCCTCACATAGTCTTTAGATAAGAAGCGGACAACTTTCAGAAGACCACCTAACTCGTTTGTACAACATTTTATTTAAAACCATTTAATACCTCATAATTATTAGAGAAAGGAGACCCATTTATGGCTTAATACCTAATAAGGGAGTATCCTATGACTTTAGTTTGAAAACAAGGAGTGAACCTTAAGAACGGGCCAAATCTTAACTTCTTAGTACCCAAATAAGGTGGATCAACCACTTAATATCTTCTCTAGGCATGCCTACTTCACAAAAATATTTATTACACTAGACGTCTTAATAACCCAACTTCTTGTAGCTCCTGGATATGTCGGATGGTTCCGAGTAGACCTCTTCTATAAGTAGGGTTAACTGCACGTCTCATGTATTTATTATAAATGGCCTATGGCACTTGATGTCTCACATTAACCTGAATTCTTGTATCTACTGGATTCGCCAGTTGGTTCTGGATAGACTTCTGCTACAATAGCGATTATCCTCGTGTCACTTAATATTTTAAAATCCATTAATACACACATAACATACAAATTTCCTACGAAAACATTTTTAATTCATAACCAAACACATTTATTACGCATTTATGATATGTTAAATACATTATTTAATACATAAACATATACATATATGCATATACATACATACATATGTTTACATATATATATATATATATATATATATATATATACAAGCGTTCAATAGCACCCCCAAACAATGCTAGCACCCCTTTAGCCTCCTCTTTTCTACCACGTATATGGTTTCCCTATCTCCATCCACTAACTCTTTTTACCTCCATTGTCTTATTTCAATATACATGAAAGGAGGAAAGAGGAGGACTATTGGGTTGCTCCATTTTTGGGGTGTTGTTGAATGCTTCTTTTGTATATAAGAGCATGATTAGAGGGGTGCATAAAGGAAATGTTCTAAATGTTGAAATGTGAATCCTTGTTGTTATTGACAATCTAACTATTGTTAGGGGGGGGGGTCATTTTTTAAAAACACTCCACTCTTTGAAAAAATGTTAAGGGCTACACAAACATATTATTTCACACTACTCAATATTCCTGTATTGCCCCTTCAAATTAGATTTAAAAAAAAAACTTATTCGGCATAGAAAATCGAATTAAAATAAGCAGTTCATCACCACTGCACCGAATATAGCGGATAATCAATTATGTATGTATTCAACAATGATATGTCGAAAATTAATAATAATTTTGGTGCATTGCCTTCGTAATTATAAAATTCGGCATATTTATGTCGACCAAAAAAAATAAAATTCGATCATATTCCTTTGAAATGCTTATCCTTTAGTGTTTAAAAAAATTGATATATACGAATTGAAAAAAAATTACTATGCCTCTTGCAATATTTATTAAGGTAAAAATTACCTTTATTTGTTAAGAGGCTAAGTGGATAATAAGGTAAAATTACCTTTATTTGGTCTCCCCTTAACAATATTTGGAGTGTCAATAACAATGCCCACATAAAATTAAAGTTTACAAGTCATATTTCTCAAACTTTCAAAACATAGCATATAATTTCTCATTCTTAATCTAAAGCAATGATACGGAAATAACATAATGTAAATATAATATGTTGTAAAATAGCTTTTTAGGATTATTTTAATAAATAAAAAAGACAAGGTGAATAACACCAATATATGCCTATTTCTTCTAGTACTCCTTTACTTTCAATTGAGAGATTTACACAAAAACAAGGATTTTGGTCATATATGTTTTATTGCATTTAAACCATCTATTTTTGAGAAAAACAAGTTTAAACATTTAACTTACAATACCCAAATCCACCCTTTTTCGTCAATTTTTTCCAGTAAAAATGAAAAAAGTAAATAGCTCTAAATGGTAAATTTATAGACAAACCCAAAAATCCATCTTTATTTACATCCATAATACAAAACCCAAACATACATTAGATTGTCCATTTTCGATGTTTATTAGGGATTTGAAGGATTTATAATAGTTTTGTTTCTGTAAGAATCCAGAATATCTATAGACATGAACAATCAATTTCTAAACTAAGCAGACTTGAAAGAATTCCCACTCATGGTACAAGAAGAAGAAGGAGAAGATTGTGAATAACAAAATTCTGGATTGCAGCCCCGAATATAAGTACTCTAGTTCCTTCTCCTGAACCATTATATATGTATATGAATCAAATTAGAATCTTATATTTATATATCTAGTTCTAGAAAATCTATATTTAAATTAAAGTAAAGATGATAGAAATAGGTTAGATTTGAGAAGAGGAAGACTAACCTGACTTAATCTCAAGCTAAATAGAATGAAGGAGAGACAGAATAAAGGCAGTGTCTTCAAGAGAATGTAAGGTTTAGAGAGGAGGCTAGGGTCTTACTTATAGCTGTTGAAGTGTGTGTGAACCATCGAATTCAAATTATAAGTTCTCAACCATTCAAATCAACAACTTGTATAACAAAACCAAACTAAGCATAGTCGCCACAACATATTTTCCCTATAGAGCAGTCAACACCCTCCTTAGGAGGGCAGTAGAACCCCTTAAGAGCAGGCAATGGAACCTCCTTGAGGCCTGGGCCTGATAAGTTTTTGTCACTAGCACGTTCATTTTAGGTTAATTGCTTATTAATTCTTTCCATTTAGGGTTATCCCCAATCTTACATGTGTGTGTGTGTATATATATACACACACACAAATCAGAATTTGAAAATGGATTATTCTCTTATGCCATTTATATTTAATATAGTCTAGATTTACGTTTACAAATTTGAATTCAATTCTTGCGTGTATATTATTATTGTCTAACTTATTTTATTTGTAACTCTTGCATATGAACTCCATTTTCAATAAATACAATATAAAAATGGATTAATATCTTTCCATGAATACAATGGTAATATTTTCGTGACCATATTCTCAATTATTAAATATTCATATTTTTACCCTATTATTATTTTACTAAATATTATTACTTATCTTTAATTTAATTGTCTATGTCTATTTAGCATATATTTTACAAGGTGTTACATAAATTGTCATTTTAGAGTGCACTCTTATTTTATGATGAAACTTGTACAAATGAAACCATATTATTGTGGTGATCTATGCCATTAAGTTTCATATTGATTGAACGTGTAACACCCCGCATTTTATGACAATTAAATATTTAATAATATATGTGTAAATATATGCATAGGCATAAATATATTAAAGAAGAATAAAATAATGGTAATAAATGATTGCATGTAATAAATGCATGCATTGAAAAATAAGAAAAGATTGATGATAATAAAAGAAAAAAGAAATTAAGTGCATGTAGTGTAATTATGTTACATGCACTGATTTACAAGTATTATGCATTAATAATAAAAGAAAATGAAAGAAAAAGATGGATGCAAATTGATAAGGTTACATGCAAAGGTTTAAAGGAAATATTGAAACAAATGTGAAAAAGGAGGAATAAGAAAAGAACAATGACCACCATTGTTCTAAGCCTTGTTAACAAAAGCCTAAGTAGTCCAGTTGGTTAGAACATGTGACTTTTAAGTGAGAGGTGCAAGGTTTGATCCCCGCTAGCACCATATTTTTGTTTTAAGGAAAACGGCTAAAAAACACATGTTCTAAAGAGAAAATATGTATAAACGCACATATAAGGAAAAATATACATATAAGGATGTTTAGAAAATTATAAGTATATGCGCATATGAGAATATATATGTATTTATGTGCATGCATATATATATATATATATATATATATATATACACAAGAGAAAAATTCAAAACAAGGCTGCAATCATAGAAATATGGTAAAAATTAAATAACGGCATAACACCGTTTGAATTTTAAAAAACGAAATGAAAGTTATGCGTATAAATATACATGTAAAATGGTCATTTGAGGTTTTGTATACATATAAGGACCTTATATATAAATATAATTCAAATCAGTTCAAAATTGATGGAAAGATAATACATGCGCTAAATTAATGCAATGGATTGATTGAAATAAGAAAAAAGAAAACATGGTAAAATGATTACATTAAATAAAAAGATAAGGCATGTAAAATAATAAAATAAAGGAAGATGTGTATAATTATATACACATAACATTCGAAATTCAAAAGTTAAAAAATTAATGATAGGCTATAGAAGGTAAACAATAAGTATTAACAGAAGAAGAAAACTAAACAAGGAATAATTTATAAGGTTATATACATATATACAAAATGTGCATGAAAATATATTGAAAAAGGAAAATAGGCGAATAATCGATTTAAAAGGAGCCAAATCAGGAATTGATACAATGAACTAATAGAAAGGGAATATATACTTAGAAATATATGAAGAATGTATGCTCATGATAAATAAAGATGAAAAAGGAATTAATGTGCATAACGGTAGAAAATTAATGTGGCGCCTAATTGACACATTTAATTGGTAGGAAATGACAATGCATGCCTTATTGACTTTATTCTATTGGTCCAATTCAAAATTATTATTGACTTGGCAACTTCCTATTGGCCTTATAACGTGAAGAGAATAGATTTCATCAGGGAAAATAGACTGTTAGCGTCAATTTGAGCTTCATATATAAAGGACCATATAGCTCTCCATTCTCATTTTATGTTTCTTCACTCTCTTCTTCCTCTATATAATTTCTGAATAAAATTATTTTTATAATATTCGAGCGCTATCCAACTGAAGATTAAAAAGAAAATTTGTTGTCAACAACAACAAATTCAGAAAATAAGGCATTTTTAACTGCAATGACAATACAAGTTCATGTCTCTCCATCTGCAACCAAACCAAAGTGATTCTCTTCCAGATCGGCATATCAATGTGAGTGGATTTAAATTATATTATTTTTGATAATGGTATATTTATCGTTTGACATTTCCCATTAATATGCAATGTAAATCTGTCGTAATGTTAATATAATATGTGGAAATGTTAATAATATGCGTTGAAATGTTAATATGTTGAAAATGACTAACCTATTAAAATATGTGGAAACAATTACTGTTGTATACATGCACGTTTTAATAATTTGTTAATTGGATACTGTAAGTTAAGTTACATTGAAATTGGAATAATTACATGTTAACTTATGGCATATTATGTACTTGAACCCTTTACTGTAAGAATTGGTACAATTTGTTAGATGAGAATAATTACATGATTGATAGTTACATGTTATTATTTTAAAATGAAGTTAACTACATGTTAGGAAGAACATGCGACATGATAATTAGAAATAGACTTAATATGATATTAAGTGTGACATGTAAAAATAGATTACATTAAAATTTAGAAGAATGAATAGGTCTAAACTTACAGTAAATAGAAAACTGTAACCGCACTTAGACACGAGGTTAAAATTCAACATGTGGTAGAAGTCTGCTCAGAACCGACCAGTAAATCCAGTATCCACAAGTTGTTAATTTAATGTGAGAGGTCTAGTGCGTAAATATACATGTAACGGTGCTAAGACACGAGGTTAAATTCAACTTGTGGTAGAAGTCTACCCAGAACCGCCAGGAAAATCTAGCATTCACAAGTTCTTAATTTAATGTGAGAGGTCTAGTGCATAAGTATACACACACACACACAAATATATGTATAAAAGGGTAGAAATAAATGGCATTAGTTGTAATTATTGGAAACGAATGGAATTGAATGAAAGTTACAATAGTAAAAAAGATTGAGATGAACATGGATTGATAATAACCTATTATAATTAATTACACTAATGAGAATGATTATATAATAGGTAGGCACGTCCTAGGGACGAGTGGAAATTATAACATAGGTTATAATAAACGATAAAGGAAATGGAATAACTTATGTAATGGGATAAGTTGTACTTAATTGAATTAAGTTATCCTTAAGAACGAGAATCTAAATCTACTGATAAGGATAACATAAGTTATATTAATGGAAAGGAAACTTATTAATAAACCTTAGTTAAGAGAACTAAGTTAATAAGTAAACAATGATAAGTTGTAGTGATAGTGTAAGATGAAATTATGATTAAATAAGAAAGAATGAAGCAAACTTATGAAATGAAATAAGTTATATTGAATCATAAATAATAAGTGACATGTTAAAAAAACATGTGAATTGAGATGTACTTAATTACATATTAAGTAGAACATTTTATTGGACAATTAATAATATAAAGAGACTGTAGATTACAGACCTTGGACTAAAATCTAGAGAATGACATGTTATGGGCTTATTAATAAACGTAAAAGTGTTAAGTCTTGTAACCAAAACTAATAAGCAAGAGGGAACCATTCCTTAGAGATATAAGGGGCTCGGAAAGAACTTGGTAACTTGAATAAGAAGTTAATATGATTTGAAATAATCAAGTTAAAAGGAAACCTGATGTGGTTGAGCAAATGCATAATTGAATGTTCAGACATAGGGTCTAATAACATATTAAAATAAGGCGCTTGGACCAGTCCTCATGTTTAAGGTGAATAACCCAATGGGGTTGACCATCGCGGTATCATAAGGCTCGAGGCGAGCGCACGTCCATCTAATTATTCTATTAACTCCGAAGGACTGGAAGGAGAAGCATGAGGCTTCCTGAGACGCGTAAGGTGCTCCTGGTAGTCCTCTGAGCAGTGACAGATGTTTAGGCTGTGCTTGCAGAGGTTGGGTCTGCACGTTACAACCCGGTGAGTATGCCTTGACTACAAAAATAGCTTTGCAGTCTGAATGCTGTGACAAGATGACACTAGGGTGATTCGGCGATCGCCTCAACGGGAGGCGGGTCAGGACCAAACAAGGATAATAGATCGTCAAATACCCGTCATCGGAAACCAGTGGAATGCGAAAAGACTAGAGCTAAACCCTAGACACCATTAACCTTTCACTATCAAGGCATGGTAGTTAAGGGGAGATGCAACCTGGATGTTTAGATTGTTTGTTAGGAGCAAGTCGATTAGCTTTTATAGTCTTTACTAATTGAGGGAGGGGCTGAGTTGAGGCCATAGCCACCATGAAAAACAGACCCCATGGAATATCTGTATTTTGAGGCCCTTAAAGGCGGGACTGTACATATATGGAAAAGCTCTCGACCGAGTTTCTTGTTTCTTGTACAACCCTACCAAGGAACT
Organism: Allium sativum; assembly: GCA_030737875.1. Classification (NCBI taxonomy): domain Eukaryota; kingdom Viridiplantae; phylum Streptophyta; class Magnoliopsida; order Asparagales; family Amaryllidaceae; genus Allium; species Allium sativum. Next base: position 931,873,596 of record CM060912.1, on the reverse strand, counting down.
CATTTCATAGTAGAGGATATGTGCGGTTAAGGCATCAAGTAAAATTGATGATACATACGTGGGAAAGTCTAGATACATGGATGTCTGCTCTGGGTGGTGTATCATAGACTTCGGGGCATTACTCTGTGATCTGATTCAATCAAAGGTGGCAGTCCGTACGCTTATGTAGCATGGCGATGGTGGGACGTAGCATTGTTATATAGGATCCATACATCACCCTGGCGTAGGACGGGGGATTGTGTATATTTCTGTGGTGTTACGGCGGAGACCATGCGAGTGGGGTACCTTGGGGTGTACCTTAATTTGGCGGTAGCTACATATTTGTTTTATTAGGTTAATCCACTGAGGAGTAAATGGGTACGACATGTGTGTAAGCTTTGAGTGCTGTTAACCCAAGTAACCTAATAAATAAGAAAATGTAACTGAATGTTATATGTTGGATTATCCAAGATGTGTAGTTAAAATCCAGTCACCAGGACTTGTGTTCTGACCCTCTCCTCATAACATACTCGCAGGTAAGATTTGTGGCAGAGATATGATAGCCTTGGATCCTGGTTAGGCATTATTATTACTACGGTAAGGCTATAGTTTGGTTCTACTATATTTTATCTATTCCGCTGTGGGATATTTTCTCTGATATATTTTAGTCTTTTCTGTATGATATCAGAGCAACCAACACGAGTTTCGATGGATCAGAATTTCTGTCGGAATTTAGGTAGTTACATCTGGTATTAGAGCCTAGGTCTGGGATTCCTATATCGATAGTAAGTGAACGTATTTGTATTTTTTAAATATGTACATATATATAAATATATTATATGTATACATTTAGATCCATAGACGAAATAAAAAGAGTATAATAGGGTAAGAATGGTGTTAATCCCTCAAAAAATCCATACGCACATGGAGCAAAGGATGCGGAATGGATATCATCAGGGTTGGTCGTGCATGATGTTATCCAAGGCACTTAAACAACTCACAATGGATAGGATGCAACCACACAGAACAAAACCCAAGTATCAAACCCAAGACGAATCAAGTCGACCAGTATGAACGAAGAAGATGGCACGATATGTTGTGAGAAACACGGCTCAATAGAGATAAGGATCGTACATTCTGTAAAGCCGCCCACAACAACGGAGCACGCTTGATCTAATATCATTGTTCGGTCACACGCATCGAGACAGGAGTCAAGATCGCACGTATATTTAACAACTGCTCATGAATTGCAACTCCTATCTCTCGGCACTCGAATCAGAAACCCATTGGTAGGTCGCATAACAACTCCTAGAAAGAGCACATTCACGTCTCAAAGTCACAAGTCTTAGTCGGTCGCCTCTAGACTAATGAAGATCATTGCTCGCTCACTCAAATCAGGCACAACCACATTAAGGAGCTATGATCGGTCGTTCTTTCATCTCGCCATCAAGCAAATAAGATATTTACTCATCGAATACTAGAAATAGACGCGATCGAAGTCACTCGCTTAACTACTCAAGACACTCGCTCTATTGAGTCGCTCGCACATGATAACTGAATATAGCCATGGACAGCTGGCTACAGCTAGCCAGTGGCATGACTGTAATTAACAGAATGAGCGATCCGTAGCCTGCATAAACGGATTTCAAGTCATTTCCCGAAGGAAGCTCACCTATAAATACACCATGGCTGCCAACATAAAGGGGGGATCGGATCTTTGAAACCACGAAGTGCTGCTAAATCCTATCCTCAACTACTGATTCAGCCATGGCGTCAAGTACAATCTTGTAATCAAGGAAAACGAAGGCCTCCTCCTCCTCAATCATTCATCCATCTTTCTTCTCCTCAAATTCTACCATTATCTTGTATAATTCCAAGATTGAAATATATAAATGAGGGTATATTGAGTGAATATGGAGATATATAAAATGAGAGAATTGATGTATTTTGTAATCCTCATTATAAGATTGGAAATCACCTTCACAGTGGACGTAGGCCTAACTAATGGCTGAACCACTCTAAATCTCGTCTATACTTTACCTTTCTCGCATTTTTCATTTTCAATTGCTGATTGAACACGGTTCCATTTATTTCTTACCGTATTGGCTAAGTACAGTTTTAGTACCTTGGGTGTTTAGACCAATTTGGTGTAAACATTTTGGTGCCCACCGTGGGGCCGTGTTCCTAATTCCCTTTCGTAGTTCAGCAATCTAAAAAAAAAAATCCAAAAGCGCTTTGTCCTTTGAAACCATGGTCGGATCGAAGAAAAGCGGCAAATCTACTAAAGTTACTACGATTAGTGAGGATGATAATGCTAACGAAGCTACACCTCAAATCTTGAATCAAGGGGCAGAGGACACCCCTAGGCCATCTATAACGCGAGATGAATTGAATGTGGTTGTAACCGTCCTGAACGAAAAATGGATAATACAACGAAGATGATAATGGAAAGGTTTGATGTCCTGACTAGTGTTCAAGCCAATTTGTTACCACCAAATACTGTGGTCAATCCTGGCGAGAAAGAGGACTCATCAGCCTCATTCCCTGGACGATCTCACAAACTAGTGGGAGACAGGGGGAGGCCGGCGTTGAGGATCCTAAGGCCAGATCTCCATAGCGCAAAGAAGAACGTGCGACTCGAGCTGTCGCAAGTCCCACCAACGTAACATCCCTCAAAGGGAATGCAAGGCGCCAAAGCTCAAACCGTGGTAGCACTGATAAAGACATCAGTGCCGATCCCGATGAAAAATAGGTGATGAGAGGCGCATCACGGACATGATCCAGCGAATAATGAAAGAGAAGGCAACCCGAGAAGATGAGGAGAAAGAATGGGAGTTTTCCCCCAGCAAAAATCCATTCACAGAGGAAATCCGTTAAGCGAAATTCCCGAAGAAATTTATACCCCCAACAATTGCACCTTATAGCGGAGTTGGAGATCCAACCATTTTTCTGTTCAAGTACGACCTGCACATGAATGGCACTGAGGCCACTGATGAAATCAAGTGCTTATACTTTCCCATATGCCTGGACGGTGTGGGCTCACTATGGTTCACCAGACTTCCACCTAGATGTATCACCAGTTTACTGATCTGGCAAGGAGATTTCAAGATCAATTCTGATTACAAACCACCAAGGCAAAGGATGTAATGTCATTATGCGAAATGGACCAGAAGCATGGGGAAACCATCAGAGCTTTCCTTACATGCTTCCATGCTGCAGCAGCGGAGGTCATAGAACCAAAACCTTGGAACTTATTGGCAGTTCTGAAAGGAGCTATCGATAAGAAGTCAGAATTTGGAAATTGGCTCAAGATAAAGAAGCCAAAAACTTTGAAGAAATTTTACAAAATACCTGAGGGATACACGAGTGTAAAGGATGAAGCTCCAAGTGTCCAGAAGACTATAGAAAGTAACGCCGCCAGAGAAGGAAAGAGCAATGAGTCCAGGGTCGAGCAGAAGAGCGATGCGGGACAAAAGAGGGGAAACGATGAGAGGGATAGCAAAGCTTATAGAAGACGCGGTTGTACAAACCATCCGAGCTAACCCTCATAAATAAAACCCCGGAAAGAACTTACCAAGCCGCAAAGGACTCAGGCATTTTTCCTCAGATGTAGCCGCAGAAGGTACCTGAGCAACAAGCAAATTCTGGAAAACTCTACTGTTTTATATCCAACTAAGGCACATAACCAACGAATGCCGGCACCTGAAGAGTTTAATTGAAGAACTCATTAGGAAGAACCGACTCCAGCAGTATGTGAAAAATCTCCAAAGTACTCCAGCTGTGCAAGGACATAATAATGCCGCTAGCCAGCTGCAACGACCTGGGTTTTAGCGATCCTGGATATCGACATAAACTCAATGTCGACTACCCAAGCATCGGAAACACCGGATAGTCCATGAAAGAAATTAGAGGGTGAGGATAGATAAGATAGAAAATTAGAATAGAAGAAGAAGAACAACAAACAACATCAAGTAAACACGAATCTCACAGCGGAACGAACAATATATAATAGACACATAACCTTGAAATAAAATCAGTATATGTACACAGTAACATTATCAAAGTATAACACTTACAACACAGTGGAAATAACCATAGCTATATAATCCTGAAGCCTCCTGCTCCAAGATCTCCAAGTATATCTGTAAAATCCTGACTACTTAACTGTCTGTACAAATTTGGTCACCCAAGAGTTTACGGAAAACAAAATAAAATAAAATTTGGGTCAGTCATGGGACTGGTGTGAGTAAAACAATTTAAAATAATTTGAGCAATTTAACGATGTCTCATAAGACCACGTCGTATAACAGAATGGGTTTTTCCTTTATGAGAATCCAAAACATTTGATTTAACTTTCAAAATCCTTTTGAAAGAAACGATAAACTTTTTATCAAAACTCTTTTGATATTATAATAATGTCTATCAACCATAAATAAATAATCATCTAGCAGAATCGCTTTCATCTCACGTTCTACATATATAGTATACAATCAAAACCACGAGCACTTATTGGTTAATGGATTTCCATCTATGACAAGGTATGGAACTGTCTTCCAATAGTGTACCTCTAGATAGGAATACACTTGGTTCAACAAGAACATCTTGCAACCCGGCCACACATGACCGACCACTCATTTCGCTTGAGTTTATCGAATGTATATCACCAACGGTTGGGATCATCGACCGTTTCTCGAATGGGACAACATCGAATAGATTAAAGAAATAAATGAAACTCTAGATCAGGTGATAATACACCCTAATTGGAAGCAACCCACTTAGCCATGCTGCCTGCCGGATTTTTGTCATTTCCCGGTTGTGAGGCTAGAGGCCACGCTTATCTCTGACAGATCACACATTTATTCACTTTGAATGCCACATCGTCATACCCGCCAAATCACAAATTGATTCCCCAAAAAATACAACGGGTATACAGCTAAGAGAAAACAATTCCTCTACCACTAAATGTACGTACGTTTGAACAGATCAACTTACGTGATCCATTAAATATACTATGTCAGACGTTCTTCCATATAAGTTGTCCTGAGACTGGACAAACCAAAGGCACTATTCTGTAATCAGGATAGCCCTTGCATAACTCCGTCTTCAATTATCTTCATCATATTTGATCGCAACGCTAACGCCCATACCGAGTGGTTTTCAGATAATGAATCTAATCCCAGTCTCTCCGTATTGACGACGGAAAGATGGTCAAAGACTTCGATAGTCGATGAGTTAACTATCAAAGAAAAACACATGTGCAAACAACGATATCATTTCCAGATGGAAATTATATCGATCAATCATCATTTAACATTTATCTCTTTAGTTCGTTAATTTATTCATTTTTCATCTCCTGTTTCCATATATTCAACATGTCTTATTTTCTAAATTTAGAAAATATACGTTATTAACATTGGAACACATTTCCATTTCTTATTTTCTATATTAGAAAACATTTCTGATTCTTATTTGGAAAACATTTCCAAAACACCTACATTTGGATTTAAACAGATGTTTAAATAAAGCATCGCTATGCCAACTCAAAACATTACACTCATTAACTAAATTCACTTAACCAACCTTCACTATCGAACCTTAACCATTCCTTAGTTAAAAATGGAGTCAATCAAGTTGGGTATAACTACCTCTCAGACCTTAACTGAACAACATTTCTAACTTCGAAATAGACAAAGTTCACCTTTTAAATCTTTAACAAACTTCCTTAAGTAACTCTCTTTCGAAAAATCTCTATTCGATAACTCTTTCCTTTGAATAAACTATATTCGATAATCTCTCTTTCGAATAACTATATTCGATAACCTCTATTCGAATAACTAATATTCGATTAACCCTTATTCGATTAACTCTATTCAGTTAACTCTAATCGATTAACTCTATTTAATTAACTCTATTCGATTAACTATTATTCGACTAACTCTATTCGAATAACTCTATTTGAGTAGCTCTAATCGATTAACTCTAATTGATTAACTTTATCTCAGTTAACTCTACTCGATAACTCCTTTCCAATAAACTATATTCGATTAACTCCTTTTCGAATATCTCTATTCGATTAACTCCTTTCGAATAACTCTATTCGATTATCTCCTTTCGAATAAACTATATTCGATTAACTTCTTTCGAATAACTCTATTCGATTATCTCCTTTCAAATAAACTATATTCGATTAACTCCTTTTCGAATAAATTATATTCCATTAACTCCCTTTTGAATAACTCTATTCGATTATCTCCTTTCGAATAAACTATATTCGATTAACTCCTTTTCGAATATCTCTATTCGATTAATTCCTTTCGAATAACTCTACTCGATTATCTCCTTTCGAATAAACTATATCCGATTAACTCCTTTTCGAATAAACTATATTCGATTAACTCCTCCGAATAACTCTATTCGATTATCCCCTTTTGAATAAACTATATTCGATCAAGTCCTTCTTGAATAAACTATAATCGATTAACTCCTTTCGAATAACTATACTCGATTAACTCCTTTTGAATAAACTAATATTTGATTAACTCTGTTCGATTAACTCTAACTCTAGTCGACTAGCTCTAACTCTAATCGATTAACTCTAACTCTAATCGATTTACTCTAACCCTAATCGATTAACTCTAATTCGATTAACTCCTCTTACTCATTTTGATTAACACATTTTGATTAACTCCTTTGATTAACTCTACGTCCATATTCAGTTTCAAATATCGATGTTGAAATCAATTCTTACTTCTCTATATAAGTCCTGACTTATATATTCTATTTATCCAATGATAAATATTTTATTTAATTTATAAAAATATTATTTATAAATAAATCTTCTCAATCTATCAGTTAGAACATATTCTATTTAAAATCTTTGCTTTAAATCCATATCATGTTATACCCGTTGCGAAGCACGGGTCTAAATCTTTCAAATATAAAATTCTCTTTTTATACTACTCAATTCGTTTTTCAAGTATTTCCTTTTCTATTTGTTATACAAATATGTCCTCTTCTATTTGTTTTACAATTATTTCCTTTTCTATTCTATTTATTTGACAAATAAATATTCCTTTTCAATTCTATTTATTTAGCAAATAAATATTTCTTTTCAATTCTTAACAAATAAATATTTCTTTTGTAACTCCTTTGATTTTATAATTATTTTCTTTTATAAAATCCTTTTCCTTTTATATACAAAATCCATTGATTTTATATAAACAATTTATTTTCAAAATACACTTTGAAAATCCCTTTTTCTATATCCAGTATTTCTTACGGTATTTAAAATACCAATTCACAATGATCGATATCATTCAAACACACATAATCAACAACAGATTATATATCACATCATATATTACAATATATTAGTTGGATCCTCCAACCTGTTTCCCTGCATCACAGATGTTTAAACAATATAATTAAAATCAACTTCATTTCAATATGAAATATTCTGATAAACAGAATCAATATTTGATTAACGATTTATATATATATATATATCGGTTTCTATAATTTCAAACAATCACTTAGCAATTCAACCAAACAATCATCACACAACGGTCAATCAGCATTTATCATTACTAGATTATATTTATAAAAAATATAAACTGATAGAGTTAGTGAGTTTCAATCACATTGGACAGTTATCGTTAAATTACGATAATCGTTGTTTGGTTCTGACAGACAATTTATTTTGCTATAAATTGTAACGGGCTCCAATTCACTCCCAATTAGTCCCATTTTGTAGGCGTCGTCCATACGATACCAACAGATCTTGTTTTACTGAATTCAGATCAAATATGAATAAGATATGAATTTTCTAAGTTTGTATAAATATTTACTTAGTTAAATTTAACACTTGATTAATGGGCCTCACCATTTTAACTTAGCCCAACAACCCGTAACTCAATAACACCTACTGTAGCCCTCTTCCCTACCAATCGAAAATACCGTGTCCTGCTCACCATGAACGGGCGGTTTCTCCTTCTAACCCGCCTCCTCCTTTCCATGTTTTTGCCATCGTTCGCCAAATGGAAGTCGCCGTCCATCCCCTCTTCCCGACCTCGACCCAAACATCACCAAGTACCGAAGCTCGCTGGCTTCCTTCCCAGCGTGCAGCTTAGTCCTGTCGCACTACTACAGTGCCGATACAAAATTAAAATCCATTGAAATTTCTCAATTCTTGCAAGGAGATGTGTGATAGCCCGTAACTTCCCGTGAAGGAGAGCCTGGATTACCTTGAGAACATGACAAATCAGAACGCAAACAGAAGAACATTTCATTGTATATTACAACAATTCCATCAGAATAAAAGAATATACAAAGCACGGATTAATATTACACAGAAAATATCAGAGGTTTAAATTACATTTAAATACATCGCAGCGGAAATAATACAAAACACAACTAGAAAAGATATACGGATACAGAGCTTTCCGGATATTGTTCCAGCTGTAAATCAGGATCCTGTGAATATAAATCTGCAAAACCAAAACTACTAGCCGCCCGTGTGGAAAATAGGGGCACCCAGAGTTTAGGTTAAAACAATAAACTCCAGGTCAGTCATGTGACTGGTGTGAGAACTAAAACAGTTATCAATCTTTGTTTTTAAAGTTAAGTAAATCAAGGGACTACGCCGTATAACACGGAACAGGTTTCCTCCCAAGAATACCAGTGCATAAAACAAACAGCGCAATGCTAAATAAAGAACAATGAAGCTATTATAAGACCCAGATCTCATCACACAATGCAACGCAAGCCGGAGTATAGGGTTTTCCCTTATAATAGCCAAATAAGCTTGATACGCGAAATTTCATCTTATATTATTACTATAAGTGAAGAAAACAACTTCAAATATAAATATATCAATCATAGACGGCATGGGTACCATATATCATGTTGCCAATACTAGGCTCTACAATCAAAACCGCAAAATGTCATATTTGGAAGTTGGATTTCCATCATGGTGGCTCCTGATTCGAAAGATCGATCGCATAGTGCCATCTACAACGGCTAACGTCTCAGCTAGAGAAAACACCGTAATGCACATCCGCACTTTTGGGAAATCGAGTATCACTACGGCTTACGTCTCGGTGAGAGAAAACACCGCTTACCCTATCCCTCTGAGCACTAAGCTCAATCTCGGTCGACCGAATCCATGACACCACTAAGGTGCCCATCCAATAAAAAGCATACTGATCAAACCATCAGTTTACCACCATACCGGGGTGTGAGGCTCGCGAATCAACACTATACACAAAGCCGTGCTATATTAAAGCTGCGCTTTGATCACCATCCACCAAACTTTGCTTTTCATCAAAAGTCTGGAGCACTGCATCTCAGCATGCCACACTATCAATCCATATCGTACCACTGATTTCTGCCAATATATAACGTCTGAGCTCGTATGTCTCAAAGAAGGGCGTTAAGCAAGAGAATAAATTCTCCGCCGCCAAATAGATATATATTTAGCAGAGATCAACGAATACAATATAAAGGAATACAATGTCAGACACACCATCAATTTACAAGTCCGTTCTAGGTCTAAACGAAACCGGAGGCACTTTCCTCGCATATCCATCGACCTCCAAGCACGTCCGGACGGCTACTACTTTAGCCCCCTTCAAGGTAGCTACTCTCATCGTGAGCATCAGTAGCACCCATCCATCCGATGTGAATATCGTCGGTCTTGCACCGTCTTCAATCTCTTCGACTCGTCGTCGAATCAGTTATTCAGAATGGGTTATACCCGGACTTTCTGAATAACTCGCGTATCTTAATCAACAAGTGCTATAAAACACAATATACGCCTCATTCCAATTCAGAATATTCTTTATTCGGATATTCACACTCCTAGGGAAAGGTTTCCACTAATTTTATCAAAGATAAATTCTTTTAAATTTATTCTTTAATCTTCCTTTGGATATCATTTCAAACTATATTATGGTTTTCCAAACTAGTCGGGAGTAGCGAACCGCACCGAAGTAATTATTTATTTTATTTCCCAATCCCAACCTACTCATCCCAAGGAACAAAACTGTTATTACCCCATGACTAATACCACGGTGTTATCAGTAAATTTAATTATCATTTCACGTTCAAATCTAATTAAAGATTTTACTATCGCTAGGAGTAAAACCGGAGATACTCCCCTTTCGGTCATTTCCCAATTTTGATAATTTGAATTATCAATCCACATTTCAATCTAATTAAAGATTCATTAAAACTCCTTTTACTGGGTTAAAGAACTAATGTCATTTAAAACACAGTCCACGATAAACCCAAATCACATTCTATTTCAATTCCAATTAGATATATTAGAAATTCTGGTTATTTAAAACCCATTTCAAATTCAATTTATTTATTTCAAAAATAAATTGATTTTTATTCTAGTTCAAAACTAGTTCATTTCGATAAAAATCTATTTTTATCTTTTACAATATGGAGTTTTTCATCCCAATTCTTTTCAAATCATTTATTTTGATTTTACACAAAGTATAGATATTTTTAATTATTTTATCAAGGCCCGTACAGTCGGTTTCCAATAACTGCCACCGAACTACACTTACAGCGACCTTTTCCAAATTTGATTTGGACATAATTCCAAACCCAACCGTTAGATTTCAAATTTCTAATATTCATTGGAAAGCTCTTTTCGATACGAACCCAACTGTTCCGGTTTGAGGAGAATCCGACGGTCGGATCTCCCGTAATGTCCGTTCGAAGTTAATGGCGAAATTCGCGAACTGCCGCGGCGCGGCGCGGCGCGTTCTATTCAGGCCATTATATATATGTATATATATATATACACACACACTTCGTCGATTTCTATTTAAAACGAATTTTATAAATTGTTTTAAATTCGTTTTCAAAACGATTTTAACTTCATTTCAAATTCAAATCAAAATTGAATTTTTCCAATATAAATTCGTTTTAAATTCATTTCAAATTGATTTCAATTCAAATTCAATTTTATTCAATTTCAATTCAAATTCACTCCTATTCAATTCAATTCGAGTTCGTTTTATATTCAATTTAATTCGTTTTATATTCAATTTAATTCGAATTCGTTTTATATTCAATTCAATTCGAATTCACTTTATATTTAATTCAAATTTTTAAATCTCTTTTCAATATCCATTATAAAAACGAATATAATCGATATAAATATCGTTCGCGTCAAAATAACACATCACTAATCAACACGGCTTTATATTTTTCAATAACTTCGTTATTCTATTCAACAAATGAATATATATTTATTTCAACATACGACTAATCTCAACAAATGAGTACTGTCCACATGTGACTATATTTTATAATATTCTTTATTTTCCCAATTGGAATGAGGCCCAATCAATTATATATAATGTTAATTATATGGATTCCACACAACACATGTATATATTAGCAATGATATATAATCAACCATCATCCAAAGTGCACCACACAACTGCAAAAGCATCAAATATAAATAATTAACGCTCACACAGTCTGTCGACCAATCGATCGACATACAATTACATGATTGGGATTAGTGTACGTCAAATATCATCCAAACATCCGTGTGGGGTTTCAAACAATCAAACACAGATTTTATTTGTGTAGTTGGGCGACGTGTAAAATTTATTATCCCAATCAATATCAGTCAAATCAGTGTATATAAACAAATATTCCGATTCGTTTATAAATATTTATTTTATATACACGTTAAAAATTATATTTTTAACTATAGAATATTTTCCACTATAAAATATTTTATTTCATTCCACAACACACATTCAATTTTTCACATCAAAATCAAACAAACAAGCATACAAGCCGTCCATGGTCTGTGGACGACGGGTGTCGGGTGCTGCTAAGCACCGTCTGCATCCTAGTATATATATTAACTAGAAATTTAAAATAAAAGTGAGGAGTTCTCACCTTGGAGATCCACTCCTCCATTATCTATTTCTGAACGGTTCGGATAATGCCAAAAATTCCAATGCGACCCCTTTCAGCTGTTCATAGTAAAAATCATATTTTTATTGCTTCATTTCAATAAATAAAAATCATATTTTTATTATTCCTACTTCAAATAGTTTTTCTTCGCTATATACATGATAAAAATCACATTTTTATATTGTCACTTCATATATAAAAATCGTATTTTTATCCTATTGCTATATATATAAAGATAATATTTTTATATTCTCTATACATATCATGAAAATTGTATTTTTACCTCGCCACTTCATATATAAAAATCACAATTTTATATCGTTATACATATATGAAAATCTAAATCTTTTTAACTATATATAAAAAAATCGAATCTTTTTATTTATAAACCCTTCCTTTATACTTTTAAAGATCGGGTCTTTATCCAATGTTATAATATATGAAAGTCATAACTTTCATAAGTGAAAATCATAGCTTTTCATGATTAAAAATCGTATTCTTTCTATAATAAAAATGTATGCTTTTCATAAATAAAAATATAATCTTTTTGTTATTTTATTACATATATATAAAAACGGATTTTATATGTATATATATAACCCATTACCTTTAAATAAATATATATATATAAAAAAAATTGATTTTAAAAATAATGCTTTATACCTAAATAAAACTGATTAAAAAAATATGTTTTAAATTAAAGTATAATCAGATTTACTATGCTTTATATAAATAAAAGAAACTGATAGAAAAACTAGTTTCATAAAAAAAACAAAAAAAAACTCACCTTTAATCGATTTCTGCTGCGTCGAACTAGATATGATGGTCGGAGGGGGTATTGGGGGTCAGGCGGAGGCTTAAACGACGACGGAGGGTCGGGGTTTGGCCCCAGTGCGGGCGGCGATGGTCAGTCAGCGCAGCTAGGTGGCGCTGAGTTGTTTTGGGGCTAGGGCGTGAGTTTCTAGAAGGAGAGAGAGAAGCGGTGGAGGAGGGATTGATGGCGGCGGCTGTAAGAGGGGGGTGGCGGAGGTCTCCGGTGGCGAAGTCGAGATCGAGGGCCAGCGTTTTTTTTCTTTTTAATCTCTGAAAATGATTTGGGAAATAACGAGGGGGGTTAACTTCGAGTAAGAGAGAGTAGGGGAGTGTTATAAATTTTAATTATTTTATTTAATTATTTTCCAAAAAGCAACTTTTATTTTCGACCTCTAAATCGAACCCACCGCCTATCAACCATAGCTAATTACCCCCATTCCGAACACAATGGGATATATATCGTAGGCTGATTCGATCGTTTCGATCAGTTTTTGTCAAAATCAACATATAACTCTATATATTGAATTTGAACGCGCATTTCAATTTACCGGGGCCACATACTAACTCAAAAAATTCCCGAAAAATAATTTCTGGCTTCGCATTGACGATACGGTCCTAACAAAACAAATTTCATCGAATTCTGAGACCGTTTGAAAAATGGTCAATTTCCAGCTGATTAAAATCAACTAAAACTGGCCAAATGCATTTTCCTTTGCCATGCTCACATATTAACTTCAAAAATTACGAAAATTGGAATCTAGCAATAACTTGACATCACGGATCCAACAAAAGTGGTTTCGTCGAAATCCGAGGTCGTTTGCAAAATTTCCATTTTTAAGGGCCAGAATTCCATAGCGACAATTCTGAATTTTCAACTGGGCATATCTTTTGATTCCCGCTATGAAATTTTGATTTTTCAGATTCGTTGGAAAGATATTCTCAAATGGATTCTAATATTTTTGGTTTCACTAAATTCAGGTTTATTTTGAATCCTGTACATTCATTTGAACTTTGAAATCGAATTATCGAACTACCGCGCCATTTTCAATTCCTTTTATAATTTAAAATAATATTTATTTTCTAACGATGATCTATATAAATAAATTCGTTCGAATTATATTCAAAATAAATTTTTCGTCGTTATTATTTAAAATAATTCATTTTAATTATTCATAATTCATTAAAATTGCCAAAATAAAAATTTTAAATTGGCCCAGATTTTACGGGTTATTACAAGATGTCACTCGATTCCCTAAATCGAAATCCAATAACCATTTGAAGAATCCATGCTTGAATATCGTTAATATATAAATCCTAGTTCACGTTGGCTCAAAATGGAGCTCCTAGAACCACCGTCGCACTCATCAAAAAGAATACCAGGATGTTTTTCCTCTCCTCACGATTCCAAATACATTGCTTTCGTAATTTATAGAAATTTCTCTAAAAAAAATTTGAATTTCAAACGAGATTTTTGCTCTCGTTTCTTTATGTTTTGTGGCGGCTATCACTTGTTGACTAAGGAAATAAAAACCAGGGTTATGGTAAGTTTGTGGAGTATTTATAAAAAAGAAATATTATTTTTATATTCAATTTTAAGTTCAATTCATCGTTTAAAAATTCCTACGATCGCATACAATATCCAAAAATCATGAAAATGGACATGCAGCTACAGTTCGGCATTACGGACCCAAGAAACTGGTTCTATCAAATTCCGACTTCGTTTGCTCACACAGTTATTTTTGAATGTCAAATTATCGACTGTTTTCCACATTAAAATCCCGTACGGCCACATACGGACTCCAAAAATTACGATAATTGATATCTAACAATAATTTAATATTCTAGATCCAAAAAAATTTGTTTCGTCAAAAACAGAGATCATTTGCAAAACTGGCTATTTTTAAAGCTCTAAATAAACCCATTTAAATATAAATATATTTAAAAATAGTTTAATTTAATACTTATAAATAAATATTATCGAATATATCCATAATAGAATACCATACAACTACGACTGGATTTATAACTTGATATTCAAAATCTCGGTCGAATCGATATTCAATTTATATTGAAAAATCCATTTAAAATAAAATAATCGTTATAAATTATAAAGGAATTACATAGTGACTTTTCGAAAATTTGATTTGAGCATAAATCAAAATCTACACAATAAAATCCTGATTTTTCTCTTCCATTTGAGAAATATACTTCACCAGCTCCGTATGTTTCTTGTTCCACAGAAATCCGACTTTTGTATATTCATTTAAAGTTCGAATTGCCAAATTACGAACTGCCGCGCCATTTCAAGCTCGATTATAATTATAATATAATTTATACATTCTAACGCTGTTTATTAAATAGATTCGTTACTAAAAATCAAATCTAAACTTAACCAAATCTCTTACACTATCCAATTCACACAATATTGTGAATTCTACTATCTCCGACTATTTCAGACATAAATATATTATTCTATTATTTATATTAGTTAAATATAAATATTATTTAACTCAGTTTATCGATATCGCCAAATAGATATTTTATAATTGAATAAATTAATTATTATACTATAAAAATACGGGACGTTACTCTAGCCCAACTCGAGTGAAGAAGCCCAAGTACCAGTCGAATCGAGGCCAGTAACCAATATGATATTTGGAGGTCCCCACCCGGCTGGGAACAGTTGGGAAGATATGGAAAGATACGCTAACAAATTGAAGGATGCCACGGAAGAGGAAGGATGCATGATCTTGAACAATGAGCTTCCAATGAAAATGCTCAAAACCTTGACCGAGGATGTGATATTCAGAGATAAAGATGCGGAAGGCTTAATTACACCAACTGTCGATGCCATGGTGATCACAATTGGTCTTGGACCTACGGTGGTAAAAAGGGTTCTAGTTGACATGGGGGCATCAGTTGATGTGATTTTTATAAACATTTTCCAAAAGATGAATCTCTCTATGGAAAATGTGCGCTATACCCAAATAAGATCCACGGTTTTATAGGTCAACCTACGCAACCCATCGGAATGACAGATTTACCTATGGAATTGGCAGATGGGGAACGCAGGGTTTCCATGGTACAAACCTTTGTCCTAATAGATGAGTTTTCTTCTTACAATGCATTCTATGGGAGGCCGACTCTTTCGGGTTTCAAGGTTGCATTAGCTCCATGGTGCTTGACCATGAAGTTTCCAACTGAAAGGGGAACTGGTGTAATTAAGGGCGACTAAATTGCTGCAAGGGACTGTTATGTGACAGAACTAAGAGAGGCTAAGAAAAAAGAATCGGGAAAGGATGCAGAGGCTCTTCCCCGCATCCGAAACCCCCCTTTATAGCAATTAAAGAAGGGTCCATGCACTAGCGAGCATAGTGGAGTGCAAAAAGAGATTGATCCTAGGGAAGCCAGTGCAGAGGCCGAGAGGGCGACATCGGTCGAAGACACAATTCCTATAGCTGTAAATCCGAAGGACCCAAAACGTGTGTTGAATATAGGATCTCGGTTAAGCCTCGAATTAAAAAATCAATTGATTGCCTTCCTAAGAGCTAACTTAGATGTGTTTACATGGAACCATTCTGACATGTGCGGCATATATCCGGACATTGTGGTCCATAAGCTAAACATTGACCCGCGCATTTCGGCTGTCAAACAAAAAAGGAGAACCCAGGGGCCGGAGAGGACGTGTGCCTTAAAAGAAGAAATCGACAGATTAATGGAGAATGGTTTTATTAGAGAATCTACCTATCCGAAATGGGTATCCAACCCGGTGCTCGTGATGAAATCAAACGGTAAATGGCGGGTCTGCGTAGATTATTCTGACCTGAATAAAGCTTGTCCGAAAGATAGTTTCCCCCTTCCCAGAATCGACCAATTGGTGGATTCTATTGCCGGTCATGAGTTCCTATCTTTCATGGATGCCTATTCCGGCTATAATCAAATCATGATGTATGGTTCGGACTAGGAAGACACAAGTTTCATTACTGATTTCGGTCTATACTGCTATAAGGTGATGCTATTTGGTCTAAAAAACGCAGGGGCAACTTATCAGCCACTGGTAAATGCTATGTTCAAAAAGCAAATCGGTAGGACGATGGAAGTCTATGTCGATGACATGTTGGTTAAGTCAAAGAAAGAAATAGACCATTTGGAAGACTTAGCCCGAATGTTCGATATCTTACGCCAATATGGCATGAAGTTGAATCCCTTGAAATGTTCTTTTAGAGTCGGTTCGGGCAAGTTCCTTGAGTACATGGTTAACGCTTGAGGTATAGAAGATAATCCAGCCAAAATATCGGCTTTGAGAGAAATGCATGCCCCAGGAACCAAGAAGGAACTTCAGTGTTTGAATGGGAAGATCGCAGCCTTAAATCGCTTATTATATAGGGCGACAGACATATGTCTTCCATTCTTTGATGCCCTTTGAATAGGAAAGAAAGAGATACAGTGGACCCTTGAATGTCAAAAAGCCTTCGAGGAATTGATCCAACACCTGGCAACACCACCTATGCTATCAAAGCCTAGTGACGGAGATAACTTGTTTCTGTACTGGGCGGTTTCCGCCTATGCCTTAAGCGCAGCATTGATCAGAGAAGATTTGAAGGTACAAAAACCAGTCAATTACATCAGCAAGAGGCTATTCGGAGCAGAACTTAATTACCCAAAACTTGAAAAACTTTCTTATTGTTTGCTCATTGCATCAAAGAAACTTCGGTCCTACTTTCAGGCTCATCCCATCGGGATTCTCACAGACCAGCCTCTGAGGCAAGTTCTGTCCCGACCGTAAACCTCCGAAAGATCATTAAAATGGAGTATAGAGCCCAGTCAATACAACATTATGTATCATCCTCGGAAAGCAATCAACGGACAAGCACTTGCTGACTTTATCGCAGAGTTTACCGACCGAGGGGTGATAAAGGAGGAAGATGATATTGAAACTAATATCCGGTGGAAATTATTTGTAGATGGGGCGTTGAACGATCGCTGTTCTATTGCAGGGGTAGTTCTTGAAACCCCTGAGGGAAGATCCTTAGGCTGTGCATTAAGGATAGCATTTTCGTCAACCAACAATGAAGCTGAGTATGAAGCCCTTATCGCAGGAATGAAGCTAGCAAAAGAATTGCAAATAAAACTATACAAATCTTTAGCGACTCTCAGCTCGTAGTATGCTAGATTCTAGGAGAATTCCAAGCCAAAATGGGTAACTTGCCAGATTATCTTTCCAAAGCCTTGGAATTATTGGAAGCTATCGAGCATTACACCATATCTCATATTCCTAGAGAGGAAAATACTAAAGCTGATTCATTAGCCAAATACGCAAGCACAAGAGATGCACAGCTGATGGGGTTAGTTCCAGGGGAAGTCCTTTCCAGCACAAGCACAAAGTAGACTGAAATGGATTGGATCATGGAAACAACTGATAAGTCAAATTCATGGATGTCTCCAATTAAAGAATACCTCGTAACAGAGGCACTTCTGGCTGAAGTCAAACTCCAAAGAAAGATTTTGCAAATTGCTCCCTTATACCTTATTCAGGATGGACGACTATATAGACGGGGATTTTCTACACCTTTACTTCTTTGTGTTACAGAAAAGGAGTCTAAGGCAATCATGGTGGAATTACAAGAAGCCGAATGCGGAGGACATACCAGTGGACAAACTTTGGCCAAGAAAATCCTAAAATATGGTTATTTCTGGCCAGATATCAATAAAGATTCCACGCCTACACTAAAGAATGTGATAGGTGCCAAAGATTTGCCAAGATCCCAAGGATACCATCCACAACCATAACCCACATGGTCAACCCATGGCCATTTGCTATCTGTGGCATTTACCTCATAGGAGCCCTTCCCACTGCAAAATCCGGTTTTAAATACGCAGTTGTTGCCGTTGATTACTTTACAAAATGGGCTGAATCAAAACCGTTAGCCACTATAACTTCGAAGAAAGTTATTAACTTTGTCTTGAAAAAAATCATATGCAAGTCTGGGATGCCACAAAAGATAATCACAGACAATAGGACCCAATTTGAAAGTGAAGAGTTCCAAAGCTTTTGCGCCAAGTACAAAATCCAGAAAAGCTTTTCAGCAGTTGCTCATCCACAAGCGAACAAGTAGGTGGAAGCTGTAAATAAAATCATCAAGACTACCATTAAGAAACGACTAGAGAAGGATAAAGGTGGATGGGTAGATGAACTCCCGCTGGCATTATGGGCATATCGCACCACACACAAAACTGCAACAGGGCATACTCCCTTTTCTTTATCTTATGGCTCTGAAGCTATGATACCAATAGAGTTGGAAGTCCCTACGCATATAAGGATACACTTTGAGCTCAAACAAAATGAGAAGCTACAGCTCAAAGCCCTCGACCAACTTGAGGAAAGAAGAAAAGAAGCGGAACTTAGAGTAGCTGCACACCAAAGAAGGGTGGCCAGGAACTTCAATTCAAAAGTCAAACATAGAACTTTTGAAATTGGAGACCTTGTTCTGAAAAAGATAATGACCGGTAATGGTGTCTTCGGACCCAATTGGGAAGGACCTTATGTTATAAGTCAGAAACTCCAGGACAGAACTTTCAAATTGGCCACCACAGATGGGAACCAGATTCCACGAGCATGGAACATCGAACATATTCGTCAATACTTCTTATAGTGTGTTATTCAAATACATAGAAAATGCTGTAAAGATTTATGAAATTTTCGGATTTTGAATGATGTGCATAAAATGACTGAATATGGAGTTCTAATTATATGTACATATCACTTATTCACAGACTCCTACTAAAAGTTGACTTTCTTGTGTAGGCAAACGAGCGACCAGGGGGCGCCAACTCGAGGAGTTCCGACTTTCATCAGAAAACACTGGATCTCTCAATACAGGACCAACAAAAAGCTTGGTACCAGATTAAAAGAGTCAATGCTGGAGTAAAAACAACTCAAAAAGTCCCACGGTTAAAGCCCCACGGTTAAAGTCCCATGGATAAAATCGCTGAGCCCACCAAAGAAAAACTTTCTTAGGTGTTGGACATGGGTTCTCCAACTTGAAAAAAACTCAATGAGGCGAACCAGTGTCTATTTCCTAGGGCAAGGCACAAAGTTGGAAAACCGACATGCCCCAAAACGGAAAAATTGCCAATCCAAAAAACGTGGGGCACCTTGTTATGTAAAGGACATGAATTTTATCCCTTCTGAGTCAAAGCTCATTGAGATGAATTAGTGTCCGCTCCTCGGGATGAAGCATAAAATGGGGAAGGATTAAACATGCTGGAAGGACTAGCGCAAAGCAGAAATCCTAGCCGAAAGGGGGTATCCATTCTTGTTCTTTGTTGTTAACCAAGTCAAACAAAGCCAAGATTGGATTACAACATTGGAACCAAAGTCCTTCCATGGGGGCACGCATAAAAATGCATCACGAAAATACCCCAAACTAATAAACAGGATATTTAACAAAAAAGCTAAATGGATAAATTGCCAAAGTTAAAGCAACGAAAAGCTTACCAGTCAAGACAAATACTAAAAACTGGATGATCCCAACCTAATAAGAATGTTGTAAGACTAACCGTAATGCGATATTAACGTACGAACGCCCCGCAATACGATACTAACGCACGAATGCCCCGCAATACGATATTAACGCACGAACGCCCCGATTTTTTTTTAAAAATGTGAGTGTTGTTAAGTAGGGAAAAGAGACATGGAGTGACAAAGACACGAAGAGCATCGTAAAACCAGCCAAACAACCATTCATCATGATCGCATAAGTGTCACGGATCAAACACAAGTCACAACAAGCATAATATCATGGGCGAGGACCCGCACCCGCTTACACAACTGGTCTTAAGAGTAGCAAAATAACCAAGGAGAAGGAAATTACATATCTCTAACCTTCCTTAGCCTACCTACTTTCCTCTTAGTCGGAGCAGAACAAGATGGAGGTCCATCAGCATGTGTAGAAACAACCGACTCAACATCCCCAGGGGCGAAAGAAGCAACCACGCTATCTTTGGACCTGAGAGCTCGGATCATCTTAGCCTTATCATTTTCCAAAACAAAGATATGCTCGAGATTGTCCTTGTGAAGTCTTTGGAGATCGCAGGCCAATGTATGCCAGCCATTTATCCGCTTCACAGAACGATTTTTCAACAAGTCCATTTGTTTTCCAAATTGATGCATAGCAGTCTCGAGGCAGGCCAACATCTGACCTTTTGTGGCAGTCATGTCTAAGAAAAGTTCTGAGAGTCAGCCGGAGATATATCCACATTTGAAGGATTTCCCTGTAAACTCCACCCCCGAAACCACTTGGCAAACCTAGGACTGCAAGGCCCAGGAGCATGGTGCGGCCTATCGATGATAGCTTGAAGCTCTATATAAGAGGGGCTGGAGGGAGAGTTTACAGATAGTTGACTAGCTAACTGAATCTCATCTATTAAGACACCCAAATTGAGGAAGGTTTCCTTTCGACGTCGTTCTGGAGATGGAACCATCCTGCAAACGGATCAGGGAGTAACCATAAGATTCAAAGGAAGAATGAACATGAGTAAGAATCAACAAACCTGAGCAGCAATTGAGAGAAATACGGAATTTCTTTTTTCTTTCCTAGTTGAGAAACCCTATTGAAGAAAAATGAGAGCTAATTTGAATGAGAAATAAGAAAATAAGGGGAGATTAAAGTACACACAAAGCATTTCTTGCCACATAGGTTCAATACTCGAATGCTGATATAGGTGTCCCATCAGAGTCTAGTTGGCGTGTTCGCTTCCCCATGATTCAGATATTTGCAATAAATACAAAATAGTTCAAGTGTCTCACCCAAAGGCGAAGACGCCAATCAACTGCAATGAAGCAATACTAATCCTTGCATGAACGACCCTTCAACAAGTCAGGATAAGCCTGCCAAACAATGTTGCAATCAGACATGTCGAAGCCGGTAACTCCTTGCTAAAAGAAATCACGGACTTCGAGGGGCAAGTGTTAATCCCTCAAAAAATCCATACGCATATGGAGCAAAGGATGCAGAATCGATATCATCAGGGTCGGTTGTGCATGATGTTATCCAAGGCACTTAAACGACTCATAATGGATAGGACGCAACCACACAGAGCAAGACCCAAGTTTCAAACTCAAGACGAATCAAGTCGACCAGTATGACCGAAGAAGATGGCATGATATGTTATGAGAAATGCAGCTCAATAGAGATAAGGATCGTACATTCTATAAAGCCACCTACAACAACATAGCACGCTTGGTCTAATATCAAAGTTCGGTCGCACACACCGAGACAGGAGTCAAGATCGCGCGTATATTTAATAACTGCTCATGAATTGCAACTCCAATCGCTCGACACTCGAATCAGAAACCCATTGGTAGGTCGTATACCAACTCCTAGAAAGAGCACATTCACATCTCAAAGTCGCAAGTCTCAGTCGGTCACCTCTAGACTAACGAAGATCGTCGCTCGCTCACTCAAATCAGACACAACCACATCAAGGATCTATGATCGGTCGTTCTTTCATCTCGCCATCAAGCAAATTAGATATCTACTCATCGAATGCTAGAAATAGACGCGACCGAAGAGTACCAACCAAAGTCACTTGCTTAACTACTCAAGACACTGGCTCAATTGAGTCGCTCGCGCATGATAACTGAATACAACCACGGACAGTTGGCTACAGCTAGCCAGTGGCATGACTTTAATTAACAAAATGAGCGATCTATAGCCTGCATAAACGGATTTCAAGTAATTTCCCGAAGGAAGCCCACCTATAAATACACCATGGATGCCAACTTAAAGGGGGGGATCAGATCTTTGAAACCACGAAGTGTTGCTAAATCCTATTCTCATCTACAGATTCATCCATGGCGTCAAGTACAATCTTGTGATCAAGGAAAACAAAGGCATCCCCCTTCTCATTCATTCATCCATCCTTCTTCTCCCCAAATTCTACCATTCTCTTGTATAATTCCAAGATTGAAATATATAAATGAGGGTATATTGAGTGAATATAGAGATGTATGAAAAGAGAGAATTGATGTATTTTGTAGTCCTCATTATAAGATTGGAAATCACTTTCACAGTGGACGTAGGCCTAATTAACGGCTGAACCACTCTAAATTTCGTCTCTACTTTACCTTTCTTGCATTTTTCATTTTCGATTGCTGATTAAACACAGTTCCATTTATTTCTTACCGTATTGGTGAAGTACAATTTTAGTACCCTGGGTGTTTAGACCAATTTTGGGATAAACAAATGGGGATGTCTGTTTTGTACATTAAAGGAATGAATATGGAAATCTAAGACCCTTAGAAAAATTGGGTGGGAAGTGTACAATATGTTTTGAAATAGAGATAGGTGGATCCCGTATATTAATATTTCATATTAATTGGTTTAGCAGTAAAATCTTATAAATTGGAAAAGGTTAAAAAGAGAGGAATGGAATATATATACACACATATACATATAGTTGATAGAATTGACTATGTGGGAGTGACTAGGAAGGCCTAGGAAAATTGGAAACCCGCTTTGAGTCTAACCCCATTGTTAACTTTTAAGAACTTGAAATTATAAAAGCTTTTGGGAGATGGTTTATGATGTTTTCAAGTTTTAATCTTAAAAGTTATAGTTTTAAAATATGTAAAGAAGTACATATTGGGTTTTGAAGTAAAATGAGGTATATTATGTAAATAGTGATTTCTTATTAAAATTTTATCTAAAATAAAATTCTCTCAGTAAAAGGAGCATATTATAGAGCGTGTATAGCTAGCTAGTTTTCTTGTTATATTGCTTGGAAGGATTAAAAAGCAAAGCTTAGAAAATGTTGCATTGTTGAAAACTGGAATTTCCAGTAAAAAAAGTTTTGAAATCTCTATTCTTTTAACAATCATTTTTGATAAATTGTTTTAACAAGAGAATTTTGTTGGGCGGATAAAATAAGTGTAGAAATTAAGAATAGAGTAGATGTTTGCACCTAGTAGTAAGTAACTAAACTGACATTGTAAGTAAGAGAAGTTGTAAACATGATTGAGAAATAGTTGTCCTTATCTACTCCATTTTTTGTGATTTGATAAAAAAATGAATTACATTTTTTTGTAGTGACATGTGTTTTTAATGGTTTGGAAAAAGTAAGTTTTGATGAGGAAAATAAAGTTTTGATACTTTTAACTTTTGAAAGAAAAGAGAAATGAAAAGGCCAAACCATGTTTTAAAAGTATGGAGTAGGTGAGGATTAGTGCCTGGTGAGGACGAGAAAATTTTTGAGGCTATGAAGTAGGTAGCGAGAATTATCTTGGAATAATGGTAAGTTCCCGTTGAATGCATAAGCATTGAGAAGCCTAGAGTGTTGCTTGAAATGATTAAGTTGAATAAGATAAGAAAAGAGTAATGATATAGCTAAAAAGGAAGCAACAAATTCAATAAAGCAACAAATATGTCAGTTAAAGAAAAATGGAAAATTATGGGAAAAGATGGATAAGAATAAAAATTTCCAAGATAAAATGAAAAAGAAAATCTTAGTAAAGAAAGTTTTCTTATGTAGGCTATGCTTGGATAAGAAAATAGGGAATTTTTATTTAATAATTATATAAAATCCAAGTACAGATGGAAAAGGTATATAAAAGAAAAACGGAAGGTGTGAAGTTTTCCATTTTCCACCTTTTTGTAACATAAGAAATCAAATTTAGAAAATTAGATTTTTCTGAAATTCAAAAAGTAAAGTTGCTTGATAGGGTTTTGGATGCAAAAATTGGATGAATTGAGAACTTTCTTTGCAATAGCGTGGGAAAATTTGGATGAAAAGGTATTTTGATTTTCAAAATATTGCATTCATGTAGAATTTTCAGTATATTTAGGATGTGCGCATCATGTTTTTAAAGGATTTTGAAAAATTTGCATACATATAAGAGGTACTGCTTAGGCATCGATGTATTATTATGTTGTATTACACTTTGCACAAGTGCACAATGTTTGAAAAAATTGGATGCACACATGATGGAAGGATATTATGCGAGAGGTTATTTGATTTTTACCCTTATCAAATTTCGAGGACGAAATTTCCTAAGCATAGGAGAATGTAACACCCCACATTTTATGACAATTAAATATTTAATATTTAATAATTTATATGTGTAAATATATACATAGGCATAAATATATTAAAGAAAAATAAAATAATGGTAATAATGATTGCATGTAATAAATACATTCATTGAAAAAGAAGAAATGATTAATGCAACTAAAAGAAAAAAGGAAATTAGTTGCATGCACTAATTTACAAATATTATGCATTAACAATAAAAGAAAAATGAAAGAAAAAGATGCACGCAAATTGATAAGGTTACCTGCAAAGGTTTAAAGGAAATATAGTAACAAATGTGAAAAAGGAGGAATAAGAAAAGAACAATGACCACCATTGTACTAATCCTTGTTAACAAAAGCTTAAGTAGTTCAGTTGGTTAGAACATGTGAATTTCAAGTGAGAGGTGCAAGGTTTGATCCCCGTGCAACAACCCGGAAAACCCGAGCCAATTTAAAATTTTTATTTTAACTATTTTATTGAATTTTTAATAGTTAAAATAATCTATTTTAAATAATAACAATTAAAAATTTATTTAAATCGAAGTTTGAACGAATATATTTATTTTAATTTTAAAATGAGTTAGAAATAGCGCGACAGTTTGAAAATTTGAATTTGAACTTGGACTGAATGTAC
Source organism: Allium sativum (assembly GCA_030737875.1). Classification (NCBI taxonomy): domain Eukaryota; kingdom Viridiplantae; phylum Streptophyta; class Magnoliopsida; order Asparagales; family Amaryllidaceae; genus Allium; species Allium sativum. The sequence goes on along the minus strand of CM060912.1, from coordinate 931,848,150 downwards.
AGGATGCAAAATAAATTGGATTTCGTTGAAACTGAAAATATTAGAATTTGTTTAAAAATATCTTTCCAACGAATCCGAAAAATTGAAATTTTATAGTGTGAATCAAATGTTATGGCCAATGGAATATTAAGAATAGTCGCTTTTGAATTTAATATAATATATAGCAAATATAAATAGCCATTTTGCGAACGACCTCCGTTTTCGACGAAACCACCATGATTGGATCCAGAATGTCAAATTATTACAGGATTCCAATTTTCATAATTTTTGGAATCAATATGTGAGTGTAGCAAAAGAAAATATGTTTTGTCAATTTCAGTCAATTTGGATCGACCAAAAAATGGCCATTTTTCAGACGGTCTCCAAATTCAACGAAATTAATTTTGTTAGGACCGTATCATCAAAACATAGCTAGATTTATTTTTTGGGAATTTTTTGAATCAGTTTGTGGCCCTGGTAAATTAAAATGTACGACCAAATTAAATAACAAAATGTCTTATTATTTAATTTAAAGAAAAGTGGACTGAAACAGTCGAATGGGCTGGTGAGACCAAGCCCATTGTGTCCGGAATAAGGGTAATTAGCTAGGGCAAAAGTCGTTGGGCCTCGTTTGGATTCTGGACCAATAAACAAGTGATTTGCAAATTTAAAATTATAATTAAATAATATATATATTAAAATATCCATCAAAACCCTAATTTCAAATAGGAGCTGCTGCCTCTAATGTTTTAATGGCCAGAATCGTTCCTTTTTAACCCATTAATCTTTCTCAAATCTTCTTGAATTAATTCGTGATGTCAATACAAAAACTGATGAGATTCTGGAGCTCTTTAATTCTATATGGGAATGATCTAAAATCATAGCGTAATTTGTTCAAAACTGCGCCTCAAGGAGCTATTGTTATCGTCCGATTTCTGATCACCTTGGGTGCTCGAGTTCGCCCATATTGGCGGCATTGGACAGCGAGGCCATGTGGATTCCAGTGGTGGAGTTGGATCGTCGGCAGGAGGTGCGGTTTGGCATGCGATAGGGGGAGTTTTTGGTTGAGATTGGGTTCGGTCTTCGTGAGCATACGAAGAAGAAGATAGTCGATTTCTTTTCTAAAGGGGTAATAAAAAATTAATATTTATCTAATTGTAATATGAATTTAAATTAAATGATTAATCTTTAAAAGGTCCTAACTTGTTCAAACAACAACCAAGTCAGATGAATTCAGAAGCATTGGAATCGTGGTGGAAAACACTACCTCATAGAAGAGACCGCAGAATTTATGGAGCCTTCTACAATTTTAGAAGAAATAAATAGCAAAGTGAGATTTCTGAATCCAAATTAATTTAATAAAATTATATTAGGATGCAGACGGATTTTAGAAACTTCCGACACCGGTCTTCCACAGACTCTGGACGACTTGATTATTTTGTGATGTAGAATTGGTTGATTTTTGGTGATTGATTGTGGTTGAAATGAAATTGTTTGATATTGTGGCAATATATTGCCTAGAAAAATGTATTAGGAAATTAAACCCCTTGTAAATGCTGCGAGGCCTAAGGTAGTGCGAGGAGTCGTACATCGGGACAGTGCCGGTTTTAATTACCCTGCCGTTATGCTGTCGAAATTTTCTTAAATATATTTGTGTTATAAATTATTCATGTTATTATATATTAATTTTTTGAATAATATGAAAAATTAGATTTTTAATATATATATATATATATATATATGAATATGAAAATGATCATTATATGTCAACATAAAATTCATATTTTTGTTATAAATCAAAAATGGCCATTTGTTAAATAAAAATGTATTTACATGTGAAATTTACATGTGAAATTTACATTTTTAATGTAAATAAAACATTAAAAATAAACATTGTAATACAAAAATGTATTTACTTTGGAATTTATAGTATATACAACATTAAAAAATAAAACATTGAGAAATAAAAATGTATTGACATTTACATTTACATTTTAATGTATATACAACATTAAAAATAAAACATTAAGAAATAAAAATGTATTGACATTTACATTTACATTTTTAATGTATATACAACATAAAAAAACATTGGGAAATAAAAATGTATTGACATTTACTTTTACATTTTTAATGTATATACAAAAAAAACATTTAGAAATAAAAATGTAGTGATATTGGAATTTACATTTTTAATGAAAATGAAACATTAAAAATAAGCATTGGTAAATGAAAATGTGTTTACTTTGAAAACTTACATTTTTAATGTAAACAAAACATTTAAAAATAAACATTGTTAAATAAAAATGTATTTACATTAGAAATTTACATTTTAATATATATGAAACATTGAAATAAAACATTCTGAAATAAAAATGTATTAATATTGGATTTTACATTTTTAATGTAAATGCTACATTTAAAAAAATGCTACATTTTGAAAAATAGAATGTATTTCCATTGAAATTTACATTTTTAGTGTAAATCGAACATTAAAAATGTCCATTGCTATATAAAATACGTTTTCTTTAAAATTTACATTTTAATGTAAACAAAACATTAAAAATGACCATTGTTATATGAAAATGTCTTTACTTTAAAATATACATTTTTAATGTAATGCAACATTAAAAATAGTCATTTGTTATATAGAAATGTATTTATATTGAAATAGACATTTTTAATGTACTGCAACATTAAAAATAGTCATTTGTTATATAGAAATGTATTTATATTTAAATATACATTTTTAATGTAATGCAAGATTAAAATAGTCATTTGTTATATAGAAATGTATTAATATTGAATTATACGTGTTTAACGAAAATGCAACATTTAAAAATAAATAGTTTGAAATAAAAATGTATTGATGTTGAAATTTACATTTTTAATGTAAATGAAACATTAAAAATGTCCATTGTTATATAAAATGTCTTTCTTTCAATATTTACATTTTATTGTAAATGGAAACATTAAAAATGACCATTGCTACATAAAATGTGTTTACATAGAAATTTCACATTTTTAATGTAATAAAAGATTATATAAGAAATTTACATTTTTCAGTGTAATAAAAAGGATGAAATAAATCGGCTGTGTAGTCTCGCGCTACACATCCGTTCTACTCAATAAAAAGGATGAAATAAAATTTACATTTTTCAGTGTTATAAAAAGGATGAAATAAAATTTACATTTTTTCAATGTAATAAAACGATGAAATAAAATTTACATTTTTCAATGTAATAAAGGGATGAATATAAAGATTGCAATTTTAATGTAATAGTTGAATGATGAAATAAATTACATTCTTATGTAATATATGAATCTTATAAAATATTCAATGTTGGAAGAAATTGTATTAACATTAAAATTTCATTTTCAATGTCATATAGGATTTCATATAAAGAAATCAATGTTGAAATGAAAATGGTTTGAAATCGTCGAATGAATTTATATATATATATATTAATTAAAATAAGGGTGCGTTTTTAACAGGTCCCTATTAAGTTTCAAAATATAAAAAAAACCCGGTGATAAAAAAATAGAGAATACATCCCTATTTTTGAAATTCCGCACAAATGATTCCAGATTTACCCTTACGCAGCTAAAAAACTATCCAACAACAATTCGTCCTCATTCACTCAGTCAATCGCTCCTTTAATCTCTCTCAAAGCCCTAATCCCGCAATTCAGCAAAACCTTCGATCGCTCAAACAACGATTCCTCATCATTTATTCAGTCCGATCGCTCCTTTCATCTCGCTCAAACAGCGATTCCTCATCTCGCTCAAAACCCCAATCCCACAATTCTGCAAAACCCTCGATCAGTAAATTGCATTGTAGAATCAAAAGCCGGTGGTTTTCATTTTAATCAACATCGTCATGTTTTGATTCACTGCCGTTGTCATCAATTTACAAGAAATAGCGAAAAAAGGTATAAATCTAATTGCTTTTTTTCGTACCCGAATATATATATTGTATTCTTGTAATCTGATTTTTATTCAGTAAATCTGTATGATTGTAAGCAAGTATGCATAAAAATTAAATGTTTAAATGCATTTATTCATAGTAGATGCATGCTGGAATTTCAAAATTATACTATTTAGTAAAATAACAATAATATTTGCATATTTATATGCAAATATTCTAGATATATGCATACAAATATACATATATTCTATATTCTGTTTTTCTGCATGTTTGATAAAAAAAACTAGAATGCAAATATGCATATAGTAAGAATAGATGCATATTTGTAAGCTTAACATAAAAATGCTGAATAGAAATATTTAAAACATACGCATATTTGTATGCGTATACCTACAATATTAGCATACTTATACTCAACTTTTCCGAGTACATGAAAACCCAGGTGTTCGAACAATAGTTGCATACATTTATGTTCATGTTGACAATATTTGCATATTATAACAATAGTAGCATGATTTTATTGATGAAGTAATATTTATTGCAGTTATCTTCATTCATTTGTGAATATTGATATGCATTTTTTAATAATTATTCCATGCTTTTATGCAAATATTTTAAACAGTTTCTTAACGACGACTATTATGCAACTAACATTTGGTGTTTCTATATAAAAAATTTCAGTGTTGAATATGCAGTGTTTGTAATGAACATGGTGAATCAAAGAAGTGATGGCAAGGAACTGGACAAGAAAGACGAACTTTACAATGCTTCGACTATTGATTTACAAATAACGGTGGTTGCATACAAAATTCTGAACTACAAACCACACAGTTGGACTCCAAGTCAAGATCTAACAGAGAACTTGTTGCTATCGAATGCAAACAACGTGAAATAAAAGTAGAAATTTTGATGTTTAGAGTTTTTTTGTGAATATTTGTACTAGTACTTTGTTTTCAAACTACGGTCTATTGATTATTATTTTCAATAATGAATAACTGGGGAATATTATGTAGGGTTTCAAGATATTTTGATTCTATATGATAACCTGAAATTTTTACTTACTGATGTGCATTTATTCAAAATATTAGCATCATTGTATGAAAATATTATGAAAATTCATAAATTTGAATTGCAGAAGTAAAATACTAGCATACTTATATGAAATTATTATTATTAGTTGCATACGAATATGCAAACAATACAAATACTAATTGCGTGCATATAATTTCCGTAGTTAAATGGTATGCATATTTGTATTGTCAAAATAATTAGGATAATGCCAGAGCTATATGAAAATATTATTATCAGTTGCAAGCGTAAATGGAAATGCTTTAATTTTTTGTATTATGAGCATATTTTGAATATTTGCATACGCTTATGCATATTTTCTATATAGTTGCTTACATAATTGCAAGTATTTGCATAATGAATCCAACAGTCGATGTTCCTTTGTTTTTTGATATGAAATTTTAAATTAGAAAATATACAGGTAAAAAAAATTCATGGTAAACAAAGGGAACAAATATTCAACGATAAATGAAAATATGAATATACGCTGAACATTTGCAGATTTACATGCACGTATTAAGAATAGTTTCATAATTATATGCAACAAAATATAATAGTTGTGTACATTATCTGTAACGACCCCAGTTTTTCAGCTTGTTAATTATGAATATTTGAATTTGTTCTAAACATTTTATTTGAATTATATATAGGAATTTATTTAATAAAACAATATTTAAACGAATAATCTATAATATAATTTAAAACGAGCTCGAAATAGTTGCAGTAATTCGTAATTTACGATCTAAACTTCAACTGAATTTACAGGATCCAAAATAAATCGGATTTCTGTGAAACAAGAAACGTGTAAATCTATTAAACTGTATCTTTCTGATGGAAGAGAAAAATCGAGTTTTCATATTGTAGATTTTGTTTTATGTCCAAATCGAATTTAGAAATAATCGCTGTAGAATCGTTTATGGACCATAATGGTTTAGTTAATGTAACTAGAGATTGATTACGAAATTGGACAAGATTCTTTTGAGGCATAGTTATAATTTAATTTTTAGAATTTTATGGTAATTTTTAATCAATTAAATATGCAACTTTTCATTTGAAGTATTTTGCACCCTATATCTGTAACAACCCGGAAATGCGAGCCAGTTTAAAATTTTTATTTTGGCAATTTTAGAGAATTTTGAACATTTAAAATGAATTATTTTAAATAAAATCAACGAGAAATTTATTTTGAATAGAATTCGAACGTATATATTATATACGTCGTCGTTAGAATATAATAATTATATATAATTATAAAAGGAATTGAAAATGGCGCGGCAGTTCGATAATTCGATTTCAAACTTCAATTGAATGTACCGGGTGCAAAACAAACCAGATTTTAATGAAACCAAAAATAATGGGATCTATTGGAGAATATCCTTCCAGCGAATCCGAAAAATTGAGATTTCATAGCGGGAATCAAAAGATATGTCCAGTTGAAAATTTCGAATAGTCGCTATGGAATTCAGGCCCTTAAAAATGGAAATTTTGCAAACGACCTCGGATTTCGACGAAACCACTTTTGTTGGATCCGCAATGTCAAGTTATTACTAGATTTCAATTTTCGTAATTTTTCGAATCAATATGTGAGCGTGGCAAAGGAAAACGTGTTTGACCAGTTTCAGTTGATTTTAATCGACTGGAAAATGGACATTTTTCCAACGGTCTCGGAATTCGACGAAATTAGTTTTGTTAGGACCGTGTCGTCAATACGAAGCTAGAAAATATTTTTCTGGGATTTATAGAGTTAGTATGTGCCCCCGGTAAATTGAAATGCGCGTTCAAATTCAATATATAGAGTTATATGTTGACTTTGACGAAAACTGATCGAAACGATCGAATTAGCCTACGATATATATCCCATTGTGTTCGGAATGGGGGCAATTAGCTATGGACGACAGGCCATGGGCCTCGTTTCGAGGTCGAAATAAAAAGTACCTTTTTGAAAATAAATTAATTAAATAAAATAAACTCTCTCTCCTATCCTTTATCTCCTTAGCCCCCCCCTCCGTTCGAATTGATTTCATTCAGGAAAAAAGAAGAAGAAAGTGGAGCGAGCGACGGGGGGGAACCGCCGCCGCCGCTTCCATCGCGGCCCCCCCAGGTGGCTCGTCGCAACCGCCCTCCCTCCTCCCCTCCACTTCCTCTCCGTCCTCCTCTTCTTCTCCTTCCCTCCATTCTTCCACCGACCGCACCCCTCCAGCCTAGGAACCCTAGCCGACGCCCAAATCCCCAACCGCCTCCGACAGTGCAGAACCCCCTCCCCCTGCGCAACACCCCAAAACCCCCTCCTTCTCCGATTGGTTATAAAGACATTGGTGCGTTTTTTTTCTTCTTTCTCTTTTGTTTTCTTTGAGTTATAGCTTCTATTATTCCTATAAAGTTTTAATTTTTAATAGGGAGAAAGATTTAATTTTTAATAACGAAAGCATATGATTTTTATGCTAGTCAAAATACGATTTTGTTCATAGAAAAGGCGAAATCTTTATATAGAGAATAGAGGGATAAAAATATAATCTTTATTATATGAACACCGATGTGAAAATAGAATTTTTATCTATATAGTAGCGTTGTGAAAATAGAATTTTTATCTATATAGTCGCGTTGTGAAAATAGAATTTTTATCTATATAGCAGCGTTGTGAAAATAGAATTTTTATCTATATAGCAGCGTTGTGAAAATAGAATTTTTATCTATATAGCAGCGTTGTGAAAATAGAATTTTTATCTATATAGCAGCGTTGTGAAAATAGAATTTTTATCTATATAATAGCGTTGTGAAAATAGAATTTTTATCTATATGGTAGCGTTGTAAAAATAGAATTTTTATCTATATAGCAGCAAATGTAAAAATAGAATTTTTATCCAGGTGGAGTGATTATAAAAATTTGATTTTTATATACATAGCAATAATATAAAAATGTGATTTTTATATATGTAGTGGCTACGGGCAACGAAAGTGACAAAAGGCGAGAGTAGTGATGATTCCCTACATTGGAAGTGTCGTGGAATTGGGATAGCTTTGGTGAGAACTTCTCACTCTAAATTTCTTTCCTAGTTATATATATACTAGGATGCAGACGGTGCTTAGCAGCACCCGACGCCCGTCATCCACAGACCATGGATGGCTTGTTTGTTTGATTGATGTGTTGTGAAAATTGATTGTGTTGTGGAACGATTGAATAATAAAATATTCTTGTGTTGAAAGGAAATAAAATATTTATATCGTTAAAAATATTTTATCGTTAAAAATATAATTTTTAACGTGAATGTGAGGAAATAAATAATTATAAACAAATCGGCCGATTTGTTTATATACACTGATTTGACTGATATTGATTGGGACGATAAATTTTACACATCGCCCAACTGCACGAATAAAAATATGTGTTTGTTGATTTGAAACCCCACACGGGTGTTGGGATGATATTTGGCGTACACTAATCCCAATTATTTAATTGTATATCGATCGGTTGGTCGACAGGCTATGTAAGCGTTAATTATTTATATTTGATGCTTGTGCAGTTGTGTGGTGCACCTTGGATGATGGTTGATTGTTTATCGTTGCTATTATATACATGTGTTGTATGGAATCCATATAATTAACATTATATGGTGATTGATTGGGCCTCATTCCAATTGGGAAAATAAAGAATAGAATGAAGTATATATTCATGTGTTGAATAGAATAAATAATCATGTGTTGAAAAAAAATATTTTAAATAATAAAATTTACATCTTTATCATATTTAAAATCATCCTCTTACTACTTTACAGTTGGAGTCTGATTTGAAAATCAAACGATAGATACCATAATTTTATAAAATATATTAAATAATAAAAATAGTCATGTGTTGACAGTGCTCATGTGTTGAGAATATTCATGTGTTGAAAGAAATATAGATTCGTGTGTTGAATGGAATAAATATTCATTTGTTGAATAGAATAATGAATTTATTGAAATATATAAAGCCGTGTTGATTAGTGATGCGCCATTTTGACGTGAACGATATTTATATTGATTTTATTCGAATATCGAAAAGGAAGTGATTTCAAAATATAACATTTTGAAAAGATATATATCGATGATGTGGATTATTCAATTTTGATTTGAAATTGAATATGAAGTTGAAATCATTTTGAAACGAATTTAAAACGAATTATAAATACGTTTTAAAAGGAAATCGACGAAATATATATAATATATATATTATATATATAATGGCCTGAATAAAACGCACCGCGCCGCGGCAGTTCGTGAATTTCGACCATTGACTTCGAATTGACCTTGGGGGAGATCCGACCATCGGATTCTCCTAAAACTGGAACGTGTTGGGTTCGTATCGAAAAGAGATTTCCAATGAATATTAGAAATTTGAAATCTAACGGTTGGATTTGGAATTATGTCCAAATCAAATTTGAAAAAGGTCGCTGTAAGTACAGTTCGATGGCCGTTGATGGAAATCGACTGTACGGGCCTTGATAAAATTATTAAAAATATTAATAATTTGTGTAAAATCATAATTTGTGAATTGGAAAGAACTAGGATGAAAAATTCCACATTTGAAAGGATAAAAATAGATTTCTGTCGAAATGAACCAGTTTTGAACTAGAATTAAAATCAATTTATTTTTGAAATAAATAAATTGAATTTGAAAGTGATTTTAAAAATAATCAATATTCCCAATGCATGAATTGGACTGGAGCTGAATCGAAATTATCTTCGGAATATTTCGATGTTGGATTTCGTGACTATACAGATATTGTTATGGGAATTTGAAAGATATATTTTATATCGTTATTTCCAATACGATATTTGTTTGTTTCAGGATTTGATATTGAATATAAGCCGGTATACTTTCTATTCAGAGCCTAGCATTTAATATCAAATGTGATTTGGGTTTGTCGTGAATGGTGTCTTCATTAACACTGTTCTTAAGCCCAATAGAGAAAAAGATTAAATCTTTCTATTTAGATTTAATGAAGTGTATCAATTAAATGATATTTAATTGGATTTGAATTTGAATTGGATTTTGGGTTTATCGTGAGCGGTGTTTTGAACAACACCTGTTCTTTAACCCGATTAACAATAGAGTGTGATTTTGGGTTTATCGTGAATCGTGTTTTAGGTGACATTGGTTCTTTAACTCAGTTAAAGACAGGATATTGATTTTTGAAAAGATTAAAACTAAGTGGAGTTTTAATGAATCTTTAATTAGATTGAAATGTGAATTGATAATTTAAATTATCAAATCTGAAAGGTGATCGAGAATGGAGTACCACCAGTTTTGCTCCAAAGCGATAGTTAAATCTTTAATTAGATTTGAACGTGAAATGGTAATTAATTATACTGATAACACCGTGGTGTTAGATATGGAGTATTACCAGTTTTTCTCCCTACGATGAATAGGTTGGGATTGGGAAATAAAATAAATAATTACTTCGGTGTGGTTCGCTAATCCCGACTAGTTTGAAATGATATCCAAAGAAAGATTAAAGAATAAATTTAGAAGAATTTATCTTTGATAAAATTAATGGGAACCTATTCCCTAAGAATGTGATTTTGTGAATAAAAGAATATTCTAAATTCGAATGAGGCGTTTGTTGTGTTTGTGTAACATTTGTTTATCGTATACGTGGGTTATTCAGAAAGGCCGGGTTTTATACCCATTCTGAATAACCGATTCGACGAGATGTCGAAGATGAAGACGGTGGTTGAAGACTGGAAGTCTTCACATCGTTTGGGTGATTACTGATGATCTTGATTGGGCTGTACACCCAAGATGAGGGAAACAGTTGGTGATCGTCCAGACGTACTTGGAGATGGATGGATATGCGAGGAAAGTGCCTTCGGTTTTGTTCAGACCCAGAACGAACTTGTAAATGGATTGTGTGTCTGACACTGGATTTTATTCTGTGTTGATTGATCTCTATTAAATATACATCTGTTTGGCGGCGGAGAATTTATTCTCTTGCTTAACGCCCTTCTCTGAGACGTACGAGCTCAGAGGTTGTATATCGATGGACATCAGTCGCATGGAGTGAATTGCCAGTGTGACACGCGTAAGTGGCAATTGATCAAGGCTTCTGTTGAAAAGCAAGGTCTTGTGGTTGATGATCAAAGCACGGTCTGTGTAACGTAGCTTTGTGTATAACGTGAATTCACGAGCCTCACACCTCGGTATGAGTCAAAAACGAGATAGTGACTGCAGGGAGAGCACGACGTTTCTTTCTAGCTAGGGTGGTGTCAGTGACCTACCAGCCCTGACATTTATATACTTTTCACCTGTGTGGTTGTTGGAATGCGAGGCGCCTCGAATATAGGTCTGTAATGACTGGGAAACGTGTGTTCAGGAATAACTAATCCTCAAAAGTAAGAGAGGACCGGCCCTGAAGATCCAAGGATAATAGTGGGGTCCTGGGACATTTGCTAGAGTGTCTCGAACGCGGAGAGGAGCTTGCCCCTTGCCTCGACTCATGACGGATATCCAATTTCCAATACGTGATATTTCGGTTTTAATTGTAGAACTAGTATGGCGACATGATAGATGGTACCCATGCCGCCTATGATTGATATTTATGATTTGAATTGTTTTGACACTATGCACTTATAATATTATCAAATGATTTGTTTTAAACGTACCAAGCATGTTTGGCTATTATAAGGGAAAACCCTATCCTCCGGCTTGCGTTGCATTGTGTGATGGGACCTGGGTCTTATAATAGCTTCATTTTTTCGAAGAGCATTGCGTTGTTTTGTTATATGCACGGGTATTCTTGGGAGGAAACCCGTTCCGTGTTATACGGCATGGTCCCTTGAATTACTATCTTTTAAAGTAAAGTTTTAAATAACTGCTTTAGTTCTCACACCAGTCACATGACTGACCTGGAATTTATTGTTTTAACCTAAACTCTGGGTGCCCCTATTTTCCACACGGGCAGCTAGTAGTTTTGGTTTTGCAGATTTATATTCACAGGATCCTGATTTACAGCTGGAACGATGCTCGGAAAGCTCTGTATCCGTGTATCACTTTCAGTTGTGTTTTGTATATTTTTCCGCTGCTATGTAATTCATTGTAATCTCTGATATTTATCGAATGTAATTTATTCATTTATACTCTGTGTATTCTTGTATTCTGATGGAATTGTTGTAATAACAATGAAATGTTCTTCCGTCTGCGTTCTGATTTGTCTTGTCCTCAATGCCATCCGCGCTTACCTTCATGGGGAAGTTCGGGTCGTGTCAATATCAATATTGTGGGGGTTTCGTAATATAAATTAAACTACCGATATTATTATATTTTTGGGATCATGGTATATTTCTTATCACGATTAAATATTTATTTCTGTCCCTGTCAGTTGTAAATAAACATTTAAATTGGCTATGGTTCTAAAATAAATAAATTATACTAGAGAGAGCAGAAGTGTTTTGGTGATCGGGGAAGGAGTTCATTTACAGTTTTATCAAGGGAATTTTATATATAACTAATTTTCAAGTTCCCAAAATAGAATCAATTTTGTTTTTACCCATTACATGTTTTTCGAAGCGCTAGGTTTCCAAAATTAATCCTTTCCAAATTTGTAGTAAAATGACAGGTCGCAAAGTCATTGCCTTACTTACATTTAGTATTTACTTTAAGTACATAGCTAGACGATGGAACCAATGGTTTTCTCTACTTTTATGACATCTAAAAAAAGTTATACAAACTTTATGTATTCACTGACTTATTGGCACATGCTTTGTATGGAGATGACAGGCTATATATATATATATATATATATATATATATATATATTATTACTACTTTGCTCTTTACACTTGCCCACGTTTCCAAACCGTGTGCCATCTAAGTTTTTCCATCGATAGTGTGCGCTCCAAGAAATCCAATTCCGTAACCTCCAAGCAAATTTCGTTTTGTGCACTCCAAGCTATATTCATTGCCGTGACTACCACACCTTCTTCTTCTTTAAATACTAGTGAATCTAGCATCGGCTTTTTTCTGGTTCTTCAGTTAACAACGAAATAAAATCTTCCACTTTAAATCAAATTAAAAATCATCACGCCACAATCCCTATTTTCCCAAATTCTCTACCCCTTTTCTCGTTCTTATTCTCTCAGCGAAAGATCAAATCTTGGAAAAATAAAATTTCAGAAACAAAATGTTAAACTGATTCCGTTCGATTGGGTGAGCTCGTATGCTCAAGAGTTTCATACTAAATAAATTCGCTTTGGGTTCGAACAGTTTCATGTCGACCCTTTGTAAAACGCAGCGGGTTCAGGGTTCATAATCATGGCGATGTAAGGTGGTTTTAAGGGGAACGAGCAGTGTTGTGGTGTTCGCATGTGCGAGATGCACCGTTGAGTGAAGATTGGTGGAGTTTGGTGTATATTTTTGTCGGAAGTCCCCTGTTAAAATTGCGTGAAGACCGGAAATTTAAGGTGTGGAAGCATCATGCAGGTTGAGTGAGATTGAGATAACAGGAAGTGTAGTTTATAAAGTGGAGTGGGTAGATGTGTGGAGTTTACGGAGGTGGAAGTCATGAATGGCGCTGGGTGTTTTGGCTGTAAGGTGGGAGTAGGTATTGCGTGTAGAAGGATGGACTCTTATAGTTCTGGTATGAAGAAATTATAGTGTAAATCATTAACTAACAAAGTGATTTTGGTGGAGGCAGTCACGAAATGGTGTGTATTTCCGGTGCAAGGAGTAGGGATCCAAGGGAATGTGATGGTAAGGACTATGAAGGTGAAGGGTGTGATTAAATCAGTTTTGGATGAAGTAATGTGTGAAGATTATTATGCTTATAATAAGATGGTAATGGAGGAATAAGGGTGGCGTCAGGCTTTAACGTGTGGTGTATAGTTTCTGTAAAGCTAAGGGGGAGAAGACGTGGTTTAAGATTAGACAAAAGTAATTAACGCGAGCAGAGGAACTAAGGGGAGATTATGAAGTGTTGACTTAATTTAATGATAAGGTGGTTTAACTTAAGGGGCTCATCTACATATAGTTCATTTATCCGATTCAAGAACATTAGCGGGGCCGGTGTGTCCACATTATTTGGTTGTGCGACCAAGGGAATCAACGAAGGAGACTTTCTGAAAGCATGGGATGGAATATCTTTGCAGTATGTTCCACCGACAACTTGAACGTATGGTAAGAAGTATGGAATGGCATTCAACCAGTTTGTGAAATGGTGAAGAATACAGTAGCAGGTGACCGATAGGAATTTGAAAAGAAGGATAATTCGATTGTAATTTACTAATCATGGTAATTAAAAGTTTAACGATAATTAGTTAATTATATATTATTTAAATCAAATTAAAACTTGTAACGTCGGTATATAATTCATCCATGAGCAGAATTTGAACGTCACCGTACTCGTGGGAGCCGGAGTGACGTGATTTACATTATGGAACTAACGGAACGGAGAATGGTGCTAATGGGATTTCATGACAAAATCAAACGCCTGTTTCAAATTTAAATAAAACAGAAGTAGAACCGTCAACTAGGACCGCGGTGAGTAAACTCACTAGCTTTGCCTCATTATTTTTTTATATAAACGAGTTTTAAATTTCCCACTGTGTGATAGTTGCTTGGTGGAATAGTTGATAAAATTGGTTGATATGATTACATCATTGATCGATTATTAGTTTTGATGTTTCATATTGATGTGAAATAATACAATTGTGTTGATTTACATCTGTGGATGCAGGGAAACAGGTTGGAGGGAACCAACTGGATTCCGCAACATTTATTTTACTGTTTTATTTGATTGTGATATATGATGTGTTATATAATCCTTGATTGGATATGTTGTGTTTGATTTACCCTGGCCCTAGAAACTCCGTATTTTAAGTACCGTAAAATACTTTCGAATGTGGGAATTGGGATTTAAAAATGGGATTTATTTCCAAAATAGAAATAAAATTTCGAATCAATTTGAAAATGCAAGCCTGTTCATCAAAAAGTTGTTTAGTTATCATCGCATGAATTGAAATATAAATTTAAAGTTTGAATTTATATGAAAAGTGGAAATCGATTTTTGAAACTAATATTTGAAAGGAAATTTGAACGTAGCAAACTATAAGGAAATTTAAACTTGAAATATGAAATCCAAATTGGAATTTGATTGAAAAAGGTAAATGGATGATCGTTAAAGGGAAAACGGTGAGTGTTATTCCAAAATGGGAAATATAAAATAAATTGTGTTTTGTAGAGTGAAATGGTTTTAGAGGAAATGTATTAAGGATTTAGGCAAGTTAAATTCATAAGTGGATTGGAATTTGAATTAAACTAAAATGGTAAATAAATTCCGGAGTTCGGAATATAAATCGAGTATAGATTTATTTGAGAGGGAATTATTTACTATAATTCGATTATATCAAAATAAAGGGAAGTAGTTATCTTTCCTTTCCATTTTGAATTGGATTTATTTATTTGTTTGTTGAAATTAATAAGTACCAGTTATATTTTATAAACCAAATATTTCTAAACAACTGTAACATCCCATAATTTTCAGTATATTTAGATTTCAATTTAGAATAAATAAATTGGAATATATTAGGGAAAATCAAAATTTTGTTAAATTTGATGATGGTGATTGTTTGAATTTAGTATAAATAGATTTTTCAAATGTAGTTTTATTTAGAAAGGCTGTTTTGAAATTTAATATTTAAATAATTAAATTAATTTGAGTGGCTTAATTTAAAGGTGAATTTTAAATTTTAAATTGTAAATTGTGGAATTTTGGATTTGATATTTAATAACTTAAGATAAAAGCGAATTCATTTATTTGAATCTGCAGTTCAGATTTAATTTGAGAAATAGTCAGGATCCAGGAACTTAACATTTGTGAAACAAATTTATTTAAGCTGTGTTTGAATTAAAGGATAATTCAAATTTGATTTGTTAAACGGTGGAATTAAGCTGTTTAAGTTAAACTTGCAAAATTCAAATTTAAATTTGTAAATAATCAAATGTGGGGACTTAAAATTCATGAAATAAAATTATATAATTTATTTAAGTTATAACTTGATTTAAAATTGAATTTTATGAATATTTAAATTGAATAAAACATTTATTGAGTAATTGGATAATTTATCGATTAATTAACTGCCGAATTTAACAATTTTGATGACTGTCTCAGAATTCGACGAAATCGGTTCCATCGGATCCGGAATGGTGAATATTTATAAAGTTTCAAATTTCGTCAAAAATCGAACTTACCGTTTGATCGTACGAGAGAAAATGCAAACAAGATCAATGTAATAGGATAATTGAGTATTCTTATATTGGACCATATATTTATATATAAAAAAATTCTTTTCCTAACCATATCAGCCCATTCCTCATTCACGTATACTCTCTCCATCTGTTTCTCTAATGGCAGAACAGATTTCAAACCCTAGAAACAGAATTTCAAGCTCAAAAATAATAAACTTCTCCGAACCCAAGCGTATTATATACCAAATCGAAGGCCTCGACGAGACGAAGCTGAGGGTACCATTTATTTCGACATGCAATGCTCGTAGTTGACAGAATTCACAGTCAAAGCTCGCTGGAATCAAAACCCTAAAGTTAGAATTTGGGGATTTTCGATCTATAGGTTAATCGAAGGAACAAACATCTGGATTGTGTCGCAATGGGGTCGTTGAGTGGTACTGTGAAGTCGCAGGGCTCGAAATGGTCAGAGATGCCAGAATTTATGGTTTTGATGCTCGGAACGGCGGTTTTAGGGCCGTCGCCAGGCGGAGCTGTGGGCCATCGCGGTCGACTAGTCTAATATGAGAAGGCGCGGCTCGTCAAGGAGGTTTGAACGTGGGTGGTAGGAGGTTCTCCGATGGCCGGAGTTGGGTGAATTTCTCGGTCAAAGTTGGTGTTAATGGGTTATATTCTGACGGGTCCTGTAGTAGCATGGGAAAGGAGCGGGAGAAGGAAGGTGAGATGGTGACGTGGCAACAGCTATTTGGTGAGAAATCTTATTTAATTAATTTCCATAAATTCAAATTCCAAAGGATAAAACACTGATAACTTTTGCGTTTTAACTCGAATTTGAGCGCGGTTTGTTGCGCTGGGATCGTGGCGAGATTGCGGACGTTTTGGCACTGGTTTGGCTGCGTTTGGTGTCTGTCAAATTTTGGGCTTCTTCTTGACGTCCGATCCACTAAAGACCCAAAGGTGAGTGATTTTCTCACTTACGAAATACTGAATTATTCCCATATTTATCGAATTAAATTGTGGAATAAGTTTGATTGCATGGCTGTGTTGATTTGGTGAATGGTTGCTTAAACTTGACATGCAATGAAAATCGATAGTTAGTTATTTAAATTTAATTTAAATTTCTTGTTAGAAAAATCTCAACACTTTAAATTAGTGGAATGATTTAACATGAACCATGGACTAAAGTGTTGTGTGATGGATGCCTTGGTTGATGTGATAACTGAATGATTATTGTTGAAATGTTACTTACTTCAGTATATGATGTTAGTGTGTTCATCATGACGATTAATCCCATTTAACCTTGATGTTGCAGGCATCGAATCAACCCGGGATTGATCGATTTAAAATGAATTAAGAACACAAATTGAAATGATAAATATCTATGACCCTGATTTGGATTGAAATGATAGATCCATCCCTGAATATCGAGAAATTGAATTTAAAATCACTTGGCCTTAGGGTAGTAAATTATATATGGACGTCGGTTGGTTAAATGTTTTTTAAATGTTTGAAATTCTGTTGATGAAATTTGATTTAAAGGAAATGTATCGATTTCGATAAGCTTTATTCTTCCTTTGAAAAATCTGAATCTTAAAGATTATTTGAAATGATTTAAGCATTTTCCTAAAGTGAATTTGAAGGCTAAGGTTTAAATTTATATGATTTGGGATTTCAAGGATTGGGCAGACTCGAATATAGTAAATTCTTATTGAACTTAATATTGGAATTAAGATAATCGAGAATACTCGGGATTGTTTTCAAACTTAATACGAGTATAAAATTAAATCCTTGAATTTGAAAGTGGGTTTGAAAGGGGATTTGAAACAAGTCCTTTGAGCTAAGCAACTCCATTGAGACTGGAGTTCAGATTTAAGTATTGAAATTCGGAAGAAAGAGTTAATTTTCAGTTAAATAATTTTTTTATATATATTTGCACCGTTTGATTTCAAATAACTATCTTCTCTTCAAGAATTTATTTATTAACTTTTATCTATAACTATTTTTATCTTAACAAAATTTTCTTATATTCTAATATTTAAATTATTTAGTGAACTTTCAATTTATATATATATATATATAGTGTTTAAAATTCATCTTATCCTATTCTAACGATGATATTATATATATATTCTTTTATGTAAAGGTTTTCTTTATAAACATTAATTTTCATAGTTATATCCTTTAAAATTTTCATTTCTTCCGAATGGCAAGTGTTTGAATCTAAATCGTTGGTTAGAATGGAGGTGAGATAAGAATTTCCGTCTTTTTGAATATGAACCGATTTAAATCGATTTTTACGGATATTATATTCTTTTTGAATATAAATGGATCTCCTAGGAGATTTAAAATGAGTGTTTATGAAATATATATATTCTAGTTGAATATGAATGGATTTTAACATAAATCGATTTGTGACAATTAAAATCTTTGATATGGAATATATTGTACTTGAATATAAATCGATTTGGAAGTATTATACGAGTATAATATAATGATATGAAAGTGTATTCTAGTCAGAATATAATCGGTTTTGGGAATGATTGGGATATCGTGACATGAAATTTTATTCTATTGAATAAATTTGGTTCGAAACAAAATATGATATTTTGATATGAAAGCGAATCTTTATAAAATGTAAAAGAACCAACCGATGGGAAAGGATGTAAGCGTTGGTTGTTAAAGAGACCGGAGTTGACATAAGGCATACTCTCTGTCAGTGTTGATACCACTTTGACAATTGTGAACGTTATGATGTATCTAGAATGAGTATGATGACTTGGAGGCGATTACTGAATCGAAGAAGATGAACAATGACGTAATAGTCCTGACCTTCGGGTCAGAATTGAAATGACTGAAACAAGAGCTATACCGTGACTACTTGAGGTAGCACCTTTGATCGGACACACTTCTCCGATACTATTCCCATGACTATAATGATGATGATTTGAGGGCCCTGTATGATTTTTTGGGAGTGTGTTCCGAGGTGGGCGGTAGTGGCTGCTATGCGTAACCACTGGTCCGGGAGTGCAATTGGTATAATCCTACCCTGGGCATTGCCTTGAGTGCCTTGTCATATTATCCTTATCTAGCCCCATACAATTTTGAGTTGTATCGTGCCTATGGAGTGCCCTCTGATGCCATCGTTTACGGTGGGTTTACGGTACTGTATAGACTACGGTATTATAAACGGTGTAAGGGTAAAAATGTAATCCCGCTTACGCTATTTTCAGTATTTATACTTTACTGAGTAGACACTATCATAATAGCGTATTATACTATCTATGTATTAGTTTAATGGATCCTTGAGAGATGGAGAAAAATTATGTAACATCTCTTGAGTTACTGCACCCATGACACTAAAGTTGTTTCGTATTTTAATTTGACTAATATAAGGATGATTTAGTGCAGATCCGAGTGTTTGTTGTGTTTTCTTTTTATTGCAATACGCTCGGGTCAGCAGATGTTGCAGTTAGCGAAGATTTCAACAGCTTGGAGGATGAAGACGAGTATTTGGTATAAATATGTCTAGTACATGTATGTTCCGCTGCATTTTATTTCTGCTTCATTATGGTATGATTCATACAAGTGTAACTTTGATAACCATTGTATGTTATAGCCAATGTATATTTCAACTGATTTTAAACTGTTAGTTATCTATTATATATTGTCCTTCTGCTGTGAGGTTCTACTATTGTTTTCCTCTTCTTTCTTCTTTTTCTTCTTTTCCCAATAACCGCCTGTATTTGTGATTGTTGGGGTCGACATGCATGGTTATTGTCGATTTGAACGGTCAAAAATATGGGTCGTTACATTTTGGTATCAGAGCGATGGTTAGCGATAACCTTGGCTCTGTTTGGGAATAAACACATTAGGGATAGGGTTAGAAATGCCCTAGAATGAGTTTGAGTGATATATGAGAGAGCGTATTTGAATTTGAAATAAAAATGGTTTTGTTGTGCTGATTTGTTCTGTTGAATATTTATAAGTTCTGGTCGATATATGGGACGCCATGGTATCGATAGGAATTTCTAAATAATCGAATAGAATGGAACAACATAATATGGTTTTGATTATATTTTTAAATATATATATATATATATCAAATATATTATTGGTTCAAATATATATATATATATACATCTGTTTTAGTAGGCGGTGATATTAATTTATCACCTATTAAGGTTAATTAGACAATAAATCTAATAAGAAAAAGGGTAATGAAGTTAGAAAATATTTAGAAATGAAATGATACCTTAAGTATAAATGGGTGAGATTTAAATAGAAATGAACCTGAAACTTGATCCTGGGGTACTTTTGAAATAGTTTGCCAAAGTGTGAAATAATATCGTATTATAAGAAATAGTGCTGGAAGTGGTTTTCAAAGGATTTTGAACAAGAAGAGTGTGTAATCCCTTCTCGGACAACAGAAATGACTTCGGTAATGAGTGCACGCATTATCAACGTTTATTCTGAAGAGTCTAAGTGGGGGGAGAGACCACTCAATGATCATTATAATTGGGTTTGACAAAGGATTTTGGATTAAATTCCATATGGGATAATGTATATAAAAGTAATAATATATGTTATTTAAAGGTTGAATTTAGATTAAACTAGAATTGGAATTTTTATGTTTTTGTTAATTAAGATTTGTATTTAAAATTTTATGACACGATTTTTCTATAAAATAGTACAAGTATATATATTATTTTAAAAACCTTGTCTATAAACCTAGGATCAGGGTATTTGAGTTCATCTCAACTAAAAATATTGATTTATGTACTACGGAAACTCGGTTCATTGGAATTTTAGATCTAGAAATCATGAAATGGATTTAAGTATTTAGAGGAGGGCAGTGGTCGTGGATATGCTTAAGCAGGGCGATAATAAGGGAACGAAAAATTTGCCATGGAAATATATATATGGTTTAAATAGAATGCGCCGTGCAGCGACCGTTCGCGAATTTCGACCATTGACCTTGAATGGACGTTGCGGGAGATCCGACCGTCGGATTCTCCTAAAACCGGAACCGTTGGGTTCGTATCGATAAGAGCTTTCCAATGAATATGAGAAATTTAAAATCTAATGGTTAGATTTGGAAATATGTCCAAATCAAATTTGGAAAAGGTCGCTATGGCCGCAGTTCAGTGGCCGTTATTGGAAACCGACTAAAATATCGATTATAAATTTATTAAAAATATTGATAATTTGTGTAAAATCATAATAAGTGATTTGGAAAGAATTTGTAACGACCCGGAAAATCCGAACCAATTTTTTTTTTAAAATTATGTGGTGGAAAATGTGGTAGAAATTAAAATTTTCATTTTTTAAATAATATTAAAGCCAGTGAAAATGGTCAATTTTCCAACGATCTCTGTTTTCGACGAAACCACTTTCATTGGAACCGGAATGTCATATTATTGCTAGGTTTTAATTTTTAGAGTTTTTCGATTTAATATGTGAGCGTGGCGAAGGAAAATGTATTTGGTCGATTATAGTCAAATTTAATCGACTGAAAAATAGCCATTTTTCAAACAGTCTCAGAATTCAACGAAATTAGTTTTGTTAGGACCGTATCGTCATAACATAGACAAATATATTTTTTCTGGATTTTTCTGAGTCCCTTTGTAGCCTCGGTGAATTTATTTATGCAGACGAATTAAATTAATAAAGGGATTAAATATTAAATTAAATAATACAAGCCATAGACAGTCGTTTGGGCTGTCGGGACCTGTCCCATTGGATTCGGAATATGGGCTATTGGCTAGGGTCACTTTCTACTGGACTGAAATTGAACCGGTTTGGAAGATATGGTTTTTTTTGTAAAAATACATTATAATATTATAAATAATAGGAGATTAAATCCTAGGTTTACTATTCATCATCTTCTGCCGCCGCCCCCCTCTAATCAATGGCCTAAAACCACCGAAGCTTCCTCCACAAATTCCCATCAATTCACTCAGTAAAACCAATCCTCTCTTTTGACAATTTCGTAGAGCTATCTCTGCTCTTCAATTTGGTACGAGTTTGATCGGACCTTGTTGCTTGTGGTGGCCGCAACAGAGCCACAAACCACCGCCGTTCGTGGCCGAACCGCCGCCACGGGGGCCACCGAGTTTGACTCGGTCAGAGGAGCAGGCGCGCCTCACCAAGGCGGTCGTCGCGGTGCCGTCCAATCATCGCCTCGTGCTTCGTACTGCTCGCTGGATCGAACCCTAGAAGTGAACAAATTGGGTTCAACTTCGGCCGCGTTTTGTTCAAAGAGAAGAAGGGTATTTTCTTAACTAATTTATTATTTAATTAATTTAAATTTTTTTAAAACTTCAATTAATCATATTTAACTCGTTTCAACTCGAAATTCGATGATTTCAGCGGCGTTGTGATCCTATTGACAAGATCTACGACTCTGAACAGAAACGAGACCATTCTGAACAGTTTGAATTTTGGCCAAAATCTTGAACGACTGTGAGATTTCTGAATTTGAATAATTAAATAATTTAATTATATTCGATCAGTTGAATCATTGTATGTTATTTCTGATCTGTTATGTGGTGATTGTTGTATAGTTGAATTATATTCATTGTGATATCATGTTATAGTATGACAGTTTGGATCTGTAAAATTTTGATGTAATCATAATAAAGTTCCCACTTTTATTTTTATTTTTATTCCTTTCTCTTAAAGTTGAATTTTTATTTTGAAACAAAAAGCAAAGCTAGAATTTTAATTTGATTAAAAAAATAAAATAAAGTTTTGATCTTTTGTTTTTGAAACAAAATGAAATAAAGTTTTGATCTTTTGTTTTTGAAACAAAATAAAATAAAGTTTTGATCTTTTGTTTTTGAAACAAAATAAAATAAAGTTTTGATCTTTTGTTTTTGAAAAAAAATAAAACAAAGTTGAGCCTTTTATTTTGTTTTATATAATAAAATAAAAGAAGATTTGATCTTTTATTTTGAGATATAATAAATAAAGATTTGATCTTTTATTTTGATTTAAAAAATAAAAGAAAGTTGGATTTATATAATAAATAAAGATTTGACCTTTTATCCTAATTTATAAAATAAATAAAGTCTAGATATTTTGTTTGATTTCACAAAGTAAAGGTGGGACCTTTTATTTTGATTCATGGAAATTTTACAACCGATCATATGTTGTCATTGTTGTAATGCACAAAATTTCATCGTTATGTTAATTTAGTTGTAATGACACAAAATTCATAGTTATGTTAATTTAGTTGTAATGACACAAAATTCATCGTTATGTTGTCGTTGTTGTGATGACACAAAAATTTCATAGTTATGTTAATTTAGTTGAAATGTATCAAAATTTCATCATTATGTCTATTTAGTTGAAATGAACATACTTTGGTGTTGGATAAAAAATTGAAACTTAGAAAAATAATTGAACATTTACATTTTTCTATGTAAAGAAAATATTTACATTTTTTCAATGTAAAAGAAAAGAAAAGAAATTATTTACATTTTTTTTCAATGTAAAAGGAAAGAAAAGACAATATTTACATTCTTCAAAAGAAAAGAAAAGTAATTATTTACATTTTTCAATGTAAAAGAGAAAAGAGAATTTACGTATGTAAATAAAAACAATAAATAGGAAATTTACATTTTTCTATTATAATAAAGAGAAATAGGAAATTTACAATTTTCCATTGTAATAAAGAGTAATAGAAAATTTACATTTTTCTATTGTAATAAAGTATAATAGGAAATTTCCATTTTTCTATTGTAATGAAGAGAGATTGATTTTTTTTTTTATGTAAAATATAAGATTTACCTTTTTCTAGGAGAAGATAAAAGAATTTACATTTTTCATTTTAAAAGGAAAGGGGATATAATATATACATTTTATAAAAACATAAAAGTTCATTTTTATGTTATAAAAATGAAATAGGATAAAAGTTCATTTTTTATGAAAATGAAATAGGATAAAAAGTTCATTTGTATGTTATTAAAACAAATAGAATAAAAAGGTTCATTTTTACGTCTTTAAAACAAATAGGATAAAAGAACATTTTTATAATTAAAGAAAGAATACATTTTTAAAAACATCATTTTTTTCGCATTAGAGTTGGCGAACAAAAATGTCATTTTTATTTGATATAAATTATACATTGTTGAAAACATCATTTTTGTCGCATTAGAGTTGGCGAACAAAAATGTCATTTTTATTGAATATAAAATTATACATTTTTGTAAACATCATTTTTGTCGCATTAGAGTTGGCAAACAAAAATGTCATTTTTATTGAATATAAAATTATACATTGTTGAAAACATCATTTTTGTCGCATTAGAGTTGGCGAACAAAAATGTCATTTTTATTTGATATAAATTATACATTGTTGAAAACATCATTTTTGTCGCATTAGAATTGGCGAACAAAAATGTCATTTTTATTGAATATAAAATTATACATTGTTGAAAACATCATTTTTGTCGCATTAGAGTTGGCGAACAAAAATGTCATTTTTATTGAATATAAATGATACATTGTTGAAAACATCATTTTTGTCGCATTAGAGTTAGCAAACAAAAATGTCATTTTTATTTGATATAAATTATACATTGTTGAAAACATCATTTTTGTCGCATTAGAGTTGGTGAACAAAAATGTCATTTTTATTGAATATGAAATAGACATCGTTGAAACATCATTTTTGTCGCATTAGAGTTGGCAAACAAAAATGTCATTTTTATTGAATATGAAATATATATCATTGAAACATCATTTTTTGTCGCATTAGAATTGGCGAACAAAAATGTCACTTTTATTTGATATGAAATACACATCGTTGAAACATCATTTTTGTCGCATTAGAGTTGGCGAACAAAAATGTCATTTTTATTGAATATGAAATATATATCGTTGAAAGATCCTTTTTGTCGCATTAGAATTGGCGAACAAAAATGTCACTTTTATTTGATATGAAATATACATTGTTGAAACCATCACTTTTGTCGCATTAGAATTGGCGGACAAAAATATGGTTTTTATAGAATACAAAAGGAATGGATTTTAATAAGGGAAATCGCCAAATAGTTTATATAAATATAAAATATAAAATTAAACGAAACGAGAGCGGCAGTTCGCGTATCGACAATCGTAACTTCAAACGATTATATAGAAAGATCCGATCGTTGAATTTTCCCAAAACTGGAACCGTTAGGACCTTTTTGGGAAGAGCTTTCCAACGATACAAATTTCATCGAAATCCAACGGTTAAATTTTAAAATATGTGTAAATCAAATTTTGGTAAAAACAGCGCTAGTGTCGCCCATTGACCTGAAACGTCGTTTATTTATTTCGAGCTATTTTGAATAAATAAAAATAGCGATAAATAGTTATAAATATATATGTAATGTTTTAAATTATAATTATGCGACAATTATTTGAAAAGACCGAGTTTAACTCATTTCAAATAATTGAACGGCGATTAAATCAAAGATGTAAGAAGACGACGGTTGAAGATCGGCGATCTTCACATCGAATGGACGATGACTTCTGATACCTTGGACTGACTTGCTCCCAGGACAGGGTCGAAGCAGTAATAACCGAGCGCCTTTTTGGTGTCTCCGATTTCGTTCAGACCCAGAACGGACTTGTGAATGGATGCGTGAATTCACTTCATGTAATTAAATCGATTTCTATTAATATATGTCTGTTTGGTGGTAGAGAATTTTATTCTCCACTTAACACCCTGATACGTAGTAATAGTTATCGATAGCATGGCGTTGAATTGTCAGTGTGGCACGCCAAGATGCAATGATCAAGGCTTTGTTGAAAAGCAGGCCTTGTGGCTAATGATCAAAGCATAGCCTGTTTAGGCATAGCTTTGTGTATAAAGTAATTTCGCGAGCCTCACACCCCGGTTGTAACGACCCAACTTTCGAACACATCTCAAGTTGTGCCATTAATAAGAAATGAGAATAGATAGAAGATAAAACACAGAAACATCAGAATCTCACAGCGGAATTTTTCACAAAAGATAGTACTTTATAATATTACACAACAGTACATGATACAACAAAACATCATATGACTAATGGTACAACCCATACCTAGTACATCAGTAATTATACATAACACAGGCGACTAACTTGCACACTTAATTATACAGTAGATAAGGTAGGTAGACCAGCACACAGGTAATCTTCATCCAGCTTCACAAGTTTCTACATCCTGATTCACTTGTCTATTCATAACAAGCGTTATGAATACCCAAGAGTTTAAGGGAAACACAGAAAAATAAACTCCGGGTCAGTCAGGGGACTGGTATGAGTAAACAGTTTAAAACGAATAAGAATATCTCATAAGACCATGCCGTAAATACGGAACGGGTTTTTACCTTGTGAGATCAAACACTTTGTATACTTGAAAACGGATATTATTATAATATCAAGGGTTTTCACAATTAATTTAGAAATCTAGGAGAATGCTTGCATCTCACATTCTCCGATATGTTATACAAATAAAAACCGTTTGGCGCTTAGGGAGATTGGATTTCCGACTTGACAAGGTATGGGTCCACCTTCCGATGGTGTATCTCTAGAGGCCAATACACCTGGGTTCAACAAGAACTTCTTGCAACCCGGCCCTCACATGACCGACCACTCATTTCGCTTGAGTGTATCGAATGTATATCACCGATGGTTGTGTACGGCAACCATCCCCGAATGGGCAGAATCGATAGATTTAGAAACAAAAGGAATTTCTCTAGATAGGTGATACTACACCCTAATGGGAGCGACCCACATAGCCATGTTGCCAGCCCGATTTTTGTCATTTCCTGGGTGTGAGGCTTGAGGCTAGACTCACCTCATCTTTTCATCATCACTGGTTTATTTCTCTGAATGCCACATCGTCAAACCCGTCAAATCACAAATTGATCTCGCCAAAACCACGGGTATAAAGCTAAGAGAAACGAATTCCTCCACCACCAACTAAGGTTTGAAAAGACCAACTCACGCGATAAGTTAGGTATACTTTGTCAGACATTCGTCCATACAGGTTGTCCTGGGACTGGACAAACCGAAGGTACTATTCAAAAATAGTCCTTGTATATCGTCGTCTTTGATTCAACAATCTTTGATGCTCGGAGTATAATCAAATCAAAGTGAAATATTAAATTTCGGTCTCTTTGAAATGATTAACGAACATTTTTCTTTTTTTTTTAAATTATAAATCTAACAAGATTATAATCTAATCTTTATATACCGTTATAGTCAACCCAAACAGTACATGATCATCATGTCAATATCTGATATATTGATCATCATTTCAAAACGGTCAGTTTTAGTGTGTGCGTCGCACGGGTTTTTCCTTTCCGTTTTGTTCATCACCTTTAAAATGAATTCTTTCTTTATTTTCTCTTTAGAAAAATATTTCTCATCGTGATTACTTACTCTGGTCACTCATGAATAAATAAACTTGACGGTCTATAATCTATTCTACGCCTTCACACTTTTGTATCATTTCGTCAAATTTTACTTTGATCTCTTATTCTTGATTTCTTTGTCCTTCCTTCCCATACTGATAAAATTCTCTCTCTTTATTATCAAACTACATATGATTAAAACATTTCTTCACAGTTCTTGTTTTCAAAAGCACAGAACTGTTCATGATCAGATCCTTTGGATTTCAGTTTAAAAACGAACCAATTCTGGCGTATGTGTCACATACGATTTTCCTACCTTGTTTGAATTTACATATTTCAAATATCCCATCAGAACTTAGATTCTATTTAAATAAATTTATAATTTATCTAAAAACAACAGCTTCTGTACTTACTATTTGTCAAACCCGTATCTGCTCTTTTACATTGATCGACTCTCTGTCCGTCGACTTTACAGTTTATATATTCCATTTGAGAATCTTTTCAAATTCTCATTTGTAAATTAAATTTATAATTTAATTTAAATTTACAGTCTTTGTGTTTTTATTTCAATCTTGACAAAACTGCGTTTTCTTACCCTGATTCACTTTTTCTTTTCTTGGCTTATAAAAATGTTTGCTTTTAATTTCTCTTCGTTTGTTTCAATTATAATTTATTACCTATTAACAAAGGTATCAAGTCTTATTCCTTTAATTTCCCATTAAAAATTTAATATAATTATTTACATATTTAAAACTTTGGGTTTTAATTTTAAAACTAAAGCTTGAAACCTTATTCAAAATCAAAGTGCCAAGTTTTCAACTAAAGTGCCAAGTTAAAACTAAAGTGCCAAGTCCAAAAATCAATTGCCAGGTCCAAAACTAAATTGCCAAGTTCAAAAATCAAGTGTCAGTTCAAAAATCAAAGTGCCAAGCCCAAAATAAACGTGCCCAGTCCCTTCTTCTTTCCCGTTCTCCTTTGTCCCAGATATTAGTGCACAGTGGTGCACTGGTGCACGTGTACAACCGTACCGTTGATGATCCCGCCTCCTCGACCAACTCCACAAACCCCATTGACACACTCGAAGTCGATTCCACAGTCCCATTTCCATTCGATCCACCGTAGCATGAAAATGGTGTTCGATCAGAGCTTCACAAAAACCCGTCGTCCCTGAATCGCCTCGCACCGCTACCATGCACCGCCGTTCACCACCCAACCTTTGCCCTAAGCTCGTAGACCATCTTCCCTTTCGATTGCCCCTGGTGCGCACTCATATACTGTCACGTGGAGGAAGCAGTTCGCCATTAAAGTTAGCTTACCCAAAACTGACGTTCAACCCTATTTAAATCTAAATCGCTCAAATTACTTAACTAAAAATTAAAGTTGTATTTTTCCCATCATCTATGATCTACCCTCCTCCTACTAGCCGAACGCCACCACCCCCAACTCAGTGGTTCGCCGGAATTTTTCCCGAAATGATCTTTCCGATCATCTTCTCTTTCCTCTTGATTCGCTTATTTAAAAATTTTAATTTTACTTCTAAAAATCATCATTCGACCCTAGGATTCCATATATATCTCTGAATGGAGTTTTTATGAGGTTTGATTTTTGAATCAAACAGAGAGTTGTTATGAACATGCTGTGCTTTCCTGATTTAGTATATTTTGTATATTTAAACTGATTTTGATCTTTCTAAACTATGTTAGGCTATTGAAAACGGTTTCAAAAAAAAAACAGTATAACATTACACTTAAGTTCCTAACATAGATTACCAGATCAAATTGTGGTGTATAATTCAAGCAAGAAAGAAGAACACAAGACCCTAGCATGATACCATTTCTAAGTAGATGGGTACTCAAAACTTAAGTGCTAAAACAACAATTGGTTGAACAAAACAACAGGTAACTCAGGTAGGTATTGCACAAGCTCATCATAAGTTCGGTTTATTTCCAGTTTAAAACAGAAAGAAAGTAAAGAATTTCTGTTTCAAATTTTACTCACAAAAAACTGCAGGAAACCAAAACAGAAATTTAAGAGCAAGTTTACTCACTATGAAAGCTCCAAAAATCCTTGTTTTTCTTTGATGAAACTTTTGAACTTGCTGTGTTTTTTTGTGAGTAAGGTTGTGTGCATGGGTGGCCTTATATAGGTGTAGAAAATATTATAATATGCGGTGTATAAAATGCATGTTTTGAAAGGAGAGACAAAAAAACAGTTTTCTGTTTTGATGACCATTGAAAGACAAAATAAAAAAAACATTTCTCTCAACATCACACAAACCAAGGACTTCACATGGCTTTATGCAGCCATTTCAGTTGGGATATTTCCTGCGCAAGAGTTTGTATTGGTGGACTATGGAAAATCAATTAAATGCTCTATGTACTACATGTCATATATCCTAGGACTTAGCTAAAATAGTAGCTTCTCTTTTTACCATTTAGCTCAGTTTTCACATGGTTATAGTTTCCCCTTTCCTTATGCAAAGTATGCTGATTTAACATAAATTATAAAATAGAAATGCCTTGGCATTCAAGGCAAACAAATTCTGAAATTTTCCCTGCACAGTTTTGCCCACGGCCAGCACTTGTTTGTGCAAAGAAAATCTTGAAAAAAAAACATCTCTTTAGGCTTACTAGGCTAGTGATGAACCATGTTCATTTGTACAAGTTTTTGGTGGTTTTCTAGTACATACATTTGACAAAAATGCAAGTGTTTTAGGGAACATAAAAGAAGAAATTTCAGAAAAGAAATATGAAAGGATTTTAAAAACTGAAAACGTTTAAACAAAAAGACATTGCCATGTGAAGTGTACAAATGTTTTCACATCCTTTTTCTAGAGTATTTTCTAGTATAGGCTTTACTTGTGTAGTTGTATCTAGGTGTGTATATTCTCATGAGGATGTTTGCAAGGATATATGTGTTCATGTTTACAAGAAAATGATATGTTCATGTGAGTGAAACAAACATGTTTTACTTGTTTTTGCCAATCCACATGGTTTTAACTAAATCCTTGGTGAAAATTGCTTTGTTAAAAAAACAAGAAATTAACTTAAGAAAAATATAAAGCTTTAAAAGAAACAAAACACATGTGAAAGAGAAATGGCATTTTAAAATGCTATACACAAGTGTTATTTTCTATACATAAGAAAATAAATTTAAACAAATGCTATTAAATTCATGCTATCACATATACATGTGTAAAATAAAACAAATGCTGAATATGCAAAAACTAGTGTTTGTAAGTGTTGTGCTTATGCAGGTGCTATCATACATATTTCAACATGTATTAGAAGTTTAAAGTTTGAAACTTTAACTCGTATTTACATACATGTACTTACGATCAAATATTATCAGTGTTAACGATGTGTAAAAAGTCCGGGTCATTACACCGGTATGAGTCAAAAACGGGATTAGGACTACAGGGAGT
Organism: Allium sativum; assembly: GCA_030737875.1. NCBI lineage: Eukaryota > Viridiplantae > Streptophyta > Magnoliopsida > Asparagales > Amaryllidaceae > Allium > Allium sativum. Next base: position 931,817,145 of record CM060912.1, on the reverse strand, counting down.
GCACACGTTTCTTTCTAGCTAGTGGTGTTTGTGTTTTGACACGGCCTGGCATTTTACTTATGTGGATTATGGATTGAGGTACCTCAGGTTTTTTTATAGGCCGGAAGTGGTCATACTATAGGTTCAAAGGAAACGGGAAGCGTGTGTTCAGGAATTGCCAATCCACTACCGTTAGGTGGGGACCGGCCCTGAAGATCCAAGGGTTCGCTGCGGGGGATCCTAAGGCATTTGCTAGAGTGTCTCGAATCGGAAGAGGACGATCCCTAGCCTCGACATCATGACAGAAAACCAATTTCCAATACGACATCATGGTTTTGATTGTAACTTATGTACGGCGACATAGTATATGGTACCTATGCCGTCTAGGATTGATATATGTATTTTGAAGTATTTTAATATTTCCTAAACACTAATGATAATATCAAAATATTACTTTTCACGTATTAAGCATGTTTGATCATCATAAGGGAAAACTCTATCCTCCTGTGTGCATTGCATTGTGTGATAGGACTTGAGTCTTATGATGATTTCATTTTTTTCAAAAGTCATTTCGCTGTTTTATCCAAACTTTATAAAATTATGCACTGGCAATCCAATGGAGTAAACCCGTTCTGCGTTAGCGGCATGGTCCTGAGATTCGCCATATTGATAGTTAATTTCGTTAAGAATTCTCACACTAGTCCCATGACTGACTCGTAGTTTGTTTCACTTTTGCAAACTCAGGTGCCCTCTTTCCACACGGGCAGCCAATTGACAGGTTCAGGGATACATTCTATTTGGAGCTTGCTTGGGCGGAAGAAGAAGAAGGCCTTTTCTCTAGTTTTATCTTGCTTTGAGACATTTTTCCATCCTTTTCTTCTGATGTATGTAATGGAATTTTGAATTTATTTCCTTATCTTTGAGACTTACGGTATTGCTAAGTGGATCCTATAAAACTGCATACTCTGATGTTTTGTTGTGATGCTGACGACATTTTATTTCCGCTGAAATGTTTATGTGTTATGTTCTTTCTCTGAGATCTGTTTATTGTTGTAAATATGTTGTATTCCAAAAATGATTATCCTTACTTTCGGTCTACGGAAGTTTGGGGTCATCACAGAATTGGGATGAAAAATCCATACTTGAATAGATAAAAATATATTTTATCGAAACAAACTTTAATATAATATGAGATGAGAATAAGGAAGAATGGTTAAGGATGAATCAAAGTGCCAAAATAAGGAAAATGGGATGCAAATATAAACTGGCTTATTCAGAATAAATAATAGTTAAGCGAATCCTAATTTTAGAATTAGAAATATTGAAACGAGATTTTTGAATAAAACTTAACCTGAATTGGATGGATTTAATGAAATGAAATCAATCTAGAAGGATTAAATAAGCCGATATAGAATTTATATATTGGTGGATTAGGGAAGAAAAAAGAATTTCGAAAACAAGAGAAATAGAATCGCTGGATAAACCGTAACTAATTTTAACCCCTTGATTTTGGTCAACTAAATTTGACGTCGCTTAAGTAGTGTGTTGGAGTAATAAGGGTAGTAATGAGAATTTGGATGGGTTGACCCATGTTAATGGGATAATGATTTCAGATAATCAAGTTAGTAAGAAGATTTAAGTGAACCAAGGTCTTAACTAGGATATAATGCTCGACATGAAATGGAAACTTAATAAGAAGAATATAGGAATAGGGAAAATAATCGAATATAAATCCGTTTCACGAGTAAGGAGGTAAATATAAACAGTAGAATGAATGAACAAGGACAAGTGAAATGGATGAGTTGCATATGAGCTTAATATAAAATGAACAATAATGAAGAAAAATGAAATTGAGGTTATTTTAAAGAAAACAAATCTGAATGTATTTAAGAAATAAAGGGAAACCCATATTTTGAACATAATGGATCGACAACCATTTTAGATGGCTAAACTTGGCTTAAGTTTTGGATCGAAAGATTTAAACTTCAAGTAAAATAGATCGGTGTTATGCAAGAATCTGAAATACTCGATAAGCTGAAACTAAAATGGCCATAACTTTTGATGGGCGGATTGGAATTCAACAATTCCAGACTTTTCGGAAACCTTAGAATCTGACCTAAAACTTTCATTAATAGCACCATGTCAAAATTCTCGTGTTTATTAAGTTGAAACTCGAATTTAAGTTGTAGTACCATGCGCAGAAATTTAAAGACTGAAGTGTATATTTATATTTTTTTGATCATAACTTCCTAACCGAGCGTCGGATTTTGATGTGCGAGTACAATTCGGAAAGGTCAGAATGTAAACTAAAACTTTCCTAAAATTGCTGGGTGAAATTTTGAGATTTAAAGGGGTAAAAACTGGGTTGAACAACTCAGACCCGCATTTCTTAGTGTATGGGCTGAGGTGTTCACCATCACTAAAACCACCATAACTTTTGAATAAATTATTCGAATTCGACGAATCCGGACAATTCGGAAAGCCTGAAACGAATGCTACAACTTTTGCCTAGTATGTTTTAGTCAAATTCCCTCATCTAAGGGGTGATAACCCTCAATTTGTTCGCTGGTCTGTCATTAACATTTTGGTTTTATAGTTGAAATGGTCGATATATGTTGTGTAAGTTGTATATAATTGCTATATATTGTATATATGTTTGATTCTTATGTGTATGTGAGTATGTAGCAGGTGTAAGGAATTCACACTATGCTTCGAAGCTCGCTTGCGCTAAACGCTAAATGCTAAAGTAAATAAAAATGCAAATAAACGCTAAGAAGGTACGTATTTGAGTAGTATAGTTTTGTAGTTATATATATATATATATATATATATATATATATATGGTGTTTTCCCCCTTTTTTGGGATGCCTCATCGAATGATGAGATGTATATTTGAAATTTTATGTGTTGTGATTTTCCCGGACCTCTCCTTACAAAGGAGATGCTGCCTAAATTTTCCGTGATTTTGGGAGTTAGAAATTTATGAGGTTTTATAACTATATACTTATTTTATAAATGTTATTTTATAAGTATGGATTTGGGAGTATGACTTGTTCAATATCTTATCTCGTTCTCTTTTCGAGGACGAAAAGATTTTAAGTGGGGGAGAATGTAACGTCCCATAATTTTCAGTATATTTAGATTTCAATTTAAAATAAATAAATTGGAATATATTAGGGAAAATCAAAATTTTGTTAAATTTGATGATGGTGATTGTTTGAATTTAGTATAAATAGTTTTTTCAAATGTAGTTTTATTTAGAAAGGCTGTTTTGAAATTTAATATTTAAATAATTAAATTAATTTGAGTGGGTTAATTTAAAGGTGAAATTCAAATTTTAAATTGTGGAATTTTAGATTTGATATTTAATAACTTAAGATAAAAGCGAATTCATTTATTTGAATTTGCAGTTCAGATTTAAATTGAGAAATAATCAAGATCCGGGAACTTAACATTTGTGAAACAAATTTATTTAAGCTATGTTTGAATTAAAGGATAATTCAAATTTGATTTGTTAAACGGTGGAATTAAGCAGTTTAAGTTAAACTTGAAAAATTCAAATTTAAATTTGTAAATAATCAAATGTGGGGACTTAAAATTCATGAAAAAATTATATCATTTATTTAAGTTATAACTTAATTTAAAATTGAATTTTATGAATATTTAAATTGAATAAAACATTTATTGAGTAATTGGATAATTTATCGATTAATTAACTGCATAATTTAACAATTTTGATGACTGTCTCAGAATTCGACGAAACCGGTTCCATCGGATCCGGAATGGTGAATATTTATAAAGTTTCAAATTTCGTCAAAAATCGAACTTACCGTTTGATCGTACGAGAGAAAATGCGAACAAGATCAATGTAATAGGATAATTGAGTATTCTTATATTGGACCTTATATTTATATATAAATAAATTCTTTTCCTAACCACATCAGCCCATTCCTCATTCACGTATACTCTCTCCATCTATTTCTCTAATGGCAGAACAGATTTCAAACCCTAGAAACAGAATTTCAAGCTCAAAAATAAAAAAACTTCTCCGAACCCTAGCGTATTATATACCAAATCGAAGGCCTCGACGATACGAAGCTGAGGGTACCATTTATTTCGACATGCTATGCTTGTAGTTGATGGAATTCGCAGTCAAAGCTGGCTGGAATCAAAAACCTAAAGCTAGAATTTGGGGATTTTCGATTTATAGGTTAATTGAAGGAACGGACATTTGGGTTGTGTCGCAATGGGGTCGTTGAGTGGTACTATGAAGTCGCAGGGCTCGAAATCGTCAGAGATGCCGGAATTTATGGTTTTGATGCTCGGAACGGCGGTTTTAGGGCAGTTGCCAGGCGGAGCCGTGGGCCACCGTGGTCGACCAGTCCAGTATGAGAAGGTGCGACTCGTCAAGGAGGTTTGAATGTGGGTGGTAGGAGGTTCTCCGATGGCCGGAGTTGGGTGAATTTCTCGGTCAAAGTTGGTGTGAATGGGTTCTTTTCTGACAGGTCCTGTAGCAGCACGGGAAATGTAATAACCCGGAAAATCTGAGCCAGTTTAAAATTTTTATTTCGATAATTTTAATGTATTTTGGATATTTAAAATAGATTATTTTAAATAATATCGACGAGAAATTTATTTTGAGTATATTTAGAACGTATATATTATATATGTCGTCGTTAGAATATAAATAATTATATATAATTATAAATAGAATTGAAAATGGCGCGGTAGTTCGATAATTCGATTTCAAACTTCAATTGAATGTACCGGGTGCAAAACAATCCAGATTCTAATTGATAGTATCTTTTAAACGAATCCGAAAAATCGAAATTTCATAGCGGGGATCAAAAGATATGTCCAGTTGAAAATTCTGAATAGTCGCTATGGAATTCAGGCCCTTAAAAATGGAAATTTTGCAAACGACCTCGGATTTCAACGAAACCAGTTTTGTTGGATCTGTGATGTCAAGTTATTGCTAGATTCCAAATTTCATAATTTTTCGAATCAATATGTGAGCGTGGCAAAGGAAAACGCGTTTGACCAGTTTCAGTTGATTTTAATCGACTGGAAAATGGCCATTTTTCAAACGGTCTCAGAATTCGACGAAACTAGTTTTGTTAGGACCGTATCGTCAATACGAAGCTAGAAAATATTTTTCTGCAATTTATAGAGTTAGTATGTGACCCAGGTAATTCGAAATGTACGTTTAAAATAGTATGTATAGATTTATATTTTAATTTGACGAAAACTGATCAAAACGATCGAATCAGCCTACAATACATATCCCATTGTGTTCGGAATGGGGGTAAAATGCTATAGGCGACAGGCGGTGGGTCCCGTTTCGAGTTCGAAAATAAAAGTTGCTTTTTGAAGTCAATAAATAATTAAATATATATTTTTTATAAACCCCCCCTCTTTCATTTTGACAGATGGAAAAAAAAAATATCGAGCCGCCCTCCCGCTTGCCGACATCGGGCATCGCGCCCAACGCGCCGCGCTCCGGCGAGCCTCGCCGCACCCCCCCTTGCCGTCGCCACCTTCTTCCCCGATCCCTCTTCCTCCCTCTCACCTCCTCCGCGAACCAGAAAACCCCAATTCCCCCCCCAACCCTAAATCCCGACGCGCCCAACCCCTGGCCCACCTGACGCGACCCGCCTTCCCCACCTCCACTGCCTGCTCCAATCCCCGCCTCCCTCGACTTGTGCGCCCACGTCAGACACCCGCCTCCTCCCTATACCCACACCACCGCGACCTACAGCCCCTGGCCCACATCGACAACGCGCCTTCTCCGTCCTCCTACGCCTTCCGCAGTAAGTTTCTACTTTTATTTATTTGGTTGTTGTTATGTAATTAGTTTAATTAACTTAGTAACTAAATAAAAATCTGACTTTTAATATGGAATAGTTTGAAAAAGTATATATGCGATTTTTGCATAAGTAGTAACGAGATAAAATGCGGTTTTTACATATAAAGTTATGATTTTTAGAAAGGAAAAGGAGAGATTTTTAATTACATAAAGGTGAGATTTTTACATAAGGAAAGATATAATTTTTATATATGTATGAAAGGAAAGAGGATCTTTAATTGTATAAGGATTTGATTTTTAGAAAAAATAAAGATTCGATTTTTTTTAAGTGGTAAAGATACAATTTTTATTTTTGAAAAGCTCGGATTTTTCTAATGTAAAGAACGATATAAAAATATGATTTTTATATTTTTAAAGTATTAAAAATATAATCTTTACTATCTAGAAGGCGTAAAAATATGATTTTTATATTTTTAAAGTTGTAAGAATATAATCTTTATTATGTAGAAGGTGTAAAAATATGATTTTTGTTTGTGTAGAGGATTAAAAATATAATTTTTACATGATAGAAATATTAAAAATAGCATCTTTCTATGTGTAGCAAAATAAAGATGTGATTTTTATAATGATATTTTTATAAAGGCGAAATCTTTATAGTTGAAAAGGCGAGACCTTTATATAGAGAATAACAAAGTAAAAATAGAATTTTTATCTATATGGCAACGAAATAAAAATTCGACTTTTATATATTGAATAGCATAATAAAAATTCGATTTTTATATATTGAATAGTGTAGTAAAAATTCGATTTTTACATATGTAGTGGCTACAGCAACGAAGATGACGAAGATGCGATAGCGATGAAGATTTCTATAAAAGAAATGTCGCGCTGTGAGAATTTCTCACCTTTCAATTTCTTTTCTAATTATATATATACTAGGATGCAGACGGTGCTTAGTAGCACCCGACACAATCGTCCACAGACCATGGACTTGTTTGTTTGGTTGCATAGATTAGTTAGATAGTTTTGATTTGAATTGAATTGTTTGGTAAAATGAATGGATTTGATTGATGTGTGAATGGCGTGGGCCTTCACTAGTCCGGGGATAAAGCTAGGCCTCGTCCCGTTTCTAGTATCGTGCCGTTATGCCGCCGAAATTTTCTAAAATAAGTTAGAAAATAAAAATATCATTTTATTTAAAGAATGAACTGAATAGAAATTCATATGTTAAAATAAAATGTTCTATCGTTAAAAATATATAATTTTTAACGTGAATATGAATATAGTGAATGTGAATAAATAAATATTCATTTACAAACCAGACAGTTTGTTTATGTACACCTATTTGAAGGACATTGATTGGGTCGATAAATGTTACACATCGCCCAACTGCACAAATAAAATATGCATTTGATTGTTTGAAACCCCACAAGGGTGTTGGGATGAAATTTGAAGTTCACTCATCCTGATTGATTAAATATGTCGATCGATTGATTGACAGGCTGTTATAAGCGTTATATATATCTATATTTGATGCTTATACAGTGTAGTGCACTTTGGTTGATGGTTGATTATTTTTCAATGCTATTATATACATGTGTTGTATGAAAATCCATATAATTAACGTTATATGGTGATTGATTGGGTCTCATTCCAATTTAGAAGATAAAGAATATTATAAAATAAAGGTTCATGTGTTGACTGTACTCATTCATGAGATTAGTCATGTGTTGAACGAAATGTTTTAACAATAAAATTTACATCTTTATCAATATAATATAAAGGTTCATGTGTTGACTGTACTCACCCGTTGAGATTAGTCATGTGTTGAACGAAATATTTTTATAATAAAATTTACATCTTTATCAATATAATATAAAGGTTCATGTGTTGACTGTACTCATCCGTTGAGATTAGTCATGTGTTGAACGAAATATTTTTATAATAAAATTTACATCTTTATCAATATAATATAAAGGTTCATGTGTTGACTGTACTCATCCGTTGAGATTAGTCATGTGTTGAACGAAATATTTTTATAATAAAATTTACATCTTTATCAATATAATATAAAGGTTCATGTGTTGACTGTACTCATCCGTTGAGATTAGTCATGTGTTGAACGAAATATTTTTATAATAAAATTTACATCTTTATCAATATAATATAAAGGTTCATGTGTTGACTGTACTCATCCGTTGAGATTAGTCATGTGTTGAACGAAATATTTTGATAATAACAAATATTTTGATAATAGGAAATATTTGAAATAGAAATATGTGAAGCCGTGTTGATTATATTGACGCCATTTTGACGTGAACGATATTTATATCGATTTTATTCATTTCGAAATGAATTGAATATATAACGATTTCGAAATGAATTGAATATATAACGATTTCGAAATGAATTGAATATAAAACGATTTCGAAATGAATTGAATATAAAACGATTTCGAAATGAATTGAATATATAACGATTTCGAAATGAATTGAATATATAACGATTTCGAAATGAATTGAATATATAACGATTTCGAAATGAATTAAATAGAAAACGATTTCGAAATGAATTAAATAGAAAACGATTTCGAAATGAATTGAATATATAACGATTTCGAAATGAATTGAATATATAACGATTTCGAAATGAATTGAATATATAACGATTTCGAAATGAATTGAATAGATAACGATTTCGAAATGAATTGAATATATAACGATTTCGAAATGAATTGAATATATAACGATTTCGAAATGAATTGAATAGAAAACCAATTTGAATTGAATCGAATAGAAAACCAATTTGAATTGAATCGAATAGAAAACCAATTTGAATTGAATCGAATAGAAAACCAATTTGAATTGGATCGAATAGAAAACGACTTTGAGTTGAATCGAATAGAAAACGACTTTGAAATTGAATTGAATTGAAAACGAATTCAAATTGAATTGAAAGCGAATTGAAATGAATTCAAACTGAATTGAAATTTGAATTGAATAGAAATGGATTTTAAAACGAATTTATAAAGAAGAATTCAATTTTGCTTTGAAATGAAATGAAAGTTGAAATGAATTTTGAAACGAATTCAAAACTATTTATAAAATCCGTTCTGAATAGTAATCGACGAAATATATATTATATATATAATATAATGGCCTGAATAGAACGCGCCGCGCCGCGGCAGTTCGCGAATTTCGACCATTTATTTCAAAAGAACATTACGGGAGATCCGACCGTCGGATTCTCCTAAAACCGGAACCGTTGGGTTCGTATCGAAAAGAGCTTTCTAACGAATATTTGGAATTCAAAATCTAATGATTGGATTTGGAGATACGTCCAAATCAAATTCGAAAAAGGTCGCTATAGGTGCAGTTCGATGGCCGTTGTTGGAAATCGACTGTACGGGCCTTGATAAAATTATTAAAAATAGTAATAATTTGTGTAAAATCATAAGAAATGATTTGAGAAAAATTGGGGTGAAAAACTCCATATTTGAAAAGATAAAAATAGATTTTTATCGAAATGAACTAGTTTGAACTCAATTTAAAACCCGGGTTTTTATTTTTAAATAAATAAATTAGATTTAAAAAGGGGTTTTAAATAATCGGGATTTCTAATATATTTGATTGGATTTGAAATGGGTTTATCGTGAACGGTGTTTTAAATAACACTAGTTCTTTAACCCGAAAATAAATAGAATGTGATTTGGGTTTGTCGTGAACTGTGTTTTAAATAACACCTAGTTCTTTAACCCAGCAAAAGGAGTTTTAACGAATCTGCAATTAGATTGAAATGTGAATCTATAATCTAAATTATCAAATTTAGAAATGAGCGAGAATGGAGTATCGCCAGTTTTGCTCCAAAGCGATAGTTAAATCTTTAATTAGATTTGAACGTAAAATGGTAATTAATTTTACCGATAACATCATAGTATTAGATATGGAGTATTACCAGTTTTGCTTCATGGATGAATAGGTTGGGATTGGGAAATAAAATAAATAATTACTTCGTTACGGTTCGCTAATCTCGACTAGTTTAGAAAAACCATCATTTGGTTCGAAATGACATCCAAAGGAAGATTACAGGATAAATTTTAAAGAAATTATCTTGGATAAAATTAATGGGAATCTTTCCCTAAGAATGTGGAATTTAGAAACTAGCTGTAGGTTGGCTAAGAAGAATGGTTTCCTGGGTATTGATCTGATGTTGGTTTCGGCCTTCGGGGTTAATATTTGGGAAATTGTTCTCTTGCTAATTTGCGGTTAGTGACTGATGAATTGGAATGAGCCGTATGTTGTGTTTGTGTAACATTTGTTTTTAATATACGCGGGTTGTTCGGAAAGGCCGGGTTTATACCCATTCTGAATAACCGATTCGACGATATGTCGAAGATGAAGACGGTGGTCGAAGACCGGAAGTCTTCACATCGCTTGGATAATTACTAACGATCCTGATTGGGCTGTACACCCGAGAGGATGGAAATAGTTGGTGGTCGTCCAGACGTACTTGGAGACGGATGGATATGCGAGGAAAGTGCCTCCGGTTTCGTTCAGACCCAGAACGAACTTGTAAATGGATTGTGTGTCTGACATTGGATTTTATTCTATGTTGATTTATTTCTGTTAAATATATATCTGTTTGGCGGCGGAGAATTTATTCTCTTGCTTAACGCCCTTCTCTGAGACGTACGAGCTTAGAGGTTATATATCGATAGATATCAATCGCATAGCATGAATTGCCACTGTGGCACGCTGAGATGCAATGATCAAGGCTTCTGTTGAAAAGCAAAGTCTTGTGGTTGATGATCAAAGCACGACCTTTGTGGCGTAGCTTTGTGTTTAACGTGAATTCGCGAGCCTCACACCTCGGTATGAGTTAAAAACGGGATACGGGCCGTTGGGAGAACACGACGTTTCTTTCTAGCTTTGGTGGTGTCAGTGACTTACCAGCCCTGACATTTATATACTTTTCACCTTTGTGGTTGTTGGAATGAGGCGCCTCGATTATAGGTCTGTAAGGACCGGGAAATGTGTGTTCAGGCATAACCAATCCTCTAACGTAAGTGAGGACCGGCCCAACCGATCCAAGTGGCTGCCCAGAGTGTGTAGTCCTGAGCATTTGCTAGAGTGTCTCGAACGCGGAGAGGAGCTTGCCCCTTGCCTCGACTCATGACGGAAATCCAATTTCCAATACATGTATTGCGGCTTTATTTGTAGAGCCTAGTATGGCGACATAGTAGCATGGGATGCTATGCCGCCTATGATTTATATTTATGATTGAAATTGTTTTGACACTATACACTTATTATAGTATCAAATGATTTGTTTTAAACGTACCAATCATGTTTGGCTATTATAAGGGGAAACCCTATCCTCCGGCTTGCGTTGCATTGTGTGATGGGACCTGGGTCTTATAATAGCTTCATTTTTCGAAAAAGCATTGCGTTGTTTATCTATATGCACTGGTATTCTTGGGAGGAAACCCGTTCCGTGTTATACGGCGTGGTCACTTGAATTACTCTCTTTTAAAGTAAAGCTTTAAATAACTGTTTTAGTTCTCACACCAGTCACATGACTGACCTGGAGTTTATTGTTTTAACCTAAACTCTGGGTGCCCTTATTTTCCGCACGGGCAGCTAGTAGTTTTGGTTTTGCAGATTTATATTCACAGGATCCTAGTTTACAGCTGGAATGATATCCGGAAAGCTCTGTATCCGTATATCACCTTCAGTTGTGCTTTGTATTATTTTTCCGCTGCTATGTAATTTATAGTAATCTCTGATATTTATCGAATGTAATTTATTCATTTATACTCTGTATATTCTCGTATCTGATGGAATTGTTGTAATAACAATGAAATGTTCTTTTGTTTGTGTTCTGATTTGTCCTATTCTCAAACGATCAGGGGTTTCGAACGGTCTAGATCGGTTTAACGACTGATTCAGATCGAGCGAAATTCATGGCCGTCACAATTGGTATCAGAGCTTTGGTTTACAGAGCTCGAGAACAAGACACATTACAACCATACGAAAGAATTCATCAGATATTGGATTAGTAATATCCAATTAGAATGACTCGTTAGAGATAGGATCAGTAGTATCCTAGAACGGGTGTGAAGAGTATATTTTTCAAATGAAAACAATTTTGTTTTGAAATTTAAACAATTTTAAAACGTATTTGATTATTTATTTATTTTGAATATGGGCAATCCAATATATAAAGATTTTGCATATACGCGTCATGAACGTATATTCGAAGTTTTAATATACTGGATAGATATAGAATCACATTCTAGTCGCCCGGAGGTGGTACTGATGATTGTCATGACATCATTAGTATTTATGTTCGAGTTTCAAAGGTGTGATTTTCTACATATTTCCATTAGACTGGTGTGAGAACCAAAACTTATATAGTTAGAACACATTGTTGTGAATTGGCATCAAAAACAGGATTTTTGTATATATGTATCAAATTATGAATTTGAAACTCTAATTCACTAATTGATTGATGTTTGTGTTGTTTGTTCATTTGTTTGATAATTTTGAACCATTTAGCCTAATTGAATCAAATATTGAACTGTATTGAAAATTGGTCGCATTTGCTTGCATATACATATACTTACATTGAACAGGTCATAGCAAGGAGGCTAGAGCCGAAGAATAAAATTTGTTTGCCCGACAAATAGGTGCCTGTTTACTACATAATTTACTGTTTTGTTTGGGTGATGATGATTTTATGAGCCTATTGGCTAGCCGCTTGGCTTTTTCTTTTTCTTTTTGAGATCTGAAGGACAGGGGAAGCTATTTGAAATTCCCCGATGCTCCCGGTGCAGGGGAGGTTATGGCGAAATTTTTCGAAAATTTAGGGTGTTAGCCAAATTTTTGAAAATTTGAAAATTCTCAGAAACTGAAAAGTTGGAGAATGGAAGCCAGATAGAGCGTAGTGCTGATTAATCAAACCACTTTCGACTTTGTTCCTTTTCGGGGACGAAAAGTTTTAAGTGGTGGAGATGGTAATAACCCGGAAAATCTGAGCCAGTTTAAAATTTTTATTTCGATAATTTTAATGTATTTTGGATATTTAAAATAGATTATTTTAAATAATATCGACGAGAAATTTATTTTGAATATATTTAGAACGTATATATTATATACGTCGTCGTTAGAATATAAATAATTATATATAATTATAAATAGAATTGAAAATGGCGCGGTAGTTCGATAATTCGATTTCAAACTTCAATTGAATGTACCGGGTGCAAAACAATCCGGATTTTAGTGAAACCAAAAACATTAGGATCTAATTGATAGTATCTTTCCAATGAATCCGAAAAATCGAAATTTCATAGCGAGGATCAAAAGATATGCCCAGTTGAAAATTCTGAATAGTCGCTATGGAATTCAGGCCCTTAAAAATGGAAATTTTGCAAACGACCTCGGATTTCGACGAAACCAGTTTTGTTGGATCCGTGATGTCAAGTTATTGCTAGATTCCAAATTTCATAATTTTTCGAATCAATATGTGAGCGTGGCAAAGGAAAACGCATTAGACCAGTTTCAGTTGATTTTAATCGACTGGAAAATGGCCATTTTTCAAACGGTCTCAGAATTCGACGAAACTAGTTTTGTTAGGACCGTATCGTCAATACGAAGCTAGAAAATATTTTTCTGCAATTTATAGAGTTAGTATGTGACCCAGGTAATTTAAAATGTACGTTTAAAATAGTATGTATAGATTTATATTTTAATTTGACGAAAACTGATCAAAACGATCGAATCAGCCTACGATACATATCCCATTGTGTTCGGAATGGGGGTAAAATGCTATAGGCGGTGGGTCCCGTTTCGAGTTCGAAAATAAAAGTTGCTTTTTGAAGTCAATAAATAATTAAATATATATATTTTTTATAAACCCCCCCTCTTTCATTTTGACAGATGGAAAAAAAAATCGAGCCACCCTCCCGCTCTGCCGACATCGGGCATCGCGCCCAACGCGCCGCGCTCCGGCGAGCCTCGCCGCACCCCACCCTTGCCGTCGCCACCTTCTTCCCCGATCCCTCTTCCTCCCTCTCACCTCCTTCGCGAACCAGAAAACCCCAATTTCCCCCCCCCCAACCCTAAATCCTGACGCGCCCAGCCCCTGGCCCACCTGACGCGACCCGCCTTCCCCACCTCCACTGCCTGCTCCAATCCCCGCCTCCCTCGACTTGTGCGCCCACGTCAGACACCCGCCTCCTCCCTATACCCACACCACCGCGACCTACAGCCCCTGGCCTACATCGACAACGCGCCTTCTCCGTCCTCCTACGCCTTCCGCAGTAAGTTTCTACTTTTATTTATTTGGTTGTTGTTATGTAATTAGTTTAATTAACCTAGTAACTAAATAAAAATCTGACTTTTAATATGGAATAGTTTGAAAAAGTATATATGCGATTTTTGCATAAGTAGTAACGAGATAAAATGCGGTTTTTACATATAAAGTTATGATTTTTAGAAAGGAAAAGGAGAGATTTTTAATTACATAAAGGTGAGATTTTTACATAAGGAAAGATATAATTTTTATATATGTATGAAAGGAAAGAGGATCTTTAATTGTATAAGGATTTGATTTTTAGACAAAATAAAGATTCGATTTTTTTTAAGTGGTAAAGATACGATTTTTATTTTTGAAAAGCTCGGATTTTTCTAATGTAAAGAACGATATAAAAATATGGTTTTTATATTTTTAAAGTATTAAAAATATAATCTTTACTATCTAGAAGGCGTAAAAATATGATTTTTATATTTTTAAAGTTGTAAGAATATAATCTTTATTATGTAGAAGGTGTAAAAATATGATTTTTGTTTGTGTAGAGGATTAAAAATATAATTTTTACATGATAGAAATATTAAAAATAGCATCTTTCTATGTGTAGCAAAATAAAGATGTGATTTTTATAATGATATTTTTATAAAGGCGAAATCTTTATAGTTGAAAAGGCGAGACCTTTATATAGAGAATAACAAAGTAAAAATAGAATTTTTATCTATATGGCAACGAAATAAAAATTCGACTTTTATATATTGAATAGCATAATAAAAATTCGATTTTTATATATTGAATAGTGTAGTAAAAATTCGATTTTTACATATGTAGTGGCTACAGCAACGAAGATGACGAAGATGCGATAGCGATGAAGATTTCTATAAAAGAAATGTCGCGCTGTGAGAATTTCTCACCTTTCAATTTCTTTTCTAATTATATATATATATATATACTAGGATGCAGACGGTGCTTAGTAGCACCCGACACAATCGTCCACAGACCATGGACTTGTTTGTTTGGTTGCATAGATTAGTTAGATAGTTTTGATTTGAATTGAATTGTTTGGTAAAATGAATGGATTTGATTGATGTGTGAATGGCGTGGCCTTCACTAGTCCGGGGATAAAGCTAGGCCTCGTCCCGTTTCTAGTATCGTGCCGTTATGCCGCCGAAATTTTCTAAAATAAGTTAGAAAATAAAAATATCATTTTATTTAAAGAATGAACTGAATAGAAATTCATATGTTAAAATAAAATGTTCTATCGTTAAAAATATATAATTTTTAACGTGAATATGAATATAGTGAATGTGAATAAATAAATATTCATTTACAAACCAGACAGTTTGTTTATGTACACCTATTTGAAGGACATTGATTGGGTCGATAAATTTTACACATCGCCCAACTACACAAATAAAATATGCGTTTGATTGTTTGAAACCCCACAAGGGTGTTGGGATGAAATTTGAAGTTCACTCATCCTGATTGATTAAATATGTCGATCGATTGATTGACAGGCTGTTATAAGCGTTATATATCTATATTTGATGCTTATACAGTGTAGTGCACTTTGGTTGATGGTTGATTATTTTTCAATGCTATTATATACATGTGTTGTATGAAAATCCATATAATTAACGTTATATGGTGATTGATTGGGTCTCATTCCAATTTAGAAGATAAAGAATATTATAAAATAAAGGTTCATGTGTTGACTGTACTCATTCGTGAGATTAGTCATGTGTTGAACGAAATGTTTTAACAATAAAATTTACATCTTTATCAATATAATATAAAGGTTCATGTGTTGACTGTACTCACCCGTTGAGATTAGTCATGTGTTGAACGAAATATTTTATAATAAAATTTACATCTTTATCAATATAATATAAAGGTTCATGTGTTGACTGTACTCATCCGTTGAGATTAGTCATGTGTTGAACGAAATATTTTTATAATAAAATTTACATCTTTATCAATATAATATAAAGGTTCATGTGTTGACTGTACTCATCCGTTGAGATTAGTCATGTGTTGAACGAAATATTTTTATAATAAAATTTACATCTTTATCAATATAATATAAAGGTTCATGTGTTGACTGTACTCATCCGTTGAGATTAGTCATGTGTTGAACGAAATATTTTTATAATAAAATTTACATCTTTATCAATATAATATAAAGGTTCATGTGTTGACTGTACTCATCCGTTGAGATTAGTCATGTGTTGAACGAAATATTTTGATAATAACAAATATTTTGATAATAGGAAATATTTGAAATAGAAATATGTGAAGCCGTGTTGATTATATTGACGCCATTTTGACGTGAACGATATTTATATCGATTTTATTCATTTCGAAATGAATTGAATATATAACGATTTCGAAATGAATCGAATATAAAACGATTTCGAAATGAATTGAATATATAACGATTTTGAAATGAATTGAATATAAAATGATTTCAAAATGAATTGAATATATAACGATTTCGAAATGAATTGAATATATAAGGATTTCGAAATGAATTGAATATATTACGATTTCGAAATGAATTAAATAGAAAACGATTTCGAAATGAATTCAATAGAAAACGATTTCGAAATGAATTGAATATATAACGATTTCGAAATGAATTGAATATATAACGATTTCGAAATGAATTGAATATATAACGATTTCGAAATGAATTGAATATATAACGATTTCGAAATGAATTGAATATATAACGATTTCGAAATGAATTGAATATATAACGATTTCGAAATGAATTGAATAGAAAACCAATTTGAATTGAATCGAATAGAAAACCAATTTGAATTGAATCGAATAGAAAACCAATTTGAATTGAATCGAATAGAAAACGACTTTGAATTGAATCGAATAGAAAACGACTTTGAAATTGAATTGAATTGAAAACGAATTCAAATTGAATTGAAAGCGAATTGAAATGAATTCAAATTGAATTGAAATTTGAATTGAATAGAAATGAATTTTAAAACGAATTTATAAAGAAGAATTCAATTTTGCTTTGAAATGAAATGAAAGTTGAAATGAATTTTGAAACAAATTCAAAACTATTTATAAAATCCGTTCTGAATAGTAATTGACGAAATATATATTATATATATAATATAATGGCCTGAATAGAACGCGCCGCGCCGCGGCAGTTCGCGAATTTCGACCATTTATTTCAAACGAACATTACGGGAGATCCGACCGTCGGATTCTCCTAAAACCGGAACCGTTGGGTTCGTATAGAAAAGAGATTTCTAACGAATATTTGGAATTCAAAATCTAATGGTTGGATTTGGAGATACGTCCAAATCAAATTTCGAAAAAGGTCGCTATAGGTGCAGTTCGATGGCCGTTGTTGGAAATCGACTGTACGGGCCTTGATAAAATTATTAAAAATAGTAATAATTTGTGTAAAATCATAAGAAATGATTTGAGAAAAATTGGGGTGAAAAACTCCATATTTGAAAAGATAAAAATAGATTTTTATCGAAATGAACTAGTTTGAACTCAATTTAAAACCCGGGTTTTTATTTTTAAATAAATAAATTAGATTTAAAAAGGGTTTTTAAATAATCGGGATTTCTAATATATTTGATTGGATTTGAAATGGGTTTATCGTGAACGGTGTTTTAAATAACACTAGTTCTTTAACCCGAAAATAAATAGAATGTGATTTGGGTTTGTCGTGAACTGTGTTTTAAATAACACCTAGTTCTTTAACCCAGCAAAAGGAGTTTTAACGAATCTGCAATTAGATTGAAATGTGAATCTATAATCTAAATTATCAAATTTAGAAATGAGCGAGAATGGAGTATCGCCAGTTTTGCTCCAAAGCGATAGTTAAATCTTTAATTAGATTTGAACGTAAAATGGTAATTAATTTTACCGATAACATCATAGTATTAGATATGGAGTATTACCAGTTTTGCTTCATGGATGAATAGGTTGGGAGTGGGAAATAAAATAAATAATTACTTCGTTACGGTTCGCTAATCTCGACTAGTTTAGAAAAACCATAATTTGGTTCGAAACGACATCCAAAGGAAGATTACAGGATAAATTTTAAAGAATTTATCTTGGATAAAATTAATGGGAATCTTTCCCTAAGAATGTGGAATTTAGAAACTAGCTGTAGGTTGGCTAAGAAGAATGGTTTCCTGGGTATTGATCTGATATTGGTTTCGGCCTTCGGGGTTAATATTTAGGAAATTGTTCTCTTGCTAATTTGCGGTTAGTGACTGATGAATTGGAATGAGGCGTATGTTGTGTTTGTGTAACATTTGTTTTTAATATACGCGGGTTGTTCGGAAAGGCCGGGTTTATACCCATTCTGAATAACCGATTCGACGATATGTCGAAGATGAAGACGGTGGTCGAAGACCGGAAGTCTTCACATCGCTTGGATAATTACTAACGATCCTGATTGGGCTGTACACCCGAGAGGATGGAAATAGTTGGTGGTCGTCCAGACGTACTTGGAGACGGATGGATATGCGAGGAAAGTGCCTCCGGTTTCGTTCAGACCCAGAACGAACTTGTAAATGGATTGTGTGTCTGACATTGGATTTTATTCTGTGTTGATTGATTTCTGTTAAATATATATCTGTTTGGCGGCGGAGAATTTATTCTCTTGCTTAACGCCCTTCTCTGAGACGTACGAGCTTAGAGGTTATATATCGATAGATATCAATCGCATAGCATGAATTGCCACTGTGGCACGCTGAGATGCAATGATCAAGGCTTCTGTTGAAAAGCAAAGTCTTGTGGTTGATGATCAAAGCACGGCCTTTGGGGCGTAGCTTTGTGTATAACGTGAATTCGCGAGTCTCACACCTCGGTATGAGTTAAAAACGGGATACGGGCCGTTGGGAGAACACGACGTTTCTTTCTAGCTTTGGTGGTGTCAGTGACTTACCAGCCCTAACATTTATATACTTTTCACCTTTGTGGTTGTTGGAATGAGGCGCCTCGATTATAGGTCTGTAAGGACCGGGAAATGTGTGTTCAGGCATAACCAATCCTCTAACGTAAGTGAGGACCGGCCCAACCGATCCAAGTGGCTGCCCAGAGTGTGTAGTCCTGAGCATTTGCTAGAGTGTCTCGAACGCGGAGAGGAGCTTGCCCCTTGCCTCGACTCATGACGGAAATCCAATTTCCAATACGTGTATTGCGGCTTTATTTGTAGAGCCTAGTATGGCGACATAGTAGCATGGGATGCTATGCCGCCTATGATTTATATTTATGATTGAAATTGTTTTGACACTATACACTTATTATAGTATCAAATGATTTGTTTTAAACGTACCAATCATGTTTGGCTATTATAAGGGAAAACCCTATCCTCCGGCTTGCGTTGCATTGTGTGATGGGACCTGGGTCTTATAATAGCTTCATTTTTCGAAAAAGCATTGCGTTGTTTATCTATATGCACTGGTATTCTTGGGAGGAAACCCGTTCCGTGTTATACGGCGTGGTCCCTTGAATTACTCTCTTTTAAAGTAAAGCTTGAAATGAATGTTTTAGTTCTCACACCAGTCACATGACTGACCTGGAGTTTATTGTTTTAACCTAAACTCTGGGTGCCCTTATTTTCCGCACGGGCAGCTAGTAGTTTTGGTTTTGCAGATTTATATTCACAGGATCCTGGTTTACAGCTGGAATGATATCCGGAAAGCTCTGTATCCGTATATCACCTTCAGTTGTGCTTTGTATTATTTTTCCGCTGCTATGTAATTTATAGTAATCTTTGATATTTATCGAATGTAATTTATTCATTTATACTCTGTATATTCTCGTATCTGATGGAATTGTTGTAATAACAATGAAATGTTCTTCTGTTTGTGTTCTGATTTGTCCTATTCTCAAACGATCAGGGGTTTCGAACGGTCTAGATCGGTTTAACGACTGATTCAGATTGAGCGAAATTCATGGCCGTCACAGGAAAGGAGCGGGAGAAGGAAGGTGAGATGGTTACGTGGCAACAGCTAGTTTTTGAGAAATCTTATTTAATTAATTTCCATAATTTCAAATTCCAAAGGATAAAACACTGATAACTTTTGCGTTTTAACTCGAATTTGAGCACGGTTTGTTGCGCGGGATCGTGGAGAGATTGCGGACGTTTTGCCGCAGGTTTGGCTGCGTTTGGTGACTGTCAAATTTTGGGCTTCTTTTGGACGTCCGATCCACTAAGGACACAAAGGTGAGTGATTTTCTCACTTACGAAATACTGAATTATTCCCATATTTATCGAATTAAATTGTGGAATAAGTTTGATTGCATGGTTGTGTTGATTTTGTGAATGGTTGCTTAAACTTGACATGCAATGAAAATCGATAGTTAGTTATTTAAATTTAATTTAAATTTCTTGTTAGAAAAATATAAACACTTTAAATTAGTGGAATGATTTAACATGTACCATGGACTAAAGTGTTGTGTGATGGATGCCTTGGTTGATGTGATTACTGAATGATTATTGTTGAAATGTTACTTACTTGAGTATATGATGATAGTGTGTTCATCATGACGATTAATCCCATTTAACCTTGATGTTGAGGGCATCGAATCAAACCGGGATTGATCGATTTAAAATGAATTAAGAACACAGATTAAAATGATAAATATCTGTGACCTGATTTGGATTGAAATGATAGATCCATCCCTGAATATCGAGAAATTAAATTTAAAATCACTTGGCCATAGGGTAGTAAATTATATATGGACATCGATTGGTTAAATGATTTTTAAATGTTCGAAATTCTGTTGATGAAATTTGATTTAAAGGAAATGTATCGATTTCGATAAGCTTTATTCTTCCTTTGAAAAATCTGAATCTTAAAGATTATTTGAAATGATTTAAGTATTTTCCTAAAGTGAATTTGAAGGTTAAGGTTTAAATTTATGCGATTTGGGATTTCAAGGATTGGACAGACTCGAATGTCGTAAATTCTTATTGAACTTAATATTGGAATTAAGATAATCGAGAATACTCGGGATTTTTTTCAAACTTAATACGAGTATAATATTAAATCCTTGAATTTGAAAGTGGGTTTGAAAGGGGATTTGAAACAAGTCCTTTGAGCTAAGCGACTCCATTGAGACTGGAGTTTAGATTTAAGTATTGAAATTCGGAAGAAAGAGTTAATTTTTAGTTAAATAATTTTCTTATATATATTTGCACCATTTGATTTCAAATAACTATCTTCTCTTCAAGAATTTATTTATTAACTTTTATCTATAACTATTTTTATCTTAACAAAAATTTTCTTATATTCTATTATTTAAATTATTTAGTAAACTTTCAATTTATATATATATAGTGTTTAAAATTCATCTTATCCTATTCTAACTATGGTATTATATATATATTCTTTTTTGTAAAGGTTTTCTTTATAAACATTAATTTTCATAGTTATATCCTTTAAAATTTTCATTTCTTCCGAATGGCAAGTGTTTGAATCTAAATCGTTGGTCCGAATGGAGGTGAGATAAGAATTCCGTCTTTTTGAATATGAACCGATCTAAATCGATTTTTATGCACATATATATATTATATTCTTCTCGAATATAAATGAATCTCCTAGGAGATTTAAAATGAGTGGTTATGAAATATATATATTCTAGTTGAATATGAATGGATTTTAACATAAATCGATTTGCGACAATTAAAATCTTTGATATGGAATATATTCTACTTGAATATAAATCGATTTGGAAGTATAATATGAGTATAATATAATGATATGAAAGTGTATTCTAGTCAGAATATAATCAGTTTTGGGAATGATTAGGATATCGTGACATGAAATTTTATTCTATTGAATAAATTTGGTTCGAAACAAAATATGATATTTTGATATGAAAGCGAATCTTTATAAAATGTAAAAGAACCAACCGATGGGAAAGGATGTAAGCGTTGGTTGTTAAAGAGACCAGAGTCGACATAAGGCATACTTTCTGTCAGTGTTGATACCCCTTTGACAACTGTGACCGTTATGATGTATCCAGAATGAGTATGATGACTTGGAGGCGATTATTGAATCGAAGAAGATGAACAATGACGAAATAGCCCTGACCTTTGAGTCAGAATTGAAATGACTAAAACAGGAGCTATACCGTGACTAATTGAGGTAGCACCTTTGATCGGACACACTTCTTAGATGATATTCCCATGACTATGATGATGATGATTTGAGGGCCCTTTATGATTTTTTGGGAGTGTGTTCCGAGGTGGGCGTAGTGGCTGCTATGCGTTACCACCGGTCTGGGAGTGCAATTGGTAGAATCCTACCCTGGGCATTTCCTTGAGTGCCTTGTCATATTATCCTTATCGAGCCCCATACGATTTTGATTGTATCGTACCTATGGAGTGCCCTCTGATGCCATCGTTTACGGTGGGTTTACGGTACTGTATAGACTACGGTATTATAAACGGTGTAAGGGTAAAAATGTAATCCCGCTTACGCTATTTTCAGTATTTATACTTTACTGAGTAGACACTATCATAATAGCGTATTATACTATCTATGTATTAGTTTAACGGATCCTTGAGAGATGGAGAAAAATTCTGTAACATCTCTTGAGTTACTGCACCCATGACACTAAAGTTGTTTTGTATTTTAATTTGACTAATATGAGGATGATTTAGTGCAGATCCGAGTGTTTGTTGTGTTTTCTTTTTATGGCAATATGCTCGGGTTAGCAGATGTTGCAGTTAGCGAAGATTTCAACAGCTTGGAGGATGAAGACGAGTATTTGGTATAGATATGTCTAGTACATGTATGTTCCACTGCATTTTATTTCCACTGCATTACGATATGGTTCATACAGGTGTAACTCTGATAACCATTGTATGTTATAGCCAATGTATATTTCAACTGCTTTTAAACTATTAGTTATCTATTATATATTGTCCTTCCACTGTGAGGTTCTGCGATTGTTTTCCTCTTCTTTCTTCTTTTTCTTCTTTTCCCAATAACCGCCTGTATTTGTGATTGTTGGGGTCGACATGTGTGGTTATTGTCGATTTGAATGGTCAAAAATATGGGTCGTTACAACAACGATTATAGCGCTATTGTTATAGATATGCTTTGAAAATCTAAACAGCGATTAAAGCGTTGTTGTTATAACTTATGCTTTGTAAATTTAAAACAACGATTATAATACCGTTGTTATAATAAATGTTTTGAAAATTTAAGACAGCGATTATAATGCTGCTATAATAGATGTTTGGTAAATTTAACAGCGATTTTAACGCTGCCGCTATAATTAATGTTTGGAAACAGCGATTATGACGCTACTGTTATAATTAATACTTTTCTGTAAAAGAAGTGGTGAGCTTTGACTATTTCAAAGTTAGGAATGTCGTTCAGTTAAGGTCTGAGAGGTAATTATACCCTAACTTGACTGACCGCATGATTTACGAAGAAATGGTTAAGACTCGATAGCAAGGATTGGTTAGTGATATCGTTAGTTAACGAAAAATTTACGATTTGAGTTATAATAATGATGTTTCATAACATCAGTTTGATTTAAAGGATTTAGAAATGTATTCTAACTGGAATAAGAGATATTTTCTCAATAAAGGAATTATAATATTGGAAATGTTCTCCAATAATCGAGTGAGAAAACAGAGCTTTGAAAGAAAACGAAAGATAGGAATTAGAAATGATAATGTAATAAAGAATTTATATAAAGAGGCCAGTGTTGTTTGATGCTTGATAGGTAGAATTTCCAATTGGAAATAGGACCATTGATTTTACGGATGTTTCTTTGATGGTTAAATCACCGACTATCAAAGTTTTGATTTATTTTATACCTCCGTTATCAGTACAGAGAGACCGGGATCAAATTTAATATTTGAAAACCACTCTGTATTAGTATAAGCATTATAAATCAACTTATGAACAAAGTTGAAGATGGAGTAAAGTGCAAGGGCTGTTCTATTAATCCAAGGTAGAAATTGCCCAAGATGGATTTACAGAACAGTGCCTTCGGGTTGCCTAGACCCAGGACAACTTGTAAGAATGGGTGTCTGACAAAGTATTTCCAAAGGTATTACGTATATTGATTCCTTCAAACGTACGAAGTTGGTGGCATAGAAGGGAAACTTCTTTAGCCTAACAATTTGAGTATTTTTATGGGAATCAATTAGTGATTTCCAATGGATCTGACGATGTGGCATTCAAAGTGAATGGTGGCCAGATGTTCTGAAAGATAATTCAAACCTTAAGCCTCACAACCGGGAGATGAAAAAAATCGGACAGGCAGCATGGCTATGTGGGTCGCACCCATTAGGATGTATAATCACCTATCTAGAGAAATTCCATTTGTTCTTTAATATATCGATGTTGTTCCTTTTGGGAAACGGTTGCTGATCCCAACCGTTGGTGATATACATTCGATACACTGAAGCGAAATGACTGGTCGGTCATGTGTGGGCCGGGTTGCAAGGCGTTCTTGTTGAACCCAGTGTATTCGTCTCTAGAGATACACTATCGGCAGGTGGTCCCATACCTTGTCATGATGGAAATCCAATCTCCAATAAGCGCCCTGCGGTTTTCGATTTTATATTATATATGGAGCTTGAGATGCAAGTGTTCCGCTAGATTCTATTTATTTGATGTAGACATTATTATAATATCACTGGATTTGATATCAAAAAGTATTTTAGTTATCATAAGATAAAAACCATCCGTGTTTATGTGTGGATCGGTCTTACGATTATCATTTCTTTCGAAAAGATTTTGAAAGTTAATCAAATGGTTGGAGTTTACTCACACCAGTCCCATGACTGACGCAGAGTTTATTTTGTTTGTTTTCCCTAAACTCTTGGGTGCCCAAATTTGTACAGGCAGTCAAGCAATCGGGATTTTTCAGATTCGCTTGGAGGTGCTCGAAGCAGGAGGCTTCATCAGTTAGTTATAGACTATCATACTTTCCGTTGTGTACTCTGGAAACAGGTGTTTATAACTGTTCCAGAGATATGTGTTATGCTCTGATGATGGTGTGTACATATATACTTACTGATTTGTATTTCAAAGTTGTGTTATCTAAATATATTTTATTCGTTCCACTATGAGTTTGTGATCTTTGTTTTTCTTCTATTCTAATATTTCTTTCTTTCTATTTCTCCTCCTCTAACTTATTTCTAATAATGATTCGTATTTCTGTGCAATTTGAGTTGGATGCGTGGTGTTATTTGTCGACTCAAAGAGTACGGAAATTAGGGCCATTACATTTGGTATCAAAGCTAATGGTTGAGTAGTAACCTTGGCTCTGTGGCATAACTCAGTAGATATAGGGTTAGGAGCATATTTGTATATTTGATATAAATTTGTTTTATATTGTGTTGGCTGGTTTGTTGAGTGGTTTATGGACTCTGGTCGAGATAGGGTGTACTACTGTATCGACAGGTGTTTCTAAACTCTTGAACAAAACAATTTGACACAATATTGTTTTTAGAAGTGGGTAAATGAAATAATTTACCCAAAATTATATTTTGATATAAAAAGAAATAATTTCTCAAATTCATATGATATATGGCTGTGTTGATTTAATAGATTTTTGTATATATAACCAAATATATTTTGCATATGGATAAAGTATACAAGTGAGAAAAATTGAAATTTAATCCAAACCAAAATATGGAATTTGAATCCTGGAAGTTAAAAAATATTTCTGAAGTGGTTTTGATGAAGTATTTTGAAAGGATTTGAATAAAAAATTGTTTTAAATGGATTTTGAAATTTTTAAAGCACTATAATCACTTCAGTCGCTAGAAAATAATTCAGATGATGATGACCACATCATTTGTATCTACTTTCGAGTTTCTGGGTGATAGATTGCTGCCATAATAGCTTGTTAATGGGAAATTTATCTGAAAAGAATAAGTTATTTTAAAAATTCGAAGGTTTTGGATTTGTAAATGGTTATGGATATATGTATATCGTTTTAAGATTGTTTGAAATAAAAGCCGGGAATTTGAATTCTGAATTTAAAATTTAACTTGTAACGTGAATCAAATAAATTGAAATTAACCTGAGTCAAGTTAAAGTTGGATTGGATTAGAGAAAATCCTGAAATTAGTTAAATATGAAATTAAATGAAGAGAAATGTTGAGGTTCGAATTATTAATATGAATCCAACTTATGTATAAACAAGTTGAATATATATTGGATGCTGTGTTTGGAATTAAATGTGATGGAATTGAACTCAAGCAGAATAAGAGGGTTGATTTTGGAAAACAGAACTCAGTCGGATTAGTGAATAGAAGTGAGCTAATCTAGAAAATGGAAGTTGCATTGATTTGAAACCAACTGGAAATAGATATAAGTATGCTGAGCAGATATTGAATGGAAGCAAATGCAAGAGATAGAATTATACCCGGCAAAAAGGTACACGTTTACAATATTACTTGGGTTTGATGATTTTGTGAGCCTATGGGCAAGCCGTTGGCTTTTTGATTTTCTTTTGATTTGGAGAAGGCCTGGAAAGGCGAGTTGTGGTTGTACCGATTAAGCCGTGCAGAGGAGATACAACCGGAATTTTTCAGAATTTAAGGTGTTAGAAAATTTTCAGAATTTTTGTAAATTTCGATAACAAGAAATAAATTAATATTTTAATTGAAAAAAAATTCGTTCGATTGAAACAGAAACAAAAAGGATTTTTGGACCTAGTTAATAGGGTATGCAGCATCTTTTCCTACCTTAGCAATTACGAGGACGAAATTATTTTAAGGGGGAAGGAATGTAACGACCCCGGATTTTCAGCCTGTTAATTCTGAATATTTGAATTTGTTTTAAATATTTTATTTGAATTATATATTGGAATTTATTTAATAAAACAATATTTTAATGAATAATTTATAATATAATTTAAAACGAGCTCGAAATAGTCGCAGTAGTTCGTAATTTACGATCTAAACTTCAACTAAATATACAGGATCCAAAATAAGTCGGATTTCTATGAAACAAGAAACATGTAAATCTATTGAACTGTATCTTTCTGATGGAAGAGAAAATTCGAGTTTTCGTATTGTAGATTTTGTTTTATGTCCAAATCGAATTTAGAATAATCGCTGTAGAATCGTTTATGGACCATAACGGCTTAGTTAGTGTAATTAGAGATTGATTACGAAAATGGACAAGATTCTTTTGAGGCGTAGTTATAATTTAGTTTTTAGAATTTCACTGTAATTTTTAATCAATTAAATATGCAACTTTTTATTTGGAGTATTTTGCACCCTATATCAATATTGTGGGGGTTTCATAATATAAATTAAACTACCGATATTATTATATTTTTGGGATCGTGGTATATTTCTTATCACGATTATATATTTATTTTTGTCCCTATTAGTCATAAATAAACATTTCAATTGGCTATGGTTCTAAAACAAATAAATTATACTAGAGAGTGTAGAAGTGTTTTGATGATCGGGGAAGGAGTTCATTTACAGTATTATCAAGGGAATTTTATATATAATTAATTTTCAAGTTTCCAAAATAGAATCAATTTTGTTTTTACCCATTACATGTTTTTCGAAGCGCTAGGTTTCCAAAATTAATCCTTTTCAAATTCGTAGTACAATGACAGGTCGCAAAGTCATTGCCTTACTTACATTTAGTATTTACTTTAAGTACATAGTTAGACGATGGAACCAATGGTTTTCTATACTTTTATGACATCTAAGAAAAGTTATACAAACCTAATGCATTCACTGACTTATTGGCACATGCTTAGCATGGAGATGACAAGCTAAATATATATATATATATATATATTATTACTACTTTGCTCTTCACACCTGCCCACGTTTCCAAACCGTGTGCCATCTAAGTTTTTCCATCGATAGTGTGCGCTCCAAGAAATCCAATTCCGTAACCTCCAAGCAAATTTCGTGTTGTGCACTCCAAGCTATATTCATTGTCGTGACTACCACACCTTCTTCTTATTTAAATACTAGTGAATCCAGCATCGGCTTTTTTCTGGTTCTTCAATTAACAACGAAATAAAATCTTCCACTTTAAATCAAATTAAAAATCATCACGCCACGATCCCTATTTTCCCAAATTCTCTATCCCTTTTCTCATTGTAATTCTCTCAGTGAAAGATCAAATCTTGGAAAAATAAAATTTCAAAAACAAAATGTTAAACTGATTCTGTTCGATTGGGTGAGCTCGTATGCTCAAGAGTTTCATACTAAATAAATTCGCTTTGGGTTCGAACAGTTTCATGTCGACCCTTTGTAAAACGCAGTGGGTTCAGTGTTCAGAATCATGGCGATGTGAGGTGGTTGTAAGGGGAACGAGCAGTGTTGTGGTGTTCGCATGTGCGAGATGCACCGTTGAGGGAAGATTGGTGGAGTTTGGGGTATATTTTTGTCGGAAGTCCCCTATTAAAATTGTGTGAAGACCGGAAATTTGAGGTGTGGAAGCATCATGCGGGTTGAGTGAGATTGAGATAACAGGAAGTGTAGTTTGTAAAGTGGAGTTGGTAGAAGTGTGGAGTTTGCGGAGGTGGAATTCATGAATGGCGCTGGGTGTTTTGGCTGTAAGGTGGGAGGAGGTATTGCGTGTAGAAGGATGGACTCTTATAGTTCTGGTATGAAGAAATTATAGTGTAAATCATTAAGTAACAAAGTGATTTTGGTTGAGGTAGTCACGAAATGGTGTGTATTTCCTGCGCAAGGAGTAGTGATCCAAGGGATGTGATGGTAAGGACTATGAAGTTGAAGGGTGTGATGAAATCAGTTTTGGATGAAGTAATGTGTGAAGATTATTATGCTTATAAGAAGATGGTAATGGAGGAATTAGGGTGGCGTTAAGCTTTAACGTGTGGTGTATAGTTTCTGTAAAGCTAAGGGAGAGAAGAAGTGGTTTAAGATTAGACAAAAGTAATTAACGCGAGCAGAGGAACTAAGGGGAGATTAAGAAGAGTTGACTTAATTTAATGATAAGGTGGTTTAACTGAAGGGGCTCATCTACATATAGTTCATTTATCCGATTCAAGAACATTAGCAGGGCCGGTGTGTCCACATTATTTGGTTGTGCTGCCAAGGGAATCAATGAAGGAGACTTTCTGAAAGCATGGGATGGAATATCTTTGCAGTATGTTCCACCGACAACTTGAACGTATGGTAAGAAGTATGGAATGGCATTCAATCAGTTTGTGAAATGGTGAAGAATACAGTAGCAGGTGATCGATAGGAATTTGAAAAGAAGGATAATTAGATCGTAATTTACTTGTCATGGTAATTAAAAGTTTAACGATAATTAGTTAATTATATATTATTTAAATCAAATTAAAACTTGTAACGTCGGTATATAATACATCCATGAGCAGAATTTGAACGTCACCGTGCTCGTGGGAGCCGGAACGAAGTGATTTACATTATGGAACTGGCGGAGCGGAGAATGGAGCTAATGGGATTTCGTGACAAAATCAAACGCCTGTTTCAAAATTAAATAAAACAGAAGCAGAACCTTCAATGCGACCGAGGTGAGTAAACTCACTAGCCCTGCCTCGTTATATTTTTATATAAACGAGTTTTAAATTTCCTACTGTGTGATGGTTGCTTGGTTTAATAGTTGATAAAATTGGTTGATATGATTACATCGTTGATCGATTATTATTTTTGATGTTTCATATTGATGTGAAATAATACAATTGTGTTGATTAAAATCTGTGGATGCAGAGAAACAGGTTGGAGGGATCCAACTAGATTCCTCAACATTTATTTTACTGTTTTATTTGATTGTGATATACGATGTGTTATATAATCCTTGATTGGATATGTTGTGTTTGATTTACCCTGGCCCTAGAAACTCTGTGTTTTAAATACTGTAAAATACTTTTGAATGTGGGGATTGGGATTTAAAAATGGGATTTATTTCCAAAATAGAAATAAAATTTCGAATCAAGTTGAAAATGCAAGCCTGTTCATCAAGAAGTTGTTTAGTTATCATCGGATGAATTGAAATATAAATTTAAAGTTTGAATTTATATGAAAAGTGGAAATCGATTTTTGAAACTAATATTTGAAAGTAGATTTGAACGTAGAAAATTATAAGGAAATTTAAACTTGAAATATGAAATCCAAATTGGAATTTAATTGAAAAAGGTAAATGGATAATTGTTAAAGGGAAAACGGTGAGTGTTATTCCAAATTGGGAAATATAAAATAAATTGTGTTTTGTAAAGTGAAATGGTTTTAGAGGAAATGTGTTAAGGATTTAGGCAAGTTTAATTCAAAAGAGGATTGGAATTTGAATTAAACTAAAATGGTAAATAAATTCTGGAGTTCGGAATATAAATCGAGTATAGATTTATTCGAGAGGGAATTATTTACTGTAATTCGATTATATCAAATTAAGGGAAGTAGTTATCTTTGCTTTCCATTTTGAGTTGGATTTATTTATTTATTTATTTGTTGAAATTAATAAGTACCAGTTATATTTTATAAACCAAATATTTCTAAGTAATGATTATAGCGTTGTTGTTATAATATATGCTTTGGAAATCTAAATAGCGATTATAGCACTGTTGTTATAACTTATGCTTTGTAAATTTAAAACAGCGATTATAATACCGCTATTATAATAAATGTTTTGAAAATTCAAGACAACGATTATAATGCTGCTATAATAGATGTTTGGTAAATTTAACAGCGATTTTAACGTTGCCGCTATAATTAATGTTTGGAAACAACGATTATGACGCTACTGTTATAATTAATACTTTTCTGTAAAAGAAGGGGTGAGCTTTGACTATTTCAAAGTTAGGAATGTCGTTCAGTTAAGGTCTGAGAGGTAATTGTACCCCAACTTGACTGACCGCATGATTTACGGAGAAATGGTTAAGACTCGATAGCAAGGATTGGTTAGTGATATCGTTAGTTAACGAATAATTTATGATTTGAGTTATAATAACGATGTTTCATAACATCAGTTTGATTTAAAGGATTTAGAAATGTTTTCTAACTAGAATAAGAGATATTTTCTCAATAAAGGAATTATAATATTGGAAATGTTCTCCAATAATCGAGTGAGAAAATAGAGCTTTGAAAGAATACGAAAGATGGGAATTAGAAATGATCATGTAATAAAGAATTCATATAAAGAGGCCAGTGTTGTTTGATGCTTGATCGGTAGAATTTCCAATTGGAAATAGGACCATTGATTTTATGGATGTTTCTTTGATAGTTAAATCATCGATTATCAAAGTTTTGATTTATTTTATACCTCCATTATCAGTACAGAGAGACCGGGATCAAATTTAATATTTGAAAACCACTCTGTATTGGCATAAGCATTATAAATCAACTTATGAACAAAGTTGAAGACGGAGTAAAGTGCAAGGGCTGTTTTGTTAATCCTAGGTAGAAATTGTCCAAGATGGATTTACAGAACAGTGCCTTCGGTTTGTCTAGACCCAGGACAACTTGTAAGGACGAGTGTTTGACAAAGTATTTCCAAAGGTATTACGTACGTTGATTCCTTCAAACGTACGAAGTTCGCGGCATAGAAGGGAAACTTCTTTAGCCTAACAATCTGAGTATTTTTATGGGAATCAATTAGTGATTTCCAATGGATCTAACGATGTGGTATTCAAAGTGAATGGTGGCCAGATGTTCTGGAAGATAATTCAAACCTCAAGCCTCACAACCGGGAGATGACAAAAATCGGGCAGGCAGCATGGTTATGTGGGTCGCACCCATTAGGATGTATAATCATCTATCTAGAGAAATTCCATTTGTTCTTTAATCTATCGATGCTGTCCCTTTCGGGAAACGCTTGCTGATCCCAACCATTGGTGATATACATTCGATACACTCAAGCGAAATGAGTGGTTGGTCATGCGTGGGCCGGGTTGCAAGACATTCTTGTTGAACCCAGTGTATTCGTCTCTAGAGATACACTATCGACGGGTGGTCCCATACCTTGTCATGTTGGAAATCCAATCTCCAATAAGCGCCCTGCAGTTTTCGATTTTATATTATATATGGAGCGTGAGATGCAAGCGTTCCGCTAGATTCTATTTATTTGATTTAGACATTATTATAATATCACTGGATTTGATATCAAAAAATATTTTGGTTGTCGTAAGGTAAAAACCTTCCGTGTTTATGTGTGGATCGGTCTTACGATTATCATTTCTTTCGAAAAGATTTTGAAAGTTAATCAAATGGTTGGAGTTTACTCACACCAGTCCCATGACTGACCCAGAGTTTATTTTGTTTGTTTTCCCTAAACTCTTGGGTGCCCAAATTTGTACGGGCAATCAAGCAGTCGGGATTTTTCAGATTCGCATGGAGGTGCTCGAAGCAGGAGGCTTCATCAGTTAGCTATAGACTATCATACTTTCCGCTGTGTACTATGTTGTATCTGGAAACAGGTGTTTATAACTGTTCCACAGATATCTGTTATGCTCTGATGACGATATGTACATATATACTTACTGATTTGTATTTCAAAGTTATGTTATCTAAATATATTTTATTCGTTTCACTGTGAGTTTGTGATCTTCGTTTTTCTTCTATTCTAATATTTCTTTCTATTTCTCCTCCTCTAACTTCTTTCTAATAATGATTCGTATTTATGTGCAATTTGAGTTGGATGTGTGGTGTTATTTGTCGACTCAAAGAGTACGGAAATTCGGGCCATTACATTATCCAGTTGTATAAATACTTTCGTACCTATATGCAAGAAACACGATATGTTTCATACATTTATGCATCTATGCAAAATGCTAAAAAAATTGATACAAATATTCAATATAATTGTATACATGTATGCAAATTTACAGAATAATTGCATATAAATATGGTCTAAAAAATGAATGTAAAAATCAGAGAACTTAACATTAAATTATTAAAATAAATTTAAAGCAGCACATAAATGTTTACAACAATTTACATAAAACCAAGTGTCTTAAAAATAAAGTAAAATAACAAAGCATATGTAATTGTCTTTTGAGGAACAAGTCCTTTTGTTACGACCCAGCATCTTGCACATACCACATCTAGTTTTCTTTTCAGAATTGTTGCACAATCTCAGGAACACTGTTAAACAAAGAAGAAAATCAACATTAATAAGCATAATGTGCAATAATCATATAAAAATACATAAACGTCTTCAAATAACAATAAATAAATGCATACAGATAGGCATATATCACTAATAACTGCATACTTGTACGCATATGTTCAGAATTGTTGAACAATCTTTTAACCAGAATATATGCTAAAAATTATTACTACGCATATATTAAAAATATATGCATATTTGTATTCAACTAATCAGCAACCACACAAACATATTTTTAAAAAATCTGAGTATAATTATGCATATATACTGAATATATGCGTACTTATATACAACTTTCCTGAATATAACCAAACCAATATGCATGTGTTCTATCAATAGTTGCATACATACATGTTGATATTAACAATATATGCATATTTTTATACACGTATAAAAATATAAGAACAAATAAAATGAAAAATTAATACATACAGTTGTATGATCCATAAAAATAAAAAATTATTTTACAATAATTACATTAATCACCGACACAAATAGACAATTAAAAAAAATCAGACTAATCAATCAACAAAAGATCAAAAAATGATATCCTAATAGAAATTAAATTAGTTAACAGTAAAATTTACCTTGAAAGAACGTGCGACCACTGTATAAATCAAGGATCGATCTAGTTAAGAATAA
The DNA here is from genome assembly GCA_030737875.1 of Allium sativum. Lineage (NCBI taxonomy): Eukaryota > Viridiplantae > Streptophyta > Magnoliopsida > Asparagales > Amaryllidaceae > Allium > Allium sativum. The sequence continues at coordinate 931,783,306 of CM060912.1, read as the reverse complement.
TCAATCAATAAAAGATAAAAAAAATGATATCCGAATATAAATTAAATTATTGAACAGTAAAATTTACCTTGAAGAGCAAACATCCAGTGTATAAATAAAGAATCACTCTAATTAAATCGGCTATTGAAAATTCTGTGTGAAGTGAATGATTGATCTACAAAATTCTGATATCCAAAACCCTAAAATGATGACTGTGCCGCTATGGACAAAGAAGTATAGGATTCGCGAAAAGGAAAAAAAATTACGTGCTAAAAAATGTGACCTAGGTAATTACGGCGTGAAAAAAGAAAAAAGGGCAGTACTGGAAACATAATAGCCGCTATTTAAAATTAGGGATGAAATTTGTATGTTTTATAATAGGAGGATGTGAGCTCAATTAAGTTTCATTTTAAGGATGTGACCCTAATTTTCACTTAAAATAATATGTAACGACCCGGAATTTTGGGGCCAATTTAATTTTTTTTAGAAATTTTAATGGGTTTTAATTTTTAAAATAACTTATTTTAAATATGAACAACTAAAAAAAAATTATTTTAAAACGAATAAATTTAATTTAATTATAAAAGGAGTTTAAAACAGCGCTGCAGTTTGAAAATTTGAATTTGAACTTTGACGGACTGTACATGATTCAAAATAAATCAGAATTGAGCGAAACCAGAAATATTTTAATCTGTTTAATCAATCTTTCTAACGAATCTGAAAAACTGAAATTTCGTTTTAAAAATAAAAAGTTATGTCCAGTTTGAAAGTTAGAAAAGTCGTTGTAGAATTTATATATATTTTAATTAAATATATTGGCCTTTAAAATAGCCATTTTGCAAACGACCTCGGTTTTCGACGAAACCACTTTTGTTGGAACCGGAATGTCAAATTATTGCTAAGTTTCAATTTTTATAATTTTTCGAATTAATATGTTTGCGTGGCAAAGGAAAATGTGTTTTGTTAGTTTCGGTCAAATTTAATCGACTAGAAAAAAGCCATTTTTCAAATAGTCTCAGAATTTAACGAAATTAGTCTCGTTAGAACCATATCATCAAAACATAACTAGAAACATTTTTTATGGAATTATTAGAGTTCGTATGTGGCCCCGGTAATTTAAAATGTACGTTTGAATTTAATTATTAAATGATTTATAATTTAATTTAAAGAAAAACATATCGTAACAGCCGAACTGGGTTATGAAACATGTTCCATTGTGTCCGGGACAGAGGTTATTAGCTAGGGGCGACACTCGTTGGGTTCGATTTTGAGTTCGTATAGGTTAACAGGCCTTTTTTTTTTTAATTTAATAATTTAATAAATATAAAAATACCCTAAATATATGGTATAAATACACGTTTTTCACTCTAATCCTAGGCCTTAGTATACAGCCGCCGTTCTTTAGAAATCGATGGCCGATTTCATCCCATCTTCAATCCCATTTATCTTCCAATCCACGCAATGAAATTCCATCTTCTATATGCCGAATCGAAGAGCATTCAGAGGCATTTAATCTGTACGGTGGTGATCTCGACTGGAGCAGCGTGGTGGCCAAAATCGACATGGGAAGTGGCGAGGTTGGCAGCGGGATTACTCGGCCTGGGGAGGTGCGAGTTGCACTGTGCTTGGAGCGTGGAGAGGCGTCGGCAAGGCGGTGGCCGTGGTGTTGTCGGATCGATGGATGGTGGCGCAAATTCCGGTGCATGGTGGAGCTTTTGCATGAACGAATGGGTTCAACAGCTTCGTGATGTTCCAGTAATAATCGGGAAGAAGGAGGATTAAGTTAAGGCTTAATTACAGTTTAATTATTTTTAATTAATCGTTAGTTAATCAAAAGTTTAAATCTCTATAACTCGTGCAAATGGAAACGAAATGCAGAAATTTCAGAAGCGTTTGAATCGGGAAAGCAAGATCTACGCAATGAAACTGACCGGGATTGAAACAGAGAACGTTGGAAATTTCAGATCTAAATTGTTTGGTGAGATTTCTCAGTTTAAATTTTTTAAAATAAATATATATATTTATTTATTTAAAATAGATCTTGCTTGTGATGTAAAATATATATACGTCATATGAAACATATATGTTGTGTTTAAAATCTAGATTAACTGATGGATTGTGTTTGTGATGGTTTGGTGAATTATATTCATGTAGAGTGAGAATATCATTTTATTATCCAATGTTATATTAGACTAAAAGTATTCATTGTTGTTAAACAGAAAAATGTCATGTGTAATTTTTTTTTCACATTTGTTAAATAGAATAGTGTTAAAAACAAAATATCCTTTTAGTTGAATCATCCTTTTTGATGAATCATATTCGAGTCAACACAAAATGTCCTTTTAGTTGAATCATATTGTGTTATAACAAAACTACCATTTTGTTGAATTATATTTGCATCAAAACAAAACTAACAATTTGTTGAACTAGATTTGTAACAAAACCAAAGAATCATTTTTGTTGAATACAATTGTTGAGGTTAAAATATTCATTTTTGTTGAATATAATTATTGAAATAAAAATATCAATTTTTGTTAAATATAATTGTTGTAACAAGAGTATCAATCTTTGTTGAATGAAATGTGACATTAGAAAAAGAAATTACTTTTATTTGAAAATTGTGACATTAGCAAAAGAAATAACATTCCTATTTTAAAATGTGGCATTAGATAAAAATAACATTTTTATTCTAAAATGTTAAAGTAAAGGAAAACAACATTTTAGTTATAAAATGTTAAGGTGATTAAAATAACAATTTTTGGTTAAAACTTGGTTAGTGAAATAGATTAACATTTCTGACTAGAAACATGTTATGAAAATAAAAATGACATTTTTGTGTTAAATATGTTAGTTAAATGAAAATGAACATTTTTATATATTAAAAAGGATTACATGAAAATGTATATTTTCATACATTAAAAAGAATAAATTAGAAATGTATATTTTCATACGTAAAAAAAAGGAATGAATTGGAAATGGACATTTTTGTCACATTAAAAAGAACAAAGTAAAATACACATTTTGTCATTTATAAGGAATGAAACAAAACCCTTATTTTTGGTTATTTAAAAGAGTTTAACCAAGATATGCATTTTTGTCAAAGAATGATAATTGAAACCAAAATAGCATTTTTGTCAAAGAATGATAATTGAAACCAAAATAGCATTTTTGTCAAAGAATGATAATTGAAACAAAAATAGCATTTTTGTCAAATAATGATAATTGAATCAAAAATAGCATTTTTGTCAAAGAAAGATAATTGAATCAAAAATAGCATTTTTGTCAAAGAAAGATAATTGAAACAAAAATAGCATTTTTATCAAAGAATGATAATTGAAACAAAAATAGCATTTTTGTCAAAGAATGATAATTGAAACAAAAATAGCATTTTTGTCAAAGAATGAATAATGAAATAAAATAATATTTTTGGTCAAACATGATTAGTGATAAATATAATAACATTTGTGTCAACACATGATTTTTGGGAAATAAAAACAACATTTCCTTACAAAGGTTACCTTGGAAATAAAAACAACATTGTTATACCTTGAAAAGAATTAGACAAAAATCATTATTTTTGTTTACATAAAAATGATTAAAACAAAATCATTATTTGTTAACATTAAAAGGATTTGATAAGAATTTACATTCTGTTAACATTAAAAGGATTTGATAAGAATTTACCTTCTGTTAACATTAAAAGGATTTGATAAGAATTAACATTTTTGTTAACATTAGAAATAGAATAAATATACATTTTTGTTAGAAAATATGAATCAGAATAAATATACATTTTTGTTAGAAAATGTGAATCAGAATAAATATACATTTTTGTTAGAAAATGTGAATCAGAATAAAAAGTACATTTCTGTTAGAAAATGTGAATCAAAATAAAAAGGGACATTCTTGCCATTTAAAAAGAATGGATTAAAAGTAGGCATTTTTGGTCACTTAAAAGGATAAAACAAAATATTAGAAATAAAAGTTAATATCTTTATTGTCGATAGGTTAACAATAAAAAGGAATGAAAATAAAAGGTTAGATTTTTATTGTAATTTGTTCACAATAAAAAGATTGAAATGTTTGTCTGTGATGTTGAAATGTTTGATGTGTTAAATATTATGTTAGTATATGCATACTAAATACTACACTTCCATTTATATGTCATCCGACTTGTTTATGTGATTGGGACGATAATTTTCACACATCGCCCAAGTGCACAAATATATTATTATTTGTTTGATGGATGAAACCCCACACGGGTATTGGGATGATACTGTACACATGCTAATCCCAATATTTAGTTATATGTCAACCGATGGATTGACAGTCTGGGATGAGCGTTAGTTATTCACTTTAATGCTCACACAGTTATAAACTCCACTTTGGTCGTCATTTGGATGTTTAATAATTGTTTGTCATGATTGTTGATTACATACAATATATGGTTGTTGGTTGAGCCACATTCCAATAAAGAATATTCTTGAAAAGAATATTTTAGAAAATTTCTTAGAAAAGGAATATTTTAGAAAAAGAATATATCTTAGAAAAATATTTTTTTATTGAAATAAACTAGTTATTAACTAGAATAAATCATTAAATTAAGATTTAATGAAGTTTTCCAATTAGTGAATATTTAATTAAATAAATTGGATTTTGGGTTTGTCGTGAATAGTGTCTTAAATAACACTGTTCTTAAACCCCGTATGAAAAGAATAATCTTTTAATTCAGATTATTAAAGTTTTCAATTTATATTATGTAATTGAAATAAGATGAAATATGAGTTGGGTTTATTGTGGAACATGTTTTTAAGTGACATGTGTTCTTTAACCCAACTGGCAGTGAAAATATGATTTGGAATTTATAAACCATTTATTAAGATTTAAAGGGGAATTTTCCAAAAGTAAAGTTTTCCAATTTAATATATTAAATTGGAATTGAATGGAATTCGAATTAATAATAACCGAGATAAGCTTCGGTAAAAGAAGATCGATACTACATATGGAATTTAAGAGGCTTTTCCGTTATTCCATTTATATTATTGGTCGGATACAGAAATTTATAACGATTATATATTGATATGATTTATGTGAAGATTCCATATTTAATGGAAGTCGATTTTCGGTTTATCGTGAACTATGTTTTAAATGACATTAGTTCTTTAACCCAGTTAAAGATAAGATTAATTTCTTAAATTTAATTAATCACTGAATAATGATTTGTGATATTTAAAACCAAATTATGTTCTTAATAAATCTTTAAAAGAAAGATTTAAGAATAAATGTAAAGGATTTATCTTTGATAAGAATATGTGGATATTTGATTTAGAATAATAATTCTGAATTGGAATATGGCATTGGATGTGTTTTTATAGTAATTGATTTTTAATTATAAAATACGTGAGTTATTCGGGAAGACAGGGTTCAACCCATTCCAGATAATTTCTACGACGATGAAGAGCCGAAGATGAAGACGGTGGTTGAAGACCGACGATCTTCACATCGAATGGATGTGCTGCTACAGAGACCCTTATGGGAGTAGCTACCTTGAAGGGGCTTCAGTGGTGGCCGTCCGGACTATGGTTGATTGTTCGAATTTGGTTTTCGCTCAGACCCAGAGCATAAGCTAGTAAATGGACGCGTGTCTGACATTGGATTTCGTTCCATGTGAATTAAATCGATTCTATTAATGTATGTCTGTTTGGTGGTGGAGGATTTATTCTCTACTTAACACCCTGGTATATATTAATAGTGATTGATCGCATGGCATGAATTGTCAATGTGGCACACCAAGATGCAATTGATCAAGGCTTTTATTGAAAAGCAGGGCCTTGTGGGATGATCAAAGCATAGCCTATTACGGCATAGCTTTGTGTATAGCGTGACTTCGCGAGCCTCACACCCCGGTATGAGTCAAAAACGGGATTAGGACTGCAGGGAGTGCACACATTTCTTTCTAGCTAGGAGTGGTGTCGGTGCTTAAATTGGCTGACATTTTACTTATGTGGATGATTGATTTTGAGGCGCCTCGGATTTTTATAGACCGTTAGTGGTCATACTATAGGTCCAAAGGGACCGGGAAGCGTGTGTTCAGGCATAATTAATCCACTACTCTTTGGTAGGGACCGACCCTGAAGATCCAAGGGTTCACTGCGGGGGATCCTGAGGCATTTGCTAGAGTGTCTCGAATCTAAGAGGAGCTTACCCCTAGCCTCGACTCATGATGGAAATCCAATTTCCAATACGACCTTGCGGTTTTTGATTGTAGAACTAGTATGGCGACATAGTAGGATGCGGTACTATGCCGTTTATGATTAATACATTATGATTGAAATTGTTTTTGAAATATATATACCCATAGATATACACACTAATATTAAATCCGTTTTATCGTATCAAGCATCTTTTGACCATTATAAGGTAAAACCCTATCCTCCGGTTTGCGTTGCATTGTGTAATGGGACTTGGGTCTTATAATGGTTTCATTTTTCTAAAAAGCATTGCGTTGTTTAACGATTTACTTTATTTTATGCACTGGCAATCCAATGGAGTAAACCCGTTCCGCATTAGCGGCGTGGTCCTGTGATTAGCCATATTAATTAGATAAGTTAAGTTAGATTTTTCATACCAGTCCCATGACTGACCTGTAGTTTGTTTCACTGGCAAACTCGGGTGCCCTTATTTTCCACACGGGCAGTCGAGTAGCTTTTTTTGCATATATATTTACAGGATCCTGGCTTACAGCTGAAGCGGTATTCGGAAAGCTCTGTATCCGTGTATTCCTTTCAGTCGTATATTTGTAATATTTTTCCGCTGCTATTTAAATGTAATTTGAATCTCTGATATTATTGTATTTCTATTTATGTAATAAGTATTCATACTCTGTTATATTCTTGTACTCTGATGTAATTGTTGTAATCAGCGATAAAATGTTCTTCAGTTTATGTTCTGATGTGTGTTGTTCCCAAAGCAATCCAGCCTTTCCTTTACTGGGAAGTTTGGGTCGTTTCATTTGGTATCAGAGCTTTGGTTTATAGAGCTCGAGAACAAGACATATTAGAACCGAACGAAAGAATTCATCAGAGATTGGATTAGTAATATCCAATAAGAATACTCATTAGAGATTGGATCAGTAGTATCCTAGAACGAGTGTAAAGAGTATTAATTTTCTTTAAAAATAAAAGTAAAAACAAATTTAGTTTTGAAAATTTTATCTAAATATACATATTTGAATATATTATATTTTAATGTGGACAATCGAGTATATAAAGATTTCGAGTATACGAGTGATTAACGGATATTCGAAGTTTTAATATACTGGATAGATATAGAATCACACTCTAGTTGCTCGGAGGTAATTCTGGTGATAGGTCAACCATCACCAGTATTTATGTTCGAGTCTCGAAGGTGGGATTTCTATATATTTCCATTGACTGGTATGAGAATCAAAACTTAGTTAGTACACATTGCTGTGATTTGCACTAAAAATATGATTTTTGGCTATATATAAAAGTTATATATATTTAAAAAGTCAATCACCTAATTGATTGCTGGTTGCGATGTTTGATAATTAGTTTCACTAATTAAAATATTAGAATGATAATTAATTGAAACCAATAAATAAAATTTAGTTGAATTGGTAAATTAAACAACTTTTAGCTACGTTCCTTTTTGAGGACGAAAAGATTTTAAGTGGGGGCGATTGTAACGACCCAAAATTTTGGGGCCAATTTAAATTTTTTTAGAAATTTTAATGGGTTTTAATATTTAAAATAATTAATTTTAAATAAGAACGACTAAAAAAATTTATTTTAAAACGAATAAATTTAATTTAATTATAAAAGGAGTTTAAAACAGCGCTGCAGTTTGAAATTTTGAATTTGAACTTTGACGGACTGTACAGGATTCAAAATAAATTAGAATTGAGCGAAACTAGAAATATTTTAATCTGTTTAATCATAACTTTCTAACGAATCTGAAAAACTGAAATTTTGTTTTAAAAATCAAAAGTTATGTCCAGTTTAAAAGTTAGAAAAGTAGCTGTAGAATTTATGTATATTTTAATTAAATATATTGTCCTTGAAAATAGCCATTTTGCAAACGGCCTCGGTTTTCGACGAAACCACTTTTGTTGGAACCGGAATGTCAAATTATTGCTAAGTTTCAATTTTCATAAATTTTCAAATTAATATGTGAGCGTGGCAAAGGAAAATGTGTTTTGTCAGTTTCGGTCAAATTTAATCGACTAGAAAAAGGCTATTTTTCAAACAGTCTCAGAATTTAACGAAATTAGTCTCGTTAGAACAGTATCGTCAAAACATAACTAGAAATAATTTTTCTGGAATTTTTAGAGTTCGTATGTGGCCCCGATAATTTAAAATGTACATTTGAATTTAATTATTAAATGATTTATAATTTAATTTAAAGAAAAACATATTGTAGCAGCCGAACTGGGTTACGGAACATGTTCCATTGTGTCCGGACAGGGGTTATTAGCTAAGGGAGACACTCGTTGGGTTTGATTTTGAGTTCGTATAGGTTAACAGGCTTTTTGTTTGAATTTAATAATTTAATAAATATAAAAATACCCTAAATATACGGTATAAATACATGTATTTCACTCTAACCCTAGGCCGTAGTTTACATCCGTCGTTCTTTAGAAATCGATGGCCGATTTCATCCCATCTTCAATCCCACTTATCCTCCAATCCGCTTAATGAAATTCAAACTTCTATATGCCGAATCGAAGAGCATTAAGAGGCCTTTAATCTGTACAGTGGTGATCTCGACTGGAGCAGCGTGGTGGCCAAAATCGACATGGGAAGTGGCGAGTTTGGCAGCGGGATTCCTCGGCCTGGGGAGGTGCGAGTTGCACCGTGCTTGGAGCGTGGGGAGGCGTCGTCAAGGCGGTGGCCGTGGTGTTGTCTGATCGATGGATGGTGGCGCAAATTCCAGTGCGTGGTGGAGCTTTTGCACGAACGAATGGGTTCAGCAGCTTTGTGATGTTCCAGTAATAATCAGGAAGAAGGAGGATTAAGTTAAGGCTTAATTATAGTTTAATTATTTTTAATTAATCATTAGTTAATCAAAAGTTTAAATCTCTGTAACTCGTGCAAATGGAAACGTAATGCAGAAATTTCAGAAGCGTTTGAATCGGGGAAGCAAGATCTACGCGATGAAACTGACCAGGATTGAAATAGAGAACGTTGGAAATTTCAGATCTAATTTGTTTGGTGAGATTTCTTAGTTTTAAAATTTTAAAATAAATATACATATTTATTTAAAATAGATCTTGCTTGTGATGTAATATATATATATATACGCACACGTCATATGAAACATATATGTTGTGTATAAAATCTAGATTAACTGATGGATTGTGTTTGTGATGATTTGGTGAATTATATTCATGTAGAGTGAGAATATCATTTTATTATGTGAGAATATTCATTGTTGTTAAACAGAAAAATGTCATATGTTAACAAATTTTTCACATTTGTTAAATAGAATAGTGTTAAAAACAAAATATCCTTTTAGTTGAATCATCCTTTTTGTTGAATCATATTTGAGTCAACACAAAATGTCCTTTTAGTTGAATCATATTATGTTATAACAAAACTATCATTTTGTTGAATTATATTTGCATCAAAACAAAACTAACATTTTGTTGAACTAGATTTGTAACAAAACCAAAGAATCATTTTTGCTGAATACAATTGTTGAGATAAAAATATTCATTTTTGTTGAATATAATTATTGAAATAAAAATATTAATTTTTGTTAAATATAATTGTTGTAACAAGAGTATCAATCTTTGTTGAATGAAATGTGACATTAGAAAAAGAAATTACTTTTATTTGAAAAATGTGACATTAGCAAAAGAAATAACATTCCTATTTTAAAATGTGGCATTAGATAAAAATAACAATTTTATTCTAAAATGTTAAAGTAAAGGAAAACAGCATTTTAGTTATAAAATGTTAAGGTGATTAAAATAACAATTTTTGGTTAAAACTTGGTTAGTGAAATAGAATAACATTTCTGATTAGAAACATGTTATGAAAATAAAATTAACATTTTTGTGTTAAACACGTTAGTTAAATGAAAATGAACATTTGTATATATTAAAAAGGATTACATGAAAACGTATATTTTCATACATTAAAAAGAATAAATTAGAAATGTATATTTTCATACATAAAAAAAAGGAATGAATTGGAAATGGACATTTTTGTCACATTAAAAAGAATGAAGTAAAATACACATTTTGTCATTTATAAGAAATGAAACAAAACCTTAATTTTTGGTTATTTTAAAGAGTTTAACCAAGATATGCATTTTTGTCAAAGAATGATAATTGAAACAAAAATAGCATTTTTGTCAAATAATGATAATTGAATCAAAAATAGCATTTTTGTCAAAGAAAGATAATTGAAACAAAAACAGAATTTTTATCAAAGAAAGATAATTGAAACAAAAATAGCATTTTTCTCAAAGAATGATAATTGAAACAAAAATAGCATTTTTGTCAAAGAATGATAATTGAAACAAAAATAGCATTTTTGTCAAAGAATGAATAATGAAATAAAATAATATTTTTGGTCAAACATGATTAGTGAAAAATATAATAACATTTGTGTCAACACATGATTTTTGGGAAATAAAAACAACATTTCCTTACAAAGGTTACCTAGGAAATAAAAATAACATTGTTATACCTTGAAAAGAATTAGACAAAAATCATTATTTTTGTTTACATAAAAAGGATTAAAACAAAATCATTATTTGTTAACATTAAAAGGATTTGATAAGAATTTACCTTCTGTTAACATTAAAAGGATTTGATAAGAATTAACATTTTTGTTAACATTAGAAATAGAATAAATATACATTTTTGTTAGAAAATATGAATCAGAATAAATATACATTTTTGTTAGAAAATGTGAATAAGAATAAATATAAATTTTTGTTAGAAAATGTGAATCAGAATAAAAAGTACATTTCTGTTAGAAAATGTGAATAAAAAAAAGGGACATTCTTGCCATTTAAAAAGAATGGATTAAAAGTAGGCATTTTTGGTCAGTTAAAAGGATAACACAAAAGTTTAGAAATAAAAGTTAATATCTTTATTGTTAATAGGTTAACAATAAAAAGGAATGAAAATAAAAGGTTAGATTTTTTATTGTCATTTGTTCACAATAAAAAGATTGAAATGTTTGTCTGTGATGTTGAAATGTTTGATGTGTTAAATATTATGTTAGTATATGCATACTAAATACTACACATCCATTTACAGATCATCCGACTTGTTTATGTGATTGGGACGATAATTTTCACACATCGCCCAAGTGCACAAATATATTATTATTTGTTTGATGGATGAAACCCCACACGGGTATTGGGATGATACTGTACACACGCTAATCCCAATATTTAGTTATATGTCAACCGATGGATTGACAGCCTGTGATGCGCGTTAGTTATTCACTTTAATGCTCACACATTTATAAACTCCACTTTGGTCGTCATTTGGATGTTTAATAATTATTTGTCATGATTGTTGATTACATACAATATATGGTTGTTGGTTGAGCCACATTCCAATATAGAATATTCTAGAAAAGAATATTTTAGAAAATGTCTTAGAAAAGGAATATTTTAGAAAAAGAATATATCTTAGAAAAATATATTTTTATTGAAATAAACTAGTTATTAACTAGAATAAATCATTAAATTAAGATTTAATGAAGTTTTCCAATTAGTGAATATTTAATTAAATAAATTGGATTTTGGGTTTGTCGTGAATAGTGTCTTAAATAACACTGTTCTTAAACCCCGTATGTAAAGAATAATCTTTTAATTCAGATTATTAAAGTTTTCAATTTAAATTAAGTAATTGAAATAAGATGAAATGTGAGTTGGGTTTATCGTGGACCATGTTTTTAAGTGACATGTGTTCTTTAACCTAACTGACAGTGAAAATATGATTTGGAATTTATAAACCATTTATTAAGATTTAAAAGGGAATTTTCCAAAAGTAAAGTTTTCCAATTTAATATATTAAATTGGAATTGAATGGAATTCGAATTAATAATAACCGAGATAAGCTTCTGTAAAAGAAGATCGATACTACATATGGAATTTAAGAGGCTTTGCCGTTATTCCATTTATATTATTGGTCGAATACAGAAATTTATAATGATTATATATGTAAAGGCCCGCAAGTCCGTAATATCTGAGTTGACTAATAACACCACACGTCCAACCCAAATTGCACAGAAATACGAATCATTATTAGAAAGAAGTTAGAGGATGAGAAATTGAAAGAAAGAAATATTAGAATAGAAGAAACTGAAGATCACAAACTCACAGCGGAACGAATAAAATATATTATATAACGTAACTTTTTGAAATACAAATCAGTAACTTTATATACATACCATTGTCAGTGCACAACAGTTACTCCTGGAACAGTTATAAACACCTGTTTCCAGATACAAACATGGATCACCGCGGAATATATGATAGTCTATAGCTAACCGGTGAAGCCTCCTGTTTTCAGCTCCTCCAAACGAATCTGAAAAATCCCGACTACTTGACTGCCCGTACAAATTTGGGCACCCAAGAGTTTAGGGAAAACAAACAAAATAAACTCTGGGTCAGTCATGGGACTGGTGTGAGTAAACTCCAACCACTTGTTTAACTTTAAAAATCCTTTCAAAAGAAAAGATAATAGTAAGACCAGCCCACACATAAACATGGACGGTTTTTACCTTACTATAACCCAAAACACTTTGATACGAAAATCCAGTGATATTCTAATAATGTCTACATCAAGTAAATAACCAAATAGCAGAACGCTTGCATCTCACGCTCCACATACATAGTATAAAATCAAAAACCGCATGGAGCTTATTGTAGATTGGATTTCCAACATGACAAGGTATGGAACCACCTTCTGCTAGTGTATCTCTAGAGAGGAATACACTGAGTTCAACAAGAACATCTTGTAACCCGGCCCATACATGACCGACCACTCATTTCGCTTGAGTGTATCGAATGTATATCACCAACGGTTGGGATCAGCAACCGTCTCCCGACTGGGACAGCATCGAATAGAATAAGAAATTAAATGAACCTCTAGATAGGTGATTATACATCCTAATGGGAGCGACCCACATAGCCATGCTGCCTGCCCGATTTTTGTCATTTCCCGGTTGCTGAGTCCTGAGGCTACGCTCACTTGCCATTCATTTATAGCACAATCACTTTGAATACCGCATTGTTAGATCCGTTAATCATTAATTGATTTGCACAAATATTCTGGATGTTATGCTAAGGGAATAAATCCGTTGCAACCATATATATTTATACAGACCAACCCATTAGATCATTGGAAATACTTTGTCAGACATTCGTCCATTTACGTTCGTTCTGGGATTGAACGAAACCGAAGGCACAATTTCTATTAATAGAAAAAGCCCTTGTACTTCACTCCATCTTCGATTATCTTGATATAATCTGATTCGCAATGCTACTGCCAATACAGAGTGGTTCACGGATAATAATCCAACAGGTCTCTCCATATTGACAAACGATATTGGCAAAAACTTCGATAGTCTGTGATTTAACTATCGAATAAAAACAAGTGTTCATTCAACATATCAATCAAATCACTGGTCTCTTTAATTAATTATTCATTAATTAAATCTCTTCTCCATTTCCCTATCAATATTTGTTAACCAAATATTTTCAATAACCATATTGGCCCTTTACGCTATTTGGAAAACATTTCCGAATATCGCCCTCCTTTATTTTCTGTATTTAGAAAATATATTCTATTTGCAATTGAAAACAATTTCAATCACTTATCACTTTTTCTACTACTTTAATTATACTTAGGAAATATTTACTTCTATATTTCCAAAGTTCCACCCCTTGGGATAAACGAATGTTGTGTAAAACATCTTTACAACAACCCAGAATATTTTATTCAAATAACTATTTTCAAACACTTCTCTTCGAGGCGGGATTCTGCTATTTATCAATTAAAAATGAAATCAATCAAGTTGGGGTAAATTTACCTCTCAGACCTTAACTGAAAACATCCTCAACTTCAAAACGGAAAAACCACTAACCTCGAATAAACATACTACAAAACCCAATTATTCAATTTTTTTAACATGTATATAGTTCGCTTTCTATTTCTAATTTAGATTTCCCTTCCTGTTTTAAAACTCTGGTTTGATTTCCTTATCGAATTCTACATATATCGATACATTAATTTATAACTATCAAATCATCTTAAAAATATTCTAACTCCATAAATTCCCGGAAAAATTCGCCATAACCTCCCCTGCATCGGGAGCATCGGGATATTTCAAATAGCCTCCCTTGGCCCTCACCAATCCAAAAGAAAAAGAAAAAGCCAAGCGGCTTGCCGATACGGCGCATAAAATCTCATATATGAATTTAAACGTGTACCTTTTTGTCGGGCACATAAATAAAAATCTTCATATACTCCATCCCATATCTGCTTAACACATGCTCACCTATTTCAATTCAATTCAACACTATCCAATTGTTTGAATTCAGTTTTGCTCATTTATTCTTTAATTAGCTATTTTTGCCTATTTCGCTTCTTTGTTCGAACATAACATGTTCAAATGACATATTTAACTTGTTCAATACAAAATTGAATTCTAATTCCAATTCTAGTTTCTTTTCGATTTCGAATATAAATTTTCAAATCGAATTCACTTATTCAAAGCTCAATATTAATTCAAAATCTCATTAACTTTCTTTAAATTAGTTAATTCTATTTAATAACCAAAAATCTGATTTTTGTTTCAAAAATCATATTCATTTACACAACTTGAATTCGCATATATTTTACAACTCAAGTCTGAAATTTTCTAAATAGAAATTCAGATTTTATTCGCTTAAAATCCCTTTTAAAAAATTTAAATAAATCGTTATGGTTTTTAAATGGATATGGTGCTGCTTTTCTAAAAATTTGATTTTTGATATAACTCAAAATCTATACGACGAAATCCAGATTTTTCTCCTCCATTAGAAAACTATTATCAAATCGGTCCTGACGTTTCTTGTTTCAAAGAATTTTGACTTCAATCGAGTTTTGTATATTCAATTGAAGTTCAAATCGCCAATTTACGAACTGCAGCGCTGCGGCGAGTTCGTTTTAATTATATTTATATATATAACTTTCAAACTTCGTTTAGAATAAATTCAACTCCATTTTAACACTATTTGAATTTTTCTTGATTCAAACTCCATTTTCACTTTTATTTGAATTCTATATTCAAATTCCAATTTCACTTCTATTTGAATCCTCTATTCAAATTCCATATTTCAAATTCCATTTGAATTATATAGTTAAATCCCATAGTTTAAAATTCCATTTGAATGCTATATTCAAATTCTATAATTTAAATTCCATTTGAATTCCTTTTTGAATTCTACATTCAAATTCACTATTCAATTCTCTTCGAATTCAAATTCTATATTTATTCTATTTGAATTTCAAACATTCAAACTCCGATTCAATACTATTTTGAAATTTCAAACATTCAAACCCCTTTTTAACTCTATTATTCAAATTCTACTTAAATCCTCTTATTTGAATTTTATTTCAAATTCCCTTATTCAAATTCTATTCACATTCCTATATTCAAATTTTATATTTGAATTTCCTTTAAATTTTCTATATTCAACATCTGTTTAAATTTCTATATTCAAACTCTAGATTTGAATTCTCTTTGAATTTCTATATTCAATTTCTATATTAAAATTCCATTTGAATCTCTATATTCAAATTCTATATTTAAACTCCATTTGAATATCTATATTCAAATTCTATATTTTAAATTTCATTTGAACTTCCTTTATTCAAATCCATTTGAATTCCTTTGAATTCAAATTCTATTTCAATTCTCCATTTGAATTCAAATTCTGTTTCAAATCTCCATTTGAATTTCTATTTTCAAAACTTCATTTGAATATCTATATTCAAATCTAATTTCAATCAAATTGAATTTCCTATATTCAAATTCCATTTTTAAAATTTCTTTATTCAAATTCCAATTTACTTTCGATATTCAAATTCTATATTGAATTCCTTTATATTTTCTATATTCATTCTTTAAAACAAGTCTTGATTTCAATTCCTCTTGAAATCGATATTTCTACTTTTGGAAATAAGATTTCCCTTTTCAATTTCACACTCGTATTTTCATTTCTGAATTATCCAATGATAATTCTTTTTACTTCATTTATAAACTGCGTTTATAAAAGAACTATTTATAAACTTCTTTTACAAAAGAACTATTTGTTTTATTTTTCAACAAGTTTATTTTTTTCAAATCTATTTAAAAATTCAAATTCTATTTTTCAAAAATAGACTTTTCCCCTTTAAATCTCAAATACCCTTTCCACGATATTTTAAATAAATTAACACTTAGCCCAGTGATATTTAAAACAATCAAATCATCCAATTTTCAATCATTTGATTTCTAACATGGCATATATGAATATATGAAATCAAGCAAACAAACAAACAGATAATATTTTTTTGAGGAATCCAGTTGGATTCCTCCAACCTGTTTTCCTGCATCCACAGACGTTAGTCAGCATAGTAATACCCATCCTGCTTCGAGGCAGGATATCGCGGTATGAAGGTCATCCACTATCATAGCGTGGGGAGTATAGGATAATCATCCGCTAATGAAACCGCGGGCATCCGCTAATGAGACTGCGGGAATCCAACCAATCATCAACCCAATATATATATATATATATATATCCTAAATAACTAGTATATATTTAAAGCAATCAGAAAGCATTCAACAAGCAATAAACAATTATTTTTAACAAATAAAAATAATTCTTTTTTAACAGGTGAGTGAGATTTACTCACCTTGATTTGCCGAATTTCTCGTTTAATTCCATATTGTTGCGTATACGAATTGCCTTGAATAAATCTATCACCTTATCATCTCTGCGAACCAGTCGATTAATCGACAAAATCAACTTGCCATCACCGATCAATTCCAACTGCCCAAAACTGCCTCTCTCTTATTCAGACATTTTATCGAACATCTTGCTACCAATTTCCTTCCAATCAACATCTCTATCGAACCTACCTTCTGCATTACCATCGTACCAATACTGCAATGCCTCCAACATCATTGACCTAAATGATCAATCTAGCCTCCAACCAACAGCCCAAATGTCTCGACAAAACTCCTCTCCAATCTGACAATCACGCTACTACATCTAAATCCCCAAAACCCTAGATCTGAACTCCCTCCACTTACTGTTCGGACCTCAAAATCATTCAACACTGGCCCTTACATCCCTTTTACCAAAAACATAGATCGACTCCCCTTTCCAGGTTTAAAACATAAAGCTTCGCACCCCTTCATACCAGCGTCGCCCCCCTAAATCACATCAGAAAATGCGACCACTCCAGCTGCCACCAGCACCAGTGCTGACCCCTTGACATCGCAATGTTCTCGAGATTTAGGGCTTTCGAATCGTGAGTTTCCCCCTTCGCAAATCTCAAAATAAACCATCGACGGCTTCCATCGCGAGTGCGTCGAGTACTGAACCTCGCGAATTCAAACCGTGGCTTTGATTGATTGATTTTTTTTAATACTTAAACAGAGGATCGATTTGCTATAAGAAAAGGAATCGAAGAGGGAAAATTTGAAATTATGTTTCGGATTGCCTCCAAATGAAATAAACGAAGCTAGTGGGTTTATATAGGAGAGGAACCGAAAGACAAAGGTACAGGGCCATTAATGTTTTGTTCCTCTGATATCAAAAGTAGGAGGCAAATTTTTCTGCTCGAGGGATAAGTATAGCTGAGCAATTTCAGTTTTTAGGTCAGTTGGAGATGTTTTGATTTTATTTTATTTATATTTAATAATTAAAATATCTCGTGATCCTTTAATTCAAAATCCTGAACCGCTAATTTAACGCAACGACCGCCGTCACCAGATTATAACGTTATTCTAGACTCATGGAACTGACTCTGAAATTTAATTTAGTCGTAAATATGGAATAACCCTATTAAATTGACGATTTAAATAAAAATCCGATTAAAAATATAAATCGATTTCAAACAATTAATTTTATCGATAGTAAATTATTATCGTTTTAATTCAAATGAAATATATATATTAATATATAGAATTGTCTTGATCCAATTTTACATGCAAATTCAATTATTACTATTTCATATTACGATAATTAAATATATTCAATATTAAATCAAAATTGATTTTTTTATTGATAACTTAATATAAAAATTCATTTATATTATCAACTCAATATTTAAAACGATATAAAATATTTAAAATTAATCGACCAAAAATACGGGTCGTTACAATATATTGATTTGATTTCTGTGAAGATTCCTTATTTAATGGAAGTCGATTTTAGGTTTATCGTGAACTATGTTTTAAATGACATTAGTTCTTTAACCCAGTTAAAGATAAGATTAATTTCTTAAATTTAATTAATCACTGAATAATGATTTGTGATATTTAAAACCAAATTAGGTTCTTAATAAATCTTTAAAAGAAAGATTTAAGAATAAATGTAAAGGATTTATCTTTGATAAGAATATGTGGATATTTGATTTAGAAGAATAATTCTGAATTTGAATGTGGCGTTGGATGTGTTTTTATAGTAATTGATTTTTAATTATAAAATACATGAGTTATTCGGGAAGACCGGGTTCAACCTATTCTGGATAATTTCTACGACGATGAAGAGTCGAATATGAAGACGATGGTTGAAGACCGACAGTCTTCACATCGAATGGATGTGTTGCTACAGAGACCCTTGATGGGAGTAGCTACCTTGAAGGGGCTTCAGTGGTTGCCGTCCAGACTATGGTTGATTGTTCGGATTTGGTTTTCGCTCAGACCCAGAGCATAAGCTAGTAAATGGATGCGTGTCTGACATTGGATTTCGTTCCATGTGAATTAAATCGATTCTATTAATGTATGTCTGTTTGATGGTGGAGGATTTATTCTCTACTTAACACCCTGGTATATATTAATAGTGATTGATCGCATGGCGTGAATTGTCAATGTAGCATACCAAGATGCAACTGATCAAGGCTTTTGTTGAAAAGCAGGGCCTTGTGGGATGATCAAAGCAAAGCCTATTACGGCATAGCTTTTGTGTATAGCGTGACTTCGCGAGCCTCACACCCCGGTATGAGTCAAAAACGAGATTAGGACTGCAGGGAGTGCACACGTTTCTTTCTAGCTAGGAGTGGTGTCGGTGCTTGAACTGGCTGACATTTTACTTATGTGGATGATGGATTTGGAGGCGCCTCGGATTTCTGTAGGCCGTTAGTGGTCATACTATAGGTCCAAAGGGACCGTGAAGCGTGTGTTCAGGAATAATTAATCCACTACCCTTAGGTAGGGACCGACCCTGAAGATCCAAGGGTTCACTACGGGGGATCTTGAGGCATTTGCTAGAGTGTCTCAAATCGGAGGGGAGCTTGCCCCTAGCCTCGACTCATGATGGAAATCCAATTTCCAATACGACCTTGCGGTTTTTGATTGTAGAACTAGTATGGCGACATAGTAGGATGGGGTACTATGCCGTCTATGATTAATACATTATGATTGAAATTGTTTTTTGAATATATATATATACTCATAGATATACACACTAATATTAAATCCGTTTTATCGTATCAAGCATCTTTTGACCATTATAAGGTAAACCCTATCCTCCGGTTTGCGTTGCATTGTGTGATGGGACTTGGGTCTTATAATGGTTTCATTTTTCTAAAAAGCATTGCATTGTTTAACGATTTACTTTATTTTATGCACTGGCAATCCAATGGAGTAAACCCGTTCCGCGTTAGCGGCGTGGTCCTGTGATTAGCCATATTAATTAGATAAGTTAAGTTAAATTTCTCATACCAGTCCCATGACTGACCTGTTGTTTGTTTCACTGGCAAACTCGGGTGCCCTTATTTTCCATACGTGAAGTCGAGTAGCTTTTTTGTAGATATATTTATAGGATCCTGGCTTACAGCTGAAGCGGTATTCGGAAAGCTCTGTATCCGTGTATTCCTTTCAGTTATATATTTGTAATATTTTTCCGCTATTATCTAAATGTAATTTAAATCTCTGATATTATTGTATTTCTTTTTCTGTAATAAGTATTCATACTCTGTTATATTCTTGTACTCTGATGTAATTGTTGTAATCAACGATAAAATGTTCTTCAGTTTATGTTCTGATGTGTGTTGTTCCCAAAGCAATCCAGCCTTTCCTTTACTGGGAAGTTTGGGTGGTTTCATAATACGAATCGCGCTGCTTCAGTTTGCATTTTGAAATCGTAACTTCAAACGATTATACCGAAAGATCCGACTATTGGATTTTCCCAAAACTGGAACTGTTAGTTTCGTTTTGGAAAGATCTTTCCAATGATATAAAGTTTGCTAAGATCCAATGGTTAGATTTTGAGTAATGTGTAAATCAAATTTTGGTGAAAACAGCGCCAGGGCCATGTAATGACTCTATGCGTCGTTAAATTGAATATGGCTATTTTTAAATAAATAAAAATAGCGATAAATCATTATAAAATATTATTAACAATATGGAATGAAAAGAATTGATTTAAATTATATATATTCGACAATTATTTGAAAAGACCGAGTTAAATCTCATTTCAAATAATTATACGACGATTGGAAGTCAAAGATTTGAAGACGGTGATTGAGGACCGGCGATCTTCACATCGAATGGATGACTACTGATGCCTTTGATTGGAGTTGCAGCCTTGAAAGGGTTACAGTGGTGGTTGTCCGGACGTACTTGTTGATCGTCTGGATATGTGAGAGCTTCTCTTTCGTATTGGATATATGGAATGAGGAATAAGGTGTCTTCGGTTTCATTCAAACCCAGAACGGACTTGTAAATGGATGTATGTCTAACATTGAATTTTATTCTGTGCTGATTGATTTCTATTTAATATATATATATATATGTGTGTGTGTGTGTGTGTGTGTGTGTTTGGTGGCGGAGAATTTATTCTCTTACTTAATACCCTTCTCTGAGGCGTATGAACTCAAAGGTTATATATTGATAGGTATCAGTCGCATGGCATGAATTGTTAGTGTGGCATGCCAAGATGCAAATGATTAAGGCTTATTATTGAAAAGAAGAGTCTTGTGGTTGATGATCAAAGCATAACTTTATTTAGCATAGCTTTGTGTATAGCGTTACTTCGTGAGCCTCACACCCCGGTATGAACCAGAAATGGGAGAAGGACCCTAGGGAGAACATGCGTTTCTTTCTAGCTAGAAGTGGTGTCTGGGTTTTACAAGCCCAAATATTTTTACTTATGTGGATGATGGAAAGCAAGGTACCTCGGATTTGAGTCCCTAGTGGCTCTATTTTACGCCCCATAGGGCGGGGAGACGTATTGTTCAGACATTACCAATCCACTAACATATTTGTGGACTGGCTCTAGTGCTCCTAGGTGAAGTTGTGACTAATCCTAAGGCACGGTCTAGAGAGTCTTGAATTCAGGAAGGACGATCTCTTGCCTTGGTTCATGATGGAAATCCAATTTCCAATACGACACCATGCGGTTTTGATTGTAAACCTATATTTGGCGACATAGTATATGGTAGTTATGCCATCTACGATTGATACATTATGATTGAAATGTTTTCGAAATATATAGAATAATACCAATCCGTTTTATCGTATCAAGCATTTTTGACCATTATAAGGTAAAATTCTATCCTCTGGTTTGCGTTGCATTGTGTGATGGGAGTTTAGTCTTATAATGGTTTCACTTTTCTAAAAGCATTGCGTTGTTTGATGATTTACTTTATTTATGCACTGGCAATCCAATGGAGTAAACCCGTTCTGCGTTAGCGGCGTGGTCATGTGATTAGCCTTGTTATTAAATAGGTTAAGTAGTTTTCTCATGCCAGTCCCATGACTGACTCGTAGTTTATTTCACTTTGCAAACTCGGGTGCCCTCTTTCCATACGGGCATCCTTCTATATAGGTTTTTAGCAGATTCATTCTGGATAGCTATGTAGCTAAAGATGGATCCTGTCATTTCTATTTTTCTATTTAGACTTCATTTAGTATATTATGTTTGATTCCGCTGCAGACATTTTATATTAAGCTGAAACTGTATTATGCACTAAGTATGATCCTATTATGCTGTGTAACTCTGATGATATATTATTTCCAGTGAAATTTGATGTACATTTTCTGTTGTAATTCTACATTTCTATTCTGTCGTTATTGTTTATGTGTTATATTCCAATGATTATCCTTGCTTTCATACTGCGGGAGTTTGGGGTTATCACAGTTGGTATCAAAGCTTTGGTTAAACTTAGCTCGAAATATAATGTATTAACAAACTTGACAGAAATAGAATCAGCGGTATTCTAAGGCGAATGACTCATCATAGATAGGACTAGTAATGTCCTAGAATGAGTATAGAAGAATAAAACACAACCCCATTGATTCATTTACATTTAAATACATGTATCTATGCTTTACAATATCTATTCTGTTGGCCTGACTCTTTGTCTACTATTTGCAGACATAGTAGAAAATGAGTGGCAAAAAAAGAAGAAGTAATTCTTTGGTTCGACAATCTAATGAGCTAATCGTGCTCCCACAACCAGAACTAGACCTAGAAGCTCTGGTGATGAAATATCGAAATCTAGGTGGAGTAAAATTCTCGGGTAAAGAATCCATGATTGGAACACAGGCATGGATGTGTTCTGCAGAGAGAATTTTTGAAGGCTTAAAGCTGAGAGATGATCAAAAATATTACTGACATACTGGGAACTCAAAGATGAAGCTCTAATCTGGTGAGAAACTGTTACCGAGGAAAATCCAGAAGGTAATATTACCTGGGATAGATTTAAAGAAATTTTCAAAGAAAGATTTATTCCTCCAGAAGCAACTAAGTGGCTATATGATGAGTTTTACAATCTGAAATAAGGAGATATGACCATCCAGGAGTATCAGAATAAATTCAGTGAACTTTCTTGCTTTGCCCCAGAACTAATTCAAGATCCTATAAGGAAAAATCTGAGATTTATCAAAAGAATTCAAAAGAAATATGACGGTAGAGTACTTGCTCATGTGAATCTCACTTTTTATGAGATGATACAAATGGCTTATCGCTATGAGTATATCGATAAGCAACACGATTCGGAAGATGAAGAGGAAAGCAGTTCTAGCAGCAAAAGGAAGTTGGAAACTGATAGCCCAGAGGCAAGCACAAAGCCCGAGGTCAGTAAGAAGCCGAAAGTTAATAAGAAAAGGCCAAGATCTAAGGAAGAATCGTTAACGGCTGCCACATGCTCTAATTGCAATAGGCAAGGACATTTATTGATAAATTGCAAATCTTTGAAGAAATGATGGATTTAAGTCCAATAAGAAGTCTCAAGAGACCAGGGAATGCAATATTTTCCATAAGTCAGGTTATATAGGTAAAGATTGCCGACTTTTGAAAGTGACCAAAGAAGCTCAGATCAATGAAATAGCAGAAAGTCTAACACCCTCGGCTAGTCAGCAAAGGCCAGATGTTTTGAAGGTATTCTTACTACCAACAATATTCCAATTAAAGTATTATTTGGTACGGGCGCGTCACAAAGCTTTATCTCAAGTAATACGGTTAAGAAGTTGAAATTAAAACTAAGGATCCTCAAGGAACCGGTTAGAGTTCATAATCCGATAGGAGGTTCTCTTATTCTCGATGTGTATTGTGGAGTGTCCGTTTCCTTTTTTCGTTACCAGTTTTCTTTTAATTTGATCGTCATGGATTTCTCTGAATTTGATATCATTCTTGGGCTGGACTGGTTAACCAAATATGAAGCCGAAGTTAAATGTGCAGAAAGAGTTGTTAGAATTAAAACGAAGCTTTCCAATGTTGTTATACCTTGTGTAGGCTCAAATTCAGGTAGAAATGAATTTTGGTCTGCTCTTGATGTTTCTCCTGCTGCCATTGAAGATATCCCTGTCGTCAAAATTTATGCGGATGTGTTTGAAGAAGTTGATACTTACCTCCGCAAAGAGAAATTGACTTCAAGATTGATTTAGTTCTGAATGCATGGCCAGTCGGGCATCTTATTCAAAGAATGACATGGAAAGAGAAAGAAGAATTGGGCAATCAAACTAAACAGCTTTTACGGAAAGGTCTGATCAGGCCTAGCTTTCCAAATTGGGGTGTAGCAGTAGTGTTTGTCCCAAAGTCAGAAGGTACTCTCAGACTGTGTGTGGATTACCGAGATTTAAACAAGCAGACACTCAAAAATAAATATCCATCACCCCGTATAGATGATTTATTGGATCGTTTGAATAGAGCTAAAGTGTTCTAAAATGGACCTAGCTACGGGTTTCCATCAACTGCGTATTGCCGAAGAATGTGTTCCTTTGATAGCTTTCAGAGGTCTAGACATTTTATGAGTGGTTAGTAATGTCGGTCGGCTTATGCAACACTCCAGGTTATTTTGTTGATTTAATGAATCGAGTATTCCGCGATGTCCTAAATAAATTTGTACTGGTTTTCATTGACGACATCTTTATCTTCTCCAACTCGACTACCGAGCATGAAAAGCATTTGGAACAAGTCATGGAAATTCTAAGCAAGAATGTATTAAAAGCCAAATTTTCTAAATGTGTATTCTGGTAAGAAGAAGTGAAGTTCCTCGGTCATATAGTATCGAAGGAAGGAATTTCAGCACCATATTTTAATTTTAAGGAAAACGGCTAAAATAACACATGTTCTAAAGAGAAAATATTTATAAACACACACATAAGGAAAAATATACATATAAGGAAGTATAGAAAAATATATATATGTTTATATATATATATGCAAATATTTATATATATAATATATATATATATATATATATATATATATATATATATATATATACAAGAGAAAAATTCAAAACAAGGTTGCAATCACATAAATATGGTAAGAATTAAATAATGGCATAACAACATTTGAATTTTTTTTAAAAAAAAATGAAAGTTGTGCTTATATATATACATGTAAAATGGTAATTAGAGGTTTCGTTTGCATATAAGGACATAATATATAAATATAATTCAAATCAGTTCAAAATTGATGGAAAGATAATACATGCACTAAATTAATGCAATGGATTGATTGAAATAAAGAAAAAGAAAACATGGTAAAATGATTGCATTAAATAAAAAGATAAGGCATGTAAAATAATAAAATAAAGGAAGATTTGTATAATTACATACACATAACATTCGAAATTCGAAAGTAAAAGAACTAATGATAGGCAATAGAAGGTAAACAATAAGTATTAACGGGAAGAGAAAATTAAAAAAGGAATAATGTATAAGGTTATATACATACATACAAAATGTGCATGCAAATATATAGAAGAAGGAAAATAGGCGCATAATCAATTTAAAAGGAGCCAAACTAGGAATTGATATAATGAATTAATTGAAAGGGAATATACGTGTATATACTTAGATATATACGAATAATGTATGCACATAATAAATAAAGATGAAAAAGGAATTAATGTGCATAATGGTAGAAAATTAATGTGGCGCTTAATTGACACATTTAATTGGTAGAAAATGACAATGCATGCCTTATTGGCTTTATTTCATTGGTCTAACTCAAAATTATTATTGACTTGGCAACTTCCTATTGGCCTTATAACGTGGAGAGAATAAATATCATCAGGGAAAATAGACAGTTAGCGTCACTTTGAGCTTCATATATAAAGGACCCTATAGCTCTCCATTATCATTTTCTATTTCTTCACTCTCTTCTTCCTACATATAATTTTTTAAATAAAATTATTTATTATAATATTGGAGCACTATCCAAATGAAGATTAAAAAGAAAATTTATCGTCAACACCAACAAATTTAGAAAATAAGGCGTTTTCAACTGCAAAGTCAATACAAATTCATGTCCTCCATCTGCAACCAATCCAAAGAGATTCTCTTCTAGATCGGCATATCAATGTGAGTGGATTTAAGTTATATCATTTTTGATAATGGTATATTTATCGTTTGAAATTCCCCATTAATATGCAATGTAAATATGCCATAATATTAATATAATATGTTAAAATGTTAATTTGATGCGTTGAAATGTTAATATGTTGAAAATGACAAACCTGTTAAAATATGTGGAAAGGACTACTGTTGTATACATGCATGTATTAATAGTTTGTTAATTGGACACTGTAAGTTAAGTTACATTGAAATTGAAATAATTACATTTTAATTTGTGGCATATTATGTACTTGAACCCTTAACTGTAAGAATTGGTACAATTAAATGTCAAACTGTTAGATAAGAATAATTACATGATTGATAGTTACATGTTATTATTTTAAAACGAAGTTAACCACATGTTAGGAAGAACATGCGACATGATAATTAGAAATAGACTTAATATGATATTAACTGTGACATGTAAAAATAGATTACAGTAAAATTTAGATAGAACGAATATGCCTAAACTTATAGTAAATAGAAAACTGTAACCACACTTAGACACGAGGTTAAAATCAAACTGTGATAAAAGTCTGTCCAGAACCAACCGGCAAATCCAGCATCCACAAGTTTTTAATTTAATGTGAGAGGTCTAGTGCATAAATATACATGTAACGGTGCTAAGACACGAGGTTAAATTCAACTTGTGGTAGAAGTCTACCCGGAACCGCCCGACAAATCTAGCATCCACAAGTTGTTAATTTAATGTGAGGGTTCCAGTGCATAAACATATTGTAACAACCCGTAAAATCTGGGCCAGTTTAAAAATTTTATTTTGACAATTTTGGCGAATTTTGAATATTTAAAATAGATTATTTTAAATAAAATCGACGAGAAATTTATTTTGAATATAATTCGAACGTATATATTTTACGTGTCGTCGTTAGAATATAAAAATTTATATATAATTATAAATAGAATTGAAAATGGCGCGGTAGTTCGATAATTCGATTTCAAACTTCAATTGAATATACTGGGTGCAAAACAATCCGGATTTTAGTGAAACCAAAAATAATGAAATCTAATTGTGAATATCTTTCCAACGAATCCGAAAGATCAAAATTTCGTAGCGAGAATCAAAAGATATGTCCAGTTGAAAATTCTGAATAGTCGCTATGGAATTCAGGCCCTTAAAAATGGACATTTTGCAAATGACCTCGGATTTCGACGAAACCAGTTTTGTTGGGTCTGTGATGTTAAGTTATTGCTAGGTTTCAAATTTCATAATTTTTCGAATCAATATGTGAGCGTGGCAAAGGAAAACGCGTTTGACCAATTTCAGTTGATTTTAATCGACTGGAAATTGGCCATTTTTCTAACGGTCTCAGAATTCGTCGAAACTAGTTTTGTTAGGACCGTATCGTCAATAAGAAGCTAGAAAATATTTTTCGGGAATTTTTAGAATTAATATGTGACCCCGGTAATTTGAAATGTACGTTTAAAATTCAATATATTGATTTAAATGTAAATTTAACGGAAACTGATTCAAACGATCGAATCAACCTACGATACATATCCCATTGTGTTCGGAATGGGGGTAAAACGCTATGGACGGCAGGCGGTGGGCCTCGTTTAGAGGTCGTATGTGAAAGTCAACTCTTTAGGATAAAATAAATTAATTAATTAATAAAAAAAAATATATATAATATCCCTCTCTCCTTAACTACCCAGGCCCCCCACCCGATTTCATTTTACAGGGAAAAAAAAAATAAAAAAAAAAGAAGAAGAAAAAGAGGGAGATCGATTTCGCCGCCCCCTAAAGCCACCGCGCCACCGCCTCCATCTCCACCTACGTGCGCCTCTCCCCTCAGCCCTCCCCTCTCCTCCGGCGATAAGCCTCCCCACTCCGATGATCTCCTCGCGACAGCCCCCCCCTCGACGTGAAGAACCGCAGCCACTTCCGCCACCCTCGCCCCTTCTCCGACCAACCTCACCGCCGCGACAGCAGACCCCACCCCCCTCCACTGCGAGCGACTGCGGCAGTTCCCCCCCGCTCTGGCCCCTGTAAGTTTTTTTTTTATTTATTTTATTTTATTTATTTTATTTTGATTTTATATTTAGGGTTTTAAAACTGATTTAAGGAAAATATAAAAACTGATTTTAAAAGTAATTTGAAACTGATTTTAAAAAGAAAACTTTAAATTTAAAAAGGTGAAAACTTTAAATTTAAAAAGGTGAAGACTTTAATTTAAAAAGGTGAAAACTTTAAATTTAAAAAGGTGAAGACTTTAATTTAAAAAGGTGAAAACTTTAAATTTAAAAAGGTGAAAACTTTATTTTTATAAAGGCGAAATCAATATTTTTGAAATGAGATTATTGTCTATATATTAGCGGTAAGGAAATTCGATTTTTATATATTGAATAGCATAGTATAAAAAAAATTCGATTTTTAAATATATGAAGTGATTATAAAAATATATGACTTTTAAATTGAAAGTGAATAAATAAAGATG
Organism: Allium sativum; assembly: GCA_030737875.1. Lineage (NCBI taxonomy): Eukaryota > Viridiplantae > Streptophyta > Magnoliopsida > Asparagales > Amaryllidaceae > Allium > Allium sativum. The sequence continues at coordinate 931,754,772 of CM060912.1, read as the reverse complement.
TGATTTCTATTTTAAAAACATCAGAATATAAAAATGTGTGATTTTTATATATATAGTGACTACGGGCAGCGAAGATGACGAAGACGGGATAACGAAGAAGATTTCTATCAATGAAGAGCCGTGGAGCTAGGATAGCTTTCTGTGAGAACTTCTCACTCAAATTCTATTTTTCTAGTTATAAATATATACTAGGATGCAGACGGTGCTTATTAGAAGCACCCGACACCCGTCCACATACCATGGACTTGTTTGTTTGGTTGTGTAGTTGGTTAGATTATTTGATTTGGATTTGATTGATTGGTTGAATTGGAAATTGATATGTGAATGGCGTGGGCCTTCACTAGACCGGGGATAAGGCTAGGCCTTGTCCCGTTTCTAGTATCGTGCCGTTATGCCGCCGAAATTTTCTAAAATAAGTTAGAAAAATAAAAACAGCATTTTATTTAACGAATGAACTGAATAGAAATTCATATGTTAAAATAAAATGTGTTATCGTTAAAAATATAATTTTTAACGTGGATGTGAATAAATAAATATTCATTTACAAACCAGACGGTTTGTTTATGTACACCTATTTGAATGACGTTGATTGGGTCGATAAATTTTACACATCGCCTAACTGCACAAATAAAATATGTGTTTGATTGTTTGAAACCCCACACGGGTGTTAGGATGAAATTTGAAGTTCACTCATCCTGATTGATTAAATATGTCGATCGATTGATTGACAAGCTGCTATAAGCGTTAAATGTCTATATTTGATGCTTATACAGTGTAGTGCACTTTGGTTGATGGTTGATTATTCATCGTTGTTGATATATACATGTGTTGTAGAAAATCCATATAATTAACATTATATGGTAATTGATTGGGCCTCATTCCAGTTTCGAAAAAAAAAGAAATATTTGAAATAGAAATATTTGAAATAGAAATATTTGAAATAGAATATTTGAAAATAGAAATATGTGAAGCCGTGAGGATTAGATTGACGCCATTTTGACGTGAACGATATTTATATCGATTTTATTCATTTTAAAATGAATATTGAAAAGTGATTTCGAAATCGAATATTTTGAAATGAATTGAATTGAAAACGATTTCGAAATGAATTGAATTGAAAACGATTTCGAAATGAATTGAATTGAAAACGAATTCGAATTGAATTGAAAACGATTTCGAAATGAATTGAATTGAAAACGAATTCGAATTGAATTGAAAACGATTTCGAAATGAATTGAATTGAAAACGATTTCGAAATGAATTGAATTGAAAACGAATTCGAATTGAATTGAAAGCGAAGTGAAATAAATTCAAATTGAATTGAAATTTGAATTGAATAGAAATGGATTTTAAAACGAATTTATAAAGAAGAATTCAATTTTGATTTGAATTGAAATGGAAGTTGAAAATGTTTTTGAAACGAATTCAAAACTATTTATATAATTCGTTTTAAATAGAAATCGACGATATATATATTATATATATATTATATATAATATAATGGCCTGAATAGAACGCGCCGCGCCGCGGCAGTTCGCGAATTTCGACCATTTATTTCAAACGGACATTACGGGAGATCCGACCGTCGGATCCTCCTAAAACCGGAACCGTTGGGTTCGTATCGAAAAGAGCTTTCTAACGAATATTAGAAATTTGAAATCTAACGGTTGGATTTGGAATTATGTCCAAGTCAAATTCGAAAAAGGTCGCTGTAAGTGCAGTTCGATGGCCATTGATGGAAATCGACTGTACGGGCCTTGATAAAATTATTAAAAATAGTAATAATTGGTGTAAAATCATAAGAAATGATTTGTGAAGATTTGGGATGAAAAACTCCATATTTGAAAAGATAAAAATAGATTTTTATCGAAATGAACTAGTTTTGAACTAGAATTATAATTCTATTTATTTTTAAATAAATAAATTGAATTCGAAAAGGGTTTTGAAAATAACCAAAATTTCCAATGTTTGCATTGGAGTGGATTTGAATCGAAATTGTCTTCGGAATATTTCGATGTTGGAATTCGTGATTATACAGGTGTTGTTATGGAAATTTGAAAGATATATATTTATATCGTTATTTCCAATACGACATTTGTTAATCGTAGAATTTGATATTGAATATAGGCCGATATATTTTCTATTCAGAGCCTTGTATTTAATATCAAATGTGTTTTGGGTTTGTCGTGAATGGTGTCTTCACTAACACCGTTCTTGAACCCAGTTGAGAAAAGATTAAATCTTTTTATTTAGATTTAATGAAGTGTACCAATTAAATGATATTTAATTGGAATTGAATTGATATTGATTTTTGGGTTTATCGTGAACAGTGTTTTAAATAACACTTGTTCTTTAACCCGATAATTAATGAATGTGATTTGGGTTTGTCGTGAATGGTGTCTTCATTAACACTGTTCTTGAACCCAGTTGAGAAAAGATTAAATCTTTTTATTTAGATTTAATGAAGTGTACCAATTAAATAATATTTAATTGGAATTGAATTGATATTGATTTTTGGGTTTATCGTGAACAGTGTTTTAAATAACACTTGTTCTTTAACCCGATAATTAATGAATGTGATTTGGGTTTGTCGTGAATGGTGTCTTCACTAACACTGTTCTTGAACCCAGCTGAGAAAAGATTAAATCTTTTGATTTAGATTTAATGAAGTGTACCAATTAAATAATATTTAATTGGAATTGAATTGATATTGATTTTTGGGTTTATCGTGAACAGTGTTTTAAATAACACTTGTTCTTTAACCCGATAATTAATGAATGTGATTTGGGTTTGTCGTGAATGGTGTCTTCATTAACACTGTTCTTGAACCCAGTTGAGAAAAGATTAAATCTTTTTATTTAGATTTAATGAAGTGTACCAATTAAATAATATTTAATTGGAATTGAATTGATATTGATTTTTGGGTTTATCGTGAACAGTGTTTTAAATAACACTTGTTCTTTAACCCGATAATTAATGAATGTGATTTGGGTTTGTCGTGAATGGTGTCTTCACTAACACTGTTCTTGAACCCAGCTGAGAAAAGATTAAATCTTTTGATTTAGATTTAATGAAGTGTACCAATTAAATAATATTTAATTGGAATTGAATGGATATTGAGTTTTGGGTTTATCGTGAACAGTGTTTTAAATAACACTTGTTCTTTAACCCGATAATTAATGGGATGTGACTTTGGGTTTATCGTGAACCGTGTTTTAAATGACACTGATTCTTTAACCCAGTCACAGATTAAAACTAAGTGGAGTTTTAATGAATCTTTAATTAGATTGAAAAGATCGAGAATGGAGTATCACCAGTTTTGCTCCAGGCGATAGTTAAATCTTTAATTAGATTTGAACGTGAAATTTAGAAACTAACTGTCGGTTAGCTAAGTAGAATGGTTTTCTGGATATTGATCTGATGTTGGTTTCGGCCTTCGGGGTTAATATTTGGGGAATTATTCTCTTGATTAATTTACGGTTAATGACTAATGAGTTGGAATGAGGCGTATGTTGTGTTTGTGTAACACTTTTATAATATATACGCGAGTTATTCGGAAAGACCGGGTTTATCCCATTCTGAATAACTGATACGACGATAAGTCGAAGATGAAGACGATGGTCGAAGACCGGAGGTCTTCACGTCGTTTGGGTGATAACTGATGATCTTGATTGGGCTGTACACCCAAGAAGATGGAAACAGTTAGTGATCGTCCAGACGTGCTTGGAGATCGATGGATATGCGGGGTACTAGGTGCCTCCGGTTTCGTTCAGACCCAGAACGGACTTGTAAATGGACTGTGTGTCTGACATCGGATTTCATTCTGTGTGACTGATATCGGTTGCATAGGATGGCTTGCCTGTGTGGCATGCTAAGATGCAAATGATCAAGGCTTCTGTTGAAAAGCAAAGTCTTGTGGTTGATGATCAAAGCACGCCCTTTGTGGCGTGGCTTTGTGTAACGTTTACCTCGCGTGTTTCACACCCGGTATGAACCAAAAACGGGAGACGGACCTCAGGGAGGACTTGCGTTTCTTTCTAGTTAGAAGTGGCGTCAGTGGTTTTACACGCCCTGACGAGTTTGACTTATGTGGTTGTTGCTGTTGCGAGGCGCCTCGGTTATATCGGTTTCGGCCGATGCTTCTGGTCGGCTGACGGACCAGACTTACACCCCATAGGGTGGGGAAACGTAGTGTTCAGGCATTTTAATCCACATCGGTGGACCGGCCCTGTCGCTCCAAGGGCTCACCTGAGTCTGGGTCCTGTGGCTCGGGCTAGAGAGTCACGAATCGGTTGAGGACTATCTTTTGCCTCGGTTCATAGACGGAAATCCAATTTCCAAATACGTGACATTTGCGGTTTTATTTGTAAACCTATATATGGCGACATGATATATGGTACCCATGCCGCCTATGATTGATACTTATGATTTGAAGTTGTTTTATACACTATGCACTTATAATAGTATCAAATGATTTGTTTTAAACGTATCAAGCATTCTTTGGCTGTTATAAGGGAAAACCCTATCCCCCGGCTTGCGTTGCATTGTGTGATAGGACCTGGGTCTTATAACAGCTTCATTTTTCTTTATTTAGCATTGCGCTGTTTGCTTTATGCACTGGTATTCTTGGGAGGAAACCCGTTCCGTGTTATACGGCGTGGTCCCTTGATTTACCTAATGATTTAAAATAAAGATTAACTATTTTAGTTCTCACACCAGTCCCATGACTGACCTGGAGTTTATTGTTTTAACCTAAACTCTGGGTGCCCTTATTTTGACACGGGCAGCTAGTAGTTTTGGTTTTTGCAGATTTATATTCACAGGATCCTAGTTTACAGCTGGAACGATATCCGGAAAGCTTTGTATCCGTATATCTCTTCTAGTTGTGTATTGTATTATTTTCCGCTGCTATGTATTTAAATGTAATTTAAATCTCTGATATTTCTGTGTAATATTTATTCATTTATACTCTGTATATTCTTGTAATCTGATGCATTGTTGTAATAAACAGTGAAATGTTCTTCTGTATGCGTTCTGTTTTGTCGTGTTCTCAAAACGATAGGGCGTTTCGAACGACCTGGATCGGTTTAGCGACTGGTTCGGACCGAGCGAAATTCTTTGCCGTCACATTTGGTATCAGAGCTTTGGTTTACAAAGCTCAGAGAACAAGGCACATTAGAACCATACGAAAGAATTCATCAGATAATTGGATTAGTAATATCCAGTGGAATGACTCGTTAGAGATAGGATCAGTAGTATCCTAGAACGAGTGTGAAGAGTATATTTTTGAAAATGAAAACAAAGTTTTGTTTTGAAAATTTAAAACAACTATTCGTATTCGATTATTTGTTTATATTGATTTTGGACAATTCAGTATATAAAGAATTTGCATATACGCCTTGCAAACGTATATTCAAAGTTTTAATATACTGGATAGATATAGAATCACACTCTAGTCGCCCGGAGATAATTTTGGTAATGCGGCCGCGTTATCAATATTTATTTTCGTGTTTCGAAGGTGTGATATCTATATATTTCCTATTGACTGGTGTGAGAACCAAAACTAATATAGTTAGAATACATTGTTGTGAATTGGCATCAAAAACATGATTTTTGTATATGTATCAAATTTATGAATTTGAAACTCTAATTCACTAATGGATTGATGTTTGTGTTGCTTGTTTATTTGTTTGCTAATTTTGAACCATTTAGCCTAATTGAACCAAATATTGAACTGTATTGAAAATTGGTTGCATTTGCTTGCATATACATATATATCATTGAGCAGGTCATAGCAAGGAGGCTAGAGCAGAGAATAAAATTTGTTTGCCCGACAAATAGGTACATGTTTACTACATAATTTCCTGTTTTGTTTGGGTGATGATGATTTTGTGAGCCTATTGGCTAGCCGCTTGGCTTTTTCTTTTTCTTTTTGAGATCTGAAGGACCGGGGAAGCTATTTGAAATTCCCCGATGCTCCCGGTGCAGGGGAGGTTATGGCGAAATTTTTCGAAAATTTAGGGAGTTAGCCAAATTTTTGAAATTTTGAAAATTCTCAGAAACTAAAAAGTTGGAGAATGCAAGCCAGCTCGAGCGTAGTGTTGAATAATCAAACCGCTTTCGACTTTGTTCCTTTTCGGGGACGAAAAGTTTTAAGTGGGGGAGATTGTAACAACCCGTAAAATCTGGGCCAGTTTAAAAATTTTATTTTGACAATTTTGGCGAATTTTGAATATTTAAAATAGATTATTTTAAATAAAATCGACGAGAAATTTATTTTGAATATAATTCGAACGTATATATTTTACGTATCGTCGTTAGAATATAAAAATTTATATATAATTATAAATAGAATTGAAAATGGCGCGGTAGTTCGATAATTCGATTTCAAACTTCAATTGAATATACTGGGTGCAAAACAATCCGGATTTTAGTGAAACCAAAAATAATGAAATCTAATTGTGAATATCTTTCCAACGAATCCGAAAGATCAAAATTTCGTAGCGAGAATCAAAAGATATGTCCAGTTGAAAATTCTGAATAGTCGCTATGGAATTCAGGCCCTTAAAAATGGACATTTTGCAAATGACCTCGGATTTCGACGAAACCAGTTTTGTTGGGTCCGTGATGTTAAGTTATTGCTAGGTTTCAAATTTCATAATTTTTCGAATCAATATGTGAGCGTGGCAAAGGAAAACGCGTTTGACCAATTTCAGTTGATTTTAATCGACTGGAAATTGGCCATTTTTCTAACGGTCTCAGAATTCGTCGAAACTAGTTTTGTTAGGACCGTATCGTCAATAAGAAGCTAGAAAATATTTTTCGGGAATTTTTAGAATTAATATGTGACCCCGGTAATTTGAAATGTACGTTTAAAATTCAATATATTGATTTAAATGTAAATTTAACGGAAACTGATTCAAACGATCGAATCAACCTACGATACATATCCCATTGTGTTCGGAATGGGGGTAAAACGCTATGGACGGCAGGCGGTGGGCCTCGTTTAGAGGTCGTATGTGAAAGTCAACTCTTTAGGATAAAATAAATTAATTAATTAATAAAAAAAAAATATATAATATCCCTCTCTCCTTAACTACCCAGGCCCCCCACCCGATTTCATTTTACAGGGAAAAAAAAAATAAAAAAAAAAAGAAGAAAAAGAGGGAGATCGATTTCGCCGCCCCCTAAAGCCACCGCGCCACCGCCTCCATCTCCACCTACGTGCGCCTCTCCCCTCTCCTTCGGCGATAAGCCTCCCCACTCCGATGATCTCCTCGCGACAGCCCCCCCCCTCGACGTGAAGAACCGCAGCCACTTCCGCCACCCTCGCCCCTTCTCCGACCAACCTCACCGCCGCGACAGCAGACCCCACCCCCCTCCACTGCGAGCGACTGCGGCAGTTCCCCCCCGCTCTGGCCCCTGTAAGTTTTTTTTTATTTATTTATTTTATTTTATTTATTTTGATTTTATATTTAGGGTTTTAAAACTGATTTAAGGAAAATATAAAAACTGATTTTAAAAGTAATTTGAAGCTGATTTTAAAAAGAAAACTTTAAATTTAAAAAGGTGAAAACTTTAAATTTAAAAAGGTGAAGACTTTAATTTAAAAAGGTGAAAACTTTAAATTTAAAAAGGTGAAGACTTTAATTTAAAAAGGTGAAAACTTTAAATTTAAAAAGGTGAAAACTTTATTTTTATAAAGGCGAAATCAATATTTTTGAAATGAGATTATTGTCTATATATTAGCGGTAAGGAAATTCGATTTTTATATATTGAATAGCATAGTAAAAAAAAAATTCGATTTTTAAATATATGAAGTGATTATAAAAATATATGACTTTTAAATTGAAAGTGAATAAATAAAGATGTGATTTCTATTTTAAAAACATCAGAATATAAAAATGTGTGATTTTTATATATATAGTGACTACGGGCAGCGAAGATGACGAAGACGGGATAACGAAGAAGATTTCTATCAATGAAGAGCCGTGGAGCTAGGATAGCTTTCTGTGAGAACTTCTCACTCAAATTCTATTTTTCTAGTTATAAATATATACTAGGATGCAGACGGTGCTTATTAGAAGCACCCGACACCCGTCCACATACCATGGACTTGTTTGTTTGGTTGTGTAGTTGGTTAGATTATTTGATTTGGATTTGATTGATTGGTTGAATTGGAAATTGATATGTGAATGGCGTGGGCCTTCACTAGACCGGGGATAAGGCTAGGCCTTGTCCCGTTTCTAGTATCGTGCCGTTATGCCGCCGAAATTTTCTAAAATAAGTTAGAAAAATAAAAATAGCATTTTATTTAACGAATGAACTGAATAGAAATTCATATGTTAAAATAAAATGTGTTATCGTTAAAAATATAATTTTTAACGTGAATGTGAATAAATAAATATTCATTTACAAACCAGACGGTTTGTTTATGTACACCTATTTGAATGACGTTGATTGGGTCGATAAATTTTACACATCGCCTAACTGCACAAATAAAATATGTGTTTGATTGTTTGAAACCCCACACGGGTGTTAGGATGAAATTTGAAGTTCACTCATCCTGATTGATTAAATATGTCGATCGATTGATTGACAAGCTGCTATAAGCGTTAAATGTCTATATTTGATGCTTATACAGTGTAGTGCACTTTGGTTGATGGTTGATTATTCATCGTTGTTGATATATACATGTGTTGTAGAAAATCCATATAATTAACATTATATGGTAATTGATTGGGCCTCATTCCAGTTTCGAAAAAAAAAGAAATATTTGAAATAGAAATATTTGAAATAGAAATATTTGAAATAGAATATTTGAAAATAGAAATATGTGAAGCCGTGAGGATTAGATTGACGCCATTTTGACGTGAACGATATTTATATCGATTTTATTCATTTTAAAATGAATATTGAAAAGTGATTTCGAAATCGAATATTTTGAAATGAATTGAATTGAAAACGATTTCGAAATGAATTGAATTGAAAACGATTTCGAAATGAATTGAATTGAAAACGAATTCGAATTGAATTGAAAACGATTTCGAAATGAATTGAATTGAAAACGAATTCGAATTGAATTGAAAACGATTTCGAAATGAATTGAATTGAAAACGATTTCGAAATGAATTGAATTGAAAACGAATTCGAATTGAATTGAAAGCGAAGTGAAATAAATTCAAATTGAATTGAAATTTGAATTGAATAGAAATGGATTTTAAAACGAATTTATAAAGAAGAATTCAATTTTGATTTGAATTGAAATGGAAGTTGAAAATGTTTTTGAAACGAATTCAAAACTATTTATATAATTCGTTTTAAATAGAAATCGACGATATATATATTATATATATATTATATATAATATAATGGCCTGAATAGAACGCGCCGCGCCGCGGCAGTTCGCGAATTTCGACCATTTATTTCAAACGGACATTACGGGAGATCCGACCGTCGGATCCTCCTAAAACCGGAACCGTTGGGTTCGTATCGAAAAGAGCTTTCTAACGAATATTAGAAATTTGAAATCTAACGGTTGGATTTGGAATTATGTCCAAGTCAAATTCGAAAAAGGTCGCTGTAAGTGCAGTTCGATGGCCATTGATGGAAATCGACTGTACGGGCCTTGATAAAATTATTAAAAATAGTAATAATTGGTGTAAAATCATAAGAAATGATTTGTGAAGATTTGGGATGAAAAACTCCATATTTGAAAAGATAAAAATAGATTTTTATCGAAATGAACTAGTTTTGAACTAGAATTATAATTCTATTTATTTTTAAATAAATAAATTGAATTCGAAAAGGGTTTTGAAAATAACCAAAATTTCCAATGTTTGCATTGGAGTGGATTTGAATCGAAATTGTCTTCGGAATATTTTGATGTTGGAATTCGTGATTATACAGGTGTTGTTATGGAAATTTGAAAGATATATATTTATATCGTTATTTCCAATGCGACATTTGTTAATCGTAGAATTTGATATTGAATATAAGCCGATATATTTTCTATTCAGAGCCTTGTATTTAATATCAAATGTGTTTTGGGTTTGTCGTGAATGGTGTCTTCACTAACACCGTTCTTGAACCCAGTTGAGAAAAGATTAAATCTTTTTATTTAGATTTAATGAAGTGTACCAATTAAATGATATTTAATTGGAATTGAATTGATATTGATTTTTGGGTTTATCATGAACAGTGTTTTAAATAACACTTGTTCTTTAACCCGATAATTAATGAATGTGATTTGGGTTTGTCGTGAATGGTGTCTTCATTAACACTGTTCTTGAACCCAGTTGAGAAAAGATTAAATCTTTTTATTTAGATTTAATGAAGTGTACCAATTAAATAATATTTAATTGGAATTGAATTGATATTGATTTTTGGGTTTATCGTGAACAGTGTTTTAAATAACACTTGTTCTTTAACCCGATAATTAATGAATGTGATTTGGGTTTGTCGTGAATGGTGTCTTCACTAACACTGTTCTTGAACCCAGCTGAGAAAAGATTAAATCTTTTGATTTAGATTTAATGAAGTGTACCAATTAAATAATATTTAATTGGAATTGAATTGATATTGATTTTTGGGTTTATCGTGAACAGTGTTTTAAATAACACTTGTTCTTTAACCCGATAATTAATGAATGTGATTTGGGTTTGTCGTGAATGGTGTCTTCATTAACACTGTTCTTGAACCCAGTTGAGAAAAGATTAAATCTTTTTATTTAGATTTAATGAAGTGTACCAATTAAATAATATTTAATTGGAATTGAATTGATATTGATTTTTGGGTTTATCGTGAACAGTGTTTTAAATAACACTTGTTCTTTAACCCGATAATTAATGAATGTGATTTGGGTTTGTCGTGAATGGTGTCTTCACTAACACTGTTCTTGAACCCAGCTGAGAAAAGATTAAATCTTTTGATTTAGATTTAATGAAGTGTACCAATTAAATAATATTTAATTGGAATTGAATGGATATTGATTTTTGGGTTTATCGTGAACAGTGTTTTAAATAACACTTGTTCTTTAACCCGATAATTAATGGGATGTGACTTTGGGTTTATCGTGAACCGTGTTTTAAATGACACTGATTCTTTAACCCAGTCACAGATTAAAACTAAGTGGAGTTTTAATGAATCTTTAATTAGATTGAAAAGATCGAGAATGGAGTATCACCAGTTTTGCTCCAGGCGATAGTTAAATCTTTAATTAGATTTGAACGTGAAATTTAGAAACTAACTGTCGGTTAGCTAAGTAGAATGGTTTTCTGGATATTGATCTGATGTTGGTTTCGGCCTTCGGGGTTAATATTTGGGGAATTATTCTCTTGATTAATTTACGGTTAATGACTAATGAGTTGGAATGAGGCGTATGTTGTGTTTGTGTAACACTTTTATAATATATACGCGAGTTATTCGGAAAGACCGGGTTTATCCCATTCTGAATAACTGATACGACGATAAGTCGAAGATAAAGACGATGGTCGAAGACCGGAGGTCTTCACGTCGTTTGGGTGATAACTGATGATCTTGATTGGGCTGTACACCCAAGAAGATGGAAACAGTTAGTGATCGTCCAGACGTGCTTGGAGATCGATGGATATGCGGGGTACTAGGTGCCTCCGGTTTCGTTCAGACCCAGAACGGACTTGTAAATGGACTGTGTGTCTGACATCGGATTTCATTCTGTGTGACTGATATCGGTTGCATAGGATGGCTTGCCTGTGTGGCATGCTAAGATGCAAATGATCAAGGCTTCTGTTGAAAAGCAAAGTCTTGTGGTTGATGATCAAAGCACGCCCTTTGTGGCGTGGCTTTGTGTAACGTTTACCTCGCGTGTTTCACACCCGGTATGAACCAAAAACGGGAGACGGACCTCAGGGAGGACTTGCGTTTCTTTCTAGTTAGAAGTGGCGTCAGTGGTTTTACACGCCCTGACGAGTTTGACTTATGTGGTTGTTGCTGTTGCGAGGCGCCTCGGTTATATCGGTTTCGGCCGATGCTTCTGGTCGGCTGACGGACCAGACTTACACCCCATAGGGTGGGGAAACGTAGTGTTCAGGCATTTTAATCCACATCGGTGGACCGGCCCTGTCGCTCCAAGGGCTCACCTGAGTCTGGGTCCTGTGGCTCGGGCTAGAGAGTCACGAATCGGTTGAGGACTATCTTTTGCCTCGGTTCATAGACGGAAATCCAATTTCCAAATACGTGACATTTGCGGTTTTATTTGTAAACCTATATATGGCGACATGATATATGGTACCCATGCCGCCTATGATTGATACTTATGATTTGAAGTTGTTTTATACACTATGCACTTATAATAGTATCAAATGATTTGTTTTAAACGTATCAAGCATTCTTTGGCTGTTATAAGGGAAAACCCTATCCCCCGGCTTGCGTTGCATTGTGTGATAGGACCTGGGTCTTATAACAGCTTCATTTTTCTTTATTTAGCATTGCGCTGTTTGCTTTATGCACTGGTATTCTTGGGAGGAAACCCGTTCCGTGTTATACGGCGTGGTCCCTTGATTTACCTAATGATTTAAAATAAAGATTAACTGTTTTAGTTCTCACACCAGTCCCATGACTGACCTGGAGTTTATTGTTTTAACCTAAACTCTGGGTGCCCTTATTTTGACACGGGCAGCTAGTAGTTTTGGTTTTTGCAGATTTATATTCACAGGATCCTAGTTTACAGCTGGAACGATATCCGGAAAGCTTTGTATCCGTATATCTCTTCTAGTTGTGTATTGTATTATTTTCCGCTGCTATGTATTTAAATGTAATTTAAATCTCTGATATTTCTGTGTAATATTTATTCATTTATACTCTGTATATTCTTGTAATCTGATGCATTGTTGTAATAAACAGTGAAATGTTCTTCTGTATGCGTTCTGTTTTGTCGTGTTCTCAAAACGATAGGGCGTTTCGAACGACCTGGATCGGTTTAGCGACTGGTTCGGACCGAGCGAAATTCTTTGCCGTCACACATATATATATATATATGCATAAAAAGATAAAAATAAATGACATTATTTGTAATTAATGGAAATAAATGGAATTGAATGAAAGTTACAACAGTAAAAAAGATTGGGATGAATGGGGAATGATAATAACCTATTATAATTAATTACACTAATGAGAATGATTATATATTTGGTAGGCATGTCCTAGGGACAAGTGGAAATTATAACTTAGGTTATAATAAACGATAAGGGAAATGGAATAACTTATGTAATGAGATAAGTTGTATTTAATTGTAAATTAAGTTATCTATAAGAACGAGAATATGAAATCTATTGATAAGGACAACATAAATTATATTAATGGAAAGGAAATTTATTAGTAAACCATAGTTAAGAGAACTAAGTTAATAAGTAAACAACGATAAGTTGTAGTGATAGTGTAAGATGAAATTATGATTAAATAAGAAAGAATGAAGCAAACTTACGAAATGAAATAAGTTAAATTTAATCATAAATGATAAGTGACATTTTAACAGAAAACATGTGAATTGAGATATACTCCATTACATATTAAGTAGAACGTGTTATTGGACAATGAATAATATAAAGAGATTGTAGATTATAGACCTTGGATTACAATCTAGAGAATGACATGTTATGGGATTATTAATAAGCGTAAAAGGGTTAAGTCTTGTAACCAAAATTAATAAGCAAGAGGGGTCCATTCCTTAGAGATGTAAGGGGCTCGGAAAGAACTTGGTAACTTGAATAAGAAGTTAATATGATTTGAAATAACCAAGTTAAAAGGAATCCTGATGAGGTTGAGCAAGCACATAATTGAATGTTCGGACATAGGGTCTAATAACATATTAAAATAAGGCGCTTGGACCAGTCCGCATGTTTAAGTTGAATAACCCAACGGGGCAAATCATCGCGGTGTCATGAGGCATGAGGGGAGCGCACGTTCATCTGTTTTTTCTGTTAGCTCCAAGGACTAGAATGCGTAGCATGCGACTACCTAAGAGGCATAAGGTGCTCCTGTTAATCCTCTGTGCGGTGGCAGACATTTAGGATGTCCTCACAGAGGTTAGGTTTGTGCGTTACTACCTGGTGAGTATGCCATGACTACAAAAATAGGTTTGCAGTCAGAATGCTATGACGAGATGTCACTAGGGTGATTCAGCGATCGCCTCAACAGGAGGCAGGTCAGGACCAAATAAGGATAGTAGATCGCTGGGTACCCATCATCACCAGCCAGTGGAATGCGAAAAGACTAGAGCTAAACCCAAGATGCTATCAACCTTTCACTAGGTGGTTGAGGGGAGACGCCAACTGGATGTTTAGATTGTTTGTTAGGATAAAGTTGCTTAGCTCTTGTAGTCTTTACTATTTGAGGGAGGGGCCAAGGTAAGGCCATAACCACCATGAAAAACAGACCCCACGGAATATCTGTATTTTAAGGCCCTTATAGGCAGGCCTGTACAAATATGGAAAAGCTCCCGACTGAGTTCTGTGTTTTTTGTACGGCCCTGCCACGGAACTCAGTGCACAGTAGAGGATATGTGCGGTTAAGTCTTTGAATACAATTGACAATATGTACATGGGAAAGTCAAGATACGTGCATGTCTAGGGTGGTATATCGTAAACTCAAGGGCGTTACTCTATGATCTGATTTGATCAAAGGTGGCAGTCCCTACGCTTACGTAGCATGGCGATGGCGGTTCTATGCGGAATGTAGCATTGTTATATAGGATCCATACATCGCTCCGACGTAGGATAAGGGACTGCGTATATTTCTATGGCGTTATGGCATAGACCATGCTAGTGGGGTACCATGGGGTGTACCTTAATTCGGGGGTAGCTACATATATACTTTATTAGGTTAATCCACTGGGGAGTAAATGGGTATGACGTGTGTGTAAGCCTTTGTAAAAACCCGTAACTTCCCCGGTGAGGAAAGCGCGGATAGTTCGAGAACAAGCCACAAAAGGACGCAGACGGAAGAACATTTCATCGTATATTACGACAATTCCATCAGATTACAAGAACATACAGAGTATAAATAAATAAATATTACACAGAAATATCAGAGATTTAAATACATCGCAGCGGAAATAATACAAAACACAACTAGAAGGAGATATACGGATACAAAGCTTTCCGGATATCGTTCCAGTTGTAAGTCAGGATCCTATGAATATAAATCTGCAAAACCAAAACTACTAGCTGCCCGTGTCAAAATAAGGGCACCCAGAGTTTAGGTTAAAACAATAAACTCCAGGTCAGTCATGGGACTGGTGTGAGAACTAAAACAGTTATAAATCTTTATTTTAAAGTTAGGTAAATCAAGGGACCACGCCGCTAATGCGGAACAGGTTTCCTCCCAAGAATACCAGTGTATAAAACAAACAGCGCAATGCTAAATAAAGAAAAATGAAGCTATTATAAGACCCAGGTCCCATCACACAATGCAACGCAAGCCGGAGGATATGGTTTTTACCTTATAATAGCCAAAGAATGCTTGATACGCTAAATTTCATCTTCTGATTCTTAATCAGACTCCAACCGCAAATTAGTAAGAGAACGATTCCCTAAGTATTTACCCCAAAGGCCGAAACCAACATCAGATCAATACTCAAGAAACCACCCATCTTAGCTCGTTTCCAGTTAGTTTCTGATTTTATATACAATCATAAATATCAATCATAGACGACATGAATGCCCCATACCACTATGTCGCCATATATAGGTATACAATCAAAACCGCAAGATGTCGTATTGGAAGTTGGGTTATCATTTATGGTATGAACCGAGGAAAAAGATAGTCCTCACCGATTCGAGACTCTCTAGCCCGAGCCTCAGGATCAGAGCTCGAGTGACCCTTGGATCGCCAGGGCCGGTCCACACAGAGTGGATTAAAATGCCTGAACATGCGTTTCCCCGCCCTATGGGGCATAAATGAGCCAACGAATGACTCCATCAGCTTCACATAGTCACCGATAAATCTAAGGCACCTTGCAAACCAACAACCACATAAGTCAAACTCGTCAGGGCATGTAAAACCACTGACGCCACTTCTAACTAGAAAGAAACACATGCCCTCCCTGAGGTCCTTCTCCCATTTCTGGTTCATACCGGGTGTGAAACTCGCGAGGTAAACGTTACACAAAGCTATGCCACAAAGGCCGTGCTTTGATCATCAACCACAAGACTTTACTTTTCAACAGAAGACTTGATCAATTGCCACTTAGGCATGCCACACAGGCAATTCACTCCATGTGAAGGATGTCCATCAATATATAACCCCTGAGCTCGTACGTCTCAGAGAAGGGCGTTAAGCAAGAGAATAAATTCTCCGCCGCCAAAAAGATATATATTTAATAGAACTCAATCACACGGACTGAAATCCAATGTTAGACACACAGTCCATTTACAAGTTCGTTATGGGTCTGAACGAAACCGGAGGCACCTAGTACCCCGCATATCCATCGATCTCCAAGTACGTCTGGACGATCATCAACTTTTCCCTCCTCTTGGGTGTACAGCCTAATCAAGATCATCAGTAATTATCCAAACGACGTGACGACCTCCGGTCTTCAACCACCGTCTTCACCTTCGACTTATCGTCGTATCAGTTATTCAGAATGTGATAAACCCGGTCTTCTCGAATAACTCGTGTATATAATAAACAAGTGTTACACAAACACAACATACGCCTCATTCCAATTCATCAGTCACTAACCGTAAATTAATCAAGAGAATAATCCCCCAAATATTAACCCCGAAGGTCGAAATCAACATCAGATCAATACCAGGAAATCACTCTTCTTAGCCAACCTATAGTTAGTTTCTAAATTTCACATTCTTAGGGAAAGGTTCCCATTAATTTTATCAAAGATAAATTCTTTCAAATTTATTCTTTAATCTTCCTTTTGAATATCACTTCAAACTAGTCGGGTTTAGCGAACCTTACCAAAGTAATCATTTGTTTTAAATTCCCAACACAACCTATTTATCCCATGAAGTAAAACTGGTTATACTTAATATCTAACACCACGGTGTTATCGGAAATTCAATTACCATTTCACGTTCAAATTTAATTAAAGATTTAACTATCGCCTAGAGCAAAACTGGTGATACTCCATTCTCGATCTTTTCAATCTAATTAAAGATTCATTAAAACTCCACTTAGTTTTAATCTTCGACTGGGTTAAAGAATCAGTGTCATTTAAAACACGGTGCACGATAAACCCCAAAATCACATCACATTTAAATCAGTCCCTAACCGTAAATTAGCAAGTGAGCAATTCCCTAAGTATTAACCCCGAAGGCCGAAACCAACATCAGATCAATACCTCTGAAACCATTCAACTTAACTAATCTCCAGTTAGTTTCTGATTTTCTTAACTCCTTTAGGTATAAGAACAGTATTATTGAAGATACCGTTCACGACAACCCAAAACCACGTTCCATTAATTATCGGGTTAAAGAACAAGTGTTATTTAAAACACTGTTTACGATAAATCCAAAAATCAATACCAATTCAATTCCAATTAAATATTATTTAATTGGTACACTTCATTAAATCTAAATAAAAAGTTTTAATCTTTTCTCAACTGGGTTCAAGAATAGTGTTAATAAAGACACCATTCACGACCAACCCAAATCACATTTGATATTAAATACAAGGCTCTGAATAGAAAATATCTTGGCTTATATTCAATATCAAATTCTACGACCAACAAATATCGTATTGGAAATAACGTTATTTATCTTTCAAATTTCCATAACAATATCTGTATAATCACGAAATCCAACATCGAAATATTCCAAAGACAATTTCGATTCAAATCCATTCCAATTCAATTATTGGAAATTCTGGTTACTTTTAAAACACTTTCAAATCCAATTTATTTATTTTAAAAATAAATAAATTATTATTCTAGTTCAAAACTTGTTCATTTCGATAAAAATCTATTTTTATCTTTTCAAATATGGAGTTTTTCATCCCAATTCTTCCCAAATCATTTCTTATGATTTTACCCAAATTATTACTATTTTTAATAATTTTATCAAGGCCCATACAGTCGATTTCCATCAACGGCCGTCGAACTGCACTTACAGCGACCTTTTCCAAATTTGATTTGGACATAATTCCAAATCAACCGTTAGATTTCAAATTTCTAATATTCGTTAGAAAGCTCTTTTCGATACGAACCCAACGGTTCCGATTTTAAGAGAATCCGACGGTCGGATCTCCCGTAATATCCGTTCGAAGTCAATGGTCGAAATTCACGAACTACCGCAGCGCGGCGCGTTCTATTCAGGCCATTATATTATATATATAATATATATAATATATACTTCGTCGATTTCCTTTTAAAACATATTTTATAAATTGTTTTAAATTCGTTTTCAAAACGATTTCAACTTCCTTTTCAAATTCTTTCAAATTGATTTCAATTCAAATCGGTTTTCAGTTCAATTTCAATACGTTTTAAACTCAATTCAAAAACGATTTCAATTTTATTTCAATCTAATTCGAATTTCAATTTTATTCATTTTAATTCGAATTTCAATTCTTTTCAACTTAATTCTAATTTCTATTCTTCTTAATATAATTCGAATTTCATTTCAAAATATTCGGTTTTGAAATCATTTTTCAATATTCATTATAAAAACGAATATTACCGATTTAAATATCGTTCACGTCAAAATGGCGTCAGTCTAATCAACACGGCTTCATGTATCCTATTTTCAAATATTCTATTTCAAATATTCTTTTTCAAATATTTCTATTCAAATATTTCTTTTTCAAAACTGGAATGAGGCCCAATCAATTACCATATAATGTTAATTATATGGATTTTCTACAACACATGTATACCACAACAACGATGAATAATCAACCATCATCCAAAGTGTATTCTACACTGTATAAGCATCAAATATAAATATTTAATGCTTATAACAGTCTGTCAATCAATCGATCGACATACAACTAATTATTGGGATTAGTGTATGTCATATATCATCCCAATACCCGTGTGGGGTTTTCAAACAATCAAACACAGATTTTATTTGTGTCGTTGGGTGATGTGTAAAATTTATCGTCCCAATCAATCTCAGTCAAATGTGTGTATATAAACAAATCGTTCGATTCGTTTATATTAATTTATTTCATTTCATATACACGTTAAAAATTCTATTTTCAACTATAAAATATTTTTAACTATATAAATATTTTATTTCATTTCACATCACATCACACAATCAACTACACATCAAAATCAAACAAACAAGCATACAAGCCGTCTATGGTCTGTGGACGACGGGTGTCGGGTGCTACTAAACACCTTCTGCATCCTAGTATATAGTTTAACTGGAAAATTAAATTAAAAGTGGGAAGTTCTCACCGATAACTAATCCAACTCCACGACACTTCAAATGTAGGATATCTTCATCGTTCTTCCTTTTGTCACTTCCACCATCCGTGTTCGCTACATATATAAAAATTGAATTTTTACTTCGCTATTCAATATATAAAAATCGAATTTTTACTTTGCCATTCAATATATAAAAATCGAATTTTTACTTCGCTATTCAATATATAAAAATCGAATTTTTACTTCGCTATTCAATATATAAAAATCGATTTTTTACTTCGCTATTCAATATATAAAAATTGAATTTTTACTTCGCTATTCAATATATAAAAATCGAATTTTTAAATTGCTATATATATAAAGATCGAAGTTTTATCTTCCTTCCTTATAAAAATCATATTTTTAATAAGCTGCTTATATAAAAATCGAATTTTTATCTCGCTACATTGTATATAAAAATCGTATTTTTACACCCTCTACCTTATAAAAATAATATTTTTATTCCTTTACTAATATAAAAATTATATTTTTAACCTTCACATACAATAAAAATCACGCCTTTATATGATTAAAAATCAAATCTTCTTGCCGCTAACTTCCATATAAACATTCGATCTTTCCACTCTCTACATACATATGAAAAACATGTTCTTCTTCACCATTTCATATATTAAAAATCAAAATGTTCTACTATGTTTTCTATAAACTAAAACTGAGAATAAACAAAGCAAATTCATATGTATAAAGATAAAGGAGAAGGCTCACTTCGACTTTCAAGGGGGGGGGGTGATCGGAGTTACTGTTCCCAGTGGTGGAGGCCTTCCAGGTCGGCGGTAGGCCATCAGGTGGCACGGCGGTGGGATCTCGGCCACAGGGGTTCGCGGTTCTTCGATCTGGGCTGGAGTGGTAGGGGTTTACGGTGGGTTGGGGTTCGGTTTTGAGAAGGGGAGAGAGAATCGAGAGGGGTGAGGCTGCGGAGAGGGTGCGGTGGCAGATCGACGGAGGGGGCGGCGTTCATGGTGGCACGATAAGACTAGGGCTTTTTTTCTTTTTTTTCCTGTAAGAAGATAGAAGAGGGGGGGGGGGCTGTTTGACCAACGGGAAGGGATAAATAAGTAGAGGGAATTATATTATTTATTTAATTTATTTTTAATCCACCAAAAAGTTACTTTTTCTTCCGAACTTAGAATCGAACCCACCTACTGTCATCCCTAGCGCATTACCCCCGTTCCGAACACAATGGGATATGTATCGTGAGCCAGTTTGATCGTTTCGATCAGTTTTCATTTAAATTAAAATATAACTCTATATATTGAATTTCAAACGTACATTTCAAATTACCGGGGCCACATACTAACTAGAAAAATTCCCGAAAATATTTTCTAGCTTCGTATTGACGATACAGTCCTAATAAAACTAATTTCATCGAATTCTGAGACCGTTTGAAAAATGGCCATTTTTCAGTCGATTAAAATCAACTGAAACTGATCAAACGCGATTTACTTTGCCACGCTCATATATTGATTCGAAAAATTATGAATTTTTAAACCTAGCAATAATTTGACATCACGGATCCAACAAAAGGGATTTCGTCGAAATCCGAGGTCGTTTGCAAAATTTCCATTTTTAAGGGCCTGAATTCCATAGCGACTATTCGGAATTTTCAACTGGGCCTATCTTTTGATTCCCGCTATGAAATTTCAATTTTCCTGATTCGTTGGAAAGATATTCTCAATTTGATTCTAATATTTTTGGTTTCACTAAATTCCGGTTTATTTTGCACCTGGTACATTCATTTGAATTTTGAAATTGAATTATCGAACTACCGCGCCATTTTCATTTCCTTTTATAATTATATATAATTATTTATAATCTAACGACGATCTATATAATATATACGTTCGAATTCTATTCAAAATAAATTTTTCGTCGTTATTATTTAAAATAATTCATTTTAAATATTCAAAACTCATCGAAATTGCCAAAATTAAAAATTTAAATTGGCCTAGATTTCCGCGTTATTACAATCTCCCCCACTTAAAACTTTTCGTCCCCGAAAAGGAACGAAGCCGAAAGTTGTTTAACTAATCAACTCAACTTTCTTTATTTTGACTACGGCTTAAGTTCTTCAACTTTTCAGTTTCTAAGAACTTTTCAAAAATTTCAAAAATTTGGCTAACACCCTAAATTTTCGAAAAATTTCGCCATAACCTCCCCTGCACCGGGAGCACTGGGAAAATCCCGAATTTGCCATACAGGCCCTCTGATCTCAAAAAGAAAAAGAAAAAGCCAATCGGCTCATAAAATCATCATCACCCAAACAAAACAGTAAATTATGGTAAACATGTACCTATTTGTCGGGCAAACAAATTTTATTCTTCTGCTCTAGCCTTCTTGCTATGACCTGTTCCATGTAAGTACATGTATATGCAAGCAAATGCGACCAAATTTCAATACAATTCACTTTTTGGTCAATTTGGCTAAAGGTTCAACATTTAATTAATCAAACTATAATCAAACAACACAATCAGCAATCAATTAGTGAATTATCATTTCAAATTCATAACTTTGATATATAGTCAAAAAATCACATTTTTGATGCCAATTCACAACAATAAGCCCTATCTAATTTTGGTTCTCACACTAGTCAATAGGAAATATACATATATCACACGTTCGTCACTCGAATATAAATTCTGATGATGATATATCAATCATCAGAATCACCCCCGGGCGACTAGAGTGTAATTCTATATCTACCCAATATATTAAAACTTCGAATACACGCGGATCAGACGTATATGCAAAATCTTTATATACTGGATAGTCCAAATCAATATAAATAAATATTCAAATAAAAATTATTCGATTTAAATTTCAAAACAAAATTTGATTTCGTTTTTATTTTAAAATTTTACTCTTCACACTCGTTCTAGGATACTGCTGATCCCATCTCTAACGAGTCATTCTCATTAGATATTACTAATCCAATACCTGATGAATTCTTTCGTATGGTTCTAATGTGTCTTGTTCTCTGAGCTTTGTAAACCAAAGCTCTGATACCAAATGTAAAAACCCGTAACTTCCCCGGTGAGGAAAGCGCGGATAGTTCGAGAACTAGCCACAAAAGGACGCAGACGGAAGAACATTTCATTGTATATTACAACAATTCCATCAGATTACAAGAATATACAGAGTATAAATAAATAAATATTACACAGAAATATCAGAGATTTAAATTACATTTAAATACATCACAGCGGAAATAATACAAAACACAACTAGAAGGAGATATACGGATACAAAGCTTTCCGGATATCGTTCCAGTTGTAAGTCAGGATCCTATGAATATAAATATGCAATACCAAAACTACTAGCTGCCCGTGTCAAAATAAGGGCACCCAGAGTTTAGGTTAAAACAATAAACTCCAGATCAGTCATGGGACTGGTGTGAGAACTAAAACAGTTATAAATCTTTATTTTAAAGTTAGGTAAATCAAGGGACCACGCCGCTAATGCGGAACAGGTTTCCTCCCAAGAATACCAGTGTTAAAACAAATAGCGCAATGCTAAATAAAGAAAAATGAAGCTATTATAAGAACCAGGTCCCATCAAACAATGCAACGCAAGCCGGAGGATAGGGTTTTTACCTTATAATAGCCAAAGAATGCTTGATACGCTAAATTTCGTCTTCTGATTCTTAATCAGACTCCAACCGCAAATTAGTAAGAGAACGATTCACTAAGTATTTATCCCGAAGGCCGAAACCAACATCAGATCAATACTCAAGAAACCACCCATCTTAGCTCGTTTCCAGTTAGTTTCTGATTTTATATACAATCATAAATATCAATCATAGACGGCATGAATGCCCCATACCACTATGTCGCCATATATAGGTATACAATCAAAACCGCAAGATGTCATATTGGAAGTTGGGTTATCATTTATGGTATGAACCGAGGAAAAAGATAATCCTCACCGATTCGAGACTCTCTATCCCGAGCCTCAGGACCAGAGCTCGAGTGACCCTTGGATCGTCAGGGCCGGTCCACACGGAGAGGATTAAAATGCCTGAACATGCGTTTCCCCGCTCTATGGGGCGTAAATGAGCAAACGAATGACTCCATCGGCTTCACATAGTCACCGATAAATCTAAGGAGTCTTGCAAACCAACAACCACATAAGTCAAACTCGTCAGGGCATGTAAAACCACTGACGCCACTTCTAACTTGAAAGAAACGCATGCCCTCCCTGAGGTCCTTCTCCCGTTTCTAGTTCATACCGGGTGTGAAACTCGCGAGGTAAACATTACACAAAGCTATGCCACAAAGGCCGTGCTTTGATCATCAACCACAAGATTTTGCTTTTCAACAGAAGCCTTGATCAATTGCCACTTAGGCATGCCACACAGGCAATTCACTCCATGCGATGGATATCCATCAATATATAACTCCTGAGCTCGTACGTCTCAGAGAAGGGTGTTAAGCAAGAGAATAAATTCTCCGCCGCCAAACAGATATATATTTAATAGAAATCAATCACACGGACTAAAATCTAATGTTAGACACACAGTCCATTTACAAGTTTGTTCTGGGTCTGAACGAAACCGGAGGCACCTAGTACCCCGCATATCAATCGATCTCCAAGCACGTCTGGACGATCACCAACTGTTTCCCTACTCTTGGGTGTACAGCCTAATCAAGATCATCAGTAATTATCCAAATGACATGAAGACCTCCGGTCTTCAACCACCGTCTTCACCTTCGACTTGTCGTCGTATCAGTTATTCAGAATGGGATAAACCCGGTCTTCCCGAATAACTCGCGTATATAATAAACAAGTGTTACACAAACACAACATACGCCTCATTCCAATTCATCAGTCACTAACCGTAAATTAATCAAGAGAATAATCCCCCAAATATTAACCCCGAAGGTCGAAATAAACATCAGATCAATATCCAGGAAATCACTCTTCTTAGCCAACCTACAGTTAGTTTCTAAATTTCACATTCTTAGGGAAAGGTTCCCATTAATTTTATCAAAGATAAATTCTTTCAAATTTATTCTTTAATCTTCCTTTTGAATATCACTTCAAACTAGTCGGGATTAACGAACCTTACCAAAGTAATCATTTGTTTTAATTTCCCAACACAACCTATTTATCCCATGAAGTAAAACTGGTTATACTTCATATCTAACACCACGGTGTTATCGGAAATTCAATTACCATTTCACGTTCAAATATAATTAAAGATTTAACTATCGCCTGGAGCAAAACTGGTGATACTCCATTCTCGATCTTTTCAATGTAATTAAAGATTCATTAAAACTCCACTTAGTTTTAATCTTTGACTGGGTTAAAGAATCGGTGTCATTTAAAACACGGTTCACGATAAACCCCAAAATCACATCACATTTAAATCAGTCCCTAACCGTAAATTAGCAAGTGAGAAATTCCCTAAGTATTAACCCCAAAGGCTGAAATTAACTTCAGATCAATACCTCTAAAACCATTCAACTTAACTAATCTCCAGTTAGTTTCTGATTTCCTTAACTCCTTTAGGTCTAAGAACAGTATTATTGAAGATACCGTTCACGCAACCCAAAATCATGTTCCATTAATTATCGGGTTAAAGAACAAGTGTTATTTAAAACACTGTTCACGATAAACCCAAAAAACAATACCAATTCAATTCCAATTAAATATTATTTAACTGGTACACTTCATTAAATCTAAATAAAAAGATTTAATCTTTTTTCAACTGGATTCAAGAATAGTGTTAATAAAGGCACCATTCACGACAAACCCAAATCACATTTGATATTAAATACAAGACTCAGAATAGAAAATATCTCGGCTTAGATTCAGTATCAAATTCTACGACCAACAAATATCGTATTGGAAATAACGATATTAATATATCTTTCAATTTTCTATAACAACATCTGTATAATCGTGAAATCCAACATCGAAATATTCCAAAGATAATTTCGATTCAAATCCATTCCAATTCAATTATTAGAAATTCTGGTTACTTTTAAAACCCTTTCAAATCCAATTTATTTATTTTAAAAATAAATAAATTATTATTCTAGTTCAAAACTAGTTCATTTCGATAAAAATCTATTTTTATCTTTTCAAATATGGAGTTTTTCATCCCAATTCTTCCCAAATCATTTCTTATGATTTTACACAAATTATTACTATTTTTAATAATTTTATCAAGGCCCGTACAGTCGATTTCCATCAACGGCCGTCGAACTGCACTTACAGCGACCTTTTCCAAATTTGATTTGGACATAATTCCAAATCCAACCGTTAGATTTCAAATTTCTAATATTCGTTAGAAAGCTCTCTTCGATATGAACCAAACGGTTCCGGTTTTAGGAGAATCCGACGGCCGGATCTCCCGTAATATCCGTTCGAAGTCAATGGTCCAAATTTACGAACTGCCGCAGCGCGGCGCGTTCTATTCAGGCCATTATATTATATATGTAATATATACATTCTCGATTTCCTTTAAAAACGTATTTTATAAATCGTTTTAAATTCGTTTTCAATACGATTTCAGCTTCCCTTTCAAATTCAAATCAAAATCGATTTTTTCAACATAAATTCATTTTAAATTCATTTCAAATTGATTTCAATTCAAGTCGGTTTTCAGTTCAATTTCAATACGTTTTAAACTCAATTCAAAAACGATTTCAATTTTATTTCAATCTAATTCGAATTTCAATGCTATTCATTTGAATTCTAATTTCAATTCTTTTCAACTTAATTCGAATTTCTATTATTTTCAATATAATTCGAAATTCATTTCAAAATATTCGATTTTGAAATCACTTTTCAATATTCATTATAAAAACGAATATAACCGATTTAAATATCGTTCACGTCAAAATGGCGTCAATCTAATCAACACGGCTTCATATATCCTATTTTCAAATATTCTATTTCAAATATTTCTTTTTCAAATATTTCTATTCAAATATTTCTTTTTCAAAACTGGAATGAGGCCCAATCAATTACCATATAATGTTAATTATATGGATTTTCTACAACACATGTATACAACAACAACGATGAATAATCAACCATCATCCAAAGTGCATTCTACACCGTATAAGCATCAAATATAAATATTTAACGCTCATAACAGTCTGTCAATCAATCGATCGACATACAACTAATTATTGGGATTAGTGTATGTCATATATCATCCCAATACCCGTGTGGGGTTTTCAAACAATCAAACACAGATTTTATTTGTGCCATTGGGCGATATGTAAAATTTATCGTCCCAATCAATCTCAGTCAAATGTGTGTATATAAACAAATCGTTCGATTTGTTTATATTAATTTATTTCATTTCATATACACGTTAAAAATTCTATTTTCAACTATAAAATATTTTTAACTATATAAATATTTTATTTAATTTCACATCACATCACACAATCAACTACACATCAAAATCAAACAAACAAGCATACAAGTCGTCCATGGTATGTGGACGACGGGTGTTGGGTGCTATTAAACACCGTTTGCATCCTAGTATATATTTTAACTGGAAAATTAAATTAAAAGTGGGAAGTTCTCACCGATAGCTAACCCAACTCCACGACACTACAAATGTAGGATATCTTCATCGTTCTTCCTTTTGTCACTTCCACCATCCGTGTTCGCTACATATATAAAAATCGAATTTTTACTTCGCTATTCAATATATAAAAAACGAATTTTTACTTCGCCATTCAATATATAAAAATTGAATTTTTACTTCGCTATTCAATATATAAAAATCGAATTTTTTTACTTCGCTATTCAATATATAAAAATCAAATTTTTACTTCGCTATTCAATATATTAAAATCAAATTTTTACTTCGCTATTCAATATATAAAAATCGAATTTTTACTTCGCTATTCAATATATAAAAATCGAATTTTTCCTTCGCTATTCAATATATAAAATTGAATTTTTTACTTCGCTATTCAATATATAAAAATCGAATTTTTAAATTGCTATATATATAAAGATCGAATTTTTATCTTCCTTCCATATAAAAATCATATTTTTAATCTGCTGCTTATATAAAAATCGAATTTTTATCTCGCTACATCATATATAAAAATCGTATTTTTATACCCTCTACCTTATAAAAATTATATTTTTATTCCTTTACTAACATAAAAATTATATTTTTAACCTTTACATACAGTAAAAATCATGCCTTTATATGATTAAAAATCAAATCTTCTTGCCGCTAACTTCCATATAAACATTCGATCTTTCCACTCTCTACATACATATGAAAATCATGTTCTTCTTCACCATTTCATATATTAAAAATCAAAATGTTCTACTATGTTTTCTATAAACTAAAACTGAGAATAAACAAAGCAAATTCATACGTATAAAGATAAGGGAGAAGGCTCACTTCGACTTTCAAGGGGGGGGGGGAGTGATCGGAGTTACTGTTCCCGGTGGTGGAGCCTTCCAGGTCGGCGGCAGGCCATCAGGTGGCACGGCGGTGGGATCTCGGCCACAGGGGTTCGCGGTTCTTCGATCTGGGCTGGAGTGGTAGGGGTTTACGGCGGGTTGGGGTTCAGTTTTGAGAAGGGGAGAGAGAATCTAGGGGGGTGAGGCTGCAGAGAGGGTGCGGTGGCAGATCGACTGAGGGGGCAGCGTTCATGGTGGCGCGATAAGTCTAGGGTTTTTTTTCCTGTAAGACGATAAAAGAGGGGGGCTGTTTGACCAATGGGAATGGATAAAGAAGTAGAGGGAATTATATTATTTATTTAATTTATTTTTAATCCACCAAAAAGTAACTTTTTCTTCCGAACTCAGAATCGAACCCACCGACTGTCATCCCTAGCGCATTACCCCCGTTCTGAACACGTTGGGATATGTATCATGAGCCAGTTTGATCGTTTTGATCAGTTTTCATTTAAATTAAAATATAACTCTATATATTGAATTTTAAACGTACATTTCAAATTACCGGGGCCACAAACTAACTAGAAAAATTCTTGAAAAATATTTTCTAGCTTCGTATTGACGATACGGTCCTAACAAAAGTAATTTCGTCGAATTCTGAGACCGTTTGAAAAATGGCCATTTTTCAGTCGATTAAAATCAACTGAAACTGATCAAATGCGTTTTCCTTTGCCACGCTCACATATTGATTCGAAAGTTACGAATTTTAAAACCTAGCAATAATTTGACATCATGGATCCAACAAAAGTGGTTTTGTCAAAATCCGAGGTCATTTGCAAAATTTCCATTTTTAAGGGCCTGAATTCCATAGCGACTATTCGGAATTTTCAACTGGGCCTATCTTTTGATTCCCGCTATAAAATTTCAATTTTCCTGATTCGTTGGAAAGATATTCCCAATTAGATTCTAATATTTTTGGTTTCACTAAATTTCGGTTTATTTTGCACCTGTTACATTCATTTGAATTTTGAAATCGAATTATCGAACTACCGCGCCATTTTCAATTCCTTTTATAATTATATATAATTATTTATAATCTAACAACGATCTATATAATATATACGTTCGAATTCTATTCAAAATAAATTTTTCGTCATTATTATTTAAAATAATTCATTTTAAATATTCAAAATTCATCGAAATTTCCAAAATAAAAATTTTAAATTGGCCCAGATTTCCGGGTTATTACAGCCTTAAGTGGTGTTAACCCAAGTAACCTAATAAATAAGAAAATAAAACTGAACAGTATATGTAGGATTATCCAAGATGTGTAGTTTAAATCCAGTCATCAGGACTTGTGTTTGACTCGCTCCTCATAACACACTCGTAAGTAAGATTTGTTGATGATAGCTTTGGATACTGGTTAGGCAGTATTATTACTATGGTAAGGCTATATTTTGGTTCTACTATATTTTATCCGTTCCGTTGTGAGATATTTTCTGAGCCCTGATATATTTTATATCTCAGTCTTTTCTGCAGGATACCAAGGCAACCAACATGAGTTTCGACGGATCGGAATTTTGAAAAAAAGAACGATCTGTCGGAATTCGTATTATTACAGAATGTACCATTTGGCCATATAAACTTGATATGCGCATTCGATTTTATTTCAAAATTAAAGACATTCAAAATTAACAATTAAATAGATTATCCAAAACTTTAATATGCTAATTGTAACAAATCAATTTTTTAAATCATAGCAATTAATTAACAAAATAATTAATAAAATAATATTTTAAATAGTTGACAGAATTTGGCAATGCGACTTGCACCATTAGGTCCGTTGCGATTTCCTAGTCAATTCACATATTTGGTTTGCGAGAAACACGCTTAAAACAAAGAAGTTATTTCTATTTGGAAATCAGAATAAAAGTTATATATATATATATATATATATATATATATATATTGGTTGGTTCGACTCAATTCAAAGGAAGGTCGACCCAAGGGCCGACTCATGCGATGGATAGTATGTCCCCTCTTGTTAATTTGACGTACATCATGCCCAGGCTTAATGACAACAAATGGAATATTATTCGAACACATTTTTTTGCTACATTGGCGCGATTTTATTGGTTTGTTTTCAAAAGTTTGCTGACGTGGCTTTTTTGTTGGTCATGTGACGTGGCAGACCTAGATTAACCGATAAATCCAACGGCTTAAGATCCCTAGCCTAAACTTTAACAGGACATGATGTACCACCCTTATTCCTCACAACACAATCTCATCCTTGCTAGGATTCAGTCATTTATATTAGAGATTGACCTAACCTAAAAAATTTAGGGGTAAAGATTTATAATAATAAATATCGATACACACATATTTTGCAGGTAGGATCTACAAAATCCACGAAGGAATGCTTTCACCACAGTGGGTTCTGGTAATTATTTATATTATATATAGTTTTATAATAAATAGGCTTTTTAATAGTTGTAGAGTTTCTCTAGTTTTTTTTACAGTTTTCTTATAGTAATGTCTATTTTTTTTGTAAATTAGAAATTTCTGTAAGTTTCTTTTTATAAAGTTATTTCTATAGTTTTTCAGTCTTTTTCCTACAGTTTTGTTTAATTCATGTTTAAATATTGTAAGATATCTTCTCAACCTTCTTTCCCTCTTTCCACGTCAGATTTTACAGCTTTTATGTTTAATTTTAATTATATTTAGAAACGCTTTGAATTTATAAATATTGGCATATATACAAGTGGCTTTTACATTTGATTATGCGATCGGTTTGATCTTGCGACTGATTTGATCAAACATTTGATTATAATTCTTTTATTTTGCATAAAAAGTAAATAAAATAAAAGTGAAATTGTGAAAATTGTGGATTAAATGAATTAACGCCAAATTTATAGATAACAAACATTAAATGAAGAATTATAAATAAAAAAGGAGTTGGACTAGAATATGCAAATTTAGTAAGATTTGCTATAAATTTATGACACGGGTTGTAATTGTAAAGAACTGAATAAATTTGCGTAAGTAATATTATGATATATTGTTGGACACACAAAGAATCATAATGAACAGATTTGACTTATATGCAGATGTAATTATAACAGAGGTTATAGTTGAATGAAATAGCTTATTATTTAAATGAACATAAAAAAGATGTTAAGTTTATTAAGTACATGTTAGTGGTGGTCCGTTCCAGCAGCACGGGCTTGATTGGGGAAAATAAATAGCCAATAATATTCCTTAGATCATGGGGAATATTGGAAGGGGTGTAAATTAGTGTATTTGTTTCCTAGGACCCTTGCCAACAACATTCGCTATTAGGTTTATCAATAATGGTCTCACGAGCGATGGATGGTGGATGTTCAACGTGCTTATGCTGATTAGGGTTAATAAGAGGTCAACATTGGGATTGCTTGGGTGCATTCTGGCGGGGCAAATTTGCGTGCATGTGCATCGACGAGGGGAAATAAAATATTACTACATCCAACAACCATTAGTTTATGTCTTTACCGACAGGTCGGGTCGGGTTGGATAAAGCCCAAGGACCGTAGTGACATAAGTTACAATGTACGATGGTAAATTGGCAAGATATATCGATCGATGAGTAATACTAAGAGCTTATCCTAATTATGATTATCATTTTTGGTAATTGTGAAAGTGCAAACAATCGAGAATAGTTGAACGAGATAACAACCAACCAAACTTTTTGTGACTACTCGCATTTTTGACCGCTTTAAGTTGATAATTAAACAAACTCAAACCATTCATGGAGACAGATTGTTATTGGGGTGATAACGTATTAAAACAGGAACAAAAGAATTTCTATTTTAACTATAAAAATATTTTACATCAGAATTACAGTGAGATATCAGAGTACAACAGTACATAGTAGAAAATACAAATGCTCAGCGGAGGAAAACTAACATGATCCAAATGATGTCGCCAATCCTACTCTAGCACTTGTTCTAACCGACTCCAAACCATAACTAGTAGGCTGCTTGTGTGAAAAATTATGGGAACCTATAGTTTAGGTGAAGGAAAAATAAACTCCAGGTCAGTCATGGGACTAGTGCGAGACACTTAAAAACAACTTTAAATTAAGGTAACTCATAAGATCATGCCATATAACATGGAATAGGTTTCCCCTTATGAATACCAGTATAGAAAAATACATAATACTTTTCAGAAAATGAATCTAACATAAGGCTCATCCCACATCACACAATGCAAGCAAACACCAATGGGTGTTTTATCCTTATGATAACAAAAACTGCTTGATACACAAAAACTATTTGATATTATTATTAGTACATAGTGTGGAAAATCATTTCACAAGTGAATGTATCAGTCTTAGCCAATATAATACCCCATCCTATTATGTTTACCTATAGATATACAACTAAAATCGTATGGGTTCGTATTGAGAATTGGATGCCAACAATGACCAAGGCAAAAGATATCCCTTATCCAAAACGAATTTGAACACCTCTAGAGGGAAGTCAGAGGATCGACTAAGATCCTCATGCCAACACTAGGCTGGACCATCTCTATAAGTTGAATCTGCTAGATGCATGGCAACACGAATATGAAATTTCCCGGTTGTTACCAACCCTATCCGAGCGCGCTCCAACATGCACATAAAGTAGAGTTTTCCACATAAGTAAATACATAGGCTCCATACCATTGTACTAATTTATATCTAGAAGGGAATGACAATACCCTAATGGGAAATCCCACATAACCTTGCCGCATTTATCCTATTTTAGGCCATTACCGGGGTGTGAGGCTTGACGAAGTTTCGTTACACAAAGCTACGCTTTACCCTAAAGCCATCCTTTCATCATCTGCAGCTCATTCACTTGGCATGCCACACTGTCATTTCATAACATATAATTGATGATCACTAACTGTATCACCTTTAAGGTTGTACGTTTCAAAGAAGGGTGTTAAGTAAAGAGAATAAATTCTCCGCCACTAACATAGATATGTTTAGTAAAGATCAATCAATATATTATAGAATACAATGTCACAGACGAATCCATACAAGTCCGTTCTAGGTCTGAACAAAACAGAAGGCACCTTATTCCTCAGGCAAAATGGAGAGAGGCCCTTGCAAATCTGGGTAATCTCCAATACGTCTAGACCACTACTACTATAATATCATAGTGGGTGTACGACCCAATCGAGACATAATGATTAATCCATTCGATGTGAAGATTCCTAGTCTTCAACCACTATTTTTAATACCTTCAATTGTTCCATAATCGTCTTATAATATTAAGAATGGTTTTCAGGTAGAAACTTGATCCTGGTTTTTCCAAATAATAAGCGTTGTTAAAAAAAATTGGAAATACAGGGTCCACTAAGTCTTATTTCACGTCAATTGGTTAAATTAAAATCTTAAAAAAACCTTAGATCGTCTATTTCATACTTTGGAACAAAATATGTAAAATCGCTTTATTTGATTTTCGAAACCAAGATTTATACAACTTAACCAAAGAGACTTCCTTTTACAAGCTTTATTACTTTCAAAATCTTGATAAATCACTAGAAATTGATTCCATATTTATTTCTTATTCTTTTAACAAAGATTTACCTTTATTTGTCCTAAAATGATCTTTTATTAAAAGCCATTAAATCTTAATCAAAGAAAATTTTCCTCAACGAACACTTTCATTCTATTCCTTAACTTTCACTCCTTAATTTAAGACCATTTATTAAATCTTTAACAAAGATTTACTTTACTCAAAACTTATTACTTTCTTACCGCATAAGTAATAACATTCCATTGAATCTTTGTTTAAAGGAATATAATTCTTTTATTTCCTAAACAACTTAATCTTAACAAGGTTTAAGATTGTTGTTATTTAAGACACCATTCACAACAAACCCAAAACTAACGGATATTAAATATAAGATTTAAACAGAAATCATATCAGCTTATATTCAACATCATTTCTCATAATCAACCAATACTATAAGTGGAATAACGATATAAACACTTTTTAAATTCCTTTAATAATATAAGTTCCCATTACGAAATTTGACATCAAATATTCGGAGATTATTTCCATCTAAATCTAATTTATGTAAAATAGGAAAAACCCTAAAATCTCAAGTAAACTTAAATTTACGTATAACTAACTTGTTTAAATATCTTAAACTTACCAAAACACAATATTTGTCATTAGAAAATGGTTTCCAAAGTTGTAGGCGAGTTAGAACTTTAAAACAAAACACTACCGCAAAAGCATCCCAAAAGCATTACAAAAATGTTTCAAAATAACCTATAATAGCTACTTTAATAAAAATAACCTTTATATTATCCAAAACTTCATATTACCAACTCAAAATGCTTCTAAATAATTAATTATGATTTTATAAAAAAAAATCATATTGCTTAAATATTTTATAATAGCCATTTATCGTTACGGTCAACGAGCTGCGCTCACAACGGCCCTTTTCAAAATAGTTTTAAACATAAATTGAAAACTATACATCAAAATATGAAAATTTCTTTTTCATTTGAAATAAAATATTATTTAAAAAAAACGTTTTTCATATTCATAAAAATCCGATTTGAATTGCTCCAATTATAAGATTTTGAAGGTTATGGCCGAAATTCGTGAACCCTTGTAGTGCGACTAATCCTACTCAGATCATAACCCAACTTTATATGAAAAACCCATCCAATTATTTCAATTTTTTTTTTAATATTGCAATAATATTTGAAAACAATAATCCAAAATTTTCACTTCAAAATCAATTATTATTATTTTTGAAATTTTGTTCACTTTATTACCAAATATCAACATTTTACAAACACAATAAACATACATCACTAAATGCATTTCAAACAACATGCATCATGTTTCCTCAAAAACTACTATCTCCTTCTCCATTAGCCTGCGTCATTGAGCTCAATGCCCCAACATTTCAGAAATTTCAGATTTGCAGTATATCTGGTGTAACACCCCGACATTTTAACGATACTAAAAATGATGAATTAATGAATAATTAGTATGAAATACATTGTTATGAATTCAGGAAAACTTAATTAAATATCCAGAATTAAGTAAAACCAACCACGTCATAGCGTCCATCTTGGAATTCTGGTCAAGATAGACACCTGGTTTGCGTAAATTGGACACCATATGAAGAAATTACTAAGGTTTGAAGTTTGTATGCATATAGGAAAGATAATATAAAATTCAAAAACATTCAAAAATCAGCAAAAAGAGAAATCCGGTGCGCAAATCGAGGAAGGGCTGACATTTTGAAGTTGACCAGAGACCCTGCTGGGTCGACCTAGGGGTCGACTCAGGCTCAACGGGGTCGACCTAGTGGTCGACCCACCTGAAGGGGGGTCGACCTAGTGGTCGACCCACCTGAAGGGGGGTCGACCCACCCATGGCTCTGGAAACTTCTTTTCTAAACCTGGAGATTTTAGAGCTATTCATGAACCCTAGGCTATATAAAGGAACCTAGACCTAGGTTTTATTCATCTAAAAACAATGGTGATGGTGAAGCTCCCCTGCAACGAAGATTGAATGGCCTAATCTACTCCAAATCTAATTCAGCAAACATTATACAAATTCAACGAATGCTACAACAAATTCTGCGATGGCTACAACATCTTATTCAACTTGTTCTTCGCAGTAATTTGGATCCATTTCTTTAGATCTATTCACTGTGATTTCATGTTATTTTTAGATCTAAATATTTAAATAGTAATCTTGATATGTATGTAAAAATTGGATCTTGAATCGGTGCCTAATTAGTTTTATTATGACATAACTATCAGATCTGCTTTTATATGTTCATACTGCCACCAATTTAAATCTTGTCATAATATGCCTATTTAGTTTATGCCTATTTCTATCTATTTATTATTTATTCGTTGTTATGCCTGTTCTCGATTCTCTTCTCTCCCTCTAATCCCTTTTTATTTTTATATAGCCAAATGCGAACGTGTGAAATTGGGAATAATGGGGGAAAGACATAATTTGGAGCATAATTGATATTGAAAAATATGGATCTAAATTTGGGGGGCATATGTCTTATTGGATAATATGAATTTAGGCAGACGCTGAAGAATATAATTTGAGCGTAAATTGGGACATGTGTAAGTACTAATTTGGGACATAAATTGGAACATATGTGAATATGAATTTTAGGCATACATTGGAAAATATGTGAATATGGGTTTGGGTATAACTTGTATTGAAATGGGTGAATATGGACTATGAACATAAATTGGAAAATATGTAGATTTGGGTTTGTGCATAACATATATATATATGTGTGTGTGTATATGCCTTGACTTATAACTTGGAAAAAAGAGCATATGGTGCATAATTAAAAGGTGAATTAAAAAGGGGTGTAAAAGTCTATGATTTGAATAGTGAATTAGGCATGTAATTAAATATGGGGAAAAAGAGAAATAATCACCTATAATGACATAGGTAGATTTGGATAAAAATGGAATGTCTAGTAATTACAATTAGGAATTGTAATTGCACTTATGACACGAGGTTAGGTTGCATTAGTGGTCGAAGTCTGCCCGGACCCGACCGACATATCCAACAACCACTAATGTTGAACCTAATGTGAGAGGTCTAAGTGTGCAAATACAAATTGGGCTAAGACATGAGGTTAGACCCAATTGTGGAATAAGACTGCCTGGACCCGACTAGCATATCCAACATCCACAAGGTTGTAGGCCTAATGTGGGAGGTCTAGCCCATTACAACCATAATTGGACGTGGTAATGAATTGGACTACTTAACCTAATTTAATCCATAAGAATTGTATGATTATGAACTTAAGATAGGGTTAAGTAAAATTGGATGGGTAGTGGGTGGGTTAAGTAAAATAGAGGGGGTAGGCAATATTTACATATTGGCCCACGAACTTAACCCAATAAGGTTATGTAATTAAAGACACCTAGTGGTATACATAACCGATGGAATATATAATAAAGTTTGTAATTAAAGACACCTTGTAGGGTAAGCAAAACTTGTAGAAATGATATAATTAGATATGCGTAATAATCTGCTAAGTAAACAACGATAAGTTGTAGTGACGATGTAAATTGAATTTATGACTAAATGAGAAAGAATGAGGAAAACTTGTAAAATAATTAAGTTATATTTAATCATAAATGGTAAGTGACATGTTAATTAGGAAACATGTGAATTGAGATATACTATGGAGAACATGTTATTGTAATGATGTAACCAAGCAACAATATAAAATAGATTGAGGGTTACAGACCTTGGGCTACAACCTAGAAAATAACATGTTGTGGGCTTATTAATAAACTTAAAAATGGACTAAGTTATATGACTGAAATTAATAAGCAAGAGAAACTTGGTAATTTGAATAAGAATTCAATATAAACGGGAATAACCAAGTAAATGGGAACCTAGTGAGGTAAAGCAAGCGCGTAAAAGAACGTTTAGACATAGGGTCTAACAACATATTAAAGAAAGGCGCTTGGACAAGTCCGTACGTTATAAGACATGAGGGGAGTGCACATTCATCTGATTGTTATGATGGATCCAAAGGACTGGAAGGGGAAGCATGCGGCTTCCTGAAGTACGTAAGGTGCTCCTAGTAGTCCTCTGTGCGGTGACAGATGTCTCAGGTTGTACTCGCAGAGGTTGGGTCTGCGCGTAACTAATAGGTGGGTGGGCCTTGACTGTAGATGTAGCTATGCAGTCAGAATGCTGAGACGAGGTGACACCAGGGTGATTCGATAGTTGCCTCACGAGGAGGTAGAGAGGGTCACGACCAACAAGGATAGTAGACTGTCGGATATCCATCATCGACAACCAATGGTATGTGAAAAAACTAGAGTTAAACCCAAGATATCATTTCACCTTTCACTATTGAGGTAAGGGGTTGAGGGTCGACACCACGTGGATGTTTAGATTGGTTGTATTAGGAACGGTCTCTTAGCTCTTGTAGTCTTTACTAATTGAGGAGGGGCTGAGGTGGGGCCATAGCCACCATGGAAAACAGACCCGAGGAATATCTGTATTTGAAGGCACTTAAAGAAAGCCTGTACAAGTATGGAAAAGCTCCCGGCCAAGCTCCGTGTTTCTTGTTTAGCCCTACCACAGAACTCGGTGCACATTAGAGGACGTGCGATTGATGCATCGAGCTACAATTTCCGTACATACGTGGGACAGTCTAGATACATGCACATCTTCTCTGGTTGGTGTATCGTAGACAAGAGGGCATTATTCCGATATGAAATCTGATTCGGTCGATGGTGGCAGTCCATATGCTTACGTAGCATAGTAATGATAGATATTTGCAGAACGTAACATTTATATAGAGATTCGTATGTCACTCCAGCGTAGGATGAGGGACTGCGTTCATTACGGTGGAGACCGTGCGAGTGGGGTACCAAGGGTGTGAATCCATGGGAAAGTAAATGGGTACGATGCGCGTATAAGTCTTGAGTGCTATTAACCCAAGTAACCTAATAATCAAGAAAATGTAATGGAACGGTATTAGCAGGGATCATTCTACTTCTGATATACTAGTATCTGCGCGGTGCAGAGAAATGTATTTAAGAAGCGCAATATATCATGTTCATCTTATCTTGCTCTGTTCACACTTGTTATTGTTACTGTTATCTTGTTCTTCCAGTTTTATATACCTGCCATAATACTTTTATTTATTTATATTTAAAAGTAACTAGACTCACCAGACTTTATGTCTGACCCTTTTTGTTTCCTCTTCTCTCTCTTCCGTTCCTCCCTCTAGGTTCTCAGGGTGGAAGTGCTTAGAGTTGATTTGGATTCTTTCAGCATAGCTTGGATTTTGGATATAGATGTACTACTTTGATTTCTTGTCCACTCTCCTATGGCTTTGCAAGGGAAATATGGTTTTATGCTTTTGTACTCTGATGTTTTTGGCAAGACAGATTATTAATGTAATTAGTTACTTATGATGTAAACTCAGTATTTGGGACCATGATGTTTTGATTTAAATAAAGTTTTTAATTCCCCTGTTATTTTACATGTCTATCTTATGCTATTATGTTCTTGTTTACCTATAACGCTTCACGAAACTTAATGCATTCCCTTAGTGAGTGACATTAACGGACGTGGGGTGTCACATTTGGTGGACGAGCCACCATTCTTTGATATCAGGTAATAGATCTTCCGCTCTATCTGATGTATCCTGACCCAAGCATCTATAGCTTTACCTGCAAACATACGTCAATTTCGCTCCATCTAAATGAAGTAAATTGTGTTTGTTAAAGCAGGACAAGCAATATCTTTCACTTGATCCCTAATCATGAAATTAGTATGTATTTGTTTGCATTCATCTTCAATAGTAGGCAGAGGGGTAGGTGATAATCCAAATTTTGGTTTGGAAGCACCCCAAATTAGTGCCGAATACTCACAATTGAAAAACAAGTGATTTGTAGTCTCATCTTTACTTTCACGTAACACACAAATGGTGTTTGATACAATTCAAAACCGAGAAAGCCCACCTTTAGTATTCAGTCTATCCATTAAAGCCAAGTATGTTATGAAGGCCATCCTCCTACTATTTTTGAAATGCCAAATATTTTGGAAATGTGGATGAGCTATACCCTGATCATGAACTACTTGTACTGCTTGGGAGAATGTAAATTTACCGCCCTCGCCCCATTTGTAGTAATCAGTAAGACTATCGGAGCGTGTGGTGATTTCCTTAATGTAACCTGTAGCCTCTCGAGTTGCTGGAAGTTGTGAGGGGCAGAGAAGCCCAGTTTGCATCACGACAGGTACACAATCCTCGTCATTACCTAAGACTTTCATCTAATTGAATCCCAATAAGTCAACCAAACGCCTGTAGTTGATCCAAGGTTCAAACCAAAGAGAAGTACTATCCCTATTTACCAATGCTTTGTTGAATAATTGCTTGCCTACAGCTCTCAATTTCATAATCGATTTCTATGTTGAAGACACATTATTATCTATGTCCACGCTCTAGGAATGTTTCTCGTTACAACATTTAGCATTCTTCCAAGACAACCATCGGTGTTTTTTGGAAAGGAAATTCCATAGCAGTTTGATCGATACAGCCTTCTTGAGATCTGAAAAGCATTTAAGACCAATGCCCCCCTTCATTTTTGGGTTTACACAGAGCTGTCCAAGCCACCTTATATCTACCGCCTGCCCAAAGGAAATCAACGCAAAGTGCATTTATCTTGTCTAGTGTGTATTCTGGCAGTTGATATATAAATAACCAATACAAAACCGTAAGGTTACAACTGATAGGATCAATTCTTCCCTACCAGCGAAACTAAGCATCTTTAGTTGCTATCCCTGTATCTTGCCCTGTATTTTATGAATCAATGACTGGAAGTCTCTGTAGTGAAGATTGTTTGATGATATAGGCACTCCTAAATGTTTGATGGGAAAAGTTCCCATTTGGAATCCAAAAATAGATTGAATTTGCATAGAATTGGTCAGTGTTTTTTGGAAAAAGATATTTGTTTTAGAAATATTTACAATTAAACCTGTGTGGTTACCCAACTTTACAAATATGGTTTGTAGAGCAGAATGAGAAAGTTTATTTGCCAAACACCATTAGATTATTGGCATAAAGAAGATGGGTGATAGGTGGACGATCTTTGATGCTGGTAGAAATACCCGTGTAGCTGTAGCTTCATTCATTAAATATGTGAAGTACTCCATAGAAATCATAAAAAGATACAGCGAGAGTGGATTGCCCTGTCGTATCCCCTTGTTAGACGTAATGAACCCCCTTGGAGTGCCTTGGATCATGATGGAGAAGGAAGGAGTTGATATGCACTCATATATAACACTGATAATATGAGTCGAAAACCCCATAAGTTTCATAATATGGAAAATAAACTCATGTTTGAGAGTTTCATAAGCTTTCTTCAAATCCACTTTAACACAAAATTTAGGCTTATCTAGCTTATTGAAATCTCACAGGATTTCGTCTGCTAGCAGTACGTTGTCACTTATGTATCGCCCCAAAATAAAAGAACATTGATTTTGTGAGATCAAATAAGGCAGAAAGTGTTTGAACCAGTTTCAAAGAACTTTGGCTAACACTTTGTAGTACATATTGCAACAGGATATGTCTGTATTGTGTTATGCTAGTATGTCTGTCTGACTTTGGAGCCAGGGAAGTGAACACATGATTCTTCCCTTTAGGTAACTTCGTAGAACCAAATATATCTTGAATAACCATTAACATATCATGCTTTATAGCATCCTAATGGAGTTTCAAAAGCCTTGCATTAATACAGGCCGGACCGGGGCTAGACTCATCGTGAACTGAGTATATTGTCATTTTAATTTCTTCCAAAGTTAAATGATGTAGAAGAATATGCTGACCCTGATTGTTTATTGTGTAGATTGGTTGGAGACTTGGGAAGTCAACGGCAACTGGTCCATTGAACAACTTCGTAAAGTAATGAATTGCTTCACACTCAATGTCGTTTGTACAATAATTCCCCAATTCTCTGTTAGCATAGCTTGAATGTTATTTGTAAATCTTCTTGGTTGACATTTTGGCGTAAAAAAATTTATTTTTATAGTCATCATGCTGTAATCAATCAACTTTTGACCTTTGTCTCTAACTACATAATTCAATTCTCTACTGAGTTTGAAGTTTGTGCTTTGCTTGCATGAATTTCTCGTACAGTTACATGTCAGTTGGGTTCTGGTCCACCTCAGTTTCGACAACCTCCACTTGTTTTTCTGCCTCCTTTAAAAGATCATCCTCCTTTGGTCCTAGTCTATTCCATGTTTTCAATTCTTGCTTGTAGGATGCCAATTTCGCTTAGAGGTTATACCTAGAAAACCCCTCGTTTCAGTAAGTAATCCTCTATGTACACACTCGTAATAACCATCATAAGAATGCCATTCATTATTGTATCTTAAAGGAAACCCTTTTGGTTCGGTAATGTGAAGCAGATGAAGTAACAAGGGACTATGGTCGCTAGATAATTAGGAAGAGCCAAAGCCTGCAAGTTTAGAATTTTTTGTAAACATTCATTGTTGACAAGAATCTTGTCTATATTTTTAGCAATACACTTTCTATCTAAGTGAAGTCAAATTCAATATGTCTGATTTCTACTAGTCCATTTTGGTTCTGAAAATTGGAAAATACCCGCTAGTGTTGAAATGGGATGGGAAGTCCTCCTTTTTTGTCTTGAAATGATGACGTGTATTTAAAGTATCCCATTAAAATCCAGGTTTCTGATATTCTAGTAGATTCTTGTTGAATATGGTCCCAAAGTTGTTGTTTGTCATAAAACGAATTACAGGCGTATATAATGGTGACTTGAAGTTGCAGTCCACCAGTATTTGTAGCGAACATGGTTATATGTTAAGCACTTGCAGAGACAATGTTAACAATCCATATTTATGAGTCCCAAATGATTACAATTCTACCTGAAACTTGGTTATCATAGTTTGTCAAATACTACCAGTAAGTAGGCAATCTTCTTTCAAACATATGGAGATTTATAGAATTTAACTTGTTTTCTACCAAACCAACGAAAGTTGGTTTGAATTTAGTTAGGAGTGTGAATACATCCATAGTTTGTTGTGGTGTATTCATACCCCTAATGTTCCACATTAGAAAAGTCATTTAATTCAGGAGTTTCTCCTCAATGACCTTTTAGGAGGAGCAGGGGTAGTCATCGGTTGTTTACCCTTTGACTACTGTAGATAGTTATCATTCTTGGTTGTAAAGCCTGACATATGTATTGCGTCATCTTCAAGCGTAACTTCTGTAATATTGTCAGCAATGTGTTCAAAATCATCTGGTATTACATGCGAGGAAAATCCTTGATTTAGGATGTCTAAATGATTCGGTCCTTCTTCATATGGCACTGCAGTTTCCTGGGTCACCACAATGGGATCGGTTTCAATATGTGGTTCAGTAGATGTAGGTGTGAAGTTCTTGAAGTTGTAGGTGCATCAGTATTTTTCTTTGGTATCCATTTTTGCTTTGCTGCTTTGTCACTCAGTGTCCAAAAACTTTGCATGCATTACATCTAAGAGGAATGAATTCATATTGTACACCAATTTGCTTAGTTACGCCAGTATGCAGCAAAACTTGTATTTTATTCAAGAGTTTGTTATCTATGTTGATGAGCAATTGGATTATGGCATATTTGGTGTACTGTTTAGTTGCAGTTTTCTCATATATTTGGATAGGTTCTCCTAAATAACTTGAAATCATGGATAGCGCCTTTGTCGTCCACATCTCCATATCAAGATTGAGGAGTCTAACCCAGATCTGAACTGTGTTCATATTAACCTTGTTAAACATGTAGCCAGGATGCCATATCTCAACCACCAAGAGTTTCCCTAAGTATGAATAAGTAGTTGTCTGTGTGATACAATTGAAATCTTCATGGTTATCAAAATGTTTCGAAATCTAAAAGTCCATGCCTATGTGAATGAAGTACTCCTCATTCGGTTTCCATGCTTTGGATATGTAATTCTTCAATCTTCGGATCGATGTGCAAATGTCAACTGGATGCAATAGAATAGTGTTAGTCCATGCTACCTGAGATTTGTTGAACGTTTCTACTGGCAAAAACACATGAGATTCTGAACGCTTAACAAATGAAAGTTTTCGGTTTGATGGAATGGTGGTAGGAGTGGGTTGTTTGACTGCGTCTGCAAAGGTTTAAGGTCTTGGAGGAGGTGTCAGTTGCGGATTTGCGGTCGAGTAATGGTGAGGCTTTGGCGGTTTCTATGGACGAGGAAATGGAGATCGCTGTAACCATTTGTCCGCCATTTTTTTGGAATTTAACAAACATTAAATAATATTTTTCCAAGATTGATCTTTTGAAACCCAAACTTTTTTGAAATCAAATTAAATATTACATATGATAATTGGGGCAATCAATTTGAAATTTCAACTTCATTTATATATCAAACACAACTTCAATTTTACCATTAAAAATTGATTTCACATTTCAACAAACCATTTATACTCAAAAAAAATTCCAAATAAATTTTCATCTTTTCAAAAGTTTTCATAAAAACTTTTCATTTCTAAACTATGTCGGGTATCAAAACAAACTTCTATTTTCCATCTCATATTAAATTGAATATAATATTTAATTATAATATCAAAATGGATCCAGACTTAACCAATACCCGTATCATTCCACATATGTGTATGTATGTGTGTGTATGTGCGGTGAACATATCATCATTAATAACAGGTATAATAACATCCATAGCAACCATTCATACATATCACATTAAATGATACACGGCGCACATGACACCATGTATATGTGCAGAAGCGTTAGATAATCAATGCTTATACTTTGTTAATTAACTTATTCACTACAAATTCACATCCAACATCCAAACAAACAAGCATATATAATTAACAATGTTTGACAACTAAATAATGTTTCTCACTAGCATTGCTTCACAAATCTCTATTATAGGACTTCTCCTGGACCGCCAGGGAGCGTCATCGCGTTGCGCACTGTTTTTCTTTCTATACCAATATATAATAACATACTAATATATATATATATATATATATATATATTTGTGGAGTGGCCGAGCATTGAGGAGGAGGTAAGGTGATGGTGGTGTGTCATGGTTGTGAGGTGTTATGGCATGAAGAGGAGGGACTTTGGGCGTAGGGTAACGGCCTAGGGAGGGGTAGATGGGGTAGGAAGTGATGATGGGGGTGTAGGCCGAACAAGGGAGGAGGTGGAAGGAGGTGATAGGGTTAGTTTTAAGGTGGAGGAAGGGGGAGTTGCACAACAATAATTAGGAAGAGGAGATGGAGAGGCCTTAACCGAATTAAAAGGAGGAAGGAGGATGTCATGGCCAAGAGCTTCATAAAGGATAAGAGAAGGAAGGGAGAAGAGAATGAAAATGTGAGAAAGGGGATGGTATATATATATATATATATATATATATATATATATATATATATAGGATGGAGGGACGCTTAAGAAGTTGATACTTCAAAGGACTTTTGTCCTCTCCTAGTGTATGAATCCATGCATGGTGACATGTAGCATGGCGACTAACCCCTTACTTTAT
Organism: Allium sativum; assembly: GCA_030737875.1. NCBI lineage: Eukaryota > Viridiplantae > Streptophyta > Magnoliopsida > Asparagales > Amaryllidaceae > Allium > Allium sativum. Next base: position 931,709,865 of record CM060912.1, on the reverse strand, counting down.
GGTAGCATTTATCTTCAAAATGAGAGCATGGTAGGAAATGTTGCAGAACGGTTTAGTTCATACGTGTTTTGATCAACTTATTCTGACAAAAACTCACATATCAAAATATTATACAGCTATATTCTACAGTTTTAAACAATTATTTTATTGTTCAGACCAAATTTAAAATTATATTATCAAACTAGAATTTTAAATGCTTAAATTTAAATTTGTCAAGTTATAAAATCCCGTTTTGACAAATTTGTTATAAATTGACAAAACCCGGTCTGACAAAAACAAGTATTGTTAACTATTTTCCCAACTGAATTTAATAATTTCAAAATAACTATTATAAGTAAAATTTCAATTTTAAAATTTTGTATTTCTTATACCAAAATCATATAAAATTACTTTAAATTAGGCAAAAATCCTTGGTTGTTACATTCTTCCCCCTTAAAAAAATTTCGTTCACGAAATTTTGAATGAAAACGGGAATAAGCCCATATCCAAATTGATTATACCAAAGTACAAGCCACAGTCTTATCTTATTCCAATCTTGTCTAAATGACAATCTTTTATTCTTTACAAATATTGAAGAATTCCTCTATATTTACTACTACAAATATCTTGTTTTGGACAACTTCTAGCCTTCACTTATCAGATACAGAAAGTTACAATATCTTCAATTTAGCTTACCTGAGTTTAAATAAACTCTTAACTTTTTATCAAATACCCTTCAGTCAAAACCGTGAAATTAAATTCATAAGGTATTTGTACTTATTTAAACATTTCAATTTAGAACTTACCGACTGTCCAAAATTGTCAAGAATTCTGATCCTTTAGCCGAATACCTAAGGGGTTTAAGTTCAAAAGACTTCCCATAATCATTATTTCTAATGGCTTTACAAATATTTCTTAAATTCATTTCTTAACCTTTTTGTTTAATCCTTGAGTTAATAAACCTTTTGTTCCAACCATTCTACCTTTCAAACTCTTTTTCTAGTAAGAATGATATTTTTATCGAAAAGCCCAGGTTATTTCCTACTTAAATTTACTAGCTTATTCCTTAATAACTGGTTTATCTGATATAATTCTTACAATTCTGACCGAAATTTCAAGATCTCACTCATCCTTATATTTTCTTAATTTATATTCAAATTGTGAAATTGAATTCACAAGGTATTTAAACAACTTTTATTTATTGCAGAACTTATCATCCATCCAAAATTGCTGATAGTTTTGATTCTATAGTCTAACTTAAATGGCTTAAAGTTCTTCCTAAATTTCTTAAGTTCAAAACATGATTTTCGCTTAATCTTCTTCCCAAATACTTCACAAATAAGCCAAGTTTTAAATAGTGGAAATTTGCAGCGCATCCTCATTTCCAGGTTTGATTTAAAGCGGCTTCCTCCCTAAAGTATGTTTTAAAGCGGGTCCCTATTTCTGTAGGAAACGTATTTTTCTACATTTTTGGCACTACTTTATATATTTTTTTTAAATTGCAAATATTAACGAAAGTATTTTGCAAAGAATAACATGAAAAATTAGCAATAATAGTGAATAATTGCTGATAAGTCTGCAATCATTCACCTATAATTTAGTTGAAAGGCGGATGAATAATTGATAATATATCAGCAGTTATACCTATGTAGTTACTGATATATCAGCAACTTTTGAAGATTGGTGCAAAATTTAAAAAGTTTTTTTTTGGCAAAGCCAGAGGGGATAAGGCCCCTACCATATATTAATATCATAAGAAGGCCTTACAACATAAACCGAGATACATATATATGTAATAATAAGAAGGAGTAGATAAGAACGAGTTATTTTCACTTGTTTTTGATAGGAAAATCAAACGCAAAGGAAGAAGAGATTTCATTGCTAATTCTTCTACTAGCAGCACGATAGACGTCTGTTTTTCTCTTTCTTTGCCAACTGAAAATTCGGCCATTTCTCTCATTCCACACTTAACATCACTTTGAGCATAATCAGCAGCTCATAAGTGCTCTCTGATTTCCATCTAGTCGTTTTATAAATGCTAAGCCATTCCTCTTTGTTGTTGATGTTAGGTGCCGCAAACCCACCTCTTTGTTTCACTTTTCTCCAAACTTAATTAGAAAATTGATAGTTGAAGTAAAGATGGCTCATGTTTTCATTTCCATCATTACACAGTGCACATTGCAATGAAACGTTCATGCCTCTGTCAGACAACCTCTTCATGGTATTCAGCCCGTTATTACATATCTTCCACATCAAAAAATTATTATTTTCAGAATTACACATATTCCATATACATCTATACCAAACACACTTCGCCATTCTTTTCACCAATAATTGATTTGTAGATCAACGACGTGGTGTGCTTACTTTCATCTTTATTCCACACATAGTCATCAATCGGGACAAGCATGCCGAAATGTAAAAGTTGTTGCTTAAATATCAACAACTTTATTGAATAATTACTAATATTTCAGAAAATTTTAAAAGTTGATGCAAAATTAAAATTGTTGCTGAAATATCAGCAATTATGTAACACCCTGAATTTTCTATGACTATTAAAGAATGAATTAAAGAATACTTAATTGTTAAAGTGATAATTAAGGGAAATGGGTTACGCCATTGCGTTCGTCTCGAAATACTGCTTCGAATAGAGTCCAAGTTTTTGTAAATCGGACTTCATATGAGGAAGTTATGGTCCTTAGAAGTTTCAGAAATTTACATAAATTAAAAACAGTTCAGATTAAAAATTAAAAATTTCAAATTCAAACAGAGAAGTGGGCTGGGTGGGATTTTTCCCGCCCTAGGCCAAGTCGACCAGGGGGTCGACCTCCCCTATACAGGTCGACCTGGGGGTCGACCTACCCCCTTGGGTAGATTTGCTCTGTGACGATTCTGACTTGTTACTGAGTCCTTTCTAACCTGTTGTTGAGTCACTAGGGCATAGGCGACAATTCTAGATATGTAACACCCCACCTCTGCTAGGGTCACTCACAAAGGGAATGCACTAGTTTTGGAGGGGTATTATCTAGTAAACAGGCACAGAGATAACACAAGACAGAACATAAATTAAACAGAGTATATAAAGCAGTGGATATAAATTTAACCAAATCTCATTACGTGGAAAATAGAGTCAAAACCTCTTACATCAAAGTACCAAGTCATTATTTCATTACATCAAGTTCTAAAGAAGCAAAGTACTTAAAACAACATAAGTCCAATATTATTCCCCAAAAAGAGCATGAGTGCAGCCATAGCATAGCTCAAGACCAAACCGTACATGAGCTGTCAGAAAGCAAGCAAAGTCCAAGCTAAGAGCTATAGTTTCCTCCCTGAGAACCTGGGGGGGGTGAACGAAAGAAAAAGAGGTGGAAGAAAAACGGGTCAGTCAAAAAGACTGGTAAGCCCTAGTGACTATCAGCATAAAAACTAATAAAGTTAACTGGACATGAGAAACTGAGATTAAACATAAAGATAACAACTGGGCTGGCATGATAATAAAAGGTAACAAGATAAGAGTGGCATCGCATATACAAGGTTTACTGCACTAACTGTACTAGTGTCCAAATCCATGTCAAGTATAAATCCAGAAATGATCCCTAAACCCAATAACATGAAATGACCCAATACGGGGTCCAATAGTCCATCCTAATCGATCGGCTTTACTCGTCGTGTGTCGGTGTTATACGACCCAATCGCGGAATGTAGTCACATGTGCTAGGTCCACCCTAGGGTGTATCAGGTCCTAGGGTGTCACCCACTGACACAAATCAAGCACGCACAATGTAGTACTACGGGTGCCCATGCCTACTTTTTCAACTCCGGACTAAGTGCACGACCCTAGTCCGCCTGAACCTACACTGGCGCACCTTACTCAGCCGTTATTCTTGGTCTCTTACAATCAGCCCAGTAATCGTGCCCCACCCTGCCTAGTCCCCAGGGTATCGTGATACTTCCAAGTGGGTTACTGCTGAAAGGGACCACATGGCTAGGATTTCTAATGGGTTAAGTATTGTCATTAAAAAGGTCATGACTTAACCCTATCCAAACATATATCTAGTTGGTTAAGTATATATACAAGCAGTTCAAGACTTAACCCTATCAAATCGACGTGTCAAATTGGTTAAGTATATTCAAGGGGTCCATGACTTAACCCTACCATGTGGCATTAATTTACTTAACGCACCCCAACCTCTCACATTAGACTTGGTTACGGTTACTGGATGTGCCGGGCGGTTCCGGGCAGATTTACACCATAACCTAGTCTAACCTCGGGTTTAAAGTGCTATATGACCAACTACTCACATTGGGTCCTATTATTTGCAACTACTGGATTTGCCGGGCGGTTCCGGGCAGATTTACGTTGCAAATTCAACCCAACCTTGAGTTGGCCATTTCCAAGTTATCTAATTGTCATGTCCCAAATTCATGTTTTCAAGCTTATTCTCATGTCAAGTTTTCATATCATATTTTCATGTCATATCATGTCAATTCCATAGCCAATTTTCAAGTTTGCCTAATCTACCCAAAAAAGTATCCCCAACGTACGTGAATTCACATTTATACAACATGTCAAAATAGGGAATAACACAAATGGGATAGTCATAGAATGGCAAAGGTGTTCACAAGTTAAGCATGATGATTATAACATTACAGGCATACGAAATAGGGTCTCAACATTAACTTGACAAGACATGGTGATAGACATGGTAAAGGATTGACATAAGATAGTACCCCAATAATAGTTTCAACATCACAGGCTTGGCAAGATAAAGATTGTAAAGGGGTTTTAGATTAAACATGAATATATCCAAATCAAGTTCATACTAATATTCCACAAGCCAACATTTAAGATGAATAGATCTGGGGTGTACAAAACTAGATTCAAAATAACAGATTTAAAAGTGATAGTCATAGATCCAAGATATACAATAGTAGACCCAACTTAGTTATCATGTTTAGGCATAATTTCAGTTTACATCATGTTCAGGTTAAATTTACAGTTTAAATCTAAGAGTGACAGAGGGCTTACAGATCGTAGTCTAGAGAATGAGAAAGCAAAACGTGTAGAAGCAGAATCTCTAGCAAATCCCCAAACCAACGTAGCACTAACAAAGTCCTGAATAGCCTCCTTGTTCTCTATCTTCCAGTCAGAACTTCAGCAGCATATGGTCGGACAAGAATGTGATAGAAAATCTAGGGTCAGGGGCTGTTTATATAGTGTTTAGAGAGTGAATCTGGACAAGCAACGAGACCAGATACATCTGGCTCAAAAACAGGCTAGGTGACCAGGTCGACACCCAAGTCGACTGCCCAGTCGACTTGGTCTGGGGGGGGGGGTCGACTGCCCAGTCTACTCCCCAGTCGACCTGGTGCTGGCGGGATTTTTCCCGCATAGTTGGTCTGGGTTTTGAAATTCGAATTTTGAACTTGAATTCGAACTGTTTTGAACTCTGGAATTTTCTGAAACTTTGGAGAGCCATATCTTGGTCATACGGACTCCGATTTTCGTAAACTCGGACTCGTTTTCAAGCAAAATTTCGAGACGAACTTAATGGCATAACCCGTTTCCCTTGATTCTTATTTTAAAATTTAATTCTGCCTTGATTTATAGTTATAGCACGTTACTAAAATACGGGTTGTTACATAATTCTCCTCTCCTTAAAGGATTTCGTCCTCTAAATCTCTAAGTTAGGAAGAACGCATCCTACCATCCACATCCATCTACTCACAACATCATTCACGAACAACCATTGTCCTTAAAAAGATTTCTAATGCTATATGAACATATGCAGTATGTGTGTGTATTATGTACTTATCTAATGCAAAAGATCAGGTGGTTCCTGATTCAGTAAACCTCCTTAGTGCAAGATATGTTAGTGTAATGAGTCCAACATGTATGCAAATTCCTAACATAACTTAAAATTTCTACATGAGTGCACAAACATCATCCATATGCAGCATCTATGTGATGTCATAACAAGTTCATCCATGTACAAGTATAAGCACCCATGCAAATGCAACATGAAAAGGTGTCTGAGCCGATCTAGTGCCTAATGTGTGTCATGCATCCACTAGAAATCATTTGCAAACACTTGCAACCATTTGCAAACATCAACCATAACATGTTTCAAATACATGTTTACATCCAAAGAGGGTTCTAAGGTTCTCAAGACAAGATTAACAAAACTAACATAGGTGGCATGGTACGAAAGGTTTACAAGCTCAAAGGAAAAAGAGATCGAGAAATTACCCTAAAAAAGAAATGGGTAAAGCGCGCGTATCTTCTCCTCGGTTTCCCAAGTTGCGTCTTCTTGGGCTTCACTCCACTGTACTTTGACTAGCTTGACTTCGCGATTCCTTAGCTTCTTGATCTCCGACCCTAAGATACAAATAGGAACTCGCCTCAGCGTTGCTTCTTTCTCCACTTCTACGCCTTTGAGGATGCTTGGCTCAACCACCTCAGCTGATTCATGTAGGCACTTTCGGCGATGCGAGACGTGAAAGACATTGTGTACTCCGGCCAGCCTCTCAGGTAACTCTACCTTACAGGCCATCTGCCCAATCCTCTCAGTGATAGGGAACGGTCCTACGAATCTCGGTGCTAGCTCTCCAATTGCTCCAAAATGAACCACATTGCGCAAAGGAGAGACTTTTATGAAAACCATATCTCCGACTTAGAACTCTAGGTCTGTCCTTCTCTTGTCCGCATAAGATTTCTGTCTATCTTGGGCCGCTTTCATTCGTCTTCGTATCAACTCCACCTTCTCAGAAGTGTCTTGTATCATGTCGGGCCCAAGTATAAGTCTGTCAGTCGTCTCCCACCAATAAGTTGGTGACTTGCACGGTCTTCCATACAGGGCTTCGAACGGTGCCATCCCTATGCTAGCTTTGTAGCTATTATTATAAGCAAACTCCACGAGAGGGAGATGGTCTTCCCAAGTACCACCAAAATCATGAATGCATAGCCTCAAAAGATCCTCTAGTACTCTATTTACCCTTTCGGTCTGTCCATCCGTCTGAGGGTGATAGGCTGTACTAAAATTAAGTTGCGTACCCATTGCTTCTTGCAGACTATTCCAAAACTGGCTAGTGAAAATTGGGTCACGGTCACTGACTATGCTAGAAGGAACCCCGTGCAACCGTACTATCTCTCGAAGGTAAATAGACACTAGCCATGATGCAGTCCTTTTGCTTTTCACCGGAATGAAGTGAGCACTCTTCGTGAGTCTATCAGCAATGACCAATATGCTAGTATTCCCCTTCCTTGACCTAGGCAATCCATCCACGAAATCCATCGAGATACTTTCCCACTTCCATTGCGGGACCTCCAAAGGATGTAATAGCCCATCGGGCTTCTTAGATTCGGCCTTGACTTGTTGGCACACCCTGCACTTTGAGACGAATCCTGCCACGTCCTTTTTCATTCCGGCCCAAAAGAAAATGCGTTTCATATCTCTGTACATCTTATCCCCTCCGGGATGTATAGTCATCTTTGAGTGATGCGCCTCTTCGAGAACTTTATTTACTAAGTCTCCCACTAGTGGAACACATAGCCTTCCATCGTGCCTTAGCCATCCTTTGTCATCAATGGCATACCTACCAAGGTGACTTGACGTCTCACCACTGATTAACTTGTCCATGATTTCGACTATCTGTGGGTCTTCTTTCTACGAGGTCCCAACTTAATCTAGAAGCGTAGGTCTCAGCTCAAGAGATGCTAAAGTACCAGTCAATGACTCAACAGCCTGCGTAAAATCAAAGGTCGCTATATACTCTAGATTTTTTCTTTCAACAAAAAAGGGGCTCAAAGTCAACCTTTTTCTACTTAGCGCATCCGCCACCACGTAACCCTTGCCAGGGGTATAAGTTATATCGAAGTCATATGAGGCCAAGAATTCCATCCACCGCTGCTGTCTCAGATTCAAATCTTTTTGCGAAAAGAGATACTTAAGCGATTTGTGGTCGGTGTACAGCTTGAATCTCTCCCCTTGGAGATAATGGCACCAAGCTTTAAGTGCAAAAACAATCGTGGCTAACTCCAAGTCATGTGTGGGATAGTTCTTCTCATGAACTTTAAGTTGTCTACTCACATAGCATATCACTCTTCCTTCTTGCATTAGGACAGCGCCTAATCCCGTGCCGCACACATCTATGCACACCGTAAACATTTTTCCTCCGTCGGGTAATGCTAAAACTAGAGTTGTGGTGAGGGCTCTCTTGAGTCTCTGGAAAGCAGTCTCACATTCCATGTCACATGCAGACGCTAGGTTTTTCTTCGTTAACTTAGTAAGAGGGGCTGAAATCTTAGCGAAGTCCTTAATGAACTTCCTATAAAAGCCCGCCAAACCGAGAAAGCTTCTCACCTCTGTTGCATTCTTAGGAATTTTCCAGTCTTGCACCACAACTACCTTTGCGGTTGTTTGCGAAAAAATTATACAGTTGTATACAGCTGTAAAATCCGTTCGGCTTTCCTAAACAACAAAGATTGTTGTAGAGGGTGTCGAACTCTGGGACCAAAAATATTTAAACTAGTAAATCCAATCAAGTTATTCCCGAATTTTGATTGATTGCAAATTAACAGAAAATAAACAAAAAGCGAGTTTTTAACAATAAAGAAAGTAATTAGGGAGCGATGACATAAATTAGATTAATATTCATCAATAGCCAAACAGATTAATCAGATCTAATTCATGTTTCTGTCACAAACATGAATCAACGATAATTAGGTTTATAGAAACAAATAAGTAAATAACAACAAGTATAGCCTATGCAGGAGCTCAGCTCTTAAACAACCATAGGCTATCAGGACAGATTCACTATTTTATTTCTAAAACCCTAAATATTAAATCTAAATTTGATAAGTGTTAGATCGAACTCGAATATACCCTGTGAAGGAGCACAACTCTTAAACGACACAGGGTATGAAGGTTCAGATCTGACCCTTAGTTCAAATCTAGATCTACATACATGAAGTTCTAATCTTTTGCCTATGTGATTCATATTGAATCATATCTATTAGCGTCATCACCCCCTAATTAAAGAGGATTAGCTAGACATAGCTAAAAGAAAAGAAAATAAAAAGGAAATAAACAACATAAATAAAATGCAATAAAAACTAAATAAAAGAGAGAAAGAAGAGTTTTATTTCAAGAAAAGGATTACAGAATAAAACTGAGTGTCTTTTACAATGAATGAGATAAAGTGTATTTATAGCTGATATGACAAAGGCTACTTGGCAAATTCCACAATGTGGGACTAAAGAATTAGCCCAAATAACACATAAGCTAGTGTGAACGGGGTTGTAGAGTAAGAGGCCTTGTAAGTGAGCCAGTGTGAACGCGTGCAGTGCATGAATGAGAAGCCTTGCAAAGGAGCTAATGTGAACGCTACATGAGTGAAATGGTCTGCAATTGAGCCAATGTGAACACAATATGAGTCTTTATTGAGCCAAATCTACCCAACTGAACTTTATTTGCAACCGTTCTTCAAGCTTTAAACTCTTCAAGCTTTAGTAATTTTAACTTCACTCTTTTTCAGCAAATTCTTCATGCTTTATCCATCAAATGCTCTAAACCAAGCTTTTTATTAACAATCTGAAAACACAGCTATAAATACACAATATTAATTATTTAAAAGATAAAATAAGATAAATATGCGGATAAAATATACACATTTACATGTATATCAAATACCCCCACACTTATCTTTTTATTCGTCCTCGAATAAACTAAACTATGATATGTCACACTTTCGTAGGAAACACGATTGCATTTAGCATATGCAACAAGCCGTTAAACCCCTATGTGTCCCTAGTAGGACGAGTGTTGTCTCGTGAGGGTTTTCAGCAGATATTACCCACAAAATCCAAAGCATCTCATGTACGCGGATTAATCAAATAATATACTTAAGGTCTTTCACATTCCAAGGATTTCACCTAACTTCAATAATAACGGTTTAGACCCAAATTGTCCATCCCATAATTAGTGCAAAAATGAACAAAATTTTTCAAACTGAATCGTAATTCCTTGATAACACTGTAATTGTCCTGAAGGTTAAGAGCGTGGTGTCAACCAAAGTTCTACACATCGACAATGTGCACCCAATCATTTCTTTATTCTTTTTTTTTTTGTTTTTTTTTGTTTGAATAATTTTGCACGAGTGTAACTGCAATGTATTGGATGTGAGTTATGCATAGATGAAGGAGAATTTTGTAAGTTCTAAAAATGTTATAGATAAGAGGGCAAGTGTATTAGTTGAACTTCAAGCTACAAAAGATAAAGTAATACTAAGGCACATATGAACATTTTTATTTCCTTTCGTCTCCTCTACTACAATCCTTGCTTTTAAGTACGGTATGATGGATGTGGATGGCATGGATGCTTCATAGTCAAGAATGATGAAGACTATTTTATTCAGAGAGACTCTCTCTTTATTTCATTTTTTTTTCTTTTCCTTTTTTTTTCTATTCTTCTTTTTTTTTTCTTTTTTTTTCTTTTGCATGATGAATGATGAATGGAGATGGAATGATGACATACATTTGATTCCTCCTCTACTACCAACACTTCATGAAAGGAAAGTTTTGTGCCCTAGTTACTCTACTTCTATAACCTTAATTCAACACACAAGTCTGGATTGATGTTATAGAAAAAGCTGAAAGGAATGATAAGCAAAGTTTCGTAAGATAGATAACCCATATAAAATAAGATGTGGTATATGGTTATCCTACCTTAAAACAAGTACGGAGTGGGTGGTGTAATATTGGTATAAAAAGTGACGTTTTTGACCTTTAAACAAAGGTTATTGAGTATGCCAATATAAGATAAACTTATCGAAACATGGATGTAAATCGACTAAAACTTGGGTTTGAATAATGTGGGGTATCGAAGAAGAACGCTACAATGAGTGATTTCTCCTTAATTAGGCCAAGTGGATTTTAGAACTTACGATTTTGAAAATTTGAGTGGAAAAGCAAATATTATGCATGAAAACTAACTCAGAAAATCCAACAAATGTAGGTGCAAAATCCTTTTATTTCATGATCTTTTTTGTTTTTTTTTTTGTTTTTTTTTATTATTTTTACTTGCATATTCTAACATGTATAACAAAGGTTGACACGCTTACTACAGAACACGACTAACGTCTGCACAGTCTCAAGCTAGCATCTTAAAAAGACACATTACGACTCAATGAATAAATAATGTTCATTCTCATCACCCAAAAATTCAACTTATCAAACAAGAACCAAGGTGTTATTTATGAATTTTAAGTTAATCCTTGTTCAATGAATGACCTAGTTCATAAAATTTGATTGCTGATGTAATGTAAATTCCCCCCACACTTGAGTGTGACTGTGTCCTCACAGTCATTATTCAGACATATCTTAGTGAAAGGGAAATAAATAAGAGAATATTTACATATGTACAAAAGAGGGTTAGTGTGTCTTACCGAATGTAATGTGGCTCATGGAGGACCATGAGCTCTTCCTCTTGGTTGGGTATTGGTTCCAAGTAAGGTTTAAGGCGTTGACCATTGACCTTAAAGGATGATCCATCGGTTGGATTCTCAATTTCTACCGCACCATATGGAAAAATAGTCCGTACAGTGTAAGGTCCCGTCCATCTAGATTTTAACTTACCCGGAAATAAATGCAGTTTTGAGTCATACAACAGAACTTTTTGACCTGGCATGAAAGTTTACGTAAAATTGATTTATCATGAAAAACTTTTGTTCTGTCCTTGTAAATTCGTTCATTTTCATAGGCATCATTTCGAATTTCATCAAGTTCATTAAGTTGAAGCTTCCTATGTTCGCCTGCTTGCTCTAAATCAAGATTCAAAGTTTTTATTGCCCACAACGCCCGATGTTCTAGTTCAACTGGCAAGTGACATGGCTTACCAAAAATCAACCGATAAGGGGACATACCCAAGTTGGTTTTGAAAGCGGTGCGGTAAGCCCAAAGAGCGTCGGTTAACTTTTGGGACCAATCTTTACGATTTCGATTCACAGTTTTCTCAATAATTTGTTTAATCTGCCTATTCGATACTTCAACTTGCCCACAAGTTTGAGGATGGTAAGGAGTAGATAACTTGTGGGTTATCGAATACTTTCTCATGAGAGCTTCAAAAGAACGATTACAGAAGCGTGTACCATTATCACTGATTATTGTGCGAGGTGTGCCAAACCTAGAAAAGATGTTTTCTTTCAAGAAGCGCACAACAACCTTGTTATCGTTTGTTTTGCATGGTACAGCTTCAACCCATTTGGAAACATAATCAACAACTAAGAGAATGTAAAGGTTCCCAAAAGAATTAGGGAAGGGTCCCATGAAGTCTATACCCCACACATCAAAAATTTCGACCTCTAGAATGGGGTTTAGGGGCATCATATTCCGTTTAGAAATTTTCCCTAAGAATTGACATCGATCACAAGTTTTGCAAAATTCGTACGCATCTTTGAAAAGGGTGGGCCAGTAGAAACCCGATTGGAGAACCTTTTCGGCTGTCTTTTTGGGACCGAAGTGACCACCACAGGCTTGGTCATGATAGAAAGAGAGGACACTGTGAATTTCAGTGTCGGGAACACACCTTCGAATGATTTGGTCGGGACAATACTTGAAAAGATAGGGGTCGTCCCAAAAAAAATGTTTCACTTGAGAAAAGAATTTGTGTTTATCCTGCTTGGACCAAAAAGAAGGGGTCTGCTTGGTGACTAAGTAGTTGACAATGTCAGCAAACCAAGGATCAATGGATAAAGAAAATAACTGTTCATCAGGGAAATTCTCGTTGATCGGAAGAGAAGAAGATGGGGCATTTGGAAGACGAGACAAGTGGTCCGCAATAACGTTGTCAGATCCTTTTTTATCCTTAATGGTAAGGTCAAATTCTTGAAGTAGAAGGATCCAACGAATGAGACGAGCCTTAACATCCTTTTTAGAGAAAAGATACCTAAGTGCGGAATGATCGGTATAAACCGTGATGTGTGAGCCAACTAGATAAGGCCTGAATTTTTCAAGAGCAAAAACAACTGCCAAAAGTTCTTTTTCAGTGGTTGTATAATTGATTTGGGCATCGTTCAAAGTCTTACTTGCATAGTAAATGATGTGAAGAATCTTATCGATGCGCTGTCCTAGGACAACGCCCACAGCGAAATTCGAGGTGTCACACATGATTTCAAAAGGCAGCTTCCAATTAGGAGAGCAAATGATCGGAGCAGAGACAAGTTCATTTTTTAGATGCTCAAAAGATGTAATGCAATCAGAATTGAAGTCGAAATGAACATCCTTACCAAGAAGGTTAGTCAGAGGTCGAGTGATTTTGCTGAAATCCTTTATAAAGCGACGATAGAAGCCAGCATGACCTAAAAAGGATCGGATGTCCTTAACAGATTTGGGAATGGAAAGATTACAGATAACTTCGATTTTGGCTTTGTCAACTTAAATTCCCTTGTTAGAGATGACATGTCCTAAAACAATGCCATGTTTGACCATGAAGTGACACTTTTCCCAATTAAGCGTTAAGTGTTTATCTTTGCATCGACTCAGAACATGATCCAGGTGATGTAAACACTCAGTGTAAGAATCTCCGAAGATGGAGAAATCATCCATGAACACTTCCAAAAATCGCTCGATCATATCAGAAAAAATGCTAATCATGCACCTCTGAAAGATTGCAGGTGCATTACAGAGACCAAAAGGCATACGTCGGTACGCAAATGTACCAAATGGACACGTGAAAGTGATTTTCTCTTGGTCCTCAGGAGTGATAGGGATTTGATTATATCCCAAGTACCCGTCAACGAAACAATAGTACTCGTGACCGGCTAGTCGTTCTAACATTTGATCGATAAATGGCAGAGGGAAATGATCCTTACGTGTTGCAGCGTTAAGTTTCCTATAGTCAATGCAAACACGCTAACCAGTCTGGGTGCGGGTTGGGATAAGCTCGTTAGCTTCATTTTGAACCACGGTAATCCCTGATTTCTTAGGTACAACATGAATCGGACTAACCCATTGACTATCGGAAATCGGGTAGATGATTCCATTGTCAAGGCATTTAAGGATTTCAGCACGAACTGCTTCTTTCATGATGGGTTTCAGTCGACGCTGGGGATCACGGGTCGGTTTGGCGTCATCTATAAGGTGGATTCGATGTTGGACAATCGAAGGACTAATCCCCTTAATATCAGCAATGGACCAACCAATTGCTTCCTTATTTTTCTTAAGGATGGGAAGGAGCAATTGTTCCTGCTCTAAAGTAAGGTCAGAAGCAATAATGACAGGAAAAGTTTCATTGTCTCCTAAGTAAGCGTACTTAAGATGACTGGGCAGCACTTTGAGGTCAGATTTTGGGGGCGAATCAACCGAAGAAATTGGTTGAGGGATAGACTCATTTGTGAGAGGCTCGACAGGAATCGAATCAGAGACATTTTCGGGAGTATCTTGAAACAAAGTTTCGTAATCTAATTTAATTTCGTTATTCAGATGGTCGAGCTTAGATTCATTATCGTGGACATCATGGATTTCAGAAAACTGGTCCACATAAGAGTTAGGACAGTTTTCAGTTCTGAAGATGTTTAGCTCGATGGTCATGTTACCGAAAGAAAGTTTCATAGACCCATTTCTACAGTTTATGAGAGCATTAGAGGTTGCTAAGAAGGGTCGTCCTAGAATCAAAGGGATCTGGGTTGCAGGATTGCTAACCTGTTGAGTTTCTAAGACAATGAAATCAACTGGAAAGATGAATTCGCCAATTTTGATCAACACATCCTCGATTTCGCCCACAGGTTTCTTAATTGAACGGTCAACAAGTTGAAGGGTAACCTTGGTGGGTTTCAGTTCTCCTAGCCCTAATTGGCGATAGACGGAATATGGAAGCAAGTTAACACTAGCACCTAAGTCTAGCAGGCATCTATCGATTTTCTTGTCCCCAATAGTACATGATATTGTGGGGCAGCCAGGATCTTTGTATTTCACTGGCATTGATTGGGACAAGACCTCACTTAGAGTTGCTGCTAGAAACATTTTCTTAGGTACATGTGTATGACGTTTTTGAGTGCACATATCTTTTAGAAATTTTGCGTATTGTGGAACTTGTTGTATAATATCTAAAAGAGGAATGTTCACTTTAACTTGCTTAAATATTTCAAGGATTTTTTCTAGCTGATCCTTCTTTTTCCTAGGTTGGAGTCTATGAGGAAATGGAGCAGACAATTCAGTAGGTTGGGCTACTTGAGTTTGAGGATGGTCCTTGTCAGAAATTGGCTCGATGTTTTGATATGAGTTGGTCGAATTTTCTGTCGGAGTTGGAAGATCGTCCGGTAAAGCATTTGGGTTGACCACATGGTTGTCAATCTTTTTGCCAGATCTAAGAGTCGTGACCACATTCAAGTGACTCACGTTTGAGTCTTGAATGATGTGAATTTGGTTGGAGTTAGGATTTTGACGGTTGGGGTTTGGAATGGGTTGACTCGGGAAAGTGCCTCTTTCCCGTTCGCTTACCGAAGTGGCTAACTGACTTATTTGCATTTCAAATTTAGCGATCGATTGACTCGTGTTTTGCATGTGCGAAGTCAATAAATTTTGAAGATTGGTATTTGATTGGAGATTTTGAGTCGTTGCTTTAGTCAATTCTTCGAGAGTTTTCTCCAGTGACGTCAATCGTTTATCGTCTTGGGGAATAAAAGATTGTTGCGCTTGGTTTTGAGAAGGTGGCACAGGATGTTGGAATTGAGTTTGTTGAAAGGGAGGTCTCGAAGTATTATTCGAAAATGACTGAAAAGTGGTCGAACTGCATTCGAATTTGCATTGTTTTGGGTCCACGAGAAGTTAGGATGGTTTCTCCAACCTGGATTGTATGTTGGGGAGAATGGGTCATTCCTAGCTTTGTTAAATGCATTGAGTTTTTCCAATGAATGTGGGCATGGATCAGATATGTGGTTAGGATCGTTACATTTGTAATATGAGGTCTGAGATGCTTGAGCTTGATTTATTTGCGTTGATGAAAGGACATTATCGAATTTGGATATCATCGCGTCTATTTTTGCTTCTAAGGCTACTGATGATCCTACCGAATGAGCGTTCGAACAGGAATAAACCGATTTCTCGTTAGATCTTTCCCACTGAGCTGATTTTTCGGCCAAATTTTCGAGAATTTGCCAAGCGGCATTGTGATCTTGAGCTAGAAAATTTCCTTGGCACATCGATTTGAGCATGGTTCGAGAGTTATTTTCAAGTCCATCGTATAAAATTTGACAAAGAGTCCATTTTTCGAAATTGTGATGTGGACATTTGATTAGAAGCTCTTTAAATCTTTCAAAATATTTTGCAAAGGATTCACCCCCAAATTGACGAAAATTGACGATTTCATTTCAAATTTTGGATGTTTTTTCCAGAGGGTAAAATTTCTTTAGAAAAATGTTTATAAATTCACCCCAAGTTCCAATCGTATTTGAAGGCAAGTTATACAACCATTTCTCAGCATAATCGATAAGTGCAAATGGAATTAACCTAAGTTTGATTCCATCGTCACTTAATTGTTGAAATTTCATGGTTGCACAAACTTTTTCAAATTTGGTCAAGAAAATATACGGATCATCACATTCTAAATTGCCGAACTTTGGAAGAGTATTTATGTGATTCGAATGAATTTCAAAGTGGTTACCCGTTGGGGCGGGCAATATGATGCAAGAAGGAATATAAACCTGATCGGGGAAGTATCTATCCATAAGAGATCGAGGGCGATTTTCTTCAGCCATGGTTAAAGAAATGTTTGTTCGAACTAAACGATTGTTTGAAAGATCACGAGTCCAATGACGCATGCACTAGCGAGAAGAATAAGGGAAGAAGAGAAAAAACAAATTTGAGAAGCGAATTTTTTTTCTTTTACAAAACGAGAATTATTTTGAATTTATTTTAGAGAAAAAGAATTAGACACAAAAGATTTTTTAAATGAACCTAATGCAATTTACAATTTCTAGAATTATATAATGACGGTTTGATTTATTTCAACAAAAGACTTCTCAGCCAGTTAACAGACAGGAGTTATCGATGCACCAGGAATCACCCTAGCAATGCAGCCGAAGGTTTAAGTACCTTCAGAGGAACAACCGATATAATATTTACGAATCACCGTAATATTTATAAACAGTTATTACTCTGCCATAGTCTAGACACCGAGAAATAATCCGTTAGAACTAAACCAAATTGTCAAAATATAATGAAGTCCTTAGAAAATAAAAACAAAACTAAGATGAATGCAAATATTTTTTTTAATCAGTCACAGAATGAACAGTCTCAGGACAGTCACAGAACAGGCAATTGCAGAAATAAATAAATAAAAAAATTTACAAGCAAGACGATGCCCTGCAGAAGATTTTTACAAGCAATGTCTATATATTTTTTTATTTGCAGCAGCGGTCCCTGTAGAGTTAGAAAATACTCACCTTGATCGGCAGTCCGTCCAGTGCAATTGGGTAGCGCTAGCGCTTTCACACCCCACTTGGTGTGCAACCGCTCAACCCGTGAATTGTCTGCTGCTTTCAGTTGTTGTTGCCTCCTATTATTTGCTTGACTGTACCTGCTTTTGAAAAAAAATACCTTTTTTTTACGAGGAAAAAAAAAATGAGATGAAAATTGAAACTGACTCGACTAAAAAAAAAGAAACAAAATAAAAACTAAATAAAAAAATTAAACTAAAATAACTCAAAGGAAAAAAAACTAAGCTAGGGAAGAAAATAACAAAGAAAAGAAAAAGAAAACTAAGATTAAGCAAATAAAAAAAATACAAATAAAAACCGGGGTCAATGAATCGGGCTCACTCCCAAGGTTTGACCCATTCATACCACCCTTCACTTTCCCTTATTTACGCAGCCCCTCCTTTAGGAGAAAATAAAATCACAGAAACAAAATCCCAAAGTTCCTAACACCTCAAACTATCAAACACACCGCCCTCCCCTCTTTTTTTTAATAATAAATCGATAAGCTTTGGGTTTTCACAAATTGCAAATTGGGTTGGGATAGGGGAGCAATTTGGAATTCGGATCTTATGGAGATCTGGGGTCAATGACGAGTCGCTGATTTCGATGGTTCGGAGAGGTGGTCCGGCGTTCTGATTTGCGAGGTGGATTTCGGATCTGGAGTTCGCGGCGATAGGAGTTTGTGGTGTCGGTGGGTTGGTGGTTGCACTGAGCGAGGCTATTTGAGGAGATATGGATTGGATTCTTGGAGTTCGCGACTTCAGTGGGTATTTGATGCTAATTCGTGTAGTGCGGATTGGTTCGTTTCAGGAAGTGGCGGACGTATTTGTGAGGAGGGCGATTTGGTGAGAGGGAGTTTCAATCTGGGGACTGCAATCGTGGGTTCGGTGGTGATCAAGCGATTTGTGAAGGTGAAAGTTGAGGTTTTTGCAGTGGGGGTTGATGGGCGATTGGTACGGGGGAGTTTGTTTGGGCAAGAAGAAGACGTTGATTGTTAGGGAAGAACTCACGGTTTAGAGTGTGGAATTGTGTGGCTAGTGGATTTTTGGGGCTTTCAACTAAGAAGTGGCCTTCAAATTGGGTGTGATTTGGTCTGAGTTTTGTGAATTCGAACAGAGGGATTGATGACTTTGGTTTCAGTATGGTGGTTGAACCGAGTGATGTGATTAATGCTCTGTTGCTAACACTGAGAGATTGGAAGGAAAGGAAGGAGTTTAAAGATGATTGTGGTTCAATTTGATGTGAGTGAAGTGTTATGAAAAAAAAAATCTGACTGCGACGATGGTGGTGGTTTTAAATGGTGATTGTATGGAATATTGTTGATGAAGGTATTGGTGAAAGTTGGGGTATGGCACTGGAGTGTTGTTATGGTTGATGATGCGGGAATTGTAGCGTGAGGCCAGTGAGATGATTGGCGCAACAGACTGTTGACTTGCCTGTATATGGTGGAGGATTATTAGTTGTGAAGATTGGTCGGTGCTGAGCAGAGGGTGTGGTAATTGCTGCAAGCAAGATGGTGTTTGACAGATCAGAGGAAAGCAGAACAAAATCAAAGCTGAAGAAGGAAAAAGATATTGCAAAAGAAATTTCCTCCCTTTTTTTGTTTTTTTGTTTTGGAAAGAAATTGTGATAGAAAAGAAAATGATTGGAGAAAAAAGGAAAGAAATGAAGAAAAAATGGCAAGTTTTTTATTATTATTTTTATCTCTTGTTTAGATGATTGATAGCAACAATGTAATTAATACACCAAATCACTAGTCAAGAATTTTCTTCTTTATATACAAGAAAACAAATAGGAATAAATTAAAAATAATTTTGTGCTATTTTTTCTAAAAAAAATGAAAAATTAAGAAAATAAAAATATAACCCGAAGGATTTAAATAAAATTATTTTGGTCCTCGGCAACGGTGCCAAAATTTGTTTGCGAACAAATTATACAGTTGTATACAGCTGTAAAATCCATTCGGCTTTCCTAAACAACAAGGATTGTTGTAGAGGGTGTCGAACTCTGGGACCAAAAATATTTAAACTAGTAAATCCAATCAAGTTATTCCCGAATTTTGATTGATTGCAAATTAACAGAAAATAAACAAAAAGCGAGTTTTTAACAATAAAGAAAGTAATTAGGGAGCAATGACATAAATTAGATTAATATTCATCAATAGCCAAACAGATTAATCAGATCTAATTCATGTTTCTGTCACAAACATGAATCAATGATAATTAGGTTTATAGAAACAAATAAGTAAATAACAACAAGTATAGCCTATGCAGGAGCTCAGCTCTTAAACAACCATAGGCTATCAGGACAGATTCACTATTTTATTTCTAAAACCCTAAATATTAAATCAAAATTTGGTAAGTGTTAGATCGAACTCGAATATACCCTGTGAAGGAGCACAGCTCTTAAACGACACAGGGTATGAAGGTTCAGATCTAACCCTTAGTTCAAATCTAGATCTACATACATGAAGTTCTAATCTTTTGCCTATGTGATTCATATTGAATCATATCTATTAGCGTCATCACCCCCTAATTAAAGAGGATTAGCTAGACATAGCTAAAAGAAAATAAAATAAAAAGGAAATAAACAACATAAATAAAATGCAATAAAAACTAAATAGAAGAGAGAAAGAAGAGTTTTATTCCAAGAAAAGGATTACAGAATAAAACTGAGTGTCTTTTACAATGAATGAGATAAAGTGTATTTATAGTTGATATGACAAAGTGTAACACCCCACACCAGCTATAGTCACTCACTAAGGGAATGCCATAGCATCGGTGGAGTATTTTTAGTGAGTATAGAACAGTAAAATTACAACAAGACAGATATAATGTAATACTTGAAAATTTAAAACATCATCTCATAGCAGCGGAAAGTATAACATGTTTGGTTACATCATAAAACCATAACAAGAGTCAAGTACAAAATATCCATCCTGAATAAAATAAGTACATAATCCCACTACTCATAACAAATAGCCATAACAGAAAAGATAAGATAAGCTGAGCTCTACATCTACGGTCCAAGCTCCAAGAGATAGATAAAGCAAACTGATCAAAGCCCACTAGCACTAGGCCCAACCTGAGGACCTGAAGGAAAAAGATAAAAACAACGGGGGTCAGACATAAGCCTGAGTGAACCCTATCTCCTTATTAATACAATTATTAAAGTAATTAGGGTATGATATGAACTCGGTATGGTATCTTTGGGGATAATGACTACACTAAGTTGCCCACGAACACAGGACGAACTAAGATAACCGTAAAGACGCATCTACCCACCCAAGGATAATTACTAACTGCACCACACCAGTCACTCCTACTCAAAGGTTGATCCCACCCAAGGATATCAAAGATAGATATAACCAGTAGTTTCCTGTACCCTAGTTGACTACATAGGTGCCGTCTGCCCCTATCTCTACTAGGTGTACCCCACTACCCCAAGCGATCGGCTCCCTAACGTAGGTATCCGTGCTGGGCCTACAGTGGGGTGTATCATTCCCCAAAGTGGCAACCCAAAAGCAACACCGGTGCACGGGTTATACCTACACGATGCAACAACGTCTTACCTCCCAGTCCCGGGCCCACACACGCATATGAAACCCGATGGGCCTGCGTTGCCACCGCTAACCCCGTTTTGGCCACTTATAGACAAGCCCAGTATGCGTGTCCCGTCCTCGGCTTGGGCCGAGCTACAAAGATACATATGGGATACTGGTTGTAATGGGCCCTCCACAAGCTACCCACCAGAGCTTGTTATTAATCTAGTGTTCCCCACTTAACCCTTTAATCATGTTTAATTACATGTTTCACTTGGTTAAGTATTCTAATCGTATTTTCTATTGCCACCCAAGGCAACCCACTAGATTCCTCATGCCACCCAAGGCACCCACTTAACCCCTCATGTCCCACTACATGCTAATATGGTTAAGTGTTTCTTAATTAATTAAGACCGTGATTCCCCATAAAGACCTCCCACATTAGACTGGCTGTTATGACCGCCTGGTTAAGCCGGTAGGGTCCGGGCAGTCTTACGTCATAACAGAGTCTAACCTCGTGTCTTTACTTTAATCACGTATTTAATTTGTGCCTAAGACCTCTCACATTAGACTGGCTGTTATGACCGCCTGGTTAAGCCGGTAGGGTCCGGGCAGTCTTACGTCATAACAGAGCCTAACCTCGTGTCTTAGTCGATTAATTACACCTAATTAATCACCCCCATATTAATTATCCCTAATTAATATCAATTTATTTATAACATGGGTAGACCTAACTCAATAGGTAAATTCCCATGGGGTAGACCTAACTCAATAGGTAAATTCCCACTTATGTTAATTAATTTTTTATGGTATGCTTAATCATACCCATTTCAACATACTTTTAATTAACATATTAATTAACCCCATCGTTCCCCACGTAAATCGTCATTATGACATAACATAATAAAGGGAAGATTTACCACACATAACATGGGTTTAGCATATAACTTTATCATGGGTTAAGAGGATGTCAACTTGCATATATGAGCATGTATTAACCCAACTATATTCAACCCAAACTTGCATATTATCAAACATGTGTCTTACATAACATGTTGCATATGAACTTACATATCATCAAACATGTGATTTGCATAACATGTTGCATATGAACTTACATATCATCATACATGTGATTTGCATAACATGTAGAACTTGCATTTTAGCATATACTTAACTTGCATAAGCACTCACATACTTGCATAAGCATTCATATACTTGCATAAGCTTGCATATCATGTTAAACTTGCATTTCAACATATACATAACTTGCATAAACATTCACATACTTGCATAGGCTTGCATATTATGTTAAACTTGCATTTCAACATATACATAACTTGCATAAACATTCACATACTTGCATAGGCTTGCATATTATGTTAAACTTGCATTTCAACATATACATAACTTGCATAAACATTCACATACTTGCATAGGCTTGCATATTATGTTAAACTTGCATTTCAACATATACATAACTTGCATAAACATTCACATACTTGCATAGGCTTGCATATTATGTTAAACTTGCATTTCAACATATACATAACTTGCATAAACATTCATATACTTGCATAAGATGTTAAACATGCATATAAGCATATACATGACTTGCATAAGTACTCACATACTTGCATAACATGTTTGCATAATGGATCCATATTCACTTAGTGTTTTGCATCATAAACATCATGAAACAACTTGCATAAAAATATCATGATTACATATTATGAAACTTGCATGACATAAGGCATATAACTTGCAAAACACATAATATTCACTACATCAAGCTTGCATAAATATATGGATCCACAAACATAGCCATACTTTATCACATCTTATCATAATCAATTCAATAATTGATTATTAAGGGGATAGAAGCTCACCAAAACGAGATTAGCAAGTTAAATGAAGCAAATCCCAATGATTAAGTAGAAGAAGATGTAGATTAGCTTGCAAACCCTCTTAGGATTTTTAGTGGAGGCTCTCCAATTTTCTAAGTGGTGGCATAATGGCCTTAGATCTATTTTTGGTAAGGATAAGGGGGGTATTAGGGTGTATATATAGATTAGTTAGATGTTTTAGGACCATAGGATATACCCTAGAACCAATCCTAGCCTTTAAAGCATGTCTTGGGGAAGAAGTCAAGTGTAGGAACCATTTAGGGCCCAAAAAAAACAGCCCAAAACTCATCCCGGGCCTCAAAACATGAGCAGTTTTCGTTTTTGATTTTTCGTGAAACTTTGACGGGCCATAACTTGGTCATACGGACTCCGATTTACGAAAACTCGGACTCTATTTCGCGTATTTTTCCGAGACGAACGCAATGGCACAGCCCGTTTCCCCTGATTCAGAATATTAAATTTAATTCTGCTCTGATTTATGTTATAACAAGTTATTTAACATACGGGGTGTTACATTCTCCCCTACTTAAAGGATTTCGTCCCCGAAATCTCTAAGTCAAGAAGAACGTATCCTACCAACCAAACAACCATCTACTCAACCATCAAACACTGGCATCCATTGTCCTTAAAACAATTTCTAATGATGTATGAGCATATGCAAAAAGTGTGTGTATATGTTCCCTATCTAATGTATGAACATATGTAAACCATGATAGTGCCATGCATCCATTATGTATGCGAGGGAACCCTATCGACACATACAATATCTACATGAGTGCACAATCATTCACCAAAATGCATCATCCATATGATAACACAATCATTATACATCCATAAATATAGCTTCCTACACACAATTTTATGCAATATGCAATATGAAGTGATTGAGCCGATCTAGTGCCTAGAGTGTGTGTATATGCATCCACGAGCAACCACTAGCAAACACTTGCATCCACTTGCATCCATCATACATAACATGTCTCAAACACATGTTTCAACCATAGGACTATCCTATCTGAAGGTCAAAGGTACTAACGAGAGGACATACTAAGGATAAGATAAGTACCAGTCAAACGATAAAGGAGAAGTTAAAAGACATACTCTCAAAAAGAAATGGATACAAAGAACGCATCTTCGCTTCCGTCTCCCAAGTTGCGTTGCTCTCCTCTTCTCCCCATTGCACTTTGACTAGCTGAACCTCTCGATTCCTCAATTTCCTAGTCTCTGACCCAAGGATGCGAGTAGGAGCTCGTCGAATAGTCGCATCACGCTCTGCTTCCACTTCTCTAAGCAAACTTGGCTCTACCACCTCTGCGGTCTTATGTAGGCACTTCCTCCCATGGAATACATCATGTACACCACTAAGTCTGTCGGGCAACTCCACCAATGGAAGATGCTCCTCCCATGTACCTCCAAAATCCAAGATACATAGCCTCAAAAGGTCTTCTAAAATATGATTCACCCTCTCGGTCTGGCCGTCCGTCTGAGGATGATATGCGGTACTCAAACGCAACTGAGTCCCTACCGCCTTTTGCAAACTCTTCCAAAACTCTCTAGTGAAGATAGGATCTCGATCACTCACTATACTGGAGGGTACCCGATGCAATCGAACTATCTCTCGAAGATATACAAAAGCTAGCCATGGAGCAGTCCACTTACTCTTCACAGGTATGAAATGGGTGTTCTTAGTAAGTCTGTCTACCACCACCCAAATTCCTGTATTACTCTTTCTCGATCTGGGTAACCTGTCAATAAAATCCAACGAGACGCTGTCCCACTTTCATTGCGGAACCTCCAATGGGTGAAGCAACCCACCTGGTTTCTTTTGCTCCGTCTTCACTCGTTGGCACACCAAGCATCGAGCGACATGCTCGGCCACATCTTTCTTCATACCGGCCCAGAAGAAAGCCCTCTTCATGTCTTGGTACATCTTACCCCCACCGGGATGAATGGTCATCCTAAAACGGTGTGCGTCATCAAGAATAGCCTTCCTCAAACCCTCATCCTGCGGTACACAAAGTCTACTGTCTCTACGCAAGCACCCTCTATCATCTAGGATGTACCTACTCAAATGGCTGGACGACTCCCCCCTTATGAGCTTCTCTACTAACTCAACCAACTGTGGGTCGCCCCTCTGTGCTTCTCCAATCCGCCCCAAAAGAGTAGGTCTAACTTCCAAAGAAGCTAGCAAACCGGGTACAAAGTCAACGGAAGGTCTAAAGTCAAACTTAGAAATAAACTCTAAGCTCCGTCGTTCAACGAACAATGAACTCAAGGACAACCTTTTTCTACTTAAGGTGTCCGTTACCATGTTACCCTTACTCATAGGATGCTAAGGATCCCATCCACTTTTGCTGTCCTAAGACTATGCGCTCGAAGAGTCTCCAACACTTCCCTAAGATGTAGGGCATGCTCTTCTCCACCAGAATATCATCCAAAATCATCACAACTGTCTCCCACGCAGACCACCCTAGTCGAATTCGGCATCCCCCAAATGCAAGCCCCAAAGGCCTAAACCAATATCAGACAAACACCCAAGGGATACCTCCTTCGAATTCAGACGACCTACGTGAGACGATACTAGTAAAAATGGCTAAATAATTAAGCCCTTGACCAATTCTGGATGTTCTCGCCAGTCTCGCTCCAAAACCGTCGTTTATCCTATACTGGCCCTGCTCAGCCTATTGAGCACATACGAAAACTTATTTCGCTCCTAGAAAAGACCCAGATGTCATCTACAAAGACCATCACGAACTTATTTAGGTACTCCCTGAACACCCTTCTCAACAAAGTATGCGGGGGCGTTCGTCAAACCCAATGGCATCACCAGCCACTCATAAAAGAAATCATCCGGAGTCCCAAAGGCAGTCTCCTCTATACTATTCTCAGCCACTCTCAACTGATGAAATCCCGTGGCTAAGTCCTACTACAAAAATACTGAGGCGCCAGCCAACTGATCAAGGAGATCATTAATCCTCGGCAATGGGTATCTATTCTTCTTTGTGAGTTTCTTTAGTTCCCTTTAGCCTACACAAAGTCTGAGGGACCCATCCGCCTTCATAACAAAAACTACTGGAGCGCCCCACTCCGATATACTTCGTCTTATGAACCCCTTCTCAAGCAAATCGCCTACTTACTTATGGAGTTCCCTCCTCTCACTAGGAGCCATGTGGCACACTGGCCAAGATACTGGTTTGGCATTATCCACCAGATATATTCGGAAGTCAATCTCCCGCTTCGGAGGTAAGCCCTTCACCTCCTCAAACACATCCGGGTATTCCCGGACCGCTCTAACAGATCGCAGACTCTAGACCAACGTGTCAGGCGATTCTAGATACCTTAGCATAACAGATTCTATGGGATTACAAGAGATCTCGAGAGTGTTACTTAGGCGGCCCATAAGCCTAACAACTCTCCCTTCAAAATGAAGAACAGCACTCCTACTGGATAACCAGTCCATGCCCAAAATTAACCCATAGCCCGCGAAGCCCAACAAGCATCACATCTAAACTCAACGCTAAGTATAGAAACTTTCAAACCCAAACATATCATGGAGCCCCAACTGGGTTTGAAACAACTAAGGGATCATCTACCAAACTGGTGCCTAAGTGCAGTGACTCAACTAACAATGGTGGGATAAACGAACTCAATATATCAGAATCAAATAAAGCTTGAATCGGATGATAAAGAAATCCAAATTCCAACCTAGACGGTCATATCCCCATCTGGTACCCTAGTCGTGAGGGAATACAACTACCCTCCAGAAGATTCCATACCTTGCCCTTGCTTCTTTGAACAATCCTAATAAGGTGTCCTATTCCTCTTAAAAGGATAACCACTTGCCTTCTTCTTCCCTATTCTCCACTCGTAACCTCCCACCAATGAGGTTTCATCTTTCATTAACCAAACAACTATTTGAGCCTTCCTCCCATCGTTTATCCAATAGATACCTACCAGTCCTCCTCCTTCTTGAACCAACTTCTAATCCGACTAACGTCTAAGTCCCTTGAAGTGGTTTTCCATCCTTATCTATCTTAGAAAGATCATCTATACGCGGAGGGGAAACTCAAAACGAGAGAAAGGAAGAGATTCAAAATGGAGAATTCGAAAGATATAGATATGGCTATTGGGGATTATGCTTTCCTTTCAAAAACTTTTCTCTTAAAAGACATGTTTTTGAAAATACTCCTTTCCAAAAGTATTCTTAGAAAATAGTTTTTCTAAAAATTTTATCTGTTCCGGTAACCTTAAGCTCTGATACCACGTGTAACACCCCACACCCGCTATAGTCACTCACTAAGGGAATGCCATAGCAACGGTGGAGTATTTTTAGTGAGTATAGAACAGTAAAATTACAACAAGACAGATATAATGTAATACTTGAAAATTTAAAACATCATCTCATAGCAGCGGAAAGTAAAACATGTTTGGTTACATCATAAAACCATAACAAGAGTCAAGTACAAAATATCCATCCTGAATAAAATAAGTACATAATCCCACTACTCATAACAAATAGCCATAACAGAAAAGATAAGATAAGCTGAGCTCTACATCTACGGTCCAAGCTCCAAGAGATAGATAAAGCAAACTGATCAAAGCCCACTAGCACTAGGCCCAACCTGAGGACCTGAAGGAAAAAGATAAAAACAACGGGGGTCAGACATAAGCCTGAGTGAACCCTATCTCCTTAATAATACAATTATTAAAGTAATTAGGGTATGATATGAACTCGGTATGGTATCTTTGGGGATAATGACTACACTAAGTTGCCCACGAACACAGGACGAACTAAGATAACCGTAAAGACGCATCTACCCACCCAAGGATAATTACTAACTGCACCACACCAGTCACTCCTACTCAAAGGTTGATCCCACCCAAGGATATCAAAGATAGATATAACCAGTAGTTTCCTGTACCCTAGTTGACTACATAGGTGCCGTCTGCCCTTATCTCTACTAGGTGTACCCCACTACCCCAAGCGATCGGCTCCCTAACGTAGGTATCCGTGCTGGGCCCACAGTGGGGTGTATCATTCCCCAAAGTGGCAACCCAAAAGCAACACCGGTGCACGGGTTATACCTACACGATGCAACAACGTCTTACCTCCCAGTCCCGGGCCCACACACGCATATGAAACCCGATGGGCCTGCGTTGCCACCGCTAACCCCGTTTTGGCCACTTATAGACAAGCCCAGTATGCGTATCCCGTCCTCGGCTTGGGCCGAGCTACAAAGATACATATGGGATACTAGTTGTAATGGGCCCTCCACAAGCTACCCACCAGAGCTTGTTATTAATCTAGTGTTCCCCACTTAACCCTTTAATCATGTTTAATTACATGTTTCACTTGGTTAAGTATTCTAATCGTATTTTCTATTGCCACCCAAGGCAACCCACTAGATTCCTCATGCCACCCAAGGCACCCACTTAACCCCTCATGTCCCACTACATGCTAATATGGTTAAGTGTTTCTTAATTAATTAAGACCGTGATTCCCCATAAAGACCTCCCACATTAGACTGGCTGTTATGACCGCCTGGTTAAGCCGGTAGGGTCCGGGCAGTCTTACGTCATAACAGAGTCTAACCTCGTGTCTTTACTTTAATCACGTATTTAATTTGTGCCTAAGACCTCTCACATTAGACTGGCTGTTATGACCGCCTGGTTAAGCCGGTAGGGTCCGGGCAGTCTTACGTCATAACAGAGCCTAACCTCGTGTCTTAGTCGATTTATTACACCTAATTAATCACCCCCATATTAATTATCCCTAATTAATATCAATTTATTCATAACATGGGTAGACCTAACTCAATAGGTAAATTCCCATGGGGTAGACCTAACTCAATAGGTAAATTCCCACTTATGTTAATTAATTTTTTATGGTATGCTTAATCATACCCATTTCAACATACTTTTAATTAACATATTAATTAACCCCATCGTTCCCCACGTAAATCGTCATTAAGACATAACATAATAAAGGGAAGATTTACCACACATAACATGGGTTTAGCATATAACTTTATCATGGGTTAAGAGGATGTCAACTTGCATATATGAGCATGTATTAACCCAACTATATTCAACCCAAACTTGCATATTATCAAACATGTGTCTTACATAACATGTTGCATATGAACTTACATATCATCAAACATGTGATTTGCATAACATGTTGCATATGAACTTACATATCATCATACATGTGATTTGCATAACATGTAGAACTTGCATTTTAGCATATACTTAACTTGCATAAGCACTCACATACTTGCATAAGCATTCATATACTTGCATAAGCTTGCATATCATGTTAAACTTGCATTTCAACATATACATAACTTGCATAAACATTCACATACTTGCATAGGCTTGCATATTATGTTAAACTTGCATTTCAACATATACATAACTTGCATAAACATTCACATACTTGCATAGGCTTGCATATTATGTTAAACTTGCATTTCAACATATACATAACTTGCATAAACATTCACATACTTGCATAGGCTTGCATATTATGTTAAACTTGCATTTCAACATATACATAACTTGCATAAACATTCACATACTTGCATAGGCTTGCATATTATGTTAAACTTGCATTTCAACATATACATAACTTGCATAAACATTCATATACTTGCATAAGATGTTAAACATGCATATAAGCATATACATGACTTGCATAAGTACTCACATACTTGCATAACATGTTTGCATAATGGATCCATATTCACTTAGTGTTTTGCATCATAAACATCATGAAACAACTTGCATAAAAATATCATGATTACATATTATGAAACTTGCATGACATAAGGCATATAACTTGCAAAACACATAATATTCACTACATCAAGCTTGCATAAATATATGGATCCACAAACATAGCCATACTTTATCACATCTTATCATAATCAATTCAATAATTGATTATTAAGGGGATAGAAGCTCACCAAAACGAGATTAGCAAGTTAAATGAAGCAAATCCCAATGATTAAGTAGAAGAAGATGTAGATTAGCTTGCAAACCCTCTTAGGATTTTTAGTGGAGACTCTCCAATTTTCTAAGTGGTGGCATAATGGCCTTAGATCTATTTTTGGTAAGGATAAGGGGGGTATTAGGGTGTATATATAGATTAGTTAGATGTTTTAGGACCATAGGATATACCCTAGAACCAATCCTAGCCTTTAAAGCATGTCTTGGGGAAGAAGTCAAGTGTAGGAACCATTTAGGGCCCAAAAAAAACAGCCCAAAACTCATCCCGGGCCTCAAAACATGAGCAGTTTTCGTTTTTGATTTTTCGTGAAACTTTGACGGGCCATAACTTGGTCATACGGACTCCGATTTACGAAAACTCGGACTCTATTTCGCGTATTTTTCCGAGACGAACGCAATGGCACAGCCCGTTTCCCCTGATTCAGAATATTAAATTTAATTCTGCTCTGATTTATGTTATAACAAGTTATTTAACATACGGGGTGTTACATTCTCCCCTACTTAAAGGATTTCGTCCCCGAAATCTCTAAGTCAAGAAGAACGTATCCTACCAACCAAACAACCATCTACTCAACCATCAAACACTGGCATCCATTGTCCTTAAAACAATTTCTAATGATGTATGAGCATATGCAAAAAGTGTGTGTATATGTTCCCTATCTAATGTATGAACATATGTAAACCATGATAGTGCCATGCATCCATTATGTATGCGAGGGAACCCTATCGACACATACAATATCTACATGAGTGCACAATCATTCACCAAAATGCATCATCCATATGATAACACAATCATTATACATCCATAAATATAGCTTCCTACACACAATTTTATGCAATATGCAATATGAAGTGATTGAGCCGATCTAGTGCCTAGAGTGTGTGTATATGCATCCACGAGCAACCACTAGCAAACACTTGCATCCACTTGCATCCATCATACATAACATGTCTCAAACACATGTTTCAACCATAGGACTATCCTATCTGAAGGTCAAAGGTACTAACGAGAGGACATACTAAGGATAAGATAAGTACCAGTCAAACGATAAAGGAGAAGTTAAAAGACATACTCTCAAAAAGAAATGGATACAAAGAACGCATCTTCGCTTCCGTCTCCCAAGTTGCGTTGCTCTCCTCTTCTCCCCATTGCACTTTGACTAGCTGAACCTCTCGATTCCTCAATTTCCTAGTCTCTGACCCAAGGATGCGAGTAGGAGCTCGTCGAATAGTCGCATCACGCTCTGCTTCCACTTCTCTAAGCAAACTTGGCTCTACCACCTCTGCGGTCTTATGTAGGCACTTCCTCCCATGGAATACATCATGTACACCACTAAGTCTGTCGGGCAACTCCACCAATGGAAGATGCTCCTCCCATGTACCTCCAAAATCCAAGATACATAGCCTCAAAAGGTCTTCTAAAATATGATTCACCCTCTCGGTCTGGCCGTCCGTCTGAGGATGATATGCGGTACTCAAACGCAACTGAGTCCCTACCGCCTTTTGCAAACTCTTCCAAAACTCTCTAGTGAAGATAGGATCTCGATCACTCACTATACTGGAGGGTACCCGATGCAATCGAACTATCTCTCGAAGATATACAAAAGCTAGCCATGGAGCAGTCCACTTACTCTTCACAGGTATGAAATGGGTGTTCTTAGTAAGTCTGTCTACCACCACCCAAATTCCTGTATTACTCTTTCTCGATCTGGGTAACCTGTCAATAAAATCCAACGAGACGCTGTCCCACTTTCATTGCGGAACCTCCAATGGGTGAAGCAACCCACCTGGTTTCTTTTGCTCCGTCTTCACTCGTTGGCACACCAAGCATCGAGCGACATGCTCGGCCACATCTTTCTTCATACCGGCCCAGAAGAAAGCCCTCTTCATGTCTTGGTACATCTTACCCCCACCGGGATGAATGGTCATCCTAAAACGGTGTGCGTCATCAAGAATAGCCTTCCTCAAACCCTCATCCTGCGGTACACAAAGTCTACTGTCTCTACGCAAGCACCCTCTATCATCTAGGATGTACCTACTCAAATGGCTGGACGACTCCCCCCTTATGAGCTTCTCTACTAACTCAACCAACTGTGGGTCGCCCCTCTGTGCTTCTCCAATCCGCCCCAAAAGAGTAGGTCTAACTTCCAAAGAAGCTAGCAAACCGGGTACAAAGTCAACGGAAGGTCTAAAGTCAAACTTAGAAATAAACTCTAAGCTCCGTCGTTCAACGAACAATGAACTCAAGGACAACCTTTTTCTACTTAAGGTGTCCGTTACCATGTTACCCTTACTCATAGGATGCTAAGGATCCCATCCACTTTTGCTGTCCTAAGACTATGCGCTCGAAGAGTCTCCAACACTTCCCTAAGATGTAGGGCATGCTCTTCTCCACCAGAATATCATCCAAAATCATCACAACTGTCTCCCACGCAGACCACCCTAGTCGAATTCGGCATCCCCCAAATGCAAGCCCCAAAGGCCTAAACCAATATCAGACAAACACCCAAGGGATACCTCCTTCGAATTCAGACGACCTACGTGAGACGATACTAGTAAAAATGGCTAAATAATTAAGCCCTTGACCAATTCTGGATGTTCTCGCCAGTCTCGCTCCAAAACCGTCGTTTATCCTATACTGGCCCTGCTCAGCCTATTGAGCACATACGAAAACTTATTTCGCTCCTAGAAAAGACCCAGATGTCATCTACAAAGACCATCACGAACTTATTTAGGTACTCCCTGAACACCCTTCTCAACAAAGTATGCGGGGGCGTTCGTCAAACCCAATGGCATCACCAGCCACTCATAAAAGAAATCATCCGGAGTCCCAAAGGCAGTCTCCTCTATACTATTCTCAGCCACTCTCAACTGATGAAATCCCGTGGCTAAGTCCTACTACAAAAATACTGAGGCGCCAGCCAACTGATCAAGGAGATCATTAATCCTCGGCAATGGGTATCTATTCTTCTTTGTGAGTTTCTTTAGTTCCCTTTAGCCTACACAAAGTCTGAGGGACCCATCCGCCTTCATAACAAAAACTACTGGAGCGCCCCACTCCGATATACTTCGTCTTATGAACCCCTTCTCAAGCAAATCGCCTACTTACTTATGGAGTTCCCTCCTCTCACTAGGAGCCATGTGGCACACTGGCCAAGATACTGGTTTGGCATTATCCACCAGATATATTCGGAAGTCAATCTCCCGCTTCGGAGGTAAGCCCTTCACCTCCTCAAACACATCCGGGTATTCCCGGACCGCTCTAACAGATCGCAGACTCTAGACCAACGTGTCAGGCGATTCTAGATACCTTAGCATAACAGATTCGATGGGATTACAAGAGATCTCGAGAGTGTTACTTAGGCGGCCCATAAGCCTAACAACTCTCCCTTCAAAATGAAGAACAGCACTCCTACTGGATAACCAGTCCATGCCCAAAATTAACCCATAGCCCGCGAAGCCCAACAAGCATCACATCTAAACTCAACGCTAAGTATAGAAACTTTCAAACCCAAACATATCATGGAGCCCCAACTGGGTTTGAAACAACTAAGGGATCATCTACCAAACTGGTGTCTAAGTGCAGTGACTCAACTAACAATGGTGGGATAAACGAACTCAATATATCAGAATCAAATAAAGCTTGAATCGGATGATAAAGAAATCCAAATTCCAACCTAGACGGTCATATCCCCATCTGGTACCCTAGTCGTGAGGGAATACAACTACCCTCCAGAAGATTCCATACCTTGCCCTTGCTTCTTTGAACAATCCTAATAAGGTGTCCTATTCCTCTTAAAAGGATAACCACTTGCCTTCTTCTTCCCTATTCTCCACTCGTAACCTCCCACCAATGAGGTTTCATCTTTCATTAACCAAACAACTATTTGAGCCTTCCTCCCATCGTTTATCCAATAGATACCTACCAGTCCTCCTCCTTCTTGAACCAACTTCTAATCCGACTAACGTCTAAGTCCCTTGAAGTGGTTTTCCATCCTTATCTATCTTAGAAAGATCATCTATACGCGGAGGGGAAACTCAAAACGAGAGAAAGGAAGAGATTCAAAATGGAGAATTCGAAAGATATAGATATGGCTATTGGGGATTATGCTTTCCTTTCAAAAACTTTTCTCTTAAAAGACATGTTTTTGAAAATACTCCTTTCCAAAAGTATTCTTAGAAAATAGTTTTTCTAAAAATTTTATCTGTTCCGGTAACCTTAAGCTCTGATACCACGTGTAACACCCCACACCCGCTATAGTCACTCACTAAGGGAATGCCATAGCAACGGTGGAGTATTTTTAGTGAGTATAGAACAGTAAAATTACAACAAGACAGATATAATGTAATACTTGAAAATTTAAAACATCATCTCATAGCAGCGGAAAGTAAAACATGTTTGGTTACATCATAAAACCATAACAAGAGTCAAGTACAAAATATCCATCCTGAATAAAATAAGTACATAATCCCACTACTCATAACAAATAGCCATAACAGAAAAGATAAGATAAGCTGAGCTCTACATCTACGGTCCAAGCTCCAAGAGATAGATAAAGCAAACTGATCAAAGCCCACTAGCACTAGGCCCAACCTGAGGACCTGAAGGAAAAAGATAAAAACAACGGGGGTCAGACATAAGCCTGAGTGAACCCTATCTCCTTAATAATACAATTATTAAAGTAATTAGGGTATGATATGAACTCGGTATGGTATCTTTGGGGATAATGACTACACTAAGTTGCCCACGAACACAGGACGAACTAAGATAACCGTAAAGACGCATCTACCCACCCAAGGATAATTACTAACTGCACCACACCAGTCACTCCTACTCAAAGGTTGATCCCACCCAAGGATATCAAAGATAGATATAACCAGTAGTTTCCTGTACCCTAGTTGACTACATAGGTGCCGTCTGCCCTTATCTCTACTAGGTGTACCCCACTACCCCAAGCGATCGGCTCCCTAACGTAGGTATCCGTGCTGGGCCCACAGTGGGGTGTATCATTCCCCAAAGTGGCAACCCAAAAGCAACACCGGTGCACGGGTTATACCTACACGATGCAACAACGTCTTACCTCCCAGTCCCGGGCCCACACACGCATATGAAACCCGATGGGCCTGCGTTGCCACCGCTAACCCCGTTTTGGCCACTTATAGACAAGCCCAGTATGCGTGTCCCGTCCTCGGCTTGGGCCGAGCTACAAAGATACATATGGGATACTGGTTGTAATGGGCCCTCCACAAGCTACCCACCAGAGCTTGTTATTAATCTAGTGTTCCCCACTTAACCCTTTAATCATGTTTAATTACATGTTTCACTTGGTTAAGTATTCTAATCGTATTTTCTATTGCCACCCAAGGCAACCCACTAGATTCCTCATGCCACCCAAGGCACCCACTTAACCCCTCATGTCCCACTACATGCTAATATGGTTAAGTGTTTCTTAATTAATTAAGACCGTGATTCCCCATAAAGACCTCCCACATTAGACTGGCTGTTATGACCGCCTGGTTAAGCCGGTAGGGTCCGGGCAGTCTTACGTCATAACAGAGTCTAACCTCGTGTCTTTACTTTAATCACGTATTTAATTTGTGCCTAAGACCTCTCACATTAGACTGGCTGTTATGACCGCCTGGTTAAGCCGGTAGGGTCCGGGCAGTCTTACGTCATAACAGAGCCTAACCTCGTGTCTTAGTCGATTTATTACACCTAATTAATCACCCCCATATTAATTATCCCTAATTAATATCAATTTATTCATAACATGGGTAGACCTAACTCAATAGGTAAATTCCCATGGGGTAGACCTAACTCAATAGGTAAATTCCCACTTATGTTAATTAATTTTTTATGGTATGCTTAATCATACCCATTTCAACATACTTTTAATTAACATATTAATTAACCCCATCGTTCCCCACGTAAATCGTCATTATGACATAACATAATAAAGGGAAGATTTACCACACATAACATGGGTTTAGCATATAACTTTATCATGGGTTAAGAGGATGTCAACTTGCATATATGAGCATGTATTAACCCAACTATATTCAACCCAAACTTGCATATTATCAAACATGTGTCTTACATAACATGTTGCATATGAACTTACATATCATCAAACATGTGATTTGCATAACATGTTGCATATGAACTTACATATCATCATACATGTGATTTGCATAACATGTAGAACTTGCATTTTAGCATATACTTAACTTGCATAAGCACTCACATACTTGCATAAGCATTCATATACTTGCATAAGCTTGCATATCATGTTAAACTTGCATTTCAACATATACATAACTTGCATAAACATTCACATACTTGCATAGGCTTGCATATTATGTTAAACTTGCATTTCAACATATACATAACTTGCATAAACATTCACATACTTGCATAGGCTTGCATATTATGTTAAACTTGCATTTCAACATATACATAACTTGCATAAACATTCACATACTTGCATAGGCTTGCATATTATGTTAAACTTGCATTTCAACATATACATAACTTGCATAAACATTCATATACTTGCATAAGATGTTAAACATGCATATAAGCATATACATGACTTGCATAAGTACTCACATACTTGCATAACATGTTTGCATAATGGATCCATATTCACTTAGTGTTTTGCATCATAAACATCATGAAACAACTTGCATAAAAATATCATGATTACATATTATGAAACTTGCATGACATAAGGCATATAACTTGCAAAACACATAATATTCACTACATCAAGCTTGCATAAATATATGGATCCACAAACATAGCCATACTTTATCACATCTTATCATAATCAATTCAATAATTGATTATTAAGGGGATAGAAGCTCACCAAAACGAGATTAGCAAGTTAAATGAAGCAAATCCCAATGATTAAGTAGAAGAAGATGTAGATTAGCTTGCAAACCCTCTTAGGATTTTTAGTGGAGGCTCTCCAATTTTCTAAGTGGTGGCATAATGGCCTTAGATCTATTTTTGGTAAGGATAAGGGGGGTATTAGGGTGTATATATAGATTAGTTAGATGTTTTAGGACCATAGGATATACCCTAGAACCAATCCTAGCCTTTAAAGCATGTCTTGGGGAAGAAGTCAAGTGTAGGAACCATTTAGGGCCCAAAAAAAACAGCCCAAAACTCATCCCGGGCCTCAAAACATGAGCAGTTTTCGTTTTTGATTTTTCGTGAAACTTTGACGGGCCATAACTTGGTCATACGGACTCCGATTTACGAAAACTCGGACTCTATTTCGCGTATTTTTCCGAGACGAACGCAATGGCACAGCCCGTTTCCCCTGATTCAGAATATTAAATTTAATTCTGCTCTGATTTATGTTATAACAAGTTATTTAACATACGGGGTGTTACATTCTCCCCTACTTAAAGGATTTCGTCCCCGAAATCTCTAAGTCAAGAAGAACGTATCCTACCAACCAAACAACCATCTACTCAACCATCAAACACTGGCATCCATTGTCCTTAAAACAATTTCTAATGATGTATGAGCATATGCAAAAAGTGTGTGTATATGTTCCCTATCTAATGTATGAACATATGTAAACCATGATAGTGCCATGCATCCATTATGTATGCGAGGGAACCCTATCGACACATACAATATCTACATGAGTGCACAATCATTCACCAAAATGCATCATCCATATGATAACACAATCATTATACATCCATAAATATAGCTTCCTACACACAATTTTATGCAATATGCAATATGAAGTGATTGAGCCGATCTAGTGCCTAGAGTGTGTGTATATGCATCCACGAGCAACCACTAGCAAACACTTGCATCCACTTGCATCCATCATACATAACATGTCTCAAACACATGTTTCAACCATAGGACTATCCTATCTGAAGGTCAAAGGTACTAACGAGAGGACATACTAAGGATAAGATAAGTACCAGTCAAACGATAAAGGAGAAGTTAAAAGACATACTCTCAAAAAGAAATGGATACAAAGAACGCATCTTCGCTTCCGTCTCCCAAGTTGCGTTGCTCTCCTCTTCTCCCCATTGCACTTTGACTAGCTGAACCTCTCGATTCCTCAATTTCCTAGTCTCTGACCCAAGGATGCGAGTAGGAGCTCGTCGAATAGTCGCATCACGCTCTGCTTCCACTTCTCTAAGCAAACTTGGCTCTACCACCTCTGCGGTCTTATGTAGGCACTTCCTCCCATGGAATACATCATGTACACCACTAAGTCTGTCGGGCAACTCCACCAATGGAAGATGCTCCTCCCATGTACCTCCAAAATCCAAGATACATAGCCTCAAAAGGTCTTCTAAAATATGATTCACCCTCTCGGTCTGGCCGTCCGTCTGAGGATGATATGCGGTACTCAAACGCAACTGAGTCCCTACCGCCTTTTGCAAACTCTTCCAAAACTCTCTAGTGAAGATAGGATCTCGATCACTCACTATACTGGAGGGTACCCGATGCAATCGAACTATCTCTCGAAGATATACAAAAGCTAGCCATGGAGCAGTCCACTTACTCTTCACAGGTATGAAATGGGTGTTCTTAGTAAGTCTGTCTACCACCACCCAAATTCCTGTATTACTCTTTCTCGATCTGGGTAACCTGTCAATAAAATCCAACGAGACGCTGTCCCACTTTCATTGCGGAACCTCCAATGGGTGAAGCAACCCACCTGGTTTCTTTTGCTCCGTCTTCACTCGTTGGCACACCAAGCATCGAGCGACATGCTCGGCCACATCTTTCTTCATACCGGCCCAGAAGAAAGCCCTCTTCATGTCTTGGTACATCTTACCCCCACCGGGATGAATGGTCATCCTAAAACGGTGTGCGTCATCAAGAATAGCCTTCCTCAAACCCTCGTCCTGCGGTACACAAAGTCTACTGTCTCTACGCAAGCACCCTCTATCATCTAGGATGTACCTACTCAAATGGCTGGACGACTCCCCCCTTATGAGCTTCTCTACTAACTCAACCAACTGTGGGTCGCCCCTCTGTGCTTCTCCAATCCGCCCCAAAAGAGTAGGTCTAACTTCCAAAGAAGCTAGCAAACCGGGTACAAAGTCAACGGAAGGTCTAAAGTCAAACTTAGAAATAAACTCTAAGCTCCGTCGTTCAACGAACAATGAACTCAAGGACAACCTTTTTCTACTTAAGGTGTCCGTTACCATGTTACCCTTACTCATAGGATGCTAAGGATCCCATCCACTTTTGCTGTCCTAAGACTATGCGCTCGAAGAGTCTCCAACACTTCCCTAAGATGTAGGGCATGCTCTTCTCCACCAGAATATCATCCAAAATCATCACAACTGTCTCCCACGCAGACCACCCTAGTCGAATTCGGCATCCCCCAAATGCAAGCCCCAAAGGCCTAAACCAATATCAGACAAACACCCAAGGGATACCTCCTTCGAATTCAGACGACCTACGTGAGACGATACTAGTAAAAATGGCTAAATAATTAAGCCCTTGACCAATTCTGGATGTTCTCGCCAGTCTCGCTCCAAAACCGTCGTTTATCCTATACTGGCCCTGCTCAGCCTATTGAGCACATACGAAAACTTATTTCGCTCCTAGAAAAGACCCAGATGTCATCTACAAAGACCATCACGAACTTATTTAGGTACTCCCTGAACACCCTTCTCAACAAAGTATGCGGGGGCGTTCGTCAAACCCAATGGCATCACCAGCCACTCATAAAAGAAATCATCCGGAGTCCCAAAGGCAGTCTCCTCTATACTATTCTCAGCCACTCTCAACTGATGAAATCCCGTGGCTAAGTCCTACTACAAAAATACTGAGGCGCCAGCCAACTGATCAAGGAGATCATTAATCCTCGGCAATGGGTATCTATTCTTCTTTGTGAGTTTCTTTAGTTCCCTTTAGCCTACACAAAGTCTGAGGGACCCATCCGCCTTCATAACAAAAACTACTGGAGCGCCCCACTCCGATATACTTCGTCTTATGAACCCCTTCTCAAGCAAATCGCCTACTTACTTATGGAGTTCCCTCCTCTCACTAGGAGCCATGTGGCACACTGGCCAAGATACTGGTTTGGCATTATCCACCAGATATATTCGGAAGTCAATCTCCCGCTTCGGAGGTAAGCCCTTCACCTCCTCAAACACATCCGGGTATTCCCGGACCGCTCTAACAGATCGCAGACTCTAGACCAACGTGTCAGGCGATTCTAGATACCTTAGCATAACAGATTCTATGGGATTACAAGAGATCTCGAGAGTGTTACTTAGGCGGCCCATAAGCCTAACAACTCTCCCTTCAAAATGAAGAACAGCACTCCTACTGGATAACCAGTCCATGCCCAAAATTAACCCATAGCCCGCGAAGCCCAACAAGCATCACATCTAAACTCAACGCTAAGTATAGAAACTTTCAAACCCAAACATATCATGGAGCCCCAACTGGGTTTGAAACAACTAAGGGATCATCTACCAAACTGGTGTCTAAGTGCAGTGACTCAACTAACAATGGTGGGATAAACGAACTCAATATATCAGAATCAAATAAAGCTTGAATCGGATGATAAAGAAATCCAAATTCCAACCTAGACGGTCATATCCCCATCTGGTACCCTAGTCGTGAGGGAATACAACTACCCTCCAGAAGATTCCATACCTTGCCCTTGCTTCTTTGAACAATCCTAATAAGGTGTCCTATTCCTCTTAAAAGGATAACCACTTGCCTTCTTCTTCCCTATTCCCCACTCGTAACCTCCCACCAATGAGGTTTCATCTTTCATTAACCAAACAACTATTTGAGCCTTCCTCCCATCGTTTATCCAATAGATACCTACCAGTCCTCCTCCTTCTTGAACCAACTTCTAATCCGACTAACGTCTAAGTCCCTTGAAGTGGTTTTCCATCCTTATCTATCTTAGAAAGATCATCTATACGCGGAGGGGAAACTCAAAACGAGAGAAAGGAAGAGATTCAAAATGGAGAATTCGAAAGATATAGATATGGCTATTGGGGATTATGCTTTCCTTTCAAAAACTTTTCTCTTAAAAGACATGTTTTTGAAAATACTCCTTTCCAAAAGTATTCTTAGAAAATAGTTTTTCTAAAAATTTTATCTGTTCCGGTAACCTTAAGCTCTGATACCACGTGTAACACCCCACACCCGCTATAGTCACTCACTAAGGGAATGCCATAGCAACGGTGGAGTATTTTTAGTGAGTATAGAACAGTAAAATTACAACAAGACAGATATAATGTAATACTTGAAAATTTAAAACATCATCTCATAGCAGCGGAAAGTAAAACATGTTTGGTTACATCATAAAACCATAACAAGAGTCAAGTACAAAATATCCATCCTGAATAAAATAAGTACATAATCCCACTACTCATAACAAATAGCCATAACAGAAAAGATAAGATAAGCTGAGCTCTACATCTACGGTCCAAGCTCCAAGAGATAGATAAAGCAAACTGATCAAAGCCCACTAGCACTAGGCCCAACCTGAGGACCTGAAGGAAAAAGATAAAAACAACGGGGGTCAGACATAAGCCTGAGTGAACCCTATCTCCTTAATAATACAATTATTAAAGTAATTAGGGTATGATATGAACTCGGTATGGTATCTTTGGGGATAATGACTACACTAAGTTGCCCACGAACACAGGACGAACTAAGATAACCGTAAAGACGCATCTACCCACCCAAGGATAATTACTAACTGCACCACACCAGTCACTCCTACTCAAAGGTTGATCCCACCCAAGGATATCAAAGATAGATATAACCAGTAGTTTCCTGTACCCTAGTTGACTACATAGGTGCCGTCTGCCCTTATCTCTACTAGGTGTACCCCACTACCCCAAGCGATCGGCTCCCTAACGTAGGTATCCGTGCTGGGCCCACAGTGGGGTGTATCATTCCCCAAAGTGGCAACCCAAAAGCAACACCGGTGCACGGGTTATACCTACACGATGCAACAACGTCTTACCTCCCAGTCCCGGGCCCACACACGCATATGAAACCCGATGGGCCTGCGTTGCCACCGCTAACCCCGTTTTGGCCACTTATAGACAAGCCCAGTATGCGTGTCCCGTCCTCGGCTTGGGCCGAGCTACAAAGATACATATGGGATACTGGTTGTAATGGGCCCTCCACAAGCTACCCACCAGAGCTTGTTATTAATCTAGTGTTCCCCACTTAACCCTTTAATCATGTTTAATTACATGTTTCACTTGGTTAAGTATTCTAATCGTATTTTCTATTGCCACCCAAGGCAACCCACTAGATTCCTCATGCCACCCAAGGCACCCACTTAACCCCTCATGTCCCACTACATGCTAATATGGTTAAGTGTTTCTTAATTAATTAAGACCGTGATTCCCCATAAAGACCTCCCACATTAGACTGGCTGTTATGACCGCCTGGTTAAGCCGGTAGGGTCCGGGCAGTCTTACGTCATAACAGAGTCTAACCTCGTGTCTTTACTTTAATCACGTATTTAATTTGTGCCTAAGACCTCTCACATTAGACTGGCTGTTATGACCGCCTGGTTAAGCCGGTAGGGTCCGGGCAGTCTTACGTCATAACAGAGCCTAACCTCGTGTCTTAGTCGATTAATTACACCTAATTAATCACCCCCATATTAATTATCCCTAATTAATATCAATTTATTCATAACATGGGTAGACCTAACTCAATAGGTAAATTCCCATGGGGTAGACCTAACTCAATAGGTAAATTCCCACTTATGTTAATTAATTTTTTATGGTATGCTTAATCATACCCATTTCAACATACTTTTAATTAACATATTAATTAACCCCATCGTTCCCCACGTAAATCGTCATTATGACATAACATAATAAAGGGAAGATTTACCACACATAACATGGGTTTAGCATATAACTTTATCATGGGTTAAGAGGATGTCAACTTGCATATATGAGCATGTATTAACCCAGCTATATTCAACCCAAACTTTCATATTATCAAACATGTGTCTTACATAACATGTTGCATATGAACTTACATATCATCA
The DNA here is from genome assembly GCA_030737875.1 of Allium sativum. Lineage (NCBI taxonomy): Eukaryota > Viridiplantae > Streptophyta > Magnoliopsida > Asparagales > Amaryllidaceae > Allium > Allium sativum. The sequence continues at coordinate 931,666,906 of CM060912.1, read as the reverse complement.
AACATGTGATTTGCATAACATGTTGCATATGAACTTACATATCATCATACATGTGATTTGCATAACATGTAGAACTTGCATTTTAGCATATACTTAACTTGCATAAGCACTCACATACTTGCATAAGCATTCATATACTTGCATAAGCTTGCATATCATGTTAAACTTGCATTTCAACATATACATAACTTGCATAAACATTCACATACTTGCATAGGCTTGCATATTATGTTAAACTTGCATTTCAACATATACATAACTTGCATAAACATTCACATACTTGCATAGGCTTGCATATTATGTTAAACTTGCATTTCAACATATACATAACTTGCATAAACATTCACATACTTGCATAGGCTTGCATATTATGTTAAACTTGCATTTCAACATATACATAACTTGCATAAACATTCACATACTTGCATAGGCTTGCATATTATGTTAAACTTGCATTTCAACATATACATAACTTGCATAAACATTCATATACTTGCATAAGATGTTAAACATGCATATAAGCATATACATGACTTGCATAAGTACTCACATACTTGCATAACATGTTTGCATAATGGATCCATATTCACTTAGTGTTTTGCATCATAAACATCATGAAACAACTTGCATAAAAATATCATGATTACATATTATGAAACTTGCATGACATAAGGCATATAACTTACAAAACACATAATATTCACTACATCAAGCTTGCATAAATATATGGATCCACAAACATAGCCATACTTTATCACATCTTATCATAATCAATTCAATAATTGATTATTAAGGGGATAGAAGCTCACCAAAACGAGATTAGCAAGTTAAATGAAGCAAATCCCAATGATTAAGTAGAAGAAGATGTAGATTAGCTTGCAAACCCTCTTAGGATTTTTAGTAGAGGCTCTCCAATTTTCTAAGTGGTGGCATAATGGCCTTAGATCTATTTTTGGTAAGGATAAGGGGGGTATTAGGGTGTATATATAGATTAGTTAGATGTTTTAGGACCATAGGATATACCCTAGAACCAATCCTAGCCTTTAAAGCATGTCTTGGGGAAGAAGTCAAGTGTAGGAACCATTTAGGGCCCAAAAAAACAGCCCAAAACTCATCCCGGGCCTCAAAACATGAGCAGTTTTCGTTTTTGATTTTTCGTGAAACTTTGACGGGCCATAACTTGGTCATACGGACTCCGATTTACGAAAACTCGGACTCTATTTCGCGTATTTTTCCGAGACGAACGCAATGGCACAGCCCGTTTCCCCTGATTCAGAATATTTAATTTAATTCTGCTCTGATTTATGTTATAACAAGTTATTTAACATACGGGGTGTTACACAAAGGCTACTTGGCAAATTCCACAATGTGGGACTAAAGAATTAGCCCAAATAACACATAAGCTAGTGTGAACGGGGTTGTAGAGTAAGAGGCCTTGTAAGTGAGCCAGTGTGAACGCGTGCAATGCATGAATGAGAAGCCTTGCAAAGGAGCTAATGTGAACGCTACATGAGTGAAATGGTCTGCAATTGAGTCAATGTGAACACAATATGAGTCTTTAGTGAGCCAAATCTACCCAACTGAACTTTATTTGCAACCGTTCTTCAAGCTTTAAACTCTTCAAGCTTTAGTAATTTTAACTTCACTCTTTTTCAACAAATTCTTCATGCTTTATCCATCAAATGCTCTAAACCAAGCTTTTTGTCAACAATCTGAAAACACAGCTATAAATACACAATATTAATTATTTAAAAGATAAAATAAGATAAATATGCGGATAAAATATACACATTTACGTGTATATCAGCGGTGTCCACTGCTAAACCTTGCTTAGAAACTACGTGCCCAAGAAACCGAACTTCCACCCTCCAAAAATGGCATTTGGAGAACTTAGCCTTTAACTGGTGTGCTCTAAGCGTATCCATGACTTCCTTGAGGTGTCTAGCATGCTCTTCTTCATCATTTGAGAATATTAGAATATCGTCCACAAAAACCACCACGAACTTGTTAAGGAACTCCCGAAACACCCTACTCATCAGGTCTACAAAGTACGCGGGTGCATTCGTTAACCCAAACGGCATGACGAGCCATTCGAAAAACCCATCTGAAGTCCTAAACACAGTTTTGTCAATGCTATCCTCAGCCACTCTAAGTTGATGGAATCCTGTGGCTAGATCAAGTTGGGAGAAAACAGATGTTCCCACAATCTGGTCAAAAAGGTCATCGATTCTTGGTAGTGGGTGCCTATTCTTCTTCGTCAGCTTGTTTAACTCACGATAATCTACGCATAGACGAACCAAACCATCCGCCTTAGTAGCGAATACCACCGGAGCACCCCATTCAGAAATGCTTCGCCTTATGAAATTTTTCTCGAGCAACTCCTTGAATTGTTTACTGAGCTCTCTTCTTTCTCGCGGGGCCATATGCCTAACGGGCAATGAAACAGGCTTGGCATTATCAACCAGATAAATTCGGAAGTCTATCTCGCGTTTAGGGGGTAACCCCTTCACCTCATCAAAGGCATCTGGATATTCCCGGACTACTCTCACAGAGTGTAGATTTTCGACGGACGAGTCGAGAGATCCAAGATAACATAACATGATCGGACCCTTCGGGTTACAAGAAGGTTCCAGGGTATTACCAAGGCGTGTCAGGAGACTCACTACCCTTCGTTCACAATCAAGGATAGCTCCATAATTGGACAACCAATCCATGCCCAGAATTAAACCATATCCCGTGAATCCGAGAACATAAGCATTACACACTAATTCCACGCTTAAGATGGAAATCCTCAAATCAACACAAATCATAGATAAATGGGCGAAGCCCCCAATCGGATTTGAAACACTAACGGGATCATCAACTAGACTAGTACTTAAGTGCATATTTTCAACAATATCAGAAGAGATAAAAGTATGCGATGCGCCAGAGTCAAATAAGGTTCGAACAAGAAATTCAGAAATGTAAACAAGGCTTTCTACAGAAATATTACTACCTCGGTCAAGAGCTGGAGTGGTGTTGAGAGCCTGCAGCTGCCCTCCAGAAGGTCTCGCTCGCCGTGTCTGCCCTAGCCCCTGTCCTTGCTTCTTAGGGCAATCCTTACTGATGTGTCCAGTATCCCCGCAGCGAAAGCATTCACCCAACTTTCTTTTCTTCCTCCTACAGTCTTTAGCTATATGTCCCGTGATACCACAAAAGTTGCACTTCCTCGTCTCACGTGGCTTGTTAGCATTGTTGTTGTTGCCCTTGTTATTCTTATTATTCTTGTTGCCTCCCTTCTTGAAGTCAACCTTCTTGTTCTGAGTCTCATTAGACTTAACCTCCTTTTTGTCACCCTTGTCTTCCTCATGAAGTAGGGCCATATTCACCAAGCTTTCAAAGGCCGCCCCCATGGGCACATGAGTCATGGCCATAGTGTGGAGTGGCTCGCTCAATCCTCAAGCAAATCGTAGAGCCTTCTTCTCAACCGTGTTGACTAAGTCCAAACCAAACCGAGCAAGCTGATTAAACTTATTCACGAACTCCCTAACAGACATGTCCCCTTGATTGAGTGCCATGAACCTCTCCATCTGAAGGTTCTCTTTTGCTGACGATAAGAATTTAAGCCCAATCCTCTCTCTAAAGTCTGCCCGAGTCTCAATTGGTCTGGTAGCGTTGGTGACTTCCCAACAAAATGCAGCTTCCTCTTTCAACAACCATGCTGCCAACTGAACTTTCCTATGATCCTCCATATCGAAGATAACGAACAGGTCTTCAGTCTCCTTTAACCAGTTTCGTGCCTCAGCGAAGGTCTTAGTTCCAAGGAAGCTCTTGCCTCCCATTCCTATAAAGTCTTTGCATATTTTGGCGAAGGCGGTGCCGGGAGGAGGAGGAGGAACCGCGGCTACTGGAGGAGGAGGAGGGATGTCTACCGGGCCCGCATCGTTGGCCCTAGCTTCCAAGTACCTTCGGAACCATCCGGGTATGGGTACTCCCTTGGGAAGGTTAAGATTGGCCATGCTGAAAAATGAAAAGAAAAAGATTCAAACGAGGAAACAAGGAAAGTGCTAATGGCTTTTGGGGAATAGCCTTTTCTTAAAAATATAACTTTTCTTGAAAAATGCTTCTTTATAAATGGTTTTGAAAATAATTTTCAGAAAGTTTTTTAAAACTTTTGCCCAGTCTGGTAACCTTCTGCTCTGATACCAAATGTGACACCCCACCTCTGCTAGGGTCACTCACAAAGGGAATGCACTAGTTTTGGAGGGGTATTATCTAGTAAACAGGCACAGAGATAACACAAGACATAACATAAATTAAATAGAGTATATAAAGCAGCGGATATAAATTTAACCAAATCTCATTACGTGGAAAATAGAGTCAAAACCTCTACATCAAAGTACCAAGTCATTATTTCATTACATCAAGTTCTAAAGAAGCAAAGTACTTAAAACAACATAAGTCCAATATTATTCCCCAAAAAGAGCAAGAGTGCAGCCATAGCATAGCTCAAGACCAAACCGTACATGAGCTGTCAGAAAGCAAGCAAAGTCCAAGCTAAGAGCTAGAGTTTCCTCCCTGAGAACCTTGGGGGGGGGGGGTGGGTGGAAACGAAAGAAAAAGAGGTGGAAGAAAAACGGGTCAGTCAAAAAGACTGGTAAGCCCTAGTGACTATCAGCATAAAAACTAATAAAGTTAACTGGACATGAGAAACCGAGATTAAACATAAAGATAACAACTGGGCTAGCATGATAATAAAAGGTAACAAGATAAGAGTGGCATCGCATATACAAGGTTTACTGCACTAACTGTACTAGTGTCCAAATCCATGTCAAGTATAAATCCAGAAATGATCCCTAAACCAAATAACATGAAATGACCCAATACGGGGTCCAATAGTCCATCCTAATCGATCGGCTTTACTCGTCATGTGTCGGTGTTATACGGGCCAATCGCGGAATGTAGTCACATGTGCTAGGTCCACCCTAGGGTGTATCAGGTCATAGGGTGCCAACCACTGACACAAATCAAGCATGCACAATGTAGTACTACGGGTGCCCATGCCTACTTTTTCAACTCCGGACTAAGTGCACGACCCTAGTCCGTCTGAACCTACACTGGTGCATCTTACTCAGCCGTTATTCTTGGTCGCTTACAATCAACCCAGTAATCGTGCCCCACCCTGCCTAGTCCCCAGGGTATCGTGATACTTCCAAGTGGGTTACTGCTAAAAGGGACCACGTGGCTAGGATTTCTAATGGGTTAAGTATTGTCATTAAAAAGGTCATGACTTAACCCTATCCAAACATATATCTAGTTTGTTAAGTATATATACAAGCAGTTCAAGACTTAACCCTATCAAATCGACGTGTCAAATTGGTTAAGTATATTCAAGGGGTCCATGACTTAACCCTACCATGTGGCATTAATTCACTTAACGCACCCCAACCTCTCACATTAGATTTGGTTACGGTTATTGCATGTGCCGGGCGGTTCCGGGCAGATTTACACCATAACCTAGTCTAACCTTGGGTTTAAAGTGCTATATGACCAACTACTCACATTGGGTCCTATTATTTGCAACTACTGGATTTGCCGGGCAGTTCCGGGCAGATTTACGTTGCAAATTCAACCCAACCTTGAGTTGGCCATTTCCAAGTTATCTAATTGTCATGTCCCAAATTCATGTTTTCAAGCTTATTCTCATGTCAAGTTTTCATGTCATATTTTCATGTCATATCATGTCAATTCCATAGCCAATTTTCAAGTTTTCCTAATCTACTCAAAAATGTATCCCCAACGTACGTGAATTCGCATTTATAAAACATGTCAAAATAGGGAATAACACAAATGGGACAGTCATAGAATGGTAAAGGTGTTCACAAGTTAAGCATGATGATTATAACATTACAGGCATACGAAATAGGGTCTCAACATCAACTTGACAAGACATGGTGATAGACATGGTAAAGGATTGACATAAGATAGTACCCCAATAATAGTTTCAACATCACAGGCATGACAAGATAAAGATCGTAAAGGGGTTTTAGATTAAACATGAATATTTCCAAATCAAGTTCATACTAATATTCCACAAGCCAACATTTAAGATGAATAGATCTGGGGTGTACAAAACTAGATTCAAAATAACAAATTTAAAAGTGATAGTCATAGATCCATGATATACAATAGTAGACCCAACTTAGTTATCATGTTTAGGCATAATTTCAGTTTACATCGTGTTCAGGTTAAATTTACAGTTTAAATCTAAGAGTGACAGAGGGCTTACAGATCGTAGTCTAGAGAATGAGAAAGCAAAAAGAGTACAAGCATAATCTCTAGCAAATCCCCAAACCAACGTAGCACTAACAAAGTCCTGAATAGCCTCCTTGTTCTCTATCTTCTAGTCAGAACTTCAGCAGCATATTGTTGGACAAGAATGTGATAGAAAGTCTAGGGTCAGGGGCTGTTTATATAGTGTTTAGAGAGTGAATCTGGACAAGCAACGAGACTAGATACATCTGGCTCAAAAACAGGCTTGGTGACCAGGTCGACACCCAAGTCGACTGCCCAGTCAACTTGGTCTAGGGGGTGTCAACTGCCCAGTCGACTCCGCAGTCGACCTGGTGCTGGTGGGATTTTTCCTTCCTAGTTGGTCTGGGTTTTGAAATTCGAATTTTGAACTTGAATTTGAACTGTTTTGAACTCTGGAATTTTCTGAAACTTTGGAGAGCCATATCTTGGTCATACAGACTCCGATTTTCGTAAACTCGGACTCGTTTTCAAGCAAAATTTCGAGACGAACGTAATGGCGTAACCCGTTTCCCTTGATTCTTATTTTAAAATTTAATTCTGCCTTGATTTATAGTTATAACACGTTATTAAAATACGGGTTGTTACAAGATAACTCTATCTAGTCTGGACGGTTGTGATTGCTCCTACGATAATCTAACGGCTTATATTGATTTAAACTTCTATAAAAGCACGTATAGACTCAAGCTCTAAAGCTAAACTAAATTAATCTCTTAGCTGCTCCTGCTAGAATAGTTCTTCTTTTTAAAACTTAGGAATTGCAAGTTAGGATTTTAATACAAACGACGAACGGATTGTTCTCTTCTCTGATCCATCTTTGTGAGTACAATTTCTTTCACAAAATAATAAATAAATAAATTATGATGAGTTATAATTCGGATTATGAGAACATGTCTGTTGAATCATGTGATGTTACTTAACTTTGTTATCGTCTGTTGGTGAATATATGACAGTTTTTTTAACTTATGTTGGTAGATTTATTTCATATGTCCAATCACATATGTTTAACTTGATTCATTTTATGATATCAATTTATATGCAAGTTTGGGATGTAAATCATATGCTAGTTTGTATGTGAATCTTATGCAAGTATATTTTTACATATGCTAGTTATATGAAAAACATGTGATATTAGTTTATATGTTTAAATTCATATGCAAGTTGGTAGGAATCCATATGCAAGTTTAGGTGAAAACTATGTTCACGTATGCAAGTTTAGGTGGAACCCATATTCATATATGCAAGTTTACAAGTTCATGTTTAGATCTATATTTAGATCCATGGTAGTTTATGCATATTTATGTTCTATTTGTCCACTGCCTATGCAAGTTATTTGCTATGCAAACTTATGTTATAATTCTTATTTGCAAGTTAGATCTATTTTATGTGTTACGCAAGTTGTGATGTTTCTTTTGTTTTTATGAGTTAGACTATTTGCGAGTCTAACATTGTTCATATTTAACGTACGAACGACTTGGGGATAATGGGAAAATATTAAATATTAATATTATGAATTCGCATATAATGGATTTAAAAGCATATAATTAATTTGAGACATTAATTGGTATAATTTATATACCTGATAATTATGGACATAATTTAAATGACAATTATGGACATGGATTAAAATTGGAAGTTAACGACAATATGAAATAGGGATATTAATTCAAATTGGGGTTGAATAATAATGTGTAATAATAAATGCCTAAGACATGAGGTTAGACTCGTTTGTGGAATAAGACTGCCCGGACCCGCTTGGAAAATCCAACAACCACAAACGGTAGCCTAATGTGAGAGGTCGAAGGCATAAATTAAATGCGTAACAAATGCCTAAGACACGAGGTTAGACTCGTTTGTGGTATAAGACTGCCCGGACCCGCCCGGCACATCCAGCAACTGTAAACGGCAGTCAAATGTGAGAGTTCCTAGGCATAATTAAAAGATGCTTAAACACGAGGTTAGGTCTAGCTTGTGGTGGAAGTCTGCCCGGAACTGCCCAGGATATGCAACGGCCACAAGCAATCAACTTAATGTGGGAGGTCTATGCATTAATAATTAATTAATGCTGATCAAAGATGAATATGAATAACAAACAGAAGTTTGATTGAGTTGAGTAACTTTCTGAGTACTAATCTGAGGTTGATTTCGGACTTCGGGGTTGATACTTAGGGAGTTATTCTCTTAACCAATGTATTTGCAAAATAAGATGTACTTAGTCATAAATTAAGTAAAACATGTCATATGATATATATATATATATGGTACATAAAACATGATAAGAGGATAGGGTTAAGAACATCTTAACCAATAATCTGATAAGTGGATAGGGTTAAGTCCAGCTTAACCAATAATATATATTAATTTGATAAGTGGGTAGGGTTAAGACCAGCTTAACCAATAATATATATTAATTTGATAAGTGGATAGGGCTAAGACAAACTTAACCAATAATACATATTGATCTGATAAGTGGATATGGTTAAGACCAACTTACCCAATAGTATATAAGTGGATATGGTTAATACCAGCTTAACCAAATATATGTATATTGATCTGATAAGCGGATAGGGTTAAGATTAGCTTAACCAATAACACAGGTTGATTTGATAAGTGGGTAACATGGGTGACATGTGGGATATAATTATAGACACTTAACCAGGTTGAAACATGTTAGAAGACATGAATAAGAGGGGGTTAAGTGGGAAATCCTAGTGGGGACCAAGCATAGGTGGAAAGCTTGTGTCAAGTGTGGGGACCCTTTTCAACTGGTAATCCATTTAGTATCTAAGTGACTCGATCTAGATCGAGGATGGGACACGCTTACTGGGTTTGATTGTAAGTGGTCAAAACGGGTTAGCGGTGGCAACGCAAGTCCAATGGGGTCATGTGCGTGCGTGGGCTTGGGCTAGTAGGTAAGACGTTGTTGCATCGTGTAGGTATAAGCCGGCATCTTTGGTGGTATCGGGTTGCCACTTTGGGGAGTGATACACCTCACTGTGGGACCAACACGAGTATCTATGAGTTAGGGAGTCGATCGAATAGGGAGGGTAGTGTGTATGACCAGCGGAGAAAGGAGCAGGCGGCACCTATAAAGACAGCTAGGAGTCCAGCTACCCTATTATGAATAAATGTTGTAATTAGAATGGGAGGGTAGTGGGTATAACTAGTGGAGATAGGAGCAGGCGGCACCTATGAAGACAACTGGGGGTACACGAAACTACCATTATTATTATTTTGTTCAGTAGGAGGGATCAACTTTTAGGGTGACAAGTATTGGTGTTGTATAGTAATTATCCTATAGTGTTAGGAACACAATTAATGTTATCTTATTCCTCTTATTGGTTTGCCCATATGTTTCACAGTCATTCCTTGTTTTATCAGTTTATGCCTTATCCTAATTACTTTAATAATTATATTGTTAAATTTATTGGACTCGCCAGACTTTATGTCTGACCCCCTTTGTTTTTGCCTCTTTTCTTCCTTTCCCTCCCTCCCCCAGGTTCTCAGGGTGGGACTAGTGCTAATGGAGCTTGATTTGGACCTCTTTCTCTCTCTTTTGGAAGTGCTTGGATTGCTGAAAGTAAAAGTTCAACTCATCTCTTTTATGGCTACTTTTGTTGGGGTTATGCTTTTTATTCTATGTGCTCAGAAAACAATTTGTCAAGATAGATATTAAGTATACTTGGTTTTTTTGTTGGTTTTTGATGTTGTTGTAACCGAACTATTTCTCCACTGCAATAAAAGTTGTTTTAAATTTTCACGTACCAATATATGTATCTATCTTGTTATATTCTGTTTTATACACCAATAATACTCCATGAAAGTTAATGCATTCCCTTTGAGAGTGACATTAGTGGACGTAGGGTGTTACACGTGGTATCAGAGCTGAAGGTTACAAGAACAGATAAGTGATTTTGAAAAACTGTTTTTCAAAAGCATTTTATAAAAAAATACTTTCAAAAATATGTCTTAAGGAGAGTATTTTTAAGGGAAAAGATTATTTTGAAAAACATAAACCCTAAGAGCCATATATCTTTCCTTCGATTCTTCGTTTTAAATCTCTTCCTCTTTCCTTTTTGAATTTCTTCCTCCACATATAGATGCTTTTCTAAGATACGTAAGAACTTTCGTATGGTGGGCGGAAAACCGCTTTATGGGACTGGGATGTTTGTCAAAGCTAGAAGGAATTGGAGGACATGTTGGTACCTTTAAGATAGACGATGGGAGGAAGGTTCAATTAGCTGCTTGGTTAATGAAGGACGAAGCCTCATTTTGGTAGGTGGTCACGAATGGAGAATGTGCAGGAGAGACATGGATTGGACACACGATAAGAAAGTAGATCCAAAGAGAGGCGGTAAGGATAACAAGGGGCCAAGAGAAAAGGAAGAGCCACACTTGTGAAATACCAGACTACTTAAATAAAGATGTTAGAAAGAAGAAGAAGAAGATTAGTTGTTATCGTTATGGAGAAACAGGACATCTTATTAGGATCGTCCAAAGAAGCAAAAGGCAAAGGTAAGGACAAAGTACATGATCATCTGGAGGGCAGAAGCGTTCCCTCATGGCTAGCATACCTGATAAAGGTAGAAATATCTTGGTTGGAAGTTTCGTTTTTCTTTTTGATCATCATGTTCGAACCTTGTTATTCTAGCGCTTCACACTTGTTTATATCTGCTTCGTTAGTCAAAACACTGCACCTAAATACTAGTCTAGTTAGGATCCCATAATAGTCTCAAATCCTATTGGTGGTTCGGCTCATCTTTCAATGATTTGTTTGGATTTGAGAGTGTCTATCTTGGGCGTTGGGTTTGAATGCAACACCTTCGTTATTGGCTTCATGGGCTACGGCTTGATTCTAGGCATAGATTGGTTAGCCAGATACGGTGTCATCCTAGACTGTGAAAGAAGGGTAGTTAGATTGTTGACTCGTTGTGGAGAGACCCTTGATATTTCTTGTGACCCTAGAGGTCCCGTGATGCTTAGCTACCTAGAATCTCTTGACGCGTCCAATGATGATTTGGAATTTGTTCATGTGGTCCGTGAATATGGTGACGTCTTCGATGAAGTTCGGCGTTTACCCCCGAGGCGCGAGATAGACTTTCGTATATACCTTGTAGATAATGCAAAGCCAATTGCATTACCAATGCGCCACATGGCTCCGAGAGAGAGAAGAGAACTCAGTAAGTAATTAAAGGAGTTGCTTGAGAAGGGGTTCATAAGAAGAAGCATTTCAGAATGGGGTGCTCCAGTTGTTTTTGCTACAAAGGTTGATGGCTCACTTAGATTGTGCGTGGACTATAGAGAGCTGAGTACGCTTATAAAGAAGAACAAACACCCATTGCCGAGGATAGATGATTTATTCGATCTGTTGGTTGGTGCTTTGGTTTTCTCGCAGTTGGATTTGGCTATAGGATTTCATCAGCTAAGAATGGCTAAAGACAGCATAGATAAGACTGCATTTAGAACTCCTGATGGTTTCTTCGAGTGGCTCGTCATACCTTTTCGTTTGACGAATGCACCCGCGTATTTCGTTGACTTGTTGAGTAGGGTATACAGGGAGTTTCTAAACAAGTTCAAGGTAGTCTTTATGGATGATATCTTGATTTTCTCAAGAAGCAAGGAAGAATATGCCCTACATCTTAGGGAAGTCTTGGAAACCCTTCGAGCACATCAGCTCGAAGCTAAGTTCCCTAAATGTCATTTTTGGAAGAAATAGGTAAGGTTCTTAGGGCATATGGTCTCTAAGGAAGGAATTGCAGTGGATCCTGCAAAGGTGGTGGCAATCCAGGATTGGAAGATTCCTAGAAAAGCAACAGAAGTAAGAAGATTTCTAGGGTAGACGGGCTACTATAGGAAGTTCGTTAAGGACTTTGAGAAGATATCAGCCCCAGTTTTGACTTTGCTAAATGGGAGTAAACCGTTCACAATACCTATACCGGTGCTTGCGGGACAGGGCTTGGAGCAGTTTCGATGTAGGAGGAAAAGGTGATATGCAAAAGGCGACAAGTACGAGCATCGCTTATCATCCGCAGACGGATGTACGGACATAAAAGGGTGAATGGAATCCTTGAAGATCTTTTGAGGTTATGTATCCTAAATTCTGGAGGGACATAAGAAGAGGCAACGAGCTTAGTGGTGTTCACGACGTGTTGCGGAAGTATTTGCAAGATATCGCGGAAGTAGTAGAGTCGAGCAGGCTTAGAGAAGTGGAAGTGGAGTGGGATGCCCCGATTAGACGAGCCCCTACATGCATCCTTAGATCGGAGGTCATAAAGCTACGCAATAGAGAGGTCTAGTTGGTCAAGGTGCAATGGGGAGATGATCAAAGAGACGCAACTTGGGAGACGGAAGACAAGATGCATACGCTGTACCCTTTCCTTTTTGAGGGTATGTTTTTAACTTCTCCTTTTACTACTGCTTTGTTGATACTTGTCTCGTCGTTTAATATGTCTTTGTGATGGAACTTCGATCTTTAGTTAGGAAAAAAACCTATGGTTGTAAATATGTATTTGAGACATGTTATGTTTGGTGGATGCAAATGGATGCAAGTGGTTGCTCGTGGATGCATGTACATACACATTAGGCACTAGATCGGCTCAGTCACTTTCATATTGCATATAAATATGTGTGCATATTTAAATTAATGGGTGTATAATGGTTGTGTTATCATATGGATGCTGCATTTTGATGAATGGTTGTGAACACATGTACAAATAATATGTATAGTTAGGATTTTTTCGCATACATAATGGACGCATGGCACTATCATGATTTGCATTAAGGAGGTCAACTGAACCAGTAGACCGCCTGATTTTGCATTGGATAAGGGATATATGCACACACTTTTTGCATATGTTCATACAGCATTAGAAGTCTTGTAAGGACAATGGATGCCTGTGTTTGATGGTTGAGTAGATGAATGATTGGATGGAAGGATATACATTCTTCCTGGCTTAAAGATTTCGAGGACGAAATCCTTTAAGGAGGGGGAGAATGTAACACCCTGAATTTTCTGTGACTTTTAAAGAACGAATTAAAGAATACTTAATTGTTAAAGTGAGAATTAAGGGAAATAGGTTACGTCATTGCATTCATTTCGAAATTCTGCTTGGAATAGAGTCCAAATTTTCGTAAATCGGATTTCGTATGAGGAAGTTATGGCCCTCAGAAGTTTCTGAAATTTAAATAAATTAAAAACAGTTTAGATTAAAAATTCAAAAAATCAAATTCAAACAGAGAAGCGGGCTGGGCGAGATTTTTCCCGCCCCAGGCCAGGTCGACCAAGAGGTTGACCAGGGGGTTGACCTCCCCTACACAGGTCGACCAGGGGGTCGACCTACCCCCTCAGGTAGATCTGGACTGTGATGATTTTGACTTGTTGCCGAGTACTTTCTGACCAGTTGCTAAGTCACTAGGGCATAGGTGGTAACTCTAGATAACTCTATCTAGTCTGGATGGTTGTGATTGCTCCTACGATAATCTAACGGCTTATATTGATTTAAACTTCTATAAAAGCACACATAGACTCAAGCTCTAAACCAAAACTAAATTAATCTCTTAGCCTCCATGCTGCTGCTAGAATAGTTCTTCTTCTTAAAGCTTAGGAATTGCAAGTTAGGATTCTAATACAAACGACGAACGAATTATTCTCTTCTCTAATCCGTCTTTGTGAGTACAATTTCATTCACAAAATAACTAATAAATTAATTATGATGAGTTATAATTGGGATTATGAGAACATATCTGTTGAATCATGTGATGTTACTTAACTTTGTTATCGTCTGTTGGTGAATATATGACAGTTTTGTTAACTTATGTTGGTAGATCAATTTCATATGTCCAATCACATATGTTTAACTTGATTCATTTTATGATATCAGTTTATATGTAAATTTGGGATGTAAATCATATGCTAGTTTGTATGTGAATCTTATGCAACTCTGTTTTTACATATGCTAGTTATATGAAAAACATGTGAGATCAGTTTATATGTTTAAATTCATATGCAAGTTTGTAGGAATCCATATGCAAGTTTAGGTGAAAACTAGATTCACATATGCAAGTTTAGGTGGAACCCATATTCATACACGCAAGTTTACAAATTCATGTTTAGATCTACATTTAGATCCATGGTAGTTTATGCAAAATTTATGTTCTATATGTCCATTGCGTATGCAAACTTATGTTATAATTCTTATTTGCAAGTTAGATCTATTTTATGTGTTATGCAAGTTGTGATGTTTCTTTTGTTTTTATGAGTTAGACTATTTGCGAGTCTAACATACTTCATATTTAATGTACGAACGACGTGGGGATAATGGGAAAATATTTAATATTAATATTGTGAATTGGCATATAATGGCTTTAAAAGCATATAATTAATTTGAGGCATTAATTGGTATAATTTATATACCTGAAAATTATGGACATAATTTAAGTGACAATTATGGACATGGATTAAAATTGGAAGTTATTGACTATTTGAAATAGGGATATTAATTCAAATTGGGGTTGAATAATAATGTGTAGTAATAAATGCCTAAGACACGAGGTTAGACTTGTTTGTGGTATAAGACTGCCCGGACCCGCTCGGCAAATGCAGCAACCACAAACGGTAGTTTAATGTGAGAGGTCGAAGGCATAAATTAAATGCGTAATAAATGCCTAAGACACGAGGTTAGACTCGTTTGTGGTATAAGACTGCCCGGACCCGCCCGGCACATCTAGCAACCGCAAACGTCAATCTAATGTGAGAGGTTGTAGGCATAATTAAAAGATGCTTAGACACAAGATTAAGTCTGGCTTGTGGTGGAAGTCTGCCCGGAGCCGCCCGACATATCCAGCGGCCACAAGCAATCGACTTTATGTGGGGGGTCTGTGCATTAATAATTAATTAATGCAAATCAAAGATGAATATGAATGACAAACAGAAGTTTGGTTGAGTTGAGTAATTTTCTGAGTACCAATCTGATGTTGATTTCGGTCTTCGAGGTTGATACTTAGGAAGTTATTTTCTTAACCAATGTATTTGTGAACTAATATGTACTTATTCATAAATTAAGTAAAACATGTCATACGATATATATATATATATATATATGATACATAAAACATGATAAGTGGATAGGGTTAAGACCAGCTTAACCAATAATCTGATAAGTGGATAGGGTTAAGACCAACTTAACCCATAATATATATTAATTTGATAAGTGGGTAGGGTTAAGACCAGCTTAACGAATAATATATATTAATCTGATAATTGGATAAGGTTAAGACAAACTTAACTAATAATATATATTGATCTGATAAGTGGATAGGGTTAAGACCAACTTAGCCAATAATATATAAGTGGATAAGGTTAAGACCAACTTAACCAAATATATATGTATATATATATATATTGATCTGACAAGCGGATAGGGTTAAGATAAGCTTAACCAATAACACATGTTGATTTGATAAGTGGGTAACATGGGTGACATGTGGGATATAATTATAAACACTTGACCAAGTTGAAACATGTAAGAAGACATGAATAAGAGGGGGTTAAGTGGGAAATCTTAGTGGGGACCAAGCATAGGTGGAAAGCTTGTGTCACGTGTGGGGACCTTTTTCAACCAGTAACCCATTTAGTATCTAAGTGAGCTCGATCTAGATCGAGGACGGGACACGCTTACTGGGTTTGATTGTAAGTGGTCAAAACGGGTTAGCGGTGGCAATGCAAGTCCAACGGGGTCATGTGCGTGCGTGGGCCCGGGCTGGTAGGTAAGACGTTGCATCGTGTAGGTATAAGCTGTGCATCTTTGTTGGTATCAAGTTGCCACTTTGGGGAGTGATACACCTCACTGTGGGACCATCATAGGTATCTATGAGTTAGGGAGCCGATCGAATGGGGAGGGTAGTGGGTACGACTAGTGGAGATAGGAGTAGGCGGTACCTATGAAGACAACTAGGAGTCCAACTACCATATTATGAATTAATGTTGTAATTAGAATGGGAGGGTAGTGGGTACAACTAATGGAGATAGGAGCAGGCAGCACCTATGACGACAGCTATGGGTATGACGACAGCTAGGAGCACTCATTAAAAATCAGCAAATATTACAAATCGTTACAATATTTGCAACAATTTACTGGAGTTGAATTATCTTATTTAAGTAAAAGTTGCATGAAATTCAGCAACATTTTGAAATAATTGCTGCAACGTCCGCAATTATACGTAAATTTCCATAAATTTACTGTAGCGTTGCATTTTTTGGGTTTTGTTTCATTTCTTTTTGTAGTTTTAGTGCATGAATACAAATGTGTTGAACTTAATTTTGAATTTTCATACATTTTTCATTGTTTTTTGTTGATTTTCGGAAAACACGGACCTAATTTATAAAGTTTTTAGATAGTTTTTTTTTATATTTTGAAACATAACGGGGACCTAAGCCAAACTATCCCTTTTAAATATTCCTTTGAGTTATTCAAGCCATTCTACTTTTTCATTCTAGGATTATTCATTCTAATCAATGGAGGGGGTTTAATTACCATGCCATATGGAATACTTTAGGTGAAATTATAATCACAAAATGTCCATACTTTACCTTAATTGTTCGATTAATTCTCTAAGTTAGAATTAACCATATATTTTCAAAACATGTTCCTTTTGGATTCAAAATATAACTTTTGTTTCAAAACACATTTCATATCGCAAATACTTTCTCTCATATATAATATAATACTCTCAATTCATCCTAGGGCATTACTAACCCTATCTCTAATGAGTTTCTCTTCTTAATCCCATCTCTAATAAGTTCTTACTGTTAGTTCTAATGAGTCACACCCCATAAGCTTTTTATAAATAAAATTTCTAATACCAAATGTAACTACATGCCATTTTGACTGTTTTAAGTTGGTAATTAAACCAACTAAAAACCATTCACAAAGAAAGATTGTTATTGGGGGTAATTACACATTAGAACAAAAACAAAAGAACTTTTATTACTATAAGAATATTTAACATCAGAGTTACAATGAGATATCAGAGCATAACAATACACAACGGAATATACAAATGATCAACGAAAGAAAACTAATATGATCCAAATGACAGCTCCAGTCCTACTCGAGCACCTTCTCCGACTCTAAACTAATCTCCATACCATAACTACCAGGCTGCCTGTATGAAAAATTATGGGCATACAGAGTTTAGATGAAGTAGTAATAAATTCCAGGTCAGTTATGGGACTGGTGCGAGAAACTTAAAAACAGTTTTAAATTGAGGCAACTCATAAGACCATGCCATATAACACGGAACGAGTTTCCCCTTATGAATACGATGCAATGCTTTTCAGAAAATGAAGTTATCATAAGGCTCGTCACACATCACACAATGCAAGCGCACAATGATGGGTGAGTTTTGTTCTTATGATAACAAAAAATGCTTGATATGAAAAAACCATTTGATATTATTATTAGTACATAGTAAGGAAAATCATTTCACAAGTAAATGTATCAACCATAGCCAACATATTACCCTATCCTATTATGTTAACGTATATATAAACAACTAAAACCATACAAGCTCGTATTGTAAATTGATGCCAACAATGACTAAGGCAAAGGATCTTACTTATTCGAACCAAATATGAACACCTCTAAAGGGATGTTCGAGGATTGACTGACGCTTCTCATGCCAACACAAGGACGGACCATCTCTATATGTTGACCTTGCAAGATGGGAATATGAATATGACATTCCCCGATTGTTACCAACCTTATCTGTAGTGACCCTCCTTTCCAGTCGATACAAATCGATTGTTAAACCGACTTAAATCGAACCAAAAAGGCGGATATGCTAACTTTAGGTGCACAACACATCAGAACAAACAACAGAAGACCTTTATAAACATCATAATAATGTTACATCAGAGTACAAAATATTAGAGTATATGAAAAATAGTACAGTGAAAGATAAATTTACATTAAATGTAATACAATACAGCGGAAACAAATAAACTAACACAGCGGAAGACTATCAATGCTCTGAACACAGCTTTAAGCTTCAATCCAGAATCATGCTTAATGAAATAATCTACAAAATAAACTACTTGACTGCCCGTGTGGATAATATGGGCACCCGAGTTTGCAAGGGAAAAACAAACTACGAGTCAATCACGAGACTGGTATAAGAAACTCTACAATTACAATTAACTTATTTAAAAGTGAGGCATATCACAGGACCACGTTGTATAACATGGAACGATTTTACTTCACTAGATTGCCTGTGCACATACAACTACCATAAATAATAAACGTATGGATCTACAGTGCATCAGAAAACATGTAATTCAATCTACCCATTCAGGCTTAATCCCCAAATTTAGATTTTCCAAATTCAGTGATCGTTACATAAATTATTCCTTTGGAATTTATTCCTGATTTCTTATTTCAAATCATTTGAAATACATATCTAGCTTTCATAGCAAAGTAGATTTCACTTTGGTATCTCAAACCAAAATCTTTGGAGATATGGATTCCAAAACATCACAATGCACACAAATAGTATGTAACCAAATCTCGGGAGGTTTCTCCCATCAACAAGGCCAAGGGTCGGTTTCTTAGTCACTCGATATATGTGCACCTCCCACGCCCTCGGGGAAGACTTACACCAACGATGCACTTTCCATGCACTCGGGGAAGACTTACACCGCCCATAACCCCCATACTTTTATTCATCACGGTTACTCGAATCTTTAGCCACATACTAAATCATTTTATATCCCGAAGTAGGGAAAATCATTTCACAACATAATAATCACAAGTACTTTCAAACTATAGTACTTCACAATAGCAATTCACACATATGATTAGTCACAATTAATCATATAACCTTTGAGCTCGTACGTCTCAAAGAAGGGTGTTAAGCAAGAGAATATATTCTCCGCCACCAAAAAAATATATCATCAATAGCAACTAATCGGTTATGTGATGAACTACAATGTCAAACACATAATAATTTTCTAAATCATTTTAGAAACTTCGGGTTTAGCCCTCGAAATCCTTTCTGTTTTATAAAACATTTTTATAAAACATTCTCTCTCCAAAATCGGGAATAACATTTCTTTTCACTTAAGAAAATCTCATTTCAAAATCATTCATTAAATGTGAACCAAACAACATCGCTAAACACCTCATAGTCAAATCGTGAAGTGTTTCACAAGCTGTTAGCAAACAAATATTTCTACCCAACCCAACGCTAAATGTAAAAGCATATTTTGCTCATAAACTAGTTGAGCACAATCCAAGCAATCAGTCAACAACAAGGAATATCAACAACTAGGTCTATTTGGTTCTAACATCTACCGTGTTTTGGTAAATTTAATCACAATCTATCCATAAAAAACTAATTAAAGATTTATTGAAACTCTTCTTAGTTTTAATCTTCAAGCACCATTATTCACTCTCATACAACGCACACACTATAGTCATAAATAAATAAATACTCAACTATCGAATGCCATTTAAGGCGCCATAAGTGTCAATCCACGGAGTATGAAATGTGAGTGTCACTTATTCATACAACACTTCTGATGCAAATGATTTGTGAATGGTTCAAGTGTTGGACTAAAAAAATATATATGCATGCAAATACATTTCCAATGAGTTTAAATTTCGCATATTACTCTATAATATAACGACTTAACAAAACAATAATTTAGTTTAGAGTGCTCACATACTTAAAACAAGTATACATGTATCAATTGAAAATCATTTTTTTTAATATGCTATACATTATTTAACATCCTAATAAACTTATATTATCAACCGATAATCATATGATAACTCAAATAACTAACTAGCATACAGTTAACTTTAATCTAGCCCTTTTCAGTGAATAGTTTCTCACCATTGATTTCAACTCTGTCAGTCTTTAATTGATGATTTTAGTACTGTTTGGGTTTAAATTTGCCTCAAACTCTAATTTACTCCATTTCTGTCCAATTTAGTTTTGTTGCGAAGCTCTTTGCTCCACGATCGCAAGAGATCCTGCTTCGCATGAGTTTGAGTTAGTAGCAAAAAGATATTAGCATATGAACATAGATAATCATTTAAACAATAAAATCACTATTCACCTTCTTCTCAAAACGACACACTTAACTTTAAACACTCTCCACGGTCAAACTATAAATCGAAATCGCACGAGACTAGTGCCATTGTCTCTGGAATCTCCTCCTCTATCTAGGTCTAGTGGCCTCCCCCTCCAATTCGCCACGTGGGCCCCGCGGTCCAGAGATAAACGGAAAGGGACGTTTTTTTGTCATCTAGGTGTTGCGGCCACCATGGTGCTCCAAATGCCACCAAATTTTATCAGTAGCAATATTTCGACCTCCCGGACAACTTTGCTTCATATCACTTTGCTTGAAAATGCAAGGATTAACAGGATATTGATCATTTTCGTGACTGCCTCGTTTTTCAGCACGCCTCCGATGAACTTGACATTCCGGCCAACTCTGGCCATCTGAGACCATGCCACCACCGCCGAAACCTTCGTATGCTTCCACTCTACCATCCCTCCAAACCTCTCGACCTAATTTTCTATATGGGGCACATAGCAAGAAAAATACCGAAACCGACCTGCTGCACTTCGAGCTCGATTCCGGCCAAACCACAAACCCAATCACCACCAAATTTTAGGCCTTACTTTCTCTCTTCATTCTCTAGAAATTCATAAAATTACATGGCCTATAGGAGATATAAAATATTTAAGTTTGAGGGGCTTTTTTACAAAATTTTGAGAGTGAGGAAGTGGCTTCCATTTTTGGTGGAGAGAAGAGAAGAGGAAGTAGGGTTTTGTGGAGGAAAACATCTTATATAGTGGAGGGTTTTTATTTTATTATTTTCTTAGTTAACGCTCTCTTCGTTCGACGTTCAGCGATGCTCTGAGCACACACGAACTCTGTTGGTGATGAAAATTAACACACAGCTATGTCTTGACAATACAGTACTAATGAAACTGGTTTCATCAAATTCCGATTTCGCTTGCTCAAAAAGCTCTAATTCGGACTCAAATGACTGATCGATTCATAATTTGTTGCGCATGGCCGCATACTAGCTCTAAAATGAAATTTGCAATCTAGCAATCATTTAGTATTTCGGATCCAACAAAAGTGGTTTCATCGAAAATGGGGGTCATTTGAAAAATGGCTATTTTCAAGGGCTATATGTAATATATATATATATATATATATATATATATATATATATATATATATTCCATAGCGACTATTCTAAATTTTAATTTAGACATAACTTACAATTTATAAAGTAAAATCCCAGTTTCTTACTTTTGTTAGAAAGATATAATTAAATCTATTTTAGTATTTTTTTTTACCAAATTCCGATTTATAATGAATTCTGTGTATTCATTTAAAGTTCTAAACCAAATTTTCACACTACTACGCCATTTCGAGTTTGTTTTAATTAAATATAATTATATACACTCGAACTTCGTTTTAAATAAATATTTTAAGTCGTTTAATCTTAAAATAAATTATTAAAAATATTTAATTTCCATGAAAATCAATTAAAAATAAATTTTAAGTTGGTTCCAAAATTATGGGTTGTTAAATTATCCGAGCGCGCTCCAACATCCACATAAAATAAAATTTTCAACATAAGTAAATCCATAGGCTCCATATCATGGTACTACTTTTTATCTAGAAGGGAATGATGATACCCTAATGGGAATGACCCAAATAACCTTACCGCATTTATCCTGTTTTAGGCCATTACTGGGGTGTGAGGCGTGACAAAGTCTTGTTACACAAAGCTATGCTTTACCAAAAAGCCATGCTTTGATTATTTGCTCATTCACTTGGCATGCCACGCTGTCATTTCATAACATATAACTGATAATCACTAACCATATCACCTTTGAGCTCGTATGTCTCAAGGAAGAGTGTTTAGCTAAGAGAATAAATTCTTCGCCATCAAAAGGAACATGTTCAGTAAAGATTAATCAATATATTAAAACAATGTCAGTCACGCATCCATAAAAGTTCGTTTTAGGTCTGAACAAAACAGAAGGCACCTTATTCCTCGTCCAAAATGGATAAATGCCCTTGCAAATCCGAATAATCTCCAAGTAAGTTTGGGCCACTGCTACTAAAATCTCGAAGTGGGTGTATAACCCAATCGAGACATCAGCGAGTGATCCATTCCACGTGAAGATTCCCGGTTTTAAACCACTGTCTTCAATTTATCCATAATCGTCATATAATCATTCAGAATGGTTTTCAGGTAGAAACATGACACTGGTCTTTTCGAATAATTAGCGCTATTTTAAACAATATGGAAATACAGTTAAGCCTTATTCCACTTCGATTTGTTAAATTAATATCTTACGAAAACCTTAGATCGTTTATTTCATACTTTGGAACAAAATCTGTATAATTGCTTTATTTGATTTTCAAAACCAAGATTTATACGACTTAACCAAAGAGAGTCCCTTTTACAAGCCTTTTATTACTTTCAAAAGTCCGAATAAATCATTAGAAATTAATTCCACGACCCTTTCTTATACTTTCAATAAAGATTTACCTTTATTGATCCTCAACACATCTTTTTATCAAAAGCCATTAAATCTTAGTCAAAGAAAATTTTCCATAATGAAGCCTTTCATTCCGTTCCTTAACTTTCACTCCTTAATTTAAAACAATTTATTAAATATTTAACCAATATTTACTTTACTCAAAACATATTACTTATTTACCGCTTAAGTGATAACATTCTCATGAATCTTTATTCAAAGGATTATAATCCTTTTCTTTCCAAAACAACTTAATCTTAATTGGGTTTACGAATGATTTTTTTTGACATACCATTCAAAAAAAAACCAATTGATATTAAATATAATATTTAAACAGAAATCATATCAGCTTATACTCAACATCAGTTCTCATAATCAACAAATACTATAAGTGGAATAATGGTACAAATACCTTTTAAATTCCTCGAATAATACAAGTTCCCATTACAGAATTTAATATCAAATATATCCAGTGATTATTTCCGCCCAAATCCAATTTATTTAAAATTGAAGAAACCCTTAAATCTTATGTAAACTTGAATTTGCTTATAACCAAATTGTTTAAATATCTTAAACTTCCCAAAACACTTTATTTATCATTTAAAAATGTTTTCCAAAGTCTCAGATGAGTTTAAAACATAAAAAAATAGTGCCCAAAAAGCATCTCGAAAGCATTACAAAAATGTTTCAAAATTGCTCATACTAGCTATTTTGATCAAAATAACCTTTATATTATACAAAACTACATACTACTAGCTATTTTGAAATCAATAATCCAAAATATTCAGTATAAAATCAGTTATTTATTTTAAATGAATATTAAAATAATATTTTATCGATAAATAATACTATTTTTGAAAAATTGATCTTTTGAAACCCAAACTTTCCTGAAATCAAATTAAATATAATATAAGATAATTGGAACGATCAATTCGTATCTTCAACATCATTTCCGTATCAAATGCAACTTCAAATTTCGATTTTACTATTTAGAATTTATTTCACATTTCAACAAGCCATTTATACTCAAAATATTTTCCAAATAAATTTCCACCTATTCAAAAGTTTTTCATAAAAACTTTACTTTCATTTTCAAACCATTTCGGGTATCACAACTTTTATTTTTCACCTCATATTTAATTGAATATAATATTCAATTATATTACCAAAATGGCTTGACAGTTAACTGATACCCATATCATTCCAATATGTATGTGTGTATGTGCAATGAACATATAATCACTAATAACAGTTATAATAAAATCTATAGCATCCATAACAACCATTCATACAAGTCATAGTAAATGATATGCAACATACATGACATCATGTATATGTGCACAAGCGTTAGATAATCAACACTTATTCCTTGTTAATTAACTTAGTAACTACAAATTCACCTCCAATATCCAGACAAACAAGCATATATAGTTAACTATATATTTTACAACTAAGTATATATAATTAAATAACATTTCTCACGTGTATAGCTCCACAAATATCTACTGTAGGACTTCGCCTGGACTGTTGGGCAGCGTCATCGTGTTGCGCACTGTTTTTATTTCTTTGCCAATGTATAATAATATACTAGTATATATATTTGTGGAGGGGTGGAGCTTTGGAGAGCAGGTGAGGTGGTAGTAGTGTCTTACAGCAGTGGGGTATAGGGTACTATGGCGAGAGAAGGGGCTTTGGGCGTGGGGTAGTGGCCTAGTGAGGGGAAGATATATAGGGTTGGAGGTGTTGATGGGGATGTAGGCCGAACAAGGGAGGATGAGGAAGGAGGTGATAGGGTTGGTTTTAAGGTAAAGGAAGGGGGAGTTGCACAACCAAAATGGGGAGGAGGAGATGGAGAGGCTTTGGACGCCTTGAAAGGAGAAAGGAGGAAGCCATGGTCAAGAGCTTTAAAAAGTATAAGAGAAGGAAGGGACAAGTGAATGAAAATGTGGGAAAGGAGAGGGTATATATATAGGATGAAGGGAGGCTAAGGAAGGTGACACTTCAAAGGACACTTATCCTTTCCTAGTGCATGAATCCATGCATGGTGACATGTAACATGGTGACCAACCCCTTACTTTATGGTAGCATTTTTTTTGAAAATGCTATGGTAGAAAATGTTGCGGAATGGTTAGTTCATACGTGTTTTGACCAACTTATGCTGACAAAACTGACATATTTTTGTCAAAGTATTTTATAGTTATATTCTATAGTTTTAAGCGATAATTTTGTTATTCAAACCAAATTCAAAATTCAGTTTAAAATTATATTATCAAAATTGAATTTCAAATGCTTAAATTTAAATTTGTCAGTTGTAAAATTTTGTTTGACAAATTTGTTACAAATTGACAAAACTGGTGTTGTTAGATATATTTTCCCAATTGAATTTAATAGTTTCAAAGTAACTATTCTAAATAAATTTTCAAATTTCAAATTTTATATTTCTTATACCAAAATCATATAAAATTACTTAAAGTTTGACAAAAATCCTAGGTTTTTACAATTTTACTTATTTAATCTAAGTATAGTCTTTGTACATTATCCCTGTATATTCATCATTATAGTTGTGCTTGAACACCTACCTTATCTGACACTAGAGCTATTACTATGTCTATTTCCTCTATTGATCAATGCTAATAATTACTAAACTCACCCGACTTCATGTCTGACTCACCCTCCATCACCTTTCCTTTTCCCCTCACCAGGCTCACAAGTGGAAGTGATTAATGCAGATTTCTTGGAAGGATTTTTTATTAGATTCATCTTTGCTAAAAATATATTCATCACTTGGTTCTTTTCTTTATTTTGTTTCATGGTGTTGGTTGTATTGATGGTTATTTTGAGGGATATTTATTTTCATGAACTCTGGTTATGACTGGGATGTGGTTTTTCATAAGACATATGGAAGTTATGTTTTTAGATAGATTGATGATGAGATTTTGAAATAAAAGTAATGTTCTTTTTTTAATATTTTGTCCACCGCATTTGCTATTTTTTTTCTTGCGAATTTTAATCTCTATGATGTATATATATGTCTTTGTACCTATTACGCTTCATATTCCTTGGGGGGGAGTGCCTTCTTTGGGGAACGTTAAGGGGGTATGGTTGTGTTTCTTGATTAGCTTGAGTATTATTCACATTTCTCCTAAACTTATTTTACTGTTATGTTGAATGGTCATAGCCAATTCTTCTCAAACTGCAAAAATCCTAATCGAGAGATTTAGGCCACTAAAAATCATGAAACCACCTTCATCAACATTTCAGCGCAAACATCATCGAGCATGTGCCAATTTCTAGAGGGATGAAATTGATTCAGGGGATGTCATATATGACACCCCACGTCCATTAATGTCACTCTTTAACATAATGCATTAAGTTTAGTGAAGCGTTATAGGTAAACAGAAACATAAACATCACAAGACAGGTACGAAATAGCAGCGGAAATTTGAAACTTTATTTTCCAATAGAAAACATCTTGGTCTAAAATTAGTTACAACATTAGTCTAAAATACTAAAAACCAAGTACATCAAATAAAAGTATATGCCATGTACTAAAACCATCATAGTACAATAATATAAAATTGTATTCCCCAAAGAGAGCCATAACAGAGTAGATAGGTAGTCAAAGAGGTACATCTAAGCAATTTCCAAATTCCAAGCTGAAACAGAAGAGTGAATCCTAGTCAAGCCATAGCGTTCCCACCTTGAGAGCCTGTGGGGGAGAAAGGAAGAGGGAGAAAAGGAACCAAAACATGTCAGACATAAAGTTTGGCGAGACTAGTTACTTTTAGCATATAAATAAGTAAAAGCATCATGATGGGCATATAAACTGAATGAGAGATAAGAGTATCATATGATAGGTATAACAGACTGAATAGGATAAGCAGGATGAACTGAACAGATTACGCTTCTCAAATACTTTTCACTCCACCAATACTAGTATAACAGATATGAATGATCCCAACAAAAACATTATGGTAGACTTAGGTGTACTTTTAGTAACGAGTTTTACCCCAAACAGTAATAACAGGTATCCCAACATAAATAACGGGTGTTACCCCGACCATAAATAACAGGAACCTAAACAGATAGAACTAGATGTACCCTAATAACTACCCCCAATCGATCGGCTCCCTATCTCGTAAATACCCTGTGCCGGCCCCACAGCAGGATGTATCACTTCCTAAAGTGATAATCCTAATATAGACACAGCCGTATCTACTGGTGTTATAGCATCTTATTATCTCTGAACAATCCTGACCCATGCACGCACATGACTTCATTGGAACGCGCTATCAGAACACCTCTTCCTATATGAATGTAAAAACCCGTAACTTCCCCGGTGAGGAAAGTGCGGATAGTTCGAGAACAAGCCACAACAGAGCGCAGACGGAAGAACATTTCATTGCATATTACAACAATTCCATCAAAATACAAGAATATACAGAGTATAAATGAATAAATATTACACAGAAATATCATATATTTAAATTACATAGCAGCGGAAAATAATACAATACACAACTAGAAGAGATATACGGATACAAAGCTTTCCGGATATCATTCCAGCTGCAAACCAGGATCCTGTGTATATAAATCTGCAAAACCAAAACTACTTGCTGCCCGTGTCGAAAATAAGGGCACCCAGAGTTTAGGTTAAAACAATAAACTCCAGGTCAGTCATGGGACTAGTGTGAGAACTAAAACAGTTATTAATCTTTATTTTCAAAGTTAGGTAAATCAAGGGACCACGCCGTATAACACGGAACAGGTTTTCTCACTAGAACACCAGTGCATAAAACAATAGCGCAATGCTAAATAAAGAAAAATGAAGCTATTATAAGACCCAGGTCCTATCACACAATGCAGCGCAAGCCGGGGGACAGGGTTTTACCTTATAATAGCCAAAGAGTGCTTGATACGTTTAAAACAAGTCATTTGATACTATAATAAATGTATAGTGTTTAAAATAATTTCAAATCATAAGTATCAATCATAGACGGCATAAGCGCCCCATCCCACTATGTCGCCATACTAGGCTCTACAAATAAAACCGCAGAATCACGTATTTGGAAATTGGATTTTCGTCTGTGAACCGAGGCAAAAGATAGTCCTCACCGACTTCGAGACAATCTAGCCTATGTCTCAGGGTCAGAGCGCATCGACCCTTTGGATCGTCAGGGCCGGTCCACCGATGTGGATTGTTATGCCTGAATACTATGTTTCCCCGCCCTTTGGGGCGTAAATGAGACAACGAATGACTCCATCGGACCCGGATCGTCCGATCTAACCAAGGCGCCTCGCAACAGCAACAACCACATAAGTCAAACTCTTCAGGGCGTGTAAAACCACTGACGCCACTTTTAGCTAGAAGGAAATGCATGCCCTCCCCGATGTCCTCTCCCGTTTTTGGTTCACTACCGGGGTGTGAGGCTCACGAATTCATGCTACACAAAGCTACGCCACACAGGCTGTGCTTTGATCATCAACTACAAGAATCTGCTTTTCAACAGAAGCCTTGATCATTTGCATCTTAGCATGCCACACAGGCAATTCATTCTATGCAATCAATATCAATCACACAGAATGAAATCCAATGTCAGACACACAGTCCATTTACAAGTCCGTCCTGGGTCTGAACGAAACCGGAGGCACCAAGTATCCCGCATATCCATCGATCTCCAAGTACGTCTGTACGATCACCAACTGATTCCCTCCTCTTGGGTGTACGGCCCAATCAAGATCATCAGTAATTATCCAAACGACGTGAAGACCTCCGGTCTTCAACCACCGTCTTCACCTTCGACTTATCGTCGTATCAGTTATTCAGAATGGGATAAACCCAGTATTCCCGAATAACTCGCGTATACTTTAAATAAATGTTACACAAACACAACATACGCCTCATTCCAATTCATCAGTCACTAACCGTAAATTAATCAAGAGAATAATCCCCCAAATATTAACCCCGAAGGCAGAAACCAACATCAGATCAATACCCAGGAAATCACTCTGCTTAGCCAATCTACACCCAGTTTCTAAATTTCACATTCTTAGGGAAAGGTTCCCATTAATTTTATCAAAGATAAATCCTTTAAATTTATTCTTTAATCCACTTTTGAATATCAATTCAAACTAGTCGGGATTAGCGAACCTTACCGAAGTAATCATTTATTTTATTTCCCAATCCCAACCTATTCATCCCATGAAGTAAAACTGGTAATACTTCATATCTAACACCACAGTGTTATCGGTAAATTCAATTACCATTTCACATTCAAATCTAATTAAAGATTTAACTATCGCCTGGAGAAAAACTGGTGATACTACATTCTCGATCATTTCAGTCTAATTAAAGATTCATTAAAACTCCACTTAGTTTTAATTTGTGATTGGGTTAAAGAATCAGTGTCATTTGAAACACGGTTCACGATAAACCCAAAATCACATCACATTTCAATCAGTCCCTAACCGTAAATTAGCAAGTGAGCAATCCCCTAAGTATTAACCCCGAAGGCCGAAACCAACATCAGATCAATACCTCTGAAACCATTCAACTTAACTAATCTCCAATTAGTTTCTGATTTTCTTAACTCCTTTAGGTCTAAGAACAGTATTATTGAAGATACCGTTCACGACAACCCAAAATCACGTTCCATTAATTATCGGGTTAAAGAACGAGTGTTATTTAAAACACTGTTCACGATAAACCCAAAAATCAATTCGAATTCAATTCCAATTAAGTATTATTTAATTGGTACACTTCATTAAATCTAACTAAAAAGATTTAATCATTTTCTCAACTGGGCTTAAGAACAGTGTTAATGAAGACACCATTCACGACAAACCCAATTCACATTTGATATTAAATACAAGGCTCTGAATAGAAAATATATCGGTTTATATTCAATAAAAAATTCTATGACCAACAAATATCGTATTGGAAATAACGATATAAATATATCTTTCAAATTTCCATAACGATATTTTTGTAATCACGAAATCCAACATCGAAATAATCCGAAGACAATTTCGATTCAAATCCATTCCAGTTCAATTACTGGAAATTCTGGTTACTTTTAAAACCCTTTTTAAATTCAATTTATTTATTTAAAAATAAATAGAATTATAATTCTAGTTCAAAACTAGTTCATTTCGATAAAAATCTATTTTTATCTTTTCAAATATGGAGTTTTTCATCCCGATTCTTCCCAAATCATTTCTTATGATTTTACACAAATTATTACTATTTTTGATAATTTTATCAAGGCCCGTACAGTCGATTTCCATCAACGACCATTGAGCCACACTTACAGCGACCTTTTCCAAATTTGATTTGGACATAATTCCAAATCCAACCATTAGATTTCTAATTTCTAATATTCGTTAGAAAGCTCTTTTCGATAAGAACCCAACGGTTCTGGTTTTAGGAGAATCCGACGGTCGGATCTCCCGCAATATCCGTTCGAAGCCAATGGTCGAAGTTCGCAAACTGTCACGGCGCGGCGCGTTCTATTCAGGCCATTATATTATATATATAATATATATAATATATACTTCGGCGATTTCAATTCAAAACGTTCTTTATAAATCGTTACAAATTCATTTTCAAAACGGTTTCAACTTTATATTCAATTTCAAATCAAAATGATATAAATTCGTTTTAAATTCATTTCAAATTAATTTCAATTCAATTTCAATTTAATTCGAATTTCAATTCATTTCAATTTAATTGGAATTTATTTCTATTCAAAATATCAGATTTTGAAATTGTTGGATTTAGATTAACCCTAGAGGGGGGGTGAATAGGGTTTATCACAGTTTTTCAAAATATCACAGCACAAATAATGATCAGAGTAAATAAATGCTGTAAATAAATAACACACAGATATACCCAGCTTCGGCAACCCTGCCTACTGCTGCATTCCCCAAGGTTTCTATTATAGAATTATACAGACTCCCGCATACACAAACTTACAGACTCGCGACCCTCACTAACCGCCTAAACAGTTTTGTACACTCGCAATACCTGCTGCTGTACTAACCCTATACTAAAAACCCTGACTGATCTTTGTCCCCAAGATCAGATTTTCCCTGCCTACAATCCCGTAGTCAGTAACCCCTAGTTTGACAGACTAGTAAACTGTTCAGATTGGTTTACAAAAGAAATTACAAAAAAAAAATTACAAAACAAAATATGAAACCATAGTTAATAAATATCAAAAGGAGTTAAATAAATAAAGGGTCATCCCCTTTTTATTTTAAAAGAATGCTTAGCCCATAAAAATAGGCCGACCCCTTTTCTTGTTGTTTTAGCTCGATGTCTCCTTCTCTTCTGGAAAAAAAAAATGGCGGCCAGGAATTGTTCTAGGGTTTCAGCTTTCTCCACAAATCGTGATTGTTGAAAGATCGATCCTCCTTGTCTCTGAATTCTTGTGGCATTCAAACACTCCTTATCATCGATTTGTAACTCAGATGGCTCGCGATCGAAACACTAGCAGTTTTGTAAGTTCTCTGAAATTTGATCTTTTACTCCTTGAATTGATTATTGTTGGTCTCGATGATTCATGCCTGTGATGTAATTGGTGTTAAATAGGGTAAATGAAAACCCTTATCTTCTGATTTCGTATATGCCTTGATCTGATTTGCGGTTGCTTTTTTTTTTAATCTTGGCTGAAATGGCTCGGCGTTTCCCCTTTTGGTTTTGTAATCCTCGGCAAAATGAAACTGGACATAATTTATCCTTCGAAATAGATTTCCACTTTGAATTTAAAACCCTTGATTTAAGTCAATTTTGGAAAAAGATAATTGCTCCCTTTTTTGAAAAAAGCTTGTTGCCGTGGATGAAATTCCTCTGTATTGATTTTGTTGCTTCTTGTGAGAGTATATTGATGGGCCTGGGCATATAAATTTGTTCCCTTGACTTTCTAGTGTTGAAACCATGCCATATATGTATTTCTGAAATGAATCCAAAACAGGAAATAAATGAATTTGATTGAAATGATTCTGGACAATATATTTGAACCATTTTGAGCTTGATTTCCTCGGCAATTATATAATCTTGATTCAGCATGAAATTCTTCCTTTGTGAAAAAAAATATTTAGTTGCCACCTCTGAAAGGAAAGTTGTTGCCTTAAATTTCATTCGAAATTTCTCATTTAAACACTTGCCAAGTATGATATGAACTCTCTGTTTTTTTGGAAGTAATTTGGAAATCTTGCCGAATTTGCTCACTGATTTGTTGCTAAGAATTGACAGAGTAGATCCATGAATTTTTGCACGTATTATTTGTAACGGGAAGTTTCCTGGAAACATTTAAAGTATGAAATTGAATTTCATTTCTTAGTTCACTGCCTTCATTTTTGATTCGATAATTGAATTCATTTCTGATTGCATTGAAATATTTCCATAATATTTGAAACTGCACTTTAACACTTGAGATATGCTGAACAAATTTTGTCCATCCATGAACATGAATGTATTTGCTTATTGTCTTGGCATTTGTACCATGCACCATGCTTTGATGTTTGTAGCACCAACATTGAACAGTGCTCTGTCCAGTTGTTCCTTGTTTCAACACTGTGTAGTTTCACCCACTATGAACTTGCATTGCCCCTCTTGCTTGCCATGCTTACCATGCTAAAACCCTGCTTTCCATGCTGAATTGAACTATTCCATCTGTGTTGAACTGCCTTGTTATTCTTTTGAAGTTGCACCACATTTTCATGCTGCTATGTTGACTGTATACAATTTTGCACCCTTGACCTTGCTGTGTTGCCTTTGTATGTTTATATTCATTTGGACATGAAATCTGGAGCACATGCATAAGTGCTCGGCCATTTTTGCTTTCCAATACTTGACATTGTCCATGTACTTTTAATGCATTGACCTCGACCACTTTTTACACTGCCTTGTACATTTTGGAATTCTGAACTTAATCATGTTTAACCATTTATAAAAGAAAGCTGAAACATGTTTGGATGTGCTAGGCCATGTTTTTTTGTTGTGAGCATTTTACTTGAAACTTGCTGTTTGACTTGAACCATTTGCACTTGTCTTGAACTATGTTGGTCCATACTTGCTGTGTACACCAAATTCCATTTTGAACTTGTGCTTGACTGCATTTGTTTTGTCTTTGAACTTTTTGTTGACTTTTCATTGAGTTATTTAAATGCGTGCACTGAGTCGAGACAGTCCATGTGGTTACTCCTCAGCAGCACACTGATTGGCGAGGTAGTGCACACGTGTATAGCTATACACGTGTGTATATGCAGCCATCAGACTATTTTTCCGTCCCTGAACTGTCTAGATACAGTCGGATTAACAACTCAGATCAAGTCAGAAAAATGATGAGAAACACACCAGAAAACTGAGGCAAATAAAAATTTAAAAAAAAAATTAAAAATTATATTCATATATGTTCAGTATTATTTCTATTGCAGTGTACTGTGTGTGTGTGTGTGTTTCTGGTATGACAGGTGTAGATGACTGGACTGACAGAGAGCTGTGAAGACAGAAGACTGAATATAAGAAGACAGTGTGTACTGTCAGTGAATGTGTCAAAGTGTATGTATGTAAATATGAGTGTTGTGACTGAATGTATGTACAAAAAAGAGTGACTGACTTAATCTGTAATGAGGAGCTGTATATATGAAATATGATATGGCTTGAAGTGTAATACAGAGATGAACAAATAGTGGAGTATAAAATTTGTATTGTTTGATATTGAAATAAAATATTCTATTCAAATAAAATACTGTGAATATTTAAATTTCTGTACAGTTGTATTTTATTTAAATATAAATATTATATTCCAGTCTGTGATTTACAATAACAGTACAATATCAAACACATTAAAATAATATTTATTTGGTTGTTATCATCAAACAAAAATCATATATTTGTGTATACAACACCGTTATATACAACAATCTCCCCCTTTTGATGATGACAAACAAATAAAAGATTTTGTATACAATAGATGTGTTTGACAGTGAATATTGAACTCCCCCTATTTATTAGCTCCCCCTACAACAGACAACTCCCCCTATAACTATGCGTGAATGACTGTGACGGCAAGGAATTTCGCTCGGTCCGAACCAGTCGCTAAACCGACCCAGACCGTTCGAAACACCCTATCGTTTTGAGAACAACACACAAAACAGAACGCATACAGAAGAACATTTCATTGTATATTACAACAATGCATCAGATTACAAGAATATACAGAGTATAAACGAATATTACATAGTGATATCAGAGATTTAAATTACATTTAAATACATAGCAGCGGAAAAATAATACAATACACAACCAGAAGAAGATATACGGATACAAAGCTTTCCGGATATCGTTCCAGCTGTAAACCAGGATCCTGTGAATATAAATCTGCAAAACCAAAACTACTAGCTGCCCATGCCAAAATAGGGGCACCCAGAGTTTAGGTTAAAACAATAAACTCCAGGTCAGTCATGGGACTGGTGTGAGAACTAAAACAGTTATTAATCTTTATTTTAAATCATTAGGTAAATCAAGGGACCACGCCGTATAACACGGAATGGGTTTCCTCCCAAGAATACCAGTGCATAAAACAAACAGCGCAATGCTAAATAAAGAAAAATGAAGCTGTTATAAGACCCAGGTCCCATCACACAATGCAACGCAGTCGAGGATAGGGTTTTCCCTTATAACAGCCAAAGAATGCTTGATACGTTTTAAAACAAATCATTTGATACTACTATAAGTGCATAGTGTATAAAACAACTTCAAATCATAAGTATCAATCATAGGCGGCATGGGTACCATATAACATGTCGCCATATATAGGTTTACAAATAAAACCGCAAATGTCACGTATTTGGAAATTGGATTTCCATCTATGAACCGAGGCAAAAGATAGTCCTCAACCGATTCGAGACGCTCTAGCCCGCCCCTCAGGAACAGCCGCAACTGCCCCTTGGATCGTCAGGGCCGGTCCACACGGAGTGGATTATTATACCTGAACAATACGTCTCCCCACCCTATGGGGTGTAAGTCTGGTCCGTCAGCCGACCAGAATGCATTCGGCCGAAACCGATATAACCGAGGCGCCTCGCAACCGCAACAACCACATAAGTCAAACTCGTCAGGGCGTGTAAAACCACTGACGCCACTTCTAGCTAGAAAGAAACGAAGTCCTCCCTGAGGTCCGTCTCCCGTTTTTGGTTCATACCGGGTGTGAAACACGCGAGGTAACCGTTACACAAAGCTACGCCACAAAGGCCGTTCTTTGATCATCACCACAAGACTTTGCTTTTCAACAAAAGCCTTGATCATTTGCATCTTAGCATGCCACACAGGCAAACCATCCTATGCAACCGATATCAGTCACACAGAATGAAATCCGATGTCAGACACACAGTCCATTTACAAGTCCGTCCTGGGTCTGAACGAAACCGGAGGCACCTAGTACCCCGCATATTCATCGATCTCCAAGTACGTCTGGGCGATCACTAACTGTTTCCATCTTCTTGGGTGTACAGCCCAATCAAGATCATCAGTAATTACCCAAACGACGTGAAGACCTCCGGTCTTCGACCGTCGTCTTCATCTTCGACTTATCGTCGTATCAGTTATTCAGAATGGGATAAACCCGGTCTTTCCGAATAACTCGCGTATATTTTAAATAAGTGTTACACAAACACAACATACGCCTCATTCCAATTCATTAGTCACTAACCGTAAATTAATCAAGAGAACAATTTCCCAAATATTAACCCCGAAGGCCGAAACCAACATCAGATCAATATCCAGAAAACCATTATGCTTGGCCAACCGACAGTTAGTTTCTAAATTTCACATTCATAGGGAAAGGTTCCCATTAATTTTTATCAAAGATAAATCCTTGAATTTATGCTTTAATCTACTTTTGAATATCAATTCAAACTAGTCGGGATTAGCGAACCTTACCGAAGTAATCATTTGTTTTAATTTCCCAATCCCAACCTATTCATCCCATGAAGTAAAACTGGTAATACTTCATTTCCAACACCACAGTGTTATCGGTAAGTTCAATTACCATTTCACGTTTAAATCTAATTAAAGATTTAACTATCGCCTGGAGCAAAACTGGTGATACTCCATTTTCGATCTTTCCAATCTAATTAAAGATTCATTAAAACTCCACTTAGTTTTAATCTTCGACTGGGTTAAAGAATCAGTGTCATTTAAAACACGGTTCACGATAAACCCAAAATCACATTCCATTAATTATCGGGTTAAAGAACAAGTGTTATTTAAAACACTGTTCACGATAAACCCAAAAATCAATATCAATTCCATTCCAATTAAATATTATTTAATTGGTACACTTCATTAAATCTAAATAAAAAAAAGATTTAATCTTTCCTCAACTGGGTTCAAGAACAGGGTTAGTGAAGACACCATTCACGACAAACCCAAATCACATTCGATATTCAACACAAGGCTCTGAATAGAAAATATATCGGCTTATATTCAATATCGAATTCTACGACTAACAAATGTCGTATTGGAAATAACGATATAAATATATATCTTTCAAATTTCCATAACAACACCTGTATAATCACGAATTCCAACATCGAAATATTCCGAAGACAATTTCGATTCAAATCCACTCCAATGCAATCATTGGAAATTTTGGTTATTTTTAAAACCCTTCTCAAATTCAATTTATTTATTTAAAAATAAATAGAATTACAATTCTAGTTCAAAACTAGTTCATTTCGATAAAAATCTATTTTTACCTTTTCAAATATGGAGTTTTTCATCCCAAATCTTTCTAAATCATTTCTTATGATTTTACACAAATTATTACTATTTTTAATAATTTCATCAAGGCCCGTACAGTCGATTTCCATCAACGGCCATCGAACTGCACTTACAGCGACCTTTTTCGAATTTGATTTGGACGTATCTCCAAATCCAACCGTTAGATTTCAAATTTCTAACATTCATTAGAAAGCTCTTTTCGATACGAACCCAACGGTTCCGGTTTTAGGAGAATCCGACGGTCGGATCTCCCGCAATGTCAGTTTGAAATAAATGGTCGAAATTCACGAGCTGCCGCGGCGCGGCGCGTTCTATTCAGGCCATTATATTATATATATAATATATATAATATATACTTCGTCGATTTCTATTTAAAACGAATTATATAAATAGTTTTAAATTCGTTTCAAAAGCAATTTCAACTTCCTTTTCAATTCAAATCAAAATTGAATTCTTCTTTATAAATTCGTTTCAAAATTCATTTCTATTCAATTCAAATTTCAATTCAATTTGAATTCATTTCAATTCGTTTTCAATTCAATTTGAATTCGTTTTCAATTCATTTCGAAATCGTTTTCAATTCAATTCATTTCGAAATCGTTTTCAATTCAATTCATTTCGAAATCGTTTTCAATTCAATTCATTTCGAAATCGTTTTCAATTCAATTCATTTCGAAATGAATAAAATCGATATAAATATCGTTCACGTCAAAATGGCGTCGATCTAATCAACACGGCTTCATATATTGATATTTTCAAATATTCCATTTCGAATATTTCTATTTCAAATATTTCTATTTCAAATATTTCTATTTTAAAACTGGAATGAGGCCCAATCAATTACCATGTAAAGTTAATTATATGGATTTTCATACAACACATGTATATAATAGCATGGAAAAATAATCAACCATCAACCAAAGTGCACTACACTGTATAAGCATCAAATATAGATATCCAACGCTTAAAACAGCCTGTCAATCAACCGATCGACATATTCAATCAATCGGGATGAGTGAACTTCAAATTTCATCCCAACACCCGTGTGGAGTTTCAAACAATCAAACACATATTTTATTTGTGCTGTTGGGCGATGTGTAAAATTTATCGACCCAATCAATGTCATTCAAATAAGTGTACATAAACAAACCGTCTGGTTTGTAAATGAATATTTATTTATTCACATTCACGTTAAAAATTATATTTTTAACGCTAAAACATTTTATTCCAACCTATGAATTTCTATACAATTCATTTATTCAATAAAATGATATTTTTATTTTTCTAACTTATTTTAGAAAATTTCGGCGGCATAACGGCACGATACTAGAAACGGGACAAGGCCTAGCCTTATCCCCGGTCTAGTGAAGGCCCACGCCATTCACTCATCAATCAAATCAATTTCATTATGCAAACCACAAAATTTGGAGTAAGGGTCTAACCTAGCCTTACTCCTTTGCCTTATAACGGCGCACGTCTAATCCTAACCAATTTATCGATTCGATTTTTCACACCACAAACCACATTCAAACCAATATCGCAATCAATCACCAAACAGTCAAACAAACAAGTCCATGGTCTGTGGACGATTGTGTCGGGTGCTACTAAGCACCGTCTGCATCCTAGTATATATATATAACTAGAAAAAGAAATTGAAAGGTGAGAAATTCTCACATATAGCTATCCTAGCTCCACGGCACTTCATTGATAGAAATCTTCGCCAACTCGCCTTTTTGTCGCTTTCGCCCGTATTCTCTACATATGTAAAAATCGAATTTTTACTTCGCTATTCAATATATAAAAATCATATTTTTATTTCGAAGTTCAATATATAAAAATTCTATTTTTATTTCGAAGTTCAATATATAAAAATTATATTTTTATTTCGAAGTTCAATATATAAAAATTCTATTTTTCTATCGAAGTTCAATATATAAAAATTCTATTTTTCTATCGAAGTTCAATATATAAAAATTCTATTTTTCTATCGAAGTTCAATATATAAAAATTCTATTTTTCTATCGAAGTTCAATATATAAAAATTCTATTTTTCTATCGAAGTTCAATATATAAAAATTCTATTTTTCTATCGAAGTTCAATATATAAAAATTCTATTTTTCTATCAACTTCATAAATAAAAAAATCGTATTTTTTTGCTACGATAAAAATCTATACTTTGCTACAATACGAACTAAGGCTTTTAATTGCCAAATTTAATAAATTAAAACTGAAATTTAAAATAATTTTATTTATATTAAAACTGAAATTTAAAATAATTTTATTTATATTAAAACTGAAATTTAAAATAATTTTATTTATATTAAAACTGAAATTTAAAATAATTAAATACAAAGACAAAAGAAAGCTCACGGTTTTGTCCTGGAAACAAGGCTGACGTCGCTCAATAAGGGAGAACCGTCGCTGGCCATCAATCCCGACCACCGGAGCAGGATCCACGACCGCACGCCCTGCGCCAGAGCATAGCCATCCACCGCCCGCCACCATGCCAAACTCGAAGCTCCGATGAACCCAGAAACCCGCCCCTAAACTCACGCCTTCAAGCTCAAAATTCGAGCAGCTTTCTTCACGAAAAATTCCGACGATTATATGGATCTCGGGATCTTGGAGGGGGCTAGGATTTTTTTGATTGAGGAGTTGGATTAATTCAGTTTGGATCGGGAGATTTTAGGGCTCGAAAATTCGAGCTGATTCCGCCGTAAATCGGCTTGAACGGGGGCGAAGAATTAGGGTTTTAATTTTGTGAATTCTGATTGGCCCTAAATTATTTATATTTAATATTTTTAATATTTATTTCATTAAATTCCAACATCTCTTGTTTAACGGTTTGAACTCCAAACGAACCCCAACGAATGCCGCCCCTAGCTAAATACCCCCATTCCGAACACAATGGGATATGTTTCGTAGGCCAATTCGGCTGTTACGCTAAGTTTCCGTCAAATTTACATTTAAATCACTATATTGAATTTTAAACGTACATTTCAAATTACCGGGATCACATACTAACTCTATAAATTGCAGAAAAATATTTTCTAGCTTCGTATTGACGATACGGTCCTAACAAAACTAGTTTCGTCGAATTCCGAGACCGTTTGAAAAATGGCCAATTTCCAGTCGATTAAAATCAACTGAAACTGGTCAAACGCGTTTTCTTTTGCCACGCTCACATATTGATTCGAAAAATTATGAAATTTGAAACCTAGCAATAACTTTACATCCCGGACCCAACAAAACTGGTTTCGTCGAAATCCGAGGTTGTTTGCAAAATGGCTATTTTTAAGGGCTATATATAATATTAAAATATATATAAATTCCACAGTGACTATTTCTAATTTTCAACTGGACATATCTCATCATTTATAAAGTGAAATCTCAGTTTCTCAACTTCGTTGGAAAGATATTATCAAATAGATCCTAATGTTTTTGGTTTCACTAAAATCCGGATTGTTTTGCACCCGGTACATACAATTGAAGTTTGAAATCGAATTATCGAACTACCGCGCCATTTTCAATTCTATTTATAATTATATATAAATATTTATATTCTAACGACGACGCGTATAATATATACGTTCGAATTATATTCAAAATAAATTTCTCGTCGATTTTATTTAAAATAATTCATTTTAAATAATCAAAATTCGCTAAAATGGCCAAAATAAAAATTTTAAACTGGCCCAGATTTTACGGGTTGTTACAATGACATGTATGAATAATAATAAATTTTCAAAATTAAAAATATTTATAAAATATTCACTCATAAATCAAAATCTCTATCCATTCTCCCCCTTTTGTTATCATTAAAAGGATACAGAATTTAAAATATAGATGAAAAATGACTAACAAATACTATATCAGCTTAAGAGGAAGAACAGTCATCATAAATCTCAATCAGTCAAACAAAAATCATAATAAACTAAGAACTGGTGGCATATCTCACATTGTAGAGAATGACGGATTTACGATGAATTTTATATAAAATGGGGAGAGTAAAAAAATGTATTCCAATTATTTTCCAAAAAAATGAGGTTCAAAAACAGAGATGGAATTTGGACTATAATTAATAATTCAATTTAAGTGACAAGATCGAATAACCTCAAATCCCAATACCCATCAATCAGCAAATCATAATACATCATAAAATATTAACACATTTCACAGAATAGAAGATAGATTGATAGGCTGGCTTTTATACTCAGAGGAGAATTTCAAAATTTATTTCTATTTTTAGCACTTAATTTACTTTTTATTTAAGAGCACACTGACCACGCATAACCAGAGCTTGGATTTTTAAATGGGATCAGTCATAGCTTAAATTATAAGACGTCTCATAACCATGCATAACCAGAGCTTGGATTTTTAAATGAGGTTAGAAACACTCTTATATATTAATTATATTTTTATCATTTTCAGCTTTATAAAAAAAACTCCTCGGTATATGAAACCAATATGGATGATAGAAATGTGGTAGGCACAGAAATGGACTGTGAAATAAATTTCTAAATTGATTATATTATGAAATAAGCTCGACTGTACAGGGATTATTGAAAATTTTCAATTCTCACTAATTCTGAATAATAATATAGTACCATTTCTATCACAAATAATTTTCACTGTTTTAAAACAAGATGATTTTTCTTAAAAAAATAAACTCTCCATATTAATATAAAATCATGATGGATGGCAGACGGGTGATAGATAAAGGAGACGGTCGTGAAATATTTGCCAGTTCAAAGATATTATAATTAATATTCAACCATCATGAAAATCCAAATAAAATCTCCTCTTGTTGTTAAATACACTGCAGTCACAATTCATCACAATTTCAAAAACTGATAATAATTTTGATGAATTATAAACACAGCACAAATTGGATATTGATTTCAATTTCTGAATGAATAAAAAATAGATAATTTTAAAATTGAAAAACAATTACAAGAACAGATTTATAAAAAAAATGAATCTATACAGGGTGATAATTCAAAAAACAGATGAGTGAAAAAGGCTGATACCAAATGTTCTCGCTTATCGAGGAATTTAATTACACCCTGATGGACTATCATGGACGTCTCACACCAAAGAACTTTAAACACAAACCCAGCCAGACAAATTTAGCACATTTATTTGTATAAGGCAAAAAAAAAATGTGTGGATCTATACAAGGTGAAAATTTGAATCTCTGTACAGATAGGTGAAACAAAAAAAATAAGCACTTCTGATACCACTTGGTGTCTCTATTTACGAGAAATTTTAACATGATACTGAACAAGAATGTCCTAGACAAAAGAATTATTGAGTACCAAGCCCAAACAGACGAGGTAATAGATTATGCACATGTATCAGAGCAGCAGGCACGTGATTCCAGAACAACCATTTTTCAAAAAAATATCAAAGCAACACAGAACATAGTTTCAAATCATACTTGTCAAGATGATGGCCATATATGATGATTTATGATCTAAAAATACTATTTACTTAAAATTATTTGAGGAATATGAAAATATCAGAATTTAATGAATCAATCACACCGGATTATAAATTCGAGATATGTGTGAGATTCAATAAATCAATAATTTCAAATGATTTTAAACAAACAAATATTTAAATCAAATAATCATGAAATAAGAGTGAATTTCAAGACCAGAATTTCAAAGGAATTTTTCACAAGAATTTCTGACAAGCCCAAAGAATTTTTCAGCATATTTACATCAAGTTTGAAAGATAATTCATGATCAAAAACATTTATTTGAAATCACTTGAAACAATGTCAAGTTTGAGATATAAAGAATTATTCACACAAGATTGGTAATTTCAATTTTTAAGTGGTGTGTGATATTCAA
Organism: Allium sativum; assembly: GCA_030737875.1. Taxonomy (NCBI): domain Eukaryota; kingdom Viridiplantae; phylum Streptophyta; class Magnoliopsida; order Asparagales; family Amaryllidaceae; genus Allium; species Allium sativum. The sequence goes on along the minus strand of CM060912.1, from coordinate 931,624,392 downwards.
AATATCTAGAATCTCAAATGATTTCAAACAAAAACTAATTTCAAATTATCATGAATAATGATGAAATTTCAAGATGTATCACTGATTCAAGATGAATCAAAAATATTCAAACCAATCTGAACAATTCTGAAATTATCACAACTGACAAATAATAGAGTGCTATAATGAGTAAATTTTCAAGTCCGTTCTAAACTGAATTAGAAGAAACTCAGAATAGCAGAGATGTGTGATATTTCAATAATATTTCAGAAAAAAAAATAGAATTCATATTAACAGTGTTCAAGATATAAGAAGAATATGTTAACACTGTTAGGAATTCAGAAAACGGAAGGTGAGCTTCAAAAAAAACAATTGCAGATATATACAAGTTTAAATTTAAGATCTGAAAAGATTAACAATATCATACTTTCAGTAAAGCAAATTTCCAGAGAGTCACGAGTTCTGCAACTGGACGTTAAGGAATCCCAAGAGAAAGGATATATGGCAGTGACAAGAAAAAATAAATAAACAGAAGAGCCAGAAGGATATAGAAGAAGAAATAAACAAGAAAATTAAAAAGATATTTACAAAGATGAGTTCAGAGATCATACCTGAGATCAGTGTAAACCAGAATCTCTGACTCAACTAGTTTGGCTAAAGGAACTGAAAGTGATTCAACGATATGAAGCAATTTGAAGCCAGTTTCTCTTTCTGCACAGCAGTTCCTCAGCCTCCTTCGGTACCTAACAGTTTATAGGATCGAGTGGTCTAACAAAGTTTGTAAAACCACTTACAGTTGTATTCATATGTTTTGGTACCCAGACTTGTTTATATAACAAACCATTAGAATTAACTTTCGTACCCTTAGGAACCCAAATCTGTTTGAACTTGACAAAGCCTGTTTTATTTTTTGGAATCCAAGAATGTTTAAATGGTTTATTATAAAACGGTTTCTCATTACTATTTTGATTCAAAAATCCTTTGAAATCTTCAGAGTTCAAATTTTCAAAGGAGTTCTTTTTAAAGCAGTTTGAGAAATTTTTCAAAACATTTGAATTTTGTTTTCCAAAAACATCATTTTTCCCAAAGCCAAGACCAGATTTATTTCCAATAGAAACTTGGTTTTATAACAGCATATTCAACGATTTTTCCCCATTAGAAAATTTATCCAAAATTGATTCTAATCGTTGAATTTTTGATTTTAGATCGCTATTTTATTTTAGTAAATTTGAGCAGTTATTTATAGCGATCTTCTGTTCAGCATTGGACTGTTTCAAAACCAAATTCTCATTTTCAAGCGATTTAATTTTGACTTGGGATTTAGAAATTTCAAGTTCAAAATGATTTTGCTTTTCAGATTCAAGTTCGTTGAATTTTTCAATCTCAATTTCAAGCTCTTTTAAAATCAAATCACTTTTCAACAAATTTTCTTTTTCAGCAATTTCAAATTTGGAATTTATATCAGTTTTAAAAACTTCAAATTCCTTTTGTAGAAAATTGTTCAAATTTGATAACTCAATCTTGTTTGCTTTTAAGATCAAAATTTCATCTTCAAACTTTTGAATATTTTTATTGAGATGAATAAGATTGGTTTTCAATTTCAAACAATTTTTACAATCTGAATCTGAAAGGTTTTTAAAATATTCAAGTTGTGATTCCAAATCATTAATTTTGCTGGTCAACTCAGAATTCCTAGATTTTAGAGTTTTGTTTTTAGATTTGAGTTTATCAACAGATTTAGTTAAATCAACTCACATATAAACCAAATCTTCGTATGAGAAATTTTCAACTTCAGCATCTGTTGATTCTCCATCATCTGATCCTTCTGAATTCTCATTTGTAAATCCTGTTAAACAGAATTCTGAATCTGAGTTGTCAATCTGTGGTTTTGAGCTGCAGTTGTCAATTTGACCATACTTCGTATTGAGAGATCTCCAGATTTCCTGCGCAGTTAAACAATGTGAGATCAGACTGTATTGATCATCATCAAGATAAGAATATAGAATATGTGTAGCACGAGAATTAAAAAATTTATCTACCATATCGTACCCATTGATAAGAACATCCCAATATTTAATATTAACATTTTTTAGATAAAATTCCATTCTGGATTTCCAGTTTAAAAAATCTGTTCCAGTGAAAATAGTTGGAGATGAACTGGACCGACTCTCACTAAACTGACAACAAGGATTACCCATGTCTCTAGAGTTAATGGAAAACCTGCTCTGATACCAAATGTTGGATCTAGATTAACCCTAGAGGGGGGTGAATAGGGTTTATCACAGTTTTTCAAAATATCACAGCACAAATAATGATCAGAGTAAATAAATGCTGTAAATAAATAACACATAAATATACCCAGCTTCGGCAACCCTGCCTACTGCTGCATTCCCCAAGGTTTCTATTATAGAATTATGCAGACTCCCGCATACACAAACTTACAGACTCGCGACCCTCGCTAACCGCCTACACAGTTTTGTACACTCGCAATACCTGCTGCTGTACTAACCCTATATTAAAAACCCTGACTGATCTTTGTCCCCAAGATCAGATTTTCCCTGCCTACAATCCCGTAGTCAGTAACCCCTAGTTTGACAGACTAGTAAACTGTTCAGATTGGTTTACAAAAGAAATTACAACAAAAAAAATTACAAAACAAAATATGAAACCCTAGTTAATAAATATCAAAAGGAGTTAAATAAATAAAGGGTCATCCCCTTTTTATTTTAAAAGAATGCTTAGCCCATAAAAAATAGGTCGGCCCCTTTTCTTGTTGTTTTAGCTCGATGTCTCCTTCTCTTCTGGAAAAAAAATGGCGGCCAGGAATTGTTCTAGGGTTTCAACTTTCTCCACAAATCGTGATTGTTGAAAGATCGATCCTCCTTGTCTCTGAATTCTTGTGGCATTCAAACACTCCTTATCATCGATTTGTAACTCAGATGGCTCGCGATCGAAACCCTAGCAATTTTGTAAGTTCTCTGAAATTTGATCTTTTACTCCTTGAATTGATTATTGTTGGTCTCGATGATTCATGCCTGTGATGTAATTGGTGTTGAATAGGGTAAATGAAAACCCTTATCTTCTGATTTCGTATATGCCTTGATCTGATTTGCGGTTGTTGTTTTTTTTTTTTAAATCTTGGCTGAAATGGCTCGGCGTTTCCCCTTTTGGTTTTGTAATCCTCGGCAAAATGAAACTGGACATAATTTTATCCTTCGAAACAGATTTCCACTTTGAATTTAAAACCCTTGATTTAAGTCAATTTTGGAAAAAGATAATTGCTCCCTTTTTTGAAAAAATCTTGTTGCCGTGGATGAAATTCCTCTGTATTGATTTTGTTGCTTCTTGTGAGAGTATATTGATGGGCCTGGGCATATAAATTTGTTCCCTTGACTTTCTAGTGTTGAAACCATGCCATATATGTATCTCTGAAATGAATCCAAAACAGGAAATAAATGAATTTGATTGAAATGATTCTGGACAATATATTTGAATCATTTTGAGCTTGATTTCCTCGGCAATTATATAATCTTGATTCAGCATGAAATTCTTCCTTTGTGAAAAAATATATTTAGTTACCACCTCTGAAAGGAATGTTGTTGCCTTAAATTTCATTCGAAATTTCTCATTTAAACACTTGCCAAGTATGATATGAACTCTCTGTTTTTCTGGAAGTAATTTAGAAATCTTGCCGAATTTGCTCACTGATTTGTTGCTAAGAATTGACAGAGTAGATCCATGAATTTTTGCACGTATTATTCGTAACGGGAAGTTTCCTGGAAACATTTAAAGTATGAAATTGAATTTCATTTCTTAGTTCACTGCCTTCATGCTTGATTCGATAATTGAATTCATTTCTGATTGCATTGAAATATTTCCATAATATTTGAAACTGCACTTTAACACTTGAGATATGCTGAACAGATTTTGTCCATCCATGAACATGAATGTATTTGCTTGTTGTCTTGGCATTTGTACCATGCACCATGCTTTGATGTTTGTAGCACCACCATTGAACAGTGCTCTGTCCAGTTGTTCCTTGTTTCAAGACTGTGTAGTTTCACCCACTATGAACTTGCATTGCCCCTCTTGCTTGCCATGCTTACCATGCTAAAACCCTGCTTTCCATGCTGAATTGAACTATTCCATCTGTGTTGAACTGCCTTGTTATTCTTTTGAAGTTGCACCACATTTTCATGCTGTTATGTTGACTGTATAAAATTTTGCACCCTTGACCTTGCTGTGTTGCCTTTTTATGTTTATATTCATTTGGACATGAAATCTGGAGCACATGCATAAGTGCTCGGCCATTTTTTCTTTCCAATACTTGACATTGTCCATGTACTTTTAATGCATTGACCTCGACCACTTTTTACACTGCCTTGTACATTTCGGAATTCTGAACTTAATCATGTTTAACCATTTATAAAAGAAAGATGAAACATGTTTGGATGTGCTAGGCCATGTTTTTTTGTTGTGAGCATTTTACTTGAAACTTGCTGTTTGACTTGAACCATTTGCACTTGTCTTGAACTATGTTGGTCCATACTTGTTGTGTACACCAAATTCCATTTTGAACTTGTGCTCGACTGCATTTGTTTTGTCTTTGAACTTTTTGTTGACTTTTCATTGAGTTATTTAAATGCGTGCACTGAGTCGAGACCGTCCATGTGTCTACTCCTCAGCAGCACACCGATTGGCGATGCAGTGCACACGTGTATAGCTATACACGTGTGTATATGCAGCCATCAAACTATTTTTTTGTCCCTGAACTGTCTAGACACAGTCGGATTAACAACTCAGATCAAGTCAGAAAAATGATGAGAAACACACCAGAAAACTGAGGAAAATAAAAATTTTTAAAAAAAATTAAAAATTATATTCATTTGTGTTCAGTATTATTTCTATTGCAGTGTATTGTGTGTGTGTGTTTCTGTGTATGACAGGTGTAGATGACTGGACTGACAGATAGCTGTGAAGACAGAAGACTGAATATAAGAAGACAGTGTGTAGTGTCAGTGAATGTGTCAAAGTGTATGTATGTAAATATGAGTGCTGTGACTGAATGTATGTACAAAAAAGAGTGACTGACTTAATCTGTAATGAGGAGCTGTATATATGAAATCTGATATGGCTTGAAGTGTAATACAGAGATGAACAAATAGTGGAGTATAAAATTTGTACTGTTTGATATTGAAATAAAATATTCTATTCAAATAAAATACTGTGAATATTTAAATTTCTGTACAGTTGTATTTTATTTAAATATAAATATTATATTCTAGTCTGTGATTTACAATAACAGTACAATATCAAACACATTAAAATAATATTTATTTGGTTGTTATCAACAAACAAAAATCATATAATTGTGTATACAACACCGTTATATACAACAGAAATCACTTTCGATGTTCATTATAAAATGAATAAAATCGATATAAATATCGTTCACATCAAAATGGCATAAATCTAATCAACACGGCTTCATATATTTTTATTTTCAAATATTCTATTTCAAATATTTCCTTTTCGAATATTTCTATTTCAAACATTTCTTTTTCAAATATTTCTTTTTCAAATATTTCTTTTTCAAATATGGAATGAGGCCCAATCAATTACCATATAATGTTAATTATATGGATTTTCTACAGCACATGTATACAATAACAACGATAAATAATCAACCATCATCCAAAGTGCATTCTACACTGTATAAGCATCAAATATAAATATTCAATGCTTATAACAGTCTGCCAATCAATCGATCGACATACAACTAAACAATCGGGATTAGTGTACGTCAAATATCATCCCAATACCCGTATGGGGTTTCAAACAATCAAACACAGATTTTATTCGTGCAGTTGGGCGATGTGTAAAATTTATCGTCCCAATCAATATCAGTCCAATGTGCGTATATAAACAAACCGTCCGATTTGTTTATTTTTATTTCCTTTCGTATACATGTTAAAAATTCTATTTTTAACTATAAAATATTTTTAACTATATAAATATTTTATTTCATTTCACATCACATCACACAATCAACTACACATCAAAATCAAACAAATAAGCATACAAGCCGTCCACGGTCTATGGACGACGGGTGTCGGGTGCTACTAAACACCGTCTGCATCCTAGTATATATTTTAACTAGAAAATAAAATCAAAGGTGAGAAGTTCTCACCAAAGCTATCCTAACTCCACGACACTTCAAATGTAGGATATCTTCATCGTTCTTCCTTTTGTCACTTCCACCATCCGTGTTCACTACATATATATAAAAATCGAATTTTTACTTTGCTATTCAATATATAAAAATTGAATTTTTACTTCGCCATTCAATATATAAAAATTGAATTTTTACTTTTAAACATATTTTCATTATACGATACCAATCATTTCTTTATAGCGATGGAAAACCTAACTTTATGATTTTATTCATATAATAAAGATCAAACCTTTATGGGTTATTTATCTAAATAAAAATCATATTTTTATGACATTACTTCATATATAATAAAAATCAAATTTTATATTAAAGAAAATCGCATTTTCAGTTTTAAAGCAATTCATAATTTCAGTTTTTATAACTTAATAAAATTAGTTTTCTATATCAAAGGAAATAATAAAAAAAAACTTACTGTTTTTAGGGTTTTCACAATCTTAGAATCCAAGGTTGAAGGAGGCGGGGGTGTCCGGCCTGGTGCTCGTGGTGGCTTCGAATGTCACCTGCGAGGGGGAGCTCGCGGTAGGAGAGTGGCGTCGTGGGTTAGCAGGGCATCGGTTCAGGGGGTACGATGGGGTCGTCTTCGAGGTGGAGTCGCGCTGGTGGTGGTGGAGGCACCTGAAGTGGCGGCGGCTTTGGGGGTCCTCGCGGGTTCGATGGCGACACATTTATGGGGGGTTGCGCGAATCGAGGAGCAGAGGTGGTGGGGGGAAGGAGGTGAGCGAGGGGGGTTTGTCTGTGATGGCGGCGGCCATCAGGGAGAGAGGGCGGAGGCAGAAATCGAAGAGTAGGAGGGGTGTAGCGGGGCGATGACTGAAAAGGGGTAAACGGGGGCGGGTTTGACCTTTTGAAAAGTGAATTAGGTTTTGGAGAATAAGGGCTGGCCCTTATATAAATAATTTATTTAATTAATTTATTTTCCCGAAAAGTTGATTTTTCGTTCGAACTCTGAATTGGACCCAATGAATGTCGTCCACAGCTAATTACCCCCATTCCCAACATAATGGGATATGTATCGTACGCTGATTCGATCGTTTCGATCAGTTTTCGTCAAAATCAACATAGAACTCTATATATTGAATTTGAACGCGCATTTCAATTTACCAGGGCCACATACTAACTAGAAAAATTCCCAAAAAATATTTTCTACCTTCGTATTGATGATACGGTCCTAACAAAACTAATTTCGTCAAATTCCGAGATCGTTTGAAAAATGGTCATTTTCCAGTCGATTAAAATCAACTAAAACTGGTCAAATGCGATTTTCCTTCGCCACGCTCACATATTGATTTGAAAAATTATGAAATTTGAAATCTAGCAATTATTTGACATCGCGGATCCAACAAAAGTGGTTTCGTCGAAATCCGAGGTCGTTTGCAAAATTTCCATTTTTCAGGGCCAGAATTCCATAGCGACTATTCTGAATTTTTAACTGGATGTATCTTTTTATCCCTGCTATGAAATTTCGATTTTTCGGATTCGTTGGAAAGATATTATCAAATAGATTCAAATATTTTTGGTTTCACTAAAATCCGGTTTATTTTGCACCCGGTACATTCATTTGAATTTTGAAATCGAATTATCGAACTACCGCGCCATTTTCAATTCTTTTTATAATTTAAAATAATTATTTATATTATAACGACGAACGATATAACTATACACATTCTAATTCTATTCGAAATAAATTTTCGTCGATATTATTTAAAATAATTCATTTTAAATATTCAAAATTCACTAAAATTGCCAAAATAAAAATTTTAAACTGGCCCAGATTTCCGGGTTGTTACAATCTCCCCCACTTAAAACTTTTCATCCCTAAAAAGGGACGAAGCCGAAAGTTGTTTTACAATTCAACTCAACTTCCTATATTTTCATTACGGCTTATGTTCTTCAACTTTTCAGTTTCTAAGAACTTCTCAAATTTTACAAAAATTTGGCTAACACCCTAAATTTTCGAAAAATTTCGCCATAACCTCCCCTGCACCGAGAGCACTGGGAAAATCCCTAAATTGCCATACAGGCCCTTTGATCTCAAAAAGAAAAAGAAAAAGCCAATCGGCTCATAAAATCATCATCACCCAAACAAAACAGTAAATTATGGTAAACATGTACCTATTTGTTGGGCAAAAAAATTTTATTCTCTGCTCTAGCCTCCTTGCTATGACCTGTTCAATGTAAGTACATGTATATGCAAGCAAATGCGACCAAATTTCAATACAATTCACTATTTGGTACAATTTGGCTATATGGTACATGTTTTAATTAATCAACCAATAATCAACAACACAACCATCAATCAATTAGTTGATTATCATTTAAAATTCATAACTTCGATACATAGTCAAAAATCAGATTTTTGATGCCAAATCACAACAATAAGCCCTATCTAATTTTGGTTCTCACACCAGTCAATAGGAAATATAAAAATATCACACCTTTGAAACTCGAATACCAATTCTGATGATGTTCGAACTATCATCAGAATCATCTCCGGGCGCCTAGAGTGTGATTCTATATCTATCCGGTATATTAAAACTTCGAATACACGCGGATCAGACGTATACGCAAAATCTTTATACACCGGATTGTCCAAATTCAATATATAATAAATAATCAAATACGCATAATTGATTTAAATTTTCAAAACAAAAATTCGTTTTCATTTCAAAAATATACTCTTCACACTCATTCTAGGATACTACTGATCCCATCTCTAACAAGTCGTTCTCGTTGGATATTGCTAATCCAATTCTGATGAATTCTTTCGTTTGGTTCTAATGTGTCTTGTTCTCTGAGCTTTGTTAACCAAAGCTCTTATACCAACTGTAAAAACTCGTAACTTCCCTGGTGAGGAAAGCGCAGATAGTTTGAGAACAAGCCACAACAGAGCATAGACGGAAGAACATTTCATTGCATATTACAACAATTCCATCATAATACAAGAATATGCAGAGTAAAAATGAATAAATATTACACAGAAATATCAGAGATTTAAATTACATAGCAACGGAAAATAATACAATACACAACTAGAAGAGATACACGGATACAAAGCTTTCCGGATATCATTCCTGCTGTAAACCAGGATCCTGTGAATATAAATTTGCAAAACCAAAACTACTAGCTGCCCGTATCGAAAATAAGGGCACCCAGAGTTTAGGTTAAAATAATAAACTCCAAGTCAGTAATGAGACTGGTGTGAGAACTAAATCAGTTATTAATCTTTATTTTCAAAGTTAGGTAAATCAAGGGACCACGCCGTATAACACGGAACGGGTTTCCTCCCAAGAACACTAGTGCATAAAACAACAGCGCAATGCTAAATAAAGAAAAATGAAGCTATTATAAGACCCAGGTCCTATCACACAATGCAACACAAGCCGGGGGATAGGGTTTTACCTTATAATAGCCAAAGAGTGCTTAATACGTTTAAAACAAGTCATTTGATACTATAATAAGTGTATAGTGTTTAAAACAATTTCAAATCATAAGTATTAATCATAGACGGCATAAGCGCCCCATCCCACTATGTCGCCATACTAGGCTCTACAAATAAAACCGCAGAATCACGTATTTGGAAATTGGATTTCCGTCTATGAACCGAGGCAAAAGATAGTCCTCACCGACTTCGAGACAATCTAGCCCATGTCTCAGGGTCAGAGCGCATCGACCCTTTGGATCGTCAGGGCCGGTCCACCGATGTGGATTATTCTGCCTGAACACTACATTTCCCCGCCCTTTGGGGCGTAAATGAGCCAACGAATGACTCCATCGGACCCGGATCGTCCGATCTAACCGAGGCGCCTCGCAACAGCAACAACCACATAAGTCAAACTCGTCAGGGCGTGTAAAACCACTGACGCCACTCTTAGCTAGAAGGAAACGCATGCCCTCCCCGATGTCCTCTCCCGTTTTTGGTTCACCACCGGGGTGTGAGGCTCGCGAATTCACGCTACACAAAGCTACGCCACACATGCCGTGCTTTGATCATCAACTACAAGACTCTGCTTTTCAACATAAGCCTTGATCATTTGCATCTTAGCATGCCACACAGGCAATTCATTCTACGCAATCGATATCAATCACACAGAATGAAATCCGATGTCAGACACACAGTCCATTTACAAGTCCGTCCTGGGTTTGAACGAAACAGGAGGCACCTAGTACCCGGCATATCCATCGATCTCAAAGTACGTCTGGACGATCACCAACTGATTCCCTCTTCTTGGGTGTACTGCCCAATCAAGATCATCAGTAATTATCCAAACGACGTGAAGACCTCCGGTCTTCAACCACCGTCTTCACCTTCGACTTATCATCGTATCAGTTATTCAGAATGGGATAAACCCGGTCTTCCCGAATAACTCGCGTATACTTTAAATAAATGTTACACAAACACAACATACGCCTCATTCCAATTCATCAGTCACTAACCATAAATTAATCAAGAGAATAATCCCCCAAATATTAACCCCGAAGGCAGAAACCAACATCAGATCAATACCCAGGAAATCACTCTGCTTAGCCAATCTACACCCAGTTTCTAAATTTCACATTCTTAGGGAAAGGTTCCCATTAATTTTATCAAAGATAAATCCTTTAAATTTATTCTTTAATCCACTTTTGAATATCAATTCAAACTAGTCGGGATTAGCGAACCTTACCGAAGTAATCATTTATTTTATTTCCCAATCCCAACCTATTCATCCCATGAAGTAAAACTGATAATACTTCATATCTAACACCACGGTGTTATCGGTAAATTCAATTACCATTTCACGTTCAAATCTAATTAAAGATTTAACTATTGCCTGGAGCAAAACTTGTGATACTCCATTCTCGATCATTTCAATCTAATTAAAGATTCATTAAAACTCCACTTTGTTTTAATCTGTGACTGGGTTAAAGAATCAGTGTCATTTGAAACACGGTTCACGATAAACCCAAAATCACATCACATTTCAATCCGTCCCTAACCGTAAATTAGCAAGTGAGCAATCCCCTAAGTATTAACCCCGAAGGCCGAAACAAACATCAGATCAATACCTCTGAAACCATTCAACTTAACTAATCTCCAGTTAATTACTGATTTTCTTAACTCCTTTAGGTCTAAGAACAGTATTATTGAAGATACCGTTCACGACAACCCAAAATCACGTTCCATTAATTATCGGGTTAAAGAACGAGTGTTATTTAAAACACTTTTCACGATAAACCCAAAAATCAATTCGAATTCAATTCCAATTAAATATTATTTAATTTGTACACTTCATTAAATCTAACTAAAAAGATTTAATCATTTTCTCGACTGGGCTTAAGAATAGTGTTAATGAAGACACCATTCACGACAAACCCAAATCACATTTGATATTAAATACAAGGCTCTGAATAGAAAAAATATCGGCTTATATTCAATATCAAATTCTACGACTAACAAATATCGTATTGGAAATAACGATATAAATATATCTTTCAAATTTCCATAACGATATCTGTGTAATCACGAAATCCAACATCGAAATAATCCGAAGACAATTTTGATTCAAATCCATTCCAATTCAATTACTGGAAATTCTGGTTACTTTTAAAACCCTTTTTAAATTCAATTTATTTATTTAAAAATAAATAGAATTATAATTCTAGTTCAAAACTAGTTCATTTCGATAAAAATCTATTTTTATCTTTTCAAATATGGATTTTTTCATCCCGATTCTTCCCAAATCATTTCTTATGATTTTACACAAATTATTAGTATTTTTAATAATTTTATCAAGGCCCGTACAATCGATTTCCATCAACAGCCATCGAACCGCACTTATAGCGACCTTTTCCAAATTTGATTTGGACATAATTCCAAATCCAACCGTTATATTTCTAATTTCTAATATTCTTTAGAAAGCTCTTTTCGATACGAACCCAACGGTTCCAGTTTAAGGAGAATCCGACGGTCGGATCTCCCGCAATAGCCATTCGAAGTCAATGGTCGAAATTCGCGAACTACCGCGGCGCGGCGCGTTCTATTCAGGCCATTATATTATATATACAATATATATAATATATACTTCGTCGATTTCAATTCAAAACGTTCTTTATAAATCGTTACAAATTCATTTTCAAAACGGTTTCAACTTTATATTCAATTTCAAATCAAAATTGAATATTCCAATATAAATTCATTTTAAATTCATTTCAAATTGATTTCAATTCAATTTCAATTTAATTCGAATTTCAATTCATTTCAATTTAATTGGAATTTATTTCTATTCAAAATATCAGATTTTGAAATCACTTTCGATGTTCATTGTAAAATGAATAAAATCGATATAAATATCGTTCACGTCAAAATGGCGAAAATCTAATCAACACGGCTTCATATATTTTTATTTTCAAATATTCTATTTCAAAAATTTCCTTTTCAAATATTTCAATTTCAAACATTTCTTTTTCAAATATTTCTTCTTCAAATATTTCTTTTTCAAATATGGAATGAGGCCCAATCAATTACCATATAATGTTAATTATATGGATTTTCTACAGCACATGTATACAATAACAACGATGAATAATCAACCATCATCCAAAGTGCATTCTACACTGTATAATCATCAAATATAAATATTCAATGCTTATAACAGTCTGTCAATCAATCGATCGACATACAACTAAACAATCGGGATTAGTGTACGTCAAATATCATCCCAATACCCGTGTGGGGTTTCAAACAATCAAACACTGATTTTATTCGTGCAGTTGGGCGATGTGTAAAATTTATCGTCCCAATCAATATCAGTCAAATGTGTGTATATAAACAAACCGTCTGATTTGTTTATTTTTATTTCCTTTCATATACACGTTAAAAATTCTATTTTTAACTATAAAATAATTTTAACTATAAAATAATTTTAACTATATAAATATTTTATTTCATTTCACATCACACAATCAACTACACATCAAAATCAAACAAACAAGCATACAAGCCGTCCATGGTCTGTGGACGACGGGTGTCGGGTGCTACTAAACACCGTCTGCATCCTAGTATGTATTTTAACTAGAAAATAAAATCAAAGGTGAGAAGTTCTCACCAAAGCTATCCCAACTCCACGACACTTCAAATGTAGGATATCTTCATCGTTCTTCCTTTTGTCACTTCCACCATCCGTGTTCGCTATATATAATAATCGAATTTTTACTTCGCTATTCAATGCATAAAAATTGAATTTTTACTTCGCCATTCAATATATAAAATCGAATTTTTACTTTTAAAAATATTTTCATTATACGATACCAATCATTTCTTTATAGCGATGGAAAATCTAACTTTATGATTTTATTCATATAATAAAGATCAAACCTTTATGGGTTATTTATCTAAATAAAAATCATATTTTTATGACACTACTTCATATATAATAAAAATCAAATTTTTATATTAAAGAAAATCGCATTTTCAGTTTTAAAGCAATTCATAATTTCATTTTTTATAACTTAATAAAATTAGTTTTCTATATCAAAGGAAATAATAAAAAAAAACTTACTGTTTTTAGGGTTTTCACAATCCGAGAATCCAAGGCTGAAGGAGGCGGGGGTGTCCGGCCTGGTGCTCGTGGTGGCTTCGAATGTCACCTGCGAGGTGGAGCTCGCGGTAGGAGAGTGGCGTCGTGGGTTAGCAGGGCATCGGTTCAGGGGGCACGACGGGGTCGTCTTCGAGATGGAGCCACGCTGGTGGTGGTGCAGGCGCCTGAAGTGGCGGCGGCTTTGAGGGTCCTCGCGGGTTCGATGGTGGCACATTTATGGGGGGGTTGCGCGAATCGATGAGCAGAGGTGGTAGGGGGAAGGAGGTGAGCGAGGGGGGGTTTGTCTGTGATGGCGGCGGCCATCAAGGAGAGAGGGCGGAGCCGGAAATTGAAGAGGAGGAGGGGTGTAGCGGGGCGACGACTGAAAAGGGGTAAACGGGGGCGGGTTTGACCTTTTGAAAAGTGAATTAGGTTTTGGAGAATAAGGGCTGGCCCTTATATAAATAATTTATTTATTTAATTTATTTTCCCTAAAAGTTGATTTTTCGTTCGAACTCTGAATCGGACCCAACGACTGTCGTCCACAGCTAGTTACCCCCATTCCGAACACAATGGGATATGTATCATAGGCTGATTCGATCGTTTCGATCAGTTTTCATCAAAATCAGCATATAACTCTATATATTTAATTTGAACGTGCATTTCAATTTACCGGGGCCACATACTAACTAGAAAAATTCCCGAAAAATATTTTCTAGTTTCGTATTGACGATACGGTCCTAACAAAACTAATTTCGTCGAATTCCGAAATCGTTTGAAAAATGGCCATTTTCCAGTTGATTAAAATCAACTGAAACTAGTCAAATGCATTTTTCCTTCGCCACACTCACATATTGATTTGAAAAATTATGAAATTTGAAACCTAGCAATTATTTGACATCGCAGATCCAACAAAAGTGGTTTCGTCGAAATCCGAGGTCATTTGCAAAATTTCCATTTTTAAGGGCCAGAATTCCATAGCGGCTATTCTGAATTTTCAACTGGACGTATCTTTTTATCCCTGCTATGAAATTTCGATTTTTCGGATTAGTTGGAAAGATATTATCAAATAGATTCAAATACTTTTGGTTTCACTAAAATACGGTTTATTATGCACCCGGTACATTCATTTGAATTTTGAAATCGAATTATCGAGCTACCGCGCCATTTTCAATTCCTTTTATAACTTAAAATAATTATTTATATTATAACGACGAACAATATAACTATACACGTTCTAATTCTATTCGAAATAAATTTTTGTCAATATTATTTAAAATAATTCATTTTAAATATTCAAAATTCACTAAAACTGCCAAAATAAAAATTTTAAACTGGCCCAGATTTCTGGGTTGTTACAATGAACCTCTTATAATCAGCTCAGTAAGTGTGCCCCACCTAGTTCGGGGTCCCCCTATGATATGAGTATGGGTTTCTGACTGATACAGGTCCAACAGATGACACAAGCTACCCCCTAGGCTTGTATCCCCAACTACTAGGATTTTGGCAGGTTATGCCAAACAGTTTAACAAGCCCGCATAACCCCAATATATAAAATAGGTTAAGTTTATCGGGTTCGTATAACCCTCTACTGATTTAAGATATTTAGTTAACCCCACTGATTCAAACAGGTTTACTTAACCCTTACACAATTTAACAGGTTCATATAACCCCCACAAATTCATACAGGTTAAGTATTACATTTTCATTGCATGTTCCGCTTAATCTATTAATTAAGCCTACAGATTTACATGCCCCAACCATCATGTCATAATTCACAGTATAAGATATTCTCCAAATTATAGTCATATATCACAGTATAGGTTATGGCCCAAATCCCATTCATGATTTATAATACAAGATATAACCCAATTTAACTCTCCTAACCATTCCCAATTTCATTTGTTCACATATTCCAGCGATAGGCCTAGGCTCGAAGGTAGTCTAGCTATAAAAATAAAAAGGAAAGTGGGAGAGAAGAGAACAGAAATAGGCATAATAATAGAATAGGCACATGATAATAGAAATAGGCATATCAGAAATAGGCATATAAGAACTGAACAGTAGATCAGGTGTACATGTAATGGCAGATTTTTTTTAGGTATGAATCAGATTCTTAACAAGCATAGGTTTAGATCCAGATTTATAGACATATCAAGATTACTTGTAAAATGTTTATATCTAAAAATAACATTAACTCACAGAAACTGGATCTAAAGAACAGAGAATAATTTGCAGATCTTGCAAAAGAATTTCTTGTATGCGTATAAGTTATTGTTGAAGCAAATTAGGCGAACTCAATCCAAGCAGGGAGAGCATCTCATTCTCCATTGTTTTTTATTTGTAAAAACAATAGAAATGAGGTCCTATTTATAGCGTACGACCAACGAATCTCGTTTAGAAACAAGTCCAGGTTCAGAAATGAACCTGGATGAATCTCTAGTGGGTCGACCCCCTTGGGGCATGGATCGACCCCCAACGGGTCCTGTAATGACCCAGGTTTTTGAGGACTTTTGTTATCGCCATAAACACGATGACGACTAACCAAACATCGAAAAATACTGGTCATTAATGAAAGAAATTAGAGGGTGAGGAAAGATAAGATAGAAACTTAGAATAGAATAAGAAGAAGAACACAACATCAAAGTAACACGAACCTCACAGCGGAACGAATAACATATAATAGATAACATATCCTTGAAATAAACATCTGTACTTGAATATACATCATTATCAAAGTACAACACTTTCAACACAGCGGAAATAAACTATAGCTATATGATCCTGAAGCCTCCTGCTCCAAGCTCTTCCAGTATATCTATAAATCCCGACTACTTGACTGCTCGTACAAATCTAGGCACTCAAGAGTTTAGGGAAAACAAAACAAATAAACTCCGGGTCAGTCATGGGACTGGTATGAGTAAAACAGTTAAAAACAGTTCGAACAAGTAAACGATATCTCATAAGACCATGTCGTATAACGGAACGGGTTTTTCCCTTATGAGAATCCAAAATATCTTTATATCAAAAACCTTTTGATATTATAATAATGTCTATCAACCACAATATAATAATCATCTAGTAGAAACGCTTTCATCTCACGTTCTACATATATAGTATACAATCAAAACAGCAAGCACGTATTGGGTAATGGATTTCCAACTATGACAAGGTATGGAACCACCTTTCGCTAGTGTACCTCTAGAGAGGAATACACTGGGTTCAACAAGAACATCTTGCAACCCAGCCACACATGATCGACCACTCATTTCGCTTGAGTGTATCTAATGTATATCACCAATGGTTAGGATCAGCAATCGTTTCCCAAATGGGACAACATCAACAATAGATTTTTAGAAGTAAATGAAACTCTAAATTAGGTGATTGTACACCCTACTTCGGTGCGACCGACTTAGCCATGCTGCCTGCCCGATTTCTGTCATTTACCGGATGTGAGGCTAGAAGCTACGCTTTATCATCACACCAGATTCACTTTGAATGCCACATCGTCAAATCCATCAAATCACCGATTGATGTCCTCAACCATACATTATGTGTTAGCTAAAATAAGTTTCCTTCTCCGCTTCCACTCTTGGTACGGTTGGAGAAATCAATATACGTGATCGGCTGGAAATACTCTGTCAGACATCCATCCATACAAGTCATCCAGGAACAGGATGAACCGAAGGCACTATTCTGTAAACAGGATAACCCTTGCATAACTCTATCTTCAATTTCCTTTGGCATATATGATTCGCATCGCTTATGGCAATACAGAGTGGTTCTTTGGATAATAATCCAACCGGTCTCTCCATATTAACAACGTTAAAATGGTCAAAACTTCGATAGTCTGTGATTTAACTATCGAGGAAAAACAGGTGTGCAAACAACGATATTATTTCCAAATGGAAATTCATATCGATCAAACATCATTCAACAATTATCTCTTTATTTCATTAATTTACTTATCTCCCGTTTCCCTATATTCAATATTTCTTATTTTCTAAATTTGGAAAATATATGTTATTAACAATGGAAAACATTTCCATTTCTTGTTTTCTTTATTATAAAACATTTCTGGTTTCTTATTTGGAAATCATTTCCAAAACTCCTTCATTGGTCTTAGATAGATGTTTAGATAAAACATCGCTATGCTAACTCAAACCATTTCCTTTAAGTACTAAATTCACTTAACCATCCTTTACTGCCGAACCTTAACCATTTCTTAGTTAAATACGAAGCCAATCAAGTTGGGGTAGAACTACCTCTCAGACCTTAACTGAACAACATTTCTAACTTTGAAATAGGCAAAGTTCACTTTATATTTCTTTAACTAACTTCCTTACTTAACCCTCCTTCGAATCGTCTCTTATTCGATAATTCTTTCCTTCGAATAAGGTATATTCGATAACTCTATTCAACTCTATTCGATTAACCCCTATTAATTAACTCTATTGGACTAACGCTATTGGTTTACTCATTTCACTTAACTCCTTTCGAATAACTATATTCGATAACTCCCTTAACTCTACTCGAATAAACTATATTCGATTAACTCAATTGATTCTATTCGAATAAACTATATTCGATAACTCCTTTTGAATAACTCTAGTTTGATTTACTCTAACTGATTAACTCTAACTGGTTTAACTCTAACTCTATTCACTTAACTCCTATCAAATAAACTATATTCGATAAATCTTTTAATTCTATTTGAATAAACTATATATTCGATTAACTCCTTTTACTCTATTCGAATAAACTATACTCGATTAACTCATTTATTCTATTTGAATAAACTATATATACAATTAACTCCTTTTACTTTATTTGAATAAACTATATTCGATTAACTCCTTTTACTTTCTATTCGAATAACTATATATTCGACTAACTGCTTTTACTTTATTCGAATAAACTATATTCGATTATCTCCTTTTACTTTATTCGAATAAACTATATTCGATTAAATCCTTTTTGCTTTAACTCTAATCGATTAACTCTAACTGGTTTAACTCTAAATGGTTAACTCTAATTGATTAACTCCATCTGTTTAACTCTAACTGGTTAACTCTAACTGGTTTAACTCTAACTGGTTAACTCTTATTCGAATAACAAATATTCGATTACTCTATTCAACTGACTCGACTCGACTAACCCCTTTCGAATAACTAATTCGATTTATACTTTCTAATACCATATTCGTTTTAACTCCTTTCGAATACCATATTCGATTTAACTACTTTCGAATACCGTATTTGATTTAACTACTTTTGAATACCATATTCGATTTAACTCCTTTATTAGCTTTATAAAGATTTCCTTTTTAACAACATTTACTCATTTTAAAGATTTAATTTTAGTAACGGTTCTCCACTTTAAAATGATTTCCTTCTTATAATAGTTTCCTTTTTATAACGTTTTCCCTTTTTCTAAATATCTCCTATTTATAAATATTCCAATTTACAAATATTTCTTATTTATAAATATTCCATTTATAAATATTTTATTTTAAATATCACTTTGAAAATATTCCCTTATCAACATTTTGGTATGTTATGGTATTCAACATATCAAATCACGATGATCAGTATCGTCCAAACACATATAATCGACAGCAGATTATATATAACATCATATATCACAATATATGAAAAACAGTAAAATAAATGTGGAGGAACCCAGTTGGGTCCCTCCAACCTATCTTCCTGCATCCACAGATGTTACACAATAAAATCAACATTTACTTTCAGTTCCATATGATATATTCTGTTAAATAGAATCAATATAGAAATTCACTAACTTACTAGCAGTTCAATCAAACAGTCAACACACAATCAATCAGCCAATATTTAACAGTTCTAAAAATACAACATGAAATTTTAAACTGTTCAGAGTTAGTGAGATTTACTCACTTTGGCAGTTCATCATTAAAGAACGATAAACTGTGGTTTGATTTGAATCAAACAGTTTATTTCGCCATAAATTCAAATGAGCACCAATCCATTTTCAGTCAACTTTATTGTGAAGCTCTCGTCCGTACGGTCCCAACGAATCTGATCATTTGTGATTCTGATATCGTATGAGAAAGATATTGTAATAACAAGATAATGCACTATTTAATTTAAACACTTAGTTTATTTTTAGATTTGGGCTTAACCTCTCACTTAAGGCCCATCTTCCGTTTAGAAACCCGACCCGCACCCTTGGCCTTTCTTCCCCAATTACATTACCGTAGCTTGCTCTCCTTTTATCCTCCATTTCGATGATCGTTGACCTCCCCAAATTCTCAGTCGTTCCTCCATTAAATCAATCAAACCCATCACCAATGTTCTCATCATTCGATCCTCCACAACCTCCACCCACAAACGCTGAAGTCGGCCTCCACCCTTAAATCGTGTCACGTCTCTGGCTGCTACAGGTAGCGTGACTTTTTGTCGTGGATCCTCCCCAAAATCCAACTACGGGTGCTAAAAACTATCGCGATCTCAAAACCAATGCCAAAAGCATGTATTAAGGCTTAAATCTCATCACTGCTCAAGCCCAAGAATCCATACGGCTCGCTGACCGTATCTCCATCGAAAAAAACAAGTTCGAACCAATTGAAATGCACACAGAATCGAAGAGCAGGAGATGCTGATTGCAAATATATATCTTAGAGGATTTATAGATTTTTATAGGATTTGTAATGGATTTTTGAAGATGAACATTTCACGTTCTATTTTACTGGCGGCGGTTTGGAAGCATTGACCAGAAGTGAAATTAGTTTTAGGATTTGAGAGAGGGTAATATATTTTAGATATTTTTTTATTAATATTTTATTGATCTTTTATTGTATTTTTATTTGTATTGGTCTTCTAAAAATCCCTGTGACCACATACGATACCCACAAATCACGAAAATGGACATGTAGCTACAGTTCGACATTACGGTCCCAACGAAACTAGTTTCGTCGAATTCCGACTTCGTATGCTCACACAGCGTATTTTTAACTGTCAAAATACCAAATGTTTCTCACATTAAAAATCCGTACGACCACACAGTGACTCTAAAAATCACGAAACTGACATTGCGGATCCAACAAAATTAGTTTCGTCAAATTCCGACTTCGTTTGCGAAAGTGGCTATTTTTAAAGCTCTAGATGACCCATTTAAATATATAAATTTATTTAAATATAATTAAATAAAATATTAATAAATTTATATTATCGTATATATTCACGGTGGAATACTATACAGCTTTAGAATATTCCTATATGAATTTCTAACTTGATATTTCAAATCTGGGTCAACCCGATATTCGATTATATTGAAATTCCTTTTTAAAAATATAAATAATTCCTTTATAAATATAAAGGAATTCCACAGCGACTTTTCTAAAATTTGATTTGGACATAAATCAAAATCTAAACGACGAAATCCCGATTTTTCTCTTCCACTAGAAAGATATACTCCACCAGCTCCACACGTTTCTTGTTTCACAGAAATCAGATTTAAAAAGAATTCTGTACATTCAGTTGAAGTTCAAATCGCCAAATTACGAACTGCAGCGCCATTTTGACTCGATTTTAATTATAATATAATTATACGTTCAAACTGTCATTCAAATAATATATTCATTATCTTATTTTCAATTCTAACTGAATTAAATATCACAGATAATCCAGTTCACACCATATCGCCACTTCAGCCAGTTCTGATTATTTCAGAATTAAATATATTATTTAATTTATTCTTTTAATTAAATATTCACCATTATTTAGTTCCATGACCATTTAATTCACTATATCACTATTTATATAATTAAATAAATTAATTATAATACCTCTGCAAATGCGGGTCATTACAATCTTCCCCACTTAAATTAATTTCGTCCTCGAAATTGCTAAGGTAGAGAACGACCCTATCGACTGGTTAGAACATATTTGTTCACTTCTTAACTTCAGTTTCAACTGAACCAATTTAATTTCAATTAAAAATTTATTTAATTCTTATCAACGAAAATTTTCAAAAATTCTGAAAATTTTCTAATGCCTTAATTTTTTGAAAAATTTCTCCAGCACCTCTTTTGTACTGGTCAATACGTCAAACCACCACTCGCCTCTCTGGGCCATCTCCATCACAAAATAAAATCAAATAGCCAAGCGGCTTGCCAATTCGGCTCATAAATCTTATATCCAATAGAAATATAAACTTGTACCTTTTGTTGGCATATTATTATATCCTTTCTACTTGTTATCAATTCAGCGGATACAAGGGGCATCCAAATCAAAATCCAATATACTTTTATCCACAACACAACCATTCGCTTATATCCGAGCCAAATATCATTTCAACTCGAGTTTCTTCTCGATTCCCAACTCTTAACTTGATTATCACATTACACTTCAAATTTGAATCTCACAATCCAATTTGTCTTGATATCATTCTAATTCAATCTCAGTTACCACTTTACTGGCTTTACTTTAATTCAAATTTGCTTTCACAAATTTCTATTAAATTTGTTTTTAATTCAAACAGTCTTTCCCTGGGAGTTTTTTTAACAGTTTACTCGTTCAAAAATCAAATTTTCCTTTGGAACATGTCACTGAGCCCTTAATTAATATTCCATTAGTTAAATCACTTCTCTATTTCTTTATCAATATTTGTTAACCAAATATTTTCAATAACCATATTGGCCTTTTATGTTATTTGAAAAAAAAAATCCGAATATTGCCTTCCTTTATTTTCTAAACTTCAAAAAATATATGATATTTATAATTGGAAAACATTCCAATTACTTATCTCTTTTCTGATCTCGTTTATTTCTATACTTAGGAAATATTCTTTATTATATTTCCAAGCTTACACTTATTTGGGTTAAAATGGATGTTGTGTAAAACATCGTTACGACAACCCAAATACTATATTCAACTAACTCTTATTCAACCTTGATCTTCGTGCCTGAAATTTTACTATTTATTTGTTAATAATGAAATCAATCAAGTTGGGGTATAACTACCTCTCAGACCTTGACTGAATAACATTTATAACATCAAAATAGATTTATAAATTCCAAATCATAATTTCACTGTCGGTTGGGTTAAAGAACAAATGTCGATTAAAAACACAGTTCACAATAAACCCAACTCACATTTCATCTTCTTCCAATTACTAAATATAATTGAAAATTTAAATAACCTAAATTAAAAGATTGTTCTTTTCATATGGGGTTTAAGAACGGTGTTATTTTAGACACTATTCACAACAAACCCAAAAATCCAACTTATTTAATTTTAACTTCAATTAAATATTAGCAAATTGGAAAACTTCATTAATTTTAAATTTAATGATTGATCCTAGTTAATAACTAGTTCATTTCAATTAAAATATATTTTTCTAAAATATATTCTTGTTCTAAAATGTTCCACTTCTGACATATTCTTTTTCTAGGAATATTCTTTATTGGAATGTGACTCAGTCATCAACCATATATTGTACGTAATCAACCATCATGATAAATAATTATCAAATATCCAAATAACAACCAGAGTGGATTCTACACTAAATATTGGGACTAGTGTAGGTTAGATATCATCCCAACACCCGTGTGGGGTTTCATCCAACAATCAAATAATAAATTATTTGTGCACTTGGTCGATGTTAAAAATTATCGACCCAATCACATAAACAAGTCGGACAACTTGTAAATGGAAGTGTAATGTTCAGTTTGAATATATAAACATTATATTTAACACAACAGACATTTCGACATCACATACATATACTCCAAGCCATCGCTAATATCATATTTATAACATATGATCTTTTTATTGTAACTAATCGACGATAAAAATATTAACTTTTATATCTCTGATCTTTTTATTGTAACTAATTGACAATAAAAATATCAATTTTTATCTCTTTTGTGTAATCCCCTTTCAATGACCAAAAATGTATTTTTTTTTTTGGTGTAATTCTTTTTAATGACCAAAAATGACTATTTTGGTTAAACTCTTTTTAATGTAAACAAAACTATATATTTTGATCTACTTCTTTTTAATGTACATAAAATGACCAATCTGCCTAATCCTTTTTAATGTAAACAAAATATGATTATTTTGTCTAATCCTTTTTAATGTAAACAAAACGACAAATTTGTCTAATTCTTTTTAATAAAAACAAAATGTGAACTTTGGTCTAATCTCTCCAAATAAACAAAAATGTAAATTTTTGTCTAATCTTTCTAAATAAACAAAAATTGTAAATCTGGTGTAATCCTTTTTAAATGACAAAAAAGGAATATTCTACTTCATTCTTCTTTTAATGTGACACAACTGTCCATTTCTAATTCCTTCTTTTTTTAATGTGACAAAAATGTCCATTTCTAATTCCTTCTTCGTAATGTGACAAAAATGTCCATTTCTACTTCATTCTTTCAAAGTGACAAAATGAATGTTTTCTAAATCCTTTCTCTAGAGTGACAAAAATCTCTCTTTTTACCTCATTCTTTTCAAAGTATAAAAAAATTCATTTTTGTATAATTCCTTTTAATGTACAAAAATATACATTTCTAATTCATTCTTCTTTAATGTATAAAAATATACATTTCTAAATATAATAGCATTCTCAATATAATAACATTTTTAATTAAGCGAAACATTTCTACTTAAAATGTCAATTTTATTTACATAACATGTTTTCTAACAGAAATGTTATTTTGATTTACAATGTACATTTTCTAACAAAATGTACTTTTTATTCTAAAAACATTTTCTAATAAAATGTACTTTTTATTCTAAAAAGAATATTACGCTAAAAACGTGTTTTTTATTCTAAAAAGAACATTACGCTAAAATTGTTCTAATAACACATAAAAGAATATTTTATGTGTTTGTATTTTTCCATGTATTCTAATAACATATAAAAGCATATTCTACCTGTTAACATTTTCTATGTTTTCTAATAACATAAAAAGGATATTTCATATGTTAACAAATTTCTATGTTCTATTTGCATTTAAAAATGCAAATAAAAATGTAGTTCTTTTCTTATGTTTTATCACAAAAATGTTATTTTTTCTAATTTCACGCTTTTGTCTTTTCTAATTCTAAGTTTCTCATATTACATTAAAATGTGTTTTAATGAAAAACATGTTTCCTAATGTAACATGAATGTTTTTAGTTGAACAATTCAATACTAAAATGTGTGCTTTTTAGTTGAAATAAATCAACTCTAAAAATATGTTCTTTTATATGCTAACATAAAATGAGATTTCTAGTGAAAACTTGTTCTATATGAAGCATGAAAATTTTCTATATCTTTCCATTTCATTAGAATATAGATTCTAATGTAAACATAAGTGATACTTCCATTTTTTGACAATTCCATATGTGAAATTTTTATTTAGACCATTCTAAATAAACATAAGTGACATTTTAATTTAAACAATTCTAAATAAACATAAGTGTAAATTTTATAAATCTACTATTGTTTTAAATCCAATTCTCTAGTCAACATAATTGTTAGTTTCAAACATTTTCTAACAAACAACGATAAAATTCAGCGAAGAATCACAACCAAAATCAATAATCAACAAATCGCAAATCTAAGATCTGATTTCATTATATACATACATCGATTTCAAATAATAAGTGAATAATTATATTTTAATTATTAAATAAAAATAGAAATCTCACCGAACAATTTAGATCTGAAATTTCTCTGAATTTTTGACTTGCCCTGTTTTAGTCCTAATCGGTAGATCTGGATTTCACGAGTCCAACGCAACGAAAATCGTTCGATTCTGATTCGGTTTGCAAAAGTTATCGCAATTTATACATTGAATTTCATTAATAATTAATTAAATAAGGTTCACACTAATTACATTTCATGAACAAAGGCCGCTCCTTCTTCTACCATCGGTTACAGGAACCCAACGCTCCAAAGAAAAATCCGATAGCCGCTCCTCCCTAGGGCCATCGGCCTCCGATCAAGGACTTCTGTCGGCCTCCCCTTGGCGTCGCCATCCGATCCCAGGCTGAAACGACCCGAACTTCCCTGGTCTCCGAAGAGAAAGAGAAAGAACGAATTGTTTTGAGAACACGACAAAACAGAACGCATACAAAAGAACATTTCATTGTATATTACAACAATGCGTCAGAATACAAGAATATACAGAGTATAAACAAATAAATATTACACAAAAATATCAGAGATTTAAATTACATTTAAATACATCGCAGCGGAAAATAATACAATACACAACTAGAAGGAGATATACGGATACAAAACTTTCCGGATATCGTTCCAGCTGTAAACCAGGATCCTATGAATATAAATCTGCAAAACCAAAACTACTAGCTGCCCGTGTCAAAATAGGGGCACCCAGAGTTTAGGTTAAAACAATAAACTCCAGGTCAGTCATGGGACTGGTGTGAGAACTAAAAACAGTAATCTTTATTTTTAAAGTTAGGTAAATCAAGGGACCACGCCGTATAACACGGAACAGGTTTCCTCCCAAGAATACCAGTGCATAAAACAAACAGCGCAATGCTAAATAAAGGAAAATGAAGCTGTTATAAGACCCAGGTCCTATCACACAATGCAACGCAAGCCGGGGGATAGGGTTTTCCCTTATAACAGCCAAAGAATGCTTGATACGTTTAAAACAAATCATTTGATACTATTATAAGTGCTTAGTGTATAAAACAACTTCAAATCATAAGTATCAATCATAGACGACATGGGTACCATATATCATGTCGCCATACTAGGCTTTACAATCAAAACCGCAAATGTCACGTATTTGGAAATTGGATTTCCGTTTATGAACCGAGGCAAAAGATAGTCCTCAACCGATTCGAGACAATCTAGCCCATGTCTCAGGATCAGAGCTCGAGTGACCCTTGGATCGTCAGGGCCGGTCCACCGATGTGGATTAAAATTCCTGAACACTGCATTTCCCCGCCCTTTGGGGCGTAAGTGAGCCAATAAATGACTCCATCGGATCCGGATCATCCGATCAAACCGAGGCGCCTCGCAACAGCAACAACCACACAGGTGAAAAGTATATAAATGTCAGGACTGGTAGGTCACTGACACCACCCTAGCTAGAAGGAAACGCATGCCCTTCCTGAGGTCCTCTCCCGTTTTTGGTTCACAACCGAGGTGTGAGGCTCGCGAATCAAAGTTACACAAAGCTACGCCACAAAGGCCGTGCTTCGGTCATCAACCACAAAACTCTGCTTTTCAAAAGAAGCCTCGATCATTAGCCACTTAGGCATGCCACACAGGCAATTCACTCTATGCGTTTGATATCCATCAGTATATAACCTCTGAGCTCGTACGTCTCAGAGAAGGGCGTTAAGCAAGAGAATAAATTCTCCGCCGCCAAACAGATATATATTTAATAGAGGTCAATCACACAGACTAAAATCCAATGTCAGACACACAGTCCATTTACAAGTCCGCTCTGGGTCTGAACAAAACCGGAGGCACCTAGTACCCCGCATATCCATCGATCTCCAAGTACGTCTGGACGATCAACAACTGTTTCCATCTTCTTGGGTGTACACCCCAATCAAGATCATCATTAATCAACCAAACGACGTGAAGACCTCCGGTCTTCGACCATCGTCTTCATCTTCGACTTATCGTCGCATCAGTTATTCAGAATGGGATAAACCCGGTCTTTCCGAATAACTCGCGTATATTTTAAATAAGTGTTACACAAACACAACATACGCCTCATTCCAATTTATCAGTCATAACCGTAAATTAACAAGTGAATAATTCCCCAAACATTAACCCCGAAGGCCGAAACCAACATCAGATCAATATCCAGAAAACCATTCTGCTTAGCTAACCGACAGTTAGTTTCTAAATTTCACATTCATGGGAAAGGTTCCCATTAATTTTATCAAAGATAAATCATTAAAATTTATTCTTTAATCTACTTTTGAATATCAATTCAAACTAGTCGGGATTAGCGAACCTTACCGAAGTAATCATTTGTTTTAATTTTCCAATCCCAACCTATTCATCCCATGGAGTAAAACGGGTCTTACTTCTTATCTAACACCTAGGTGTTATCGGTAAATTCAAATACCATTTCACGTTCAAATCTAATTAAAGATTTAACTATCGCCTGGAGCAAAACTGGTGATACTCCCTTCTTGGTTATTTCAATCTAATTAAAGATTCATTAAAACTCCAATTAGTTTTAATCTATAACTAGGTTAAAGAATCAGTGTCATTTAAAACACGGTTCACGATAAACCCAAAATCACATCACATTTCAATCAGTCCCTAATCGTGAATTAGCAAGCGAGCAATTCCCTAAGTATTAACCCCGAAGGCCGAAACCAACATCAGATCAATACCTCTGAAACCATTCAACTTAACTAATCTCCAGTTAGTTTCTAATTTTCTTAACTTCTTTGGGTCTAAGAACAGTATTATTGAAGATACCGTTCACGACAACCCAAAATCACATTCTATTAATTATCGGGTTAAAGAACGAGTGTTATTTAAAACACCATTCACGATAAACCCAAGAATCAATTCGAATTCAATTCCAATTAAATATTATTTAATTGGTATACTTCATTAAATCTAAAGAAAAAGATTTAATATTTTCTCAACTGGGTTCAAGAACAGTGTTAATGAAGACACCATTCACGACAAACCCAAATCACATTTGATATTAAACACAAGGCTCTGAATAGAAAATATCCCAGCTTATATTCAATATCAAATTCTACGACCAACAATAAATAACGATATATATATCTATATCTTTCAAATTTCCATAACAACATCTGTATAATCACGAAATCCAACATTGAAATATTCCGAAGACAATTTCGATTCAAATCCATTCCAATGCAATCATTGGAAATTCTGGTTATTTTCAAAACCATTCCAAATTCAATTTATTAATTTAAAAAGAATAAATAGAATTATAATTCTAGTTCAAAACTAGTTCATTTCGATAAAAATCTATTTTTATCTTTTCAAATATGGAGTTTTTCATCCCAATTCTTTCTAAATCATTTCTTATGATTTTACACAAATTATTACTATTTTTAATAATTTTATCAAGGCCCGTACAGTCGATTTCCATCAACGGCCATCGAACTGCACTTATAGCGACCTTTTTCAAACTTGATTTGGACATAATTCCAAATCCAACCGTTAGATTTCAAATTTCTAATATTCTTAGAAAGCTCTTTTCGATACGAACCCAACGGTTCCGGTTTTAGGAGAATCCGACGGTCGGATCTCCCGCAATAGCCATTCGAAGTCAATGGTCGAAATTCGCGATCTGCCGCGGCGCGGCGCGTTCTATTCAGGCCATTATATTATATATATATATAATATATATAATATATACTTCATCGATTTCAATTCAAAATGTGCTTTATAAATCGTTTAAAATTCATTTTCAAAACGGTTTCAACTTCATATTCAATTTCAAATCAAGATTGAATATTCCAATATAAATTCGTTTTAAATTCATTTCAAATTGATTCAAATTCAAATCGATTTTAATTCGATTTGAATTCATTTTCTTTTCAATTCAATTCAATACGAATCCGTTTTAAATTCAATTCAATTCATATTCATTTCTGTTCAATTTCAATTCGAATTTCAATTCTTTTCAAAATATCAGATTCTGAAATCATTTTCGATATTCATTATAAAATGAATGAAATCGATATAAATATCATTCACGCCAAAATGGCGTCAATCTAACCAACACGGCTTCATATGTTTCTATTTTCAAATATTCTACTTCAAATATTTCTATTTCAAATATTTCTTCTTTTTTAAACTGGAATGAGGCCAAATCAATTACCATATAATGTTAATTATATGGATTTTCTACAACACATGTATATATCAACAACGATGAATAATCAACCATCATCCAAAGTGCCTTCTACACTGTATAAGCATCAAATATAAATATTCAATGCTTATAACAGTCTGTAAATCAATCGATCGACATACAACTAAACAATCGGGATTAGTGTACGTCAAATATCATCCCAATACCCGTGTGGGGTTTCAAGCAATCAAACACAGATTTTTATTTGTGCAGTTGGGCGATGTGTAAAATTTATCGTCCCAATCAGTGTCCTTCAAATAGGTGTACATAAACAAACCGTCCGGTTTGTAAATGAATATTTATTTATTCACATTCACGTTAAAAATTATATTTTTAACGATCAAACTATTTTATTCAACCTATGAATATTCTATTCGGTTCATTTATTAAATAAAATGTTATCTTTATTTTTCTAACTTCTTTTTTTTTAAAAAAAAATTCGGCGGCATAACGGCATGATACTAGAAACGAGACAAGGCCTAGCCTTATCCCCGGTCTAGTGAAGGCCCACACCATTCACACATCAATCAAATCAATTTCATTTCACCAAACAGTTCAATTCAAACCAAATATTCTAACCAACTACACAACCAAACAATTAAACGAACAAGCCATCCATGGTCTGTGGATGACGGGTGTCGGGTGTTGCTAAGCACCGTCTGCATCCTAGTATATATATAACTAGAAAAAGAAATTAAAGAGTGAGAAGTTCTCACAGAATTGCTAATCCAACCCCACGACTCTTCTTAGGTAGAAATCTTCGTCGTTCTTGCCTCTTTTCACTTTTCACTGCCCGTATCCTCTACATATATAAAAGTCACATTTTTACTTCGCTATTCAATATATAAAAATCGAATTTTACTATGCTATTCAATATATAAAAATCGAATTTTTACTTTGCTATTCAATATATAAAAATCGAATTTTTACTATGCTATTCAATATATAAAAATCGAATTTTTACTTCGCTATTCAATATATAAAAATCGAATTTTTACTATTCTATTCAATATATAAAAATCAAATTTTTACTTCGCTATTCAATATATAAAAATCGAATTTTTACTATGTTATTCAATATATAAAAATCGAATTTTTACTATGCTATTCAATATAGAAAAATCGAATTTTTACTATGCTATTCAATATATAAAAATCAAATTTTTACTATGCTATTCAATATATAAAAATCGAATTTTTACTATGCTATTCAATATAGAAAAATCGAATTTTTACTATGCTATTCAATATAGAAAAATCGAATTTATACTATGCTATTCAATATAGAAAAATCGAATTTTTACTATGCTATTCAATATATAAAAATCGAATTTTTACTTCGCTATTCAATATATAAAAATCGAATTTTTACTTCGCTATTCAATATATAAAAATCGAATTTTTACTTCGCTATTCAATATATAAAAATCAAATTTTTACTTCGCTATTCAATATATAAAAATCAAATTTTTACTTTGCTATTCAATATATAAAAATCAAATTTTTACTTCGCTATTCAATATATAAAAATCGAATTTTTACTTTGCTATTCAATATATAAAAATCAAATTTTTACTTCGCTATTCAATATATAAAAATCGAATTTTTACTTTACTTATAAAAATTAAAACTTTTTCAGTTTTTAAACTAGATGAAATTCAGTTTTTTTTCCCTATATAAAAGTCAGTTTTTAATTATAACAAGTTAAAACCTAAATAAAAAGAAAAAGAAAAAGGGAAGGGAGGACTTACATCGTTCAAAGGGGGAGGGTGGGTCTCCACACGAGCGCCGGAGTCAGGATAGCCGCGGCGGAGGTGGGAGGACCGGCGGTGGGGGTTCTGATGACTGGCGGCCTCGCGGTGGTGAAGTAATGCGGCGTCTGGCATCACGGTCTTCAATGGGAGGGAAGAAAGCTGGCGCCGTTGACTGGGAGGAGGGGGAAGAACCGGCGGAGGTGGCGGTGGTAGTGAGGGGCGGCGCGACGGGGATTGGGGAGGGCGCGGAGGATCGATCGCTTCTTTCCCTTTTTTTTTGTTTTCTCTGAAGTGAATCTGAACGGGGGGAGGGGGGCTGATAAAAGGAGAGGGGTTTTTATTTTAATTATTTATTTATTTACTTTTCCACCAAAAAGCAACTTTCATTTTCGACCTCAAAACGGGGCCCACCGCCTGTCGTCCCTAGCTAATTACCCTCATTCCGAACACAATGGGATATGTATCGTAAGCTGATTCAACCGTTTCGATCAGTTTCCGTTAAAATCAACATATAACTCTATATATTGAATTTGAACGCGCATTTCAATTTACCGGGGTCACATACGAACTCTAAAAATTCCAGAAAAATATTTTCTAGCTTCGTATAGACGATACGGTCCTAACAAAACTAGTTTCGTCGAATTCTGAGACCGTTTGAAAAATGGCCATTTTCCAGTCGATTAAAATCAACTGAAACTGGTCAAACGCGTTTTCCTTTTCCACGCTCACATATTGAATCGAAAAATTATGAAATTTGGAATCTAGCAATAACTTTACATCACGGACCCAACAAAAGTGGTTTCGCCAAATTCCGAGGTCATTTGCAAAAATTCCATTTTTAAGGGCCTGAATTCCATAGCGACTATTCAGAATTTTCAACAGGACATATCTTTTGATTCCCGCTATGAAATTTCAATTTTTCGGATTCGTTGGAAAGATATTCTCAATTAGATCCTAATGTTTTTGGTTTCACTAAAATTCGGTTTGTTTTGCACCCGGTACATTCAATTGAAGTTTGAAATCGAATTATCGAACTACCGCACCATTTTCAATTCTATTTATAATTATATATAATTATTTATATTCTAACGACGATCTATATAAATATATTCGTTCGAATTCTATTCAAAATAAATTTCTCGTCGTTATTATTTAAAATAATTCATTTTAAATAATCAAAATTCGCTAAAATTGCCAAAATAAAAATTTTAAACTGGCCCAGATTTTCGGGTTGTTACAATCTCCCCCACTTAAAAATTTTCGTCCCCGAAAAGGAACAAAGTCGAAAGTGGTTTGATTAATCAACTCTACGTTCGATCTGGCTTCCATTCTCCAACTTTTCGGTTTTTGATAATTTTCAAATTCTTCAAAAATTTGGCTAACACCCTAAATTTTCGAAAAATTTCGCCATAACCTCCCCTGCACCGGGAGCGACGGGAAAATCCCGAAATTGCCATATAGGCCTTCTGATCTCAAAAAGAAAAGGAAAAGGCCAAGCGGCTAGCCAATAGGCTCATAAAATCATCATCACCCAAACGAAACAGTAAATTATAGTAAACATGTACCTATTTGTCGGGCAAACAAATTTTATTCTCTGCTCTAGCCTCCTTGCTATGACCTGTTCAATGTAAGTACAAGTATATGCAAGCAAATACGACTAATTTTCCATACGATTCATCATTTGATTCAATTGGGCTATATGGTACAAATTTTAATTAATCAACCAATAATCAACAACACAACCATCAATCAATTAGTTGATTAGCTTTTGAAATTCATAACTTTGATATATAGTCAAAAATCAGATTTTTGATGCCAAATCACAACAATAAGCCCTATCTAGTTTCAGTTCTCACACCAGTCAATTGGAAATATATAGAAATCTTACTTTCGTCGCTCGAAAATAAATACTAGCGATGGTGCCCCGTCACCAGAATTGTCCCCGTGCAACTAGAGTATGATTCTATAACCATCCAGTATATTAAAACTTCGAATACACATTTGCAAGACGCATATGCAAAATCTTTATATATCGGATTGTCCAGATTCAATATAAATTAATAATCAAATACGAATAATTGATTTAAATTTTCAAAACAAAAATTGTTTTCACTTTAAAGATATACTCTTCACACTCGTTCTAGGATACTACTGATCCCATCTCTAACGAGTCCTTTCCATTGGATATTACTAATCCAATATCTGATGAATTCTTTCGTATGGTTCTAATGTGCCTTGTTATCTGAGCTTTGTAAACCAAAGCTCTGAT
The DNA here is from genome assembly GCA_030737875.1 of Allium sativum. NCBI lineage: Eukaryota > Viridiplantae > Streptophyta > Magnoliopsida > Asparagales > Amaryllidaceae > Allium > Allium sativum. The sequence continues at coordinate 931,590,725 of CM060912.1, read as the reverse complement.
ACCACGATGAAACGACCCGAACTTCCCCGGTCTCCGAAGAGAAAGAGAAAGAACGAATTGTTTTGAGAACACGACAAAACAGAACGCATACAAAAGAACATTTCATTGTGTATTACAACAATGCATCATAATACAAGAATATACAAAGTATAAACAAATAAATATTACACAGAAATATCAGAGATTTAAATTACATTTAAATACATCGCAGCGGAAAATAATACAATACACAACTAGAAGGAGATATACGGATACAAAGCTTTCCGGATATCGTTCCAGCTGTAAACCAGGATCTTGTGAATATAAATCTGCAAAACCAAAACTACTAGCTCCCCATGTCAAAATAGGGGCACCCAGAGTTTAGGTTAAAACAATAAACTCCAGGTCAGTCATGGGACTGGTGTGAGAACTAAAAACAGTAATCTTTATTTTTAAAGTTAGGTAAATCAAGGGACCACGCCGTATAACACGGAACGGGTTTCCTCCCAAGAATACCAGTGCATAAAACAAACAACGCAATGCTAAATAAAGAAAAATGAAGCTATTATAAGACCCAGGTCCTATCAGACAATGCAACGCAAGCCAGGGGATAGGGTTTTGCCCTTATAACAGCCAAAGAATGCTTGATACGTTTAAAACAAATCATTTAATACTATTATAAGTGCTTAGTGTATAAAACAACTTCAAATCATAAGTATCAATCATAGACGACATGGGTACCATATATCATGTCGCCATACTAGGCTCTACAATCAAAACCGCAAATGTCACGTATTTGGAAATTGGATTTCCGTCTATGAACCGAGGCAAAAGATATTCCTCAACCGATTCGAGACAATCTAGCCCATGTCTCAGGATCAGAGCTCGAGTGACCTTTGGATCGTCAGGGCAGGTCCACCGATGTGGATTAAAATTCCTAAACACTGCGTTTCCCCGCCCTTTGGGGCGTAAGTGAGCCAATAAATGACTTCATCGGACCCGGATCGTCCGATCAAACCGAGGCGCCTCGCAACAGCAACAACTACACAGGTGAAAAGTAAATAATTGTCAGGGCTGGTAGGTCACTGACACCACCCGAGCTAGAAGGAAACGCATGCCCTCCCCGAGGTCCTCTCCCGTTTTTGGTTCATAACCGGGATGTGAGGCTCGCGATACACAAAGCTACGCCACAAAGGCCGTGCTTTGATCATCAACCACAAGACTCTGCTTTTCAACAGAAGCCTCGATCATTAGCCACTTAGGCATGCCACACAGGCAATTCACTCTATGCGTTTGAATCCATCAGTATATAACCTCTGAGCTCGTACGTCTCAGAGAAGGGCGTTAAGCAAGAGAATAAATTCTCCGCCGCCAAACAGATATATATTTAATAGAGGTCAATCACACAGACTAAAATCCAATGTCAGACACACAGTCCATTTACAAGTTTGTGTTGGGTCTGAACGAAACCGGAGGCACCTAGTACCCCGCATATCCATCGATCTCCAAGTATGTCTGGACGATCACCAACTGTTTCCATCTTCTTGGGTGTACACCCCAATCAAGATCATCAGTAATCACCCAAACGACGTGAAGACCTCCGGTCTTCGACCATTGTCTTCATCTTCGACTTATCGTCGCATCAGTTATTCAGAATGAGTTAAACCCGGTCTTTCCGAATAACTCGCGTATATTTTAAATAAGTGTTACACAAACACAACATACGCCTCATTCCAATTTATCAGTCACTAACCGTAAATTAACAAGTGAATAATTCCCCAAACATTAACCCCGAAGGCCGAAACCAACATCAGATCAATATCCAGAAAACCATTCTGCTTAGCTAACCGACAGTTAGTTTCTAAATTTCACATTCATGGGAAAGGTTCCCATTAATTTTATCAAAGATAAATCATTAAAATTTATTCTTTAATCTACTTTTGAATATCAATTCAAACTAGTCGGGATTAGCGAACCTTACCGAAGTAATCATTTGTTTTAATTTCCCAATCCCAACCTATTCATCCCATGGAGTAAAACGGGTCTTACTTCATATCTAACACCTAGGTGTTATCGGTAAATTCAATTACCATTTCACGTTCAAATCTAATTAAAGATTTAACTATCGCCTGGAGCAAAACTGGTGATACTCCCTTCTCGATTATTTCAATCTGATTAAAGATTCATTAAAACTCCACTTAGTTTTAATCTGTAACTGGGTTAAAGAATCAGTGTCATTTAAAACACAGTTCACGATAAACCCAAAATCACATCACATTTCAATCAGTCCCTAATCGTGAATTAGCAAGCGAGCAATTCCCTAAGTATTAACCCCGAAGGCCGAAACCAACATCAGATCCATACCTCTGAAACCATTCAACTTAACTAATCTCCAGTTAGTTTCTGATTTTTTTAACTTCTTTGGGTCTAAGAACAGTATTATTGAAGATACCATTCACGACAACCCAAAATCACATTCTATTAATTATCGGGTTAAAGAATGAGTGTTATTTAAAACACCATTCACGATAAACCCAAGAATCAATTCAAATTCAATTCCAATTAAATATTATTTAATTGGTATACTTCATTAAATCTAAAGAAAAAGATTTAATCTTTTCTCAACTGGGTTCAAGAACAGTGTTAATGAAGACACCATTCAAGACAAACCCAAATCACATTTGATATTAAACACAAGGCTCTGAAGAAAAAATATCCCAGCTTATATTCAATATCAAATTCTACGACCAACAAATATCGTATTGGAAATAACGATATATATATCTATATCTTTCAAATTTCCATAACAACATCTGTATAATCACGAAATCCAACATTGAAATATTCCGAAGACAATTTCGATTCAAATCCATTCCAATGCAATCATTGGAAATTCTGGTTATTTTCAAAACCATTTCAAATTCAATTTATTTATTTAAAAAGAATAAATAGAATTATAATTCTAGTTCAAAACTAGTTCATTTCGATAAAAATCTATTTTTATCTTTTCAAATATGGAGTTTTTCATCCCAATTCTATCTAAATCATTTCTTATGATTTTACACAAATTATTACTATTTTTAATAATTTTATCAAGGCCCGTACAGTCGATTTCCATCAACGGCCATCGAACTGCACTTATAGCGACCTTTTTCAAACTTGATTTGGACATAATTCCAAATCCAACCGTTAGATTTTAAATTTCTAATATTCTTAGAAAGCTCTTTTCGATACGAACCCAACGGTTCCGGTTTTAGGAGAATCCGACGGTCGGATCTCCCGCAATAGCCATTCGAAGTCAATGGTCGAAATTCGCGAACAGCCGCGGCGCGGCGCGTTCTATTCAGGCCATTATATTATATATATATAATATATATAATATATGCTTCGTCGATTTCAATTCAAAACATGCTTTATAAATCGTTTTAAATTCATTTTCAAAACGGTTTCAACTTCATATTCAATTTCAAATCAAGATTGAATATTCCAATATAAATTCGTTTTAAATTCATTTCAAATTGATTCCAATTCAAATCTATTTTAATTCGATTTGAATTCATTTTCTTTTCAATTCAATTCAATACGAATCCGTTTTAAATTCAATTCAATTCAAATTCATTTCTGTTCAATTTCAATTCGAATTTCAATTCTTTTCAAAATATCAGATTCTGAAATCATTTTCGATATTCATTATAAAATGAATGAAATCGATATAAATATCGTTCACGCCAAAATGACGTCAATCTAACCAGCACGGCTTCATATGTTTCTATTTTCAAATATTCTATTTCAAATATTTCTATTTCAAATATTTCTTTTTTTTTTAAACTAGAATGAGGCCCAATCAATTGCCATATAATGTTAATTATATGGATTTTCTACAATACATGTATATATCAACAACGATGAATAATCAACCATCATCCAAAGTGCCTTCTACACTGTATAAGCATCAAATATAAATATTCAACGCTTATAACAGTCTGTCAATCAATCGATCAACATACAACTAAACAATCGGGATTAGTGTACGTCAGATATCATCCCAATACCCGTGTGGGGTTTCAAGCAATCAAACACAGATTTTTATTTGTGCAGTTGGGCGATGTGTAAAATTTATCGTCCCAATCAATGTCCTTCAAATAGGTGTACATAAACAAACCGTCCGGTTTGTAAATGAATATTTATTTATTCACATTCACGTTAAAAATTATATTTTTAACGATCAAACTATTTTATTCAACCTATGAATATTCTATTCGGTTCATTTTTTAAATAAAATGTTATCTTTATTTTTCTAACTTCTTTTTTTTTTTAGAAAATTTCGGCGGCATAACGGCACGATACTAGAAACAGGACAAGGCCTAACCTTATCCCCGGTCTAGTGAAGGCCCATGCCATTCACACGTCTATCAAATCAATTTCATTTCACCAAATAGTTCAATTCAAACCAAATAATCTAACCAATTACACAACCAAACAATTAAACGAACAAGCCATCCATGGTCTGTGGATGACGGGTGTCGGGTGCTGCTAAGCACCGTCTGCATCCTAGTATATATATAACTAGAAAAAGAAATTGAAGAGTGAGAAGTTCTCACAGAATTGCTAATCCAACCCCACGACTCTTCTTAGGTAGAAATCTTCGTCGTTCTTACCTCTTGTCAGTTTTCACTGCCGGTATCCTCTACATATATAAAAGTCACATTTTTACTTCGCTATTCAATATATAAAAATCGAATTTTTACTATGCTATTCAATATATAAAAATCGAATTTTTACTTTGCTATTCAATATATAAAAATCGAATTTTTACTATGCTATTCAATATATAAAAATCAAATTTTTACTTCGCTATTCAATATATAAAAATCGAATTTTTACTATGCTATTCAATATATAAAAATCGAATTTTTACTATGCTATTCAATATATAAAAATCGAATTTTTACTATGCTATTCAGTATAGAAAAATCGAATTTTTACTATGCTATTCAATATAGAAAAATCGAATTTTTACTATGCTATTCAATATATAAAAATCGAATTTTTACTATGCTATTCAATATAGAAAAATCGAATTTTTACTATGCTATTCAATATAGAAAAATCGAATTTTTACTATGCTATTCAATATAGAAAAATCGAATTTTTACTATGCTATTCAATATATAAAAATCGAATTTTCACTTCGCTATTCAATATATAAAAATCGAATTTTTACTTCGCTAGCTATTCAATATATAAAAATCAAATTTTTACTTCGCTATTCAATACATAAAAATCGAATTTTTACTTTGCTATTCAATATATAAAAATCAAATTTTTACTTCGCTATTCAATATATAAAAATCGAATTTTTACTTTGCTATTCAATATATAAAAATCAAATTTTTACTTCGCTATTCAATATATAAAAATCGAATTTTTACTTTACTTATAAAAGTCAAAACTTTTTCAGTTTTTAAACTAAATGAAATTCAGTTTTTTTTCCTATATAAGAATCAGTTTTTAATTATAACAAGTTAAAATCTAAATAAAAAGAAAAAGAAAAAGGGAAGGGAGGACTTACATCGTTCAGAGGGGGGGTCTCCACGCGAGCGCCGGAGTCAGGATAGCCGGGGCGGAGGTGGGAGGACCGGCGGTGGGGGTTCTGATGACTGGCGGCGTCGCGGTGGTGAAGTGATGTGACGTCTGGCGTCGCGGTCTTCAATGGGAGGGAAGAAAGCTGGCGCCGTTGACTGGGAGGAGGGGGAAGAACCGGCGGAGGTGGCAGTGTTAGTGAGGGGCGGCGCGACGGGGATTGGGGAGGGCGCGGAGGATCGATCGCTTCTTTCCCTTTTTTTTTGTTTTCTCTGAAGTGAATCTGAACGCAGGGGGGGTGGGGGGTGGGGGGTGGGGGGCTGATAAAAGGAGACGGGTTTTTATTTTAATTATTTTAATCATTTACTTTTCCACCAAAAAGCAACTTTTATTTTCGACCTCAAAACGGGGCCCACCGCCTGTCGCCCCTAGCTAATTACCCCCATTCCGAACACAATGGGATACGTATCGTAAGCTGATTCGACCGTTTCGATCAGTTTCCGTTAAAATCAACATATAACTCTATATATTGAATTTGAACGCGCATTTCAATTTACCAGGGTCACATACTAACTCTAAAAATTCCAGAAAAATATTTTCTAGCTTCGTATAGACGATATGGTCCTAACAAAACTAGTTTCGTCGAATTCTGAGACCGTTTGAAAAATGGCCATTTTCCAGTCGATTAAAATCAACTGAAACTGGTCAAACGCGTTTTCCTTTGCCACGCTCACATATTGAATCGAAAAATTATGAAATTTGGAATCTAGCAATAACTTTACATCACGGACCCAACAAAAGTGGTTTCGTCGAAATCCGAGGTCGTTTGCAAAAATTCCATTTTTAAGGGCCTGAATTCCATAGCGACTATTCAGAATTTTCAACTGGACATATCTTTTGATTCCCGCTATGAAATTTCAATTTTTCGGATTCGTTGGAAAGATATTCTCAATTAGATCCTAATGTTTTTGGTTTCACTAAAATCCGGTTTGTTTTGCACTCGGTACATTCAATTGAAGTTTGAAATCGAATTATCGAACTACCGCGCCATTTTTAATTCTATTTATAATTATATATAATTATTTATATTCTAACGACGATCTACATAAATATATTCGTTCGAATTCTATTCAAAATAAATTTCTCGTTGTTATTATTTAAAATAATTCATTTTAAATAATCAAAATTTGCTAAAATTGCCAAAATAAAAATTTTAAACTGGCCCAGATTTTCGTGTTGTTACACAGGCGTGGGCCCCAACTCGCCGTACCGAAATGGCCTGATATTAGCCACGAGCGTCGCCCCTTTGAAGCTCGATTTCCCATGAATAAGCGCACTAGAATTGATCTCAGCCGTTGGTATTATAGAGCTCAGATTGTTCTTCGATTTGGTATGTAGAAGTTTGAATTTCGCTGTGTGGATTGGGAGAAAAGAGAGGAAGAAGTTTGGAGCTTTCTGGCGCTCCATCCATGAATACGGCGGCTGCAATTGTAGATTAGGGTTGCGTATTGTTAACCATATTTTTACGGTATTTTATTGGTATTTTATTTATTTAATTCAAGAAAAATCTATTTATTATTTGTCTATCGCAATGAACTCCAAACGAGACCCAACGAGTGTCGCCCGTAGCTAATAACCCCAATGCCGGACACAATGGAACATGTTTCATAACCCAGTTTGGCTGTTACGATATGTTTTTCTTTAAATTAAATTATAAATCATTTAATTATTAAATTCAAACGTACATTTTAAATCACCGGGGCCACATACTAACCCTAAAAATTACAGAAAAATTATTTCTAGTTATGTTTTGATGATACGGTCCTAATGAGACTGATTTCGTCGAATTCTGAGACTGTTTGAAAAATGGCCATTTTCAAGTCGATTAAATTTGACTGAAACTGACAAAACACGTTTTCCTTTGTCACGCTCACATATTAATTCGAAATTTTTTGAAAATTGAAACCTAGCAATAATTTGACATTCTGGTTCCAACAAAAGTGGTTTCGTCGAAAACCGAGGTCGTTTGAAAAATGACTATTTTTAAGGCCAATATATTATATTAAAATGTATATAAATTCTACAGCGACCTTATCTAAATTTTGAACTCGCCATAACTTTCAAAATATAAAGTGAAATTTCAGTTTTTCAGATTTGTTAGAATGATATGATTAAACAGATTTAAATATTTCTTGTTTCGCTCAATTCTGATTTAAAATGAATTCTGTACAATCAATTTAAAGTTCAAATTCAAAATTTCAAACTACAGCGCTGTTTTAAACTCCTTTTATAATTAAATTGAATTTATTCGTTTTAAAATAAATTTCTAGTCGTTCTTATTTAAAATAAATTATTTTAAACATTAAAATCCATTGAAATTCCTAAAATTAAATTTTAAATTGGCCCCGAAATTCCGGGTCGTTACAATCGCCCCCACTTAAAATCTTTTTTTCCTCGAAAAGGAACGTAGCTAAGAGTTGTTTAATTTAACCAACTCAACTTTAAATTTTATTATTTATTTGTTTCAATAATTTTGTTAGTTAAATTAATTATCATTTCTATAATTTTATTAGTTAAACTAATAATCAAACATCACAACCAGCAATCAATTAGGGGATTAACTTTTCAAATATATAATCTTTATATATAGTCAAAAATCATATTTTTAGTGCAAATCACAGCAATGTGTCTTAACTAAGTGTTGGTTCTCATACCAGTCAATGGAAATATATAGAAATCCCACTTTCGAGCCTCGAACATAAACTCTGATGATGATGCATCAACCATCAGAATCATCTTCGGGCGACTAGAGTGTGATTCTATATCTATCCAGTATATTAAAACTTCGAATATCCGTTAATTACTCATATATTCAAAATCTTTATATACTCGATTGTCCACATTAAAATATAATAATATACTCAAATACATATTTTAGATAAAGTTTTCAAAACTAAATTTGTTTTTACTTTTATTTTAAAGAAAACAATAATCTTACACTCGTTCTAGGATACTAATGATCCTATCTCTAACGAGTTATTCTTATTGGATATTACTAATCCAATCTCTGGTGAATTCTTTCGTTCGGTTATAATGTGTCTTGTTCTCGAGCTCTGTAAACCAAAGCTCCGATACCAAATGAAACGACCCAAACTTCCGAGTAAAGGAAAGACTGGATTGCTTTGAGAACAATATACATTAGAGAACAAACTGAAGAACATTTTATTGCCGATTACAACAATTACATCGGAGTACAAGAATATAACAGAGTATGAAAACTTATTACACAAAAGGAATACAATAGTATCAGAGGTTTAAATTACATTTAAGAATAACAGCGGAAAAATAATACAAATATACAACCGAAAGGAATACATGGATACAGAGCTTTACGAATATCGCCTCAGCTGTAAACCAGGATCCTGTAAATATACCTGCAAAAAGCTAGTCGACTGCCCGTGTGGAAAATATGGGCACCCGAGTTTGACCGTGAACAAACTACAAGTCAGTCATGGGACTGGTATGAGAAATCCTAATTTAACTTATCTAATAATAAGGCTAATCACAGGACCACGCCGCTAACGCGGAACGGGTTTACTCCATTGGATTGCCAGTGCATAAAATAAGGTAAAACGTTAAACAACACAATGCTTTTTAGAAAAATGAAACCATTATAAGACCCAAGTCCCATCACACAATGCAACGCAAACCGGAGGATAGGGTTTTACCTTATAATGGTCAAAAGATGCTTGATACGATAAAACGGATTTAATATTAGTGTGCATACATATGGGTATATATATATATTTCAGAAACATTTTCAATCATAATGTATTAATCATAGACGGCATAGTACCCCATCATACTATGTCGCCATACTAGTTCTACAATCAAAACCGCAAGATCGTATTGGAAATTGGATTTCCATCATGAGTCGAGGCTAGGGGCAAGCTCCTCTCCGATTCGAGACACTCTAGGAAATGCCTCAGGATCCCCCGCAGTGAACCCTTGGATCTTCAGGGTCGGTCGCTACCTAAGGGTAGTGGATTAATTATGCCTAAACACACGCTTCCCGGTCCCTTTGGACCTATAGTACGACCACTAGCGGCCTATAAAGATCCGAGGCGCCTCAATATCCATCATCCACATAAGTTAAATGTCAGCGCTGGTAGGTTCCTGACATCACTCTATCTAGAAAGAAACGTGTGCACTCCCTGCAGTCTGTATCCTGTTTTTGACTCATACCGAGGTGTGAGGCTCGCGAAGTCATGCTATACACAAAGCTATGCCGTAGTAGGCAATACTTTGATCATCCCCAAGGCCCTTCTTTTCAACAAAAGCCTTGATCAATTGCATCTTGGCGTGCCACATTGACAATTCACGCCATGCGACCAATCACTATTAACATATTCCAAGTTGTTAAGAAGAGAATAAATCCTCCACCACCAAACAGACATACGTTAACAGAAATTGATTTAATTCACACGTAACGAAATCCAATGTCAGACACGCATTCATTTACTTGCTTATGCTCTGGGTCTGAGCGAAAACCAAATCCGAACAATCAACAATAGTCCGGACGGCCACCACTGAAACCCTTTCAAGGTAGCTACTCCCATCAAGGGTCTCTGTAGCAACACATCCATTCGATGTGAAGATCGTCGGTCTTCAACCACCGTCTTCATCTTCGACTCTTCATCGTCGTAGTAATTATTCGGAATGGGTTGAACCCGGTCTTCCTGAATAACACACATATTTTATAATTAAAAATCAAGTACTACAAAAACATATCCAACGCCTCATTCCAATTCAGAATATTCTTCTAATAAAATATTCGCATTATTCTATCAAAGATAAATTCTTTAAACTACCTTTAAATCTTTTCTTTAAAGATTTATCAAAACTAAAATTTGGTTTTAAATACCAAAAATCATTATTCAATGGTTATTTGAATTTAAGAAATTAATCTTATCTTTAACTGGGTTAAAGAACTAATGTCATTTAAAACATAGTTCACGGTAAACCCAAAATCATCTTCCATTGAATACGGAATCTTCAAAGAAATCAAATCAATCGTTATAAAATTCTGTATCCAAACAATAATATAAATGGAATAACGGTAAAGCCTCTTAAATTCCATATGTAGTATCGGTCTTCTTCTACAGAAGCTTACCTCGGTTATTAATTAATTCGAATTCCATTCAACTCTAATTTAATATATTAAATTGGAAAACTTTACATTTGGAAAATTCCCATTTAAATCTTAATAACAAATTTATAAATTCCAAATCATAATTTCACTGTCAGTTGGGTTAAAGAACAAATGTCAATTAAAAACACAGTTCACAATTAGCCCAACTCACATTTCATCTTCTTCCAATTACTAAATATAATTGAAAATTTTAATAATCTAAATTAAAAGATTGTTCTTTTCATACGGGGTTTAAGAATGGTGTTATTTAAGACACTATTCACGACAAACCCAAAAATCCAACTTATTTAATTTTAACTTCAATTAAATATCAGCAAATTGGAAAACTTCATTAACTTTAAATTTAATGATTGATCCTAGTTAATAACTAGTTCATTTCAATTAAAATATATTTTTCTAAAATATATTCTTGTTCTAAAATGTTCCACTTCTGACATATTTTTTTCTAGGAATATTCTTTATTGGAATGTGACTCAGTCATCAACCATATGTTGTACGTAATCAACCATCATGATAAATAATTATCAAATATCCAAATAACAACCAGAGTGGATTCTACACTAAATATTGGGACTAGTGTAGGTCAGATATCATCCCAACACCCGTGTGGGGTTTCATCCAACAATCAAATAATAAATTATTTGTGCACTTGGGCAATGTGTAAAAATTATCGACCCAATCACAAAAACAAGTCGGACAACTTGTATATGGAAGTGTAATGTTCAATTTGAATATACAAACATTATATTTAACACAACAGACATTTCGACATCACATACAAATACTCCAAGCCATCGCTAATATCATATTTATAACATATGATCTTTTTATTGTAACTAATCGACGATAAAAATATTAACTTTTATATCTCTGATCTTTCTATTGTAACTAATTGACAATAAAAATATCAACTTTTATCTCTTTTGTGTAATCCCCTTTCAATGACCAAAAATGTATTTTTTTTGGTGTAACTCTTTTTAATGACCAAAAATGACTATTTTGGTTAAACTCTTTTTAATGTAAACAAAACTATATATTTTGATCTACTTCTTTTTAATGTACCCAAAATGACCAATTTGCCTAATCCTTTTTAATGTAAACAAAATATGATTATTTTGTTTAATCCTTTTAATGTAAACAAAATTTGATTATTTTGTCTAATCCTTTTTAATGTAAACAAAATGACAAATTTGTCTAATTCTTTTTAATAAAAACCAAAATGTGAACTTTGGTCCAATATCTCCAAATAAACAAAAATGTAAATTTTTGTCTAATCTTTCTAAATAAACAAAAATTGTAAATCTGGTGTAATCCTTTTTAAATGACTAAAAATGAATATTCTACTTCATTCTTCTTTTAATGTGACACAACTGTCCATTTCTAATTCTTTCTTTTTTTAATGTGACAAAAATGTCCATTTCTAATTCCTTCTTCTAAATGTGACAAAAATGTCCATTTCTACTTCATTCTTTCAAAGTGACAAAATGAATGTTTTCTAAATCCTTTTTATAGAGTGACAAAAATCCCTCTTTTTACCTCATTCTTTTCAAAGTACAAAATATTCATTTTTGTATAATTCCTTTTAATGTACAAAAATATACATTTCTAATTCATTCTTCTTTAATGTATAAAAATACACATTTCTAAATATAATAGCATTCTCAATATAATGACATTTCAATATAATAACATTTTTAATTAAGCAAAACATTTCTACTTAAAATGTCAGTTTTGTTTACATAACATGTTTTCTAACAGAAATGTTATTTTGATTTACAATGTACATTTTCTAACAAAATGTAGTTTCTTTCTAAAAACATTTTCTAACAAAATGTACTTTTTATTCTAAAAAGAATATTACGCTAAAAATGTGCTTTTTATTCTAAAAAGAATATTACGCTAAAATTGTTCTATTGACACATAAAAGAATATTTTATGTGTTTGTATTTTTCCATGTATTCTAATAACATATAAAAGCATATTCTACCTATTAACATTTTCTATGTTTTCTAATAACATAAGAAGGATATTTCATATGTTAACAAATTTCTATGTTCTATATGCATTTAAAACTGCAAATAAAAATGTAGTTCTTTTCTTTTGTTTTATCACAAAAATGTTATTTTTCTAATTTTACGCTTTTGTCTTTTCTAATTCTAAGTTTCTCATATTACATTAAAATGTGTTTTAATGAAAAACATGTTTCCTAATGTAACATGAATCTTTTTAGTTGAACAATTCAATACTAAAATGTGTGCTTTTTAGTTAAAACAAATCGACTCTAAAAATATGTTCTTTTATATGCTAACATAAAATGAGATTTCTAGTGAAAACCTGTTCTATATGAAGCATGAAAAATTCCTATATCTTTCCATTTCATTAGAATATAGATTCTAATGTAAACATAAGTGATACTTTCATTTTTTTTGACAATTCCATATGTGACATGCTTATTTAGACCATTCTAAATAGACATAAGTGACATTTTTATTTAGACAATTCTAAATAAACATAAGTGACATTTTTATTTAGACAATTCTAAATAAACATAAGTGTAAATTTTATAAATCTACTAATGTTTTAAATCCAATTCTCTGGTCAACAAAATTGTTAGTTTCAAAGATTTTCTAACAAACAACGATAAAATTCAGTGAAGCATCACAACCAAAATCAATAATCAACAAATCGCAAATCACATATCTGATTTCATTATATACATACATCGATTTCAAATAATAAGTGAATAATTAAATTTTAATTATTAAATAAAAATAGAAATCTCACTGAACAATTCAGATCTGAAATTTCTCTGAATTTTTGACTTGCTCTGTTTTAGTCCTAATTAGTTCCATGAGGTAGATCTGGATTTCACGAGTCCAACGCAACGAAAATCGTTCGATTCTGATTCGGTCTGCAAAAGTTATCGCAATTTATACATTAAATTTCATTAATAAATAATTAATTAAATAAGGTTCACACTAATTACATTTCATGTACAAAGGCCACTCCTTCTTCTACCATCGGTTACAGGAACCCAACGCTCCAAAGAAAAATCCGATAGCCGCTCCTTCCCAGGGCCATCGGCCTCCGATCAAGGACCTCCGTCGGCCTCCCCTTGGCATCACCGTCCGATCCTAGGTGTGGGCCCCAACTCGCCGTACCGAAATGGCCTGATATTGGCCACGAGCGCCGCCCCTTTGAAGCTCGATTCCCCATGAATAAGCGCACTAGAATTGATCTCACCGTTGGTATTATAGAGCTCGGATTGCTCTTCGATTGGGTATGTAGAAGTTTGAATTTCGCTGTGTGGATTGGGAGAAAAGAGAGGAAGAAGTTTGGAGCTTTCTGGCCCTCCATCCATGAATACGGCGGCTGCAATTGTAGAGTAGGGTTGCGTATTGTTAACCATATTTATACGGTATTTTATTGGTATTTTATTTATTTAATTCAAGAAAAATCTATTTATTATTTGTCTATCGCAATGAACTCCAAACGAGACCCAACGAGTGTCGCCCCTAGCTAATAACCCCCATCCCTGACACAATGGAACATGTTTCATAACCCAGTTTGGCTGTTACGATATGTTTTTCTTTAAATTAAATTATAAATCATTTAATTATAAATTCAAACGTACATTTTAAATCACCGGGGCCACATACTAACTCTAAAAATTACAGAAAAAATATTTCTAGTTATGTTTTGACGATACGGTCCTAACGAGACTAATTTCATCGAATTCTGAGACTGTTTGAAAAATGGCCATTTTCAAGTCGACTAAATTTGACTGAAACTAACAAAACACATTTTCCTTTGCCACGCTCACATATTAATTCGAATTTTTTTGAAAATTGAAACCTAGCAATAATCTGACATTCCGGTTTCAACAAAAGTGGGTTCGTCGAAAACCGAGGTCGTTTGAAAAATGGCTATTTTTAAGGCCAATATAGTATATTAAAATGTATACAAATTCTACAGTGACTTTTCTAAATTTTGAACTGGCCATAACTTTCAAAATATAAAGTGAAATTTCAGTTTTTCAGATTCGTTAGAAAGATATGATTAAATAGATTTAAACATTTCTTATTTCGCTCAATTCTGATTTAAAATGAATCCTGTACATTCAATTTAAAGTTCAAATTCAAATTTTCAAACTGCAGCGCTGTTTTAAACTCCTTTTATAATTAAATTGAATTTATTCGTTTTAAAATAAATTTCTAGTCGTTCTTATTTAAAATAAATTATTTTAAACATTAAAATCCACTAAAATTCCTAAAATTAAATTTTAAATTGGCCCCAAAATTCCGGGTCGTTACAACCGCCCCCACTTAAAATCTTTTCGTCCTCGAAAAGGAACGTAGCTAAGAGTTGTTTAATTTAACCAACTCAACTTTAAATTTTATTATTTATTGGTTTCAATAATTTTGTTAGCTAAATAAATTATCATTTCTATACTTTTATTAGTTAAACTAATAATCAAACATCACAACCAGCAATCAATTAGTTGATTAACTTTTCAAATATATAATCTTTATATATAGTCAAAAATCATATTTTTAGTGCAAATCACAGCAATGTGTCTTATGTAACACCCCGTGATTTCGTAACACTAAGGTTCGCAAATCAGGGTATAATTAATTTTTAAAAGAAGAATCATGGGAAACGGGCCACGCCATTGCATTCGTCTCAGAAAAATACGCGAAATAGAGTCCGAAATTTCGTAAATCGGACTCCGTATGAAGGGGATATGGACGAACGAATTAGGTAGAAAAACCGGAAGCATGCCAGAATGCACTGGCGCACTTGTGAAGTGCGCCAGTACAAAAATGCACTGGCGCACCTGCCAAGTGCGCCCATACTAATCCAGAACCGAATTCTGGAGTGTTCTGTGCTGACGTGTCTCTTTTTGAGTGGTTGGGTGATGTGTATTCGACCTGTACGATTCTGATGGCTTCTATGATGATCTAAGGGCCCTAAAACACTCTCTACGCCTATAAAAGAATGCCTAGACCTAAGGGTTCCTCCATACAAACTCTCTAAGGCATCTTCATGCTGCTTCTCTCTATTCTAGCCTCCACCATTAAAATATAAATAGAATAAAATAAAAATGAATCAAGGCGAGGAGATGCTGCTAAAAGACTTTCAAGAAGAGATTCAAATCAACGTTAGAATTTCAAGCGAAGAATCAAAGGCTAGCTCAAACGGTTTCGAGCAACGACGCACGAATCATAGCAACGCTTTCCTTCTATTCTAGATCTAATTTCTGTAAGTTGGTTATTTCTAGATCTGAATACTTTGTTTTTATTTGTGACATGAAATTAAAAGAATAAAAGGATATGCCAAATCTCTTTCTCTCTCTCTTCGAATCTGTGTTTATACTCTTGGACTGAATCAAGAATCGTTATGATTCAAGGACAAATGACTATAGAATTGTGGACTATGAACATGAACCTTAAAGCATATGCCTTTGGACTACGAACATGAGCCTTGATTTGGGACATACAACCTTGCATATGACATGTGACTTATGACTATGGGAATTGTTTTCCCTTTTGGACTAAGAACATCGCCTATATTGCCTATGACTATGGACATTGCTTATGACTATGAACATAAGCCTTTGAATTGGAAATTTCCTATGACTGTAACTATGACTACAAGGATTATTTCCTTGACTAAGCCCGTGCCTTTGATTTGGACATAAACTGTTGCCTATTGACATAATACCTTTGATTCATAACTAGGAAAATTATTGCTTAAGTTTTGTGGCTATGAAATTGGGTCTAAACCCAATTTTATGATCTGTTCTTAGTTTTCTTTGGTTTTAAGACAGTGGGAATTTACCTATTAAGTTAGGTCTACCCATATTCTTGAACCTATTCTGTCTGTTCTTGTTTTTAAGACAGTGGGAATTTACCTATTAAGTTAGGTCTACCCATATTCTTGAACCTTCATCGTTATCCAATCCTTTTTATGCCAGTTGTCATGTATATTCTTACTTGACATTTTGGTCTATTCCCTTTTTGTCTGCAAATCTAGATTTATTTATAATCTAGGTTGAATTACGATTACACGAACGGTGGGAATGCGATTTGGGGAAAAACATGAAAATGAATATGAACATAGTTGTAAAACTTGGAATTGGCATAGTTTGGAAAACGAACATGGTTTTGATAACTTAGAACATGTGTTAAACATGTGAATTGGGTAATTTTGACAAGAATTATGGGTAATGAAATTTAGATCTAGAAATGGGCTTGAAACTGAAAACTAGAATAATAAGATCTAGTTTGTATACAGACTGTAAACTAGAAAAATAAAGATCTAGTTTGTATATAGATTGTAAACTAGAATAATAAATCTAGTTTTGGGCTTAAACGATGAACTAGAATAGTAAATCTAGTTTGGTATGAATTATAAACTAGAATATAAAATCTAGTTTTAGCATAAACTGTAAATAAAGATGGTAGGTCTAAATTGCTATGAACTATAGGTTAGGCAAATCAAGATTTGGGCCTAGAATATAAGTCTGTTAGTGACAAATAAATATAGGCCAAATTTGTCTAAAAAGGGGAAATGGGCTTTTGGAATAAATTGTTAACAATTTATAAACAAAAGAAAAGTATTTTGATAACATCCCTTTTTATAACACATAGACCAGAAGGTTCTAGGGTGATAGAGAGGATAGTGTCTAGGCTTGGGTTTGGAAAATACAAGTTTCCTGCCCTCCCTGGCTATCCCTAACTGATCCGAAGGACGGGATGGTTGTTTTCAAAACCAGATTTGGAAATTAATCAAAAACCCTTTGAACTTAGAAAACATGAATATGCCTAACCCGAGGTTAGACTGAGTTGCAGTGTAAACCTGCCCGGAACCGACCGGCACATCCAGTAACCGCAGCAATATCTGTCTAATGTGAGAGGTTGCAGCTTTAATTTATTAATTAAAGCTAAAACAAGAATGGGAGAGTTAAGTCCATAGAAACACTTAACCAATTTAACACAGTTAAGCAAGAATGGGTGGGTTAAGTCCATAGGAACACTTAACCGACTTAACAAAGTTAAGCTAGAATGGGAAGGTTAAGTCCATAGGAACACTTAACCAACCTAACACGGTTAAGCTAGAATGGGAAGGTTAAGGAACACTTAACCAACTTAGCACAGTTAAAGCTAGAATGGGAGGGTTAAGTCCATGGGAATACTTAGCCAAATTAACATGTTGACTGGACTAGAAGGTGGGGTTAAGTAAAGTTAATACACTTAGCCAATTTAACATGTTAATTAGACTAGAGGTTGGGGTTAAGTAATACACTTAGCCAAATTAATATGTTAGCTGGACTAGACCATAGGGTTAAGTAAACTTGAACGCTTGACCATCAGAATATGATAAATGAATAGGGTTAAGTAAAAAGCATGAAGGGATAACACTTAACCAGTGTAATAGGATAAGGGAAGAGGGTTAAGATAGCTTGAATCGACTAAAGACACTTAACCAACCCAACTTGGCGAGAAAGAAAACTAAGTAGTAGACCTCAGTTGAAAAAGGGACTAAGTAGTAAAACTTAGTTAAGAAAACAAGGAATTTGGAAACTAAGTGGTAAACCTTAGTTAGTAGAACTAAGTAGTAATTCTTAGTATAACACGAAGGAGCAGACATCCATCTAGTTTTAAGAAGGCTCCAACGAATTGGGTTACGAAGCCCGAGGCTTCGAGGGGACGTGAGGGTACTCTTGGTATCCCTCTGTGAGGCTGCAGATGATCATCCTGGGCTCACAGAGGTTAAGGTCTGCGTTAGAAGAACCGAGGGTATGCCTTGGTTGCAATATATATGTGGCAACCTAAAGACTAGGATGGACCAGCGTGATTCGGCGAGAAGACGGTAGCCCTGTGATAGCAACTCGTCGTCTACCATCCATCTTGAGTCAGTCGAGATACGTGAAGCGGAAAGGCGGAGAACTCCAAAAGACCATAATTGCTATCTAGTTATGGGTGGGGATGGCCATAGGATAGTGGGGCACCGGGGGCCGGTGTATAGTTCTCATTTTACAAGGTGTGCCTTTCATTAGCTGAGGGAGGGGTCAAGTGGGACCATAGCCACTGGAATAAAAACAGACCTTAGCATCTGCATCGGCAGATATCTGAAAGCTCCCGACCGAGTTCTGTATTCCTTGATTTGCCCTGTCACAGGACTCAGATCGCACATTACAGGACATGTGCATCTAGACAAGCGATAACGATTCACGATACATGCGTGGGGAAGCCTAGGAACATATACCACTCTAGGTAGTGTGTCCTAGACTTGGGGGCATTGTTCGACAGGTAGCGTAATCCCTAGTTGGACTAGGTGGCATAAACCCTGAACTCGAAAAGCGTTCAGCAGATAGCGTAAAACTATAGTTAAATCTAGAAAGCACTTGATAGAAAACCCTAGACTAGATCTAGGTAATAAATAATAAATGTATGCCTGAAGGCAATGAAAACTACAGGGGTTGGGATCACGTTATCGTTACTAGTTGAACACTAGTTAGGTGGTGCAGAGATATAGAAACCAGTATAACAAGGAAATAGCGAAGCAGTGAAAGTATTAAAGCGTATCCAGTTTATCTTATCTTAGCATATCTTGTGATTACCTTGTCTAATCTTGTTGACCCTATCGTCATGGTGTAATCTTGTATTCAGTTAATTCATGTCGTTTTGTTTTCCATGTTCACATGCTAGAAGTTACTGAACTTATTCAGGCTTTATGTCTGACTCTGTTTTTCTTTCGTCATCTTTTCTTCCGTTCCCCTCCCCCCCCCCCCCCCCAGGTAGTAAAGGAGGGAATAGTTTAGCTCAGGTTAAGTTGGACTGCCACTCTTTCCCAGCTTGAAGATTTGTCAAAGTTTGCTTGGATTCTCTTTTCAGATGTTGTGGCTGGCTCTTGCTAAAATCGGGGAATATAAATGTTGTTTTTATGCTTCTTTATTTTGTAAGACATATGATAATCTGATATTGTAAAGAAACCATTGTACAAACTATTTTATCAATAAAGCAAAGTTTTATTTTCCGCTGTTTAATTTCTGTCTGTCTTGTAATTTATCTGCATCTTTTACCCTAAATGCTCCACAGAACTTAGTGCATTCCCTTTGTGAGTGACACTAACGGATGTGGAGTGTTACACGTGGTATCAGTGCTGAAGGTTACCGGATCAGATAAAGGATTTGAAAAATTAATTTTCAAAATGGTTTTTAAAGAAGCATTTTCAAAAGAAAAGTTTTGTTTTAAAGGAATATTCCCCAAAGCCATATGCACTGTCTTCTCTTCCTCTGTTTAAATTCTTGTCTCCTTCTTTCTTGAGTCTCTGGGGCTCCTGGCTTTCTGGGAGGTAACCTCATCGAAGGGCAAAGTAGTGCCCGTCCTCCATCTATAGCTGTATTTGTTCCACTTACGACCAGTCTTCTTTCAGGTTTATAAGGTTTTCCGTATGATGGAGGCAGCTTCCGAGAGATTTGCCAACATGGTTATACACGAGAAAGGGACGGGGAGTTTGGCAAAAGGGACAAAACCCTAGGATGAGGAATGCATGGAGATAGGTTAGCTCACGAAGGAGGAAGAAATTATAAAAGAGGAAGTACCCTTACTAGAGTATGATAGGGCATATAATTAAAGACAAGGGCAAGGACGAGGGACAAGATTTTTAGAAGGACAAGTACATGCTAAGCATACCTAGGAGATAGGTGGTAAAAGTTTCTGTTGGAAAGAATCTAGTTTTCTGTTCATACTCTTTCCTTCGGTTTTAGCGCTTCGCAATTGTTCATATTTGCTTCCATAGTTAAGTCTCTGCACCTTAGTACTTGTATAGTAAGAAGATCCCAATCAGTCTCAAACCCAGTGGGTGGTTCCGCCCGTTTATTTTTGGATAGTAGGGGTTTGAGAATAGTTATCGAGTTTGTTTATATCATATCACGTAGATTGTCTAAATTCGGAGGAGATATTCCTTGGATGCTTGTCTGATATTGGTTTAGGCCTTTGGGGCTTGTACTTGAGGAATGTCGAGTTCGACTAGGATGGTTTGCGTGAGAGATGAATAGTTGTGACAGGCGCTCTAAAAAGCGCGTAGTGATCTTTCAACCCTTATAGTTATGGCATGGTGGATAAGGGAGAGACCTCTAATCATACACTTGGTACCGTGATTGACATCTGTTTATTTTAGAAATGGAGGTCAGAAACTTCACAATCTGAAGTTAAATTGGTTAAGATACAGTGGAGTAAAGCTCAAGAAGGCTAGATACTAGCAACATGCCCTTTTTCCTTAAGGGTGCATTCTTGATTTCTCTGTTTAGGAGCTTTACGCGTAGTTGTTTCTCTCTTTCCAAAGTATATCCTCTAGGTCGTATCTGCAATCCTTAGGTAGAAGCCAATGGATGTAAACATGTATTTGAAACATGTTATGGTTGAATGGTTGCAAGTGGTTGCAAATGGTTGCTTGTGGATGCATATGCATACGTATTAGGCACTAGATCAAGTTCGGACGCTCTCATATTGCATTTACATATATGCATTTGTTTATAAGTTGAACTTGATATGATATCATATGGACGTTGCATATGGATGAATGGCTGTGCACACATGTAGTATTTACATGACTAGGGATGTTTGCATGCATGATTGGACGCATGGCACTAACATGATTTGCATTAAGGAGGTCAACTGAATCAGTAGACCGCCTGATTTTGCATTAGATAGAGACATATACACACACTATGCATATGAACATGAAAGCATTAGAAATCTTTTAAGGACAATGAACGCCTGTGGTTGAATGGCTGAGTAGATGGGTGATTGGATGGTAGGATACATTCTTCCTAACTTGAAGATTTCGGGGACGAAATCCTTTTAAGTGGGGGAGAATGTAACACCCCGTGATTTCGTAACACTAAGGTTTGCAAATCAGGGTATAATTAATTTTTAAAAGAAGAATCATGGGAAACGGGCCACGCCATTGCATTCGTCTCGGAAAAATACGCGAAATAGAGTCCGAAATTTCGTAAATCGGACTCCGTATGAAGGGGATATGGACGAACGAAGTTAGGTAGAAAAACCGGAAGCATGCCAGAATGCACTGGCGCACTTGTGAAGTGCGCCAGTACAAAAATGCACTGGCGCACCTGCCAAGTGCGCCCATACTAATCCAGAACCGAATTCTGGAGTGTTCTGTGCTTACGTGTCTCTTTTTGAGTGGTTGGGTGATGTGTATTCGACCTGTACGATTCTGATGGCTTCTATGATGATCTAAGGGCCCTAAAACACTCTCTACGCCTATAAAAGAATGCCTAGACCTAAGGGTTCCTCCATACAAACTCTCTAAGGCATCTTCATGCTGCTTCTCTCTATTCTAGCCTCCACCATTAAAATATAAATAGAATAAAATAAAAATGAATCAAGGCGAGGAGATGCTGCTAAAAGACTTTCAAGAAGAGATTCAAATCAACGTTAGAATTTCAAGCGAAGAATCAAAGGCTAGCTCAAACGGTTTCGAGCAACGACGCACGAATCATAGCAACGCTTTCCTTCTATTCTAGATCTAATTTCTGTAAGTTGGTTATTTCTAGATCTGAATACTTTGTTTTTATTTGTGACATGAAATTAAAAGAATAAAAGGATATGCCAAATCTCTTTCTCTCTCTCTTCGAATCTGTGTTTATACTCTTGGACTGAATCAAGAATCGTTATGATTCAAGGACAAATGACTATAGAATTGTGGACTATGAACATGAACCTTAAAGCATATGCCTTTGGACTATGAACATGAGCCTTGATTTGGGACATACAACCTTGCATATGACATGTGACTTATGACTATGGGAATTGTTTTCCCTTTTGGACTAAGAACATCGCCTATATTGCCTATGACTATGGACATTGCTTATGACTATGAACATAAGCCTTTGAATTGGACATTTCCTATGACTGTGACTATGACTACAAGGATTATTTCCTTGACTAAGCCCGTGCCTTTGATTTGGACATAAACTGTTGCCTATTGACATAATACCTTTGATTCATAACTAGGAAAATTATTGCTTAAGTTTTGTGGCTATGAACCAATTTTATGATCTGTTCTTAGTTTTCTTTGGTTTTAAGACAGTGGGAATTTACCTATTAAGTTAGGTCTACCCATATTCTTGAACCTATTCTGTCTGTTCTTGGTTTTAAGACAGTGGGAATTTACCTATTAAGTTAGGTCTACCCATATTCTTGAACCTTCATCGTTATCCAATCCTTTTTATGCCAGTTGTCATGTCTATTCTTACTTGACATTTTGGTCTATTCCCTTTTTGTCTGCAAATCTAGATTTATTTATAATCTAGGTTGAATTACGATTACACGAACGGTGGGAATGCGATTTGGGGAAAAACATGAAAATGAATATGAACATAGTTGTAAAACTTGGAATTGGCATAGTTTGGAAAACGAACATGGTTTTGATAACTTAGAACATGTGTTAAACATGTGAATTGGGTAATTTTGACAAGAATTATGGGTAATGAAATTTAGATCTAGAAATGGGCTTGAAACTGAAAACTAGAATAATAAGATCTAGTTTGTATACAGACTGTAAACTAGAAAAATAAAGATCTAGTTTGTATATAGATTGTAAACTAGAATAATAAATCTAGTTTTGGGCTTAAACGATGAACTAGAATAGTAAATCTAGTTTGGTATGAATTATAAACTAGAATATAAAATCTAGTTTTAGCATAAACTGTAAATAAAGATGGTAGGTCTAAATTGCTATGAACTATAGGTTAGGCAAATCAAGATTTGGGCCTAGAATATAAGTCTGTTAGTGACAAATAAATATAGGCCAAATTTGTCTAAAAAGGGGAAATGGGCTTTTGGAATAAATTGTTAACAATTTATAAACAAAAGAAAAGTATTTTGATAACATCCCTTTTTATAACACATAGACCAGAAGGTTCTAGGGTGACAGAGAGGATAGTGTCTAGGCTTGGGTTTGGAAAATACAAGTTTCCTGCCCTCCCTGGCTATCCCTAACTGATCCGAAGGACGGGATGGTTGTTTTCAAAACCAGATTTGGAAATTAATCAAAAACCCTTTGAACTTAGAAAACATGAATATGCCTAACCCGAGGTTAGACTGAGTTGCGGTGTAAACCTGCCCGGAACCGACCGGCACATCCAGTAACCGCAGCAATATCTGTCTAATGTGAGAGGTTGCGGCTTTAATTTATTAATTAAAGCTAAAACAAGAATGGGAGAGTTAAGTCCATAGAAACACTTAACCAATTTAACACAGTTAAGCAAGAATGGGTGGGTTAAGTCCATAGGAACACTTAACCGACTTAACAAAGTTAAGCTAGAATGGGAAGGTTAAGTCCATAGGAACACTTAACCAACCTAACACGGTTAAGCTAGAATGGGAAGGTTAAGGAACACTTAACCAACTTAGCACAGTTAAAGCTAGAATGGGAGGGTTAAGTCCATGGGAATACTTAGCCAAATTAACATGTTGACTAGACTAGAAGGTGGGGTTAAGTAAAGTTAATACACTTAGTGTAACAACCCGAAAATCTGGGCCAGTTTAAAATTTTTATTTTGGCGATTTCAGCGAATTTTGAATATTTAAAATAGATTATTTTAAATAATATCGACGAGAAATTTATTTTGAATATAATTAGAACGTATATATTATATACGCCGTCGTTAGAATATAAATATTTATATATAATTATAAATAGAATTGAAAATGGCGCGGTAGTTCGATAATTCGATTTCAAACTTCAATTGAATGTACCGGGTGCAAAACAATCCGGATTTTAGTGAAACCAAAAACATTAGGATCTAATTGATAATATCTTCCCAACGAATCCGAAAAATCAAAATTTCATAGCGGGAATCAAAAGATATGTCCAGTTGAAAATTCTGAATAGTCGCTATAGAATTCAGGCCCTTAAAAATGGAAATTTTGCAAGCGACCTCGGATTTCGACGAAACCAGTTTTGTTGGGTTCGTAATGTTGAATTATTGCTAGATTCCAAATTTCATAATTTTTCGAATCAATATGTGAGCGTGGCAAAGGAAAACGCGTTTGACCAGTTTCAGTTGATTTTAATCGACTGGAAAATGGCCATTTTTCCAACGGTCTCAGAATTCGACGAAACTAGTTTTGTTAGGACCGTATCGTCAATACGAAGCTAGAAAATATTTTTCTGGAATTTTTCGAGTTAGTATGTGACCTCGGTAAATTGAAATGTACGTTTAAAATTCAATAAAGTGATTTAAATGTAAATTCAACGGAAACTGATCGAAACGATCAAATCAGCTTGCGATACATATCCCATTGTGTTCGGGATGGAGGTAATTGGCTATGGACGGCAGGCGGTGGGTCTCGTTTCGAGTTCGAAATAAAAAGTTGCTTTATGTGAAAAAAATAAATAAATAAATAAATTAAATAATATAAAATACCCCCCTATATCTCTCCTCCTATACCCGTTGACCATTTCAGAAAAAAAAAAGAAACCAAAACCCGATCGAACCCCTCTGCCCTAGCCGCCGTTGCCATCGCCCGTCGCTCCTCCCCCAAGGCCGCGCCTCCTCCTCCACCCCCTCTCATCTCGAAGCTCCGACGTCCCTCTTCCCTCCCCCATTCTTATTTGAGTCGCGACCCCAACCCGCCCCTGCTCCGACATCCGCCAGTGACCGAGCCCCCTCTGACTCTCCGCCTGCTCCCACTCCGGCGCCGATCCCCTCTGGCTCACCCAGCGCCACCTTGAGCCCCCACCTCCGCATGCCGACGCCAGTGCGCAAAAGACACCCCCCTCGATTACAGTAAGTTTTCTGTTTAATTTATTTTATTTCTTTTTCTTTTTATTCTATGTAATTTATATAATTAAATTAGTTATAGAACACTGTTTTTTGTATAAAGAAAAAGAAGTGATTTTTAACAAGATAAAAGGCAAGATTTTTAAAATAAAAAAAGATAGGATTTTTATTTGTAGAAAAATAGAATTTTTATATATTGAACTTCGAAATAAAAATAGGATTTTTATATATTGAACTTCGAAATCAAAATAGGATTTTTATATATTGAACTTTGAAATAAAAATAGGATTTTTATATATTGAACTTCGAAATAAAAATAGGATTTTTATATATTGAACTTCGAAATAAAAATAGGATTTTTATATATTGAACTTCGAAATCAAAATATGATTTTTATATATTGAACTTCGAAATAAAAATATGATTTTTATATATTGAACTTCGAAATAAAAATATGATTTTTATATATTGAACTTCGAAATAAAAATATGATTTTTATATATTGAACTTCGAAATAAAAATATGATTTTTATATATGGAATAGCGAAGTAAAAATTCGATTTTTACATAGGTAGTGAAAGCGGAGAACGAAGATGACGAAGATGCGGTAGCGATGAAGATTTCTATCAATGAAGTGCCGTGGAGCTAGGATAGCTATATGTGAGAATTTCTCACCTTTCAATTACTTTTCTAATTATATATTTATACTAGGATGCAGACGGTGCTTAGTAGCACCCGACACAATCGTCCACAGACCATGGACTTGTTTGTTTGGTTGCATAAATTAGTTTGATGATTTGATTTGAATTTGGTTGTTTGGTGAATTTGATTGATGTGTGAATGGCATGGGCCTTCACTAGACCGGGGATAAGGCTAGGCCTCGTCCCGTTTCTAGTATCGTGCCGTTATGCCGCCGAAATTTTCTAAAATAAGTTAGAAAATAAAAATACCATTTTATTTAAAGAATGAACTGAATAGAAATTCATATGTTAAAATAAAATGTTTTATCGTTAAAAATATAATTTTTAACGTGAATATGAATATAGTGAATGTGAATAAAATAAAATATTCATTTACAAACCGGACGGTTTGTTTATGTACACCTATTTGAATGACATTGATTGGGACGATAGATTTTACACATCGCCCAACTGCACAAATAAAATCTGTGTTTGATTGTTTGAAACCCCACACGGGTGTTGGGATGAAATATGAAGTTCACTCATCCTGATTTATTAAATATGTCGATCGATTGATTGACAGGCTGTTATAAGCGTTAGATATCTATATTTGATGCTTATACAGTGTAGTGCACTTTGGTTGATGGTTGATTATTTTTCAATGCTATTATATACATGTGTTGTATGAAAATCCATATAATTAATTTTATATGGTGATTGATTGGGCCTCATTCCAATTTAGAAAATAAAGAATATTATAAAATAAAGGTTCACGTGTTGACTGTACTCATCCGTTGAGATTAGTCATGTGTTGAACGAAATATTTTAATAATAAAATTTGCATCTTTATCAATATAAAATAAAGGTTCATGTGTTGACTGTACTCATCCGTTGAGATTAGTCATGTGTTGAACGAAATATTTTAATAATAAAATTTACATCTTTATCGATATAAAATAAAGGTTCATGTGTTGACAGTACTCATCCATTGAGATTGGTCATGTGTTGAACGAAATATTTTGATAATAACAACTATTTTGAAAAAAGAAATATTTGAAATAGGATATTTGAAAATAGAAATTTATGAAGCCGTGTTAATTAGATTGACGCCATTTTGACGTGAACGATATTTATATCGATTTTATTCATTTCGAAATGAATTGAATATATAACGATTTCGAAATGAATTGAATTGAAAACGATTTCGAAATGAATTGAAAATATAACGATTTCGAAATGAATTGAATATATAACGATTTCGAAATGAATTGAATATATAACGATTTCGAAATGAATTGAATTGATAACGATTTCGAAATGAATTGAACTGAAAACGATTTCGAAATGAATTGAATTGATAACGATTTCGAAATGAATTGAATATATAACGATTTCGAAATGAATTGAATTGAAAACGATTTCGAAATGAATTGAATTGAAAACGATTTCGAAATGAATTGAATTGAAAACGATTTCGAAATGAATTGAATATATAACGATTTCGAAATGAATTGAATATATAACGATTTCGAAATGAATTGAATATATAACGATTTCGAAATGAATTGAATTGAAAACGATTTCGAAATGAATTGAATATATAACGATTTCGAAATGAATTGAATATATAACGATTTCGAAATGAATTGAATTGAAAACGATTTCGAAATGAATTGAATATATAACGATTTCGAAATGAATTGAATTGAAAACGATTTCGAAATGAATTGAATTGATAACGATTTCGAAATGAATTGAATATATAACGATTTCGAAATGAATTGAATTGAAAACGATTTCGAAATGAATTGAATATATAACGATTTCGAAATGAATTGAATTGAAAACGATTTCGAAATGAATTGAATTGAAAACTATTTCGAAATGAATTGAATTGAAAACGATTTCGAAATGAATTGAATTGAAAACGATTTCGAAATGAATTGAATTGAAAACGAATTCAAATTGAATTGAAAACGATTTCGAAATGAATTGAATTGAAAACGATTTCGAAATGAATTGAATTGAAAACGATTTCGAAATGAATTGAATTGAAAACGATTTCGAAATGAATTGAATTGAAAACGAATTCAAATTGAATTGAAAGAGAATTGAAATGAATTCAAATTGAATTGAAATTTGAATTGAATAGAAATGAATTTTAAAACGAATTTATAAAGAAGAATTCAATTTTGATTTGAATTGAAATGGAAGTTGAAATTGCTTTTGAAACGAATTTAAAACTATTTATATAATTCGTTTTAAATAGAAATCGACGAAATATATATTATATATATAATATAATGGCCTGAATAGAACGCACCGCGCCGCGGCAGTTCGTGAATTTCGACCATTTATTTCAAAAGGATATTACGGGAGATCCGACCGTCGAATTCTCCTAAAAACCAGAACCGTTGGGTTCGTATCGAAAAGAGCTTTCTAACGAACATTAGAAATTCAAAATCTAACGGTTGGATTTGGAGTTACATCCAAATCAAATTTGAAAAAGGTCGCTGTAAGTGCAGTTCGATGGCCATTGATGGAAATCGACTGTACGGGCCTTGATAAAATTATTAAAAATAGTAATAATTTGTGTAAAATCATAAGAAATGATTTAGAAATGAATTGGAATGAGGTGTATGTTGTGTTTGTGTAACACTTATTTAAAATATACGCGAGTTATTCGGAAGGACCGGGTTTATCCCATTCTGAATAACTGATGCGACGATATGTCGAAGATGAAGACGGTGGTAGAAGACCGGAAGTCTTCACATCGTTTGGATAATTACCGACGATCCTGATTGGGCTGTACACCCGAGAGGATGGAAATAGTTGGTGGTCGTCCAGACGTACTTGGAGATGGATGGATATGCGAGGAAAGTGCCTCCGGTTTCGTTCAGACCCAGAACGGACTTGTAAATGGACGGTGTGTCTGACATTGGATTTTAGTCCGTGTGATTGATCTCTATTAAATATATATCTGTTTGGCGGCGGAGAATTTATTCTCTTGCTTAACGCCCTTCTTTGAGACGTACGAGCTCAGGGGTTATATATTGATGGATATCAATTGCATGGAGTGAATTGCCTGTGTGGCATGCCTAAGTGGAAAATGATCAAGGCTTCTGTTGAAAAGCAAAGTCTTGTGGTTGATGATCAAAGCACGGCCTTGTGTGGCGTAGCTTTGTGTAACGTTGATTCGCGAGTATCACACCCGGTATGAACTAAAAACGGGAGACGGACCTCAGGGAGGACATGCGTTTCTTTCTAGTTAGGAGTGGCGTCAGTGCTTGAACTGGCTGACGAGTTTGACTCATGTGGATATTGCATATTATTACTTGCTGAAAAGCGAGGCGCCTCGTGATATCGGTTTCGGCCGATGCTTCTGGTCGGCTGACGGGCCAGATTTACGCCCCAAAGGGCGGGGAAACGTAGTGTTCAGGCATAATAATCCACATCGGTGGACCGGCCCTGACGATCCATGGGGCAGTTGCGGCTGTTCCTGAGGCTCGGACTAGACAGTCTCGAATCGGTTGAGGATCTTGCCCCTAGCCTTGGTTCATACCATAAATGATAACCCAACTTCCAATACGACGTCTTGCGGTTTTGATTGTAAACTTATATATGGCGACATAGTGGTATGGGGCATTCATGCCGCCTATGATTGATACTTATGATTTGAAGTTGTTTTATACACTATGCACTTATTATAGTATCAAATGATTTGTTTTAAACGTATCAAGCATACTTTGGATATTATAAGGGAAAACCCTATCCCCCGGCTTGCGTTGCATTGTGTGATAGGACCTAGGTCTTATAATAGCTTCATTTTTCTTTATTTAGCATTGCGCTGTTGTTTTACGCACTGGTATTCTTGGGAGGAAACCCGTTCCGTGTTATACGGCGTGGTCCCTTGATTTACCTAACTTTAAAAATAAAGATTAACTGTTTTAGTTCTCACACCAGTCACAGGACTGACCTGGAGTTTATTGTTTTTGACCTAAACTCTGGGTGCCCCTATTTTGACACGGGCAGCTAGTAGTTTTGCAGATTTATATTCACAGGATCCTGGTTTACAGCTGGAATGATATCCGGAAAGCTTTGTATCCGTATATCTCTTCTAGTTGTGTATTATATTATTTTCCGCTGCTATGTATTTAAATGTAATTTAAATCTCTGATATTTCTGTGTAATATTCATTTATACTCTGTATATTCTTGTAATCTGATGCATTGTTGTAATATACAATGAAATGTTCTTTTATATGCGTTCTGTTGTGGCTTGTTCTCGAACTATCCGACGCTTTCCTTTACGGGGAAGTTACGGGTTTTCACAGTTAGCCAATTTAACATGTTAATTAGACTAGAGGTTGGGGTTAAGTAATACACTTAGCCAAATTAATATGTTAGCTGGACTAGACCATAGGGTTAAGTAAACTTGAACGCTTAACCATCAGAATATGATAAATGAATAGGGTTAAGTAAAAAGCATGAAGGGATAACACTTAACCAGTGTAATAGGATAAGGGAAGAGGGTTAAGATAGCTTGAATCGACTAAAGACACTTAACCAACCCAACTTGGCGAGAAAGAAAACTAAGTAGTAGACCTCAGTTGAAAAAGGGACTAAGTAGTAAAACTTAGTTAAGAAAACAAGGAATTTGGAAACTAAGTGGTAAACCTTAGTTAGTAGAACTAAGTAGTAATTCTTAGTATAACACGAAGGAGCAGACATCCATCTAGTTTTAAGAAGGCTCCAACGAATTGGGTTACGAAGCCCGAGGCTTCGAGGGGACGTGAGGTTACTCTTGGTATCCCTCTGTGAGGCTGCAGATGATCATCCTGGGCTCACAGAGGTTAAGGTCTGCGTTAGAAGAACCGAGGGTATGCCTTGGTTGCAATATATATGTGGCAACCTAAAGACTAGGATGGACCAGCGTGATTCGGCGAGAAGACGGTAGCTCTGTGATAGCAACTCGTCGTCTACCATCCATCTTGAATCAGTTGAGATACGTGAAGCAGAAAGGCGGAGAACTCCAAAAGACCATAATTGCTATCTAGTTATGGGTGAGGATGGCCATAGGATAGTGGGGCACCGGGGGCCGGCGTATAGTTCTCATTTTACAAGGTGTGCCTTTCATTAGCTGAGGGAGGGGTCAAGTGGGACCATAACCACTGGAATAAAAACAGACCTTAGCATCTGCATCGGCAGATATCTGAAAGCTCCCGACCGAGTTCTGTATTCCATGATTTGCCCTGTCACAGGACTCGGATCGCACATTACAGGACATGTGCATCTAGAAAAGCGATAACGATTCGCGATACATGCGTGGGGAAGCCTAGGAACATATACCACTCTAGGTAGTGTGTCCTAGACTTGGGGGCATTGTTCGACAGGTAGCATAATCCCTAGTTGGACTAGGTGGCATAAACCCTGAACTCGAAAAGCGTTCAGCAGATAGCGTAAAACTATAGTTAAATCTAGAAAGCACTTGATAGAAAACCCTAGACTAGATCTAGGTAATAAATAATAAATGTATGCCTGAAGGCAATGAAAACTACAGGGGTTGGGATCACGTTATCGTTACTAGTTGAACACTAGTTAGGTGGTGCAGAGATATAGAAACTAGTATAACGAGGAAATAGCGAAGCGGCGAAAGTATTAAAGCGTGTCCAGTTTATCTTATCTTAGCATATCTTGTGATTACCTTGTCTAATCTTGTTGACCCTATCGTCATGGTGTAATCTTGTATTCAGTTAATTCATGTCGTTTTGTTTTCCATGTTCACATGCTAGAAGTTACTGAACTTACTCAGGCTTTATGTCTGACTCTGTTTTTCTTTCGTCTTCTTTTCTTCCGTCCCCCCCCCCCCCAGGTAGTAAAGGAGGGAATAGTTTAGCTCAGGTTAAGTTGGACTGCCACTCTTTCCCAGCTTGAAGATTTGTCAAAGTTTGCTTGGATTCTCTTTTCAGATGCTGTGGCTGGCTCTTGCTAAAATCGGGGAATATAAATGTTGTTTTTATGCTTCTTTATTTTGTAAGACATATGATAATCTGATATTGTAAAGAAACCATTGTACAAACTATTTTATCAATAAAGCAAAGTTTTATTTTCCGCTGTTTAATTTCTGTCTGTCTTGTAATTTATCTGCATCTTTTACCCTAAATGTTCCACAGAACTTAGTGCATTCCCTTTGTGAGTGACACTAACGGATGTGGGGTGTTACATCTTAACTAAGTGTTGGTTCTCATACCAGTCAATGGAAACATATTGAAATCCCACTTTCGAGCATCGAACATAAACTCTAATGATGATGCATCAACCATCAGAATCATCTTCGGGCG
Organism: Allium sativum; assembly: GCA_030737875.1. Lineage (NCBI taxonomy): Eukaryota > Viridiplantae > Streptophyta > Magnoliopsida > Asparagales > Amaryllidaceae > Allium > Allium sativum. Next base: position 931,558,110 of record CM060912.1, on the reverse strand, counting down.
ACTAGAGTGTGATGAATTCGAATATCCGTTAATTACTCATATATTCAAAATCTTTATATACTCAATTATCCAAATTAAAATATAATAATATACTCAAATACGTATTTTACGATAAAGTTTTCAAAACTAAATTTGTTTTTACTTTTATTTTAAAGAAAATAATACTCTTACACTCGTTCTAGGATACTACTGATCCCATCTCTAACGAGTTATTATTATTGGATATTACTAATCCAATATCTGATGAATTCTTTCGTTCGGTTCTAATGTGTCTTGTTCTCGAGCTCTGTAAACCAAATCTCCGATACCAAATGAAACGACCCAAACTTCCTAGTAAAGGAAAGACTGGATTGCTTTGAGAACAATACACATTAGAGCACAAACTGAAGAACATTTTATTGCTGATTACAACAATTACATCAGAGTACAAGAATATAACAGAGTATGAAAACTTATTACATAAAAGGAATACAATAATATCAGAGGTTTAAATTACATTTTAAGAATAGCAGCGGAAAAATAATACAAATATACAACCGAAAGGAATACACGGATACAGAGCTTTCCGAATATCGCCTCAGCTGTAAACCAGGATCCTGTAAATATACCTACAAAAAGCTAGTCGACTGCCCATATGGAAAATATGGGCACCCGAGTTTGCCCGTGAACAAACTACAGGTCAGTCATGGGACTGGTATGAGAAATCCTAACTTAACTTATCTAATAATAAGGCTAATCACAGGACCACGCCGCTAACGCGGAACGGGTTTACCCATTGGATTGCCAGTGCATAAAATAAAGTAAAATGTTAAACAACGCAATGATTTTTAGAAAAATGAAACCATTATAAGCCCCAAGTCCCATCACACAATGCAACGCAAACCAGAGGATAGGGTTTTACCTTATAATGGTCAAAAGATGCTTGATACGATAAAACGGATTTAATATTAGTGTGTATATATATGGGTATATATATTTCAAAAACATTTTCAATCATAATGTATTAATCATAGACGGCATAGTACCCCATCCTACTATGTCGCCATACTAGTTCTACAATCAAAACCGCAAGATCGTATTGGAAATTGGATTTCCATCATGAGTCGAGGCTAAGGGCAAGCTCCTCTACGATTCGAGACACTCTAGGAAATGCCTCAGGATCCCCCGCAGTGAACCCTTGGATCTTCAGGGCCGGTCCCTACCTAAGGGTAGTGGATTAATTATGCCTGAACGCACGCTTTCCGGTCCCTTTGGACCTATAGTATGACCACTAACGGCCTATAAAAATCCGAGGCTCCTCAATATCGATCATCAACATAAGTAAAATATCAGCGCTGGTAGGTCCCTGACATCACTCTAGCTAGAAAGAAATGTGTGCACTCCCTGCAGTCCGTATCCCCTTTTTGACTCAAACGGGGGTGTGAGGCTCGCGAAGTCACGCTATACACAAAGCTATGCCGTAATAGGCAATACTTTGATCATCCCACAAGGCCCTGCTTTTCAACAAAAGCCTTGATCAATTGCATCTTGGCGTGCCACATTGACAATTCACGCCATGCGATCAACCACTATTAACATATACCAGGGTGTTAAGCAGAGAATAAATCCTCCACCACCAAACAGACATACATCAACATAAATCGATTTAATTCACACGGAACGAAATCCAATGTCAGACACGCATCCATTTACTAGCTTATGCTCTAGGTCTGAGCGAGAACCAAATCCGAACAATCAACAATAGTCCGGACGACCACAAATGAAACCCCTTCAAGGTAGTTACTCCCATCAAGGGTCTTTGTAGCAACACATCCATTCGATGTGAAGATCGTCGGTCTTCAACCACCGTCTTCATCTTCGACTCTTCATCGTGGTAGTAATTATTCGTAATGGGTTGAACCCGGTCTTCCAAAATAACTCACGTATTTTATAATTAGAAATCAAGTACTATAAAAACACATCCAACGCCTCATTCCAATTCAGAATATTCTTCTAATAAAATATTCACATTATTCTATCAAAGATAAATTCTTTAAACTACCTTTAAATCTTTTCTTTAAAGATTTATCAAAACTCAAATTTGGTTTTAAATACCAAAAATCATTATTCAATGGTTATTTGAATTTAAGAAATTAATCTGATCTTTAACTGGGTTAAAGAACTAATGTCATTTAAAACATAGTTCACGGTAAACCCAAAATCATCTTTCAATGAATACAGAATCTTCACAGAAATCAAATCAATATATAATCGTTATAAAATTCTGTATCCGACCAATAATATAAATGGAATAACGGCAAAGCCTCTTAAATTCCATATGTAGTATCGGTCTTCTTCTACAGAAGCTTACCTCGGTTATTAATTAATTCGAATTCCATTCAACTCCAATTTAATATATTAAATTCGAAAACTTTACATTTGGAAAATTCCCATTTAAATCTTAATAACAGATTTATAAATTTCAAATCATAATTTCACTATCAGTTGGGTTAAAGAACAAATGTCGATTAAAAACATAGTTCACAATAAACCCAACTCACATTTCATCTTCTTCCAATTACTAAATATAATTGAAAATTTAAATAATCTAAATTAAAAGATTGTTCTTTTCATACAGGGTTTAAGAACGGTGTTATTTAAGACACTATTCACGACAAACCCAAAAATCCAACTTATTTAATTTTAACTTCAATTAAATATCAGCAAATTGGAAAACTTCATTTACTTTAAAGTTAATGATTGATCCCAGTTAATAACTAGTTCATTTCAATTAAAAAATATTTTCTAAAATATATTCTTGTTCTAAAATGTTCCACTTCTGACATATTCTTTTTCTAGGAATATTCTTTATTGGAATGTGACTCAGTCATCAACCATACATTGTACGTAATCAACCATCATGATAAATAATTATCAAATATCCAAATAACAACCAAAGTGGATTCTACAATAAATATTGGGACTAGTGTAGGTCAGATATCATCCCAACACCCGTGTGGGGTTTCATCCAACAATCAAATAATAAATTATTTGTGCACTTGGACGATGTGTAAAAATTATCGACCCAATCACATAAACAAGTCGGACAACATGTAAATGGAAGTGTAATGTTCAGTTTGAATATACAAACATTATACTTAACACAACAGACATTTCGACATCACATACATATACTCCAAGCCATCGCTAATATCATATTTGTAACATATGATCTTTTTATTGTAACTAATCGACGATAAAAATATTAACTTTTATATCTCTGATCTTTTTATTGTAACTAATTGACAATAAAAATATCAACTCTTATTTCTTTTGTGTAATCCCCTTTCAATGACCAAAAATGTTTTTTTTGGTGTATCTCTTTTTAATGACCAAAAATGACTATTTTGGTTAAACTCTTTCTAATGTAAACAAAACTATATATTTTGATCTACTTCTTTTTAATGTTCACAAAATGACCAATCTGCCTAATCCTTTTTAATGTAAACAAAATATGATTATTCTGTTTAATCCTTTTAATGTAAACAAAATATGATTATTTTGTCTACTCCTTTTTAATGTAAACAAAATGACAAATTTGTCTAATTCTTTTTAATAAAAACAAAATGTGAACTTCGGTCTAATATCTCCAAATAAACAAAAATGTAAATTTTTGTCTAATCTTTCTAAATAAACAAAAATTGTAAATCTGGTGTAATCCTTTTTAAATAACTAAAAATGAATATTCTACTTCATTGTTCTTTTAATGTGACACAACTGTCCATTTGTAATTCCTTCTTTTTTTAATGTGACAAAAGTGTCCATTTCTAATTCCTTCTTCTTAATGTGACAAAAATGTCCATTTCTACTTCATTCTTTCAAAGTTTCAAAATGAATGTTTTCTAAATCCTTTTTCTAGAGTGAAAAAAATCTCTCTTTTTACCTCATTCTTTTCAAAGTGCAAAAATATTCATTTTTGTATAATTCCTTTTAATGTACAAAAATATACATTTCTAATTCATTCTTCTTTAATGTATAAAAATATACATTTCTAAATATAATATCGTTCTCAAAATAATGACATTTCAATATAATAACATTTTTAATTAAGCAAAACATTTCTACTTAAAATGTCAATTTTATTTACATAACATGTTTTCTAACAGAAATGTTATTTTGATTTACAATGTACATTTTATAACAAAATGTACTTTTTATTCTAAAAACGTTTTCTAACAAAATGTACTTTTTATTCTAAAAAGAATATTACGCTAAAAATGTGCTTTTTATTCTAAAAAGAATATTACGCTAAAATTGTTCTAATAACACATAAATGAATATTTTATGTGTTTGTATTTTTCCATGTATTCTAATAACATATAAAAACATATTCTACCTGTTAACATTTTCTATGTTTTCTAATAACATAAAAAGGATATTTCATATGTTAACAAATTTCTATGTTCTATTTGCATTTAAAAATGCAAATAAAAATGTAGTTCTTTTCTTATGTTTTATCACAAAAATGTTATTTTTCTAATTTTACGCTTTTGTCTTTTCTAATTCTAAGTTTCTCATATTACATTAAAATGTGTTTTAATGAAAAACATGTTTCCTAACGTAACATGAATCTTTTTAGTTGAACAATTCAATACTAAAATGTGTGCTTTTTAGTAGAAACAAATCAACTCTAAAAATATTTTCTTTTATATGCTAACATAAAATGAGATTTATAGTGAAAACCTGTTCTATATGAAGCATGAAAAATTTCTATATCTTTCCATTTCATTAGAATATAGATTCTAATGTAAACATAAGTGATACTTCCATTTTTTTGACAATTCCATATGTGACATTTTTATTTAGACCATTCTAAATAAACATAAGTGACATTTTAATTTAGACAATTCTAAATAAACATAAGTGACATTTTTATTTAGACAATTCTAAATAAACATAAGAGTAAATTTTATAAATCTACTATTGTTTTAAATCCAATTCTCTAGTCAACGTAATTGTTAGTTTCAAAGATTTTCTAACAAACAACGATAAAATTCAGCAAAGCATCACAACCAAAATCAATAATCAACAAATCGCAAATCACAGATCTGATTTCATTATATACATACATCGATTTCAAATATTAAGTGAATAATTAAATTTAAATTTTAAATAAAAATAGAAATCTCACCGAACAATTCAGATCTGAAATTTCTCCGAATTTTTGACTTGCCCTGTTTTAGTCCTAATCAGTTCCATGAGGTAGATCTGGATTTCACGAGTCCAACACAACGAAAATAGTTCGATTCTGATTCAGTTTGCAAAAGTTATCGCAATTTATACATTAAATTTCATTAATAAATAATTAATTAAATAAGGTTCACACTAATTACATTTCATGTACAAAGGTCGCTCCTTCTTCTACCATCGGTTACAGGAACCCAACGCTCCAAAGAAAAATCCGATAGCCGCTCCTCCCTAGGGCCATCGGCCTCCGATCAAGGACCTCCGTCGGCCTCCCCTTGGCATCGCCGTCCGATCACAGGCGTGGGCCCCAACTCGCCGTACTGAAATGGCCTGATATTGGCCACGAGCGCTGCCCCTTTGAAGCTCGATTCCCCATGAATAAGCGCACTAGAATTGATCTCAGCCGTTGGTAATATAGAGCTCGGATTGCTCTTCGATTTGGTATGTAGAAGTTTGAATTTCGCTGTGTGGATTGGGAAAAAAGAGAGGAAGAAGTTTGGAGCTTTCTGGCCCTCCATCCACGAATACGACGGCTGCAATTATAGATTAGGGTTGCGTATTGTTAACCGTATTTATACAGTATTTTATTGGTATTTTATTTATTTAATTCAAGAAAAATCTATTTATTATTTGTCTATCGCAATGAACTCCAAACGAGACCCAACAAGTGTCGCACCCAGCCAATAACCCCCATCCCGGACACAATGGAACATGTTTCATAACCTAGTTTAGCTGTTACGATATGTTTTCTTTAAATTAAATTATAAATCATTTAATTATTCAATTCAAACGTACATTTTAAATCACCGGGGCCACATACTAATTCTGAAAATTACAGAAAAATTATTTCTATTATGTTTTGAAGATACGGTCCTAACAAGACTAATTTCGTCGAATTCTGAGACTGTTTGAAAAATGGCCAATTTCAAGTCGATTAAATTTGAATGAAACTGACAAAACACGTTTTCCTTTGCCACGCTCACATATTAATTCAAAAAATTTTGAAAATTTAAACCTAGCAATAATTTGACATTCCGGTTCCAACAAAAGTGGTTTCGTCGAAAACCGAGGTCGTTTGAAAAATGGCTATTTTTAAGGCCAATATATTATATTAAATGTATATAAATTCTACAGCGACTTTTCTAAATTTTGAACTGGCCATAACATTCAAAATATAAAGTGAAATTTCAGTTTTTTAGATTCGTTAGAAAGATATGATTAAACAGATTTAAATATTTCTTGTTTCGCTCAATTCCGATTTAAAATGAATCTTGTACATTCAATTTAATGTTCAAATTCAAATTTTCAAACTGCAGCGCTGTTTTAAACTCCTTTTATAATTAAATTGAATTTATTCGTTTTAAAATAAATTTCTAGTCGTTCTTATTTAAAATAAATTATTTTAAACATTAAAATCCATTAAAGTTCCTAAAATTAAATTTTAAATTGGCCCCAAAATTCCGGGTGGTTACATCTGTTAATGTCACTTTTTAACAGAATGCATTAAGTTTTGTGAAGCGTTATAGGTAAACAAAAACATAAACGTCATAAGACAGATATAAAATAGCAGCGGAAATTTAAAACTTTAATTTCCAACAGAAAACATCTTAGTCCAAAATCCAGTTACAACATTAGTCTGAAATACTAAAAACCAACTACATCAAATAAAAAAATATTCTTTGTACTAAAACCATCATAGTACAATAATATAAAATCATAGTCCCCAAAAAGAGCCATAATAGAGTAGATAGGTAGTCAAAGAGGTACATCTAAGCAATATCCAAAATCCAAGTTGAAACTGAAGAGAGTCTCCTATTCTAGCCTGAGCGTTCCCACCTTGAGAACCTAGGGGGAGAAAGGAAGAGAGAAAAATGAAACAAAACGGGTCAGACATAAAGTCTGGCGATCTCAGTTACTTTTAGCATATATATAAGTAAAAGCATTATGACAGGCGTATAAACTGAATGAGAGATAACAATATCATATGATAGGTACAACAGATTGAATTGGATTAGCAGGGTGAACTGAACAGATTATGCTTCTCAAATACTTTTCTCTCCACCAATACTAGTATAACAGATATGGATGATCCCAATAGAAATATTATGGTGGACTTAGGTGTACTCCTAGTAACGGGTTTTACCCCCAAATAGTAATAACAGGTATCCAAACATAAATAACGGGTGTTACCCCAACTATAAATAATGGGCACCTAAACAGACAGGACTAGAAATACCCTAATAACTACCCCAATCGATCGACTCCCTATCTCGTAAATACCTGTGTCGGCCCCATGGTAGGATGTATCACTTCCTAAAGTGGAAACCCCCATATAGACATAGCCGTATTTTTTGGAGTTATAGCGTCTTATTATCCCAGGATAATCCGGGCCCATGCACGCACATGACTTTGTTGGAACGTGCTATCCGAACACCTTTTCCTATATGAACCTCTTATAATCAGCTCAGTAAGTGTGCCCCCACCCCTACCTAGTTCATGGTCCCCTATGAAAGTTACATTTTTTATGTAATTTAATAAGTTAAAAATTTTCATTGTAAAATTAATTACAGTTACAATGTAATTAAAAATAAAATTATACAATGCAATTGAAAGATAGGAATTTTACATTTTTCATGTAAATAAAGGAATAAAGGGATGAAAGAATGGAAGTGGACGTTGTAATAGGGTTTACATTTTTATAAATAAAATGTTAAACGTATAATCTTTATATGTTTATATATAAATATAATTAAAATTAAACGAATTGAGCGCGGTAGTTCGCGTTTTGAAATCGTACATTTAAATGATTATACCAAAAGATACGACCATCGGAATTTCCTAAAATTGAAACCGTTAGGACCGTCTTGGGAAGATCTTTCCAATGATATAAACTAAGTTAAGATCCAATGGTTAGATTTTGAGAAATGTGAAAATCAAAATTTGTTGAAAGCAGCGCTAGGGTCGCCAATGACCCAAAGCGTCATTAAATAAGAATTTAATTATTTTAAATAATTAAAATAGGAATAAATTGTCATAAAATAATATGGAAGATAAAGAAGGATTTTCATTATATATATATACGAGAATTATTTGGAAATTCCGAGTTACTCTCATTCCAAATAATCAAAACGATGTAAAGAATCGAATATGAAGACGGCGTATAAAGACCGTAAATCTTCCTTCGAGAAGACAACGATCGAAGCCCTAATTTGACTTGCTCCCAATTCAAGGGTCATGGTCATTGTCCAAACGAACATGTTGATTGCACGAATTTGCTTTTCGCTCAGACCCGGAGCATAGGCTTACAAATGGAATGTGTGTCTGACATTGTACTCCTTTATATTGTATTTATTAATTTTCTGTCGAATGTATGAATGATTGGTGGCAGAGAATTTATTCTCTTGCTTAACACCCTTTTGTATATTTCGGCAAAGGATTGGTAGTGTGATATGGAGTGACAGTGTGGCATACTAAGATGCAATGATCAAGGTTTTTGTTGAAAAGCAGGACCTTGTGGTGACGATCAAAGCACAGCTTGAATAAGCATAGCTTTGTGTATTTCGTAGCTTCACCAGCCTCACAACCCGGTGGAGTCTAAAACGGGAGAAGGGAACGCAGGGAGAGCAGCACGTTTCTTTCTAGTTAGAAGTAGTGTCAGTGCTTAAACTGGCTGATGTTTTACTTATGTGGATGATGGAATGAGGCGCCTCAGATGATAGGTCCTATAGGATCGGGAAACGTGTTTTCAAGAATTGCCAATCCACGAAGTTGTATGTGTGGGCCGGCCCTGCAGGATTCAAGGGTTCACTGCGGGGGATCCTGAGACATTAGCTAGAGTGTCTCGAATTGATAAGGAGCTCCTCCCTAGCCTTGACTCATGTTGGAAACCAAATTCCAAATACGACCCTACGAATTTGATTGTATTACTAGTATGGAGGCATAGTAGTGTATGGAGGCATAGTAGTATGGGGTACTATGTTTCCTAGGATTGATAGGTTTATTTTGAAATTTTTTTATATACACTAATAATTATATTATCGTATTTAGCATGTTTGATCACCATAAGGTAAAACTCTATCCTCTTGTTTTCGTTGCATTGTGTGATGGGACTTGAGTCTTATGGTGATTCCATTTTTCCAAAAGCATTGCGTTGTTTTATGTTTTACTTATTTACATGTTCAATCACTTTAAATAATGCACGGCAATCCATTGAAGTAAAACCTGTTCCGCGTTAGCGGCGTGGTCTTTGGATTTGCCTTATTACTAGTAATTAAAATTAGTTAAGAATTCTCACACCAGTCCCATGACTGACCTGTAGTTTGTTTTCACCTTTGCAAACTCGGGTGCCCTCTCTTCCACGCGGGCAACCAAGTAACAGGTTTGGATTTCTTTGGAGTTGCGGTCTTTGGAGCTTTCTTGGTGTTGCTTATTTGGAGGTGCTTATGTTGGACCATGAAGACTATCTATCATTTATCTTTTATTTACATTTTATCTTTAGACTTTGAGACATCCAGACTTATTTTATTTCCAGTTGTTCTATTTTGAAGTTGAAACTATTTCCTTTTTGTTGAAACCTGATGTAATAATTTAGAATTCTGTGACTGTGGGATTCTGTGTTTGATGACATTCATATTCCGCTGCTATGATGTTGTTATTCTATAGTCTTCCTATGCTATGTTGTATCTGTGATCTGTATTGTTATATTTATGTTGTATTCCAAATGATTATTCCTTACTTTCATTCCATGGAAGTTTGGGGTCATCACAGTTGTTATCAGAGCTTTGGTTAAACTTAGCTTTGGAATATAACATATTTATAATGATTCGTTTACATAGAATCATAATATTCTATGGCGAACATTTCATAAGAATACATGATAGTCAGTTGTTTTATCGCCATCCTTTTATCTTTATCACTCCTTCAAATCACCATTACAGTCGTTCTGACTCTTTCCTGGATCATACAGAACTAACTAAAAACGAGTACTGCTGCCGCTAGAGCTAGAGCAAGGAGGCAAAATGTTGCTGAAACTGAGGAGGCCACAGTTCAACAGCCACCACCACCGCCCTTTGGCTTGGATAAGGTAGCGAAGAAGTTCATGAATTTAGGTGGAGTTCCATTCACTGGTATGGAGAACGTGACGTAGGCTCAGGCATGGCTTAAAAATTGTGAAAAGATATTTGGAGGGATAAGGCTAGATGATCAAAGAAAGAGATTTACGGCTTCATGGCTGCTCCAAGGCGAAGCACATAATTGATGGGAATTGGTCAATATAGGAGGCGATGAAGAAAATGTGACTTGGACCAGGTTTAAAGAGCTATTCAATGAAAAGTACGTTCCCAGGCAAGATGTGGAAAGGCTGCATGATGAGTTCGCCAACTTGAAGCAAGGCGACAAAACTATCTCTGAGTATGTGAGAATATTTGAAGACCTCTCTCGCTACGCCCCAAAATTGAGTCATGATGATTTTCAAAAGAACAAGAGGTTCATTAATGAACTTGCTAGGAAGTACACTGACAGGGTTACTGCTCACATTGACCTTCCTTTCAATATGCTGATTGAGTTTGCTTGTCGCTACAAGGAGAACGACAAAAGAGTTTCACAACAAGATAGAGAAAAAAGCTTGGCCAACAATAATAAAAGGAAGCAAGCCGAAAAGAAGAATGAAGGAAGCGGTTCTGGAGCAGCTAAAACCCATGATAAGGCAAAGGTGCAATGCTACAACTGCCAGAAGTTTGGACACAACAGCAAGGACTGCAGAAATCCAAAGAAGGCCAGAAGTGATGACACTAAAGAATGCTATAACTGCCACAAAAAGGGTCATATCAAGCCTAATTGTCCATTGTTGAAAGGAGCTCAGATTGCACATGTGTACGAGGGGGCAAGTGCACCATCTTCTTCCGCACCTACTTCTTATGAAGGAGCAGGTAAGCCTGATGTTTTAGGTGGTACAATTTCTATTAAAAACATTCCTGTTACTGCTTTGTTTGACATGGGTGCCTCAAGGAGCTTTATTTCTAGCAACACGGTCAAGAAATTGAAATTAAAACCAAGAAGCCTTAAAGAGCCAGTTAATGTTCATAATCATGTAGGAGGTTCTATCATCCTTGATTTATACTGTAGGGTGCCTATTTCCTACTCTTACTTTCAATTTCCTTTTGACTTGACTATCATGAATTTTTCCGAGTTTGATATCATCTTTGGTCTTGATTGGCTAACAAAATTTGATGCCGAAGTAAGATGTGCGGATAGAATAGTTGAAATCAAAACAAAGTTTGGAGATATTATTTCTATACTTTGCCATGGTTCAAAATTTGATAGAAAGGCATTTTGGTCTTCTCTGGAGATCACTCCTATTTCCTTAGAAAATATTCCCATGGTCAAAAATTTCGTGGATGTATTTGAGGAAGTAAACAATTTACCACCACGAAGAGAAATTGATTTCAGAATTGATCTTGTTCCAAATGCAAGGCCTGTAGTCCATGCTATCTGAAGGATGACCCCTAAACAAAAAGAGGAGTTGCAGACCCAAACTAAGCAGCTCTTATGGAAGGGACTAATTCGGCCTATTTTTTCCAATTGGGGTGCAGCTGTGGTGTTTGTCCCCAAGTCTGACGGTACTCTACGGCTCTGTGTGGATTACCGCGACCTTAACAAACAAACATTGAAGAACAAATACCCCTTGCCTTGCATAGATGATTTAATGGACCAATTAAATGGGGCCAAGGTGTTTTCTAAGATGGACCTAGCCACCAGTTTCCATCAACTACGCATAGCTGAAGAATGCATACCTTTGACAGCCTTCAGTGGTCCTGACATATTCTACGAATGGTTATAATGTTGTTCGGTCTATGTAATGCTCCCGCCTACTTTGTTGACTTGATGAATAGGGTCTTCCGAGATGTCTTAAATAAATTCGTCCTAGTCTTCATTGATGATATTCTAATCTATTCTAAAACTAAGGAGGAGCATGAAGGGCATCTGAGGGAAGTGTTGGAGATTCTGCGAAGAAATGTTCTAAAAGCAAAGTTTTCCAAATGCACATTTTGGAAAGAGGAGGTAGAATTCTTAGGCCATGTTGTGTCAAAAGAAGGAATTGCTGTTGACCCAAGTAAAATTGCCTCCATTCGAGATTGGAAGCAACCCAGTACACCCACCGAAGTAAGAAGCTTCCTAGGATTGGATGGATATTATAGGAAATTTGTCAAAGACTTCGCCAAGCTATCTTTCCCATTAACAAAGCTCACCAAGAAGTATACCAAGTTCAATTGGACATCGGAGTGTGAGGAGGCCTTCCAAAAGCTAAAAGTGAGTTTGATAACTGCTCCCGTACTTACCATCATCGATGGCAACCAAGATTTAAAGGTCTACACCGATGCTTCTAAAAGTGGTGGTCTTGGCGCGGTACTGATGAAAAGAGGAAAGGTTGTTGCTTAAGCAAGTCGTCAATTAAAGCCGCATGAGAAAAATTATCGTGTCCATGACTTGGAGCTGTCGGCCGTAGTCTTTGCTTTAAAAATTTGGAGACATTATCTTTTGGGCGAAAAATTTGAATTATTCACAGACCATCAATCTTTGAAATATCTCTTCGATCAAAAGGATTTGAATTTAAGGCAGCAACGGTGGCTAGAATTTCTTGCGGCATACGATCTTGACATCTTATATACGCCGGGAAAAGCCAATGTTGTGGCGGACACACTTAGTAGAAAGAACATCATCGTTGCAAGCCTCATCATTACCCCTTATTTGATTGATAAAATTTCTTCTCTTCAGAAAAATGATGCTTTTATTCGAAAAGTGATTGAATGAATCTAAGAAAGTGAAAACACGAACTTTCAAATAGATGGCAAGGGAGTTCTTAGATTGCAAGGGCGGATTTGTATCCCAAGTATCCCAGAGCTCATAAGGGAAGTTTTAGATGAAGGTCACAAATGAAAGCTTAGCATCCATCCAGGCGTAAGCAAGATGTATCAAGATCTTAAGCGCACGTTTTGGTGGAAAGCTATGAAGATAGATATATCCAATTATGTGAGTAGATGTCCTACATGCCAACAGGTTAAAAGCGATCAACAAAAGCTTGCGGGATTGTTACAACCATTGGAAGTTCCAGGTTGGAAGTGGGACAAAATCTCCATGGATTTTATAGATGGTCTGCCCCGTACTAGGAAAGGAAATGACAGCATTTGGGTGATCGTGGACCGCTTCACAAAGTCCGCTCATTTCATACCTGTCAATTCCACTAGAACAGCTCAAAGTCTGGTGCAAGTTTATTGCAAAGAAATAGTCATGCTACAAGGGTAATAAAACTAAATATTTCCTTTTTATCATTATTTGAATGAAAATTTTCATTTTCTAATTAAATAATAAAAGAATAATCTTTTATTTTAAACAGAGTCCCTAGTAGCATTGTTAGCGACTGTGATCCTATCTTTGCTAGAAAATTTGGGAAGCATTCCAAAATGAGTTGGGAACGAAGTTAAATCTAAGCACCGCATATCACCCTCAGACAGATGACCAAACTGAGAGGGTGAATCGCATTCTTGAAGATTTATTGCAAGCTTGTATACTTGATTTTGGAGGCTCTTGGGAGGATCACTTGCATTTAGTTGAATTCTCATATAACAATAGCTATCAAACAAGATTGAAAATGTCCCCATTTGAAGACTTATATGGTAGGCCATGTAGATCGCCAGCATGCTGGGTTGAAAAAGGAAATCGTCATGTTCTAGGTCCAGACATGGTTTGAGAAGCTTCGAACAAAGTTGATTTTATTAAAAAGCGATTATTGGCCGCCCAAAGTAGACAAAAGAGCTACGCAGATTTAAGAAGAAGAGAGTTGGCTTTTGAAGTGGGTGACTATGTCTACTTGAAAGTTGCTCCAATGCGAGGTGTAATCCATTTTGGAAAGACAGGAAAATTAGCACCTAAATTCATCGGCCCCTTTCCTATTCTTGAGAAGGTTGGTACCCTAGCTTACAGAATTCAGATGCCCGACTGGTTGCCAGGAGTGCACGACGTATTCCATATATCTCAACTTCGAAAGCACATCCATGATCCAGATCTGGTTGTGGAGGAAGCTGCACAACAAGATTTGGGAATTACCCCAAGCCTTGCAGTGAAAAAGAGCCTTTGAAAATTATTGGCAAAGAGGCCAAAGAGCTGAGAAATAAAAGAATCAACCTAGTCAAAGTACAATGGAGTGGTGATCCTAGAGACTGCACTTTGGAAACTGAGGAGAGTATCAAACAAGCCTATCCAATTTGCAAAGTGGATATCTCCGATTAGATTTTGTTTTTTGGTACGCTTAAAACATTTTACATTCTCTGTGTTGGTGCCTACTCTTCCATTTCTCCTTTTCCTTTTCGAGGACGAAAAGTTCTTAAGTGGGGGAGATTGTCACAACCCAGAAAATCTGAACCAGTTTGAAAATTTTATTTTTAGAAATTTTGTTGGAAATTGAGTCCAGATTTAAAATTTCCAATTTTAAATAATTAAAAATGGTCATTTTTCAAACAGTGTCCGTTTTCGACGAAACCACTTTTGTTGGAACCGGAATTTCAAATTATTGCTAGGTTTCAATTTTTAGAATTTCCCAAGTTGATATGTGAGCGTGGCAGAGGAAAATGTGTTTTGTTCAATTCAGTCAAATTTAATCGACTGAAAAATAGCCATTTTTCAAACAGTCTCAGAATTCGACGAAATTAATTTTGTTAGGATCGTATCGTCATAAGAAAGCCAGAAATAATTTTTCTGGATTTTTCGGAGTCAGTTTGTGGCCCCGGCAAATTAAAGTGTACGTTCGAATTAATATTAAAAAGATTTATTTTAAAAATAAAAGAAACATGTTGTAAACTTCAGAATTGGACTTCGACACTAGCGCCATTGCGTTCAGAAGACATCAAAACCTATTGTTCGATAGTCATTGGGCTCTGTTTGGAGATCGGACGGAGAAACCCTAATTTCTGGAATTAATTGAATTAAAATAAAAAGAAAATACCCTAGAGTACACGTATAAATACGCGTGTACAGTACCTTTCTTCCCTGATGTTTTCACGCCGCCGAACCAATTCCATTCAGAATTTCTTCCTCCGATTTCTCCCTCCTCACTCAATTTCAGAACATGCCGTAGTACAACTTTTCGTAGAGATTCTCATGCTCTTCGATTCCATACCAAATTCAGTACCCCCGTACCCTGTAGCCGCCGCACCAACACCCCGAAGTCGCCGCCGTTCGGCCTCCCCCAGCCCCTCCACGCCGAACTACACCTCCCACCATTCCAGGCGTCGATCCCCCTCTCCAAGCCCTACAACCTCCAACAAACTGTTGCCTATATCTCCTGAAAATCCAAATAAAATTTTTGAACAAAAACTGAAAGTAAAGGTATGAAATTCATTTCAGATTTTGCCACGCTTTTGTCTGTGGCAGCTGCAGTTGTTAAAAAGTAAATATTATTAAAAAATTGATAATTAATTCATACGAACTCCGAATTTGATAATTTCAGATCCGACGGAACCGTGAGGATGTATAGAGATTGCTGTAATTGATTGTGACCATTTCTGAATTTGTTTGGATTTTTGATTCTGCTTTAATCAAGGTGAGATTCTATTTTAAATAATTAGATCAAGTTAATTATTATTCTCTAGTTATTTAATTCAGTTGAATAGAAAATATATTAGATCTATGACGTGATAAGATTATTGATGTTGTTTGGGTTGATTTGATGTGTTTTGCTTTAGATCTGTGGTTGTTTACATGGATCTGTATAGATCCAATAATTATCATCATGTCGTATAAAAATTGGATTAAGCTAAATTTTTAAATCAACTAAAAATATCATAGGGCTTAAGAATCGAATAAGATTAGAAATTTTTAATAATATATGTGTTGTGATCCTTTTATTGACATAGTGTCGTCAAAAATTATCATTCGAGTACAGTCGTTGGATTAAAATAATTTGTTCCTTCAAAGCAGATTATTAGATTCTCATATTTATTTTATGATATTAAATTGTAAGTCTGAATCACATCTTTATTTATATTTTATGTGCAAATAAATATAAAATGAATTTGTTAACAGTATGAAAATATCCAAATTTTATTGCGAATAAAAGTGAGAATGTCAACGGTATGAAAAGATCCAATCTTTTCATTGTAATTAAGGTATGAATTTACATTGTAAAATAAAAATTACATTTTTATATGTAAGTAAGGTATGAATATACAATGTAAAATAAAAATTACATTTTTATATGTAATTAAGGTAAGAATTTACGTTGTAAAATAAAAATTACATTTTTGTATGTAATTAAGGTATGAATTTGCATTATAAAATAAAATTTACATTTTTATATGTAATTAGAAGATGAGAATTTGCGATGTAATAAAAAATTATATTTTTATATGTAGTTAGAAGTTGGGAATTTGCATTGAAAATAAAATTAAACATTTATTATGTAATTAAAGATTAGAATTTACATTGTAAAAGAAAATTACATTTTTATGTAATTAAAAGACATGAAATTTACGACGCATAGAAAATTACATTTTTATGTAATTAAAAGACATGAAATTTACGCCGCATAGAAAATTACATTTTTATGTAATTAAAAGACATGAAACTTATGCCGCAAAGATAGAATTATTTTTTTACAATTGAAGGAATAGAATTTCTATGTAAATATAAAATCACATCTTTATATGTAAATTAAGAATGAGGATTTACATGGAAAAGAAAATTACATTTTTTATATGTAACTAAAAAGGTGGAAATTGCATTGTAAGAAAATTTACACTTCTATATGTACTGAAAAAGTAGGAATTTTATATTATATTGAAAATTACATTTTAATGTAATTAAGAAGAAGAATTGGACATTAGAATCAAATCTATCTTTTTAATGTAACTTTAAAAGATAAAGATTGGCACGGTTATGAAAGTTACATTTTTTATGTAATTTAAAAAGCAAAAAATTTTCACTGTAAATTTAATTACAGTTACAATGTAATTAAAAAGAAAATTATACAATGCAATTGAAAGATAGGGATTTTACATTTTTCATGTAAATAAAGGAATAAAGGGATGAAAGAATGGAAGTGGACGTTTTAACAGAGTTTACATTTTTATAAGTAAAAAGTTAAACGTATTATATTTATATGTTTATATATAAATATAATTAAAATTAAACGAATCGAGCACGGTAGTTCGCGTTTTGAAATCGTACATTTAAACGATTATACCAAAAGATCCGACCGTCGGAATTTCCCAAAACTGAAACCGTTAGGACCGTCTTGGGAATATCTTTCCAACGATATAAACTACGTTAAGATCCAATGGTTAGATTTTGAGAAATGTGAAAATCAAAATTTGTTGAAAGCAGCGCCAGGGTCGCCATTGACCCAAAGCGTCGTTAAATAAGAATTTAATTATTTTAAATAATTAAAATAGGAATAAATCGTTTTAAAATAATATGGACGATAAAGAAGGATTTTCATTATATATATACGAGGAATATTTGGAAAGTCCGAGTTACTCTCATGCAAAATAATCAAAACGACGTACAAAATCAATGTATGAAGACGACGTATAAAGACCGCAAATCTTCCATCAAGAAGACAACGATCGAGGCCCTGATTTGACTTGCTCCCATTTCAAGGGTCATGGTCATTGTCCAAACGAACATGTTGATTGCACGGATTTGGTTTTCGCTCAGACCCAGAGCATAAGCTTACAAATGGAATGTGTGTCCGACAATGTCCTCATTTATATTGTATTTATTAATTTTCTGTCGAATGTATGAATGATTGGTGGCGGAAAAATTATTCTCTTGCTTAACACCCTTTTGTATATTTCGGAAAAGGATTGGTAGTGTGATATGGAGTGACAATGTGGCATACTAAGATGCAATGATCAAGGTTTTTGTTGAAAAGCAGAACCTTGTGGTGACGATTAAAGCATAGTTTGAATAAGCTTGGATTTGTGTATTACGTAGCTTCACGAGCCTCATAACCCGGTGGAGTCTAAAACGGGAGAAGAGAACGCAGGGAGAGCAGCATGTTTCTTTCTAGTTAGAAATAGTGTCAGTGCTTAAACTGATTGATGTTTATGTGGATGATGGAATGAGGTGCCTCGGATGATAGGTTCTATAGGATCGGGAAACGTGTGTTTAGGAATTGCCAATCCATGAAGCTGTATGTGTGGACCGCCCCTGTAGGATCCAAGGGTTTACTGCGGGGGATCCCGAGACATTAGCTAGAGTGTCTTGAATCGTTAAGGAGCTCCTCCCTAGCCTTGACTCATGTTGGAAACCAAATTCCAGATACGACCCTACGAATTTGATTGTATTACTAGTATGGAGGCATAGTAGTATGGGGTACTACATTTCCTAGGATTGATACATTTATTTTGATTTTTTTTATATACACTAATAATAATATTAGATCCATATTTATCGTATTTAGCATGTTTGATCACCATAAGGTAAAACTCTATCCTATGGTTTGCGTTGCATTGTGTGATGGGACTTGAGTCTTATGGTGATTCCATTTTTCCAAAAGCATTGCGTTATTTTACGTTACTTATTTACATGTTCAATCACTTTAAATTATGCACGACAATCCATTGAAATAAAATCCGTTCCGCGTTAGCGGCGTGGTCTTTGGATTTGCCTTATTACTAGTAGTTAAAATTAGTTAAGAATTCTCACACCGGTCCCATGACTGACCTGTAGTTTGTTTTCACCTTTGCAAACTCGGGTGCCCTCTCTTCCACACGGGCAGCCAAGTAACCGGTTTGGCTTTCTTTGGAGTTGCGGTCTTTGGAGCTTTCTTGGTGTTGCTTATTTGGAGGTGCTTATGTTGGACCACGAAGACTATCTATCATTTATCTTTTGTTTATATTTTATCTTTAGACTCTGAGACATCCAGACTTATTTTATTTCCAATTGTTCTATTTTGAAGTTGAAACTATTTCCTTTTTGCTGAAACCTGATGTAATAATTTAGAACTCTGTGACTGTGGGATTCTGTGTTTGATGACATTCATATTCCGCTGCTATGATGTTGTTATTTTATAGTCTTCCTATGCTGTGTTGTATCTGTGATCTGTATTGTTATATTTATGTTGTATTCCAAATGATTATTCCTTACTTTCATTCCGTGGAAGTTTGGGGTCATCACAATGTTTTATTGGTGGCGGTTACTCCGAGGGCAGGTATTGGCTGATTTTATATAGTGCTTTTGTTTACTGCTTTTGTTTTTCATTTACTGCTTCTTTTACCTATTTCTCCCTTTATACCCCCACTCCCCCCGATCTAATGACGTTTGATAGTTGTGCAGTTCATGGTTTTTAGGTTGTTGGTATTCTTAGGAGCTGACAGGAGCCTTCGAGAAGGGCCCATGGAGCAGGTACAGCTGATGTTCTAGTGGAGCTGGAGTTTTGTTGTTATCCTTTGGTTCCCTTCCATTCTTGGTCTAGAGGGAGCAAGGGGAGCAATAGAACTCGGAGGTCATCAAGCTGATCACCTCGTTGGATTTGATGGAGCTTGTGATCATTGAGGTAGTTGCCATATACTGTGCAACTTTTAGGATTACAGATCTGGAGAGTCTTTTTTGAAGATGTTTATGTTCTCTTTTGTTTGTATGTTAAGTACGGAGTGACTATTGTATGCTATTGAAGTAGATTTATTGTACCATCGTGTGGTGGCAGTGCTGGAGCTCGATTTTGACATACGATGGGCGGTGGTTTATCCGAAACTCATCTATCTACTTCTCTATATATACATATAGGCATCGCCCGACCAGTTGTTATTTTTGGTTACCTTCCCGGCATGCTGGCAGTTTTGGTAGAATTTCTTTAATAAATACTACAATGTTATTCAAAAAAAAAAAATATAGCGATGACGATTATAATACCATATCTTAAATGACAAGGGTCCGCCATAGGGTCTTAAGTGATCAAAGTTAAATGAGTATTTATCTGTTGGCCTTAAGTGACCAAATGGTAGTCCTCCTCATAGAGAATTAAGTGATAATAGAATCCTCCCTTATAAATGTGAATGTTGGCCTTAAGTGACTTTAGAATAGTTCGCCTAATTTATAAACAAATCTGTGTGTTGAACTTTTATAGACATAATTTGATGGATGTATACTGCCATATATAGGAAATGGACATTCCTTAAACTTATGTGATTATCATTCACTAGAACTTTTACTCTGACCTTCCTCCTCTTAACAAACAAATAGGTTAGTAGGTAGGAACGCTCGATTGATGCCATCATGGATGTTGGAGCCTGAGGAAGAAGGATCTGTAGTTATTATCATTATTATCATGGTTTATTTTAATTGGGATATTACTATTATTTTCGATTTACCGTTGTTAACAGTTGAGATTTTACGTTATCAACTGAGACGACCCAAATCCATCTGGCTTCTGAACCAACTATAAACCACACAAGTCCTATTCAAAAAGTAAGCTTCATCGGAAGGTTCTATGATAAACCAAATCTCCGACCTTCAATAATCAAGACTTAACATATCCACGTTGTTCATGTACCGCAAAATCAAACGTCGCAAACTCAATTCATCGAGATTTTATTAGAGCAAAGCATAGAGGAACATAAACAAAATAAAATATTTTAATATATCTTTGGAAATCATTTATCATTGAGTTAAACAAATTTGTACATCATCAATCCACATACATCTAAGTATAGTTGTATGGTACGTCCTGCCATTTAACAAAGAACTCTTGCTTTTCTGAATCAACTGAAAACTCCTCATCCACCTGCTTAACCTGAAACACACTTGGATCTGACCCGAGCGAACAACACTTGGTTCAAGCTTGGATTAACGAGCTTAAAATCTTGACAATAAACCATAACCCATATCATACAATCATCAAACAAGATTCAAAGAATTCAAAATTCATGCTTTTAAAAAATGAAGCTATTATAAGACTCAAGTCCCATCACATAATGCAACGCATTCCAAAGGATAGAGTTTTAACTTATAATAACCAAATATGCTTAATATTTTTAAAAACAAAGCAACTTGATATTATTATTATTATTATTAATGTCTAGGTATGGAAATCATTTTCGAAAATAAATGTATCAATCGTAGCACGCATAACCCCACTTTCCAACATGTTGGTTATTAAGTTACAAATGAAAACGCAAGCTCGTATTGGAAGTTGGGTTCCAATAATGACCAAGGCAAAGGATCTTCCTTAACCGCATTCAGAACACCTCTAGCAAGATGTCCCAGGAGTCACTATTGAGTCCTTTCAGATCGGCAGAGCCAGTTAGCACTAACAGGCTGATTAGGATCTTTCCTGAACATAACGTTCCTCCGATCGTATTTGACTATCATCCGAGGCGCCTCGGTCTATCATCCACATAAGTAAGCCTGCCTAGGCTCCGTACTATGGCATCACTTTTCAGCTAGAAGAAAACATTAGTCAATATCTATGTTATCCATCATCTTGCTTTTGGCCATCACGGGTTTTGAGGTTCTAAGGTCACATTTGAACACAAAACTACACTATATCGGCCATGTTTTGATCATCATCCCCTAAGCTCTTCTTCTCAACATAAACTTTGATTGGCTCAGCACTTCGCATGCCACATTGTAAATTCACAATGTATAATCAATGTTTATTAATATATAACCCTCTGAGTACATAAGTTTCACAAGAGGATCTTAAGAAAAGAGAATAAATTCTCCACCACCAATTGATATAACATTAATAGAAACCAATCAGTTATATTGCAAAATACCATGTTAGAAACACATTCATTTACATGTCCATTCTGAGTTTTGAATGAAACTAAATACGCTTTATTCCACGACCCTTCCTAGGTGTAAAATCCCTTGCAACCTGAATCACTTCAAGTACGGTTGGATCGCCATTACAATGCAACCTCGTAACGGGGAATCAGCCCAAGGCATCGATTTGCAATCCTTCTGATGTGAAGGTCTCCGGTCTTCAATCACAGTCAACGCCATTTAGTTATTCACATTGGGTTGAAATCCGGCCATTCCCAATAACTATCACATCTCTAAAATCAATAAAAATATACTAGACATCACGAGTCTTATTCCATTTTGGGAATTTGTTTTATTCAAATTATCTTTCACACTTGCGAATCATTTCCCTAAATCTTATCAAAGATTTATTCACTTTAAACTTCTCGTTTAAATCTTTCATCAGTCATATCACTCACCCAAAATCATATTTATGATTTCTTAATATTACCGCTTATGCGAAAAACACGCTTATCTTCTATTAAGCAATACTTAATATCGTTTCCGTTATCATTTGTTAGGGAAACCTTTTTTCATTCAAATCATTATAATCAAACTAAATAATGATTTCTTTCCAACTAATCTTCAGAAATCAACATCTCTTTTAACCGGGTTAAAAACAATATTATTGAAGACACCATTCACGACAAACCGCAAACCAATGGATATTAAATATAAGAACTCAAACAGAATTATATCGACTAATATTCAACATGAATTCTCGTAATCAACGAATACTATAAGTATAATAACGACATAAATTTCTTTCAAATTCCTCGAATAGTAAACATCTACATAATGGTAATCAATATCAAATATCCGAAGACCATTTCTATCCAAATCCAATTTGTATTCTAATGAGAAAACTTCTCTAATTCAAAAGATTTATCTATACATTTATTTCAAAGCATGGTTTTATTCGATAAACCAAATAATTTAAGTCTATTTAACTTAAATCCACCAAACGTCGTTTTACTATTTTTCAGTCAGTTAGGCTGAAAACAAAAATATCTCAAAATATAGTTTGAAACTTCAATTCTCTTATTCAAACACATAGAAATAATTTATTATGAGTTACCATAATTTTTCCATATTTTTAATAATTTAAAATAGCTCCTTTTATTAAAGTCCGGTTTTGGGTCACTAACGGCACTAACTTTGTTTTTATTCAAAATAGATTTGAACTTATCTCACATTCTAACCATTGGATTTGAATGATATTATATTCATTTAAAATCTCTTTTCATTTCAAACCCAATGGTTCTTATTTCGGAAAAATTCGACAGTCGGATCACTCGGTACGTCAGTTTGAAGTCAATGTTCGAATTTCGCGAATTGCCACTACGCGACGAGTTCTATTCAAACCAGACTTCGATTATTACAAAAAGTATCAAATTGAATTCCTTTTAAAAAAGGTTATTAATTTTATAATAAGTATTGAAAACCATATTTTCAATATATCACTTCAAATTCAAATATTTCCATTAAGTGTCTATTATAATATTATTTTATAATAAAAATAATATTATTTTTCAAACTTCATTTTTTTTGAATCCAAATTTTCTTGACATTCATTATAAAAATAAATAAGATAGTTTTGAAAAGGAAATCTCTTTAAAACGTTTTCAAATTTCCTAACCAAACTTCACTTTTTCCCTTTACTATTCATTTTAAAATAAAGACTACGATATACCATTTCTTTCTTTTGTAAAAGTTACTCAAAATAATTTTTACTACACGTCCATGAAAAATCAAATATCAAATTTTGAGTTTTATTTTTCACCCACTATTATTCCAATAAAATATTCTACTAATTCTCAATATGGAGAAAAACTCAACTAACTACCATATAAACCAACTTATATGGATTCAATATATCATTTATATTCAAACAACATTTATCAATCATCCACTGACATTTCGTGGCATAGATCATGACATATAAGCATTAAACAATTAACGCTTATATGTTTTTGTCAATCAACAAATTAACCGTAATAACAATTATCAAGCAACATATGCATTCAATACTAAATGGGGTTCAAACACATATCTTGTTTATATTGACAAAAGTCACAACGATATAAATAGTGATTCACTATTCATCCCATATACTTGTTTATTGAAATGATCATCTCAGCTACCGTTTTTACTGCATAAAAAAGTCATTTTGGATGGGTGAAATTATCCAAACCTCATTGTTAACTATTTAATCACTTAATAACCCAAACATACTTGCAAATATTTATTATCCATTCAACGTTCATGCAACATAGCAACCAAGCTATAATCCAATTCAACCAATCGTTTTTTTATGGTTTCAAATACTAAATTGCTTACGATACCATATTAATTTCTTGCCAACTTCACCAAGCAATATCGAAACTACATTATTAAGCATATATAGCATATATTCAATTGCATATAATCACATAAAACATCAGCTATAACAAATGCAACATATAAATTCAAACGTGCGCAATGAATTACTCACAATTGTTTTCCACTCCGTATAACTTTAAAATGGTAGGATTTTTATGTCTAAATGGTTCCGAACAAATTCGGCAACCTCCTGGCACCACTAGTGTTTTCTGAAATTGAAACAGGTATGGGTTCGATGTTGTTTGGGTTTATAAAATAAGGGCGTATATATGGATGTATAATTTTGGTTCGAGGAGCAAACAAGAAAGGGTTTTAAGATAAAAGAGCTTGGACTTTTAGAGGTGGGGGACGCAGGGGATGACTTTGTTAAATGCAGTGCTGGTAGGCCTGAGAGGTGCGATGTAGGTTATTTTTTGTGCAGGGTGGTGATTTTTAAGTTTAAAAAAGGTGTAAGGAGTTTTTAAAGGGAAGATGAAGCTTTTAAGGAGGAGCGGACCCATGGAGATGTGGGCCGACATTAGCTATTGTGGGGTAGGGATTAGGTAGCGACGGTGGGCTGGGGTAGGGGGAGGCCGGCGGTGAAGTGGGAAAGGGAGAGAGAAGGAAGAAGGAAGGGGAAAGTGGAAAGAAAGGAAGAAAATGAGAGGGTGTATGCCTTCTTTTATGGGAAAATGGAAGTGGCATGAATTAGTGAGGTGTCAATTATCTAAGCGCAGGAGGGAGGATGCATGACAACTCAAAACAAACACAAATTGCTTAGGGAGTGAGAACTCAAAGAAGAAACACTTTGCTTTATGTTGATTCTTTAAATAATTAGCGTATATACACACAACATTTCATACAACTTGTTAACACAATAACACATACAACATTGAATATATTTCCGGTCATATTTACTATTTTTTGTACACTTCAATAATATGTAAACAAAATTTAAAATAGACTTTGTTTATTATTTTTATTAATTAAAATGAGCTCTTACCGATTGTAAACCGTTACATAATTTATTACACTATTATACGTTGTACAATGACATGTCAATGCTTATGGAATAAATTAATGTTCTGAAAACATTTACCCACCATTAGATAACTATATTTTATTTCTATTTTATTTTCAAATATTAATTATTGGCTCAAAACTAATTAATTCGATCCTTTAAATCAATTTTCTTTAGAATCTACTTACGCATCTTCTACTCTCACGGGCACATAATAATCCAGTTGGCTATAAAATTTGAAACCCTGTTATATTTTTCTAATATGGTTCTAATGGTGCTGGTCTAATCGAATTTGAAGACTGTTTGCAGAATGTCATTTCTATGTGTTATTATTTAATTTTAACTAGGTTTCTCAACTTGTGTTTATATCGTGCATGCTCACACATTAACTCTGATTAACTGTAATTTGGAACCTTACCATTATTTATCATTGTGGATTCGATAAAATTGGTTTCACCAAATTCCAAGATCATTTGCAAATATGTCTATTTTCTAGCTTTTTAAAATAGCACTAAATTATCGATTTTCAAGACATTCTTTTTAGTTACTATTTTAAAAATCCAATAACCTTATTTTAACTATTTTATAAATTCTATTCAAATACTATATGATAATCTCAAAATTTACTATATCGGTGAATATGCCAAATTTTCTTTTTTGACCAAAATTGTTTGAAGTAATAAGTGTTAGGGATGAGAATCACAGATCTTAAGGTAAAAATAACACCAGAGGGGGTTGAATAGTATTTTCATGAACTTATAAAAGTCTTAACCAATGAACAGTTACACAAACAACTATATGAATCACAAAATGAATATCACAACAGAAACAATACAAATACAAATATAAACAGAAATAAAATGCAGAAAAGGATAGAACACACCAGATTTTATACTGGTTTGGATTACTCCTATATCCAGTCCCATGCAATAGGGGATTGCATAGAGTTTTATTAATATCAGTATCCAATTACAACCTCTTTGATTTCACCGCTACAAGGTTAACACCAATTCAACACCATTGATTTCACGGTTATAAGGTTAACACCGATCCTTTTTCTTGATTTAAGGGCTACGAGGAACACATCCTTCCCTTAATCATTACAATTTCCCTAGAACTCTTGAAAAGCCCTTCCAAACAGAAGTCATATGAGGAAGAAGAAGATGATATTTTTATGAAAAAATTCGAAATCAGACCCTTTATATAGTGTTCCAAGTGACAACCATCCCTGGTATGTTTTAAATATGAAAATACACGTCTTTTAAAATTTATAATTTGTGATAGTTATATGTCGATATATACATTTGTGTATGTCGACATATATATATATATATATATATATATATATATATATATATATATGTGTGTGTGTGTGTGTGTAATTTTGAATTTTAAATCATTTTTCAAGTATTTAAACCAATATATATTCTAGAAATTCCTAAAATAAAACTAATTATTTAAAATATAATTTCTCAAGTATAAAAACATTTTGAACATATGATTTAAAAACTATATATATATATATATGTGTGTGTGTGTGTGTGTGTGTGTGTGTGCGTGTATGAATGATATAAAACTATATAGTATAACTAAAAACATACATATAATATAATTATATAACTTTATAATATAAGCTATATAGGAAACGTGTATGTATATTTGAAATCATAAGTAAAAAAATCTTTAAATGATTTTCTTTGAAATGTGTTTGAAATAATTTGAAAAAGATTTAAAAAGAATGATTTGAAAACAGAAATTTGAGAATGCTAATCGAAGTTTTTACATACTAATTGGACTCTATTTGATAATCTTGAACTCTTGAAATTTTTATATGTTGATACTAATGAGTCTTGAATCTCCTTCGAAATCTTAAATCTCTAAAACTGTACAGCCTTCAAATTCTATTATCTGCATATAATTCCTACATATATACATATATTTTGGATAAAAGTGCTAGTATATATTTTATAATCAATAATGATTGAAACAAGGTGATCATCATCAAAATTTCATTCTCCAACAGTCTCCACCTTTTTTATGATGACAACCTTAGTTTATAAAACATTATAATACCTGATATTACTAGTCAATTTGATTCTTTGATTATTTCTCCTTTCACCATGAATTCTTTCTAATTCCCCTTAAACTATACCTAGTCTATTTATACCTATTTTATAATTTCTTTCCCTTTGTCATCGACAAAAATATAACTAACTATACAACCCCTAATTTTTGTCAATAATTATCCTAGTGACTAATCCAAAGTATAATCCATTCTAAATTTATAATTCTAAATCTACAAAATTAGAACTCTTCCTAATTTAATATCTAGTGTAATCCTACTAAATAATTTAAATCAATGCATTGTATAAATTGAGTGATAAAAAAATATTTACAATCAATACAAGCAATCCAATCAAAACAAATAATTCAAACAATCATAATGCGTACATCACGAACAAATATGTGAAAACCCTTAAATGTTTAGTGTTTCTTAACAATCGGGGATTTGTGAATTGGGAAATGGGGATAATGAAGGCAGAATTCTCTACTTTGCTCTATCACATTCCCATCTTTGTCAAAATACACTTCCCCTACGCAAATTACTTGTTTGTCTTCTTCCATGTTTTCATTTGGCATATCTACTTCCTCCTCTTCTTCCATTTCTTCTTCGTCTTCTTCCTCTTCTTCTTCTTCTTCCATGTTTTTTTGTTGATTATCATCCTCTATGATAATCGGATTAGTTTGATTATCCATTACAAATCGTTGTATATTTTTTATAATCTTTCCTTGCTTCTCTTGTTCTCTATTCATCCTTATTTGAAGAAGTTGAATTTCAATCAACATTTGCGGCGTATCCTTCATAGATTCTTCCAATTTAATGACTCTCGCAAGCGTAGTACGTTTGAAAGGACCTCCAGAGGGTTCGGAGAACAAAAAGGGGTTGTTTTGGTTTGAATTATTAGAGGAGGCCATTTTCTATTTTATTTCAAAGTTTACTTAGAGAAGAATGATGAGAAGAAAAAAAATTCGAAATAATGAGTTTAAATATAGATTGTAGTTATTTTTTTGGTGGGAATTAATTTTAAAAATATAGCAGTTATATGCTGACATGTATAAACATGTATGTCGATGTACATGCATTTTTATTTTTATTTTTATGATTTTTATATTTAATTACTCTATTTCAATTAAAGAACAAATGCCTTATTCTCTTCTAAATTTAGTAAACTTTGCTTCATTTTAGGATTGGTTAATATCAGCTATTTGTTTATCTGTTTCTATGAATTCTAGTGAAATTTTCTCTTTAATTACGTTATCTTTAAGAAAATGATATCTTATATCAATATGTTTAGTTAATGAATGAAGTGTTGGATTTTTATATATATTTATAGTGCTTGTATTATCACAGTATATTGGTGATTTATTTATATTTAATCCAAAATCTTTTATAGCTTGTTGCATATATGTTACTTGTGAACAAGCCGAAGCAGCAGATATATATTCTGCTTCAGTTGTTGACAAAGATACTATAATTTGCATTTTACTAAACCAGGGGACTAGAGGATGACCTAAGAAGTGATACATTCCACTAGTGCTTTTATGATCTGATTTACATCTTGTGTAGCCAGTGTCATAATAGGAGATTAAATAAAACGAGTAATTTTTAGGATAGAACAATCCAAAATCTAATGTATGTTTTACATATCGTAGAATATGTTTTACGGATTTTGAGTGAATTTCTTTAGGTTGAGATTGGTATATTGCACAAAGACATGCACTATGCATTATAACTGGTCTATTACGGTTATATATAATAACAATTCAATCATTTTTCTATATAATTTTTGATCAACATCTTTGGATGTATCATCTTTACTTAGGGAAATATTAGTTGACATAGGTGTAGGTCTACCATTGGTTGTTGTTAAATTATATTTATTAAATATCTAGTGTATTTTTCTTGATTAATAAATATTCCATTGTTTAGTTAACTTATTTGTTATCCTAAGAAAAATGTAAGTTCACTCATATGACTCATCTCAAATTCTCGCATCATAATATCTAAGAATTCTTTATTCATTTGATTATTTGTTGATCAAAAAATTATATCGTCAACATAAATTTGTACTAATTGAGTATCATTTTTATCTCTTTTAATAAAAAGTGTATTATCTACTTTACCTATTTTGAAGTTAGATTGTAATTAATACGTTCTTAATCTATCATACCATGCTCTAGGAACTTTTTTTAATCCAAATATTTCTTTCTTTAATTTATATACATGGTTTGAAAGATTTTCGTCTTCAAAAAGAGGAGGTTGCTCTACATATATGTCTTCTATAACATCTCCATTTATAAAGGAACTTTTAACATTCATTTGAAATTATTATGATTAGCGAAGGCTAGTAAAATTGTAATTGCTTCTAATCTTGCTATGGGGGCAAAGGTTTCATCATAATCTATTCCTTCCTCTTGACTATACCCTCGTGCAACTAATTGAGCTTTATTTATTACAACCTCATCGAATTCATTCATTTTTTTATAAACCCATTTATTTTCAATCACAGTCTTATGCTCCGGTCTAGGAACAAGTTCCCATACATCATTCCTGGTAAACTGATTCAATTCCTCTTCTAAAACAAGTATCCATGAATCATCAGATGATGCTTCCTTTGGATTCTTAGATTCAATAGTCGAAATAAATGTTGAATGATCGACACTTTCTAAGAAATAGAAAAGCGCAAATTTTGTAACAATAACTGCAAGCGTACAGATCGTGTAATATGCAGGTCGAACACAAGGAGGAATTTAAATTTTTATTATTTATATATTTCTTGGGTGAATTAGACAAAACTTGGAGTTGGGTTGAAAAACAATAAAAATTGAAACTGTAATTTGATTAAGAACAAATCTAATTGAACCAACGATAAAATCAGAATTTTCAGTTAAAAAGTAAATTAGACTATGAATCAAATCTGAATCTAATCAAATCAAATTTAACCTAGGAAGGCAATTAAAAAGCCGAAATTAAAATTGCAGAAATTAAATAACAAATAGAAAAAAATTAGGATTATCATTGAATCTAATCAGATGGTTAATCACTAATAAAAATAAATGAAAAAGACAAATTGTGCACTACCAAATCTAATTGTGTAGACGACACTAATTACTATGAAAAGAAAAATGCAGAAAAAAGAAAAGAAGACTTTCAATTTATGGATGATGTTTACAATGAGATTACAAGGGTATTTATAGGATAGAATACCAGCCTAAACCCTAATACAATCACAACTGGGCCTTATTTAATTCTATTAAAATTAGGCCTTTCTCCTTTTATTCTTGCTTTAATGGTAATTTTGCATTGATTTGTGATATGCATAGCCTTTCTGCCAATTATTTTCTTGTCCAAAAAGCAACTGGATATGAGATTTCCGTCAGCAATCTTCATATGTAAATATACATCAATTTGAACTATTTTTATATTTTCTGATTACATGCGGCTAAGTTGGCATATCTGTAAACGTGACAAAATAATACCCAAGTAATATTTATTTATATACAAAAGATAAGATATAAGAGTATAAAATAAACACATATCTATATTAATCAAATACCCCGACACTTATCTTTTACTCGTTCTCTAGTAAAACAAAAATGAAAAACTAAACTAGATAGGTCGCACTTTCTTAGGAAACACGATTGCATTGTGTGTATACAACAAGCCATTAAACCTCTAGACGTCCCTAGTAGGACGAGTGGTGTCTCGAGGGTTTTCAGCGGATGCTACCTACAAAATTCAAATGCATTATGTTATTATTCTCATGCATCTACATTAATGCAATGGATATATGCAAATAAAAACGATAAAAATGAAAACACGACTTGTTTCAGAAAAATGATACAATAAAGTAAGTTAAGAATCCCCAGTCAGTTGATTGTATTTTAGATACCTCAACTTGTCACAGATTTTCAATATAATTCAAGCTTTCAAATGTTATATTCCAGTTTGGTCAGTTGGTTCGGTCGATAACATAGTGCAGTCATGAAATAAATTCTTAGTTTGCTTGTCATAGTTTGTAAAGTGGTATTCTAATTTCCTTGTGTATGACTAGTCATATCAATAAGGCCAAGAAGTATTTGGGCATCATCATAATTCTCTGTTTCTATCAAAATTAAAATTTATGATTAAGTACATACACCTAACTTAAAGACCAAGGTATACAACTCATGCACTGCCTTGCGGACTGACGCAGAGTTGGGACAGAGTTTGGTGGATTATGCAGACTGATGTTGACTTTGTCAACAACATGTCTGTAATCCTTAGGTGTCTAACTCATAAAATAAGACCAAGATATACCAACGCTGACATTGTGAACAACATGCCGGATAGAGCTTGGAGGGTTTGCACACCAACGCTAAATTTACAAGCAATGTTGGATACCCTTGGATTACTATTATTGTTGTTAAAAATATAAGAATAAGAGAGAGTTACGCGAACTCAGCTTAACACCACTTAGTTTTAAAGATTCGAAAAGCCAATATAAGTATTTTAAGTCCTCCACTCATTTAAAAAAAGACTACAATATAGAATAGATTTCAAGGCCATCACCTAAGAATCTCCCTATGTACTGATTACACTATTATCCCTCAAAATTCAACTTTTCATTATATTTCTTATCCGATCTTAGTTGAAAGAAAAAAATACTACCAATTGACTAATAATTGTTAATTTATTTTATTGTATCAGTCTAAAATGAGTCATGTTTAAAATAAAAAAAAATGGCATGTTACTGTGACCTAAAATTCATGATGGTCCAATCTAAATGCATGAAAGTGAAAAGAAAAAATTAAAGAAAAAATAAATAATTAAACAAAAAGGATGTAACGCAGACTCCCCCCACACTTGCACAAAGCAGTGTCCACACTGTAGTACGTTTCCTAAATTTGAATAATAAAACACAAGGATGGATTAAATGCAAAATGATTTGTAAAATGAAACGCAGCCTAACTATATGTAAGAATGGATCATATGTACATAGATATATATGTTTGTGATGCATGCGATGCAAAGAATGCTGCCAATTTTTTCCCCCAGACTTGGTTCTAGCCCAATGAATCTCGTTCCCACTATGTCTAGGCATGTTTTCTAATAAGAAAAGGTTTATGAAAACCATCTCATCTTTATACCTAGATTTATAGTCCAGTAGATAAATGTCCAGGGTCATCCTAACATGAAGTTTTTCAACTAAGCCCGCATTCCAAAAATAATTCATGTGTTCAACAAATTTATTAGCGTAATTGTTCAAAAATTTGTGATCATATATAAACTCATTTACATTCGTGAAATTTAAATTCTGAGTGTTGTTCAAGACTATGTGATCACAATTCTCAAATTTATCAGTTGGCAACATATTTTCGACACTGAAAAATTCAAGTTCGTTTGAAACCTCAAAATCAAAATTTTCAAACTTGGGTTGGTGGCTTGAGTCTATTTCATCCTCATTTAGCAACTCATCCTTATACAATCCAAAAAATTCATGTTCATTGAAATCCTTCTCTAGTTTTGATCTTTTGAAAAATTTAACATTTTTATTTTGTTCAATTTCAAATTTTTCGCAGCTTGAAAGAGAAAGATCAAAATCAGAGCTTAAATCTTTTTCCTGAAAAGAATCGAAGTCCAAATCATTTTTTGAATTTTGAACAACTTCATTTAGATCGTTATTCTCAATTTTCAAAGTTGTTATTTGAAATTTTTCACTGTTAGTAAAAATTGGATTATTTTCTGATTCATCGCATGTTTGAATTTGATTTTGTTGCTCGAGTTGTTCTTTAAAAGATTTCATTAAACAAAGAAGTTCATCAAGCTATCAATCTTTTCTTTCTACCCTCTCTCTAAGAATGTTAAGATGATATTCTTTGGAATCGTTGATTTGAGAGCTCTCATTTTGGATTTCTTGATACTCAAAATTATAGTCCACATCAATTTCATGAACAATATTATTTCCAATGTGATGGTTGTTTGAATTTCCAGAAAAATGACAATGATATTGGAAATCATTTTAATTATAAAAATTATGTTCGTAACCAAAACTATTGGAATTTTAGGGAAAATTGAAATTTTGGTTACTCTCAACATGTGGATATGGGTTGTAATTTTCAAAATTTTGATCGATTTGAAAATCATTTTCGTTTTCAAAATTATTTTTGAAGTGATTTACAACCCAATATTAATGTGGATCAACTCCATATTGAGACTCAAAGCTATTTTGATGTGGATGTGGCCCATAATCAGAATTATTGAAATTTGAATTGAAATTAAAATTTCGATCATTTCTGTGATTTTGAAAATGTTGGTCAGTTGGAAAATTTTGAAATTTTTGGCATTGGGCACATGAAATTTCGGAAAATTTTGCCTCTTGAGTTGTAATTCATACTCATACTCTTCCAGTGGACGCCTACGCAGATTATTATCCCACGATTCTCTCAAGGATTTTTTTGAATCAGACATTTGAATGAAGTCAATGCAAGACATAAATTATTCTTATTTCAAATAGTATAAAATACAAAGTTGTGCTCTATTAGTTAACTGACTCAATTAGAAGGGGGAAGAGGGTCTCATGGTCGTTCACGTATAGTCTGAATACTAAGGGATACAACCAATGTTTTACGGGTAGTATGCAACCTCTTTTGCTAATAATTCGATAAACTGAACTATTATATATCCACGATCCAATTATATGAGACAGTCATCTTCACAAAGCACCACTTTTCAATTATATTGTAACATCTGTTTTTATTGTTGAAAACAATGAGAATGAAGATTTCAGTTATGGAAATATCAGTTAACTACAAAAAATTAGATAATAATAACAGCAGAAATTTAAAATATTGTACAAGAAACCCGTTACCCCTACAGAAATTTTTACAAAAAAATTCTATATTTTTCAAGCAATTGCAGAACCTGTAGAGTTTAAAATTTTTTACAGTGGGGTACGGCTGTCCGTCCAGGGTATCTCTGAGTGATGCCAACGATTCAAATTCAACTATTTGCAATTAGCTCGGCGGTTGAGTTCCCTGTTTACTGCTTGAATTCTTCCTCAAGTCGATCCCTTTTTTTAATAGGAAAAAAGAAATAAATAAATGGAAAAATTAAAAAAACTAAATTGGACTTAAATGGAAAACTAGACTAAAAAGAAAATAAATAGTAATAAACTCAAAAAGAGAAACTAAACTAAATAACACTTTTAAAAAAACTAGGCTACTTAGGAGGGGAACTCGGAAACTAAAATGCTGGAACCCAGAAACTAAAGTAAACACTCTACACAAGCAGGTGAACCTAACCACCATTCAAACAGACCCACAATTTTCACAAAACCAAAAACTGGAAACAAATCATTCACACCCCCCTTTACTTATATCTTTCTTTTAATTACCAAACAAAATCACAGCCTCCAGATTTCAATCGGGTTCTGGCTTCGCGATAAGTCGGTTTTTTTTGGATTGGTTTGAATTCTAATGGGGGTTTATTGAAGTTGTTCGAAGAGGCTTGCAATTTAGGTTTTCGAATTGGAGTCTTGAGGTGCGGCTGCATGTTTGGCTTGCGGTAGGAGATTTCGAATCGGGTTTGGAATCTCGATTTAGGGTTTCTCGGATCAGATCGCATGTGGTTCGGATTTTGCGGTTCTGCCTAAGGAAGTGGTTATGTGCTATGATTGTTGTTGAGGCTCTGGCAGAACTATTTTGATGCTTTGTGTTTTGCGTGGGAGATGGGTCTGTTGCGATAGGGTGGCGATAAAGTTCAGATCTAGGGTTAATTGGCAGAAGGGGTTTCAGGAATTGGGGATGGCGATTGTGACTTGCGAGTTGCTTTGGGTGGTGATATTGAGTTTGAAGGGGATGGTTGTTGTGAATGTTCGTAAGAGGGTGCTGGACTTGGTAGGATGGATCAGAATTCACAGTTGTGGTTTTTGGGTGATCTAAAGGGAGGACTGAATTGGATGGTGTGGAGTTTGCAGAGGGAAGTGGTCGGAAGAGGAGATTGTTTGCATTGAGGGTGGTCTGCATAGTGCGTTTTGGCAAGGAGGACTTGGTGAGGATGATGAGACGTAGTGGTTTTTGAACGTGTTGGTTGGATGTGAGGTGGGGATGCTTGAGGAAAGGAGATTGTAACAACCCGGAATTTGGGGCCAATTTAAAATTTTCATTTTGGAGATTTTAGGGGTGTTTAAATATTTAAAATAAATTATTTCAAATAATTATGAATGGGAATATACTTTGAGCAAAGTTAATGCAAATATATTCAAATAAGTTACAAAAAGAATTAGAAATAGGAAGGTAGTTTGAAAAGTCAAACTTGAACTTTGACTAATTACCCAGGGTGCAGAATAAACCGGATTTTGTTGAAACGAAAATATCTAAATCTGTTAATGAGTATCTTTCTAACGAATCTGAAAAATCGAAGTTTCATAGCAGAAATCAAAAGTTATGGCCAAATGAATTTTTAGAAAGGTCGTTATAGAAAATATATCGCCCTTGAAAATCGGCATTTTGCATACGACCTCGGAATTCAACGAAACTACTTTTGTTGGGTTCGGAATGTAAAATTATTGCTAGGTTTCAAATTTCATGATTTTTGAAGCTAGTATGTGAGTGTGGCAAAAGAAACTGTGTTTTGTCAATTTCGGTCAAAATTAATTGACTGAAAAATAGTCATTTTTCAAACAGTCTCAGAATTCGACGAAATAAATTTTGTTGTGATCGTATCATCAAAACAAAGCCAAAAATAATTTTTCTGGATTTTTCTAAGTTAGTATGTGGCCCTAGTACATTTATTTGTACTATAGAATTAAAAATAAAGGACTTAAATTTTAAATTAAAGAAAACAGGGTCAAGATGACCATTTGGGTTGACAAGACATATCCAGATGAGTTCGGAATGGGGGCTATTAGGTATAAACGACAGTCGTTTGGCCTGAATCGGAGTTCGGACCAAAACGGGCTTTAATGGGCAAATTAAATAATTAAATAATAATTGGGAAAACCTAATATAATATTATATAAAGGCACGTCGGGTTTCTTCTTCTTCTCCCCGTCATTTTTTTCAGCCGCCGAACCCATAGCCTTCAAAACTCCATTCTCCGATTTCTCCTCCAATTCTCAACGAAAACCTTCATATAAATACTCGTTTCGAAGAGATTTTCGAGCTCTTCCTTCTCCGACAAGAATCACCACCTCTCATCGCCTGTAGCTCTCGAATTCCGTGCCCAAACCGCCGCCCTTTGCGCCCCCACCACCACCGCATAGCGCCACCGCACCCCCCTAACTCCCGGTGTGGATGCACCTATCCTAGCTCTTCGACCTCCAACAAACCGTTCCTGAAACCATCAACCACAGCTCTCAAAAATCGAATTCAAAGTTTTGAACTCTAAGGTAAAATTAATTTTAGATTTTGCGACTCTTTTTACTGTCGCAGTGCCAGTTGTTAAAAGTCAGAATTCTAATTTATACATGAATTTCAAATTGTAATCTTTCAGATCCGATATCGTTTTGAAATCAAACACAAGATCTGATCAAAGTTGACAATTCATTTCAGATCCGGCCTAGGTGAGAATTTATTTTTAATTTAATTTAATTTATTTAATTATTAATTCTTAGTTATTAAAAATATTTATTGATGGATCTGCTATGTCGTGATATTTTAAATATGGATCTGAATTGTTTATACCGCATAATGTTAAATCTATGAATCTAAATATTAGATCTGAATTTATTGATTAATTAGAATTAATCATTTTTTAATTTTATTGAATCATGCCTCGTTGATATGCCATATGCCAATATAAACATCACTCTGTATATTACCTTGATGTGAATTGTTAGATTTAGTCATGTTGGTTTATTTGAATGTTGTTGTTGATTGGATGTGACATGAAATACAATGTGGTAAATCGTAAAGGCTTAATCTTTACATTGTAAATAAAAAGACTAACTTTTATATATTGAATTTTTGCAATGAATTATTAAAGAATGAATTTTTCAATGAATCATTAAAGAATAGATTTTTCATTAAATTATTAAGTAGGATTTTATATGGAAAATCAAAGTAGGATTTATAATGTAAATACAAAATAAAGGTGAATTTAATTGTATGTCAAAATTTACATTTTTATATGTAAATTGTAAAGTGAATTAATGTTGTATGTTAAAATTACATTTTTCATTGTAATTAAAAGGTGAATTTCATCGTATGTCAAAATTTACATTTTTATATGTAAATTATAAAGTGAATTAACGTTGTATGTTAAAATTACATTTTGCATTGTAATTAAAAATCATATTTTACAATGTAAATTAGATGTAGTGTTTGCATTGTAATTAATAATCATACTTTTACAATGTAAATTAGATGTAGTGTTTGCATTGTAATTAAAAATCAAATTTTTACAATGTAAATTAGATGTAGTATTTGCATTGTAATTAAAAATCATATTTTTACAATGTAAATTAGATGTAGTGTT
Source organism: Allium sativum (assembly GCA_030737875.1). Classification (NCBI taxonomy): domain Eukaryota; kingdom Viridiplantae; phylum Streptophyta; class Magnoliopsida; order Asparagales; family Amaryllidaceae; genus Allium; species Allium sativum. The sequence continues at coordinate 931,520,182 of CM060912.1, read as the reverse complement.
TGCATTGTAATTAAAAATCATATTTTTACAATGTAAATTAGATGAAGTGTTTACATTGTAATTAAAAATCATATTTTTACAATGTAAATTAGATGTAGTGTTTGCATTGTAATTAAAAATCATATTTTTAAAATGTAAATTAGATGCAGTGTTTGCATTGTAATTAAAAATCATATTTTTACAATGTAAATTAGATGTAGTGTTTGCATTGTAATTAAAAATCATATTTTTACAATGTAAATTAGATGAAGTGTTTGCATTGTAATTAAAAATCATATTTTTACAATGTAAATTAGATGTAGTGTTCGCATTGTGATTAAAAATCATATTTTTACAATGTAAATTAGATGTAGTGTTTGCATTGTAATTAAAAATCATATTTTTACAATGTAAATTTGATGTAGTGTTCGCATTGTAATTAAAAATCATGTTTTCACGATGTGAATTAAGAGTAGAGTTTGCATTGTCATTAGAAATTATATTTTTTATAGGTAATTTAAAGATTTTGAGTGTATCAAAATTTACATTTTCAATGTAAGTAAAAGAATGAAGCTATGAGGCGGTAATAGTATTTTCATTTGTCAAATGAATTAAAAATTTGGTGAGTGTCGGTTGTTGTGTAGGGCGTTGTTTTAACCAAACGACGTTATTGCGATTCCATGATTATATATATATAAATATAATTAAAATTAAACGAACAGGGCGTGGTAGTTCGCGTTTTGAAATCGTACTTTTAAACGACTATACAAGAAGATCCGACCGTCAGATTTTCTTGAAACTGGAACCATTAGGACCGTCTTGGAAAAATCTTTCCAACGATATATATTACGTTAAGATCCAACGGTTAGATTCTGAGAAATGTGAAATTCAAATTTGTTCGAAAATTTAATTATTTTAAATAATTAATATGGGAATAAATCGTTAATAATAATTATTAATGTATAAGAAGGATTTTAAAAATTATATATATGCATACGAGGATTATTTGGAAAGACAGAGTTCTCTCATTCTAAATAATAAAACAACGTTACTTGAAGTATAAAGATGGTGAATGAAGACCGTAAATCTTCCCTCGAATGGACAACGATCGAGGCCTTGACTTGACTTGCTCCCAATTCAAAGGTCGTGGTCATTGCCCTAACGCACGTATTGATTTCACGGGTTAGGCTTTCGCTCTGACCCAGAGCATAAGCTATTAAATGGATTGTGTGTCTGACATCATACTCTATCAAATATCACGTTATTGATCTTTTGTCGAAGGTATGGATGTTTGGTGGCGGGGAATTTATTCTCTTGCTTAACACCCGTTCATATATTTCGGCAAAGGGTTTGTAGTACGGTATGGGGTGATGATGTGGCATGCTAAGGTGCATATGATCAAGGTTTTGTTGAAAAGCAGGCCTTGTGGGACGATCAAAGCATAGTCTGTTTAGGCATAGCTTTGTGTACAACGTGACTTCGCGAGCCTCACACACCGGCGGAGTCTAAAACGGGAGAAGGGAACGCAGGGAGAGCAGCACGTTTCTTTCTAGCTAGAAGTGGTGATTGGGTTTTAACACGGCCCAACATTTTACTTATGTGGATGATGGAATGAGGCGCCTCGGATGATAGGTCTTATAGGACTGGGAAACGTGTGTTCAGGAATAACTAATCCGCAACTCGTATGGCGGACCAACCCTGCAGATTTCCAAGGGTTCACTGCGGGGAATCCTGAGACATTAGCTAGAGTGTCTCGAATTGGTATGAGCTCCTCCCTAGCCTTGACTCATGATGGAAAGCAAAATCCAAATACGACCCTACAAATTTGATTGTATTACTAGTATGGAGGCATAGTATATGGTAGCTACGTTTCCTAGGATTGATACATTTACTTTGAAATGTTTTGATATATACTAATAATAATATTAAACTCGTATTTGCCGTATTTAGCATGTTTAATCACTATAAGGTAAAACCCTATCCTCTGGTTTGTGTTGCATTGTGTGATGGGACCTGGGCCTTATGGTGATTCCATTTTTCTAAAAAGCATAGAGTTGTTGTACGACTTACTTATCATTTATTCTGACACTTTTATGCACGGCAATCCATTAGAGTAAACCCGTTCCACATTAGTGGCGTGGTCTTTGGATTTGCCCTATTAATAGTGATTAATTAGATAAGAATTCTCACACCAGTCCCACGACTGACCTGTTGTTTATTTCCACCTTTTTGCAAACTCGGGTGCCCTCCTTTCTACACGGGCAGCCAAGTAAACAGGTTATCTTTCGCTTGGAGCCTTTCCTTGGAGCTGCTTATTATTTCTCTTGGATTTGCTTGTGGAGAGGTGATGACTAGGAGTTTGAAGACTTATCATTCACAGCTCTTACATTTTTCTCTTTCCTTTTATTTCCGACATGAAACTTGGTTTATTCCACGTGTTTGAGTTGGAGTTGGAACTTATTTCTTTTCTGAGAATTTGATGTAATAATGTAGAATTCTGTGACTGTGGATTTTTTTGTGGATTGATGACATTATATTTCCGCTACTATGATGTTGTTACTCCATGAATTTCCTATGCTATTTTGTATCTGTGATATGTATTATTGTATTTATGTTGTATTCCAAATGATTATTCCTTACTTTCACTCCGTGGAAGTTTGGGGTCATCACAGTTGGTATCAGAGCTTTGGTTAAACTTAGCTTTGGAATATAGCATATTTATGATAATTCGTTTACATAGAATTACAATATTCTGTGGCGAACATTTCATGTGAATACATAATAGTCAGTCATTCTATCATTATCTTTTATCCGTCCTTTTATCTTGATCAACTCTTCAAATCACCATTATAGTTGTTCTGACTCTTTCCTTGATCGTACAGAACTAACTAAAAATGAGTACCGCTAGAGCTAGAGCTAGAGCAAGAAGGCAGAATGTTGCTGGAACCGAGGAGGCTACTGTTCAGCAACCACCACCGCAGCCCTTTGATCTAGATAAGATGGCAAAGAAATACAAAAACTTGGGAGGGGTGCCATTCAAGGGTACTGAGAATGTGACACAAGTTCAGGCTTGGCTGAGGAACTGTGAAAAGATTTTTGGAGGATTAGAGCTGGAGGATCATAGGAAAAGACTAGCGGCTTCATGGCTGTTACAGGAGGAAGCTCAAAACTGGAGGGACACTGTCATGGTTGGAGGAATTGCAGACAATATGACTTGGACGAGGTTTAAGGAGCTTTTCAATGACAAATACATTCCAAGGCAAGAGGTAGAGAAGCTACATGATGAGTTCGCCAATCTGAAGCAAGGCGACAAGACCATTTCAGAATATGTACGAAGTTTTGAAGACCTTTCCCCCTATGCCCCTGAGTTGGTTCAAGATGACTTTCAGAAGAATAAGAGATTCATAAATGGGCTTGCGAGGAAGTATATTGATAGAGCCACTGCCCACATCGACCTCTCTTTCAATAGGCTAGTGGAGTTCGCTTGTCGTTATGAGGAAAATGATAGGAAGAATTCTCAACAAGACAGAGAAAGGAGCTTGGCTAACAACAAGAGGAAGCAAACAGAGAAGAAGACTGAGGGAAACAACTCTGGAGCTGCTAAGGGGCGCGATACGTCAAAGGTGCAATGCTACAACTGCCAAAAATTTGGGTACTACAGCAAGGACTGCAGGAATCCTAAGAAGGCCCGAAACGACGACACCAAGGAATGCTACAATTGCCACAAGAAGGGTCACATCAAGCCAAATTGTCCGCTTTTAAAAGGAGCGCAGGTAGCACATGTGTATGAAGGGGCAAGTGCATCATCTTCTTCCGCTCCTACTTCTTCCGAAGGAGCAGGTAAGCCTGATGTTTTAGATGGTACCATTTCTGTTAAAAATATCCCTGTTACTGCCTTATTTGATACGGGTGCATCGAGAAGCTTTATTTCTAGCAATGTGGTCCAGAAATTGAAACTAAAGCAAAGAAGTCTTAAAGAACCACTAAATGTTCACAACCCTGTAGGAGGTTCTACCACTCTAGATTTATTTTGTAAAGTGCCTGTATCTTACTCCTATTTCAAATTTCCATTTAACTTGATCATTATGAATTTCTCCGAGTTTGATATCATCCTCGGTCTCGATTGGCTGACCAAATATGACGCTGAAGTGTTATGTTCAGAAAGAGTGGTTAAGGTGAACACAGGTTTCGGAAACACTGTTACTATACCTTGCTATGGGCCAAAATCTGACAGAAAGGCATTCTGGTCTTCCCTAGAGATCACTCCCATTTCCTTAGAAAATATTCTCGTGGTCAAAGACTAGGCGGATGTATTTGAAGAAGTGGACAGCCTACCCCCGCGAAGGGAAATCGATTTCAGGATTGATCTTGTTCCTAATGCAAGACCTGTAGTTCATGCTATCAGGAGGATGACTCCTAAAGAAAAGGAAGAATTGCAAACCCAAACCAAGCAGCTTCTGTGAAAGGGACTCATCCGACCTATCTTTTCAAATTGGGGTGCTGCTGTGGTGTTTGTCCCCAAATCGGACGGTACGCTAAGACTTTGTGTCGATTACCGCGATCTTAACAAACAAACATTGAAGAACAAATATCCCTTGCCCCGCATAGATGATTTGATGGACTAATTGAATGGAGCCAAGGTGTTTTCTAAGATGGACCTAGCCACAGGTTTCCACCAACTCCGCATAGCTGAAGAATGCATACCTTTGACCGCCTTCAGGGGTCCCGATATATTCTACGAATGGTTAGTGATGCCGTTCGGTCTGTAACAACCCTGATTTTTGGGGTCAACTTAAAATTTTATTTTAAGTAATTCTAATGAGTTTAGGCTATTTAAAATAATTTATTTTAAATAATAACGATTAAAATTTATTTTATTTGAAGTAAATTTATATAAATTCCATTCCAAGGCCCGAAAGGGTGCGGTAATTTCAAATTTTTGTTTTGAACTTTGAAAAATCATATAAAATTGGTTTTAAATCAAAATTGGATAAAACAAGAAATGTTAGGTTCGTATTGTCAATATCTATATAATGAATTTAAGAAATTTAGATTTTAGATTATAATTTATAAGTTATGTCAAAATTTAATATTTTGAAAGGTCGCTGTAAGAATTTATATAATATATATATTTGGTCCAAAAAGCTACTTTTCACATACGAAGGAAATTGAACTCGAAACCACTTCCATTGAGTTCGGAATGATGTTTCCTTTAAAAAAGTATAAACACTTATATATTTGGAGTTTCGAAAATTATTTGTTTAAAAATGTATTTTTAATATAAAATATACATAGCCTTGGAAAATAGTAATTTTTCAAACAGTGTCCGTTTTCAACGAAACCACTTTTATTGGATTCGGAATATTAAATTATTTCTAGGTTTCAAATTTTAGAATTTTCCGAGCTAGTACGTGAGCGTGGCAAAAGAAACAGTATTTTGTCACTTTCGGTCAAAATTAATTGACTGAAAAATAGCCATTTTTCAAAAAGTCTCAGAATTCAACGAAATAAATTTGGTTGGATTCGTATCATCAAAACAAAGCTAAAAATGATTTTTTGGTAATTTTTAGAATTAAAATATAATTATAATTGATTTTTCAGTGTAAACGGGCAAATTTTGACTTTAAAAATTCATTAAAAATCCATACGGGCTCAGAATACAACGAAATTAATTTTCATAGGTCCACAGCATCAAAACATAGCTAAATATATTTTTCGAGAATTTTTGAAGTTAATTTGCGACCTCGGTGAATTTTCACGTACGCTATACATTAAAATATTAATAAAATAATGTAATTATTCCAAAACTCATAACAGACCTCGGAATTGGAACCCGGGAAAAAGCTCATTGCGTTCAGAAGGTGTCCAAACCTTAAGAATGACAGTAAGCAGGCCTGAATCAGAGTTCGGACCAAAACGGGCTTTAACGGGCTAATTAAATAATTAGATAACCCTAATATAATATTATAAATACCCCGAAATCACTGTTCATCGTTTTCAAAAACCCAATAATGCTGAGCCGCAAAACCCATTAGTCTTCAAAACTTCAAACTTCGTTTTCTCCTCCGTTTCTCAACGAATTTTAGCGTGTGAGTACTCATTTCGAAGCTCTTCGTGAGCTCTTCGATTCTAGATAAGGAGCATCCGTCACCGTGCCTCGACGAAGCCGCCATACCCCCACAAACAGCCGTCGTTCGCACCCCCCTGGGCCCCACCGTATCCGCCGCACCCTCCCCTCTTCTGGCCGATCGTAGCTCTCTCCCAGACGGTCCACCTCCAACAAATGGTTCGTCGTTTCATCAACCGTAGCTCCTGCAATCTGAAAACAAAGCTTCAGATTTAGTCACGCTTATAAGCGTCGCAGAGTCAGTTGTTAAAGGCTGATTTCTAATTTTTCATATGAACTTGAATGCTAATTGTTTCAGATCCGCAACCGTCTTGAATTCGAACACCAAATCCGATCAAACTCGATTCATCTCAGAACCAACAGCGATGAGAATTTATTTTTAATTAAATTTAATTTATTTAATTATTTATTAATTCTTTGTTATTAAAGAATATTGACTGATCTGCTATGTAGCAATATTGAAATACGGATCTAACTTGTATATGACTGTATGATGTTAGATCCGCGAATCTAAACGTTAGATCTGAAATTATTGGCTAATTAAAATAGATTATTTGTTAATATTATTGAATTATGCCTCGCCGATTTGTCATATGTCTAAATATACATCACCCTGTATGTTATTTTGATTTGAACTGTTAGATCTAGATCTCTTGGATTATTTGAATGTTGTTGATTTGATGACATGATATTTACAATTTATTTTGTAAATTAAAAATTGTTGTTGATATGAAATTTACAATTTATTTTGTAAATTAAAAATTAGAAATTGTCGTTGATATGAGATTTACAATTTATTTTGTAAACTAAAGTTAAAATTTGTCATTGTCATAAAATTTACATTTTATTATGTAAATTTATATTAGAATTTGGCGATGTCACAAAAATTATATTTTATTATGTAAATTGTAGTTAGAATTTTGCGTTGATATAAAATTTACATTTCATTCTGTAAATTAAAGTTAGAATTTGGCGTTGATATAAAATTTACATTTTATTATGTAAATTAAAGTTAGAACTTGGCGATGTCGTAAAGTTTACATTTTATTTTGAAAATTTAAAGTTAGACTTTGCGATGACATTAAAATTACATTTTGTTTTGTAAATTTAAAATTAGAATTTGCAATGTCATGAAGATGTACATTTTATTATGTAAGTTAAAATTAGAATTTGTGATGACATGAAATTTACATGTTACTATGTAAATAAAGTATTTTCACCGTAAGCATAAATTTACATTATTTTCAATGTAAATTAAATAGTAAATTTAACCGTAGGATGCTATTAACATTTTTAATGATAATAAAACACTACGGGTTGTCATTAACATTTTTAATGTTAATATTTAAAAGGAATTTAACCGTAGGAAGATTTACATTATTTTTAATGAAATAGAAAGAATGGATTTCACATTGTAATTAGAGAATGAAAATTTACATTCTCCCCAATATAAATATGTATGAATTTCACCGTGTGTACATTTTACATTATTTTTAGTGTGAATTATATAGTAATTACAACGTAGGATAATTTTTCACTATTTTATAATGAAAATAAAAAGTCAACATTTTTATGTTGAAAGTAAAAAGATCATCTTTTTATGATGTAAATAAAAAGACAACATTTTTATGTTGAAATTTAAAAAGATCATCTTTTTATGTTGTAAACAAAAAGGCAACATTTTTATGTTGAAATTAAAAAGGCAATCTTTTTACGTTGAAAATAAAAAGACAATATTTTTATTGTAAATAAAAAGATGAAAATTTGACGATGTAAATAAAAAGACAATCTTTTTGAAATTAAAATAAAAAGATGAGTTTTTACGGTGAATATAGAAGAAGTTAATATTTTTGCATCGTAAAGAAAAAATATATCGTTTTTACGTGGTAAAATAGAAAAGATAATATTTTTACATTGAAAATATAAAAGGGATATTTTTACATTATAAAGAGAAAAAGTTGACATCTTTACATCGTAAACACAAAAGTGAATATTTTTACATTGTAGGTAAAAGAATGAAACTTTATGATGTAAAATAAATTGCATCGTCATTTGAAGTTAAAGAATGAATTTTTGGCATGTGAAATAAATAATATTTTTATATGTTATGTATGAATGAATTTACATTGTATGAAATAAATAATATTTTTATATGTTATTTGTGAATGAATTTAGGCCGCGTGAAATAAATTACATTTTTACATGTAATTTATGAATGAATTTTCATCGTATGAAATAAATTACATATTATTATGTAAATTATGAATAAATTTAACCCGCATGAATGAAATTTCATTTTATTCTATGAAATGAATGTATGGATTTACATTGTAAACAAAGATTACATCTTTATAATGAAAATAAAAAGTAGGATTCACATTGTAAATGAAATTTATATTTTTATATGTAATTAAGAATGACGAATTGTAAATTACATTTTTCATGTAAGAATGGAATTAAAAGAAGGAATTGGACGAGGAAATATAATTTACATTTTACCGTAAATTAAAAGAAATTAAAGGAATTAAAAAGGAAGAATTCATCATTCAAGTATGATTTACATTTTCCTGTATAAAAAGGGATGAAAAGATAAAGAATGAGAATATTCATTAGAATAAAGAATAAAACGGTTTATGTTTGTATATTTATATATAAATATAATTAAAATTAAACGAATCGAGCGCGGTAGTTCGCGTTTTAAAATTATATCTTTAAATAACTATACAAGGAGATCCAACCGTCGGATTTTCTTGAAACTGAAACCGTTAGAACCGCCTTGGAAAAATCTTTCCAACGATATACACTACGTCAAAATCCAACGGTTAGATTTTGAGATATGTGATAATCAAAATTGGCTGAAAACAGCGCCAGGATCGCCATTGACCTGAATCGTTGTTGATTAAAGATTTAATTATTTTTAATTAAATAAAATAGGAAATAATCGTTATAAATTAGAAATAACGATAAGGAAGAGTTTTCAATATATATACATACATATATATATATATATATATATATATATATATATATATATATATATATATATATATATACGAAGATTATTTGGGAAGGCCGAGTTAATCTCATTCCAAATAATCAAACGACGATGAAAATTGAAGAAGAAGACGACTAATGAAGACCGTCAATCTTCCCCTCAGGAGGACAACGATTGAGGCTTTGAATTGATTTGCTCCCAAGTCAAGGTCATGGTCGTTGTCCGAACGAACATGTTGATTGAACGGATTTGGCTTTCGCTCAGACCAAGAGCATAAGCGTATATATGGATTGCATGTCTGATGTGGTACTCCTTTTATACTGTATCTATTGATCTCTGCTAAACATATATCTGTTTGGTGTTTTACACCCTTCTCTGAGACGTACGAGCTCAGAGGTTATATGTTGGTAGAAATCAGTGGTATGGTATGGATTGACGACGTGGCATGCTAAGATGCATATGATCAAGGCTTTGTTGAAAAGCAGGCCTTGTGGGATGATCAAAGCATAACCTGCTTAGGTATAGCTTTGTGTATGACGTGACTTCACGAGCCTCACACACTGGCGGAGTCTAAAACGGGAGAAGGGAACGCAGGGAGAGCAACATGTTTCTTTCTAGCTAGAAGTGGTGTTTGGGTTTTAACACGGCCTGACATTTTACTTATGTGGATGATGGAATGAGGCGCCTCGGATAGGTCCTATAGGATCGGGAAACGTGTGTTTAGGTATAACTAATCCGCTAAGCTGTATTTGCGGACCGGCCCTACAGCTATCCAAGGGTTCTCCGCGGGGAATCCTGAGACACTAGCTAGAGTGCTCGAATCGGTAAGGAGCTCCTCTCTAGCCTTGACTCGGACGGAAATCCAAATTCCAAATACGACCATGCGGTTTTGATTGTATTACTAGTACAGGCATAATATATGGTACCTATGCTTCCTAGGATTGCTACATTTATTCTGAAATGTTTATTTTACAGTAATAATAAAATTAAACTCGTATTTGCCGTATTTAACATGTTTAATCACCATAAGGGAAACCTCTATCCTCTGGTGTGCGATGCATTGTGTGATGGGACCTATGTCTTATAGTGATTCCATTTTTCTAAAAAGCATTGCGTTGTTGTACGATTTATTTATCTGCTTATTCTGACACTTTAAATTATGCACGACAACCCATTGAGTAAACCCGTTCCGCATTAGCGGCGTGGTCTTTGGATTTGTCATATTATCATTAGTAAACTAGTTAAGAATTCTCATACTAGTCCCACGACTGACCTGTAGTTTGTTTCACCTTTTTGCAAACTCGGGTGCCCTCCTTTCTACACGGGCAGCCAAGTAGACAGGTTCATTCTTTGCTTGGAGTCTTTTCTTTGGAGCTGCTTATTATCTTGCTTGGATTTGCTTTTGTGAAGAGGTGATGGCTTGGAGCTTTGAAGACACCTATCATTTACTTCTATTGCATTTTTCTCTCTTTAATTTCAGACATTAAACTTGTTTCATTTCTTGTTGCTTAATTTGGGAGTTGGAACTTATTTCAATTTCTGCAAACTTGATGTAATAATTTGAAATTCTGTGACTGTTGGAATTCTGCGGTTGATGACATTATATTTCCGCTGCTATAATGTTATTATGCTACGGTTTCTCTCTGCTATATTATATCAGTGATATGTATTGTTATATTTATGTTGTATTCCATATGATTATTCCTTACTTTCACCTAGTGGAAGTTTGGGCTCATCACAGTTGGTATCAGAGCTTTGGTTAAACTTAGCTTTGGAATATAACATATTTATGACAAAATCGTTTACATAGAATCACAATATTCTATGGCGAACACTTCAAGTGATACATAATAGCCAGTCACTTTCGTCATCTTTTAATTCATCCTTCGATCTTTTCTATCTCTTAGAATCACCATTACCGTTGTTTTGACTCTTCCCTTGATCGTACGTTCGAAGAAGGCTAAGGGAATTGAAGATGCTCAAGGGACACATGTTTACGAAGGAGTGAAAGGACCAACTTCTTCAGTGCCAGCTTCTACCGAAGGAGGAGGAAAGCCTGATGTTTCTAATGGTACGCCTAGAATAAGCTACATTTTCCATGTTGCTTTTATTTCCTTTTGAGTTTGATTTTATGAGCCGTTGCTTGGCTTTCTCTCTCTCCTATCCTCCTTCTTCCTTTTCTTTTTCCTTTTCGAGGACGAAAAGTTCTTAAGTGGGGGAGATTGTAACAACCCTGATTTTTGGGTTCAACATAAAATTTTATTTTAAGTAATTCTAATGAGTTTACGCTATTTAAAATAATTTATTTTAAATCATAACGATTAAAAATTTATTTTATTTGAAGTAAATTTATATAAATTCCATTCCAAGGCCCGAAAGGGTGCAGTAATTTCAAATTTTTGTTTTGAACTTTGAAAAATTATATAAAATTGGTTTTAAATCGAAATTGGATAAAACAAGAAATGTTAGGTTCGTATTGTCAATATTTATATAATGAATTTAAGAAATTTAGATTTTAGATTATAATTTATAAGTTATGTCAAAATTTAATATTTTGAAAGGTCGCTGTACGAATTTATATAATATATATATTTGGTCCAAAAAGCTACTTTTCACATACGAAGGAAATTGAACTCGAAACCACTTCCATTGAGTCCACAATGATGTTTCTGCATTTAAAAAGTATAAACACTTATATATTTGGAGTTTCGAAAATTATTTGTTTAAAAATGTATTTTTAATATAAAATATATATAGCCTTGGAAAATAGTAATTTTTCAAACAGTGTCCGTTTCAAATTTTAGAATTTTCCGAGCTAGTACGTGAGCGCGGCAAAAGAAACAGTATTTTGTCAGTTTCGGTCAAAATTAATTGACTGAAAAATAGCCATTTTTCAAAAAGTCTCAGAATTCAACAAAATAAATTTTGTTGGGTTCGTATCATCAAAACAAAGCTAAAAATGATTTTTTGGTAATTTTTAGAATTAAAATATAATTATAATTGATTTTTCAGTGTAAACGGGCAAATTTTTGACTTTAAAATTCATCAAAAATCCATACGGGCTCAGAATCGAACGAAATTAATTTTCATAGGTAGGTCCACAGCATCAAAACATTGCTAAATATATTTTTCGAGAATTTTTGAAGTTAATTTGTGACCTCGGTGAATTTTCACGTATGGTATACATTAAAATATTAATAAAATAATGTAATTATTCCAAAACTCATAACAGACCTCGGAATTGGACCCCTGGACATAGCTCATTGCGTTTAGAAGGTGTCAAAACCTTAAGAACGATAGTAAGCAGTTCTGAATCGGAGTTCGGACCAAAACGGGCTTTAACGGGCTAATTAAATAATTAGATAACCCTAATATAATATTATAAATACCCCGAAATCACTGTTCATCATCTTCAAAAACCCAATAATGCTGAGCCGCAAAACCCATTAGTCTTCCAAACTTCAAACTTCGATTTCTCCTCCGTTTCTCAACGAAATTTAGCGTGTGAGTACTCATTTCGAAGCTCTTCGCGAGCTCTTCGATTCTAGATAAGGAGCATCCGTCACCGTGCCTCGACGAAGCCGCCATACCCCCGCAAACAGCCTCCGTTCGCACCCCCTGGGCCCCACCGCCGCCGCCGCACCCTCCCCTCTTCTGGCCGATCGTAGCTCTCTCCAAGACGGTCCACCTCCAAAAAACGGTTCGTCGTTTCATCAACCGTAGCTCCCGCAATCTGAAAACAAAGATTTGAACCTCTCTTGAAGGTAAAAGCTTCAGATTTAGTCACGCTTATAAGCGTCGCAGAGTCAGTTGTTAAAGGCTGATTTCTAATTTTTCATATGAACTTGAATGCTAATTGTTTCAGATCCGCAACCGTCTTGAATTCGAACACCAAATCTGACCAAACTCGATTCATCTCAGTACCAACAGCGGTGAGAATTTATTTTTAATTAAATTTAATTTATTTAATTATTTATTAATTCTTTGTTATTAAAGAATATTGACTGATCTATTATGTAGCAATATTGAAATACGGATCTAACTTGTTTATGACTGTATGATGTTAGATCCGCGAATCTAAACGTTAGATCTGAAATTATTGGCTAATTAAAATAGATTATTTGTTAATATTATTGAATTATGTCTCGCCGATTTGTCATATAACAAAATATACATCACCATGTATGTTATTTTGATTTGAACTGTTAGATCTAGATCTCTTGGATTATTTGAATGTTGTTGATTTGATGACATGAAATTTACAATTTATTTTGTAAATTAAAAATTAGAAATTGTTGTTGATATGAAATTTACAATTTATTTTGTAAATTAAAAATTAGAAATTGTCGTTGATATGAGATTTACAATTTATTTTGTAAACTAAAGTTAAAATTTGTCATTGTCATAAAATTTACATTTTATTATGTAGATTTATATTAGAATTTGGCGATGTCACAAAAATTACATTTTATTATGTAAATTATAGATAGAATTTTGCGTTGATATAAAATTTACATTTCATTCTGTAAATTAAAGTTAGAATTTGGCGTTGATATAAAATTTACATTTTATTATGTAAATTAAAGTTAGAACTTGGCGATGTTGTAAAGTTTACATTTTATTTTGAAAATTTAAAGTTAGACTTTGCGATGACATTAAAATTACATTTTGTTTTGTTAATTTAAAATTAGAATTTGCAATGTCATGAAGATGTACATTTTATTATGTAAGTTAAAATTAGAATTTGTGATGACATGAAATTTACATGTTACTATGTAAATAAAATATTTTCACCGTAAGCATAAATTTACATTATTTTCAATGTAAATTAAATAGTAAATTTAACCGTAGGATGCTATTAACATTTTTAATGATAATATAACACTATGGGTTGTCATTAACATTTTTAATGTTAATATTTAAAAGGAATTTAACCGTAGGAAGATTTACATTATTTTTAATGAAATAGAAAGAATGGATTTCACATTGTAATTAGAGAATGAAAATTTACATTCTCCCCAATATAAATATGTATGAATTTCACCGTGTGTACATTTTACATTATTTTTAATGTGAATTATATAGTAATTACAACGTAGGATAATTTTTCACTATTTTATAATGAAAATAAAAAGTCAACATATTTATGTTGAAAGTAAAAAGATCATCTTTTTATGTTGTAAATAAAAAGACAACATTTTTATGTTGAAATTTAAAAAGATCATCTTTTTATGTTGTAAATAAAAAGGCAACATTTTTATGTTGAAATTAAAAAGGCAATCTTTTTACGTTGAAAATAAAAAGACAATATTTTTGTTGTAAATTAAAAGATGAAAATTTGACGATGTAAATAAAAAGACAATCTTTTTGAAATTAAAAAAAAAAGATGAGTTTTTACGGTGAATATAGAAGAAGTTGATATTTTTGAATCGTAAAGAAAAAATATATCGTTTTTATGTGGTAAAATAGAAAAGATAATATTTTTACATTGAAAATATAAAAGGGATATTTTTACATTATAAAGAGAAAAAGTTGACATCTTTACATCGTAAACACAAAAGTGAATATTTTTACATTGTAGGTAAAAGAATGAAACTTTATGATGTAAAATAAATTGCATCGTCATTTGAAGTTAAAGAACGAATTTTTGGCATGTGAAATAAATAATATTTTTATATGTTATGTATGAATGAATTTACATTGTATGAAATAAATAATATTTTTATATGCTATTTATGAATGAATTTAGACCGCGTGAAATAAATTACATTTTTACATGTAATTTATGAATGAATTTTCATCGTATGAAATAAATTACATATTATTATGTAAATTATGAATGAATTTAACCCGCATGAATGAAATTTCATTTTATTCTATGAAATGAATGTATGGATTTACATTGTAAACAAAGATTACATCTTTATAATGAAAATAAAAAGTAGGATTCACATTGTAAATGAAATTTATATTTTTATATGTAATTAAGAATGATGAATTGTAAATTACATTTTTCATGTAAGAATGGAATTAAAAGAAGGAATTGGACGAGGAAATATAATTTACATTTTACCGTAAATTAAAAGAAATTAAAGGAATTAAAAAGGAAGAATTCATCATTCGAGTATGATTTACATTTTCCTGTATAAAAAGGGATGAAAGGATAAAGAATGAGAATATTCATTAGAATAAAGAGTTAAACGGTTTATGTTTATATATTTATATATAAATATAATTAAAATTAAACGAATCGAGCGCGGTAGTTCGCGTTTTAAAATTATATCTTTAAATAACTGTACAAGGAGACCCGATCGTCGGATTTTCTTGAAACTGAAACCATTAGAACCACCTTGGAAAAATCTTTCCAACGATATACACTACGTCAAAATACAATGGTTAGATTTTGAGATATGTGAAAATCAAAATTGGTTGAAAACAGCGCCAGAATCGCCATTGACCTGAATCGTCGTTGATTAAAGATTTAATTATTTTTAATTAAATAAAATAGGAAATAATCATTATAAATTAGAAATAACGATAAGGAAGAGTTTTCAATATATATATATATATATATATATATATACGAAGATTATTTGGGAAGGCTGAGTTAATCTCATTCCAAATAATCAAACGACGATGAAAATTGAAGAAGAAGACGACTAATGAAGACCGTCAATCTTCCCCTCAGGAGGACAGCGATTGAGGCTTTGAATTGATTTGCTCCCAAGTCAAGGTCATGGTCGTTGTCCGAACGAACATGTTGATTGAACGGATTTGGCTTTCGCTCAGACCCAGAGCATAAGCGTATAAATGGATTGCATGTCTGACGTGGTACTCCTTTTATACTGTATCTATTGATCTCTGCTAAACATATATCTGTTAGGTGTTTTACACCCTTATCTGAGACGTACGAGCTCAGAGGTTATATGTTGGTAGAAATCAGTGGTATGGTATGGATTGACGACGTGGCATGCTAAGATGCATATGATCAAGGCTTTGTTGAAAAGCAGGCCTTGTAGGATGATCAAAGCATAACCTGCTTAGGTATAGCTTTGTGTATGACGTGACTTCATGAGCCTCACACACCGGTGGAGTATAAAACAGGAGAAGGGAACGCAGGGAGAGCAGCATGTTTCTTTCTAGCTAGAAGTGGTGTTTGGGTTTTAACACGGCCTGACATTTTACTTATGTGGATGATGGAATGAGGCGCCTCGGATAGGTCCTATAGGATCGGGAAACGTGTGTTCAGGTATAACTAATCCGCTAAGCTGTATTTGCGGACCGGCCCTGCAGCTATCCAAGGGTTCTCCGTGGGGAATCCTGAGACACTAGCTAGAGTGCTCGAATCGGTAAGGAGCTCCTCTCTAGCCTTGACTCGGACGGAAATCCAAATTCCAAATACGACCATGCGGTTTTGATTGTATTACTAGTACAGAGGCATAATATATGGTACCTATGCTTCCTAGGATTGCTACATTTATTTTGAAATGTTTATTTTACAGTAATAACAAAATTAAACTCGTATTTGCCGTATTTAACATGTTTAATCACCATAAGGGAAACCTCCATCCTCTGGTGTGCGATGCATTATGTGATGGGACTTGAGTCTTATGGTGATTCCATTTTTCTAAAAAGCATTGCATTGTTGTACGATTTATTTATCTGCTTATTCTGACACTTTAAATTATGCATGACAACCCATTGAGTAAACCCGTTCCGCATTAGCGGCGTGGTCTTTGGATTTGTCATATTATCATTAGTAAACTAGTTAAGAATTCTCATACCAGTCCCACGACTGACCTGTAGTTTGTTTCACCTTTTTGCAAACTCGGGTGCCCTCCTTTCTACACGGGCAGCCAATTAGACAGGTTTATTCTTTGCTTGGAGTCTTTTCTTTGGAGCTGCTTATTATCTTGCTTGGATTTGCTTTTGTGAAGAGGTGATGGCTTGGAGCTTTGAAGACACCTATCATTTACTTCTATTGCATTTTTCTCTCTTTAATTTCAGACATTAAACTTGTTTCATTTCTTGTTGCTTATTTTGGGAGTTGGAACTTATTTCAATTTCTGCAAACTTGATGTAATAATTTGAAATTCTGTGACTGTTGGAATTCTGCGGTTGATGACATTATATTTCCACTGCTATAATGTTATTATGCTACGGTTTCTCTCTGCTATATTATATCAGTGATATGTATTGTTATATTTATGTTGTATTCCATATGATTATTCCTTACTTTCACCTAGTGGAAGTTTGGGGTCATCACAGTTGGTATCAGAGCTTTGGTTAAACTTAGCTTTGGAATATAACATATTTATGACAAAATCGTTTACATAGAATCACAATATTCTATGGCGAACATTTCATGTGATACATAATAGCCAGTCACTTTCGTCATCTTTTCATTCATCCTTCGATCTTTTATATCTCTTAGAATCACCATTACCGTTGTTTTGACTCTTCCCTTGATCGTACGTTCGAAGAAGGCTAAGGGAATTGAAGATGCCCAAGGGACACATGTTTACGAAGGAGTGAAAGGACCAACTTCTTCAGTGCCAGCTTCTACCGAAGGAGGAGGAAAGCCTGATGTTTCTAATGGTACGCCTAGAATAAGCTACATTTTCCATGTTGCTTTTATTTCCTTTTGAGTTTCTTTTTATGAGCCGTTGCTTGGCTTTCTCTCTCTCCTATCCTCCTTCTTCTTTTCCTTTTTCCTTTTCGAGGACAAAAAGTTCTTAAGTGGGGGAGATTGTAACAACCCTGATTTCTGGGGTCAACTTAAAATTTTATTTTAAGTGATTCTAATGAGTTTAGGCTATTTAAAATAATTTATTTTAAATAATAACGATTAAAAATTTATTTTATTTGAAGTAAATTTATATAAATTCCTTTCCAAGGCCCGAAAGGGTGCGGTAATTTCAAATTTTTGTTTTGAACTTTGAAAAATTATATAAAATTGGTTTTAAATCGAAATTGGATAAAACAAGAAATGTTAGGTTCGTATTGTCAATATCTATATAATGAATTTAAGAAATTTAGATTTTAGATTATAATTTATAAGTTATGTCTAAATTTAATATTTTGAAAGGTCGCTGTAAGAATTTATATAATATATATATTTGGTCCAAAAAGCTACTTTTCACATACGAAGGAAATTGAACTCGAAACCACTTCCATTGAGTCCGGAATGATGTTTCTGCATTTAAAAAGTATAAACACTTATATATTTGGAGTTTCAAAAATTATTTGTTTAAAAATGTATTTTTAATATAAAATATATATAGCCTTGGAAAATAGTAATTTTTCAAATAGTGTCCGTTTTCAAAGAAACCACTTTTGTTGGATTCGGAATATTAAATTATTTCTAGGTTTCAAATTTTAGAATTTTCCGAGGTAGTACGTGAGCGTGGCAAAAGAAACAGTATTTTGTCACTTTCGGTCAAAATTAATTGACTGAAAAATAGGCATTTTTCAAAAAGTCTCAGAATTCAACAAAATAAATTTTTTTGGATTCGTATCATCAAAACAAAGCTAAAAATGATTTTTTTGGTAATTTTTAGAATTAAAATATAATTATAATTGATTTTTCAATGTAAACGGGCAAATTTTTGACTTTAAAAATTCATTAAAAATCCATACGGGCTCAGAATCAAACGAAATTAATTTTCATAGGTCCACAGCATCAAAACATAGCTAAATATATTTTTCTAGAATTTTTGAAGTTAATTTGTGACCTCGGTGTATTTTCACGTACGGTATACATTAAAATATTAATAAAATAATGTAATTATTCCAAAACTCATAATAGACCTCGGAATTGAACCCCGGGACATAGCTCATTGCGTTCAGAAGGTGTCAAAACCTTAAGAACAATAGAAAGCAGGCCTGAATCGGAGTTCGGACCAAAACGGGCTTTAACGGGCTAATTAAATAATTAGATAACCCTAATATAATATTATAAATACCCCGAAATCACTGTTCATCGTCTTCAAAAAGCCAATAATGCTGAGCCGCAAAACCCATTAGTCTTCAAAACTTCAAACTTCGATTTCTCCTCCGTTTCTCAACGAAATTTAGTGTGTGAGTACTCATTTCGAAGCTCTTCGCGAGCTCTTCGATTCTAGATAAGGAGCATCCGTCACCGTGCCTCGACGAAGCCGCCATACCCCCGCAAACAGCCGCCGTTCGCACCCCCCTGGGCCCCACCGCCGCCGCCGCACCCTCCCCTCTTCTGGCCGATCGTAGCTCTCTCCAAGACGGTCCACCTCCAACAAACGGTTTGTCGTTTCATCAACCGTAGCTCCCGCAATCTGAAAACAAAGATTTGAACCTCTCTTGAAGGTAAAAGTTTCAGATTTAGTCACGCTTATAAGCGTCGCAGAGTCAGTTGTTAAAGGTTGATTTCTAATTTTTCATATGAACTTGAATGCTAATTGTTTCAGATCTGCAACCGTCTTGAATTCGAACACCAAATCTGACCAAACTCGATTCATCTCAGAACCAACAGCAGTGAGAATTTATTTTTAATTAAATTTAATTTATTTAATTATTTATTAATTCTTTGTTATTAAAGAATATTGACTGATCTGCTATGTAGCAATATTGAAATACGGATCTAACTTGTTTATGACTGTATGATGTTAGATCCGCGAATCTAAACGTTAGATATGAAATTATTAGCTAATTAAAATAGATTATTTGTTAATATTATTGAATTATGCCTCACTGATTTGTCATATGCCAAAATATACATCACCCTGTATGTTATTTTGATTTGAACTGTTAGATCTAGATCTCTTGGATTATTTGAATGTTGTTGATTTGATGACATGAAATTTACAATTTATTTTGTAAATTAAAAATTAGAAATTGTTGTTGATATGAAATTTACAATTTATTTTGTAAATTAAAAATTAGAAATTGTCGTTGATATGAGATTTACAATTTATTTTGTAAACTAAAGTTAAAATTTGTCATTGTCATAAAATTTACATTTTATTATGTAGATTTATATTAGAATTTGGCGATGTCACAAAAAATACATTTTATTATGTAAATTATAGTTAGAATTTTGCGTTGATATAAAATTTACATTTCATTCTGTAAATTAAAGTTAGAATTTGGCGTTGATATAAAATTTACATTTTATTATGTAAATTAAAGTTAGAACTTGGCGTTGTCGTAAAGTTTACATTTTATTTTGAAAATTTAAAGTTAGACTTTGCGATGACATTAAAATTACATTTTGTTTTGTAAATTTAAAATTAGAATTTGCAATGTCATGAAGATGTACATTTTATTATGTAAGTTAAAATTAGAATTTGTGATGACATGAAATTTACATGTTACTATGTAAATAAAGTATTTTCACCGTAAGCATAAATTTACATTATTTTCAATGTAAATTAAATAGTAAATTTAACCGTAGGATGCTATTAACATTTTTATTGATAATATAACACTATGGGTTGTCATTAACATTTTTAATGTTAATATTTAAAAGGAATTTAACCGTAGGAAGATTTACATTATTTTTAGTGAAATAGAAAGAATGGATTTCACATTGTAATTAGAGAATGAAAATTTACATTCTCCCCAATATAAATATGTATGAATTTCACCGTGTGTACATTTTACATTATTTTTAATGAGAATTATATAGTAATTACAACGTAGGATAATTTTTCACTATTTTATAATGAAAATAAAAAGTCAACATTTTTATGTTGAAAGTAAAAAGATCATCTTTTTATGTTGTAAATAAAAAGACAACATTTTTATGTTGAAATTTAAAAAGATCATCTTTTTATGTTGTAAATAAAAAGGCAACATTTTATGTTGAAATTAAAAAGGCAATCTTTTTACGTTGAAAATAAAAAGACAATATTTTTATTGTAAATAAAAAGATGAAAATTTGACGATGTAAATAAAAAGACAATCTTTTTGAAATTAAAATAAAAAGATGAGTTTTTACGGTGAATATAGAAGAAGTTGATATTTTTGCATCGTAAACAAAAAATATATCGTTTTTACGTGGTAAAATAGAAAAGATAATATTTTTACATTGAAAATATAAAAGGGATATTTTTACATTATAAAGAGAAAATGTTGACATCTTTACATCGTAAACACAAAAGTGAATATTTTTACATTGTAGGTAAAAGAATGAAACTTTATGATGTAAAATAAATTGCATCGTCATTTGAAGTTAAAGAATGAATTTTTGGCATGTGAAATAAATAATATTTTTATATGTTATGTATGAATGAATTTACATTGTATGAAATAAATAATATTTTTATATGCTATTTATGAATGAATTTAGACCGCGTGAAATAAATTACATTTTTACATGTAATTTATGAATGAATTTTCATCGTATGAAATAAATTACATATTATTATGTAAATTATGAATGAATTTAACCCGCATGAATGAAATTTCATTTTATCCTATGAAATGAATGTATGGATTTACATTGTAAACCAAGATTACATCTTTATAATGAAAATAAAAAGTAGGATTCACATTGTAAATGAAATTTATATTTTTATATGTAATTAAGAATGATGAATTGTAAATTACATTTTTCATGTAAGAATGGAATTAAAAGAAGGAATTGGACGAGGAAATATAATTTACATTTTACCGTAAATTAAAAGAAATTAAAGGAATTAAAAAGGAAGAATTCATCATTCAAGTATGATTTACATTTTCCTGTATAAAAAGGGATGAAAGGATAAAGAATGAGAATATTCATTAGAATAAAGAGTTAAACGGTTTATATTTATGTATTTATATATAAATATAATTGAAATTAAACGAATCGAGCGCGGTAGTTCGCGTTTTAAAATTATATCTTTAAATAACTGTACAAGGAGATCTGACCGTCGGATTTTCTTGAAACTGAAACCGTTAGAACCGCCTTGGAAAAATCTTTCCAACGATATACACTACGTCAAAATCCAATGGTTAGATTTTGAGATATGTGAAAATCAAAATTGGTAGAAAACAGCGCCAGAATCGCCATTGACCTGAATCGTCGTTGATTAAAGATTTAATTATTTTTAGTTAAATAAAATAGGAAATAATCGTTATAAATTAGAAATAACGATAAGGAAGAGTTTTCAATATATATACATATATATATACGAAGATTATTTGGGAAGGCCGAGTTAATCTCATTCCAAATAATCAAACGACGATGAAAATTGAAGAAGAAGAAGACGACTAATGAAAACCGTCAATCTTCCCCTTAGGAGGATAGCAATTGAGGCTTTGGATTGATTTGCTCCCAAGTCAAGGTCATGGTCGTTGTCCGAACGAACATGTTGATTGAACGGATTTGGCTTTCGCTCAAACCCAGAGCATAAGCGTATAAATGGATTGCATGTCTGATGTGGTACTCCTTTTATACTGTATCTATTGATCTCTGCTAAACATATATCTGTTTGGTGTTTTACACCCTTCTCTGAGACGTACAAGCTCAGAGGTTATATATTGGTAGAAATCAGTGGTATGGAATGACGACGTGGCATGCTAAGATGCATATGATTAAGGCTTTGTTGAAAAGCAGGCATTGTGGGATGATCAAAGCATAACCTGCTTAGGTATAGCTTTGTGTATGACGTGACTTCACGAGCTCACACACCGGCGGAGTCTAAAACGGGAGAAGGGAACCCAGGGAGAGCAGCATGTTTCTTTCTAGCTAGAAGTGGTGTTTGGGTTTTAACACGGCCTGACATTTTACTTATGTGGATGATGGAATGAGGCGCCTCGGATAGGTCCTATAGGATCGGGAAACGTGTGTTCATGTTTAACTAATCCGCTAAGCTGTATTTGCGGACCAGCCCTGTAGCTATCCAAGGGTTCTCCGCGGGGAATCCTGAGACACTAGCTAGAGTGCTCGAATCGATAAGGAGCTCCTCTCTAGCCTTGACTCGGACGGAAATCCAAATTCCAAATACGACCATGCGGTTTTGATTGTATTACTAGTACGGAGGCATAATATATGGTACCTATGCTTCCTAGGATTGCTACATTTATTTTGAAATATTTATTTTACAGTAATAATAAAATTAAACTCATATTTGCTGTATTTAACATGTTTAATCACCATAAGGGAAACCTCTATCCTCTGGTGTGCGATGCATTGTGTGATGGGACTTGAGTCTTATGGTGATTCCATTTTTCTAAAAAGCATTGCGTTGTTGTACGATTTATTTATCTACTTATTCTGACACTTTAAATTATGCACGACAACTCATTGAGTAAACCCGTTCCGCATTAGCGGCGTGGTCTTTGGATTTGTCATATTATCATTAGTAAACTAGTTAAGAATTCTCATACCAGTCCCACGACTGACCTATAGTTTGTTTCACCTTTTTGCAAACTCGGGTGCCCTCCTTTCTACACGGGCAGCCAAGTAGATAGGTTCATTCTTTGCTTGGAGTCTTTTATTTGGAGCTGCTCATTATCTTGCTTGGATTTGCTTTTGTGAAGAGGTGATGGCTTGGAGCTTTGAAGACACCTATCATTTACTTCTATTGCATTTTTCTCTCTTTAATTTCAGACATTAAACTTGTTTCATTTCTTGTTGCTTATTTTGGGAGTTGGAACTTATTTCAATTTCTGCAAACTTGATGTAATAATTTGAAATTCTGTGACTGTTGGAATTCTGTGGTTGATGACATTATATTTCCGCTGCTATAATGTTATTATGCTACGGTTTCTCTCTGCTATATTATATCAGTGATATGTACTGTTATATTTATGTTGTATTCCATATGATTATTCCTTACTTTCACCTAGTGGAAGTTTGGGGTCATCACACGGTCTATGCAATGCTCCAGCCTACTTTGTTTACTTGATGAATAGGGTCTTCAGGGAGGTCCTAAATAAATTCGTCCTAGTCTTCATTGATGATATTCTAATCTATTCTAAAACTAAGGAGGAGCATGAAGGGCATTAAAGGGAAGTGTTGGAAATTCTGCGATGAAATGTTCTAAAAGAAAAGTTTTCCAAATGCACATTTTGGCAAGAGGGAGTAAAATTCTTGGGCCATGTTGTGTCCAAAGAAGGAACCGTAGTTGATCCAAGTAAAATTGCTGCCATTCGAGATTGGAAGCAGCCCAGTATGCCCACTGAGGTAAGAAGCTTCCTAGGTTTGGCCGGATATTACAGGAAATTTGTCGAAGGATTCGCCAAGCTATCTAGCCCATTAACAAAGCTTACCAAGAAGCATGCCAAGTTCAATTGGACGTCGGATTACGAGGAGGCATTCCAAAAGCTAAAAGTGAGTCTGACCAATGCACCCGTACTAACCATAATCGATGGCAACCAAGACTTAAAAGTTTATATGGATGCCTCTCAAACGGGTGGTCTTGGTGCAGTACTAATGCAAAGGGACAGGGTCGTTGCATATGCAAGTCGTCAATTAAAGCCGCATGAGAAGAATTATCGTGTCCATAACTTAGATTTGTTGGTCGTAGTCTTTGCCTTAAAAATTTGGAAACATTATCTTTTGGGCGAAAAATTTGAATTATACACAGACCATCAATCTCTGAAATATCTCTTCGATCAAAAGGATCTGAATTTAAGGCAGCAACGATGGCTAGAATTTTTGGCGGCATACGATCTCGACATCTTATATACGCGGGGAAAAGCCAATGTTGTGGCAGACGCACTTAGTAGAAAAGACATCATTGTCGCAAGCCTCATCATCACCCCTTCTTTGATTGACAAAATTTCTGCTCTTCAAAAGGAGGATGAGTTTATTCAAAGAATTATTAAGAAAATTCAAGTAGGTGAAAACACGAGCTTCCAAATAGATCGCAAGGAAGTCCTTAGATTGCAAGGGCGAATCTGTGTTCCAAATACCCGAGAGCTCATAAGGGAAGTTTTAGACGAGGGTCACAAATCAAAGCTTTGCATCCACCCCGGTGTGAGCAAAATGTATCAAGACTTAAAGCGCACATTTTGGTGGAGGTCTATGAAGAGGGATATATCCATTTATGTGAGTAGATGCCCCACATGCCAACAAGTAAAAAGTGATCAGCAAAAGTTGGCAGGGTTGTTGCAGCCATTAGAAGTTCCAGATTGGAAGTGGGACCAAGTCTCCATGGATTTCATAGATGATCTGCCTCGTACTAGGAAAGGAAATGACAGCATATGGGTGATTGTGGATCGCTTCACCAAGTCCGCTCATTTCATACCTGTCAAATCCACTAGAACTGCTCAAAGTCTAGCGCAAATTTATTTCAAAGAAATCGTCAGGCTACATGGGTAATAAAACTTAATCTTTCCTTCTCTTCATAATCTGAATTTCTTTTGCAAAATAAATATTAATATTTTCTTTTTTTTTCACAGAGTCCCTAGTAGCATCGTTAGCGACCATGATCCTATCTTTGCTAGTAAATTTTGGGAAGCATTCCAGAATGAGTTGGGAACGAAGTTGAATCTCAGTACCGCGTATCACCCTCGGACTGACGGCCAGACTGGGCGAGTGAATCGCATTCTTGAAGATCTATTGCGAGCTTGCATACTCTATTTTGGAGGGTCTTGGGAGGATCACTTGCATTTAGTTGAATTCTCGTACAACAATAGCTATCAAGCAAGTTTGAAAATGTCTCCATTTGAAGCCTTATATGGTAGGCCGTGTAGATCGCCAGCATGTTGGGTTGAAAAAGGAAATCGGCTTGTGTTGGGTCCTGACATGATCCGAGAAGCTTCGGACAAAGTTGACTTTATTAAGAAGCAACTATTGGTGGCCCAAAGTAGACAGAAAAGTTATGCAGATGTAAGAAGGCGAGAGCTAGCTTTTGAGGTGGGTGACTATGTCTATCTGAAAGTCGCTCCAATGCGAGGTGTTATCCGTTTTGGAAAGACAGGAAAATTAGCACCTAGATTCATCGTCCCTTTCCCTATTCTTGAAAGGATTGGCACCCTAGCTTATAGAATTCTGATGCCAGACTGGTTGCCTGGAGTGCACGATGTATTCCATGTATCTCAACTTTGAAGGCAAGTCCATGATCCAGATCTGATTGTGGAAGAAGCAGCACAGCAAGATTTGGAGATTACCCCAAGCCTTGCAGTGAGAAGAGAACCACTGGAAATTACTGGCAAGGAGACTAGGAAGCTGAGAAATAAAAGTATCAACCTAGTTAAGGTGCAATGGAGCGGTGATCCTAGAGACTGCACTTGGGAAACCTAGGAGAGTATCAAACAAGCCTATCCCAAATGCAGAGTGGATATCCCCGATTAGTTTTATTTTTTGGTACGCTTAAAATATTTTCTTTATTTTATGTTGGTTCCTACCCTTCTACTCTTCTCTTTTCCTTTTCGAGGACAAAAAGTTCTTAAGCGGGGGAGACTATAACAACCCGGAATTTGGGGCCAATTTAAAATTTTCATTTTGGAGATTTTAGGGGTGTTTAAATATTTAAAATAAATTATTTCAAATAAATATGAATGGGAATTTACTTTGAGCAAAGTTAATGCAAATATATTCAAATAAATTACAAAAAGAAGTAGAAATAGGAAGGTAGTTTGAAAAGTCAAACTTGAACTTTGACTAATTACCCAGGGTGCAGAATAAACCGGATTTTGTTGAAACGAAAATATCTAAATCTGTTAATGAGTATCTTTCTAACGAATCTGAAAAATCGAAGTTTCATAGCAGAAATCAAAAGTTATGGCCAAATGAATTTTCAGAAAGGTCGCTATAGAAAATATATCGCCCTTGAAAATCAGCTTTTTGCATACGACATCGGAATTCAACGAAACCACTTTTGTTGGGTCCGGAATGTAAAATTATTGCTAGGTTTCAAATTCCATAATTTTTGAAGCTAGTATGTGAGCATGGCAAAAGAAACTGTGTTTTGTCAATTTCGGTCAAAATTAATTGACTGAAAAATAGCCATTTTTCAAACAGTCTCAGAATTCGACGAAATAAATTTTGTCGTGATCGTATCGTCAAAACAAAGCCAAAAATAATTTTTCTGGATTTTTCTGAGTTAGTATGTGGCCCCGGTACATTTATTTGTACTGTAGAATTAAAAATAAAGGACTTAAATTTTAAATTAAAGAAAACAGGGTCAAGATGACCATTTGGGCTGATAAGACATATCCATATGAGTTCGGAATGGGGGCTATTAGGTGTAAACGACAGTCGTTGGGCCTGAATCGGAGTTCGAACCAAAACGGGCTTTAAGTGGCAAATTAAATAATAATTGGGAAAACCTAATATAATATTATAAAAAGGCACGTCGGGTTTCTTCTTCTTCTCCCTGTCATTTTTTTCAGCCGCCGAACCCATAGCCTTCAAAACTTCATTCTCCGATTTCTCCTCCAATTCTCAACGAAAATCTTCATATAAATACTCATTTCGAAGAGATTTTCGAGCTCTTCCTTCTCCGATAAGAATCACCACCTCTCATCGCTTGTAGCTCTCGAATTCCGTGCCGAAACCGCCGCCCTTTGCGCCCCCACCACCACCACATAGCGCCGCCGCACCCCCCTAACTCCCGGCGTGGATGCACCTATCCTAGCTCTTCGACCTCCAACAAACCATTCCTCAAAACCATCAACCACAGCTCTCAAAAATCGAATTCAAAGTTTTGAACTCTAAGGTAAAATTAATTTCAGATTTTGCGACGCTTTTTACTGTCGCAGTGCCAGTTGTTAAAAGTCAGAATTCTAATTTATACATGAATTTCAAATTGAAATCTTTCAGATCCTAAATCGTTTTGAATTCAAACACAAGATCTGATCAAAGTTGACAATTCATTTCAGATCCGGCCTAGGTGAGAATTTATTTTTAATTTAATTTAATTTATTTAATTATTAATTCTTAGTTATTAAAAATATTTATCGATGGATCTGCTATGTCGTGATATTTTAAATATGGATCTGAATTGTTTATACCGTATAATGTTAGATCTGCGAATCTAAATATTAGATCTGAATTTATTGATTAATTAGAATTAATCATTTGTTAATTTTATTGAATCATGCCTCGTTGATATACCATATGCCAATATAAACATCACCATGTATATTACCTTGATGTGAATTGTTAGATTTAGTCATGTTGGTTTATTTGAATGTTGTTGATTGGATGTTACATGAAATACGATGTGGTAAATGGTAAAGGCTTAATCTTTACATTGTAAATAGAAAGACTAACTTTTATATATTGAATTTTTGCAATGAATTATTAAAAAATGAATTTTTCAATGAATCATTAAAGAATAGATTTTTCATTAAATTATTAAGTAGGATTTTATATGGAAAATCAAAGTATGATTTATAATGTAAATACAAAATAAAGGTGAATTTCATTGTATGTCAAAATTTACATTTTTATATGTAAATTATAAAGTGAATTAACGTTGTATGTTAAAATTACATTTTTCATTGTAATTAAAAGGTGAATTTCATCGTACGCCAAAATTTACATTTTTATATGTAAATTATAAAGTGAATTAACTTTGTATGTTAAAATTACATTTTGCATTGTAATTAAAAATCATATTTTACAATGTAAATTAGATGTAGTATTTGCATTGTAATTAAAAATCATATTTTTACAATGTAAATTAGATGTAGTGTTTGCATTGTAATTAAAAATCTTTTACAATGTAAATTAGATGTAGTGTTTGCATTGTAATTAAATATCATATTTTTACAATGTAAATTAGATGTAGTGTTTGCATTGTAATTAAAAATCATATTTTTACAATGTAAATTAGATGAAGTGTTTGCATTGTAATTAAAAATCATATTTTTACAATGTAAATTAGATGTAGTGTTTGCATTGTAATTAAAAATCATATTTTCACAATGTAAATTAGATGTAGTGTTTGCATTGTAATTAAAAATCATATTTTTACAATGTAAATTAGATGAAGTGTTTGCATTGTAATTAAAAATCATATTTTTACAATGTAAACTAGATGTAGTGTTTGCATTGTAATTAAAAATCATATTTTTACAATGTAAATTAGATGTAGTGTTCGCATTGTAATTAAAAATCATATTTTTACAATGTAAATTAGATGTAGTGTTCGCATTGTAATTAAAAATCATGTTTTCACAATGTGAATTAAGAGTAGAGTTTGCATTGTCATTAGAAATTATATTTTTTATAGGTAATTTAAAGATTTTGAGTGTATCAAAATTTACATTTTCAATGTAAGTAAAAGAATGAAGCTAGGATGCGGTAATAGTATTTTCATTTGCCAAATGAATTAAAAATTTGGTGAGTGTCGGTAGTTGTGTAGGGCGTTGTTTTAACCAAACGACGTTATTGCGATTCCATGATTATATATATAAATATAATTAAAATTAAACGAATAGGGCGTGGTAGTTCGCATTTTGAAATCGTACTTTTAAACGACTATACAAGAAGATCCGATCATCGGATTTTCTTGAAACTGGAACCATTAGAACCGTCTTGGAAAAATCTTTCCAACGTTATATATTACATTAAGATCCAACGGTTAGATTCTGAGAAATGTGAAATTCAAAATTGTTCGAAAAATTAATTATTTTAAATAATTAATATGGGAATAAATCGTTAATAATAATTATTAATGTATAAGAAGGATTTTAATATATATATATATATATATATACATATACGAGGATTATTTGGAAAGACAGAGTTCTCTCATTCTAAATAATCAAACGACGTTACTTGAAGTATAAAGATGGTGAATGAAGACCGTAAATCTTCCCTCGAATGGACAACGATCAAGGCCTTGACTTGACTTGCTCCCAATTCAAAGGTCGTGGTCATTGCCCAAACGTACGTGTTGATTTCACGGGTTAGGCTTTCGCTCAGACCCAGAGCATAAGCTATTAAATGGATTGTGTGTCTGACATCATACTCTATCAAATATCATGTTATTGATCTTTTGTTGAAGGTATGGATGTTTGGTGGCGGGGAATTTATTCCCTTGCTTAACACCCGTTCATATATTTCGGCAAAGGATTGGTAGTACGGTATGGGGTGATGATGTAGCATGCTAAGGTGCATATGATCAAGGTTTTGTTGAAAAGCAGGCCTTATGGGACGATCAAAGCATAGCCTGTTTAGGCATAGCTTTGTGTACAACGTGACTTCGCGAGCCTCACACACCGGCGGAGTCTAAAACAGGAGAAGGGAATGCAGGGAGAGAAGCACGTTTCTTTCTTGCTAGAAGTGGTGATTGGGTTTTAACACGGCCCAACATTTTACTTATGTGGATGATGGAATGAGGTGCCTCGGATGATAGGTCCTATAGGACTGGGAAACGTGTGTTCAGGAATAACTAATCCGCAACTCGTATGGCGGACCGGCCCTGCAGCTTTCCAAGGGTTCACTACGGGGAATCCTGATGCATTAGCCAGAGTGTCTCGAATTGGTAGGAGCTCCTCCCTAGCCTTGACTCATGATGGAAACCAAAATCCAAATACGACCCTACAAATTTGATTGTATTACTAGTATGGAGGCATAGTATATGGTAGCTATGTTTCCTAGGATTGATACATTTACTTTGAAATTTTTTGATATATACTAATAATAATATTAAACTCGTATTTGCCGTATTTAGCATGTTTAATCACTATAAGGTAAAACCCTATCCTCTGGTTTGTGTTGCGTTGTGTGATGGGACCTAGGTCTTATGGTGATTCCATTTTTCTAAAAAGCATAGCGTTGTTATACGATTTACTTATCATTTATTCTGACACTTTTATGCACGACAATCCATTAGAGTAAACCCGTTCTGCATTAGCGGCATGGTCTTTGGATTTGCCCTATTAATAGTGATTAATTAGATAAGAATTCTCACACCAGTCCCACGACTGACCCGTTGTTTGTTTCCACCTTTTTGCAAACTCGGGTGCCCTCCTTTCTACACGGGCAGCCAAGTAAACAGGTTATCTTTCGCTTGGAGCCTTTCCTTGGAGCTGCTTATTATTTCTCTTGGATTTGCTTGTGGAGAGGTGATGACTTGGAGTTTGAAGACTTATCATTCGCTGCTCTTACATTTTTCTCTTTCCTTTTATTTTAGACATGAAACTTGGTTTATTCCACGTGTTTGAGTTGGAGTTGGAACTTATTTCTTTTTTGCGAATTTGATATAATAATGTAGAATTCTGTGACTGCGGATTTTTTTGTGCATTGATGACATTATATTTCCGCTGCTATGATGTTGTTACTCCATGAATTTCCTATGCTATTTTGTATCTGTGACATGTATTATTGTATTTATGTTGTATTCCAAATGATTATTCCTTACTTTCACTCCGAGGAAGTTTGGGGTCATCACAGAGATGATGGACTGCTTGAAGCGATTTTTTGGGGTAAGATGAAAGTGATCAGATTTGATGAGGGTGGTTATGGAAGATGGATGTACACGTTGAAGGCTGGCAGGAGGAGAAAAGGTATTGATGATTTTTGTAGATTAAGGTATAGGAAGGGAGGTCGAGGGTGGAGAAATGTATAAATTTGAGTTGAAGTATGGTTTTGGCCGAAGATATATGTGAACCGCTTGGATGGAGTGAAGATGATGGCACTGTCGATGGTGATGGAGAGTATAGTCTGTGAAGTGAAACTTTGTGGCAAAAAGAAAATCAGAACATAAGAGCAAAAATTGTAGAATGAATATTTTTTATATTTATTTTATATGGTTAAAAGGAGGAAGAATTTGTAAAAGAAAAGAAGGAGATCGAGAAAAAAAAAAGAAATCAAATAAAAACTAGCAAGCTTTTTTTTTGTTTTGAAAGTAGAAGAGAAAAAAAATGTAAAAAGGAAAAGAATTGAAAAGAGAAAGGAATTAAATGAAAAAAAGGAAATAAATAAAGAAAAAGAAGAAAAAAAGGAAATAAAATTAAGGAAATTTTGGCATGTATTTTTTTCACTTGTCTAGAAGATTAGAGCATCATTGACTAATGCCAAATCTATCCAATCAAGAATTATTTGATATATATATATATATAAGAAAACCAAAGGAAAAAATAAACAAAAAATAACACGAATCGGAAATTAAATAAATAATAAAATTTAATTATTACCTCCCTGGCAATGACGCCAAAAATTTGATCGATGCTTTCTAAGAACTAGAAAAGCGCGAATTTTGTAATAATAACTGCAAGCGCACAAATCGTGTAATATGCAGGTCGAACACAAGGAGGAATTTTAAGTTTTATTCTTTATATATTTATTGGACGAGTTAGACAAAACTTGGAGTTGGGTTGAAAAACAATAAAAATTGAAACTGTAATTTGATTCAGAACAATTCTAATTGGACCGACAATCAAATCACAATTTTCAACTAAAAAGCAAATAAAACTTTGAATCAAATCTGAATCTAGTCAAATCCAATTTAACCTAGGAAGGCAATTAAAAATCAGAAATTAAAATTGCAGAAATTAAATAACAAATAGAAAATAAAATTAGGATTACCGCTGAATCTAATCAGACGGTTAATCACTAATGAAAAAGACAAATATTGCTCTACCGTATCTAATTGTGTAGACAACACTAATTACTAAGAAAATAAAAATGCAGAAAAGAGAATAGAAGACTTACAATTCATGGATGATGTTTACAATGAGATTACAAGGGTTTTTATAGGATAGAAAACCAACCTAAACCCTAATACAATCACAACTGGGCCTTATTTAATTCTATTAAAATTAGGCCTTTCTTCTTTTATTCTTGCTTCCTTGGTAATTTTCATTGATTTGTGATATGCGTAGCCTTCCTGCCAATTATTTTCTTGTCCAAAAAGCAACTGGATGTGACATCATCATCATCAACAAGTCTTCATATGTAAATATCCAGCAATTTGATCTCTATTTTTATATTTTCTGACTATATGTGGCTAAGTGGCATATCTGCAAAAGTGACAAAATAATACCCATGTAATATTTATTTATATACAAAAGATAAGATATAAGAGCATAAAATAAACACATTTCTATGTTAATCACAGAATTACTCATATTATTTAATTGTTTTCTAGTCCTAACGACATATTCAATGCCTCCTAAGATATTTTCTACAGGATGGTCTCTTAATAGTCTAACTCTTTTATTTGGTTGATTATTCATTATTTATTTCATCGATCTCATTTTTAATTTCATCTTCATTACGTTGTGTTATATTCCTATAATTTTTGTCAAAAGATACATTTAAAGTTTCTTTTATTGTAATAGTTCTTAAATTTAAAACTGTATATGCTTTACTTCTCTCTGAATATCCAATAATTATTCCTTTATCAGATTTAGAGTTGAATTTTTCTAAATTTTCATTGGTGCTAAGAATAAAACATGTACTTCCAAATATTTTAAAATAGGATACTTTTGGTCTCTTATTACACAAAAGTTCATATGTTGTTTTATGGGTTAAGGGATTTATTAAAATTCTATTCAATATATAACAAGTTGTGCCTCAGCCCAAAAATTTATAGTAAGTTACTATCTGATAACATGGTTCTATCACATTCTTGAACTAATCTATTCTTATGTTCAACTACTCCATTTTGTTGAGGGTTATGGGGAAAGAAAATTTTTGGGTTTTCCCCTTTTTATTACAAAATTTTCATTTTTAAATTCTCCACCGTGATCACTACTTATTGTTTTAATTTTTAAAAAGACAACAAATTTTGAATTCTTTTAGCAAAAGTTTTAAATTGATCAAAAGCATCACTTTTATTTTTAGGAAAAAGTGTCCAAGTGAATCTAGAGAAATCATCAATTATTACACAAACATATATGTTATGATTTATCGATTGAGTTTGGGATAGACCAAATAAATCCATGTGAATTAACTCCAATGGTTTTGAGGTTTTAATTTCTTCTTTTGATTTAAGTGAACTTCTTTTCAACTTTTCAAATTGACATGCATCACATAAATTATTTATTTTAAACTTCATTTTAGGTAAACCTCTAATAGAATTTAATTTTGAAATTCTAGAAATGTGTTTGAAATTTATATGACCGAATCTCTTATGCCAGATCCAAGAGTCACTTGTATTGGCCATAAGACATAAATTATCGATAGAAATTTTCATACTTAGTATATAGATATTTTTCTTTCTATCTCCTTCAAATATTATTTGAATTTTTATCTTCTATAAATCTTTTATCTTTTTCAAAATTTATTTTATAGCCTTTATCACACGGTTGATTTATACTTAGTAAACTACATTTTAAATTCCTAACTAATAAAACATCAGAAATAGGAGTTTAAGAATTACCGACATTGTCGATGCCAACCACATATCCTTTAGAATTATCACCGAAATTGACCATTCCTCCATCTTCATATACTAGATTGTTCAGTAATTCTTGATTTCCTGTAATATGGCTTGAACAATCATTATCCAATATCCATTTTTCCTTTTTGATTTCCACCATTTGACCATCAAAATTTGAATTTTCAACAGCCATGTAACACAGCTTTTCCCAAGTAGAACAATAATTCAATAGATAACTTGATTTTTTTTCAACAGAATGTAATGCAGACTCTTTTAATACTGATGCAATGCATGAATTTAAACTTGTATTATAAATCAATTCAAAATTTTACATTTAATATTCCCAGATTCAGATGATGAAATTTTGAAAACTAATGCTCTGATACCAATTGCTAAGGATGAGAATCACAGATCTTAAGGAAAAACTAACACAGAGGGGGGTGAATAGTGTTTTAAAGAACTTATAGAAATCTTAACCAATTAACAATTACCCAAACAACTATATGAACCACAGAATGAATATCACAATTGAAATAATCACAGATGCAAATATAAACAAAAATAAAATGCAGAAAAAGGAAAGAACACGCCGGACTTTATACTGGTTCGGATTACTCCTATGTCTAGTCTCACGCGACGCTGGATTGCACGGAGTTTATTAATATCAACATCCAATTACAACCCCTTGAGTTCACGGCCACAAGGTTAACACCGATTCAACACCTTTGATTTCATGGCTACAAGGTTAATGTCACTCCTTTTCCTTGACTTATGGGCAACAAGGAACACACCCTTTCCTTATTGATTACAATTCCCTTAGAACTCTTGAATAACACTTCCAAACAGAGAGTATTTGATAGAAATTGAGAAGAGAAGAAGAATTATATAATTTGTGTTGAAAATGGCAGAGTGTATGTGTAGAAACTTAGAAAATTAAGTAGAATAATGGTGGTTTGATAAAGGAGCAAGAAGGAGATGATATTTTTATGAAAAAAATTCGAAATCATACCCTTTATATAGTATTCCAAAGTACACAACCATTCCTGGAACGTTGAATATGAAAAGACACATCTTTTAAAATTTGTGACAGTTATATTCGACATGAACATTTGTGTATGTCGACATACATATGTAATTTTGAATTTTAAATTATTTTTCAAGTATTTAAACATGTATATATTCTAGAAATTCCTGAAATAAAACTAGTTCTTTAAAATATAATTTCTTAAGTATAAAAATATAATTAAACATATGATTTAAAAACTATATATATGTGAATGATATAAAACTATATAATATAATTATAAACATATATATAATATAATTATATAACATTATAATATAAAATATATAAGAAACTTATATATATTTGAAACCATAAGTGTAAAAATTCTTTAAATGATTTAAAAACATTTTGAAATGAGTTTGAAATAATTTGAAAATAGAAATTTGAGAACGCTAATCATAGTTTTTACATACTAACTTGACTCTGTTACTCTGATAATATTGAGCTCTTGAAATCTTGATATCTTGATACTCACGAGTCTTGAATCTCCTTTGAAATTTTGAATATCTAAAACTGTACAGTCTTCAATATCTATTATCTACATATAATTTCTGCATATATATATATATATATTCAGCATAAAGGTGTTAGTATATAATTTATAATCAATATTGATTGAAAGAAGGTTGTTGTCATCAAAATTCCATTCTCCAACAATAAGTTTACAAAATTGAGATAAATAACTTATTTGATCGCTATACTTTTTGAAATCGTATTTAAAAATGAGTGTATGCATCTAGAACCTTGCGCAGTTATTTTAAATTCTCAACAACTCAAATTTTCAAAATATAAGAAATTGTGGGTCATTACATTCTCCCTTACATAAAAAAATTTCATCCTCGAAATCAAAGGCAAAGCAAGGAATATGGTACTGAGACAGTATATATATCCAAAAGATGTCATTTCATATCATGTATTTTGCATCAACATATCATAACTAAAACATCAACTATGTCATAAACATAACTAAAACATCAACTATGTTTAATCCCAGTGCATAGTGCCACTTAAGGCATAACTACGTATATGTATCTATACCGACCAACCTGAGAATGTACTGCATACTTGAGTTGGCCAATACAATATGGTATCTTACCCTAAAATATATAGTAAGTTCCTATACTGGACCAAAACGAAGCTAACAACTATGCATACATAATATATCCCAAAACAAAACTATCTTACATCCGACTACCTAAAGGTTGGAGTCATCCATCGAGGGTTTAGAGATCGTGAGCTTCTCTGCCTCCTGATTTATCTCATCATTTGAATCCAGGTCATTACACCCATCCCATCCAGAAATCATGTCTGATCCCCATCAAAAAAATCAAGATCTTTCTCCGTAAACTCTTAGTCATCGTTGGCGTCATAGCCGCCCTCATCTGCCACTTTTTCCCCATCTTCTAGCTCTATCATGGGCTCGATCTCATCGTCGAACTCCGGAGTTAAGTCAATCTTAGGCTAGTCCATCTGGGAAAGTGGTATTTCGGGAAGTGTCGGCTCCTAGAGGAATGACTCAGGAACATAATCATGTATTATTCTAAGATATGAGGCTGAATCTCCCCTGCCGCATCATCCTCCAGCATCTACTCATTATGATCGCCTAAGTCCTCAGACTGTACGGAGTCGGGCTCTATGGGAGTAGGTGCGGAACCAAACTCGTAATCGACAGTTACTATCGGTCGAAAGGCTGACGTGCCGTCAAAAAGATATTCATATGTACTACCGTGACCAGATGAGTTAGAAGAACTACTGCTACTCAGTGTGTCATCTGGAGAACTAATGGAAGACTCTCAGAACTGGGGTATATATCGGAGAACAGATAGCAACTTCCCCCTACCTATAACACTCATCTATCTACCTCTACCTCTCTACAATAAGATAAAGAGTTTCTAATCAGTACACAAGTTTAAACTAAATCTTTTAAGCTTAGATTTTTCTAATTAAAACAATGAATAAGTTCAACGTATATCCACTGTCCAAAATCATGAATATATCCTTCTTTATAAATTTAAATCTAATGTGTGTCAGAATTTGTCGGCTATCCAAAATCACCAAAAATTCCGTTTACTTATCATAATTTAACATTCTAAGTTCATAATCATTCCTTAACTAGCTAAATAAGCTACCATACATCACATCTAACAATCAATTTGTTGATTAACTTCTTAATTTAACTTTATTATTATCAAACATGATTTCTTTTCTTCATCAAAATACTTATTACTTCTAAAAATTAAAAGTATAAATATGCCTATCACATATATATACATATATAATTCTCTCAACTCATTCTAGGTTATAACTGAGCCTATCTATTGTGACATCCCACGTTCGTTAATGTCACTCATTAAGAGAATGCATTAAGTTTCGTGAAACGTTATAGGTAAACAAAAATAGAAATATTACAAGACAAATATAAAATAACAGTGGAATTTAAAATTTTATTAAGAAGAAATCATCATGGTTTAAAACATAGTTACATCATAAGCCTGAAATGCATAAAACCCAGTACATCATTTAAAACTTCTGTCTTGTACTAAAAACATCAGAGTACAATAATAATGAAAAGAGCATAATCCCCAAAAACATAGCCATAGTAGAGAAGGTACAAAATCAAGAAGTACATCTAAGCAGCTTCAAGCAGAAGGATAGCAGAATCCTGATCAAGCTTGAGTATTCCCACCCTGAGAACCTAGGGGGGAAACGGAAGAGAAAGAAGAGGAAACAAAATGGGTCAGACATAAAGTCTGGCGAGTCCAGTTACTTTTAGCATATAAATAAGTTAAAGCATCATGAAAGGCATATAAAGTGGATAAGAGACAACAGTGTCATATGGCAGGTATAATAAAGTAAATAGGATAAACTGAATAGAACATGCATTGTGCTTCTCTAATACATTCTCTGCACCAATACTAGTATAACAAGAACGAGATGATCCTTAACAACTACAGGATGGTAGACTTAGGCGTACTTCTAGTGAGAGGTTTTACCCCATATGATTAACAGGCAGCCCAACTAAATGTACCGGAGTTACCCCTAAGGATATTAACGGCTCCTAAACATACCAGAGTCTAGATGCACCCTAATTACTACCCCAATCGATCGGCTCCCTACTATAGATACCCAGTTCTGGCCCCACGGTAGGATGTATCACTCCCTAAAGTAGCAACCCTTTGTTTTCAGGATGTGCACAACTATATCTACTGATGTCACGACGTCTTAGCCTCCTCTGTCGGACCTATGCACGCACTGACTCCGTCATAATGCGCCGCCCACACCGTCCATTACTTTTGGATCTCTTACAATCAGCCCAGTAAGTGTGCCCCGACTCCAACCTAGTTCAAAGTGCTTGTTTAATACCTATACATGGATTACTGACTGAAACGGGTCCCACACACAAGATGATACAAGCTCCTCTCAGACTTGTATCCTCACTACTAGGATTTCTACAGGTTATGCCATACTTGAGTAAAAAGATTGCATGCCATACTAGAGTAAAAAGATTGCATGCCATACCAGAGTAAAAAGATTGCATGCCATACCAGAGTAAAAGATTGCATTCCATACCAGAGTAAAAGGTTGCATAACCCCACAAGTATAGTTTTTGGGCTTGTATATTAATATTACCCACCACCCAAATATGTACTTAACCCTCCCACATATTCATACAAGTTTACTTAACCCCTACTCAAGTTAACATGTTCAGACAATCCCTATGGAGTCAACCAGTTTAAGTATTCAAATTCAATACCATATATTCATTTATGGCTATAATGCGCTAGACCTCCCATATTAAGCCTATAACTTGTGGATGATGGATATTTTGGGCGGGTCTAGGCAGACTTCTTCCACAAGTCGTACTTAACCTTGTGTCTTAGCAGGTCACGTGTTTATGAACTTAGACCCCTCACATTAGATTCACCACTTGTGGTCGCTGGATATGCCGGGCGGGTCAGGGCAGACTTCTACCACAAGTGTAATCTAACCTCGTGTCTAAGCGCGGTTCAGTTTCTAATTACTGTAATTCTAGGCATTTTCCTTCTTAACAATTATTCCTATTTCATTTTAGGTTTTCATGCCCCTTTTCCAAGTTATATTTATCATGTACCATATGCCCCAAATTTAAGATCTAAATCACAATTTAATTTATGCCCCAAATCCATATTCATGTATTTCATTCAATTTATGCCCAAATTTCCCAATACAAGTTATGCCCCAATTTTAACGTTTTCCCTCATTTCCAATTTCACATGTTCGCATATTTCAACTGTATGCCTAGGCTCGAAGGTAGCCTGGCTATAAAAGAAAAAGGGAAAAGAAAAAGGAAAGAGAACATAAATAATCATAATAACAAGATTGACATATGACGACAAAAATAGGCATAGCAACTAATAAGCATGTAGTGACAAAATTGGGCATAGTGACAAGATAGGCATATAGGAACAGGTCCAATGAACATGTGATAATAGAAATGATTCGGCATAGTGTCATGGTCATAAATAGGCATGACGAGATCTAATTAATGAATCAGATATACAGATAATAGGAGATCTGACACGATTCAATAGTCATAGGCTTAGATCTAATTTATAGTCATGTCAGAATAACTTAGACAAACATGTTATGGCAGATCTGATATGATTCAAATAGTCATAGGCTTAGATCCAATTCACAGTCAAGTCAAAATAACTTTTAAGTATTTAGATCTAAAAATAACGTAGACTCACAGAGAATGGATCTAAGAGATAGAAGAATAGTTGCAGATATTGAATCACATATCTCTAAACTTGAATAACTTGTTTGTTGAAAAAGAAAATACTAATTTAATCTGGGCAGAGGCAGCATCCAGTTCTCCATTGTTTTTGGTGTGTAAAAACAAGAGAAATGGGGTCTTATTTACAGTCATCAGCTGACGAACCAAGCCAAGAAAGAAGTCCATGTTCACGTAGAAGAATCTGCCCAAATCTTTGATAGGGTCGACCCCAGGATAGACCCCTCTTTAGGTGTGTCGACCCCCCTTTTGGTAGGTCGACCCCCAATGGGCCATTTTCCCGCTCTAGTTTCCCGCTTCGTGTTTTGATTTTGTGGATATATTTATTATTAATATATTTATATATATGAACCTTATTTATATATGTGTATATATATAAACTTATAATGTTCATATCTTCTTCATATGATATTTGTTTTACGCTAATCAGGTGTCAATTTTGACCATAATTCTGAGACGAACGCAATGAAGCAGTCCATTTCACTTAATTCTGAATATTTATTTTTAATATTCTTAAATTTGTC
Organism: Allium sativum; assembly: GCA_030737875.1. Taxonomy (NCBI): domain Eukaryota; kingdom Viridiplantae; phylum Streptophyta; class Magnoliopsida; order Asparagales; family Amaryllidaceae; genus Allium; species Allium sativum. The sequence goes on along the minus strand of CM060912.1, from coordinate 931,479,467 downwards.
ATTACAATGTTATGAAATTACGGGGTGTTACATTCTCCCCTACTTGAAGTATTTCATCGCCGAAATCTCCAAGTTTAAGAAGAATATGTTTCCTATCATCCATCATTCATCTACTCATCCACCAATCACAGGCATCCATTGTCCTTAAAAGATTTCTAATGCTTATATGAACATATGAAAATGTGTGTGTAAATGTCCCTATACTAATGCGAAAGATCGGGTGGTCTACTGATTCAGTCGACCTCCTTAATATAATGTATGTTAGTGCCATGAATCCAACATATATGCAAATAATCCTATTATAACATGTAAGTTATATATGTGTGCATAATTATTCATCCAAATGCAACATCCATATGATGATATACTCATTTCCATCCATTAAAAAAAATGCACACACATCCATATGCAGTATGAGAGTGATTGAGCGATCTAGTGCCTAATGTGTGTGTATATGCATCCACAAGCAACCCCTAGTAAACACTTGCATCCACTTGTATCCATCAATCATAACATGTCTCAAACGCATGTTTACATCCATGGGATTTAAGGTCGAAGATTCGGTCGATATGATATACTTTAAATGATAGAAACAAACATAAATAAAAGCTTTGGAAAGGAAGTTAAGAACATACCCTTGAAAAGAAAAGGGTACGAAGCATGAATCTTGTCTTTAGTCTCCCAAGTTGCATCCTCTTGGTTATCTCCCCACTGAACTTTCATCAACTTGACTTCTCTGTTGCATAGCTACTTAACTTCTGATCCAATAATACAGGTAGGAATTCGTCTAACTATCGCCACCCAATCTACCTTTACTCCCTCAAGCATACTTGGCTCAACTACTTCTGTAGTATCATGCAAACACTTTCTTAAATGCGAAACATGGAAAATATCATGAACGCCGGATAGTCTCTCTGGTAGCTTTACTCTATAGGCTATTTGGCCAATCCTTTCAGTTATGGGCAATTGCCCTACAAATCTTGGTGCCAATTTCCCTACATATCTAAAGAGAACAACATTCCTTAATGGTGATACATTAATGAAAACCATGTCTCCCACCTCAACCTTAATGTCACACCTTCTCTTATCTGCATAGGACTTCTGCCTATCCTGAGCTATCTCTATGCGTTGGGATAAGATCAACCTTTTCTGAAATTTCTCTAGCCATATCCGGTCCAAGTAGAAGGCTTTCTGTAGATTCCCACCAGCAAGTTGGTGATCTACAGGGTCGCCTGTACAATGCTTCGAAGGGTGCCATGCCAATGCTATCTTGATAACTATTGTTGAGGAAGATGCTCTTCCCATGTTCCTCCGAAGTCTAGGATACACAGCCTTACAAGATCCTCAAGTACTCTATTCACCCTTTCCGTCTGTCCATCGGTCTGAGGGTGATAAGCGGTGCTCAAACACAACTGTGTGCCTAATGCTTCTAGCAAGCTCCTCCAAAATTCACTAGTGAAAATGGGGTCACGATCACTTACGATACTGAAGGAACTCCATGAAGATGGACTACCTCACAAACGTAAACTGCTGCCAACCATGCTGTCACCCTCTTACTCTTAACCGGACTGAAATGAGCGCTCTTAGTAAGTTTGTCCACTATAACCCAAATACTGGTGTTGCCTTTCCTCGATCTAGGAAAACCATTAATGAAATCCTTGGAGACGCTCTCCCACTTCTACTGTGGAACTTCCAAAGGATGAAGTAAACCACCAGGCTTCCTTTGCCTACTCAATGCGTCTGCCACCACATTACCCTTGCCAGGGGTATAAGCAATCTCAAAATCATATGACGCTAGGAACTCCATCTACCTTTGTTGCCTCAAATTGAGATCCTTTTGTGAGAACAAGTACTTGAGAGATTTATGATTGGTGTATAACTCGAACTTCTCTCCAAGTAGATAATGGTGCCACGTCTTAAGTGTGAATACTATGGCAGCTAGCTCTAATTCATGGGTAGGGTAGTTCTTCTCATGAACTCTCAATTGTCTACCTCTATAACATACTACCCTTCCCTCTTGCATCAGAACTGCACCAAACCCTATACCACATGCATCAGTGTATACTATCAACACCTTGTTCCCATCGGGCAAGGTTAAAACTGAGGCTATTGTCAGAGCCCTCTTCAATCACTGGAAAAAATCGTCATAATCTACATCCCAAGAAAATGTCATATTCTTCTAAGTCAGCCTGGTGAGTGGGGCTAATATCTTTGCGAAGTCCTTAATGAACCTCCTACAATAGCATGCCAATCCAAGAAAACTTCTCACCTCCGTTGCATTCTTTGGGATCTGCCAATCTTGAATTGCAACTACCTTCACGGGATCTACAGCTATCCCATGTTTAGAGACCACATGCCCTAGAAATCTCACATCTTTTCTCCAAAAATGATATTTGGAGAACTTCTCCTTAAGCTGGTGCACACAGAGAGTTTTCAAAACCTCTCTCAAATGTTGGGCATGCTCTTCCTCGCTCTTCAAGAGAATCAAGATGTCATCAACAAAGACCACAACGAACTTATTTAGAAACTCCAGAAACACCCTACTCAGGTGCATTCATCAACCCAAAAGGCATAATGAGCCACTTAAAGAAACCATCTGGAGTTCTAAAAGCGGTCTTATCAATACTGTCCTCGGCTACCCTCAACTGATGAAACCCCATGGCCAAGTCTAACTGAGAGAAAACAAATGCACCAACGAGCTGGTCAAACAGATCATCTATTCCCAGAAGTGGGTGCTTATTCTTCTTTGTGAGTTTATTCAACTCCTTGTAATCCAAACATAAGCAAAGCGAACCATCTGCTTGGTTGCGATACCACCGGAGCACCCATTCAAATATGTTTTGCCTAATAAACTATTTCTCAAGTGGCTCCATTACTTGCTTGCTAAGCTCCCTTCATTCCCTTAGAGCCGCGCACAAGCAATGCAACTGGCTTTGCATTGTCCACCAAATATATACGGAAATCAATCTCGCGCCTCAAGGGTAAACCTAGAATCCCATAAAAAAACATTAGGATACTCACAGACTACTGGTACCGATCGCATATCATCAATAGATGCATCAAGTGACTCTAGGAAACTAAGCATGATAGACCCCTTAGAGTCACAAGAAATCTCGAGGGTCCTCCCATGGAAAGTCAAAAGTTTAACGACCCTCCTCTTACAACCACACATGGCTAGCCAATCCATACCTAGAATCTAACCATAGCCTATGAAACCAAGCACATATGCATTGCACTCAAATTCGATGCCTAACACAAATATTCTCAAACCCCGACAAATCATGGACAAATGAGTCGTACCCCAATGGGATTTGAGACAACAATGGGATCCACTACCATACTAGTACTAAGGTGTAGAGAATCAACCATAGAATCAGATATAAAAGAATGCGAAGTGCCAGAATCAAAAAGAGTTCTAATAGGATGATTGGAAAGAGAAATCAAGCCTTCCACAAAAACTTTCCTACCTCTATCTTGTGCACTGGCCACGAGAGCATGCACTTGCCCTCTAGAAGATCCTGCCTTTTGACCTTGTCCTTGCTTCTTCGGGCACTCCTTAGAATAGTGTCTGACCTCTACACAACTGAAACAAGAATTCTTCTTTCTTTTGCAGTCCTTGATCAAATGACCCTCGCGTCCGCAATTATGATACTTCCTCCTATCCCTAACCTTGTCATCCTTTCCGCCCTTTTGTTGTTGTTGTTGTCCTTTCTTAGGCCACACTTTCTTGCTATGTGTTTCCTCAACTTTAGCTCCCTTCTTTTCACCTTTATTGAACTTTATCTATGTACCCTTCCTAGGCCACCATTTATCTCATCCTTGGGCTATGCTCCTTAGCCCTCACTCCTTTATTCTCCTTTTTACCTTCCATGTGTAACAATCTAACAAGTCTCTCGAAAGCTTCCTCCATCGCACGGAAATCCTTACGAAGCTCGAGAAAATTAGCCGCAGGTGAAACTATTGCGGCTACAGATGGACGTTAGGCACTTCATAGCTCTTCGACATGTGTCGTAGTTTTAACATGCCTATGGAACCATGCCGCAATGAGGACACCTTTCAGGATGAAACGGTTCCCCAGACAAAAAGGAAAAAGGACTCAAGCGGAGAATCGAGAGGTATTACATATGGCTTTAGGGAATATGTTTTTCAAAACAGACTTTTCTTTTGAAAATGCTTTCTTTTAAAACCTTTTTGAAAACAATTTTCAAAATCTTTTATCCGATTTGGTAACCTTCTGATACAAAGTGTGAAACCCCACATCCGTTAATGTCACCCTTTAAGAGAATGCATTAAGTTTCGTGAAGCGTTATATGTAAATAGAAACAGAAATATTACAAGACAGATATAAAATTGCAGCGGAATTTAAAATTTTATTAAGCAGAAAACATTGTGGTTCAAAACATAGTTACATCATAAGTCTAAAATGCATAAAACTCAGTACATCATTTAAAACTTCTGTCTTGTACTAAAAAAATTCGAGTACAATAATAATGAAAAGAGCATAATCCCCAAAAACATAGCCATAGTAGAGAAGGAATGAAATCAAGCAGTACATCTAACCATCTTCAAGCAGAAGGAAAGAAGAATTGTAAACACCCTACCTCCGTTAAGGTCACTCACAAAGTGAATGCATTAACTTTGGTGGAGTATTATAGGTAAAAGACACAGATAATTTACAAGACAAACATACAAGCAGCGGAAAACTGAAATTTTATTTCATAAGCACGTGGTCCAGTCAAAATATTACAACAACTGTCTTAAAAACCAACTTCCAAAATCATTACAATAAAGCCTCTGTCTTGACTAAAACATAATGAAGCATAAACAATAATAAAGTAGCATAAATCCCCAATTAAGAGTGTAATCACAGCCATAGCCCAAGAAAAGAGAGTCCATGCAATACGTCTACTTTCTTCAAGCTGGAAAAGGTCTGGACTAAGTTAAAGTATTCCCTCCCTGCGGACCTTGGAGGGGGGAACGTAAGACAAGAAGAAGAAAGAAAACGGGTCAGACATAAGCCTGGTAAGTCTAGTGATTATTTAGCATGCAAATAGGTAAAAGAGTCATCACATGAATAAAATGAACCTAGGACAATACCCTAGAAATAAGATAATGGTAAATAAGGTAAGGTAAAATGAGTATACTATCGCACTCATTTCTATTTCTCTGCATCTGCTAACAAGTGTTTCAACTAGCACCATGTGTTCATGATAAAATGATCCCTTTTATCGATCGGCTTCTACTCGCATGCATTTACGACTTGTGTCATTCGTCCCCGCTTGATTATAGATACCTGTGCTGGCCCCACCATGGGGTGTATCAATTCCTATGTTGGTGACCTGACACAAATTCAAGATGCACAGTATATACTACTGATGCCCAGTGCCTGATTTGTCCATGGCGGAGTACGTGCACGCCCATACTCCGTTGGAACCTACACTGCTGCACCACCGACCGTTATTTTGACCGCTTATAATCAGCCTAATAATCGTGCCCCACCCTGCCTAGTTCAGGGTACCATGATACATCTATGTGGGTTACTACTAAAATGGGTCCTCGTTACTAGGGTTTCCTAATCAACATGTTAAAATGGTTAAGTGTACTCAATTTAACCTAACCCTCACCCATCAGTTTAGTTAACATGTTGTGTTGGTTAAGTGTTGCCTTAATTTACTTAACCCTACCATTCTTAGCCTGCCTGTTTCTTAGCTTTAATTCATTCATTAATGCACTAGCATCTCACATTAGATCTATATTGTTGTGATCATTGGATGTGTCGGGCGGTTCTAGGCAGTCTTACATTGCAACTCAATCTAACCTCGATTTTTGGGCTTAATGCGCTAACCTCTCACATTAGATCTGTACTGTTACGGTTGCTGGATATGCTGGGCGGTTCCGGGAAGTCTTACACTGTAACTCAATCTAACCTCGGGTTAGGCATATTTGTCTTTTAATTAATTTACATATTTACCAATTAGGTTTATATGTAAATGATCCACCAATGTTGTCAACTCAAGTCATGTCCCATTTACCCTTCTAAATTTTGTCCATAATTCTTAGGTATACAAATTATACCATTTCATGTCATTAATCATTTACATGATTATGAGCCAACCTATGCCTAGCATATAATTTAATATTTTTTCCAACGTATCCCCCGTTATTCGTTCGCAAAAATTATATAGAACATTAGGCTCGCAAATCAGCCTAACTCATAGAAAAAGAGGGAAAAAGAAAAGGGACATGTAACATTCCAACGGTACAAAATAGTTTAGATCAACTAAGCATGTGTAATATAAATTTGGCACTACACAAATTTAATTAAGCATGTAAATGTGAACTTGGATTTGAGTTGGATCAAATTAACATAGATCTAAACATCTAAGCATGTAGATCTAGACATATAAGCATATATGAACATAACTTAGCTTATGATCTTGCGTATAACATAACATAAGGAATCACCAAATTTATATACAACACGATAGGTTCACTGCCAAATTATTATACAACATGATAGGTTCATCACCAATTTAACATACAACATAATAAGTCCATCACCAATTTAATATACAACATGATAGGTTCATTACCAAATTTATATACCACATGATTGGTTCATCACCAAATTAATAGACAACATGATAGGTTGTATCAATCACAATAGTCACGTAGGCATAGATAATTTTAGAATAGCTACATGAATCAGAATATGATTACCTAACAACTAGGCACAGTTCTAGTTCCGCATCATTACAACTCATGACTTTTATTTGTTCAAATCTAAAGAATAACTGAACTTACAAACAAAAGAACAAATCTTATTTTCTGGGATCTGTTTTCTAAAACTGAAAAGCTATCCTTTTATGTAGGCTATTGATTCACTAGTTTTGATTTGATTTGGGACTTCCTAACTTGACTTGTAGTTTAGAGAAAATTGGAGGCTACACTAGTTTGGTCGTGGACAGCATGACGGCTTCAAAGAGCAATTTTATGTGGTTTTAGGGTTGAGGGTTGGGGTTGTTTATATAGAAGTTTAGATTAATGAGAGCCGTTAGATCAACCTAGGAGTAATCAGAGCCATCCAGACCAAACAGAGCCAACCGGAAGTCGCCACATAAGCCCTAATGACTCAGAAAACGTCACTGGACAAAATAGTCCAGATCTGGCCGAGGGGGTCGACCCCTACAGGAGGGTCGGCACCCCAGTCGATACCCCTCTTGGGGGGTCGACCCCCCTAGGGGGAGTCAACCCCTATGGGCGGGAATTTTCCCTCCTAACCGCTTCTCTCGGAATTTTTGAATTTGAACTGCTTATTAATTTAATTATTATTTATATTTAATTTCCGTTTGAACTTGAAATCTTCTGAACTCCATAACGTCTTCATACGGAGTCCGATTCACGCAAACTCGGACTATATCTCAAGCAGAATTCCGAGAGGAACAAAATGCAAAACATATTTCCCCTAATTCCCACTTTTAAAATTAATTATTATTTAATTCGTTACTTTAATGTTCACAGAAAATACGGGGTGTTACATTCTCCCCTCCTTAAAGGATTTCGTCCCCGAAATCTTCAAGTCAAGAAGAATGTATATCCTACCATCCAACATCCATCTACTCAACCATTCAATCACACGCATCCATTTTCCTTAAAAGGTATCTAATGCTTTTCATGAACATATGCATAGTGTGTGTATATGTCCTTATCTAATGCAAAATCAGGCGGTCTGCTTGTTCAGTTGACCTCCTTAATGCAAATCATGATAGTGCCACGAATCCATTATGTATGAAAATATTCCTAATCGTACTTTATAACTTCTACATGAGTGCACAATCATTCATACAAGTGCAACATCCATATGACAACACACCAAGTTTCAATCCATATACAAATACATATATGCATATGCAATATGAAAGTGACTGAGCCAATCTAGTACCTAATGTGTGTGTATGTGCATCCACGAGCAACCACTAGCAACCACTTGCAACCATCAATCATAACATGTTTCAAATACATGTTTACATTCATTGGTTTTCTACCTAAAGATCAAGGATAGGACAGAGGAGATATACTTAAGACATAGATATAAGCATGCATAAACTTATGGAAAAGAGATTAAGGCTGCTCCCTTAAAAAGAAAAGGGTAGGTTGCACGTATCTTGTCCTCAGTCTCCCAAGTCGCGTCTTCCTCAGCATCACTCCATTGAACTTTAACAAGCTTGACTTCATGGTTGCATAGATTTTTGACTTCTGTCCCTAAGATATGAGTTGGAACTCTCCTCGCTGTCGCTTCTCGTTCCACTTCTACTTCCTCTAGTATGCTTGGCTCCACAACTTCTGCAGACTCATGTAAGCAATTTCGTAGATGAGAGACATGGAAAACATTATGAACTCCAACCAATCTTTTGGTCAGCTCCACTCTATAAGCCATCTTCCCAATCCTCTCAATGATAGGAAATGGCCCTACAAATCTTGGTGCCAATTTTCTTGTAAACTCAAAGCGAACGACATTCCTCAAAAGAGATACTTTAAGGAAAACCCTTTTTCCAACCTCAAACTCAAGGTCGGTCCTTCTTTTATCAACGTAGGACTTCTATCTATCTTGTGCAGTCTTCATTAATCTTCGTATCAAGTCTACCTTCTCTGAAGTTTCTCTGATCTTGTCAGGCCCAAGTACGAGCTTGTTTGTAGACTCTCACCAACAAGTTGGCTATCGGCATGGTCTTCCATATAAAGCCTCAAAGGGTTCCATGCCTATGGTGGCTTGGTAGGTATAGTTGTATGTGAATTCCACCAAAGGAAGATGAACCTCCCATGTCCCTCCAAAATCAAGAATGCACAATCTCAAAAGATCTTCAAATACTCTGTTCACCCTTTTCGTCTGACCATCGGTTTGAGGGTGATAGGAGTGCATAAGCATAGCTGTGTGCCTACAGCTTCTTGCAAACTCTTCCAAAACTCGCTCGTAAAGATGGGATCTCGATCACTCACTATTCTAGAGGGTATTCCATGCAGTCGAACCACCTCTTTAAGATAAATGGATGCTAACGATGAGGCAATCCTCCTACTCTTAACAGGTATAAAGTGAGCACCTTTAGTGAGCCTGTCTACTATTACCCAAATACTGGTATTGCCCCTTCTTGACCTAGGAACCCATCAATAAAGTCCATCGAAATGCTATCCCATTTCCACTGCGGGACCTCTAGAGGATGAAGCAGACCACCAGGCTTCTTCTGCTCCGCTTTGACTTGCTGGCATATCAAGCATTTAGAGACAAACTCAGCTACATCCTTCTTCATGCCATTCCAAAAAAAAACCCTTTTTTATGTCTTTATACATCTTGTCCCCACCTAGATGTATGGTCAATTTGGAATGGTGTGCTTCTTCGAGAACGGTTTTCACCAAATCTCTTGCTTGTGGGACGCATAGTCTTCCATCACCTCTCAACCAACTCTTGTCATCGATAGAGTATCTACTGAGGTGACTAGATGTCTCACCTCTCATTAGCTTATCCATCACATCAACTAGCTAAGGGTCTTCATGTTGCGTGGTTCCTATTGAGTCCAAAAGCGTAGAACGCACCTCTAGTGTTGCTAACAAACCAGGTACAAATTCGAAGGAGGGTCTAAAGTCAAAGTTTGCTACGTACTCCAAGCTTTGCCTTTCTACGAAGAGAGGACTTAAGGTCAGCTTTTTCCTACTCAAGGCGTCTGCCACCACATTGCCCTAGCCAGAGGTATAAGCAATCTCAAAATCGTATGAGGCTAGTAATTCCATCCACCTTTGTTGTCTTAAGTTAATATCCTTTTGTGAGAAAAGGTACTTTAATGATTTATGGTCGGTAAACAATTCAAACCATTCTCCTAGTAGGTAATGATGCCATGACTTAAGAGCGAAAACAATGACATCTAGCTCCAAATCATGAGTTGGGCAGTTTTTCTCATGTACCTTCAACCGCCTTCCTCCATAACAAACTACTTTGCCCTCTTGCATCAAGACAACGCCCAATCATGTCCTACATGCGTCTGTATATACAGCGAACATCTTACTTCCATCAGGCAATGTTAGAACTGGGGCCGTTGTTAGAGCCCTTTTAGTTCGTTGGAAAGCGACATCACAATCCAAGTCCCAAGCAAAAGTTAGGTTCTTCTTTGTCAATCTTGTAAGTGGTGCTGAGATTTCCGTGAAGTCCTTATTGAATTTTCTATAAAAGCCCGCTAGTCCGAGAAAACTTCATACCTCGGTTGCGTTCCGAGGGACCTTCCAATCTTTCACCGCAACTGCTTTTGAGGGATCCATAGCTATCCCCTCTTTGGACACCACATGTCCAAGAAACCTTACTTCTTCTCTCCAAAAATGGCATTTGGAGAATTTTGCTTTCAGCTAGTGTGCATGAAGAGTATCCATGACTTCCCTTAAACGCAAAGTATGCTCTTCCTCATTTTTCGAGAAGATCAAAATGTCGTCCACAAAAACCACCACAAATTTATTAAGGATCTACCTGAACACCCAACTCATCAAGTAGACGAAATAAGCAGGTGCGTTAGTCAAGCTGAAAGGCATGACAAGCCATTTGAAGAAACCATATGGGGTCCTAAATGCGGTCTTATCAATGCTGTCCTCAGCCACTCTTAGCTGATGAAACCCAGTAGACAGATCTAGTTGGGAGAAAACTGATGCACCTACAAGCTAATCGAACAAGTCGTCTATTCTTGGAAGTGTGTGCCTATTCTTCTTGGTCAGCTTGTTTAGCTCCCTATAGTCAACGCTTAGGCGAAGTGAACCATCCGCTTTGGTTGCAAACACCACTGGAGCACCCCATTCATAAATACTCCGCCTTATAAACCCCTTTTCAAGCAAATCTTTAACTTGCTTGCTGAGCTCTTTCCTTTCCCTTGGAGCCATGTGTCTAACGGGTAGAGCAATGGGTTTTGCATTATCAACAAGATATATGCAGAAGTCTATCTCCCGCTTTGAAGGTAAACCCTTCACCTCTTCAAAGACATCCGAGTATTCACAGACTACTCTAACAGATTGCACGTTCTCAACAGACGCATCAAGAGATTCTAGGTAACTAAGCATAACAGAGTTCATGGGATTACAAGAGATTTGAAGAGTGTTACCAAGGCGAGTCGTAAGTCTAACTACTCTCTTTTCATAATCGAGGACGACACCATTACTGGATAGCCAATCCAGGCCTTGAATCAACCCATAGCCCGTGAAGCCCAAAACATAGGCATTACATCTAAACCTAATGCTTAGTACAGAAATTTCCAAATCCAAACAAATCATCGATAAATAAGCCAAACCCCTAATTGGATTTGGAACAACCAAGGGATCCTCTACTATACTGGTGTCTAGGTGCAGAGATTCAACTAAAGCAGTAGATATAAAAGAGTGTGATGTGCCAGAATCAAAGAGAGTATGAACACGATGATCAAAAAGATAAACTTAACTCTCAACAGGAATATTTCTACCTCGTTCTTGCGGAGGTGCTATGAGAGCGTGAACCTACCCTCTAGAAGTAGATCTAGTCCTCTGCTCTTGCCCTTGCTTTCTTGGGCAGTCCTTAGCCATGTGTCTTGCCTTGCCGCACTGAAAACAACCACCCATCTTCCTCTTCTTCTTTCTGCAGTCCTTAATCAGATGTCCAGGTATGCCACAAAAATTACACTTTCTCTTGTCACGGGGTTTATTATTTTTCCCGCCTTTCTAGGAATCCGCATTCTTGTTCTGTGATCCCTCCACTTTCTTGTCTTGAGGTACTTCCACCTTTGTCTTCCTCCTGTAACAGTGCCATGTCCACTAGTCTCTCATAAGTCGCACCCATAGGTATATGGGTCATAGCTAGACTGTGCAATGGCTCGTTCAGCTCTTTAATGAAGCGGAGAGCCTTTTTACGTTGAGTGTTCACTAACTCCAATCCGAATCTAGCCAGCTAGTTGAACTGGTTGACGTATTCCTTGACCGATAGGCTTCCCTGTTTGAGAGCTAAGAACTTTTCCATTTGTAAGCTTCGTTCAGCTTGCGAGAGGAACTTCAATTCAAACCTCGTTCTGAAATCCTCCTAGGTTTCAACTAGTCTCTCAGCATTAGTAACTTCCCACCAATAAGAGGCTGCGTCCTTAAGTAACCACACAGCCAATTGTATCTTCTGCCTATCATCCACTTCGAAGATAACGAACAAACCTTCTATTTCCTTGAGCCAGTTTCTTTCTTCCACAAATGACTCAGTCCCATTAAAGTTCTTTCCATCCATGGCTCGAAAGTCTCTACATATCTTCGAGAAAGAATTTACACGAGGAGGAGGAGGAACGGCTGCAACTGGGGGCGGAGGAACGTCTGCTGGGCCTGCGTCATTAACCCTAGCCTCCAGGTACCTTCTAAGCCAACCAGGTACAGGCACGCCCTCAGAAGATTAAGATCCCCAGACATGCTGAAATGAAAAGAAAAGGTTCAAAACAAGGGATAGAAAGATAGTGCACATGGGTTTGGGGATTATGCCTTTTTTAAAAATAAAACAACATTTTTCTTAAAAATGCTTCTTTAAACTTCTTTTTGAAAAATAGTTTTCAAAAACTTTTTATCTGATCAGGAAAACCTTTGCTCTGATACCAAATGTAAACACCCCACCTCCATTAAGGTCACGCACAAAGGGATTGCATTAACTTTGGTGGAGTATTATAGCTAAAAGACACAGATAATTTACAAGACAGACATACAAGCAGCGGAAAACTGAAATTTTATTTCATAAGCGCGTGGTCCAGTCAAAACATTACAATAACTGTCTTAAAAACCAACTTCCAAAATCATTACAATAAAGCCTTTGTCTTGACTAAAACATAAAGAAGCATAAACAATAATAAAGCAGCATTAATCCCTAATTAAGAGTGTAACCACAACCATAACCCAAGAAAAGAGAGTCCAAGCAATACGTCTACTTTCTTCAAGCTGAAAAAGGTCTGGACTAAATTTAAGTATTCCCTCCCAGCGGACCTTGGGGGGGGGGGGGGGGAATGGAAGATAAGAAGATGAAAGAAAACCGGTCAGACATAAGCCTGGTAAGTCCAGTGATTATTTAGCATGCAAACATGTGTAAGGGTCATGATATGAATAAACTGAACCTAGGACAATATCCTAGAAATAAGATAACGATAGATAAGGCAAGGTAAATTGAATATACTACAACACTCATTTCTATTTCTCAGCAAATACTAACAAGCGTTTCAACTAGCACCCTGTGTTCATGATAAAATGATCCCTTTTATCGATTGGCTTCTACTCACATGCATTTACGACTTGTATCATTCGACCTCGCTTGATTGTAGATACCTGTGCTGAACCCACCATGGGGTGTATCAATTCCTATGGTGGCGACACGACACAAATTCAAGATGACAATGTATACTACCGATGCTCAGTGCCTGATTTGTCCATGCCGGAGTACGTTCATGCCCATACTCCGTTGGAACCTACACTACTGCACCACCCGCCGTTATTTTGACCGCTTATAATCAACACAATAATCGTGCCCCAGCCTGCCTAGTTCAGGGTACCACGATACATCTATGTGGGTTACTGCTGAAATAGGTCCCTGTTACTAGGGTTTCCTAATCAACATCTTAACATGGTTAAGTGTTTTCAATTTAACCTAACCCCCACCCATCAGTTTAGTTAACATGTTGTGTTGGTTAAGTGTTGCCTTAATTTACTTAACCCTACCATTCTTAGCTTGCTTGTTTCTTAGCTTTAATCCATTCATTAAAGCACCAACCTCTCACATTAGATCTATATTGTTGCGGTCGCTGGATGTGCCAGGCAGTTCCGGGCAGTCTTACACCGCAACTCAATCTAGCCTCGGGTTTTTGGGCTTAATGCGCTAACCTCTCACATTAGATCTGTATTGTTACGGTTGCTGGATATGCGGGGCGGTTCCGGGCAGTCTTACACCGTAACTCAATCTAACCTCGGGTTAGGCATATTCATCTTTTAATTAATTTACATATTTACCATTTATGTTATATGTAAATTATCCACCAATGTTGTCAACTCAAGTCGTATCCCATTTACCCTTCTAAATTTTGTCCATAATTCTTAGGTATACAAATTATACCATTTCATTCCATTAATCATTTACATGATTATGAGCCGACCTATGCCAATAGCATATAATTTAATATTTTTCCCAACATATCCCCCGTTACTCATTCGCATAAATTACATAGAGCGTTAGGCTCACAAATTAGAGTAACTCATAAACAAAGAGGGAAAAAAGAAAAGGGACATGTAACATTCCAACGGCATAAAACAGTTTAGATCAACTAAGCATGTGTAATATGAATTTGGCACGTACTACACAGATTTAATTAAGCATGTAAATGTAAACTTGCATTTGAGTTGGATCAAATTAACATAGATCTAGACGTATAAGCATATATGAACATGACTTAGCATATGATCTTGCATATAACATAACATAAGGAATCGCCAAATTTATATACAACATGATAGGTTCATTGCCAAATTATTATACAACATGATAGGTTCATCACCAATTTAACATACAACATGATAAGTCCATCACCAATTTAACATACAACATGATAGGTTCATCTCCAAATTTATATACAACATGATTGGTTCATCACCAAATTAATATACAACATGATATGTTGTATCAATCACAATAGTCATGTAGGCATAGGTAATTTCAGAATTGCTACATGAATCAAAATACAATTATCTTACAACTAGGCACAGTTCTAAATCCGCATCATTAAAAGTCATGACTTTTATTTGTTCAAATCTAAAGAATAACTGAACTTACAATCAAAAGAACAAATCTTGTTTTCTGGGATCTGATTTCTGAAAGTGAAAAGCTATCCTTTAATGTAGGCTATTGATTCTCTAGTTTTGATTTGATTTGGGACTACCTAACTTGACTTGTAGTTTAGAGAAAAATGGAGGCTACGCTAGTTTGGCCATGGACAGCATGACGGCTTCAGAGAGCAATTTTATGTTTTTTTGGGGTTGAGGGTTGGGGTTGTTTATATAGAAGTTTAGGTTAATGAGAGCCGTTAGATCAACCTAGGAGTAATCAGAGTCATCTAGACCAAATAGAGCCAACCGGAAGTCTCCACATAATCCCTAATGACTCAGAAAACGTCACTGGACAAAACAGTCCAGATCTGGCCGAGGGGGTCGACCCCTACAGGGGGGTCGACACCCAGTCGACACCACTCTTGGTGGATCGACACCTATGTCGACCCCCTTGGGGGGAGTCGACCCCTATGGGCGGGAACTTTCTTGCCCAACCGCTTCTCTTAAAATTTTTGAATTTGAACTGCCTTTTAATTTAATTATTATTTATATTTAATTTCCGTTTGAACTTGAAATCTTCTACACTCCACAACTTCTTCATACGGCGTTTGATTCACGAAAACTCGTACTCTATCTCTATCTCAAGAAGAATTCCGAGATGAACGCAATGGCGAAACCTCTTTCCCCCTAATTCCCACTTTTAAAATTAAGTATTCTTTAATTCATTACTTTAATGTTCACAGAAAATATGGGGTGTTACAAGAATCCTGATCACGCTTGAGTATTCCCACCCTGAGAACCTTAGGGGAACAGAAGAGAAAGAAGAGGAAACAAAATGGGTCAGACATATAGTTTGGCAAGTCCAGTTTCTTTTAGCGTATAAATAAGTAAAAGCATCATGACAAGCATATAAAGTGGATAAGAGATAACAGTGCCATATGGCGGGTATAACATGGTAAACAAGGTAAACAAGATAAACTGAATAGAACATGCATTGCGCTTCACTAATACTTTCTCTTTCTCTGCACCATTACTAGTATAACCAAAACGAGATGATCCCCAACAACTACAAGATGGTAGACTTAGGCGGTACATCTAGTGAGAGATTTTACCCCATACGATTAACAGGCAGCCCAACCGAACATACCGGAATTACCCATAAGGAAATTAGCGGCTCCTAAACATACCAGAGTCTAAATGTACCCTAATTACTACCCCAATCGACCGACTCCCTACTCCGTAGATACCCTGTGTTGTCCCCATAGTATGAGGTATAACTCCCTAAGGTGGCAACCATTCGTTTTCAGGATGTGCACAACCATATCTACTGATGTCACGGCGTCTTAGACTCTTCTGTTGGAGCCATACACATACATGACTCCATTGGAATGCGCCGCCCACACCGTCCCCCACTTTTGGATCTCTTACAATCAGCCCAGTAAGCGTGCCCCAACTCCGACCTAGTTCGGATTGCTCGTTTGATACCTATATATGGGTTACTAACTGAAACGGGTCCCACACACAAGATGATATAAGTCCCCCAGAATTGTATCCCCACTGCTACGGTTTCCACAAGTTATGCCATACTAGAGTAAAAGATTGCATGCCATACCAGAGTAAAAGGATTGCATGCTATACCAGAGTTAAAAGATTGCATGCCGTACCAGAGTAAAAGATTGCATGCCATAGAGTAAAAGATCGCATAACCCAACAGGTTAAGTTTGTGGGCCTATATATAAATATTCACACAAATTTACTTAACTCCTACTCAAGTTAACATGTTCATACAATCCCTATGGATTCATCCAGGTTAAGTATTCAAATTAATTACCATATATTCATTTATGGTTATAATACGCTAGACCTCCCACATTGAGCCTACAACTTGTGGATGTTGGATATGCCGGGCGGGTCCGGGCAGACTTCTTCCACAAGTCGGACTTAATCTCATGTCTTAGCACGTCACATGTTTATGCACTTAGACCCCTCACATTAGATTCACCGCTTTTAGTTGCTAGATATGTCAGGCGGGCCCGGGCAGAATTCTACCACAAGTGTAATCTAACCTCATGTCTAAGCATGGTTCAGTTACTAATTACTATAATTTTAGGCATTTTCCTTCTTTAACAGTTATCCATATTTCATTGTAGGTTTTCATGCCCCTTTTCCAAGTCATATTTATCATGTACCATATGCCCCAAATTTAAGATCTAAATCACAATTTGATTTATTCCCCAAATCCATATTCATGTATTTCATTCAATTTATGCCAAATTTCCCAATACAAGTTATGCCCCAATTTTAACGTTTTCTGCTCATTCCCAATTTCACGGGTTCGCATATTTCAGCGGTATGCCTAGGCTCGAATGTAGTCTAGCTATTAAATAAAAAGGGAAAAGAATAAGGAAAGAGAATGGAAATAATCATAATAACAAGATTGACATATGACAACAAAAATAGGCATAGCAACTAATAAGCATGTAGTAACAAAATTGGGCTAGTGATAAGGTAGGCATAGAGGAACAAGTCTGATGAACATGTGATAATAGAACTGATTAGGCATAGTGTCATGGTCATAAACATACATGATGAGATCTAATTAGTGAATTAGATATACAAATAATGGTAGATCTGACATGTAACGACAGTCACAGGCTTAGATCTAATTTATAGTCATGTCAGAATAACTTAGATACACCGGGTTTGCCAAATCTGATATGATTTAAATAGTCATAGGCTTAGATCCAATTCATATTCATGTCAAAATAACTTTTAAGTATTTAGATCTAAAAATAACATAGAGTCACAAAGAATGGATCTAAGGGATAGAAGAATGGTTGCGGATGTTGAATCACAGATCTCTAAGCTGGAATAACTTGTTTGTTGAAGAAGAAAAGACTACTTTAATCTGGGTAGAGGCAACATCCAGTTCTCCATTGTTTTTAGTGTGTAAAAATAAGAGAAATAGGGTCTTATTTATAGTCATCAGCCGACGAACCAATCCAAGAAAGGAGTCCACGTTCACGCAGAAGAATCTACCTAGATTTACCGTGGGGTCGACCCCCAATGGGCCATTTTCCCTGTAGTGTCCCGAAATTCTAGTACCGTTTGAGCTGACCAAATAATACAAGTCCAACCCAAAATTTCACTGGAAACCAGAAAACTAATAGAAAGAAAACAGGGGGTGATGATAGATAAGATAGAAACCTAGAATAGGAGAAGAAGAAGAACATACATCATTAGAGTAAACACGAATCTCATAGCGGAACGAACAATATATAATAGATACATAGCTTTGAAATAAAACTAGTATATGAAAACAGTAACATTATCAGAGTACAACACTTATAACATAGCGGAAATAACAATAGCTATATAATCCTGAAGCCTCCTACTCCAAGCTCTCAGTATATCTGAAAAATTCCGACTACTTGACTGCCCATACAAAATTGGGCACCCAAGAGTTTAGGGAAACAAAAACAAAATAAACTTTAGGTCAGTCATGTGACTGGTGTGAGTAAACTGAAATCATTTGATTTAACTTTCAAAAATATTTTTGAACAAAGGATAATCGTAAGACCAAGCCACACATAAACACGGAAGATTTTTACCTTACGATATCCCAAAATATTTTTCTAAAACGATACTTGTCAGATATTATAATAATGCCTAGATCAAGTAAATTGAAATCTAGCAGAAACGCTTTCATCTCACGTTCTACATATATAATATACAATCAAAACTGTGGGCTCTTATTGGGTAATTGATTTTCAACTATGACAAGGTATGGAACCACCTTCCGATCAGTGTACTCTAGAAGCGATACACTGGAGTTCAACAAGAACATCTTGTAACTCAGCCACACATGACAAACCATTCATTTCCTCGAATGTTCCGAATATACTATCACCTTGCGGTTGGTATACCAACTAAACCGTTCCCGAGAGATACAAAAGAGAAAGAAGTAACAAATATGAATATTCTCTAGATGGTTACAATATACCCTAATTGGGTGCAGCCCACTTAGCCATGCTGCCTGCCCGATTTCTGTCATTTCCCAGTTGATGAGGCTTGAGGTCATAATATATCTTTTAACAGATCACTCCTTCATTTACTTTGAATGCCACATCGCCATACCCATCAAATCACAAATTGGTTTCCCCAAAAATACCATGGGTATAAGCTAAAAGAAATGAATTCCTCCGCCACCAATGTAAATACGTTTGAAACGATCAACTTATTCGATCTACCAGACATACTCTGTCAGACATTCACCCATTCAAGTTGTCCTGGGATTGGACAATCCGAAGGCACTATTTTGTAAACATGACAGCCCTTGTATAACTCCGTCTTCAATTATCTTCATCATATTTGATTCGCAACACTAATGCCATACGGAGTGGTTTTCAGATAATATATCTGATCCCGGTCCCTCCGTATTGACAACGGAAATGGTCGAAATCTTTGATAATTAGTGATTTAACTATCAAAGGAAAACATGTGTGCAAAACAACGATATTATTTCCAGATGGAAATTCTATCGATCAATCATCAATCAACATTTATTCATTTCCCCATTTCCCGTTTTCATATATTCATCAAATCCTTATTTTCTGATTTTAGAAAATATACGTTATTAAATTTGGAAAACGTTTTCATTTCTGATTCACGCATCACTATCTTCTCACATATATCAGCCTCTAATGGTAAACTAGTAAGAGAACAACCCCCAAGTATTAACCCCGAGGGCCGAAACCAACATCAGATCAATACTGTAACACCCCACGTCCATTAATGTCACTCACAATGGGAATGCATTAACTTGTATGGAGCATTTTAAGTGAGTATAGAACAGAAACTTAACAACAAGGCAGATATAAACAGTACTTGAAGAATTAAAAACTTTATTTCATTGCAGCGGAAAATACATATGTTTGATTACATCATCAAAACCAGAGCCAAGTACATAATATCCATCTTGACTAAATCAAAGTACATAAATTGAAAACATAATCCCCAATAGAGAATAGCCATAAACAAGAGAGGCTGAACTTTACTTCAGCGATCCAAGCAATCTTATAAAAGCAAGAAATACAGCTGTCCAAAATCAAGCTCCACTGGTGCTAGTTCCAACCTGAGCACCTGGGGGAGGAAAGGAAGAAAACAGGAGGAATAAAGGGGGTCAAACATAAAGTCTAGCGAGTGCGATAACTTTAACAATATAATTACCAAAATAACTAGGCTAAGGCATAAGTTGGAAAATAAGGAAATGACTGTGAACAATTGAGTATGACAGAGTAAACAAGGAAACAAGATTGAACTAAGATAACGTTAAAGCGCACCTAAATCACTATAAGATAATTACTATACTGCACCATCACTACTATACTGCACCACCACTAGTTACCATAAGGTTGATCCCGCCTAAAAGACTTTAACAATGATAATGGTAGTTTCGTGCACCCCTGGTTGCCTTCATAGGTACCGCCTGCCCCTATCTCCACTAGGTGCAACCACTACCCCCATGCGATAGGCTCCCTAGCTCGTAGATACCTGTGCTGGCCCCAAAGTGGGGTGTATCACTCCCCAAAGTGGCAACTCGATACCCCAAATAATGCATGGTTTATACCTACACGATGCAACAATGTCTTACCTACCAGCCCGGGTCCACACACGCATATGAACCCCTTGGACTTGCGTTGCCACCGCTAACCCATTTTGGCCTCTTACATTCAAGCCCAGTATGCGTGTCCCGTCCTCGACTTGGGTCAAGCCCACAAAGATACGTATGGGTTACTGGTTGAAATGGGCCCCCATTACTTGACACAAGCTATCCACCTAAGCTTGGTCCCCTCTAGTACATCCCACTTAACCCTCTTCTTATTCATGTTCACTTACATGTTTCAATTCTAGTTAAGTGTTACTAATCGTATTTCAAATTCCACCCAAGGCACCCACTTAACCCCCTCATGTCCCACTACATGTTTATCTGGTTAAGTGTTTCTTAATTCATTAAGACCGTAACCTCATAAAGACCTCCCACATTAGACTGACATTTGTGGCAGTTGGATTTGTCGGGCAGGTCCGAGCAGTCTTACACCACAAACGAGCCTAACCTCGTGTCTTTACAATAACATTACGTATTTAATTTATGCCTAAGACCTCCCACATTAGACTGGCATTTGTGGCAGCAGGATTTGTCGGGCGGGTCCGAGCAGTCCTACACACCAAAAGAGCCTAACCTCGTGTCTTAGACGATTAATTACTCCTAATTAATCATTCCCCAATTTGAATTACTTTCCCTATTCAAATTATCAATCAATTCCAAATTTAACTATGGCCATAATTGACTCAATTATGTCCATCTATTTATGGTATGCAAAATCATACCAATTTTTATCACAAATTAATTTTTATGCCATTTAAGGCATTTATGCCAATTAAATCTTTTAATATTACCACTACCCCACGTTGTACGTTTGTTCGTTTAACGTAAAATATACGTTAGACTCGAATAGTCTAACTCATGAAATAAAGAGAAAACATCACAGCATACATATAGATAAAACTAGATCTAAACATAGTAGTGAACTTGCATGTGTGAATGATGTTCTACATCTAAAACTTACATAGGCCAAAGTTACAACTTGCATAAAACTACATATGTCATAGATCCAAATCTAAAGGTGTAAACTTGTTTGGGTGATAGTCACAAACTTGCATAAATCATGTATGTCATAAATCTACACTAAAAGGTGAGAACTTGCATAGGCAATAACCACAAACTTGCATAACATGATTCATATTCCAAACTCATATATTTGTATAAACTTGCATATGTGATTTATGCAACATAACAATGGTGTGAACTTACATCTAAACATGTAAACTAGCATGTAGAATTTATCATAATACTCACACACATGTCATAGCCTAACTTTAGATCAAATTTTCACATAAACTAGGTGTCATGAAACATGTAAGGTTACATATAATTTTCCCCAACTTGCATATGATTCATGTCTAAATCAAAATCTAAACTTGCATACATACATATGATTTATCAAATGAATCAACATAACCAAACTAGCATATGAACAACATGTTGATTTGATTATACATAAGCCAATCATAGAATGACAACATAGATGGTAGCATCATAATTTTACCACATATATGATAACATCACTACATAATATCATAGAATTTACAACATGTATGATAACATCACAATTTTACAACAAAATTATAACATGCGGTCAATAATCCACATCATATCAATATAATCCACATCATAACTTAATCCAATTAAATTGCTAATTATTTTATTAAAATTATCGAACTCACAACTCAAAGAAGGTCTTGAGTTCTGAATTCTGAGTTCTGAAGTTGTATTAGCTTTCCTTTGAAGAAGATTCGTTGTTAGAGTTGAAAAGGATTGAATTTGATTTGCATTCTTCCTCTTTAATTGGTGGCGGCTATGCTGAGTTGCTACGTGACGGCATGGAGGCCATGAATCTAATTTTGTTTTGATTTTAGGGTTTGAGTCTATAGGTGTTTTTATAGAGTTTAGGATTAGTTTAAGCCGTCCGATCAACCCAGAATTAATCCCAGCCAATCAGAGCAGATCAGAAACCCTAATTGGTCGGCATCTAGTCACAAACAGTTCACCAAACAAATCTTCCCAGGGGGAGGGGGCAGGTCGACCCTTTGGTCGACCTGGTCAGGGTAGGCTGACCCCTAGGTCGACCCTATGATCGACCCGGCCCTGGTAGGAATTTTCCCTCCTAACCTGTTTGACTCTGAAATTTGAATTTTCTGAAATCTGTTTTGAATTTTCTGAAACTTTCGATGGCTATAACTTCTTCATACGAAGTCCAATTCACACAAACTTGGACTCTATCTCAACCAGAATTCCGAGACAAACACAATGGCGGAACCCATTTCCCTTAATTCTCACAGCTAAGATTAGTTATTCTTTAATTTGTTATTATAGTGTTAACAGAAATATGGGGTGTTACATTCTCCACTCCTTAAAGGATTTCGTCCCCGAAATCTCCAAGTTAAGGAGAATGCATATCCTAACATACAAACAACCATCTACTCAACCATCAAACACTGGCACCCATTGTCCTTATAAAATTCCTAATGTTGTATGAACATATGCTAGAAGTGTGTGCATATGTTCCTTATCTAATGCAAAATCAGGCGGTCTACTGATTCAGTTGGCCTACTTAATGCAAACCATGATAGTGCCATGCGTCCATTATGTATGCAAAAGAACCCTATCGATACATATTATTTCTACATATGTGCACAGCCATTCACCAAAATGCAACATCCATATGATGGTACAACCATTATACAACCATTAACTTAAATATGCACACACGTTTATATGCAACATGCAATATGAAATGACTGAGCCGATCTAGTTCCTAAAGTGTGTGTATATGCATCCACGAGCAACCACTAGCAAACACTTGCATCCACATGCATCCATCATACATAACATGTCTCAAACACATGTTTCAACCATAGGACTACCCTATCTAAATGTCAAAGATACTAGTGAGAGGACATACTAAAGATAAGATAAGTACAAGCTAAGCGATAAAGGAGAAATTAAATGACATACCCTTGAAAAGAAAAGGGTACAATGAACGCATCTTCTCTTCCGTCTCCCAAGTAGCGTTGCTCTCATCATCTCCCCATTGCACTTTGACTAGCTTGACCTCTCGATTCCTCAACTTCTTAATCTCCGACCCAAGAATGCACGTAGGAGCTCGTCGAATCGTCGCATCATGCTCTACCTCCACCTCTCTAAGCAAGCTCGGCTATACCACTTCCGCGGCCTCGTGCAAGCACTTCCTCAAATGTGATACATGGAATACATCGTGTACACCACTAAGTCTCTCGGGCAACTCCACTCTATACGCCATTTGTCCAATCCTCTCCTTAATAGGAAACGACCCTACGAAACTTGGTGCTAACTTCCCAACAGACCAAAAGCGAACCACATTCCGCAATGGAGACACCTTGATAAAGACCATGTCCCTAATATCAAACTCAAGATCTGTCCTCCTCTTGTCCGCATAAGATTTCTTCCTATCTTGCACCATCTTCATCCTCCTTCGAATCAGATCGATCTTTTCCGAAGTATCTCTAATCATATCGGGCCCAAGCAAGATCTTATCTGTAGACTCCCACCAACATGTAGGCGAACGACACGGCCGTCCATAAATATCCTCGAACGGTGCCATGCCAATGCTAGACTGAAAGCTATTATTATATGCAAACTCCACTAACGGAAGATGTTCCTCCCATGTACCTCCGAAGCCTAAGACACACAATCTCAACAAGTCCTCTAGAATACGATTCACCCGCTCGGTCTGGCCGTCCGTCTGAGGACGATATGCGGTGCTCAAACATAACTGAGTCCCTATCGCCTCTTGCAAGCTCTTCCAAAACTCGCTAGTAAAGATACGATCGCGGTCGCTCACTATGCTAGAAGGAACACCATGCAAACAAACTATCTCTCGAATGTATATGGAGGCTAACCATGGAGCAGTCCTCTTACTCTTCACGGGAATGAAATGGGCGCTCTTAGTAAGTCTGTCTACCACGACCCAAATCCATGTATTACCCTTCCTCGATCTCGGTAATCCATCAACAAAGTCCATCGAAACACTTTCCGACTTCCATTGTGGACCTCCAATGGGTGAAGCAACCCACCGGGTTTCTTTTGCTCTGCTTTTACTTGTTGGCACACCAAGCATCTAGTGACAAACTCGTCCACATCCCTCTTCATGCTGGCCCAAAAGTAAACTCGTCTCATATCCATGTACATCTTGTCCCCGCCGGGATGGATGGTCATCTTCGAACGATGTGCATCATCAAGAATGGTCTTCCTCAAATTCTCGTCCCGTGGTACACAAAGTCTACCATCCCTACGTAACCAACCCTTATCATCTAGGGTATACCTACGGAGATGGCTCGATGACTCCACTCCTTTGAGATTCTCTACTAACTCAACCAACTGTGGGTCATCTCGCTGTCCCTCACCAATCCGTCCAAAAAGCGTAAGTCTGACCTCTAAGGATGCTAGTAAACCGGGTATAAAGTCAACGGAAGGTCTAAAGTCAAACGTACAGATGAACTCTAAGCTTCGCTGCTCAACAAACAATGGACTCAAGGACAACCTTTTCCTACTTAAGGCATCTGCCACCACGTTACCCTTGCCAGGGTTATATGCTATCTCGAAATCATAGGACGCTAAGAATTCCATCCACCTTTGCTGCCTTAAGTTCAAGTCCTTCTAAGAGAACAAGTATTTTAGCGATTTGTGGTCAGTGAACAATTCGAATTTTTCGCCAAGAAGATAATGGCGCTAAGACTTAAGCGCGAAAACAATAGCGGCCAACTCTAGGTCATGTGTAGGGTAATTTCTCTCATGCACTTTTAACTGCTTTACACCATAGGCTATTACCCTTCCCTCTTGCATCAAGACTGCGCCTAGTCCTGTCCCACAAGCATCGGTATAAACGGTAAATGGCTTACTCCCATATGGCAACACTAAGACTGGGGCTGTGGTCAAAGCTCTCTTTAAACGTTGGAACGCATCATCACAATCTACATCCCATGTGAAAACTAGGTTCTTCCTTGTCAAGCGTGTTAATGGAGTTGATATTTTTGCGAAGTCCTTGATAAACTTCCTATAGTAGCCAGCCAACCCTAAGAAACTCCTCACCTCGGTAGCATTTTTAGGAACCTTCCAATCTTGGATGGCCATTACCTTCGTGGGATCCACAGCTATCCCTTCTTTGGAAACCACGTGCCCTAAGAATTGCACTTCCTTCCTCTAAAAGTGACATTTAGAAAATTTATCTTTAAGGCTATGCGCTCGAAGAGTCTCCAACACTTCCCTAAGATGTAGGGCATGCTCTTCCTCACTTTTAGAAAAGATCAAGATGTCATCCATAAGGACTACCACGAATTTATTAAGGTACTCCCTGAACACCCTACTCATCAAGTCAACAAAGTATGCGGGGGCGTTTGTCAAACCAAAGAGCATCACAAGCCACTCGAAGAAACAGTATGGAGTCCTAAAGGCAGTCTTGTCTATGTTATCCTCAGCCACTCTCAACTGATGGAAACCCGTGGCTAAGTCCAACTGCGAAAACACTGAGGCGCAAACTAACTGATCGAAGAGGTCATCATTCCTCGGCAGTGGGTGCCTATTCTTCTTAGTAAGTTTATTAAGTTCTCTATAGTCCAGACAAAGTCTACGGGACCCATCTGCCTCCGTGGCAAATACTACTGGAGCACCCCACTCCGATATACTACGTCTGATGAACCCCTTCTCAAGAAACTCCTTCACTTGCTTACTGAGTTCTCTTCTCTCTCTTAGATCCATATGGCGCACTGGCAATGCAAATGGATTTGCATTATCTACTAGATATATTCGAAAGTCTATCTCGCGTTTTGGGGGTAAACCCCTCACCTCATCAAAGACATCAACATATTCACGGACTATACGAACAAAATGTAAATCATCATTGAATGCGTCAAGGGATTCTAGGTAGCTAAGCATTACTGGACCTCTAGGGTCACAAGAAATATCAAGGGTCTTTCCACCACAAGTCAACAATCTAACTACCCTTCTTTCACAATCTAGGATGGCCCCGTATCTAGTTAGCCAATCCATAACTAGAATCAAGTCGTATCCCATGAAGCCAAGAACAAAGGCATTGCATTCAAACTCAATGCCCAAGATAAACACTCTCAAATCCCGACAGATCATAGAAAGATGAGCCGAACCACCAATAGGATTTGAGACTACTAAGGGGTCCATAACTAGATTAGTATCTAGGTGCAGTGTTTCAACTAATGATGTAGAGATAAACGAATGTGATGTGCCAAAATCGAATTAAGTACGGACATGATGATCAAACAGAAAAACTAAACTTTCAACGGAAATCGTTCTACCTCGTTCTTGCAGCGGTGGGACCACGAGAGCCTGAACTTGTCCCCTTGCTTCAATGCCAAAAATCTTTCCATATATAAATTTTCTTCAGCCTGTGAGAGAAACTTTGCCTCAAACCTTCGCCTAAAATCTGGCCATGTATCAACTGGACGTTCTCCATTAGTGACCTCCCACCAAAACGAGGCCTCATCCTTCATTAGCCAGGCAGCTAACTGGACCTTTCTTCCATCTTCCACTTCAAAGATCTCAAACAATTCTTCCACCTCCTTTAGCCAATTACGAGCTTCAACAAATATTTCCGTCCCGTGGAAAGGTTTTCCACCCATTGCCCTAAAGTCCTTACATATCTTCGCAAAAGTATCAACACGAGGAGGAGGAGGAGGATTCACTGGACCTGCAGTGGTGGCCCTAGTCTCCGAATACCTCCAAAACCATCCTGGTATCGTTATCCCCTCGGGTATCTCGGGAATTCTAGACATGCTGAAACGAAAAAGGAAAGATTCAATACAAAAGAACCGAAGTAAAGATATATGTCTATTGGGGTTATGCTTTTAAGCTTTTCTCTTGAAAATACTTTCCTTAAAACATACTTTTGTAGGTACTTCTTTATAAAAGTTGTTTTTCAAAAACACTTTTCAAAATTCATATCTGTTCTAGTAACCTTCAGCTCAGATACCACCTGGAACATCCGCGTCCATTAATGTCACTCACAAAGGGAATGCATTAACTTCTATGGAGCGTTTTAAGTGAGTGTAGAATAGAAACTTAACAACAAGACAGATATAAACAGTACTGGAAGAATTAAAAACTTTATTTCATTGCAGCGGAAAATACATATGTTTGATTACATCATCAAAACCAGAGTCAAGTACATAATATCCATCTTGACCAAATCAAAGTACATAAATTGAAAGACATAATCCCCAATAGAGAATAGCCATAAATAAGAGAGGTTGAACTTTACTTCAGCGATCCAAGCAATCTTCTAAAAGCAAGAAATACAGCTGTCCAAAATCAAGCTCCACTGGTGCTAGTTCCAACTTGAGCACCTGAGGGGGGGGGGAGGGGAAGGAAGAAAAGAGGTGGAACACAGGGGGTCAGACATAAAGTCTGGTGAGTGCGATAACTTTAACAATATAATTACGAAAATAACTAAGCTAAGACATAAGTTGGAAAATAAGAAAATGATTGTGAACAATTGAGTATGACAGAGTAAACAAGGAAACAAGATTGAACTAAGATAACGTTAAAGCGCACCTAAATCGCTATAAGATAATTACTATACTACACCATCACTGCTATACTGCACCACCACTAGTTACCCTAAGGTTGATCCCACCTACAAGACTTTAACAATGATAATGGTAGTTTCGTGCACCCCTAGTTGCCTTCATAGGTGCCGCCTGGCCCTATCTCCACTAGCTGTACCTACTACCCCCATGCGATCGGCTCCCTAGCTAGTAGATACCCGTGCTGGCCCCACAGTGGGGTGTATCACACCCCAAAGTGGCAACCCGGTACCCCAAATAATGCACGGCTTATACCTACATGATGCAACAACGTCTTACCTACCAGCCCGGGTCCACACACGAATATGAACCCGTTGGACTTGAGTTTCCACCGTTAACCCATTTTGGCCTCTTACAGCCAAGCCCGGTATGCGTGTACTGTCCTCGACTTTGATCGACCCCACAAAGATACATATGGGTTACTGGTTGAAATGGGCCCCCATTACTTGACACAAGCAATCCACCTAAGCTTGGTCCCCTCTAGTACATCCCACTTAACCCTCTTCTTATTCATGTTCACTTACATGTTTCAATTTTGGTTAAGTGTTTCTAATCGTATTTCAAATGCCACCCAAGGCACCCACTAGATTCCACATGCCACCCAAGGCACCCACTTAACCCCCTCATGTCCCAATACATGTGTTAGACCAAAAAGTGGTTCTAACACCCAAATTGACTAAAATCGAAATAAAATAAGATCGAGAATAAAAAGGAGACACAAGATTTATAGTGGTTCGGCGTTGAAAATCCTACGTCCACTTTATAATCACTTTACTTGATGATGTAGATGAAAATACAATGTGGTATTCACTCAATTTCACTCAGTTTTCATATACATTCACTTAACTATCTCAACATATATCTTGGATGGCGATTTTTGGATTGTTTGGAATGCTGGAATTCGGTTTTCTTTGATGTTTGAACTGTACGGGTGCTCCAAAAGATCCTTTCAAATGTCTCTTGATGGGGTATTTATAGGTGGAAATTCTCTCAAAATCCAGTTCGGATTGGGTGCACGTGTCCTCCATTCCATGACTTTCGGGATCGGATGAGCTCTGGTGTTGCCAGCACATTAGGTGAGTGGCCATTGTGGGTAGAAACTGGGTGTAACTGCCCCGAATATTCAGGAGATCATGGTGCGGAGTTGCAGGGTGAACTGGCTTCGGATCGGATAGGCTAACAAAATGGGCTTCGGATCGGGTAGGTAAACAGCATGAGGCTCGGATCGGGTCACCCCATCCGATCCGACCCGGCTTGAGTCTTGCCTTCCTCACTTTGTCTTGCTTTGCTTTTCTTCGATTACCCCCGATCCGATCCGGCTTGACCTTTCAGCTTTGTGGTGCTCCTGTTCCTACCTCTGTAACTCCGATCCGAACCGGATGTGTAATATAGCGTCTTCTGTTCACTTGATCCTCTGACTTATTGACTTTGTATAGCCTAGTTTACAAAGTAGGCTAACATTTTGCCCCCTCAAAGGATGCTTCTGTTGAAGACGAAGCGTGCTTTGACGTTTGTTTACACAGTGCCTTTCCGAAATCGAATCGTTGAAAAGTCGTTTCTATTGACATATAAAGACACGTCGCTTCAGAAAGTTGCATCTCTTAGTGTTTATACATACTTCGCATAGTATGTAAATCCCTTTCTTTATTTTCAAACAGCTTGGAGAACTCTTGTTAACATTCGATTATCCTTCCAGGTAATTTTCCTTTTGATTTTTCTTTGATTTTATTTCCTCTTCGAATTTTAACTTGATTTTGATGCCAAGCTGATGCACGAAAATACATTCGGTTCGGGGTCCGACCCGAACAGCATTCCCTCCTCTCTCGGTTAGCACTGGGTCAGTGGGCTGGAATGCCTCGTGGGCTTATATCCCGGTCCGAGCGGAGAAAAGGAGAAGGGAATACGAGTAGTCACCATCGTCCTATATAAGCTTATTCCCTTTCTCTTTCTTCCTCTCTTTCTTTTTATTTGCCTTTTCTCAGCCGATTAAACACAGAATCCCCAACTTTCTGAAATTCCAAAGTCTCTCTTATTAATCATCAAGTCGCTCTCGTAAGTGGGTTTTAAACTCGATTCCCTTGATAATAATCGATATCAACTAGAATTTATGACTGATTTGGACACGGTTTTGGTTCGAGTTCGTCGTCACAGTCTCCTTCTCCGCTACCATTGTCGTTGGTGACCCAGTTGCCGCCTCGAGGTGTTGGGAGGAGGGGATTAAGACCCACTGTAGGCGATTTGACCAAAAAATGAAAACTTGGTTTTGATTAGGGATATTAGCACAGAATTGGGTTCTAAGTTAGAAAAGGAGGAAGGAGAAGGATATTACAGGGGATCGGGTCGGATGATGGGATGTAGAAAATGGAGAGGAAGGAAGGGAATAGAAATTTGCAAAACCGGATTGGGTCGGAGAAAAAAGTCATAGAGGCAGGGCTCCCTTGATCGGGTCGGACCTGAAATCGGAACAAAGGAAGAAAATGGTGTGGTTGCCTAATCCGATCCGGGCCGTTTCAGAAGTCCACCTCCGATCCGATCCGATTTGATCCCTAAGCAACAATCTTTATCCCCAAGCCAAGATAAGGAAATACTCTCCGATCTGATCCCAATGCATACATCTAAACCGAACCAAAGAAAAACACTCTCGCTCAACACATAAGAACTTGCTTAAGTAGCCCGTTCAATTCTTGATATAATCTTCAACTTAATGGACAGTTAGGATAGCGCCTTGCGAACATACATGAACATCAAGAACTGCCCTGAACATTATTACTTTGCCAAGATTTTGCATTACACTTTCGAGCGTTGACTTTACATTTTCTGCATACACTGTTCACACTTTAGTTTATACACATGCACGGGGGGATACGGGCTAATTTACTCTAACTTGTGCTATTGCTTCTTCAATAGTTTAGTGACCATGACATCCAGACGTTCATCTAGATTAGCAGAAAAGAAAGAGATCACAGAAACATCCAAAAAAATCACTCTTGAAGACATACCTTCTTCCTCAGATCTAGAATGGGATGATCAGGCTCAGACTACGAGGTAGAAACTCATGAAAGCGATAATGTGTCTTCTGAGGGTGGAGTTTCCCTGGGCTGTGAAGAGGAAGGAGGGATTGGAGATAGTCGAGCTCCTGACGAATTTGAGTCTGCCATCATACTAGAATCACCTCAAGATTCTGTTGAATCGACGATCGACTATGACAGACTCATTCGAATACGCCTAAAGTACGGGATACCCAAAGTGGATACCTTGTTGCCATCAAAAGCTGATCGTCCTCACAACCCTCCAGAGGGATTTATGGCAATCACTCGATTGATGTGCATGGTCGGGGATATCCCTCCATTTTCTCCTTTCGTCGTCGATTTTCTAAGACAAATGCGGATTTCCCCCATGCAGCTTCACCCCAATTCCTATGCTTACCTGTACACCCTATACATAGCGTACCGTGAGATCTTAGGCATAGAGCTCACTTTTGATGACGTTCATTTCTTTTATAACTTCAAGCACTGGACTCGAGAAACTCCTTCTTTCTGTTACTTCGAGTCTGTCCCAAAGAGGAAAATAATTCCAGCACCGTTCAACAGTAAAGCGGGTGATCCCAGGCTTGAATGGTTTTATGTAAGGCAACAGCCAGGGTGTGCTAGGAGATGGACGAAATCAAGTAAAGCACTGGTTTTCTAAATCTCGACTCTGTACATCCAAGCCATCACATTAATCCGTTTTCTTTTTGTTTGCAGTTGATAACCCAAAACAAATATCGGATCAAGCGTTCTTTGATCGGATGCACCGACTCCTTAACGGTGATCAAATTTTTTTAACTATTGATGAAGTCCTTAAGGACGAATATCTTCATCTTCATGGGTTGTTGTCCATTACCCGTAGCATTGGTCACGGGACAGGTCCATATGTATATATTCCCCCAGTGGACGTAATCCCAGAAACGGGCGAAAGTTCGAAAGCTCCTACAATGCCTCTTCAGGCTTCACCTTCTCCATCTTCGACTCAAGATAATGAATTGGCTAACATGGCCGAAAAGCACCGTGAGGCGTATGTGGTTCCCGAGGATGCCATTTCTCTGGAAAGATCAACGTCTTCCAAAGAGCTACCGGTTGATGCTTCTCAGGGAGACGCCCCTAGTACCAATGACCCAATATTTCAGGGTTTGGGGGATCTCCCCTTACCTGAAACTATTTACACTTCAGAGGATTTTGGGAAGAATCCTTTAGTTTTCACTTCCTCCGAAGAGACCACTCCTGCTAAGGCCAAAGAGCCTGCTCGTACTAGTCTGGCTTCAGACTCGGGTTTGTCGGGGGGAACACACCACTTAGGACGCACTTAACACCACAATTCACAGCATTTTTCTTTTGTGAAAACACTGATCCTGAATTTCATTCGTGTTGTTGTGCAGGTACAATGTCCCGTTCCTATTATGATATCAGGAAACTCCGTCGCAGCATGTCTAATCCCCCCACGATCCTGAGTTTGATCATCGCGAAGATCGCGATAGGGAGGATAGAAGGCCCTATGATTCTTATCGTTCGCGGTCCTCGCGCTCTCTCTCTCCTGTCCAGACAGATCCAGAGCGATATAAAGGTTACTAAGGTCGTCGGGAAGAGGACAGGCCACAATCAAATGACTCAACCTCTTCTCAAGAAAAGCGCGGTAGGGAGAGGAGCCCGCCAAGAGATACCGAATCACGAAGCAAGCGTAAGGTTCCTGCTAAATGGTCTAGAAAGCATGAAGAGGCCATTGAGCCCTCCACGCACAGGGACACCAAGCTGACATTCCCCGCACCTCCACCGCTAGATGCTGAAACTGCAGTTAAGCGGGCGTATCTGGAGGAGCAATTTCCTGAACATTACTTCGAAAACTTGACTTTTTTACCTGCTCTTGAGCCTATTTCTTCGAGGTGGGCAGACGAGGCCAAAGCAAAAATAGACGCGGTCGAGAAACAGTATTCAGAGATGTTCAAGTATTCACGCAGCCTCTCCAGAGTCATCCAAACTTTAATCACGACTGCTGACTCGATACAAAAGACCGCAGAAGACGATGCAAGGGCCTTAAAAAATTTAGGAAAAGACCTCGAGGATACACAGGCTCAACTCGCTGTCGCTCAACGGGCCGCTGCCAGCTTCAAGCAACAATTTGAGGATCAACAAAAACGTTACCATGATTTGCTTGAGCCCCATACCCAAGAGCGTTCGGAATTGAAAAAGCAAGCCGAAGATGCCAAGTCAGATGCTGCCAAAATGCGACTTGCTTACGCTGACCTTGAGCGGGAGAAGGCCGAGTTAGCGGAGAAGAATGCTGAATTGGAGAAGAAAAACGCTGACTTGGCTTCCAAGCCGGTGGAGGTGGAGAACAGGGTTGCCCTAGCGGAGGGTAACGTCGAATGTGCTATCAAGCCCGCTGAAGAGGCCCGCAAGCAACTGTCAGAGGCTGAGGAAGAGGTGCATGGTTTTGGCGAATTAATGATTGAATTCTTTGCGCATATAATTCGCCGTCGGAACATCTCTTGGATTGAAGATTATCCATCTACCTTAGTCCAAGTATGGAGTCAAATCGTTGAATGGGAGAAATAGGAGCTCAAGGTTGATTCCATTGATGAGGACAAGCTTATGGAGAAATATCTACGAGATGATGAACCAGAACGCCAAGCCGAGGGACGCCGCCTTATTGCTGCTATTATGGAGGAAGAGAAGCGAAAGGCTAAGCAAAAGAACATTCCTAAGGCTGGTTCTTCCTCTACTGCCTCTGAAACTTCTGAAGTAGAGGGATATGATCCTGAAAAATCGGGGATCCCTCGGGCATCTCTTTTATACCCCATACCCGAAACGGCATCGGAGACAGCGGTCACTCCAGCTGAGAAGTCATCGGAAGGTATCTCTACCTTTTCACCTCAATTCGTCAAAGCTATCTCTACCTTTCGTCACGTAATTGGGGAATCGATGAAGAACCCATTATTTTCTCCTGAGTTGATAACTGTTGCTTCTCACTCTATAGGTATTGAACCGTCCGAAAAGACAGACGTGTCCCAGGGAACCATAGCTGGAGCAGAACCTACGGAGAAGGATAAAGGGGAAAGGACAAGGCTACCACCATAGATTCGGGAAAAGGAACTGAACCGTCCAAGGCTGACACTCCTCATGACGACGAAATGATAGATGCCTTAAAAGATGATGGCGGCAACGGGGGACACGAGGAAGACACTGAGGTGGCTATAGTTGGGGAGTCGAAAAGCGCCGATGATGTTACTTTAGCTGCACTGAAAGCCGAACAAGATAAACGCATGCAGGTTAAAGTTAAAGACTTAGACCCCGAAAGCCTTAAGCCCCTCGCAGTAGTGGATGCTGGATCAAGGTTAGTTGTTAAGCTTTCGACTAGATCTATTACAGAAGAACTTGCTAAAAAGTCTTCTCTTGATTCCAGCGTTCCGCCTTCCGGGAAGAAGTCAAATGATTCCAGCACTTCAGCTTCAGGGAAGAAAAAGTCAAAGCGCATCTTGACTGAGGCTGAAAAAGAGGCGAGGGATGCAGGGAAGGCTGCTAAGAAGTCCAAGCCCACTTCAAAGTCTAAATGATGGAGTGTCTTGCTTTATTTTAGTATTTGATTGGCCCATAATTGTTGCTGCAAGTGTGGCCCTTGCACCTTCTTTTTGCCTGTTTTCCTGTACAAATTCGTTCATTTGTAAATAAAAATAATTCATTCCCTGCAATGTCTGTTAGTTATCAGTTCGGTACTTATGTAAAAATGCATGTCCTACTATAGTTGTGTAATGAAGTCATGGTGGGGGGAAATATGTGTGTACATATATGCCCCCAGTCGGTCTTGAAAAACTATTCAAGACTTAGTCAAACAGTCTGAATGTCCCCGATTCTCCGACGGGGTCACATTCTTTGTGTAGTTGATGGCTTTCCTTTTTCTGGCATTTTTTTATACTCTCCTGTCTTATATTCAGGTTAGAGTTCTTACTGAGGCGGTCTCTTGTCTGGGTGCACATTCACGCCTCAGAGGACGTCGTCTTCCCGTCCTTTATACTCTCTCTCAATTCTTGAGAGTTAGAGTTAAGAATGTCGTCTTCCCATTCTTTCATGTCTTATTGCACAAGCAGTCGTTGTGTTTGTTCCTGCATATAAGCTGTTTTCAACTTTTCAGGTTTTAAATTAACATTTTGTATTCCATAATCATATCGGAATAGTAGTTGAAGGTATAAGTAATGCAGGAAAGTAAATGACACACGATATTTTTATAGTGGTTCGGCTAAGTCGTAGCCTACATCCACTTTATAGTTCTTTGTTCATATCAACAGACTTTTCTAAGGCAAGTCGTGCCTTTTTACAGAGTTCATAAGGAAAACAGCAAAGAGTACAACATCCCTAATTCAAATATCGCATCAAGTGTTGGGCTTTCCAAGCCCTAGGTACCTCTTCGCCATCTACGGTCGTTAACTTGAAGGCTCATATTTCAAGTTTCCGTTGGATGACAAAGGGTCCTTCTCACTTTGGACCGAGGTGAGGAAGGGATGGAAAAACTCGCTTTAGCACCAAATCTCCCGGTTCGAAGGTCCTAAAACGCACTTTTTTGTCATAATAGCGTGCCATTTGACGTCGATGTCTTGACGCATGCAAGTCTGCCTCGTCCCTTTTCTCTTCGATTTCATCAAGAGACTCGAGGAGGAGTGCCCGATTCGTCATCGGGTAATAATATGTCACCCTGTGAGAGGGAACTTCAAGCTCTACTGGAATTACTGCTTCTGAACCAAATGAGAGAGAGAAAGGTGTATGACCGGTAACTGTCTTAAACGTTGTCCGATATGCCCACAAAGCTAAGGGTAATTCAACCACCCATTTTTCCTTTGCACGTTCTAATCGCTTCTTGAGGATGGACTTTATGACTTTGTTTATTGCTTCTACTTGCCCGTTTGACTGTGGATGGGCGACTGCAATGTACCGTTTGTCGATCTTATATTTTTGGCAGAAATTTTTGAATTCGGCACCATCGAACTGGGTTTCGTTATCAATTATAATGGTCCTTGGGATCCCAAATCGGCATATAATATTTCTAACCATGAAACTTATCACCTTTCTCGCTGTGATTTTGGTTAAGGGCTCAGCTTCCACCCACTTCGTAAAATAGTCCACGACGACTATTGCATATTTCGCTCCTCCTTTAGCAATTGGTAAAACTCCGATGATGTCAATTCCCCACATGGGAAACGGCCAAGGACTCACCATCGATTTGAGTTGGGTCGGTGGTGCTCTAGGGATTTTGGCGAATCTCTAGCATTTGTCGCAGCGTCGTGAATAGTCAGTTGTATCTTTATTAATTGTGGGCCAGAAGTATCCATACCGCAATACCTTCTTTGCTAAGTTCCGACCTCCCATATGATCTCCACACTCACCTTCGTGTACTTCTCTTAGTACACGCTTGATGTCGTTGTGTGCTATACATCGTAACAGGGGCATGGAAAATCCTTGTCTATAAAGAGTATCATCTTGAAGAATGTATCTGGTGGCCTTGCGAACTATGGCCTGCCTCTCACTCTTCTTTAACGGGAGTATCCCATTTCTAAGGAAATTCTTAATTGGGGTCATCCATGACTCCTTCTCCGGTTCTGCTTCGAAAGCTAATTCAATTTCCATCGACTCAAAGCTTGGCGATCCCAACGTTTTAATTGGAATCATTTTGGTTTCCTCCGGATTGTCGGAACTAGCTAGCTTTGCTAGCCTGTCTGCCTTCTGGTTTTCGGCTCATGGGATATGCGTTATGTTATACTGTTCCAAGTCGCTCAACAGCTCCTCCACCTTCCCGAGATAGGCGATAAGTCGAGGTCCCTGAGCCACAAACTCCTTCTGCACTTGGCAGACGACTATTTTGGAGTCGCAGAATATATCCAATGCCTTTACCCCGAGTTCCTTAGCAAGTTACAGCCCGACAATCAGGGCTTCATATTCAGAGTCGTTATTAGTCGCTGAAAATTCTAATCGTAGAGCATAATATAACGATCGTCCATCAGGAGTAACTAAGACGACTCCAGCTCCGGACCTTCGATCGTTCTTGGCTCCGTCTGTGTACAGCTTCCATGGATCTAATTTTAACTGCTCCTCTCACTTGACTACCTTGTCATTGATCATTTCCTCCTCTGGAATTGTGAACTTTGCTATAAAGTCAGCCCGAGCTTGCCCCCTGATCGATCTCTACGGCTGAAAATTTAAATCAAACTGACTTAATTCAATATTCCATTTGATCAAACGCCCCGATGCTTCGGGTCTTTGCAGCACCTGCCTCAGAGGCTGGTCAGTGTATATGGTTATTGGGTGAGCTTGGAAATAGTGGCGAAGTTTTCGGGAGGCGATCAGGAGGCTGTAAGCAAGCTTCTCAATCCTTGGGTAGTTGCGTTCTGCAGCTGCCAATTTCTTGCTTACATAATATACCGGCCTTTGCACTTTGTCGTCTTCTCGGACCAAGGCAGTGCTAACAGTGTGGGCTAAAACCGCTAGGTAAACAAATAACTCTTCATGATCCACTGGCTTTGACAAAATCGGTGGTTTCTCTAGTAATTCCAATAAATTTTGAAAGGCCTCAACACAGTCCGGAGTCCATTCAAAATTTTTCTTTCCCCTTTTTATCAAGTCAAAAAATGGGACGCATTTGTCCGTTTCTTTGGAGATAAATCTACTCAACGCGGCTACTTTCCCTGCAAGACTTTGGACATCTTTGATTCTCCTTGGTTCTTCAATGTTTCTTATCGCTGCAATTTGGCTGGGATTGATTTCAATCCCTCGAGAGCTCATGATGAAGCCTAGAAACTTTCCAGATGCCACTCCAAATGAGCATTTCAAAGGATTTAACTTCATCCGATACTTTCTCAGGATGCCAAACATCTCTGCCAAGTCTCGTGTATGGCTGGAGGACTGTTTCGATTTGACAAGCATATCATCCACATAAACTTCCATACTCTTCCCTATTTGGTTATAAAACATCCTGTTCACCAAGCATTGGTAGGTAGCTCCAGCGTTTTTCAATCTGAACGGCATGACCACGTAGCAATACAACCCCAAATTTGTAATGAAGCTCGTGTGCTCTTGATCTGGCACATGCATGGGAATTTGGTTGTACCCGGAATATGTGTCCATGAAAGAAAGAAGTTCAAGTCCCGCTGTCGAATCTACAAGCTGGTCAATTCTGGGGAGTGGGAAGCTATCTTCCGGGCAAGCTTTGTTCAAGTCTGATAAATCAATGCATGTCCACCACTTTCCAATTGACTTCTTTACCAAAACAGGATTCGATATCCAGTTGGGATATGTCGAATCTCTAATAAATCCATTCTTTTTCAGCTTCTCCACTTCCTCTTTTAGAGCTGCCGACCTCTCTGGGCCCAGCACACGTCTCTTTTGCTTTACAGGTGGGTGTTTTGGGTTTATACTCAGTGAATGACGCATGATGGATGGCGATATCCCACACATGTCGGCGTGGGTCCAAGCAAACACATCCAGGTTTGCCTTCAGGAAGTCAGTTAGTTCTTTAGCTCGGTGTGGATCCAACTGGGATCCAATCTTCAAAGCTTTTGCCGGATCAGCTTCGTCAATGGGTATGTCCACTGTCGCTTCGTTAGGAGTTGCATTTATAGCATTTGGTTCCTCATCTTCTCTGGGATCCAAGTCTTCAGGCATTCCCTTGGGCAACTCCTTCGGGCTGATCCTTCTAATTGCTACGTCGAACCTTCCTTTGGAGGAGGTGAGGTACCTTTACTCTCGATGTTGAGTCCCTTCATCAGCATCTTTAACTCGGCGATATAGCAAGCCCATCCAGAGACTTGATCTCCTCTCATTACTCCTATTCCGGCTTCAGTTGGAAACTTAAGCAATAAACACACGGGCGATACAAGCCCTGAACTCTACAAGGGCAGGCCTTCCCAAAAATGTGTTGTAGGGCGAATCTACGTCCAACACGACGAACTGAAGCATTCGTACACTTCGACGTTCCCCTTGCCCCAATGTTACGGGCAATTCTATATACCCCATTGGAGCTGTCGATGCCCCGTTGATGCCTCGGATCCAACCTTCACAAGGCTTCAAATCTCCAGACTCAAGTTTCATCTGATCAAATGACTCTTAAAAAAAATATTGACAGAGCTTCCATTGTCCACTAGTACCTTATGAACCAATGCTGGTCCAATGGTAGTGGTAATGAATAACGGATCTTCGGTAGGTGACTGGATTCCGGTATCGTCTCTGCTACGGAACACCACGTCATCGAACATTGTCTTCTGCTGTTTTGCAGGGGTGATATCTTCCAAATCGTCGCACTCATTTACATCTACGTGCTTAACTGCATTAACATATTGGTCAATGGCTCTAAAACTGTGGATAGCTGGGTGGAGTCCACCTACTATGGTGTTAATAACAATTCCTTTGCCTTTCTGTTGCGCTGTGGGCTTGGGAGCAGACTGATTCTGGTTTGGGGTCTGTTCTCCTTGCCCCCTGTCTCTTGGGGCAACCTTATACTCATCCAATTTCCCTTCGTGCAGCATCTTCTCAACCACATCTCTCAAGTGTCGACATTCATTCGTTGAATGCCCATGAGTTCCATGAAATAAACAAAATTTTCCCGTTGCGGTTTCTTTCTCTGTTGAATCTCGAGGCGGCGGTCTTTTGTATTGCAAAACATTGTATGTATCCAAATAAATATTCTCCAGAGTGTCATTCAATGGTGAGTAATTCTCAAAGGTCTGGAACCGGGGTCTTTTGTCAGAGTTACTTCCTCGGTTCCTATTTCTCATGTTACCATTCACATTACGGTTGCTGTTGCCCCCGTTTCCATTATTATTGTTTCCATTCTTGTTTCCCACATTCACTTCGACTTTCCTAGAACTTTCTCCAGACTGCTTCACGGCAACGTTACTCTGAACAGTTTCTTTTGAAGCTGCTCCGGATTTCCTCTTTCTGTTTGCCCTAGCTTCCTCTCGTCTTAACTGAATATTGGCCTTCTCATAAAACAACTCTCTTGTGGGAGGAGGCTTCCCAGAGAGATAATCTCCAAACTCGGAATCAGGATCAACTCCTTCCATCAAAGCCATCAAGGTTGTAGGCTCGTGCGGGTCACTGACTTCTGTTACAACTAAGTTGAAACGATCA
Organism: Allium sativum; assembly: GCA_030737875.1. Classification (NCBI taxonomy): domain Eukaryota; kingdom Viridiplantae; phylum Streptophyta; class Magnoliopsida; order Asparagales; family Amaryllidaceae; genus Allium; species Allium sativum. The sequence continues at coordinate 931,439,223 of CM060912.1, read as the reverse complement.
AGATATGACTTCAGGGACTCACCCGGCGCTTGCTTAATTCTCGATAATTCAATAACATTCTTAGACTTTCGGGCGTGAAGTCGGAATTGATTTATAAAACGTTCACTTAACTCCTTGAAATTCGATATCGATCGAGGAGGAAGTCGGGTAAACCATAGCAATGCCACATCTTCTAAGTAAATCCGGAAAGCCTTACACTTCACTGCGTCAGGGGCAGCGGCAGCATTCATAAGCCATGCGTATCGCATCAAATGTTGTCCCGGATCGGTTCTCCCATTGTACCTGTCCATCTGCGGCAGGTTAAAACGTCGGGGGAACTGAAAGTTAAGGATGTCATCAATAAAGGGAGTATGGCTTCGCTCAATGCCATAATCTTCATTGGTGTAGTTTCGACTCTCAGACATGATCTGGCGTACCATAGTCCATACGTCAGCATTGGTCAAGGGCCGTTCAGGCTCCCTGGCTCTAATGTTCGGGTTTCCTCTGGGCTCCTGATCAGGGGACGCCCTCCTTCTGATGTTCGGGTTTCCTCTGGGCTCCTGATCAGGGGACGCCCTCCTTCTTCTAGCCGCTTCTGCTCTGCTTTGTTCCCTACGTTCCCGGTCGATCTCGGGAGGAAGGGGCTGGAGCATTTGTCCCTGAGTGGGATTGGTAAGGTTAGGGTCTCTAGGAAATACATGGGATCCCCGCATTGGTAATAGCATAGGCTCTCTCAAGCTCGGATCATTGGGTCCTAGTACCCGTGCAGCGTCCTCGCGGGACCCCAAAGATCTGAAAGTCATTTGCTCCAAATTCTGAGGTCATTCGAGCGGCCTTCTTTCACGGGGCCGTTCTTCCTCAGAAGAAGAAGACTGATCAACTGCAGTGTGATGAACCGGGGATGGTGTTCTTTGTCTGCGGAGTTCGCCAATTTCCCTGCTCATGATTCTCATATTCTCTTGCATCATAAGATTGGTGCGCTCGTGGATTTTCATAGCCTCCCTAGTGCTCTCAAGCATGTCAAGAAGGCGCGAAAAATCTCCTTGGGTAATAGGCGCGAAAAATCTCCTTGGGTAATAGGCGCAGATGGATTGATCTGATCGTTGATCCTGGTGGCTGGAGTCAGAGCATTTGGAGGAGCTCGACAAGAGGTTCCAGCATCACCTAGTGACGGATCGGATCGGAGCTGAGCAACATGATCGGGTCGGAGCTGGGAAACCTGTTCGGATCGGAGCAGAGCAACCTGTTCGGATTGGTTCGGGTTAGGGGAATGCACTTCTTCAAATTCTCCTACTCGGATCGGATCGGAGCTCTCTCCTTGATGTCGGTTCGGATTTCCTGAACCTGTCCGATCCGCTCCCGAGCTCTACCCACGAGACCTTGTCACAACCGGGTTTTGCTGATCTTCACCAACTCCGTTCCCTCGACTGGTTTGAACTTCCTTGCCTTTTCCTTTGGACATAGTTCTTCAACAATCAACCAACAAGTATTAAAAAGCATCGAAACTTGAGGATTAACTTCTTTGAACTCAATGGTCCAAAAGGTAGAACGATAATCCAGAAAAACAGAGAATTCAAACGTTTCTCAGTGAAAGCACCAAAATGTTAGACCAAAAAGTGGTTCTAACACCCAAATTGACTAAAATCGAAATAAATTAAGATCGAAAATAAAAAGGAGACACAGGATTTATAGTGGTTCGGCGTTGAAAAGCCTACGTCCACTTTATAATCACTTTACTTGATGATGTAGATGAAAATACAATGAGGTAATCACTCAATTTCACTCAGTTTTCATATACATTCACTTAACTATCTCAACATATATCTTGGATGGCGATTTTTGGATTGTTTGGAATGCTGGAATTCGGTTTCCTTTTATGTTTGAACTGTACGAGTGCTCCAAAAGATCCTTTCAAATGTCTCTTGACGGGGTATTTATAGGTGGAAATTCACTCAGAATCTGGTTCGGATCGGGTGCACGTGTCCTACATTCCATGACTTTCGGGATCGAATGAGCTCTGGTGTTGCCAGCACATCAGGTGAGTGGCCATCGTGGGTGCCCCGAATATTCAGGAGATCATGGTGCGGAGTTGCAGGGTGAATTGGCTTCGGATCAGATAGGCTAACAAAATGGGCTTCGGATCGGGTAGGTAAACAGCATGAGGTTCGGATTGGGTCACCCCATCCGATCCGACCCGGCTTGAGTCTTGCCTTCCTCACTTTGTCTTGCTTTGCTTTTCTTCGATTACCCCCGATCCGATCCGGCTTGACCTTTAAGCTTTGTGATGCTCTTGTTCCTACCTCTGTAACTCCGATCCGAACCGGATTTGTAACATAGCGTCTTCTGTTCACTTGATCCTCTGACTTATTAACTTTGTATAGCCTAGTTTACAAAGAAGGCTAACAACATGTTTATCTGGTTAAGTGTTTCTTAATTCATTAAGACCGTAACTTCATAAAGACCTACCACATTATACTGGCATTTGTGGCAGCTGGATTTGCCGGGCGGGTCCGGGCAGTTTTACACCACAAACGAGCCTAACCTCGTGTCTTTACAATTGTTACGTATTTAATTTATGCCTAAGACCTCCCACATTAGACTGGCATTTGTGGCAGTTGGATTTGCCAGGCAGGTCCGGGCAGTCTTACACCACAAAAGAGCCCAACCTTGTGTCTTAGACGATTAATTACTCCTAATTAATCATTCCCCAATTTGAATTACTTTCCTTATTCAAATTATCAATCAATTCCAAATTTAACTACGGCCATAATTGACTCAATTATGTCCATCTATTTATGGTATGCAAAATCATACCAATTTTTATCACAAATTAATTTTTATGCCATTTAAGGCATTTATGCCAATTAAATCTTTTAATATTATCCCACTACCCCACGTTGTAAGTTCGTTCGTTTAACGTAAAATATATGTTAGACTCGAATAGTCTAACTCATGAAATAAAGAGAAAAACATCACAACATACATATAGATAAAACTAGATCTAAACATAGGGGTGAACTTGCATGTGTGAATGATGTTCTACATCTAAAACTTGCATAGGCCAAAGCTATAACTTGCATAAAACTACATATGTCATAGATCCAAATCTAAAGGTGTAAACTTGTTTGGGTGATAGTCACAAACTTGCATAAATCATGTATGTCATAAATCTACACCTAAAGTTGAGAACTTGCATAGGCAATAACCACAAACTTGCATAACATGATTCATATTCCAAACTCATATATTTGTATAAACTTGCATATGTGATTTATGCAACAGAACAATGGTGTGAACTTACATCTAAACATGTAAACTAGCATGTAGAATTTATCATAAAACTCACACACATGTCATAGCCTAACTTTTGATCAAATTTTCACATAAACTAGGTGTCATGAAACATGTAAGGTTACATATAATTTTCCCCAACTTGCATATGATTCATGTCTAAATCAAAATCTAAACTTGCATACATACATACATATGATTTATCATATGAATCAACATAACCAAACTAGCATATGAACAACATGATGATTTGATTATACATAAGCCAATCATAGAATTACAACATAGATGGTAGCATCATAATTTTACCACATATATGATAACATCACAACATAATATCATAGAATTTACAACATGTATGATAACATCACAATTTTACAACAAAATTATAACATGCGGTCAATAATCCACATCATATCAATATAATCCACATCATAACTTAATCCAATTAAATTGCTAATTATTTTATTAAAATTTTCGAACTCACAACTCAAATAAGGTCTTGCATTATGAATTCTGAGTTCTGAAGTTGTATTAGCTTTCCTTTGATGAAGATTCGTTGTTAGAGTTGAAAAGGATTGAATTTGATTTGCTCTCTTCCCCTCTAATTGGTGGCAGCTACGTTCAGTTGCTAGATGACAACATGGAGTCCATGAATCTAATTTTGTTTTGATTTTAGGGGTTGAGTCTATAGGTGTTTTTATAGAGTTTAGGATTAGTTTAAGCTATCCGATCAACCTAGAATTAATCCTAGCCAATCAGAGCAGATCAGAAACCCTAATGAGTCAGCATCTAGTCACAAACAGGTCACCAAACAAATCTGCCTCGGGGGGGGGGGGGGGGAGGTCAACCCTATGGTCGACCTGGTCAGGGTAGGTCGACCCCCAGGTCGACCTTATGGTTGACCTAGCCCTGGCGGGAATTTTCCTGCCTAGACTGTTTGACTCTGAAATTTGAATTTTCTGAAATCTGTTTTGAATTTTCTGAAACTTCCGATGGCCATAACTTCTTCATACGAAGTCCAATTCACACAAACTTGGAGTCTATCTCAGCCAGAATTCCGAGACGAACACAATGGCGCAACCCGTTTCCCTTAGTTCTCACATCTGAGACTAGTTATTCTTTAATTTGTTATTATAGTGTTAATAGAAATACGGGGTGTTACAAATACCCAGACAGCTATTCAACTTAACTAATTTCCAATCAGTTCTAATTTCAGTAATTCCATTTAAATTCCTAACTCAAACCCCAAATTCCTTTATAATATTTTATTTGCAAAATATTTACTTTAAATCAATATCATGTTACACCCGTGTGCGAAGCACGGGTCTAAACCTTCCTAATATAAAATTCTCTTTTTATAAACTCTTTTCATTTTCCAAATGTTTCCCTTTTATAGATCTATTTACATTCTAAATCAATATTCCTTTTATAATTCTATTTATTCTATATAAATCCTTTTATATAATTCTATTTATTCTATATAAATCCTTTTCAATTCTATTTATTTAACAAATAAATATTTCCTTTTCAATTATATTTATTTAACAAATAAATATTTCCTTTTCAATTATATTTATTTAACAAATAAATATTTCCTTTTATAAAATTCTTTGATTTTATGATTATTTTCTTTTCAATATACACATTGAAAATTCCCAATATACATTCCAGTATTTCTTATGGTATTTAAAATACCAAATAACCATGATCAATATCATCCAAACACACATAATCAACAACATATTATATGTTACATCATATATTACAATATATGAAAAATAGTGAAATAAATGTTGAGGAATCCAGTTGGATTCCTCCGACTTGTTTCCTTGCATCCACAGATGTTAAGCAATATAATAACATCGATTTCATTTCGATATGAAATATTTTGATAAACAGAATCAATATTTGATTAATGATTTATATATATATATCGTTAGCTATAATTTCAACCAATACATAAGCAATTCAACCAAACAATCATCACGCAGCAATCAATCAGCATGTATCATTACTAGATTATATTTATAAAAATATAAGCTGATAGAGTTAGTGAGTTTTATTCACATTGGACGATCATCATTAAATAACGATAACTGTCGCTTGATTCAGATCAGATAATTTATTTTGCAATAAATTGTGATGAGTTCCATTTCAATCCCAGTCAATTCCATTTCGCAATCGTCGTCCATACGGTCCCAAGATGGCTGACCATTCGAAATTCTGATATAATATGGTCAACATATTTAATTTACAAGTTATGTGATTATTTGAATCAATTCAAACTTAATAACATCAATATCGGGCCTCATCCAAACCATCGGCCCATCCAAGATTCCAAACCCGCCTCCAAACCAAAGCCTTTTTCCCCATTCAATAAGCCAAACCTCCCTCCATACTTCATAAATCCACAAACAAAATACATCGATGCTTTTCTCTTCAACTCCTCTTTCACTCCATCCACAAAAGGAAGCATTCGAACTTCCATTACAGGATGCGGTTCCCTGTTTTCACCACGTCAGAACTGTGTGACCACCGAACCAAACAATGACGGAATCCTTCCAAACTTCGTCAACAACACCCCTTTGCCACCATGAACTCAACTATGCCCTCAAAGCAAACTCCGGTCTCCTCATCCATGCTTGCTAGATAACGCTAGGCGGACGCCAGTACACAGTGAACGGAAAAGATGATGTCAAGTTCCTCAATACGCATACCAGAATGTAGAGAATCGCTTTATGAACTCGATTATATAAGTTTGCTAATTTATAGGATTTTTTGGGATTTGTATTGATTTTTAAAAGGATCAAAATTCTTTCCTTAAAGGAAAAACATACGGCGCAATGTTTGACCATAGGAAAAAGTGAATAAGGTTTAGAAAGTTTAAGGGTATTATGTAGGATTAATTTTGGCTTGCTTAAGAAGCTTTACTCATTTTTTTAAATTTATATTGTCATATTTGTCTTTAAAAATTCCGCGATCACACATGATATCTAAGAACCATAAAAATGGACATGCTACTAGAGTTTGACATTACGAACCCAACGAAACTGGTTTCGTCGAATTCCGAATCCGTTTGCTCACACAGCATATTTTTAACCATTAAAATACTGACTATTTTTCAGATTAAAAATCCGTACGACCACATATTGACTCCAAAAATCATGGAAATTGAAATATAACAATAATTTAATAATATGGATCCAACAAAATTAGTTTCGTCGAAAACGGAGGTCGTTTGCAAAACTGGCTATTTTTAAAGCTCTAAATAAACCCAATTTAAATATATAAATATATTTAAAATTAATTAAATTAAATATTAATAAATTAATATTATCGTATATATTCACAATAGAATATCATACAACTCCAATTGGATTTATAACTCGATAGTCAAATCCCAGTTTGAGTCGATAATCAATTTATATTGAAAAATCCATTTATAATTTATATAATCCAACCAAATTATAAAGGAATCCCATAGGGACTATTTTAAAATTTTATTTAACCATAAATCAAAATCTACACGACGAAATCCCGATTTTTCTCTTCCATTAGAAAAATATACTTCAGCAGCTCCGAACATTTATTTTTCACAGAAATCCGATTTAAAACGGATTCTGTATATTCAATTGAAGTTCGAATCACCAAATTACGAACTGCAGCGCCATTTCGAGCTCGATTATAATTATAATATAATTATACGTTCAACTGTCGTTTATATAATATATTCGATAATATAATTACACTCTAAACTGAATTATATAATTTAAATTGTCAAATTCACACAATATTGTCAATTCACTATTTCCGACTATTTCGAAAATTAAATATATTATTCTACTATTTATATTAATTATTATTTAATTAAATAACCATTTAAATCTATAAACACTATTTAAATAATAAATAAATTAATTATTATATCACTAAAAATACGAGATGTTACATTCTTCCCCCTTTAAAATAATTTCGTCCTCGAAATTGCTAAGGCAAAAAAAAACCTATTAACTGGTTTAAAATTATTCGTTTTAATCAACTTCAGTTTCGATTGAACCAATTGATTTCAATTAAAATATTAATTAATTCTTAGCAATAAAAATTTTCAAAATCCTGAAAATTTTCTAACACCTTAATTTTTCGAAAAATTTCGCCAGTACATCCTTTGTACTGGTCAATAGCTCAAATCCAACTCGCCTCTCTGGGCCTTCTCCAACCCAAAAGAAAATCAAATAGCTAAGTGGCTTGCCAATTCGGCTCATCAAAATCTCAAATCCATATATAATATAAACTGGTACCTTTTTGTCAGGCATATCATTATACCATTCCCACATGTTACCAGTTCTGCATATACCAATGTTATCCCAACCAAACTCCAATTACTTTTATCTCCAACACAACCATTCATTTATCCAAGCCAAATTCCACTATCAATCTCAAGTACCATTCTTGGTTTTCAATTTAGTTTCACAAATTTCCATCTAATTTGTTTTAATTCAACCAATTTGTTTTTGTGAGTTTTTAAACAACTTTGCTTTTCAAAAATCAAATATTCATTTCGGAATATCAAAACAACTTGTTTTCTCAAAACATTTCCAAAAGCAATATCTTTGGTAGTAATCCATCACTTACAACTCGAAAATGAACACCGATGATGTCATGATCATCATTGGAATCTTTTTCCAGCTATCAAAGTGAGTTTAATACTATATCACTTTCAAAATCATTTCTAAACACTTTCATTTTGAAATCCACATCAAAATATCCTTTTCAATGCTTGTAACAAATTTAAAATCTCCTAGGATTTTAAAATTCACATATATTTAACCCAGATTCATTTTTTTGATGCAATAACTCAAATTCATTTACAAACACTTTTATAACCTTCTAGGGTTTTAATTCCAATTCTGATTAAAATTCAGATTTAATTCATCTGATTTCACGTATTTCATTTATATGAATTCTGATTGGCTATTTACATAACCATTTCACATTTTATAATCTTATTCGATTATAATCACAACCAATATATCTAATATATTATTAAAATTCCAATATAAATCCTTTATATCAAAATATAATTTGGGTAAAATTATTTATTTACCCTCTTTTCAAAACATACGGTGTCGGTTCATCGTATTCAAGTGTTTAGAAACTCCTACCGATATAGTGGATCAAACTGATCGACTAGAACTCATAAACAATTCAACCAATAAATCACCATAATATAAAACAATTTTTATAAAATCTACAAATACATTCACTCGTATATATACACTCAAACTCAATCTGGAGTATTACTAACCCCATCTCTGTTGAGTCATGCCACAGAGCCAAGTTAATCAATTTACCTTTAGCTCTGATACCAACTGTAGTGTCCCGAAATTCCGGTACCATTTGAGCTGACCAAATAACACAAGTCCAACCCAAATTACACTGGAAACCAGAAAACTAATAGAAAGAAAACAGAGGGTGAGGATAGATAAGATAGAAACTTAGAATGGGAGAAGAAGAACATACATCATCAGCGTAAACATGAATCTCGCAGCGGAACGAACAATATATAGTAGATACATAACTTTGAAGTAAAACTAGTATATTTATATAGTAACATTATCAGAGTACAACACTTGCAACACAGCAGAAATAACAATAGCTATATAATCCTGAAGCCTCCTACTCCAAGGTCTCAGTATATCTGAAAAATCCTGACTACTTGACTGCCCGTACAAAATTGGGCACCCAAGAGTTTAGGGAAAACAAAACAAAATAAACTCTGGGTCAATAATGTGACTGGTGTGAGTAAACTCAAATCGTTTGACTTAACTTTCAAAAATCTTTTTGAACAAAGGATAATCATATGACCGATCCACACATAAACATGGATGGTTTTTACCTTACAATAACCCAAAATATTTTTCTAAAACGATACTTATCTGATATTATAATAATATCTAAATCAAGTAAATAGAAATCTAGCAGGAATGCTTTCATCTCACGTTCTACATATATAATATACAATCAAAACCACGGGCTCTTATTGGGTAATTGATTTCCAACTAGGACAAGGTATGGAACCACCTTCCGATCAGTGTAATCTAGAAGCGATACACTGGAGTTCAACAAGAACATCTTGTAACTCAGCCACACATGACCGGCCATTCATTTCCTTGAATTTTCCGAATATATTATCACATTGCGGTTGGTATACCAACATAACCATTCCCGGGAGATACAGAACCGAAAGAATTAACAAATATGAATATTCTCTAGATGATGACAATATACCCTAATTGGGTGCGGCCCACTTAGCCATGCTGCATGCCCGATTTCTGTCATTTCCCAGTTGATAAGGCTTGAGGTCATAAAGTATCTTTTAACATATCACTCCTTCATTTACTTTGAATGCCACATCGTCATACACGTCAAATCACAAATTGATTTCCCCAAAAATACCACAGGTATAGGCTAAGAGAAACGAATTCCTCCGCCACCAACGTAAATACGTTTGAAACGATCAACTTACACGATCTGCCAGACATACTCTATCAGACATTCGTCCGTTCAAGTTGTCCTGGGATTGGACAATCCGAAGGCACTATTCTGTAAACAGGACAGCCCTTGCATAACTCCGTCTTCAATTATCTTCATCATATTTGATTTGCAACGCTAATGCTATACGAATGGTTTTCAGATAATATATCTGATCCCAGTCTCTCCGTACTGACAACGGAAATGGTCAAAATCATTGATAGTCGGTGATTTAACTATCAAAGGAAAACATGTGTGCAAACAATGATATTGTTTCCAGATGGAAATTCTATCGATCAATCATCAATCAACATTTATTCATTTCACCATTTCTCGCTTTTGTATATTCATCAAATCCTTATTTTCTAATTTTAGAAAATATACGTTATTAACTTTGGAAAACGTTTCCATTTCTGATTCACGCATCACTATCTTCTCACATATATCAGTCTCTGACTGTAACCTAGTAAGAGAACAACCCCCTACTTATTAACCCCGAAGGCCCAAACCAACATCAGATCAATACCCAGACAGCTATTCAACTTAACTAATTTCTAGTCAGTTCCAATTTCAGTAATTCCATTTAAATTCCTAATTCAAACCCCAAATTCCTTTATAATATTTTATTCGCAAAATATTTACTTTAAATCAATATCATGTTACACCCATGTGCGAAGCACGGGTCTATACCTTCCTAATATAAAATTTTCTTTTTATAAACTCTATTCATTTTCCAAATGATTCCCTTTATAGGTCTATTTACTTTCTAAATCAATATCCCTTTTATAATTCTAGTTATTCTATATAAATCCTTTTATATAACTCTATTTATTCTATATAAATACTTTTCAATTCTATTTATTTAACAAATAAATATTTCCTTTTCAATTCTATTCATTTAACAAATAAATATTTCCTTTTGTAAAATCCTTTGATTTTAATATTATTTTCTTTTCAATATACACTTTGAAAATTCCCATTATACATTCCAGTATTTCTTATGGTATTTAAAATACCAAGTAACCATGATCAATATCATCCAAACACACATAATTAACAACAAATTATACATCACATCATATATTACAATACATGAAAAACAGTAAAATAAATGTTGAGGTTGGATTCCTCCGACCTGTTTTCTTGCATCCACAGATGTTAAACAATATAATAACATAAATTTCATTTTGATATGAAATATTCTGATAAACAGAATCAATATTTGATTAATGATTTATATATATTTCGTTATCTATAATTTCAACAAATACATAAGCAATTCAACCAAACAATCATCACACAACAATCAATCAGCATTTATCATTACTAGATTATATTTATAAAAATATAAATTGATAGAGTTAGTGAGCTTTACTCACATTGGACGATCATCGTTAAATAACGATAACTGTCGCTTGATTCAGATCGGACAATTTATTTTGCAATAAATTGTGATGAGCTCCAATTTACTCTCAGTCAATTCCATTTCGTAGTCATCATCCATATGATGCCAACGTGATTGACCATTCGAAATTCTGATATATTATGGTCGAGATATTTAATTTACAAGTTATGTGATTATTTGAATCAATTTAAACTTAACAACATCAATATCAGGCCTCACCCAAACCATCGGCCCATCCAATATTCCAAACCCACCTCTAAACCAAAGTCTTCTTCCCCATTTAATGCTATACGCTGGGCAAATTCGCCCTGTTGTCATTACCGCAACTTCATAAAGCCAAACCTCCCTCCATACTTCATAAATCCACAAACAAAATACATCAATGCTTTTCTCTTCAACTCCTCTTTCACTCCATCCCCAAAAGGAAGCATTCAAACTTCCACTATAGGATGTGATTTCCTGTTTTCACCGTGTCAGAATTGTGTGACCACCGAACCAAACAATGACGGAATCATTCCAAACTTCGTCAACAACACCACTTTGCTACCACGAACTCAACTATGCCCTCAAAACGAACTCTGGTTTCCTCATCCATGCTCGCTAGCTAACCCTAGGCGGACGCCAGTACACAGCGAACAGAAAAGATGATGTCGAGTTCCTCAACACGCATACTAGAACGTAGATAATCGCTTTATGAACTCGATTATATAAGTTAACTAATTTATACGATTTTGTGGGATTTGTTTTGATTTTTAAAAGGATCAAAATCCTTTCCTGAAAGGAAAAACATACGGTGCAATGTTTGACCACAGGAAAAAGTGAATTAGGTTTAGAAAGTTTAAGGATATTATATAGGATAAATTTTGGCTTGCTTAAGAAGCTTCACTGATTTTTTAATTTAATTTATATTGTCATATTCATCTTTAAAAATTCCTGTGATCACACATGATATCCAAAAATCATGAAAATGGACATACAACTAGAGTTTGACATTACGGACCCAACGAAACTAGTTTCGTCGAATTCCGACTCTGTTTGCTCACACAGCGTATTTTTAACCATTAAAACACTGACTGTTTTTAAGATTATAAATCCGTATAGCTACATACTAACTCAAAAATCATGGAAATTAAAATCTAATAATAATTTAATGTTACGGATCCAACAAAATTAGTTTCGTCGAAAACAAAGGTCATTTACAAAATTGGCTATTTTTAAAGCTCTAAATAAACCCAATTTAAATATATAAATATATTTGAAAATAATTAAATTAAATATTAATAAATTAATATTATCATATATATTCACAATAGAATATCATATAACTCCAATTGGATTTATAACTTGATATTCAAATCCCGGTTTGAATCGATATTCAATTTATATTGAAAAATCCATTTATAATATATATAAATCAATATAAATTATAAAGGAATTCCATAGTGACTATTTAATAATTTGATTTAACCATAAATCAAAATTTACCCGACGAAATCCCGATTTTTCTCTTCCATTAGAAAAATATACTTCACCAGCTCCGAATGTTTCTTATTTCACAGAAATCCGATTTAAAACGGATTCTGTATATTCAATTGAAGTTCGAATCGCCAAATTATGAACTGTAGCGCCATTTCGAGCTAGATTATAATTATAATATAATTGTGCATTCAACTGTCGTTTATATAATATATTCGATAACATAATTCAACTCTAAACTGAATATATATTTTAAATTGTCAAATTCACACAATATTGTCAATTCACTATTTCCGACTATTTCGGAAATTAAATATATTGTTCTATTATTTATATTAATTAAATATTCACTATTATTTAATTAAACAACCATTTAAATCTCTAAACACTATTTAAATAATTAAATAAATTAATTATTATATCGCTAAAAATACAGGACGTTACATTCCCGTTCTAGTTTCCCGCTTCGTGTTCTGATTTTTTGGATATATTTATTGTTAATATATTTATATATATGATCCTTATATATATATATATATATATACAAACTTCCAATGTTCATAACTTCTTTATACAATGTCCGTTTTACGCAAACCAGGTGTCTATTTTGACTAGAATTCTGAAACGAATGCAATGAAGCAATCCATTTCACTTAATTCTAAATATTTGTTTAAATATTCTATAATTTGTAATTACAATGTTATAAAATTACGGGTGTTACATCTTTAATAAGTCACTCGTCCTAGGATATTACTGATCCTATCTCTTTCAAGTTATTTGTCCTAGGTACTACCGATCCTATCTTTGACGAGTATATACTCCAATGAGCCAAGATTTATCGCTAAACCAAAGCTCTAATACCAAGATAAGACGACCCAAATCCGTCCGCCTTTTGAATCGACTATAAACCACACAAGTCCTTTTCAAATAGTAAGCTTCATTAGAAGGTCCTATGTAAATAAAATCTTGGACCTTCAATAGTCGATACTTAACACATCATGGTGTTCAGGTTCCACAAAATCAAATGTTGCAAACTCGATTCATAGGGATTTTATTTGAGCAAAACACAACAGAAGAGAAATAAAATATAATATTTTAATATATCTTTACAGCATCAACTTTTACAGTGGAAAACATTTGTCATTTGAGTTGAACACTTTCTTACATCAGCAATCCATATACATCCAAGTATATATAGTATAGTATGTCATGCCATCTAATGAAGAACTTCATCTTTTCTGAATCAACTGGAAACTCCTCATCTATCTGCTTAACCTGAAACACACACTCGAATCTGACCCAAGAGAACAACACTCGGGTCAGGCTTGGACTAACCAGTTTAAAAATTGGATAACAAACCATAGTCCATACCATACAATCATTAACCAAAATTCAAAGGATTCGAAATTCATGCTTTTGAAAAAGTGAAGCTATTATAGGACTAACTTTCCGTCACACAATGCGAAGTATACCAGAGGATAAAGTTTTACCTTATAATAACAAAAAATGCTTGATATTCTTAAAAACAAAACATTTTGATATTATTATTAATGTCTAGGTGTGGAAATCATTTTCGAAATTAAATGTGTCAATCTTAGGTCGCATAATGCCCCGTCCCATTATGTTGGCTATTAAGTTATAAATGAAAACACAAGCTCGTATTCAGAGTTGGGTCCTAACAATAACCAAGGCAAAAGATCTTCCTTAACCACATTCAGAACACCTCTATCAAGATGTCCTAGGAGTCAACTATTGACTCCTTTCGGATCAGTAGAGCCGATCAGCACTAATGGGCTGATTAGGATATTTCCTAAACATAATGTTCCCTCGGTCATATTTGAACGTCATTTGAGGCACCTCGATCTATCATCCACATAAGTAAATCTATCTGGGCTCTATACCGTGGCATCACTTTTCAGATAGAAGGAAACGTTGGTCCATATATCTGTTGCCTATTATCCTGTTTTCGGCCATTCACGGATTGTGAGGTTCTAAGGCTACGTTTTAACACAAAGCTATGCTATATCATCCATGCTTTGATTATCAAACCCAAAGCTCTTTTTTTAACAAAAACTCTAATCATCTCAGCACTTTGCATGCCACATTGTCAATTTACAACATATAATTGGTGTATATTAATAAATAACCCTCTGAGTATATAAGTTTCAAAGGATGGTGTTAAGAAAAGAGAATTGCGACTAACTGATATAACATCAATAGAAACCGAACAATTATATTGTAAAATATTATGTCAGATAAACATCCATTTATAGGTTCGTTCCGGGTTTTAAACGAAACCGAAGGTGCTTTATTCCACAATCCACCTGGGTGCGAAGCCCTTGCAACCTGAATAGCTTCAAGTATGGTTGAATCACCATCACAATATAACCTCGTAATGGGTGATCATCCTGAGGCATCGACGAGCAATCCTTCCAATGTGAAGGTGTCTGATCTTCAATCATAGTCAACACCATTTTTATTGTATCATTTAGTAATTCGCAATGGGTTGAAACCAGGTCAATCCGAATAGCTATCACATCTTTAAAATCAATAAAGATATACTACACATCGCGAGTCTTATTCCATTTTGGAAAAATTCTTTTATTTAAATTTTATTTTATACTTGGGAATCATTCCCCTGAATCTTATCGAAGATTTATTCACTTTAAACTTTTCGTTTAAATCTTTCATCAGTCATATCACTCGCCCAAAGTCATATATGTGATTTCTTAATCTTACATTTTATGCAGAAAACATGCTTATCTTCTATTAAGAAATACTTTAGCTCTTTCCCATTATGGTTATTAAGGAAAACTTCTGTTATTCAAATCTTTATAGTTAGACTAAATAAAGATTTCTTTCTAGCTAATCTTTAGAAAACATCTTCTCTTTTTAACCAGGTTAAAGAATAGTGTATTGAAGACACCATTCACACAAACCCAAAACCAATGGATGTTAAATATAAGAATTCAAACAGAATTATATCGACTTATATTCAACACCAATTCCCATAATCAATGAATACTATAAGTGGAATAACGATATAAATATCTTTCAAATTCCTCGAATAGTAAATGTATACACAACAGTAACCAACACCAAGTATTGGAAGATAATTTCTATACAAAACCATTTTTTATTCAAATAGGGAAACTTCTCTAAATCAGAATATTTTTCTATACATTTCTATCAAAGCATGGTTTTATTTGATAAACTAAATAATTTAACTTAAATCCACCAAATGTCGTTTTACTATTTTTAGTCAATTAGGCTAAAAATACGAATATCCCAATATATATTTCGAAATTTCATATTTATTTTCCAAATCACTTTAAAATTATTTATTATGATTTATCATGATTTTTTTAATATTTTTAATAATATAAAATAGCTCCGTTTATTCAAATCCGTTTCCTGGTCATTAACGGCACCGACGCTGTTTTTATTCAAATTTAATTTGAACTTTTCTCACAATCTGACTGTTGGATTTTAAAGCTGTTATAACCATTTGAAATATCTTTTCATTTTGGACCTAATGGTTTTTACTTCAGCAATATCCGACTGTCGGATCTCTCAGTACGTCAGTATGAAGTCAATGGTCGAAATTGGTGAACTGCTTATTCAAACCAGACTTTGATTATTATTAAAAAAAAATTGAATTCCTTTTTAAATAGTTTATTAATTTTATAATAATTATTAAAAACCATATTTTTAATATTTCACTTCGAATTCAAATATTTCCATTAAATGGCAATTATAATATTATTTTATTATTAGAGTAATATTATTTTTCAAACTTCATTATTTTAAATCTAAATTTTCCTGATATTCATTATAAAAATAAATAAAATAGTTTTTAAAAGGAAATTTCTTTAAAACGTTTCCCAGATACCCTATCTACACTTCACTTTTCCCGTTACTATTCATTTTAAAATAAAAACTTCGACAGGTCGTAACCTACTTTTAATTTCTTCAAAACCATTTCTTTATTTTGTAAAAGTTACTCGAAATAATTTTTACTACACATCCATGCAAAATTATATATCAAAATTTGGCTTTTGTTTTTCGCCCATTATTATAAAATATTCAACTAATTCCCAAGTTGGATTAAGATGTAAATAACTGCCATATAAGTCAATTTATATGGATTCAATATGTCATTTATATTCAAAAAACATTTGCCAATCATCCACTGACATATCGTGGCGTAGTTCATGACATATAAGCACTAAACTTAACGCTTGTATGTTTTTGTCAGTTAACAAATTAATCGCTATACACAATTATCAATCAATATATGCATTCAATAATAATCGGGTTCACACCCATATCCTGTTTATATTGACAAAAGTCGCGCCAATATAAATAGTGATTCACTATTCATCCCATATACTTGTTTATTCAAGAGATCGTTTCAACTACCATTTTTACTATATAAAAATGTCATTTTGGATATGGTAAATTATCCAAACCTCTTTTTTAACTGTTTAATCATTTAACAACCCAAACATACTTGTAAATATGTATTTTTTATTCAACATTCATGCATCATTGCAACCAAGTTATAATCCAATTCAACCAATCGTTTTGTTATGGTTTCAACTACTGAATTACTTACGATACCATATTAATTTCTAACCAACTTCAACAACTAATACCCAAACTACATTATTAAGCATACATATCATATATTCACTTGCATATAATCACATATAACATCAATTACCACAAATACAATACATAGATTCAAACTTGAGCAACGAATTACTCACCATTGTTTTCCACTTTGTCTAACTTTAAAAAGGTAGAATTTTTATGTTTAAATAGTTTCGAACAAATTCGGCAGTCTCCCAGCATCACCGATGTTTTCTGAAAATGAAACGAACAGGGGTTCGACGTTGTTTGGGTTTATAAAATAACGACGTATATATGGATGTATATTTTTGGTTAAAGGTTTTAACGTATATATGGATGTTTATTAATTCGAAACAAACTATACTATTGGTATCTACTATTTCTGAAACTAGTTCGAATAAAAGCCCCTCTTACCTTAACCCTTTTCGAATTCCTTTCACGAGATAAAACAACAAAATGATTCTTCAAGCGAATCAAAGTCAATGCCTTTAAAGCAAACAACTTCGAAATAACAGCCTTCAAAACCATTGATTCGCTTCTGAGTCCAAGCTTTCCGAAGTGAAATGCCAAAGTGTACTTCATTCTTGCTCATATATCTTAAAGCTTTGCCTCAAGCATTCCCTATCTGGCATGATTTGAGCAAAGAGAGTCATTGCTTCAAAAAATTTAGAGTGAAGGTTAAAAAAAAAGAGAATACTTCGCACCCATTTATTTATCTTATGCGAAGCAATGCTTTGAACTTTTTGAAGCAAAACCCTCTAAAAAAGGGCTTTATTCCTGCCTAGGAAGATTCAAAGCAATATGAATCGCATTAGCTGATTTAAGCTTACTTAAAAAAGAGCATAAAGAAAAATAACTATGTTGCTCCACTATTTTTGGCATTGCAACGAAGTAAAGTTCTTCAAAAACAACAAAATAAGAGTTGGTTGATTTATAACTCAAGTGACTCCCCATTTCAAAACTAAACAGAGGGTTTGCATCATCCCGCTTCCTGCATTTTTCTTCAAGAGAACCACTCCACACAACCTTAGTTGATATCTTACATTTTGGAAGTCCAAAGCAAAACAAGACCATGTGAAAAGAATCAATATGCCTAGGCGTAGCGGTAATTTAGGGAAAAACTGATTTCTTTCAAAATCAAAAATATATATTTTTCACCCACTATATATATCTGTAAAAATCTTGCTAGTAGATCTACATTTTGAATTTTTTTAAGAAGTTAAATGAAAACCGTGTATTACATCCAAAGGCTAAAAATAGAAGATTTAATTAATTGGTAATCATTATTAACCAATTTTCTTTAGTCTTTGGTTTAAAATAACTTATACTAAATCATTTTTACAGGGAAAAATATCTATAAATCGTAGGAGTTTGAGAATAACCTTATGTTTACTCCATAAAATTTTAAGTAAAAATTATTTAGTAAACCACATTAATAATTTAAAACTAAATATAATGATATTTCCTTCTTGGAAAATTCATAAAATATTCATAAATGATCATAAAATTATGGAACTTAAAATCCTATTGTAGATTCATTTTAAATATGTAACTGCTAGTGCTAAAAGTGGCACTAGCACGCAGAAATGAGAGTTACAAGAGATTAATGAAGAAAAACTAATCAAAAACATGTAAAGATTTGTAAATTCACATGCAAGAGTTCGTAGCGCAGTGGTGTTAAAGAGCTTACATCCACTTTTATGAATTTCACACTTTTCCCTTGGTTTTTATAATTATGGAAATACTGATCAACGAAGATCTGGATATGTAGAAAAAAATTATCTGAGAGTACTAAAGTACTTTATTCTTTATTACCAACCCGTATATATAGATGAAGATCATCTCGATCAGCTGTAAGAATAGTGGAGGTACTGGAACTAGTGAGATTGCCACATTCATAGAATTCAGCGTGGATTGTTCATGTCTAGGATTTATTCAAGAACAATCCATATTCAGTCAACCTGTAACAAGCTAGCGGATTTCGATGCTCGAATTTCAATAGTAATACATAAACCTGCATCACTTGCCAAAACCCAAGTATCGAAAACATCAGATAGTTAATAGAAAGAATTTAGAGGGCGAGACAACCATAACAAAGAAATACTAGAATGGAAGAAAAGAAGAAGAACCAACTAACCAACAAACAAAGTCTCACATCGCAGAGGAATAAAATATAATATAGAAATAAATCTTTGTTGAGAGCTTGAATTAATACTTACAATCATCATAGTACATTAGACAATGCAATAGTTATAACAACTGGTCCTTATACATAACACATAGCGGAATAATTAATAGATACGAATCATACATGTAGACTTTAGCTCATCTCTGAACTTCACGGCATCTGATAACTCAAACATGTAAAACTCGGTCTGACCCGAGCATTGCAAATGCCATGGATCAGTCTGGTGAACCAATATGACAAAACTCAAAAAGTTTACAGGCATCATCTAACTTGATTTTAAAGTTAAAAATCTTATCGAAAGAAAAGGATAATCATATGACCAGTCCATACATAAGCAAAGATGGTTTTTACCTTACGATAACCCAAAACATTTTGAAATCATATCTATTCTGATATTATAATAGTGTCTAAATCAAATAGATAACTATCTAGAAGAACACTTGCATTTCATGCTCCACACACATAGTATATAATCAAAAACCTCGGGAGCTTATTGGAGAATGGATTTCCTACTACGACAAGGTATGGGACAACCTTCTAATAGTGTATCTCTAGAGAAAATATACTGAGCTCACAAGAACATATTGCAACTCGGCCAAACATGACTGGCCACTCACTTCGCTTAAGGGTTCCGAATATATTGTCACCAACGGTTGCACAACCACTGTTTTCCTGGGAGATATAGAAACCAAAGAAGTAACAACTTGATTTTCTCTAGATGTTCATAATACACCCTTATGTGTGTAACCCACATAGCCATGCGACCTACCCAATTTTATACCATTTGTCGGTTGATGTGCTTTGAGGTTACAATTACCTTTTAGTACATCACATCACCATTTGCATTGAATGCCACATTGTTAGATCCACCAAGTCACTAATTAACATCCACAAAAATACTTTGGGTGTTTAATGTAAGAGAAACGAATTTCTCCGCCACCAATAGAAGTACGTTTGTAGAAATCAATGTATGTGATCCTTTGGAAATACTCTATCAGACATTCATCCATACAAGCCATCTACGAACAGGATGAACTGAAGGCACCCTCCTACCACATCCTTATATAGGAATCACCCCAAGGATCAGTAGCGAGTAGTCCTTGCAATCCAAAAATTCCAATTGCGAAAAAATCACCGTTGAAATATCTACAGTTGCAAAGCGGAGCAATCTGACAAATCATCCTTCCGCTTATAAGATCCATAGTCTTCAATTGCTCCATCTTCAGTCAGCATCTTCTACGTATTTGATAGTTAAGAATGGTTTTTGAATATAAGTTCGATCCCGGTCTTTCCGTACCAAAAATCATATAGGCTAGATTTGATAATCGGTTATTTAACTATCAAATAAATAATCATTCATTCATAAAAAGAAAATAAATCCATTGATTCAATACCCAGCATCATTGTAACAACCCAGAATTTCTTAGCCAAATTAAACTTTTAATTTTAGCAATTTTAATGTATTTTGAATATTTAAAATCATTTATTTTAAATAACAATGACTAGAAATTTATTTTAACTATATAACGAGCCTGAAATGGCGTGGTAGTTTGAAAATTTGATTTTAAACTTTATTTGAATGTATAGAATTCAATATAAATCAGATTTCAATAAAACCAGAAACATTAGAATCTGTTCAATTATATCTATTTAATAAATGTGAAAAATTCAGATTTCGTAACATAAATTGGAAGTTATGACCAGTTTAAAATTCAAAATAGTCGCCATGGAATTTATATATAATTTTAATATATATATAACCCTTAAAATTTGACATTTTGCAAACGGCCTCCGTTTTCGATGAAACCACTTTTGTTGGATCCAGAATGTCATATTATTGTTAAGGTTCAAATTTCATAATTTTCAGAGTCAGTATGTGGCCCCGGTAAATTAAAATGTACATTGAAATCAATTTCGAACGTTATTGATTTATATTTTTATTTAAAGAAAAATCAATCGAAATAGTCGAATTGGCTAACGGGACATATCCCATTGTGTTCAGAATAGGGTATTTGGCTAGGGACGATAGTCGTTGGTTTGATTTGGGTTCAGATGAAAATTCACCTTTAAACGAATAAATATATATAAGGGGTTGACGGGGCCAAAACCCTAATTTTCATTCTCACAGTTAAAGGAGTAAATCGCGCCCCCAATTTTCAAAAACCCCCATCACCCCTTTTTTTGCAGCAACGTCGTATCCCTAAGGCCCCACCATCGGGCAGCCAACCCCCTCGCACCGGCCACCGCCTCTCCGATCTGTTCCCTCCCTCCTTCGCCTTTCCTTCTCTCCCCTCTCTCCACCGTGAACCCCAAGCCCTAAACCGTCAACCGCATCCGTCGTGGGCTCTACCTCCGACCGTCGCTGGCCAGTGCGCCTTCCTCCGACCTTCCAGCACCCTACATCGCCTACCCCACCACCAACGACCGACCGTGGACCGCTCCCCTTTTTAAAAAATCAAATCTTTATAATATTCACTGTTGCGGTTAACCACCTGATGATCTTCAGCCCATATCTTCCAATCTGAGCCCCTATGGCCAAAATTACACAGTGCCAAATTTGAAGAGATCGATTTTCTCTTCGATTTGACTATATGGAAGCCGTATTTTGAATCGCGGAGTAGTTCAGAAAACACGTCCAAATTCAACAGTCCAATTTATGTCTTTTCGCAAATTCTGGTGAATTGGAGCACTTTCAGAAGAAAGGCCACTAGGCGGAAGTTATTGGAAATGGCGCGTTTAAGCTTTAAAAAAAATCGTGTGAAGATTGGAGCTCATTTACAAATTCCACTACTACAAAAGTGGGTATATTTGACACATGTTTTATGTGGCCTTAGATCGAAAAAGTGTTGCATTTTCCCCTTTTTTCAAATAGGCAACACCAAAAGGGCGTGGCATCCGCGGCCGTTGCCTTATCCCTCTAAGGCAACGCTTTAGCTCATCTACTGCCACGGAAAGAAAGTGTTGCATTATAGACGTAATGCAACACTATTCGTATGCAATGCAACAATATTCAGCATTGCTTGAAAATTAGTTAGATCCTGGCTACCAGGTCACGATAGCGGCGGCCATGCCAACTGCCTATATGTCACACGACACGTCAGCTCTCCACGTCAGCTGCACATGTGTCACATGACACGTCAGCTGTGGTGTCTATATGCCATGTGGACTTACCACTATTTTATGTAATGCAACACCACTGTATTATGGAATGCAACACCATTATCTTGAAATACATCAGGAAAAAAGCAAATGCAATGCTTTAGTTATAAATTTTGCAATATCATTTTTGTACATAGAAAAAACACATCTGTTACATTCATCATCACATTCAAACCTTCAATACATACCACCTTCAATACATACGATCAAATACGTAATTTAACCCTTTAAATATATAACACATACGATCAAATGCATAATTTAAAAGTAGCAAAAGTGCCAACACATACCACCTTCAATACAAGTGCCAAAAATACGATCAAAGTGCATTCTACAAAGTAGCCATGCCATGAACCAGAAACCATATCTCTCCATGTCATTTTAGGTCCTCCACTTGCTGGCTGTATCTCTCCTCATCATTTCAGATCCTACAATTTGAATTTAACAAGTTATTTGATAAGTGCATATGTGTTGTGTGCATCTGTGCATTTGGCCATCTAATTAACTTATAAATCTTAGTGAGTTACGCATACTATTATAACAGTTGACCGTTCACCATTGGTCAATCGTGCCACCTCAGAATTGAGTATACTTCGTCTTCTGTACAAGCATTTCCAGTTCACATATTTACCTGACACCATTCGTCAGGTCCCTCGCACATCCTTTCAAGCTTCAGAACAACATCATCTCCATGTCCCCTAAACCCCAATCTTCGAAAGTTAAAAAAAAATCAATGGAGGACTCGTCTCTATACATCACTGCCACTGTTCTTAAGGGACATTATAATTTTGAAGTTGTGCATGATGTTCATAAGGTGACTCTCAATCATAATTCATGGCCTATACTGGTAATACCCAATAACTCTTTTCTAGTATCATGCCCATCGTACAGTAAGCATGATCATGTGCTAATGTTGAAAGTTTTTACAAAACCTGGTGGTGCTATTTACCTGCAAGCATAGTCTGATGAAGAATTTGAGCCTGAACTAGTGTTAGAAGTGGAATCATGGGCTAAAGTTGATGGCTTTCCCGAGTTCCTAAAGAGTAATATCCCTGTTGTTGAAGAAATAATGAAGCCAATGGGACATGTGCTTGCAATTGACGGCTGCAACTGGTCTCAGTATGACCATACATCTTTCTACCTGAAAATGCAATTTTATGAAGGCATTGTCAATATTAATACCTTTGCTGCTCAATTCAATAACAAGGTTCACCTCATTAAGGTTCAGCGCTATACCCATTGTAATAACCCGGAAAATGTGAACCAGTTTAAATTTTTTAAATTAGGTTATTAACAAGAAATTTGAAAGATTAAAATAGCCTATTTCCATAAAATATAGAATTGTGTATAATATGGCCGTTTGAAATTTTGAATACAAACTAAGTCTGACGGTGCAGGATGGAAAATATAACGGATTTTAACGAAACTGAAAATATTTAAATCTGTTAGTCAATACCTTTTTAACGAATCTGAAAAATCGAAGTTTCATAACGGGAATCAAAAGTTATGGCCGAATGAATTTTCAGAAGAGTCGGTATATAGAATATATAGGCCTGGAAAATTGATATTTTGCAAACGGCCTCGGAATTCGACGAAACCACTTTTGTTGGGTCCGGGATGTCAAACTATTGCTAGGTTTCGAATTTCATAATTTTTCGAATCAATATGTGAGTGTGGCAAAGGAAAACGCGTTTGACCAGTTTCTGTTGAATTTAATCGACTGGAAATTGGCCATTTTTCAAACGGTCTCA
Organism: Allium sativum; assembly: GCA_030737875.1. Taxonomy (NCBI): domain Eukaryota; kingdom Viridiplantae; phylum Streptophyta; class Magnoliopsida; order Asparagales; family Amaryllidaceae; genus Allium; species Allium sativum. Next base: position 931,414,805 of record CM060912.1, on the reverse strand, counting down.
GAATTCGATGAAACTAGATTTGTTAGGACCGTATCGTCAATACGAAACTAGAAAATATTTTTCTGGAATTTTTCTAGTTAGTATGTGACCCCGGTAATTTGGAATGTACGTTTAAAATTCAATATAAGGATTTAAATGTAAATTCAACGGAAACTAATTGTAACGATCAAATCAGCTTACGATACATATCCCATTGTGTTCGGAATGGGGGTAAAACGCTATGGACGACAGGCGGTAGGCCTCGTTTCGAGGTCGTATGTAAAAGTCAACCTTTTTACAAAAATTAAATAATTAAATAATAAAAAAAAAATATTATTTTAATTTCTCCCCACTTTTTTCTTCTTCATTGCCCCCCCCCCCCGATTCATTATTCAGAAATGAGAAAAAGAAAAAAAAAGAAAACCTAAACCTAGACGGCCGCGCCTCCCTCCAAACATCGCCGCCAACACCTCGAAGCCGCCGCCCTCACTACCGAAGACCCCGACACCATCGAGCAACCCTCGAACACCCTGCCGCCGACACCATCGAGAAACCTTCACCTCGAACCTATCGCCGACACCATCGGACAACACCTTGAAGCCGCCGACGCCTTCTTCTTCTTCCCTCCCTTTTCGCAAGCTATCGGTGAGCAATTAGTTATTTTATTTTTATTTTTATTTTTGTTCTTTAAAAACTGATTTGTTAAAGATTTATAAACTGATTTTTTTTTAAAGATTTAAAAACTGAATTTTTAAAAGATTTTAAAAACTGATTTTTTTTAAAAGATTTAAAAACTGAATTTTTAAAAGATTTTAAAAACTGATTTAAAAAGAATTTTAAAAACTGATTTAAAAAGAATTTTAAAAACTGATTTGATAAAGATATAAAAATTGATTTTTTTAAGAAAATAAAAACTGATTTTATTTTAAGGTTTAAAATAGGAAAAAGGTTTAAACTTTGAAATAGAAAAAGGTTTAATCTTTTAAAAGAAAAAGGTTTGAACTTGCAAAAATAAAGATCATATTTTTAAAAATAGAAAAGACGGAATTTTTTTTGTTAAGTAGAAGAAGTAAGGTATGATTCTTATATTTTTAAAGCAATAAAAATATAATTTTTACATCATAGGAATATTAAAAATATAATCTTTGTTTTTAGAATATGATCTTTATATATTGAATAACATAGTAAAAATTCGATTTTTACCTATGTAGAGAATACGGGCAACGAAAGCGACAAGAAGACGAAATAGACAAAGATTTCCATAAAGGAAGAGTCGTGTTATTGGATAGCTATTGGTGAGGATTTCTCACTCTTCAATTTCTTTTTATAATTATATATATGTGTTGAAAATGAAAGTGAATTGCTATATATATATATATATATATATATATATATATATATATATATATATATATATATACGCCCCTCGTCCACCAACCATGGACGATATTTATTGGTTGAAATTGTTGTGAAAATTGATTGATAGCGAATGATTGTTTGGGATTGTTTGTGATTGATATTGGTTGATTTCGGTTGAAAAATACCCGTTTGTGGTTGAAAAATATTTGGTTGAAACCACATAGGATTAGTTTGTGGAAATGAAATAAATATATACATGCCGCCTGCGTGCGAACTAGATGCATGATTCCCATTGTCAAAAACCGCGAGGTTTTAAGGTAGAGCGAGGAGCCGTACTAGGGACGGTGCCGGTGTAACTACCCTGCCGTTATGCTGCCGAAATTTTGAATAATATTCTTGTGTTTGAATTATTTTCATATGCTTAAACTATATTTATTCATTGAATAGAAAAATTCATGTGTTGAATTGGTATTCATTCGTTGATTAGAAATTCATGTGTTGAATGGTATTCATATTTTGAAATAAATTGTTCGATAATAAAAATCACATTTTTATCTATATATAGAAACTATAGAAAACATTCATGTGTTGAATTGATATTCATTCGTTGATTAGAAATTCATGTGTTGAATGGTATTCATATTTTGAAATAAATTGTTCGATAATAAAAATCACATTTTTATCTATATATAGAAACTATAGAAAACATTCATGTGTTGAATTGATATTCATTCGTTGATTAGAAATTCATGTGTTGAATGGTATTCATATTTTGAAATAAATTGTTCGATAATAAAAATCACATTTTTATCTATATATAGAAACTATAGAAAACATTCATGTGTTGAATTGATATTCATTCGTTGATTAGAAATTCATGTGTTGAATGGTATTCATATTTTGAAATAAATTGTTCGATAATAAAAATCACATTTTTATCTATATATAGAAACTATAGAAAACATTCATGTATTGAATTGATATTCATTCGTTGATTAGAAATTCATGTGTTGAATGGTATTCATATTTTGAAATAAATTGTTCGATAATAAAAATCACATTTTTATCTATATATAGAAACTATAGAAAACATTCATGTGTTGAATTGATATTCATTCGTTGATTAGAAATTCATGTGTTGAATGGTATTCATATTTTGAAATAAACTGTTCGATAATAAAAATCACATATGTATATATATATATATATATAGAAACTATAGAAAACATTCATGTGTTGAATTGATATTCATTCGTTGATTAGAAATTCATGTGTTGGATGGTATTCATATTTTGAAATAATTGTTTGATAATAAAAATCACCCGTTATCGACTATATGAACTGTGTAAAATGATCTCGTCTTAAAAGAAATTGTTTTATGATAAAAATCCCATTTTTATCACCAACTTGAACTATATAGAAGAATAGTGTTTTGAAATGAATTGTTTTACAATAAAAATCACATTTTTATTGTATGCATAAATCGTTGAAATGTGAAGTGTTAAGAATAGCCACTTGTTCAAAATAAACATATATGAGATGAAATATTCATTAATTAGCTAATGAAATGATTTGCACCTATGTATGTAACATTAGAATAAATGGTGTCTTTAAACCAAACGGAAATCAAATATGAAGTTGAATAGATGATGATAAATGATAAGAACTGTATATATATGTACCTGCATATTTATTGAACAGGTTATAGCAAAGGGGCTAGAGAAGAGGAATAAAATTTGTGCCCGACAAATAGGTACACATTTACTGCTTTGTTTGGGTGATGATTTTATGAGCCTGTTGGCTAGCCGTTTGGCTTTTTCTTTTTGAGATTAGAAGGACCGGGAACGCTATTTGCGATTTCCCGATGCTCCCGGCGCAGGGGAGGTTATGGCGAAATTTTCCAAAATTTTAAGGTGTTAGAAAAATATTTGAAGTGAAAACGATATGGAAATCATTGAATGAACTATATTTATGTAAATATATAAATATAAATAGAATTAAAACGAAACGTGGCCGTGCAGTTCATATTTTGAAACCGTGATTTCAAATGACTAGTGCGGAAGATCCGACCATTGGATTTTCCCGAAACCTCAACCGTTGGGTTCGCCTTGGGGATATCTTTCCAACGGCACCAACTTTGTGAAGATCCGACGGTTGGATTGTCTGGAATGTTTAATTCAAAATTAAGGAAAAACAGCGCCAGAAACGATTATATTTATATATATATATATATATATATATATATATGTATATAATTAAATTTAATCGAATAACGACGCTGCAGTTCGTAAATTGAAATTGTAACTTCAAATGGTTAGTGTGGAAGATCCGACCGTCGGATTTTCCCAAAACTGGAATCGTTGGATTCGTTTTGAAAAGACCTTCCTAATGATGTAAAATTTGTGAAGATCCAACGGTTAGATTTTCCGATATGTGTAAAACAAATTAAGGGAAAAACAGCGCCAGTGACACGAAACGACCTGAAACGTCGTTTAATTAAATATGGCCATTTTTAAATAAATAAAAATGGCGAAAAATTGTTATAAAATATTATAAGCAACATAGGTTGCAAATAAACCAAGTGGGCTTGAATTGTTTGATATTTGATGGTTGTATGTGTACGACATGAAAATAACATTAAATAACTGAAAGATGGATGTCGAATAATATAACCATATAAAGAATCGATTTAAATTCTAATGACGTGAATTATTTGAAAAGGCCGAGCTAACCCTCATTTCAAATAATTCATCGAGCGATTCGAATTAGAAAATGCAAAGACGATTCAAGACCGACGATCTTCGTATCGGTTGGATGGGCGCTACTGAGGTTCCTAACCGGAGTAGCTACCGGAAAGGGACGGAAGTAGTAGCCGTCTGAACGTATATGTTGATTGGACGGATATACGAGGAATTTGATGCCTCCGGTTTCGTTCAGACCCAGGACGGACTTGTAAATGGACTGTGTGTCTGACACTGGATTTTGTTCTATACTGACTGATCTCTGTTAAATATATATCTGTTTGGCGGCGGAGAATTTATTCTTTTGCTTAACGCCCTTCTCTGAGACGTACGAGCTCAGAGGTTATATATCGATGGAAATCAATCGTATGGAGTGGACTGCCTATGTGGCATGCTAAGATGCTGTGATCAAGGCTTCTGTTGTAAAGCAAAGTCTTGTGGATGATGATCGAAGCAAGGCTTACGTGGCCTAGCTTTGTGTATTTCGTAGATTCGCGAGCCTCACACCCCGGTATGAGTTAAAAACGGGATACGGACTGCAGGGAGAGCACGACGTTTCTTTCTAGCTATGGTGGTGTCAGTGACTTACCAGCCCTGACATATATATCTACTTTTCACCTTTGTGGTTGTTGGAATGCGAGGCGCCTCGATTATAGGTCTGTAAGGACCGGGAAACGTGTGTTCAGGCATAATTAATCCTCTAACGTAAGTGAGGACCGGCCCTGAAGATCCAGGATACCCAGTGTGCGTAGTCCTGAGGCATTTGCTAGAGTGTCTCGAAGCGGAGAGGAGCTTGCCCCTTGCCTCGACTCATGACGGAAATCCAATTTCCAAAACGAGATAACGGCTTCGATTGTAACTTATATATGGCGACATAGTGGCATGGGACGCTCATGTCGCCTATGATTGATATTTATGATGCTATTCGTTTTTGAAACATATATGCACTAGTAATAATATCAAATGATTTCTCTTTATACGTATCAAGCATATTTGGCTATTATAAGGTAAAACTCTATCCTCCGGCTTGCGTTGCATTGTGTGTTGGGACTTGAGTCTTATAATGGCTTCATTCTTTCTAAAAGCATTGCGATTGTTTTAAAAGAATTTACTCTATTTTAAATGCACTAGCAATCACTGGAGTAAACCCGTTCCGCGAAAGTGGCGTGGTCCTATGATTTGCTATTACTATTGTTTAACTGTTAAATAGATTCCTCATACCAGTCCCCATGACTGACTCGTTGTTTGTTTCACTTTGCAAACGCGGGTGCCCTTATTTTCACATGGGCAGCCTAGTACACAGGTGACAGGTGGTTTTTGGTTCTGCACTGCTGCATAGCATGCACTTTTGGCTCATGGCGAGGCTGACTTCATAGAGATGACTTAGATATTTTCCGCCATTCCTGTATTTATGTTATGATTCCGCCACTGGCGATGCAGACTGATTTACTTTCCATATTTCTCACTATATGTATATGTATTCCGCCTTCGGCGATGTAGACTGATACTCTTATTATGTCACTGCATGTATGTATTCCGCCTCTGGCGATGATGACTGATCACTTCCCTTTCTTTTTACTAAGTATCTCCCACGTTATGCTATTCTGATATTCCTACATGTTGTGATTCCGCTGTCATATCCATGTAAAAATTTATTTTATTTATTGTTTCTGCTATTATCTGTACTCTGCTATGATGATTAATGTGTTATTTCCTAATGATTATCCTTAATACCGCCCCTCGGATTTTGGGATCGTCACAGTTGGTATCAGAGCTTTGGTTAACCTTAGTTCCGGGATCTAACACATTAAACACCTCGTCAGAATAGAATCAGTAGTGTTCTAATGCAAGTAGCTCATTAGAGATAGGATTAGCAATGTCCTAGAATGAGCTAAGCAGATTAGCAAAACAATTTGATCAGTACATCATCATTATCTTTCTTTGTATTTCCTTGCTTTATCATGTATGAAAATTATCAAATCTGTGAGCTTGACTCTTTTCTTGCTTATACAGTTCTCTTAGAAGGCTACACAAGCAGCAGCAGCTAGAGGAGGCCGTGGAGGCCGAGGAGATGCAGCAGGAGGACGGGGGAATATCCCCGTAGCTGTAGAGATCCCTATTATTCAGCCACCAGCACCAGAAGACTTTGAGTTAGATAAAGTGGCAAAGAGGTACAGAAATCTTGGAGGGAAACCTTTTACTGGCACTAGCACAGTGACCGAAGCTATAGCTTGGCTGAAAACCTGTGAGAAAATCTTCGAAGGTATGGGCATGGGAACTAACAACAAAGCCCGACTTGGCATTTGGCTCCTTCAGGAAGAGGCAGAGCTGTGGTGGGATGCCATTACTTCTGGAGATGCAGCTGGTACTATCCGAACTTGGGAGCAGTTCAAGACTTTATTCAATGAGAAGTTTGTGCTAGAACAAGCTCTTGAGAGGATGCGGGAGCAATTTGCTAATCTCCAGCAGGGAGACCTCTCTATTCAAGACTATCTGAATAAGTTCACTCAGCTATCGCGCTATGCTCCGGAGTTGGTTTTGACCGACAAAGCGAAGAATAAGAGATTCATTTTTGGGCTGAAGCGAAAATACCATGATAGAGCTATGAGCAACATCAAACTCTCTTTTACAGAACTCGTGGAGATGGCTTGCAACTACGAAGACATGGATGAGAGGCATGCTAGCCAAGACCGCGCTAAGAGCCAAGCAGGGAATAAGCGCAAGACCTCAACTGACCAACCCGAATCTAGCATCACCGCGGCCGCTACTCAAAAACCCGCAAAGATCCCGAAAGGAAACTGCTACAATTGCGGGAAGCCCGGTCATTTCTCTAATGTATGCAAAGCCCCAAAGAAGCCAAGGGCCAGTGACTCAGCTGAATGCTACAATTGCCACAAGAAGGGGCACTATTGCAAGAATTGTCCTTTGAAGAAGAGCGCACAAGTGGCCCATGTTTATGACGGGAATACCCCGCCAGCTATCACCGATGGATCAGGTAAACCCGATGTCTTGGGAGGTACCCTTACTATTAAAAATATTCCTGTTTCTGTACTTTTTGATACTGGTGCATCACGTAGCTTCATTTCTGGTAAAATTGTACACAAGTTAAAATTGAAACAAAGAATCCTAAAGGAACCGATTAAAGTTCAAAACCCGATAGGAGGTTTTGTTAGTCTCAGTTTATACTGCAGAGTGCCTATCTCTTATTCATGTTACAAGTTTCCCATCCACTTAATTGTCATGGATTTATCAGAATTCGATGTTATTCTCGGTCTGGAATGGTTAACAAAATATAAGGCCGAAGTTAGATGTGCCGAAAGAATCGTGAAAGTTGAAACAAAATCGGGGCATATCACTATACCATGCCTCGGTGCAGAAATAAATAGAACAGAATTCTGGGCTTATTTAGAAATTACTCCCCCTTCAATAGAAAAGATACCGGTCGTGAAAAATTATGCGGATGTGTTTGAAGAAGTAGAGAACTTACCGCCGCAAAGAGAAATTGAATATAGAATTGATCTAATTCCGAATGCCCGACCAGTAGTGCATCCAATAAGAAGAATGGCCCCGAAAGAAAAAGAAGAGCTAAGTAGCCAAACCCGAGAATTACTTTGGAAAGGTCTGATCAGACCAAGCTTTTCAGCATGGGGAGCCGCAGTAGTATTTGTCCCTAAATCAGACGGTACTCTAAGACTTTGCGTTGATTACAGGGATCTCAACAAACAAACACTGAAGAACAAATATCCTTTGCCCCGAATAGACGATCTGTTAGATCAATTAAATGGAGCAACCGTATTCTCCAGAATGGACCTAGCTACAGGTTTCCACCAATTGCGTATAGCCGAAGACTGTGTTCCTTTGACAGCCTTCAGGGGTCCCGATTTATTCTACGAATGGTTAGTAATGCCGTTCGGTTTGTGCAACGCTCCGGCATACTTCGTTGATCTTATGAACAGAGTGTTCCGTGGTGTGTTGAATAAATTTGTTCTAGTCTTCATCGATGACATTCTAATCTACTCTAAGTCGGAAGAAGAACATGCAAAACATTTAGAACAAGTGTTGAAAATTCTGAGAAGAAATGTCTTGAAAGCTAAATTTTCTAAGTGTGTCTTCTGGCAGAATGAAGTTAAATTCCTTGGCCATGTCGTATCAAAAGAAGGAATTGCTGTAGATCCAAGCAAAATTACAGCAATTCAGAATTGGAAACAACCCACTATGCCCATAGAAGTTCGAAGTTTCCTTGGATTAGCTAGTTACTATCGGAAATTCGTGCAGGATTTTTCAAAGATATCAGGAATTTTGACAAAGCTTACAAAGAAGCATGAGAAATTCAACTGGACTCCCGAATGTGAAGAAGCTTTCCAGGAGCTGAAACTGAAGTTGACAACCGCTCCGGTGTTGACAATAATAGAAGGTAACCAAGACTTGACTGTATGGACAGATGCTTCTATTAGAGGGCTAGGCGCAGTGTTAATGCAAAAGGGCCAAGTGATCGCTTATGCCAGCCGTCAACTAAAGCCACATGAAAGAAACTATGCTACTCATGATCTTGAGTTATTAGCTATCGTGTTTGCTTTAAGAATATGGAGGCATTATCTATTGGGCGAGAAATTCGAACTATTTACCGATCATCAATCCTTGAAATACCTGTTCACCCAGAAAGATTTAAACCTGAGGCAACAGCGTTGGTTAGAATTCCTTCCAGCATACGATTTTGAAATTATATACACTCCAGGGAAAGCCAATGTTGTAGCAGATGCGCTCAGCAGGAAAAATGAAATCATTGCCAGTTTTATCATTACTTCTTCCTTGCAAGATAAGATAACTATTCTTCAGAAGGACGATGAATTCATTAAAAGGATTAGCCAGCGGATCCAGGAAGGAAAACCCTCAGATTTTAGCCTCGATAGCCAAGGGGTCCTAAGGTTAAAAGGGAGAATTTGTGTGCCTGGAATTCCAGAGCTCAGAAGAGAAATACTTGATGAGTGCCATAAGTCCAAATTAAGTATCCATCCTGGTGTGAGCAAAATGTATAATGATATTAAACGCACATTCTGGTGGAAGGCGATGAAAAGAGATATTTCAATATATGTTAGCAGATGCTCCACTTGTCAGCTAGTTAAGAGTGATCAACAGAAATTGGCTGGATTATTACAACCATTAGAAATTCCAGGATGGAAGTGGGAACAAATTTCGATGGATTTCATTGATGGCCTGCCTCGGACTAGAAAAGGAAACGACAGTATATGGGTAATCGTAGATCGCTTCACGAAGACTGCCCATTTTATCCCTGTCCGATCCAACAGAACGGCTCAAAGTCTGGCACAGATGTACTTCAAAGAAATTGTTAAACTTCATGGAGTACCGCTCAGTATAGTCAGCGATAGAGATCCCCTGTTCACTAGCAAATTCTGGGAAGCATTCCAGGAAGAATTGGGAACCAAATTAAATCTAAGCACCGCTTATCACCCTCAAACAGACGGCCAAACTGAGCGGGTGAATAGAATTTTAGAAGATTTGCTGCGGGCTTGCGTTATTGATTTTGGAGGCTCATGGGAAGATCATTTACACTTAGCAGAATTCTCTTACAACAATAGCTATCAAGCAAGTTTGGGGATGTCCCCATTTGAAGCACTATACGGTAGACCGTGCAGGTCTCCCGCATGTTGGGCAGAACCTGGCAACAAACTTGTGTTAGGGCCCGATATGATTCAAGAAGCATCGGATAAAGTCGATTCCATTAAGAAGCGATTAAAAACCGCACAGAGCCGACAGAAAAGTTATGCTGATGCGAGAAGAAGGGATATATCGTTTGCCGTTGGCGATCATGTTTATTTAAGAGTTTCTCCCATGCGGGGAGTAATCAGATTTGGCAAGACTGGGAAGTTAGCACCGAGATTTATTGGTCCCTTTCCTATACTTGAACGGATTGGAACTCTTGCATATAGGGTTTCATTACCTAATTGGTTGCCTGGTATACATGATGTGTTCCACGTATCTCAACTCAGAAAACATGTTCATGATCCCGACCTCATTGTGGAAGAAGCAGCACAACATGATATTGACATAACTCCAGAATTAGCACTCAGTAGAGAGCCATTAAAGATAGTTGGCAAAGAAACCAGAGAGCTAAAGAGGAAAAGGATTCATTTAGTCAAAGTGCAGTGGAGTAGTGATCCTAGGGACTGTACTTGGGAGACTGAGGAAAGCATTAAACAAGCCTATCCCAAATGCAGAGTGGACATCTCTGACTAACTCCGGTGCAAGGTACCTTTACAATACTTTGCATTTACATTTTATTTCCTGCTTAACTATTATTTCCTTTTCGAGGACGAAAAGTTTTAAGTGGGGGAGATTGTAATAACCCGGAAAATGTGAACCAGTTTAAAATTTTTAAATTAGGTTATTAACAAGAAATTTGAAAGATTAAAATAGCCTATTTCCATAAAATATAGAATTGTGTATAATATGGCCGTTTGAAATTTTGAATACAAACTAAGTCTAACGGTGCAGGATGGAAAATATAATGGATTTTAACGAAACTGAAAATATTTAAATCTGTTAGTCAATACCTTTCTAACGAATCTGAAAAATCGAAGTTTCATAACGGGAATCAAAAGTTATGGCCGAATGAATTTTCAGAAGAGTCGGTATATAGAATATATAGGCCTGGAAAATTGATATTTTGCAAACGGCCTCGGAATTCGACGAAACCACTTTTGTTGGGTCCGGGATGTCAAACTATTGCTAGGTTTCGAATTTCATAATTTTTCGAATCAATATGTGAGCGTGGCAAAGGAAAACGCGTTTGACCAGTTTCTGTTGAATTTAATCGACTGGAAATTGGCCATTTTTCAAACGGTCTCAGAATTCGATGAAACTAGATTTGTTAGGACCGTATCGTCAATACGAAACTAGAAAATATTTTTCTGGAATTTTTCTACTTAGTATGTGACCCCGGTAATTTGGAATGTACGTTTAAAATTCAATATAAGGATTTAAATGTAAATTCAACGGAAACTAATTGTAACGATCAAATCAGCTTACGATACATATCCCATTGTGTTCGGAATGGGGGTAAAACGCTATGGACGACAAGCGGTAGGCCTCGTTTCGAGGTCGTATGTAAAAGTCAACCTTTTTACAAAAATTAAATAATTAAATAATAAAAAAAATATTATTTTAATTTCTCCCCCCTTTTTTCTTCTTTATTGGCCCCCCTCCCCGATTCATTATTCAGAAACGAGAAAAAGAAAAAAAAAAGAAAACCTAAACCTAGACGGCCGCGCCTCCCTCCAGACATCGCCGCCAACACTTCGAAGCCGCCGCCCTCACTACCGAAGACCCCGACACCATCGACCAACCCTCGAACACCCTGCCGCCGACACCATCGAGCAACCTTCAACTCGAACCTATCGCCGACACCATCGGACAACACCTTGAAGCCGCCGACGCCTTCTTCTTCTTCCCTCCCTTTTCGCAAGCTATCGGTGAGCAATTAGTTATTTTATTTTTATTTTTATTTTTGTTCTTTAAAAACTGATTTGTTAAAGATTTATAAACTGATTTTTTTTTAAAGATTTAAAAACTGAATTTTTAAAAGATTTTAAAAACTGATTTTTTTTAAAAGATTTAAAAACTGAATTTTTAAAAGATTTTAAAAACTGATTTAAAAAGAATTTTAAAAACTGATTTAAAAAGAATTTTAAAAACTGATTTGATAAAGATATAAAAACTGATTTTTTTTAAGAAAATAAAAACTGATTTTATTTTAAGGTTTAAAATAGGAAAAAGGTTTAAACTTTGAAATAGAAAAAGGTTTAATCTTTTAAAAGAAAAAGGTTTGAACTTGCAAAAATAAAGATCATATTTTTAAAAATAGAAAAGACGGAATTTTTTTTGTTAAGTAGAAGAAGTAAGGTATGATTATTATATTTTTAAAGCAATAAAAATATAATTTTTACATCATAGGAATATTAAAAATATAATCTTTGTTTTTAGAATATGATCTTTATATATTGAATAACATAGTAAAAATTCGATTTTTACCTATGTAGAGAATACGGGCAACGAAAGCGACAAGAAGACGAAATAGACAAAGATTTCCATAAAGGAAGAGTCGTGTTATTGGATAGCTATTGGTGAGGATTTCTCACTCTTCAATTTCTTTTTATAATTATGTATATGTGTTGAAAATGAAAGTGAATTGCTATATATAAATATATATATATATATATATATATATATATATACGCCCCTCGTCCACAAACCATGGACGATATTTATTAGTTGAAATTGTTGTGAAAATTGATTGATAGCGAATGATTGTTTAGGATTGTTTGTGATTGATATTGGTTGATTTCGGTTGAAAAATACCCGTTTGTGGTTGAAAAATATTTGGTTGAAACCACATAGGATTAGTTTGTGGAAATGAAATAAATATATACATGCCGCCTGCGTGCGAACTAGATGCATGATTCCCATTGTCAAAAACCGCGAGGTTTTAAGGTAGAGCGAGGAGCCGTACTAGGGACGGTGCCGGTGTAACTACCCTGCCGTTATGCTGCCGAAATTTTGAATAATATTCTTGTATTTGAATTATTTTCATATGCTTAAACTATATTTATTCATTGAATAGAAAAATTCATGTGTTGAATTGGTATTCATTCGTTGATTAGAAATTCATGTGTTGAATGGTATTCATATTTTGAAATAAATTGTTCGATAATAAAAATCACATTTTTATCTATATATAGAAACTATAGAAAACATTCATGTTTTGAATTGATATTCATTCGTTGATTAGAAATTCATGTGTTGAATGGTATTCATATTTTGAAATAAATTGTTCGATAATAAAAATCACATTTTTATCTATATATAGAAACTATAGAAAACATTCATGTGTTGAATTGATATTCATTCGTTGATTAGAAATTCATGTGTTGAATGGTATTCATATTTTGAAATAAATTGTTCGATAATAAAAATCACATTTTTATCTATATATAGAAACTATAGAAAAAATTCATGTGTTGAATTGGTATTCATTCGTTGATTAGAAATTCATGTGTTGAATGGTATTCATATTTTGAAATAAATTGTTGATAATAAAAATCACATTTTTATCTATATATAGAAACTATAGAAAACATTCATGTGTTGAATTGATATTCATTCGTTGATTAGAAATTCATGTGTTGAATGGTATTCATATTTTGAAATAAATTGTTCGATAATAAAAATCACATTTTTATCTATATATAGAAACTATAGAAAACATTCATGTGTTGAATTGATATTCATTCGTTGATTAGAAATTCATGTGTTGAATGGTATTCATATTTTGAAATAAATTGTTCGATAATAAAAATCACATTTTTATCTATATATAGAAACTATAGAAAACATTCATGTGTTGAATTGATATTCATTCGTTGATTAGAAATTCATGTGTTGAATGGTATTCATATTTTGAAATAAATTGTTCGATAATAAAAATCACATTTTTATCTATATATAGAAACTATAGAAAACATTCATGTGTTGAATTGATATTCATTCGTTGATTAGAAATTCATGTGTTGAATGGTATTCATATTTTGAAATAATTTGTTCGATAATAAAAATCACATTTTTATCTATATATAGAAACTATAGAAAACATTCATGTGTTGAATTGATATTCATTCGTTGATTAGAAATTCATGTGTTGAATGGTATTCATATTTTGAAATAAACTGTTCGATAATAAAAATCACATATGTATCTATATATAGAAACTATAGAAAACATTCACGTGTTGAATTGATATTCATTCGTTGGTTAGAAATTCATGTGTTGGATGGTATTCATATTTTGAAATAATTGTTTGATAATAAAAATCACCCTTTATCAACTATATGAACTGTGTAAAATAATCTCGTCTTAAAAGAAATTATTTTATGATAAAAATCCCATTTTTATCACCAACTTGAACTATATAGAAGAATAGTGTTTTGAAATGAATTGTTTTACAATAAAAATCACATTTTTATTGTATGCATAAATCGTTGAAATGTGAAGTGTTAAGAATAGCCACTTGTTCAAAATAAACATATATGAGATGAAATATTCATTAATTAGCTAATGAAATGATTTGCACCTATGTATGTAACATTAGAATAAATGGTGTCTTTAAACCAAACGGAAATCAAATATAAAGTTGAATAGAAGATGATAAATGATAAGAACTGTATATATATGTACCTGCATATTTATTGAACAGGTTATAGCAAAGGGGCTAGAGAAGAGGAATAAAATTTGTGCCCGACAAATAGGTACACAATTACTGCTTTGTTTGGATGATGATTTTATGAGCCTGTTGGCTAGCCGCTTGGCTTTTTCTTTTTCTTTTTGAGATTAGAAGGACCGGGAACGCTATTTGCGATTTCCCGATGCTCCCGGCGCAGGGGAGGTTATGGCGAAATTTTCCAAAATTTTAGGGTGTTAGAAAAATATTTGAAGTGAAAACGATATGGAAATCATTGAATGAACTATATTTATGTAAATATATAAATATAAATAGAATTAAAACGAAACGTGGCCGTGCAGTTCATATTTTGAAACCGTGATTTCAAATGACTAGTGCGGAAGATCCGACCATTGGATTTTCCCGAAACCTCAACCGTTGGGTTCGCCTTGGGGATATCTTTCCAACGGCACCAACTTTGTGAAGATCCGACGGTTGGATTGTCTGGAATGTTTAATTCAAAATTAAGGAAAAACAGCGCCAGAAACGATTATATTTATATATATATATATATATATATAATTAAATTTAATCGAATAACGACGCTGCAGTTCGTAAATTGAAATCGTAACTTCAAATGGTTAGTGTGGAAGATCCGACCGTCGGATTTTCCCAAAACTGGAATCGTTGGATTCGTTTTGAAAAGACCTTCCTAATGATGTAAAATTTGTGAAGATCCAACGGTTAGATTTTCCGATATGTGTAAAACAAATTAAGGGAAAAACAGCGCCAGTGACACGAAACGACCTGAAACGTCGTTTAATTAAATATGGCCATTTTTAAATAAATAAAAATGGCGAAAAATCGTTATAAAATATTATAAGCAACATAGGTTGCAAATAAACCAAGTGGGCTTGAATTGTTTGATATTTGATGGTTGTATGTGTATGACATGAAAATAACATTAAATAACTGAAAGATGGATGTCGAATAATATAACTATATAAAGAATCGATTTAAATTCTAATGACGTGAATTATTTGAAAAGGCCGAGCTAACCCTCATTTCAAATAATTCATCGAGCGATTCGAATTGGAAAATGCAAAGACGATTCAAGACCGACGATCTTCGTATCGGTTGGATGGGCGCTACTGAGGTTCCTAACCGGAGTAGCTACCGGAAAGGGACGGAAGTAGTAGCCGTCTGAACGTATATGTTGATTGGACGGATATACGAGGAATTTGACGCCTCCGGTTTCGTTCAGACCCAGGACGGACTTGTAAATGGACTGTGTGTCTGACACTAGATTTTGTTCTATACTGACTGATCTCTGTTAAATATATATCTGTTTGGCGGCGGAGAATTTATTCTTTTGCTTAACGCCCTTCTCTGAGACGTACGAGCTCAGAGGTTATATATCGATGGAAATCAATCGTATGGAGTGGACTGCCTATGTGGCATGCTAAGATGCTGTGATCAAGGCTTCTGTTGCAAAGCAAAGTCTTGTGGATGATGATCGAAGCAAGGCTTACGTGGCCTAGCTTTGTGTATTTCGTAGATTCGTGAGCCTCACACCCCGGTATGAGTTAAAAACGGGATACGGACTGCAGGGAGAGCACGACGTTTCTTTCTAGCTATGGTGGTGTCAGTGACTTACCAGCCCTGACATATATATCTACTTTTCACCTTTGTGGTTGTTGGAATGCGAGGCGCCTCGATTATAGGTCTGTAAGGACCGGGAAACGTGTGTTCAGGCATAATTAATCCTCTAACGTAAGTGAGGACCGGCCCTGAACATCCAGGATACCCAGTGTGCGTAGTCCTGAGGCATTTGCTAGAGTGTCTCGAAGCGGAGAGGAGCTTTCCCCTTGCCTCGACTCATGACGGAAATCCAATTTCCAATACGAGATAACGGCTTCGATTGTAACTTATATATGGCGACATAGTGGCATGGGACGCTCATGTCGCCTATGATTGATATTATTGATGCTATTCGTTTTTGAAACATATATGCACTAGTAATAATATCAAATGATTTCTCTTTATACGTATCAAGCATATTTGGCTATTATAAGGTAAAACTCTATCCTTCGGCTTGCGTTGCATTGTGTGTTGGGACTTGAGTCTTATAATGGCTTCATTCTTTCTAAAAGCGTTGCGATTGTTTTAAAAGAATTTACTCTATTTTAAATGCACTAGCAATCACTGGAGTAAACCCGTTCCGCGAAAGTGGCGTGGTCCTATGATTTGCTATTACTATTGTTTAACTGTTAAATAGATTCCTCATACCAGTCCCCATGACTGACTCGTTGTTTGTTTCACTTTGCAAACGCGGGTGCCCTTATTTTCACACGGGCAGCCTAGTACACAGGTGACAGGTGGTTTTTGGTTCTGCACTGCTGCATAGCATGCACTTTTGGCTCATGGCGAGGCTGACTTCATAGAGATGACTTAGATATTTTCCGCCATTCCTGTATTTATGTTATGATTCTGCCACTGGCGATGCAGACTGATTTACTTTCCGTATTTCTCACTATATGTATATGTATTCCGCCTTCGGCGATGTAGACTGATACTCTTATTATGTCACTGCATGTATGTATTCCGCCTCGGGCGATGATGACTGATCACTTCCCTTTCTTTTTACTAAGTATCTCCCACGTTATGCTATTCTGATATTCCTACATGTTGTGATTTCGCTGTCATATCCATGTAAAAATTTATTTTATTTATTGTTTCTGCTATTATCTGTACTCTGCTATGATGATTAATGTGTTATTTCCTAATGATTATCCTTAATACCGCCCCTCGGATTTTGGGATCGTCACACCCATGCTCATCCTGGAACAAGGCATGAACTTCTTTTTGTGAGCAATAGGGAGGAACATGTGGTTCCATATTTGCATCGTTACGGATGCGAATGAGAAATGGATTCAGATGAAAGATTTGATGCAATGATACAAAAAGCTGCTGTGCTACCCCCTTGCCAAGCTTATTTCCGGAAGCCACCCATGACATATATGTTGATAACCAAGCCCTAATGAACCAGATGAATGACCAGTGGGTAGATATAGAAGTTGATCAGGAATTTGACTGGCCAAACTACCTCACCCCTTGTCCTGATGCTGCGGGTCCATCACATGCTGTGGGTCCATCACATGCTACGGGTCCATGCAGTTGCTCACTTCGGACTGGCTCACCCACAGCCGGAAAGCCCTAACGAATCAGTTGGAAGTTTCATAGCCCACCAAAGCCCTAATCTGATATGAATTGATGCTACTATAATATAATTTTTTGGATGTGTATGTATTAAGTTAACTTTATGATACCTTTGGATGTAGATGTGTATGTTATTTTTTGGATGTGTATGGTATGAACTGATCGATGCTGCCTTATGATACTTGAGCGTGTATGGTATGAACTGATGTGTATTGTACGGAATGATGTTGCGTTATGATACTTGTGCGTGTATACTTATGTGTGTATGGTATGAAATGATGTGTATTGTATGGGCTGATGCTGCCTTATGATACTTGTGCATGCGTGTTAGATTTAGGTATTTATATCACAAAACCGCGGTGCAAACACACCGCGGTGCATACACACCGCGGTGCAAACACACCGCAATGCAAATTCTCCAAAGTGCAAACACACCGTAGTGCTACACATGTATTTGTATGAACTTTATGGTACAGAAACACCGCAGTGAAAACATACCACAATGCTACACATGTATTTGTATCACAAAACCTCAAGCATACAATTGTATGTCATTTTTTGGATGTGTATGGTATGAACTGATGCTGCCTTATGATAATTCTGCTGCCTTATGATACTTTTTTGTATGATTGCTTTATGATACGTAGTACGATATAATATGGATGCAAAACTGAGCATACGTTTCCAAAATCAAAACATTGAAATTGGTAGTTTCCAAAATCAATTGGAAAATACCTATGCGTGTTAGATACGGGTGAATAATTTGCCTGGATCGGGAAATTGGTAGCCTCAAGCACACCGCAGTGCAAACACACCGCAGTGCTACACATGTATCTTTATCACGAAACCTCAAGCATACAATTATATGTTAATGTAAATGAACGCAAAGTGAAAATCAATTTCGACTGTAAAGTACCCTTTCCTTAACTAGCTCGACCTCTATAATAAACCAATGTCTTTTTCATGCCAATAGCCCAGTTCTCATGGCCCAAAAAGGTACCACTCGGTTAGGTGAAACCTAAATCCTGGTGGCAAAACCACCGGCGCCATCTCCATTTTCTGGTTTATTGTTGGGCATAATTTTCGAATAAACCTCGGCATAATCCTAAATCCCAAACCATGGTCAAAGCGCCACTAATTCCTCATAGTCTAATCTTTCACCGAATAATCACTCATAAGCGAACGGGTTTTCCTAAGTTTGGGATGTCCAAGCAACTAATTACTCATAAGCGAATGGGTTTTCAAAAATTGTAAAAAATGAACTAATTACTAGTTACTCATAATCCAATCTATAATAAGTGCAACTAATTCACAGTGCTATACAAACTGAACCTGAGGGAAAAAACTGGCAATGTCAATGCCCTGAGCAATCAGAGCTATAAAGCATTTCAAAGCTTCAACCTTTTCGAAATAAAATTTGTTGTCGAGGAGAGGAGCGATACTGACGTGAATTTAGGTTTAAATTTTTGTCAATAGTAAAAAGGGGGAAAACGATTAGATGGTAGAGAAGAAAACGATTTGTTACTAGATTGTTTTCACATTATTTTGTGAACAAAGAAGACCGCGCCAAAATTTTGTCAAAATAATGCAATGACATGGCTGTCAATGATTTGATGATGGCTAACGTTTAGAATCATTAGACCTATAGATGGTTTGAACCGTTAAATTAATCTTGCATCTACGGTCGGGGGTTTTATATGTTGATAATGTGAATCGCTGAGCTGGATTATATATACGTAATGCCATGCTTTTAACTGGTGTTACATGTCAAAACATTAGAATTCCCACCGTAACAGTGCATTCATGTATAATGCAACAATATATGAATATTATTGCAGAAGATCAAAGAAATCATAGCTTTCGCTACAATTTTCATGCAACACACACAAATTAGGTCGAATATGCCCACTTTTGTAGTAGTGTTCTGGGATTAGAACAGAGAATCTGAGCGTCAGAAAACAATGGCGTGAGCGGATCCCAATGTGAGAACACCTTCTCATTCAAACTATTTTATAATTAAATATATCCTAGATTGCAGATGGGGCTTGTAACACCCCGTATGTTGAATAACTTGCTATAATATAAAACAGGGCAGAATTAAATTTTAAAATCTGAATCAGGGGAAATGGGCTATGCCATTGCATTCGTCTCGGAAAAATACGCGAAATAGAGTCCGAGTTTTCGAAAATCGGAGTCCGTATGACCCAGTTAAGGCCCGAAGAAGTTTTCAGAAAATTCAAAACAGATTTAAAATATTCAAACTTCACATTTCAGAAGAGGCGGGAAAATTCCCGCCAGACAGAGGGTGTCGACCCTAGGGTCGACATGGGTGTCGACCCCCCCCCAGGGGTCGACCCAGGGGTCGACCCCCCTGTCGGTCTGTGTGACCTGGGTGCACTGATTTGGGATTTGGGCTATGGTTGGTGGCTAGTGACGAGATCTGACGGCTCTAATCTGATTTAGGGTTAATCTAATGGCCTAAAACACTTAACTCTATAAATACACCCTAAGACTACCCTAATTCATACTAAAATTGGAGACAACGTCGTTATGCCATCAAAATGCAACTAGAAGGAGCCACCAACAAATTATAGAGGAAGAGAGCTTCTCAAATCAACTTCTAATCAACTATAGCAACTTAATCTTCTTCTTAGGAGTGTTAATCAACAAATTGTGAGTACTATAGCCTTAATGACCAATTGTTGAAATGATTATGATAGGATATAATGAGCTTATGGCTATGAATGTGGATCAATGCAAGTTATGTTATCATATGCTATGTGTTCATGATGTTATGCAAGTCATATGCTATGTGTTATGCAAGTTATGCAAGTCATATGCTATGTGTTATGCAAGTTATGCAAGTCATATGCTATGTGTTCATGATGTTATGCATGTTATGCAAGTCATATGCTATGTGTTCATGATGTTATGCAAGTTATGCAAGTCATATGCTATGTGTTCATGATGTTATGCAAGTTATGCAAGTCATATGCTATGAGTTCATGATGCTAGTTATGCAAATAACTATGATAAACATTGATCCATTATGACACCATGATTAGGCAAGTTTGGTGTATGATTATATGCAAGTTCATATATGATATGTTATGCAAGTTTGGTGTTTGATTATATGCAAGTTCATATATGACATGTTATGCAAGTTTGGTGTTTGATTATATGCAAGTAACATATGCAAGTTTACACCTTTGTATGATATGCATACATATGTAAGTTAACCCCTTTGTATGTCATACATACATATGCAAGTTTACCCCTTTGTATGACATAAGTAGCTTATGCAAGTTACCCTCTTTATGACATATGTGATTCATGCAAGTTTGGGTTGATTATTTATGCTAGTTGGGTTTGATGCTATATGCATGTTGACACCTTTAAAACCCATGTTGATGCTAATGTTATGCAAGTTGAACCCATTGTATGTGTGATGAATCTTCCCTTTTAAGTATGTCATGTTAGCGAATTACGCGGGGAACGATGGGGTTAATATTCATGTTAATGAAATGGTGTGAAGTTGGTATGATTATGCATACCGTAAAGTGGATGGACATAATTGAGTCAATTATGTACATCGTTAAATTTGTAATTAATTAGGGATAATTAATACAAATTATGGGGGTGATTAATTAGGTGTAATTAATCGACTAAGACACGAGGTTGGACCCTTTTGTAGCATAAGACGCCCGGAACCGACCGGCAAATCCAGCGGCTACAAATGATTGGCCAATGTGAGAGGTCTTAGGCATAAACTAAATACGTGACAAGTGTAAAGACACGAGGTTAGACTCGGTTATGGCGTAAGGCTGCCCGGACCCGACCGGCAAATCCAGCTGCCATAAAAGATAGTCTAATGTGAGAGGTCTTTACAACGGTTACGTTCTTAATTAATTAAGAAACACTTATCCAGATAAGCATGTAGTGGGGCATGAGGAGTTAAGTGGGTGCCTTGGGTGGCATGTGGAAATCAAGTAAGTGCCTTGGGTGGCATGTGGAAATCAAGTAAGTGCCTTGGGTGGCATGTGGAAATCTAGTGGGTTGCCTTGGGTGGCAATAGAAAATACGATTAGAATACTTAACCAAGTGGAAACATGTAATTAAACATGATTAAAGGGTTAAGTGGGATGCACTAGAAAAAGGGACAAGCTTAGGTGGGTAGCTTGTGGGGGCCCATTTCAACCAGTAACCCATATGTATCTTATTGGGCTCGACCCATGTCGAGGACGGGACACGCGTACTGGGCTTGACTATAAGAGGCAAAAACGGGTTAGCGGTGGCAACGCAAGTCCAACGGGTTTCATATGCGTGTGTGGACCCGGGCTGGTAGGTAGGATGTTGTTGCATCATGTAGGTATAAGCCGTGCACCGTTGATTGTATCGGGTTGCCACTTTGGGGAGTGATACACCCCACTATGGGGCCAACACGGGTATCTATGGTAGGGAGCCGATCGCTTGGGGAGTAGTGGGTACACCTAGTGGAGATAGGGGCAGACGACACCTATGTAGTCAGCTAGGGGTACACGAAACTACTGGGTAAATTTTCTATGTCCTTGGGTGGGATCAACCTTTAAGTAGGAATGACTGGTGTGGTGCAGTTAGTAATTACCCTTGGGTGGGTAGATGCGTCTTTACCGTTATCTTAGTTCATCCTATGTCGAGTTGGCTGCTTTGTGTAGTCATTTATCCCCAGTCATCACCGTACCAAGTTTATATCATACCCTAATTACTTTAATGATTGTATTGTTAAAGTTATAGGGCTCACTCAGACTTATGTCTGACCCCGTTGTTTTTATCTTTTTCCCCCCTCAGGTCCTCAGGTTGGGCCTAGCACTAGTGGGCTTTGATCAGATTTCTTTATCTATCTTTTGGAGCTTGGACGTTGATGTAAAGCCCAGCTTATCTTTTTTATTATGGCTATTGTTTATGTAGTGGGATTATGTACTTATGTTTTTATCAGGATGGATATTTAGTACTTGACTCTTTTATGGTGTTGTAACTAAACATGTTTACCTTCTGCTGCAATGAAATGATGTTTTAGATTTTCAAGTATTATTTATATCTGTCTTGTTGTAATTTTTCTGTTCTATATTCACTTAAAATACTCCACCGAAGTTAAGGCATTCCCTTAGTGAGTGACCTTAGCGTGTGTGGGGTGTTACACGTGGTATCAGAGCTGAAGGTTACCGGAACAAATAAAATTTTTAGAAAACTATTTTTCTAAAAACATTTTTGGAAGAAGTATTTTCAAAAACATGTCTTTTAAGAGAAAAGTTTTTGAAAGAAAAGCATAATCCCCAATAGCCATATCTTTATCGTTCGAATTCTCCATTTTGAATCTTTCCTTTTTCGTTTCAGCATGGCTGAGGATCTTAACTTTCCGGAGGGTGTGACGATACCATTATGGTATAGGAGATTGATGGAGGCTAGGGCCGCCACTGCGGGTCCAGCAAATGTTCCTCCACCAACAGTAGCACCCGATCTTCCTCCTCCTCCTCCTCCTCGCACGGATACTTTTGCTAAGACTTGCAAGGAATTTAAGGCTATGGGAGGGAAACCTTTTCAAGGATCAGAAACTTTTGTGGAATCTAGGGATTGGCTTAAGGAGGTAGAAGAGTTGATAGATATCTTTGAGATGGAAGAAGGAAAGAAAGTCAAGTTAGCTGCTTGGTTAATGAAGGGAGAGGCCTCATTCTGGTGGGAGGTCACTAATGGAGAGCGCCCTGTTGACTCTTGGGCGTATTTCAGGAAAAGGTTTGTGGCAAAGTTTCTCTCAAGGGCGGAGGAAAACTTGTATATGGAAAGGTTCTTGACTCTAAAGCAAGGAAACTATCAGTGAAGGAATATGTCAAAAAGTTTAATCAATTGGCAAGATTTGGCATAGACATGGTGAATACACTGGAGAAGAAGGCTTTGAGGTTCGTTAAGGGCTTGAATGAACCGATGCATGGATTGGCTATGACTCACATCCCTATGGGGGCCACCTTTGAGAAGCTAGTAGACATGGCACTCATGCATGAGGAAGAGAAGGGTCCCAATGTTAATAAGGCACCCGAGAAGAAAAGAGATCAGAAGAGACCTCAACAGCAACAGCAAAACAAGGGTGGGAAAGGAAACGGTGGCAAGGGAAAGAAGAAGTGCTTCAATTGCGGGACACCAGGCCACCTAAGCAAAGATTGTCGGAAGAAGAAGACTGGCTGCTTCCACTATGGCGAAGCAGGGCATCTAGTGAAGGACTGCCCTAAGAAGGGGCAAAGGACGGGATCTACCTCAGGAGGACAGGTGCAAGCTCTTATGGCACCCGGTCAGGCAAGGGGGCAAGTTCAGGCTCTCGCTGTTCCACCGATTCAGGAAAGAGGTAGAACTATTTCCGTTGAAAGTCTGGTTTTTCTGTTTGATCATCCTGTCCCTACTTTGTTTGACTCTGGCGCATCACATTTGTTTATCTCATCATCATTAGTTGAGTCACTGCACTTAGACACCAGTCTAGTAGATGATCCCTTGGTTGTTTCAAACCCAATTGGTGGCTCCACTTATTTGTCCATGATATGTTTGGGTTTGAAGATTTCTATACTTAGCGTTGAGTTTGGATGTGATGCTTTTGTTTTGGGCTTCACGGGCTATTGGTTGATTTTGGGCATGGACTGGTTATCCAGTAATGGTGCCGTTCTTGATTGTGAAAGGAGAGTTGTTAGGCTCATGATCCGCTTGGGGAACACTCTCGAGATCTCTTGTAATCCCATGGATTCTGTTATGCTAAGTTATCTTGAATCGCTTGACACTTCGGTCGAGAGTTTGCGATCTGTTAGAGTGGTCTGGGAATACTCGGAAGTGTTTGAGGAAGTGAAGGGCTTACCTCCGAAGCGGGAGATAGACTTCCGAATATATCTGGTGGACAATGCTAAACCAGTATCTTTACCAGTGCGCCACATGGCTCCTCGTGAGAGGAGGGAACTCCATAAGCAAGTAGGGGAGTTTCTTGAGAAGGGGTTCATAAGACGAAGTATATCGGAGTGGGGTGCTCCAGTAGTTTTTGCCATGAAGGCGGATGGGTCCCTCAGACTTTGTGTAGACTATAGAGAACTCAACAAGCTCACAAAGAAGAATATACACCCATTGCCGAGGATTGATGATCTCTATGATCAGTTGGTTGGCGCCTCAGTGCTTTCGCAGTTGGACTTTGCCACGGGGTTTCATCAGTTGAGAGTGGCTGAGGATAGCATAGACAAGACTGCCTTTAGGACTCCGGATGGTTTCTATGAGTGGCTGGTGATGCCATTTGGTTTGACGAACGTCCCCGCATACTTTGTTGATTTGATGAGTAGGGTGTTCAGGGAGTACCTTAATAAGTTCGTGGTGGTCTTTGTGGATGATATCTTAGTCTTTTCCAAGAGTGAAGAAGAGCATGCCCTACATCTTAGGGAAGTGTTGGAGACTCTTCGAGCACATAGCCTTACGGATAAATTCTCTAAATGTCACTTTTGGAGGAAGGAAGTGCGGTTCTCAGGGCACGTGGTCTCTAAGGAAGGGATAGCTGTGGATCCCGCGAAGGTAGTATCCATTCAAGATTGGAAGGTTCCGAGGAATGCTACCGAGGTGAGGAGTTTCTTGGGGTTGGCTGGCTACTATAGGAAGTTTATCAAGGACTTTGCGATGATACAAGCCCCATTAACTCGCTTGACAAAGAAGAATGTAGTCTTCGCATGGGACGTAGATTGTGATGATGCGTTCCAATGGTTAAAGAGAGCTTTAACCACAACTCTAGTCTTAGTGTTGCCAGATGGGAGTAAGCCGTTTGTTGTTTATACCGATGCTTATGGGACAGGACTAGGTGCAGTCTTAATGCAAGAGGGAAGGGTAATAGCCTATGGGGGAAGGCAGTTGAGAAAGCATGAGAAAAATTACCCTACCCATGATTTAGAGTTGGCTGCTATTGTTTTTGCGCTTAAGATTTGGCGCCATTATCTTCTTGGAGAGAGGTTCGAATTGTTCACTGACCACAAATCATTGAATTACTTGTTTTCTCAGAAGGATTTGAACTTGAGACAGCAAAGGTGGATGGAGTTCTTAGCATCCTATGATTTCGAGATAGCGTATACCCCTGGCAAGGGTAACGTGGTGGCGGACGCCTTGAGCAGAAAAAGGTTGTCCTTGAGTCCATTGTTCGTGGAACGACGAAGCTTGGAATTTATCTCGATGTTTGACTTCAGACCTTCCGTTGACTTTGTACCCGGATTGCTAGCATCTTTAGAGGTCAGACCTACTCTTTTGGGACGGATTGGCGAGGCACAGCGGGACAACCCATAGTTGGTTGAGTTGGTAGAGAGGCTCATAAGGGGGAAGTCGTCCAGCCATTTGAGTAGGTACACCCTAGACGATAGGGGGTGCTTGTGTAGAGACGGTAGACTTTGTGTACCGCAAGACGAGGGTTTGAGGAAGGCTATTCTTGATGATGCGCATCGTTC
The DNA here is from genome assembly GCA_030737875.1 of Allium sativum. Taxonomy (NCBI): domain Eukaryota; kingdom Viridiplantae; phylum Streptophyta; class Magnoliopsida; order Asparagales; family Amaryllidaceae; genus Allium; species Allium sativum. The sequence continues at coordinate 931,388,796 of CM060912.1, read as the reverse complement.
AAAGATGACCATTCATCCCGGTGGGGACAAGATGTACCAAGACATAAAGCGAGTTTTCTTTTGGGCTGGTATGAAGAAAGATGTGGCCGAGTATGTCACTAGATGCTTGGTGTGCCAACAAGTGAAAGCGGAGCAAAAGAAACCTGGTGGGTTGCTTCACCCATTGGAAGTTCCGCAATGGAAGTGGGATAGCGTCTCGATGGATTTTATTGATGGGTTACCGAGATCGAGGAAGGGTAATACGGGAATTTGGATTGTGGTAGACAGACTTACTAAGAGCGCCCATTTCATACCCGTGAAGAGCAAGAGGACTGCTCCATGGCTAGCTTCAGTTTATCTTCGAGAGATAGTTCGGTTGCATGGGGTACCTTCTAGCATAGTGAGCGATCGAGATCCTATCTTCACTAGCGAGTTTTGGAAGAGTTTGCAAGAAGCAGTGGGGACTCAGTTGTGTTTGAGCACCGCATATCATCCTCAGACGGATGGCCAGACCGGGAGGGTGAATCGTGTTCTGGAAGACCTTTTGAGGCTTTGTATCTTAGATTTTGGAGGTACATGGGAAGAGCATCTTTTATTGGTGGAGTTCGCGTATAATAACAGCTTTCAGTCTAGTATTGGTATGGCTCCTTTCGAAGCTCTTTATGGAAGGCCTTGTCGATCACCTACATGTTGGTGGGAATCTACGGATAAGATCTTGCTTGGGCCCGATATGGTTAGAGAGACTTCGGAGAAGATTGACTTGATTCGAAGAAGGATGAAAGCAGCGCAAGATAGGCAAAAATCTTACGCGGATAAGAGGAGGACGGATCTTGAGTTTGATGTTGGGGACATGGTCTTTGTTAAAGTATCTCCGTTACGGAATGTTGTTCGCTTTGGGTCCGTTGGGAAGTTAGCACCAAGGTTTGTAGGACCGTTTCCTATTAAGGAAAGGATTGGACGGATGGTATATAGAGTGGATTTACCCGAGAGACTTAGTGGGGTACATGACGTATTCCATGTGTCACATTTGAGGAAGTGCCTACATGAGACTGCAGAGGTGGTAGAGCCGAGCTTGCTTAGACAAGTGGAGGTAGAGCGTGATGCGACTATTCGACGAGGTCCTACCTGCAACCTTGGGTCAGAGATTAGGAAGTTGAGAAACAGAGAGGTTCGACTAGTCAAAGTGCAATGGGGAGAGGATGAGAGCAATGCTACTTGGGAGACAGAAGCGAAGATGCGTTCATTGTACCCAATCCTTTTTGAGGGTATGTCTTTTAACTTCTCCTTATCGTTTGTCTAGTACTTATCTTATCTTTAGTATGTCCTCTCATTAGTACCTTTGACCTTTAGATAGGGTAAACCTATGGTTGAAACATGTGTTTGAGACATGTTATGTTTGATGGATGCGTGTGGATGCAAGTGTTTGCTAGTGGTTGCTCGTGGATGCATATACACACACTTTAGACACTAAATTGGCTCAGTCGCTTCATATTGCATATTGCATATAATTGTGTGTAGGTAGCTATATTAATGGATGTATAATGGTTGTGTTGTCATATGGATGATGCATTTTGGTGTATGGTTGTGCACACATGTAGTAATAGTATGTGTCGATAGGATTATTTCGCGTACATATTGGATGCATGGCACTATCATGGTTTGCATTAAGGAGGTCAACTGAATCAGTAGACCGCCTGATTTTGCATTAGACAGGGAACATATACACACACTTTTTGCATATGTTCATACAGCATTAGAAACTTTAAGGACAATGGATGCCAGTGTTTGATGGTTTGAGTAGATGGTTGTTTGGTTGGTAGGATACGTTCTTCTTGACTTAGAGATTTCGGGGACGAAATCCTTTAAGTAGGGGAGAATGTAACACCCCATATGTTGAATAACTTGCTATAATATAAAACAGGGCAGAATTAAATTTTAAAATCTGAATCATGGGAAACGGGCTATGCCATTGCGTTCGTCTCGGAAAAATACGCGAAATAGAGTCCGAGTTTTCGAAAATCGGAGTCCGTATGACCCAGTTAAGGCCCGAAGAAGTTTTCAGAAAATTCAAACAGATTTAAAATATTCAAACTTCACATTTCAGAAGAGGCGGGAAAATTCCCGCCAGACAGAGGGTGTCGACCCTAGGGTCGACATGGGTGTCGACCCCCCCCCCTTAGGGGTCGACCTATGGGTCGACCCAGGGGTCGACCCCCCTGTCGGTCTGTGTGACCCGGGTGCACTGATTTGGAATTTGTGCTATGGTTGGTGGCTAGTGACGAGATCTGACGGCTCTAATCTGATTTAGGGTTAATCTAATGGCCTAAAACACTTAACTAATCTATAAATACACCCTAAGACTACCCTAATTCATACTAAAATTGGAGACAACGTCGTTATGCCGTCAAAATGCAACTAGAAGGAGCCACCAACAAATTAAAGAGGAAGATAGCTTCTCAAATCAACTTCTAATCAACTCTAGCAACTTAATCTTCTTCTTAGGAGTGCTAATCAACAAATTGTGAATACTATAGCCTTAATGACCAATTGTTGAAATGATTATGATAGGATATAATGAGGTTATGGCTATGAATGTGGATCAATGCAAGTTATGTTATCATGTGCTATGTGTTCATGATGTTATGCAAGTTATGCAAGTCATATGCTATGTGTTATGCAAGTTATACAAGTCATATGCTATGTGTTATGCAAGTTATGCAAGTCATATGCTATGTGTTCATGATGTTATGCAAGTTATGCAAGTCATATGCTATGTGTTCATGATGTTATGCAAGTTATGCAAGTCATATGCTATGTGTTCATGATGTTATGCAAGTTATGCAAGTCATATGCTATGTGTTCATGATGTTATGCAAGTTATGCAAGTCATATGCTATGAGTTCATGATGCTAGTTATGCAAATCACTATGATAAACATTGATCCATTATGACACCATGATTAGGCAAGTTTGGTGTATGATTATATGCAAGTTCATACATGATATGTTATGCAAGTTTGGTGTTTGATTATATGCAAGTTCATATATGACATGTTATGCAAGTTTGGTGTTTGATTATATGCAAGTAACATGTGCAAGTTTACACCTTTGTATGATATGCATACATATGCAAGTTAACCCCTTTGTATGTCATACATACATATGCAAGTTTACCCCTTTGTATGACATAAGTAGCTTATGCAAGTTACCCTCTTTATGACATATGTGATTCATGCAAGTTTGGGTTGATTATTTATGCTAGTTGGGTTTGATGCTATATGCATGTTGACACCTTTAAAACCCATGTTGATGCTAATGTTATGCAAGTTGAACCCATTGTATGTGTGATGAATCTTCCCTTTTAAGTATGTCATGTTAGCGAATTACGTGGAGAACGATGGGGTTAATATTCATGTTAATGAAATGGTGTGAAGTTGGTATGATTATGCATACCATAAAGTGGATGGACATAATTGAGTCAATTATGTACATCGTTAAATTTGTAATTAATTAGGGATAATTAATACAAATTATGGGGGTGATTAATTAGGTGTAATTAATCGACTAAGACACGAGGTTGGACCCTTTTGTAGCATAAGACTGCCCGGAACCGACCGGCAAATCCAGCGGCTACAAATGATTGGCCAATGTGAGAGGTCTTAGGCATAAACTAAATACGTGACAAGTGTAAAGACACGAGGTTAGACTCGGTTATGGCGTAAGGCTTCCCGGACCTGACCGACAAATCCAGCTGCCATAAAAGATAGTCTAATGTGAGAGGTCTTTACAACGGTTACGTTCTTAATTAATTAAGAAACACTTAACCAGATAAGCATGTAGTGGGGCATGAGGGGTTAAGTGGGTGCCTTGGGTGGCATGTGGAAATCAAGTAAGTGCCTTGGGTGGCATGTGGAAATCAAGTAAGTGCCTTGGGTGGCATGTGGAAATCTAGTGGGTTGCCTTGGGTGGCAATAGAAAATACGATTAGAATAGTTAACCAAGTGGAAACATGTAATTAAACATGATTAAAGGGTTAAGTGGGATGCACTAGAAAAAGGGACAAGCTTAGGTGGGTAGCTTGCGGGGGCCCATTTCAACCAGTAACCCATATGTATCTTATTGGGCCCGACCCATGTCGAGGACGGGACACGCGTACTGGGCTTGACTATAAGAGGCAAAAACGGGTAAGCGGTGGCAACGCAAGTCCAACGGGTTTCATATGCGTGTGTGGACCCGGGCTGGTAGGTAGGACGTTGTTGCACCGTGTAGGTATAAGCCGTGCACCGTTGATTGTATCGGGTTGCCACTTTGGGGAGTGATACACCCCACTGTGGGGCCAGCACGGGTATCTACGGTAGGGAGCCGATCGCTTGGGGAGTAGTAGGTACACCTAGTGGAGATAGAGGCAGACGGCACCTATGTAGTCAGCTAGGGGTACACGAAACTACTGGGTAAATTTTCTATGTCCTTGGGTGGGATCAACCTTTAAGTAGGAATGACTGGTGTGGTGCAGTTAGTAATTACCCTTGGGTGGGTAGATGCGTCTTTACCGTTATCTTAGTTCATCCTATGTCTAGTTGGCTGCTTTGTGTAGTCATTTATCCCCAGTCATCACCGTACCAAGTTTATATCATACCCTAATTACTTTAATGATTGTATTGTTAAACTTATAGGGCTCACTCAGACTTATGTCTGACCCCGTTGTTTTTATCCTTTTCCCCCCTCAGGTCCTCAGGTTGGGCCTAGCACTAGTGGGCTTTGATCAGATTTCTTTATCTATCTTTTGGAGCTTGGACGTTGATGTAAAGCCCAGCTTATCTTTTTTATTATGGCTATTGTTTATGTAGTGGGATTATGTACTTATGTTTTTATCAGGATGGATATTTAGTACTTGACTCTTTTATGGTGTTGTAACTAAACATGTTTACCTTCTGCTGCAATGAAATGATGTTTTAGATTTTCAAGTATTATTTATATCTATCTTGTTGTAATTTTTCTGTTCTATATTCACTTAAAATACTCCACCGAAGTTAAGGCATTCCCTTAGTGAGTGACCTTAGCGGGTGCGGGGTGTTACAGGGCTTAGTTGCCCCTGATACTATTTATTGTACAAACTATGGATGTTTTTTTGGATTGATTTGTGGTGAAATTGACTGTATTGTGGTGAAATGGATTGTATTGTGGTTTTGCGGATTGATTGATGATTGTGCATGGCGCGAGCCAGTATCAGGAGAGGGATAATGCTAGACATTATTCAGGTTCTACTATCGCGCCGTTATAATGCCGAAATTTTCTAAAATAAACTAGATTAAATATCCATGTATTGAATAAATGTTTGAACAATAAAAATATTATTTTTATTGAATTTATGAACTATATAAAATAGTCAAGTGTTGAAATAAATATTTTATCGTTGTAAATATAATTTTTAACGTATATATGAATGGCATAAAATTCTCCTGAAATGCAAATAAATATTCATTTACAAATCGGATGGTTTGTTTATGTACACCCATTTAACTGACATTGATTGGGACGATAAATTTTACATATCGCCCAACTGCACAAATAATATTCAATATTTGTTGGTTGAACCCCACACTGGTATTAAGATGATATTTAGCGTACAATAATACCAATTGTTTAGTTGCATGTCAATCGATTGGTTGACAGACTGTAGTGAGCGTTAATTATTTATATTAAATGCTTATGCAGTTGTGTAATGCACTCTAGTTGATGGATAATTGTTTATCATTGATTGTTGCGTACATGTGATGTATGAAATCCATATAACTAACATTATATGGTAATTGGTTGGGTCTGATTCCAGTTCAGAAATAACGAATATTTTAAAATAATATTCAGTAAAGGATTAAAATATGAATTTGATGTCCGATTTTGGATGGACATGTAGATATTGAAATATGTGAAGCCGTGTTGATTAGATATGCGCCATTTTAACACGAACGATTTTGATATTGATTTTATTCATTTTTATGATGAATATCGAAAAGGGAATGATGTCAAAATCTAATATATTGAAAGTATTATCTTTTAACATTATAATGATAAGAAATATTCAATTTTGATTTAAAAATGAAATGGAAGTGGGAATCATTTTAAAACGAATTTATAACATACATTTTGAATGGAAATAGTATATACATATATTATATATATAATGGTTTGAATAGAACGCGCCGCAACCGTTCGCGAATTTCTACCATTGACTTCGAATTGACATTACGGGAGATCCGACCGTCGGATTCTCCTAAAGCTAGGAGCATTAGGTTCGTATCAAAAAAAGCTTTCCAATGAATTAAAGAGATTTGAAATATAGCGGTTGGATTTGGAATTATGTCCAAATAAAATTTGAAAAAGGTCGATACGGATGCAGTTCGGTGGCCGTTATTGGAAACCGACTGTACGAGCCTTGATAAAATAATTAAAATATTAATAATTTGTGTAAAATCATAATAAATGATTTGGAAAGAATTTAGATCAAAAATTCCATGTTTGTAAAGATAAAAGATATTTTTATTAAAATGAATTAGTTATTAACTAGAAAGATAATCCAACGTTTTTAAATAAATAAATTGGATTTGTGAATGGTTTCAATCTAACTAGAATTTTCCAACATATTAATTGGAATGGATTTAAATGGAAATAATCTTCGGAATATTTCAAAATTGGATTCCATGATTATACGGATATTGTTATGGGAATTTGGAAGATACAGATATCGTTACTCCCAATATGGTATCCGTTAGTTTCAGAATTTGATATTGAATATAAGCCGATATAATTTTATTTAGAGCCTGGTATTGAATATCAAATTGAATTTTGGGTTTGTAGTGAACGGTGTCTTTAATAACACTGTTCTTAAACCCCAATGAGAAATGAATAAATATTTTAAATAAGATTTAGAGAAGTTTACCAATTAATTGATATTTAATTGGAATTGAATTAAAATTGGATTTTTGGGTTTATCGTGAACAGTGTTATAAATAACATTTATTCTTTAACCCAATTAACAGTGAAGAGATGATTTGGAATTTATAAATCTTTTTATTAAGATTTAATGGAAATTTTCCAAAGTAAAATTTTCCAATTTAATACATTAAATTGGAATTGAATGGAATTCGATTTGGTAATAATTGAGATGAGCTTCTGTGAAGGAAGACCAATATTATATATGGAATTTAAAAGGCTTTGCTGTTATTCCATTTATTGTATTGATTGGATACATAAATAAATATCGATTATACATTGATCTGTTTTCTGTGAAGATTCCATATTTAATGGAAGATGATTTTGGGTTTGTCGTGAATTATGTTTTAAATGACATGGGTTCTTTAACCTAGTGAAAAAGGGAATTTATTTCCTAAAGTTGAATAATCATTAAGTAATTATTTTTGAGATTAAAACCAATTATAGTTTTAATGAATCTTTGATTAGATTGAAAAGTTAATGTGGTAATTAAATTTTCTAAACTTGAGTAGTGATCGAGAATGGAGTACCACCAAGTTTACTCTAGGAGATAGTTAAATCTCTAACTAGATTTGAACGTGAAATGGTAATTAGTTTTATCGAGAGAACAGTGGGTGTTAGATATGGAGTCCTACCAGTTTTGGTCCATGGGATGAATAGGTTGGGATTGGGATAAATAAATAAATGATTATTTTGGTAAAGTTCGCTAGTCTCGACTAGTTGATAAACCTTAATTTGGTTTAGAATTGTGAAAAGATAAGATAAAATCTTTTGAAAATGATATCAATAGGAAGATTAAAGAATAAGTTTAAAAGAATTTATCTTTGATAAAATTAATGGGTACCTTTCCCTAAAAATGTGCATATTAGAATAAAAGAATATTCTGAATTGGAATGAGGCATATGATATGTTTTTATAGCACTTGATTATAAAATACGCGAGTTATTTGGAAAGATCGGGTTTATCCCATTTTGAATAACTGATACGATGACTAAAAATTGACGATGAAGACAGTGATTAAAGACCGGAATCTTCACATCGTTTGGATGATTACCGATGTCTTGATTGAGTCGTACACCCAAGACAAGTTAATAAGTGGTGATCGTCCAGACGTACTTGGAGATCGACCGAATATGCGAGGACCTCTCTCCTGTATTGGAAATATGGGACGAGGAATAAGGTGCCTCCGGTTGTGTTCAGACCCAGAATGGACTTGTAAATGGATGTGTGTCTGACATTGGATTTCATTCCGTGTCGATTGATTTCTAATAAATATATATCTGTTTGGCGGCGGAGAATTTATTCTCTCTTGCTTAACACCCTTCTCTGAGATGTACGAGCTTAGAAGTTATATATTGATAGACATCAGTTGCATGGCATGAATTCTCAGTGTGGCATGCTAAGATGCAAATGATCAAGGCTTTTGGTTAAAAGCAGAGTCTTGTGGTTGATGATCAAAGCACAACTTTAAGTAGCATGGCTTTGTGTATAGCGTTAATTCACGAGCCTTAAACCTCGGTATGAGTCAGAAACGTGATAAGGGACCCAAGGAGTGCACGGCGTTTCTTACTAGTAGAAAGGTATCATGGTATGGAGCCCAGACAATTTTACTTATGTGGATGATGGATTGCGAGGCACCTCAGATATTGAGTCCCTAATGGCTCATAGATAGGTCCGATAGGACCGAGAAATGTGTGTTCAGGAATAACCAATCCACTAAAGTAAGTGTGGACCGGCCTTGGAGGATCCAAGGGTTGCTCAGAGTGTGTAATCCTGTGTCATCTTGCTGGAGGTAATCCGAATCGGTAAGGAGTACATCCCTTGACTCGTGATGGAAATCCAATTTCCAATACATGACTTTTCAATTTTTGTTGTAAACCTATATGGCGGCATAGTGGCATGGGATGCTTATGTCGTCTACGATTGATACATTTATATTTGAAGTTGATTTTGACACTATACAATTATAGTAATATCAAAATGATTTGTTTTAAACGTACCAAGCATGTTTGGCTATTATAAGGGAAAACTCTATCCTCCGGCTTGCATTGCATTGTGTGATGGGACCTTAGTCTTATAATAGCTTCATTTTTTCAAAAAGCATTGCGTTGTTTTATTTTAAACTGGTACTCACATGGAGTAAACCCGTTCCATGTTATACGGCGTGGTCCCGTGATTTCCTTTTTTTTAAAGAAAAGATTTAATAACTGTTTTAGTTCTCACACCAGTCCCATTACTAACTCGGATTTTATTGTTTCTATCTAAACTCTGGGTGCCCATATTTTCCACACAGGCAGCTACTAGTTTTGGTTTTTTCTGATGTTTCTTTTCACAGGATCCTGGCTTAAAATTGGAGCCATATTCTAAAAGCTTTGTATCCATGTATTTCATTCAGTTTCGTTAGTTGGTGTATTTTTCGTTGTACATTGTATTTATACATTTTATATTTAAATGTAAACTAAATCTCTGATTTTTTTCCACTGTGTAATATTTATTCATACTCTGATATATTCTTGTACTCTGATGTAATTGTTGTAATAGCAATGGAATGTTCTACTATTTGTGTTCCGATGCGTCATGTTCTCAAAGCAATCCGGGATTCCCGTAAAGGGGATTTCGGATTGTTAAAATCATTCAGCCTCTTTAATTAACCAGTTAATTAGAACATTTAAATCTTCCAATATAAGGAAAATGTTTCAATTTTCTTATTTAGTATAAGAATATTCAATTATCATTTCACTTTTACATTGCTAACTTCTCATTTTAAATTGGTAAGTGAATAAATCTCTAAGTATATAACCCCGAAGGACGAAACCAACATAAGATTGACACCTCGAAAGTTATTTGACCAAACCAACGTACAACATATTCCAATTTCTTAAAAACTCCATCATATTCCTCTGGAAATCATTTCTCATAACAATAGTGTTATAGTCTATGAATTCCTTATTATATACGAAAACAAAAATCTTTATTTTTAAAATTTGTGTTTATCAATAACTTAGCCATTTAGGTTTACTTCTCAAAACTCACTTAACTTCCTTCATAATATTATTTACTACTATTATTCATTCTCAAACTAGTGCAATAATTTCCTACCAATTTTTCCAAATAATTTCTCTGAGTCTAAACGCCAATGTTTTAAATTTTCAACTATAGTTGATATCTATTTACTAAATCATTTAAAATACTAGGCTTTGAACCCAATACTAAATATTTGTTTCATATTAACTTACAAGTCTATATTCACATTCCATTTATTTGCCAATCTCATTCACTAAACCCTTCGTAATCAAATTTCGAGTATTTATAAACAGCATTTTCAAAAATGTAATATAGTTAAAAAAAATGACTTTTCAAATCTTTTAATTAATCCATGTATACTTAATGATTCCTATAACCTATTTTAACACTTTGAAATTTTTATAAATTCCATTTATGACATTTTAATGTTCTTGTAACGACCTGGATTTTCGAACAATTTATTTTAAATATTTAATATGGTTTTAAGTATTGAGTTAATAATATAAATGGAATTTTATATTAAGTTATCGATTTAATTTCGAATAATTATCACAATACGGGAATCTAAAATAATTCAGTTTGAAGATAATACTGAATCAAAACAGTTCATACAATGAATATATTCTATTTTGAATATCGACGATAATAATAATATATTATCAAGGAATTAATTGTTTTGAATTTAATTTATATCGATTTAAATTAGTATCTTCTTCATATGATCGAGTAAGGCTTTGGAACCTGTCCCTGTGTGTTTAGAATAGTGTTAAACCTTAGAAAGGTCATTCGTTACATTAAAATAGCTGTTCGTGATACCAAGTTATCGACCCCGAGATATTTGATTAGTGGATAAGCACGAAATCAAATCAGAATCCATTTAAATAAAATAAAAATCTCTTTATATTACATCATATTAAAAATAAAATCAAATTAATTATTTCGTAACTAACCTATCACCTATATTGTACGTTATGCAAACCAAATTCCTTACTTCCTAAATTTCGGCATCTATAAAATCGCTCCCAACCCCTTTGTCTTCGTTTCCATTTTTTTTGTTCCTTCGAAAATTCGATGTTTTGAATTTTAATGGTTGTCCACTTCTTTTTATTTAAAACAAAATAAAAAAAGCATGGCCTTCTTTTCTCTATTCCCCCCTTTCCTCATTTCCGTTCGAAACCAAATCGAGAAAAAACCCGTATCCCTTTCCTCTCGAATCGACCCAAAAAAAGATCCAAGATAAAATTGAAACCTAAAATCCTAACAGTGATTGTCTCAGTTTTGCATGGGGTTATGCTTCACTCTGAAATCGTTCGTTTTTTATGCGATCGTTTTTTTCAGCATGACTTTTAGGAACATCATGATCTAAGGCTCCGTCACATCATCAATGAAGTTTATCAGATCAGGAGTAGGGGCGTGAAGATCTCAGGGAGGCGAGGTGCATCGTTATGGAAAATAGCGGCTAGGTTGCTTGGTTTGGCAATAGTGATTTTTGGGGATGCGATTGTGATGATGTTCGAAAAGGGAAGGGGTTTCGATTTTTGGTGTTCTAGGATGGTGCAATGTTAATAATGTATGGGTAGCGTTGACATTGGAAATTGGGGAAAGTTATTTTTCTGTTTTTTTATGGGATGGATAGGAGCAGAGTTCAATACAATTTCTAGTGATGAATTAGGGAAGAAGGAGGTGTAGTAGTATGATATGAGTTTGGGTCTGTGTTTAATTGAAAGAAGTAGTGAAGCTGATGATTAAATCGATGAGGGTGGTCTGAGGAATGATGAACTGAAGAAACGGTGGATGGTTGCGTTGATTAGGAGTTTTGTTTGAAAACTAGAGAAGCTATCTTGGCTTGTAGAAGCACAATGGGGAGGTACGAATTCTAAGTTTGGTGCTGGAATGTTATTTCAGGGAGAAAGGGTGGAGCGAGTATTGAGGTAATTAAATAAAAATATAGTAGTTAGTAAAGTAGCATAATTAATTTTGTTGTTATTTAACTCTCTTTTACAAGTACTGATTAATTAAAATGGTATCAAGTTGTAAATGCACACACACACACACACACACACATATATATATAAAGTCATTAACTAAGGAATGTTATATTAAGGGTATACAAGAGTTGAGCAAACGGAATCAGTTGTAAAATTTGTAGCTGCAGATATCTAATCGGGAATTATTTGGATATTCAGCAAAAAAATCACCATTAGTAAATCTCACTCATATTTTTATTTAGAATTATTTTATTCGTTAAATTAGTTGTTATTTGGTTGTTTGCATGCAAAAATATTATTGTGGCTATTATATATATACATTAGTTATTTTGGCATAGTTTTATTTATGCTTGGTAGTTGTGGTTATCTTATATATATATATATATATATATATATATATATATATATATATATGTGTGTGTGTGTGTGTGTGTGTGTGTGTATTAGTGGTTGGATTCCCGCAGTATCTTAGCAGATGACCCTATACACCTCACAATACGATAGTATATGACCTTCTATACCGTGATATCCAAATATCCAACCTCGATGCAGGATGGATATTATTTATGTTGGCTAACATCTGTGGATGCAGGAAAACAGGTTGGAGGGATCCAACTGGATCCCTAAAAATTTATTATTTATTTGTTTTTATATATATTATCATATACGATGTGTTAGAAAAACCTGTGGTTGATAATTTGTGTTTTGGATGTTCGACATATCACTGGGCCTAAATGTTGATTTATAAAAATATCATGAAAAGGGAATTTTGAGATTTAAACAGGAAAATTAATTTTCTAAAATAGAATTTGAATTTCGAATGAACAACACAGATATTAATTTGTTTTGAATAAATAAAATAAGTGTTAAATTTATAAACAATGTTTATAAATTAAATAATCGGGGAATTAAAGTAAAATTATAAACGATGTTTATAAATTAAATAATCGGGGAATTGAAGTAAATTTATAAACGATGTTTATAAATTAAATAATCAGGCAACTGTAGTGAATTTATAAATAATGCTTATAAATGAAGTGAAATGAATTATAATTAGATAATTGGGGAAATGTAAATAAAGTGTGAATTTAAAATGGAAAATTTATTTTTTCAAAGTAGAAATTTGATTTCAAATGAAATTGAAATCGAGTCTTGTTTAACTATATAAAAAAGTAATATAAACGATGTTCATAAATAAAGGTGAAAAATTATCGTTTGGATAATTTAAATATTTAAATTCAAAATATGAATTTAAAATGAGAAACTGGGAATAGTGTTGAAAAGGGAAACAATGAAATTTATTCTGATATTCGAAATATAAATTGAATTGAAATGAATCCATATGGATTTATGATTTGAATTTGAACTATGTCGATTCTATAAAAATAATTTAGTTTCAGAAAGGATATTGGAATGATATTAAATTGAAATTTAGATTTTTAAGTAAATATAAAATAAACCCTATGTTTATGTGTATTAGTTATAAAAGTAAAATATCCCATAAAAGGAATTGGGTTTCAAATATATATTTGAAAGGAAAGCTTGATTTAAATTTTAAAACAAGAAAATTAATTTATAATTGATGTTCATAAAAATAAGGAAATAAATTACCGTTGGATAATTTAGAAGTTTATATTTCAAGTATGAATTGAAAAGTGAATTGGAAAACAGTTTGAAATAAAATGATAAATTTTATTTCATAATTCGGAATATAAATCGAAGCGGGAGGAATCCGACGGATTTATAATTAGAATTTGATTATATCGAGTTTTATAAATAATTTATTTATAAAGAAACTAGAATTTAGAATAGAAGATTCAGTTGTAAATAAATTTATAACTGAGTTATGAAATAATCAACGGATAGGGATAATCAAGAATATTAACTTGGATTTGGTAAATGGGTTGAATTAATATTAAAATGTATAAGAATAGAGTTGAAATTTATTTAAAATCAAAGTTTAATGTTTATATATAAATATAAATATAACGAACTAGCTGCGGCACAGCAGTTCATAAATTAGCGTTTCGAACTTCAATTGAGTACATAGAACTCAATTTAAGTCAGAATTCTTTGTAACAAGAATCTGGGGACCGGTTGAGTAATAGTTTTCTAATGGAAGTGAAAAATCAGGATTTCGTCTTATATATTTTGAGTTATGTCAAAATCAAATTTTCTGAAACGCAATGCCATAATCATTTAAAAACCATAACGGTTTATTTAAATAAATAAAAGGATTTTAAATAAATAAAATCCGAATTTCCATTAGAAATATTCAGACTTGAGATATAAAATAAATATGAACTCAAGTGGAGTGAGTGAACTGATTTTTGAAACAAAAATTTGACTTTTAATGATTGAATTGAATTAACTAATATGAAGAATATTTAGTTAGTCGTGTTTTGAATCGAAATAGGGTGTTGGATAAGTGAATGGGGTTTATGAATTTATATTCGAAATCGAATATGAAACTCGAGTTGAAATGGAATTAGATTAGGTTATTAGCTAATTAAAATATATTTGAACATAATATGTTCAAAATAAAGGGATTTGGCAAAAGAGCTAATTAAAGAATAAATTTGCAAATTGAGTTACGCATGACTGGATTTAGTTAGGATAAATTGGAAATAGGTGAACATGTGTTAAATAAGTATGGAATGAAGTATATAAAGATTATAATTTGAGTGCCTAACATAAAGGTACGTGTTTTAATTCCATATGAGATTTTATGCGCTAAATCGGCAAGCCGCATGGCTTTTTAATTTTCTTTTTGAATGGAAAGGGCCTAGAGAGGCAAGTTGTTGTTTGAACTATTGACTGGTACAAAGGAGATGCTGGCGAAATTTTCTGGAAATTTAAGGAATTAGAATATTTTTAAGAAACGTCAATAACTAGAAATTAATATATCGATATATATATATATATAACGTTCGTTAAGGAAACGAACTTAAAAATAGAATATTATAAACAAAAAAGGAAATCTATAATTGAATCTGGTAAAAATAGAATAGAGGATTACATATACGTTTTAAAAATGAATAATTGGTTTTTATGATATTGATTATTCGAGATAAGCAATCTTGTCCATTTTGAAGTTAAGAATGTTATTCAGTCAAGGTCTGAGAGTTAGCTATAACCCAACTTAATTGATTTCATTTTATGCTGATAAATAACAAGATTCGGTATCAAAGATAAATGTTTGAATAAGATTTAGTTGAATGCATTATTTTGGGTTGTTGTAACGATGTTTTACACAACATTCGTTTTAACCCAAGTAAGTGGAATTTTGGGAAATAATAATAAATATTTCCTAAGTATAGAAATAAATGGTTGTGAAAGGGAGAAGTACTTGGAATGTTTTCCAAGAATCAAATAGAAGATATTTACTAAGTATAGAAAATAAAAGAAGCTATATATGGAAATGTTTTCCAAATAACGTAAGAGGCCAAGATGATTATTGAGAATATTTGTTAACAAATATTGATAGGGAAATAGAGAAGTGATTTAATTAATGAAATATTAATAAATGGGCCCAGTGATTGTTTGATGCTTTGAACGGATGTTTGTTTTCTTCGATAGTTAAATAACCGGCTATCGAAGTATTTGCCAATATTGTTGTCAATATGGGGACACCGGTTAGATTATTATTCGAGAACCACTCTGTATTAGCAATAGCGTTGCGAATCAGTTTATATGAAGATAATCGAAGATGGAGTAAAGTGCAAAGGCTTTTTCTGTTAATCCTAGGTAGAAATTGTCTAAAATGGATTAATGGAAATTGTGCCTTTGGTTTCGTTCAATCCCAGAACGAACGTATATGGACGAATGTCAGACAGAGTATTTCCAATGATTACATACGTTGGTCTGCACAAATATATGTATGGTGGCGGAGAATTTATTCTCCTAGCATAATATCTAGGTTTATATTTGCGCAAATCAATTAGTGCTTAACGCAACTGACAATTTGGCATTCAAAGGGATTGTTCTATCAATGAAAAGTAAGTAAGCGTAGCCTCAGGCCTAAACAACTGGGAAACGACAAAAATTGGGTAGGTAGCATGGCTAAGTTGGTAGCTCCCAATTAGGGTGTATTATCACCTATCTAAAGAAATTCATTTCATTCTTTATTCTACTAGATGTTGTCCCATTCGGGAAACGGTTGCTGATCCCAACCGTTAGTGATATACATTCGATACACTCAAGCGAATTGAGTTGTCGGTCATGTGTGGCCAGGTTATAAGATGTTCTTGTTGAACCCAGTGTACTCCTCTCTAGAGATACACTATCGGAATGTGATTCCATACCTTGTCATAGTTGGAAATCCAATCCCCAATAAATGCTCCCGGTTTTGATTGTATATTATATATGTGGAACGTGAGATGCAAACGTTCCACTAGATTGTTATTTATTTGATTTAGACACTATTATAATATCAAAAGAATTTTGATATAAAGACTTTGTTTTGGATTCTCATAAGGGAAAAACCCATTCTATGTTATACTGCGTGGTCTTATGAGATATCGTTTATTTCTCAACTGTTTTAAATGGTCTACTCATACCAGTCCCATGACTGACCCAAAGTTTATTTTTTTTTGTTTTAACCTAAACTCTTGGGTGCCCAAATTTGTACGGGCAGTCAAGTAGTTCAGGTGTTTATAGATACTTGAAGGAGCTTCTAGCAGGAGGCTTCAGCGTTATATAGTATTGTTATTTCCGTTGTGTTGTAAGTGTTGTACTCTGATAAATGTATGTTATACAGCAAAAATTTTGTATTAAAAAGATGATATATTATATTTTGTTCCATTGCAATGTGAGATTCTGTATTGTTATTTTTGTTCTTCTTCTACCTTTTTCTTCTTTATTATTAATGACTCGTATTTCGGTGCAATTTGGGTTGGACGTGTAGTGTATTTAGTCAAATCAGATAGTATAGAAATTTGGGCCATCACAGTTGGTATCAGAGCTTAGGTTGAGCGAACACCTTGTGCTAATTTTGGATAGGGTCAGTAGTACCCTAGAATGAGTTGAGTGTATATATATGAGAGAGCGTATTTGTTAATTGATATAAAAATTGTTTTATATTATGTTGGCTTGTCTGTTAAGTGATTTATGAATTTTATTCGAATCGTGGGACGCCACGAAGTCAATAGGAATTTCTAAACACTTGAACAGAGAAATATGACACGATATTTTTTTAAGTAGGTAAATAAAATAATTTTACCCAAAATTCTATTTAGATATAGAAATAATAATTTCCTAAATTATTGGACGTGCTGGTTGTTATTATAATCAAATGAGATTATAAAATTGGAATGGTTATGTATAACCAAAATATAATTTGTATAGGGATCAAATATACAAATGAGATGAATTTAAATGGGATTCATAATCAGAATTAAGAATTATAAATCCTAGATGTTTGGAAAAATATTTTCAGAAGTATATTAAAATAACATGCCTTTGTTTTGGAAGGGTTTTTGAATAAAAATCATTCTAGTGGATTTTGAGATTGTTAAAGCACTGAACTCACTTCAATGACTAGAAAATAATTCTGATGATGATCGCGACATCATCAGTGTTCATTTTCGAGTTTCTAAGTGATGGATTGCTACCTTAGAAAAGTTTTGAAGAAAATTTGTTTGAAAGAAAACAAATTGATTTGAAAATTCAAATGTTTTGAATTTGAAATGGTTATAAATATATGTGTATATTTGTGATTTAGAAAGGATTTGATATATAAACCCGAGAAATTTGAATTCTGGAATTTAAATTTAACCTAAGCAAGTTAAATGGATTGAAGTGAATAAATTTAAACACATATGAATGGAAACTAAAGTTCTTTGGAACTCAAGTGTAGAGATATGAAATGTTGATTTTCAACATAAATGAGTCTTGAAAAAGTTAATGGGTTTGTAGCATTTTTCCTCCCTTACTAATTTTGGGGACGAAATTCTTTTAAGGGGGAAGAATGTAACGACTCTGATTTTCGAACAATTTATTTAAATATTTAATATGGTTTTAAGTATTGATTTGATAATATAAACGGATTTTTATATTAAGTTATCGATTTAATAATCAATTTCAATTTAATATCGAATATATATAATTATCGTAATACACGAATTTGAAATAATTCAATTCGAAGATAAAACTGAATCAAAACGGTTCAGATGATGAATGTATATTCTATTTTGAATATATACGATAATAATAATATATTATCAAGGAATTAATTATTTTGAATTTAATTTATATCGATTTAAATTAATATCTTATTCATATAATCAAATAAGGCTTTGGATCATGTCCCAGTGTGTTCAGAGTAGTGGTTAAACCTTAAAATCGTCAGTAGTTACGTTAAAATAGCTGTTTGTGATACCAAGTTATCGACCCCAAGATATTTAATTAGTGGATAAGCACGAAATCAAATCAGAATCCATTTAAATAAAATAAAATATCTTTATATCACATCATATTAATAATAAAATCAAATCAAATTAATTATTTCGTACCTAACCTATTACAATATTGTACGTTATGCAAACCAAATTCCTTACTTCCTAAGTTTCGACATCTATAAAATCGCTCCCAACCCCTTTGTCTTCATTTCCATTTTTTGTTCCTCTGAAAATTTGATGCTTTGAATTTTAATGGTTGTCCACTTCTTTTTATCTAAAACAAAATCAAAAAAAGAAGCTTGGCCTTCTCTTCTCTATTTCTCCCTTTCCTCGTTTCTGTTTGAAACCAAATCGAGAATAAACCCCTAGCCCATTCCTCTCGAATCGACCAAGAAGAAAAAAAAAGATCCAAGTTAAAACCGAAATCCTAAAATCCTAACAGCGATTGTCTTGGGTTTGCATGGGGTTATGCTTCATTCTGAAATCATTCGTTTTTGATGCGATGGTTTTGTTCAGCACGGCTTTTACGAACATCGTGATCTAAGGCTAAGTCACGTCGTCAATGGGTTTGTCAGATCAGGATTAGGGGCGCGAAGAGGTTAGGGAGGCGAGATGCGTCGTTAGGGCCAATAGCGGGTGCTCAGGTGTTCAGCAGTGGGAAGCGATAGAAGCAATGTCGCTGTATAGTCCTTGCGGCTAGGTTGCGTGGTTTGGCCATAGTGATTTTTGAGGATGCGATTGTGATGAAGTTCGAAATGGGAAGGGGGATCGATCTGTGGTGTTCCGAGATGGTGCAATGTTAATAATGTATGGGTTGCGTTGACATTGGGAATTGGAGAAAGTTGTTCTGTTTTTTTTTTTTTGGTTTGTGGATGGACAGGAGTAGAGTTCAATACAATTTATGGTGATGAATTTGGGAAGTAGGAGGTGTAGTAGTATGATAGGTGTTTAGGTCTGTGTTTAATTGAAAGATGTAGTGAAGTTGGTGATTAAATCGATGAGGGTGGTCTGAGGAATGATGAATTGAAGAAAAGGTGGATGGTTGCGTTGATTAGGAGCTTTGTTTGAAAACTGGAGAAGCTATCATGGCATGCTTGGCTTGCAGAAGCACGAAGGGGAGGGTCAAATTCTGAGTTTGGTGCTGGAATGTTATTTCAGGGAGAAATGGTGGAGGAGTATTAAGGTAATTAAATAAAAAATATAATAGTTAGTAAATTAGCATAATTAATTTAGCTGTTATTTAATTCCCTTTTACAAGTACTGATTAATTAAAATGGTATCAAATTATAAATGCACGTATATATATTTATATAAAGTCATATTAACTAAGGAATATTATATTAAAGGTATACAAGATTTGAGCAAACAGAATCAATTGTAAAATCTGTAGCTGCAGATATCTAATCAGAAATTAGTTGGATATTCAGCAAAACAAAAATCACGCTGAGTAAATCTCACTCATATTTTTATTTAGAGTTATTTTATTCATTAAATTAATTGTTAGTTTGTTGTTTGCATGCACTGAAATATTATTGTGGCTATTATATATATACATTAGTTATTTAGGCTTGGTTGTTGTGGTTATTATATATATATATATATATATATATATATATATATATATATATTGGTGGTTGGATTTTTGTAGTATCATTAGCGGATGCTCGTAGTATCATTAGCGGATGGCCCTATACTCCCCACAATATGATAGTGGATGACCTTCTATACTGCGATACCCTACCTTGAAGCAAGATGGGTATTATTTATGTTGGCTAACGTCCGTTGATGCAAGAAAACAAGCTGGAGGGATCCAACTGGATCCCTCAAAATTTATTATTTATTTGTTTTCATATATATTATCATATATAATGTGTTATAAAAACTTGTGGTTGGTTATTTGTTGCTTTGTTTGTTTGAAATATCACTGGGCCTAAATGTTGATTTATAAAAATATCGTGAAAAGGGATTTTTGAGATTTTAACGGGAAAATCTTTTTTCTAAAATAGAATTTGAATTTCGAAAGGACTATAAAGATATTAACTTGTTTTGATTAAATAAAACGAGTATTAAGTTTATAAACGAGGTTCATCGAAAGGATTAAGTAACGATACGGATTTCGCTCGGACCTAATCGATCGCTAAACCGGTCAAGACCGTTTAAAACCCGGATATTCTAACTCTGGGAAAACAACACATCAGAATAAATAACAGAAGACTATTATAAACATCATAATAACGTTACATCAGAGTACATAATATATCAGTGTATATCAAAATATAATACAGCGGAAGATTAATTTACAACAAATGCAATGCAGCGGAAACAAATAAAATAACACAGTGGAATGCTATTAATACTCTGGACACAACTTTTCGCTTCGATCCAGAATCCTGCTAAATGAAATATCAGCAAAACAAACCACACAACTGCCCCTGTGGAAAATAGGGGCACCCGAGTTTGCAAGGGAAAAACAAACTACAGGTCAGTCATGGGACTGGTATGAGAAACTAATAGTTATAAACTTATATAAATGATAAGGCAAATCACAGGACCACGCCGCTAACGCGGAATGGGTTAACCCCCATGAATGCCAGTGTATAAACAACAATCAATATAGATATATGGATATACTATGCATCAATTAACATGCAATATCCCAATCTACCCATTTAGATTAATCACCACACTTAGATTTTCGAAATCTAATTCAATTTACAGAAATTATTCCTTTGGACTTTATTTCTCGATTTATATTTCAAATCATTTGAAATACGTATCTAGCTTTTATATCAAAGTAGATTTCACTTCGGGATTCATTTGGAAATATGAATTCCAAAACAAATGCATACAAACAAGTATGCAACCAAATATCGGGCTCCCCTCAGACAAGGCAA
The DNA here is from genome assembly GCA_030737875.1 of Allium sativum. Classification (NCBI taxonomy): domain Eukaryota; kingdom Viridiplantae; phylum Streptophyta; class Magnoliopsida; order Asparagales; family Amaryllidaceae; genus Allium; species Allium sativum. The sequence continues at coordinate 931,367,524 of CM060912.1, read as the reverse complement.
AGGGAACGTACCTAAGCAACTCGATATATATATGCACCTCCCACACATGGAGCAGGCTACACACTGACCACTCACCCTAAGGCACTGGATCCCACCCATACTTTTAGTAGACTGGTTTATCAAATCTTTAGCCACATACCAAATCATTTCATATCCCTAAGTAGGGAAAATCATTTCACAACATAATCACAAGTATAATCAAATCTATAGTACTTCACATCAGCAATTCACACATATGATCAGTCACTATTAATCACATAACCTTTGAGCTAGTACGTCTCAAAGAAGGGCGTTAAGCAAGAGAATAAATTCTCTTCCACCAAACAGATACATCATTAATAGCAACTAATCGAATATGTGATGAATTACAATGTAAAACCATAATACATTTCCAAATCATTTCGAAATCATCAGGTTTTAGCCCCCGAAATCCTTTCTGTTTTATAAAACATTTTTTATAAAACTTTCCCCATCCAAAATCGGGAATACATTTCTTTTCACTTAAGAAAAATATCATTTCAAAATCATTCATTAAATTTGAAATGAACTGTGACGACCTGAACTTCCGCGGTACGAAAGTAAGGATAATCGTAGGAGCATAACATAATTAAAACAATAACAGATCTCAGATAATAGCATAACATATAAATCAATGCAGCGAAAATGGGAATGTCATCACAATATAATTGTAACAACCCGTACTTTAATAGCATGTTGAAACTAGAAATCAAGTAAGAATTAAATTTTAAAATAAAAATCAGGGGAAACGGTTTGTGCCATTGCGTTCATCTCGAAATTCTGCTTGGAAATGAGTCCGAGTTTTCGAAAATCGGAGTCCGTATGAGGGAGATATGACCCTCCGAAGTTTCAGAAATTTTCAGAATAAAAAACAGCTCGAAAATTCGGATTCAAATTCGAATTCAAAACCCAAAACAGGCTGGGTAGGAAATTTCCCACCCAGGGACTAGGTCGACCTGGGGGTCGACCATAGTGTCGACCTCCCAGGAACCAGGTCGACCATAGTGTCGACCTGGGGGTCGACCTGCCTCCCGAACCCACTTTCTGAACCTGATGCATTCAGGTGTATTTAGACTCATTTTCTCTCCAGATTCGTCTGCCTAATCCTATATAAACTGCCTCCTAGCCTCATTCTCTTTACACCATTCTTCTCTAACCTTATGCTGCTCAAACTCTTGATGATCATGGCTTCTTCTTCCTCCTCTAAATTAAATTAAATTAAATCATGAAGATTGTTTCTTGAAGACTACGGCTAGGAATTTCTTATTGGGGATTTGCTTCTACAATCAAAGCAAGATTCATCGATTCAACAATTCAACGACTAATTTCTAGACTTGACTTCTGCATCTAAATTTCTTAGACCACGATCTGTAAGTTCAAGTTACTTTTAGATAAAAACTATAAATCTAATATGGGCATGTTAAATTGGAATTGATTTATGTATGATTCATATCTATTCTTGTTTTTTTCTTGGATCTTGACTATTGGGAATATTATCTACGACGTTGAAACTATTGTTAATGGCATAAGACTATGACTACGCCTATGACTGTGAACATAAGACCATGACTATGCCAATGACTGTGAACATAAGACTATGCCTATGACTATGACGGTGAACATAAGACTATGCCTATGACTATGACGGTGAACATAAGACTATGCCTATGACTATGACAGTGAACATAAGACTATGCCTATGCCTATGACTGTGAATATAAGACTATTGCCTATAACTATGAAAACGACAATTGTGGCTAATCACCTATGAGGTTATTGCCTAGGATTATGACTATGAAATTGGATCTAAGCTTGATTTTCTATTCAGACCTATTTTCTTTATTTGTCTTGATTTTGGGGAATTTTCTATTTAAGTTAGATCTATCTGTGTTTTTGAATCTAGATTATTATTCAAACCTTTTCATGTTTATAATGTTATGCTTTCGATGTTTTAATCGATTTATTCAATTAGGTCATGCCTTGGAAATAAATTGATAATAAAGCAATGTTTATTATGTTAATCTATGCATGTGGTTCTATTCTATAATCATGTTGAATTGGGAATTAATGAATAAGTCCATTCATATGTATATGAACTTGGAATATAACCCGTCATGACAAGTTGTGTAGTTTATCATGTTATGCAAGTTTTAGGTTGTAAACTCATATCACATACGTGACCACATGTTAGATCTACATGTTTATGTGTATATGTTAAATCTATGTCATGTTTCAAGTTCACACTTATTCATATGCTTGTGATTGATTTGCAAGTTCACATATATGTAAGTTGGTCTAGTCTATGTTGCAAATTCACATATATGTATGTTGATTTAGTCTACGTTGCAAGATTTCACCTATGATATTCATGTTGATTATTTTGCAAGTACACACCTACGGTGTTCATATTGACTATGCCGATAATGCCAAGTTTACACCTATGTCATGTTTACGTTAATGAATTGCTTTATGCCAATTTTGCATACGTTAGATTAGGCTAAGTTTTTAGCCTAATATTATATGTCAAAAATCATGCGGACGAGAAATTAGGCTAAGATTGTTAGCCTAATATTTAGACGGGGTAATGTTGGGAAAAATTGGTAATTATAGGAAGCTTGGCATGAAACTTGCCTTGAAAACTTAACAAGAACTTGACATGAGACTTGCCTTGAAAACTTGACATGAATCTTGAACATGGACATGACACTAGAATGAACTTGAAAATGGCCAACTCGAGGTTTGGTTGAGTTTGCAGTGTAATTCTTCCCGGAACCGCCCGACAAATCCAGTTACTGCAAACAATAGGATCCAATGTGGGTAGTTGGTCATATCGCACTTGAAAACCCGAGGTCAGACTGAGTTGTGGTGTAATTCTGCCCGGAACCGCCCGACATATCCAGTGACCACAACAACGGGTCTGATGTGAGAGGTTGGGGTGCATTAATGAATTAATGCCACATGATAGGGTTAAGTCATGAACATGAAAGACAACACTTAACCAACTTGAGACATGATTGGTAGGGTTAGGTCATGAACTTGAACGACAACACCTAACCAACTTGACACGTGAATTGTAGGGCTAAGTTACGAAATTAAATGACAACATTTAGCCACTTTGACATGCTAGACTGATAAGGGTTAATTCTCGAATTTAAATGACAACATTTAACTTGCTGGGCGGAAATCCTAGTTACGCGGTCCATTTCAGCAGTAAACCACTAGATGTATCATGGTACCCTGGAACTAGGCAGGGCGGGGCACGATTACTGGGCTGATTATAAGCAACCAGAACGACGGCTGTGTTGGTGCGCCAGTGTAGGTTCAGGCGGGTTATGGTCATGCACGTGGTCCGGAGTTGAAAAAGTAGGCATTGGGCATCAGTAGGTTTATCTGTGCATGCTTGATTCGTGTCGGTGGTTGGCATCATAGGGCTTGATACACCCTATGGTGGACCTAGGACAGGTGAATACATTCGTGATAGGGTCGTATGATATAGACACACAATGAGCTAGAACTTGTAGGGAGCCGATCGACTAGTGGATCGTTTCGTTGGACCTAGAAACGGGTCATTTCATGATATTGGGCCAAGGAATCATTTCATGATTAATATAAGACATGGGTTTGGGATTCTAGTATAGTTGATGCAGCGAACCTTGAATAAGTGATCCTATACTTGATTTATACTTGATTTATACTTGATTTATCATGTTATCTTAGTATATCTTGCCCATCTTGTCATCATCCGTATGTTTACTTTTAGTTTCAACATGTCATGTTACCTTTATCTGTTTTTATGCTGAAAGTCACTTAGACTTACTAGTCTTCATGATTGACCCATTTTCTTTCGCCTCTTTTTCTTCCGTTCCCCGCCCCCCTAGGTTCTTAGGGAGGAAACTCTATCACTTAGCTTGGATTTCGCTTGCTTTTGATTTAGCTCATGTACGGTTTGATCTTGGGCTATGCTATGGCTGCATTTTCTGCTACCTTTGGGGAATTAAGCTCCTTTTGTTGTTTCAAGTTTATGCTTCTTTATTTATGCAAGACACAATTTATTGTAATGGAAAATAATGACCTTGGCTATTTGATGTAAAAGGTTTTGACTCTTTTTGAAAGTAATGAAATTTATCTTTTGATTCTTCCATTGTTTTATCTATGTTCTGTCTTGTAATATTTCTGTGTTTGTTTACCTCGATAACGCTCCTCCAAAACCAGTGCATTCCCTTTGTGAGTGACCCTAGCGGAGGTGGGATGTTACATTTAGTATCAGAGCAGAAGGTTACTAGACTGGGCAAAAGTTTTTAAAACCTTCTGAAATTATTTTCAAAACCGTTTACAAAGAAGCATTTTTCAAGAAAAATCTTGTTTTATTTAAAGGCTATTCCCCAAAAGCCATTAGCACTATCCTTTGTTTCCTCGTTTGAATCTCTTTTCCTTTCTTTTCTCCATCTGTAGTTGCAGTAGTTTTTACATGCGGCTAATCTTCTTTCTAGCTTCATAGAGGGTTTTCCGTACGATGGAGATAGTTTCCGTGAGGCTTGTTAACAAGTTACATAGGAAAGGTATGAGTGATAAGTTAAGGCGGACGAGTCTCAGAACGAGAAGAAAGACTTCCAGAAGGGAGGCGAGAACAACGACAATAATAATAACAAGACACATGAGAAAAGAAAATGCCACTTCTGTGGTATTAAGGGGCACATAGCTCAGGATTGTAGAAAGAAGAAGATGAGGATGGGAGCATGTTTCCAGTGTGGTGAAACTGGATATATCAGCAAGAACTTCCCTAAGAAGCAAGGGCAAGCCCTGCAAGCAGGACCTTCTGGGGGTACATCTTTAACTTCTTCTCCTAGATGCTTTGTTTTATCTTCTTTATCTCCTCAATCCTATCTTGAGAACCTTAGGTAGAACCCTTTTTGGATGTAAACATGTGCTTGAAAACATGTTATGGTTGATGTTTGCAAATGGTTGCAAGTGGTTGCTCGTGGTTGCATAACACACATTAGGCACTAGATCGGCTCAGACACATTTTCATATTGCATATACATGAGTGTTTATACTTGTTTATGGATGAAATTGAATGTGTTATCATGTGGATGTTGCATATGGATGGATGTTTGTGCATATGTATAGTATTTATGTGACTAGGACTATTTGCATACATGTTGGATTCATGACACTAAACATATTTTGCATTAGGAAGATCAATCAGGCGTGATCATTTGCATTAGATAAGGAACATATACACGGACACTTTCTGCATATGTTCATAAAACATTTGAAATCTTTTAAGGACAATGGTTGCTTGTGGATGATGGTTGAGTAGATGGTTGATTGGATGATAGGATGCATTCTTCCTAACTTGAAGATTTCGGGGACGAAATCCTTTAAGGAGGGGAGAATGTAACAACCTGTATTTTAATAGCATGTTGAAACTAGAAATCAAGGCAGAATTAAATTTTAAAATAAGAATCAGGGGAAATGTGTTGCGCCATTGCGTCTTGAAATTCTGCGTGGAAACGAGTCCGAGTTTTCAAAAATCGGAGTACTTATGAGGGGGATATGACCCTCCGTAGTTTCAGAAATTTTCAGAATCAAAAATAGCTCGAAAATTCAAATTCAAATTCAAATTCAAATTCAAATTCAAATTCAAAACCCAAAACAAGCTGGGCGGGAAATTTCCTGCCCAGGGATCAGGTCGACTTGGGGGTCGACCATAGTGTCGACCTCCCAGGGACCAGGTCGACCATAGTGTCGACCTAGGGGTCGACCTGCCTCCTGAACCCACTTTCTGAACCTGATGCATTCTGATGTATTTAGACTCGTTTTCTATCCAGATTCGTCTGCCTAATCCTATATAAACAGCCTCATTCTCTTTACACCATTCTTCTCTAACCTTATGCTGCTCAAACTCTTGATGATCATGGCTTCTTCTTCTTCCTATAAATTAAATTAAATTAAATTAAATTAAATTAAATCGTGAAGATTATTTCTTGAAGACTAAGGCTAGGAATTTCTTATTGGGGATTTGCTTCTAATATCAAAGCAAGATTCAACGATTCAATAGTTCAACGACTAATTTCTAGACTTTACTTCTGCATCTAAATTTCTTAGACCACTATCTGTAAGTTCAAGTTACTTTAAGATAAAAACTATAAATCTATTATGGGCATGTTAAATTGGAATTGATTTATGTATGATTCATATCTATTCTTGTTTTCTTCTTGGATCTTGACTATCGGGAATATTGTCTATGACGTTGAAACTATTGTTAATGGCATAAGACTATGACTACGCCTATGATTGTGAACATAAAACCATGACTATGCCTATGACTGTGAACATAAAACTATGCCTATGCCTATGCCTATGACGGTGAACATAAGACTATGCCTATGACTATGACGGTGAACATAAGACTATACCTATGCCTATGACTGTGAATATAAGACTATTGCCTAAAACTATGACAAAGGCAATTGTGGCTAATCACCTATGAGGTTATTGCCTAGGATTATGACTATGAAATTCGATCTAAGCTTGATTTTCTATTCAGACCTATTTTCTTTATTTGTCTTAATTTTGGGGATTTTTCTATTTAAGTTAGATCTATCCGTGTTCTTGAATCTAGATTATTATTCAAACCTTTTCATGTTCATAATGTTATGCCTGCGATGTTTTAACCGATTTATTCAATTAGGTCGTGCCTCGGAAATAAATTGATAATAGAGCAATGTTTATTATGTTAATCTATGCATGTGGTTCTATTCTATCATCATGTTGAATTGGGAATTAATGAATAAGTCCATTCATATGTATATGAACTTGGAATATAACCCGTCATGACAAGTTGTGTAGTTTATCATGTTATGCAAGTTTTGGGTTGTAAACTCATATCGCATATGTGACCACATGTTTGATCTACATGTTTATGTGTGTATGTTAAATCTATGTCATATTTCAAGTTCACACTTATTCATATGCTCGTGATTGATTTGCATGTTCACATATATGTAAGTTGGTCTAGTCTATGTTGCAAATTCACATATATATATATATATATATATATATATATATATATATATATATATATATGTTGATTTAGTCTACGTTGCAAGAATTCACCTATGATATTCATGTTGATTATTTTGCAAGTACACACCTACGGTGTTCATATTGACTATGCTGATAATGTCAAGTTTACACCTATGTCATGTTTATGTTAATGAATTGCTTTATGCCAATTTTGCGTACGTTAAATTAGGCGAAGTTTTTAGCCTTATATTATATGTCAAAAATCATGCGGATGAGAAATTAGGCTAAGATTGTTAGCCTAATATTTAGACGGGGTAACGTGGAGAAAAATTGGTAATCATAGGAAGCTAGGAATGAAACTTGCCTTGAAAACTTGACATTAGACTTGCCTTGAAAACTTGACACAAACTTGACATGAATCTTGAACATGGATATGACACAAGAATGAACTTGAAAATGGCCAACTCGAGGTTGGGTAGAGTTTGTAGTGTAATTCTGCCCGGTATCGCCCGACAAATCCAGTTACAGCAAACAATAGGATCCAATGTGGGTAGTTTGTCATATCGCACTTGAAAACCCGAGGTCAGACTGAGTTGTGGTGTAATTCTGCCCGGAACCACCCGGCATAGCCAGTGACCACAACAACTGGTCTGATGTGAGACGTTGGGGTGCGTTAATGAATTAATGCCACATGATAGGGTTAAGTCATGAACATGAAAGACAACACTTAACCAACTTGAGATATGATTGGTAGGGTTAGGTCATGAACTTGAACAACAACACCTAACCAACTTGAAACGTGAATTGTAGGGCTAAGTCACAAACTTAAATGACAACACTTAGCCAATTTGACATGCTAGACTGATAAGGGTTAAGTCTCGAATTTAAATGACAACACTTAACCTGCTGGACGGAAATCCTAGTTACGCGGCCCATTTCAGCAGTAACCCACTAGATGTATCATGGTACCCTGGAACTAGGCAGGGTGGGGCACGATTACTGGGCTGATTGTAAGCGACCAGAACGACGGCTGTGTTGGTGCGCCAGTGTAGGTTCAGGCGGGCTATGGTCGTGCACGTGGTCCGAAGTTGAAAAAGCAGGCATTGGGCATCAGTAGGTTTATCTGTGCATGCTTGATTCGTGTCGGTGGTTGGCACCAAAGGGCTTGATACACCTTATGTTGGACCTAGCACAGGTGACTACATTCGTGATAGGGTCGTATGACACAGACACACAACGAGCTAGAACTTGTAGGGAGCTGATCGACTAGTCGATTGCTTTGTTGGACCTAGAAACAGGTCATTTCATGATATTGGGCCAAGGAATCATTTCATGATTAATATAAGACATGGGTTTGGGATTCTAGTACAGTTGATGCAGCGAACCTTGAATAAGTGATCCTATACTTGATTTATACTTGATTTATCATGTTATCTTAGTATATCTTGCCCATCTTGTCATCATACGTATGTTTTCTTTCAGTTTACTAAAAGTCACTTGGACTTACCAGTCTTTATGACTGATCCGTTTTCTTTTGCCTCTTTTTCTTCCGTTCCCCCCCGGTTCTCAGGGAGGAAACTCTAGCACTCAGCTTGGATTTCTCTTGCTTTTGATTCAACTCATGTATGGTTTGATCTTAAGCTATGCTATGGCTGCATTTTCTGCTACCTTTGGGGAATTAAGCTCCTTTTGTTGTTTCAAGTTTATGCTTCTTTATTTATGCAAGACAGAATTTATTGTAATAGAAAATAATGACCTTGGCTATTTGATGTAAAAGGTTTTGACTCTTTTTGAAAGTAATGAAATTTATCTTTTGATTCTTCCACTATTTTATCTATGTTCTGTCTTGTAATATTTCTGTGTTTGTTTACCTCGATAACGCTCCTCCAAAACTAGTGCATTCCCTTTGTGAGTGACTCTAGCGGAGGTGGGGTGTTACAATAACATCTCAGATATCAAAGTACGCAGTACAGGATACACTTAGGAAAATAGATGTCTAAACAGGGAAAGAAATAAAGTCTCAATCTTCCAAAATATACCAATGCTCAATACTGTCTCAATGTCTCAAGAAGTAAATAAGAAGATAAAAAGAAAAGTTCTTCATCTTCTTTCTCAGCAAGCTCCAGTCCAGAAAATATCCATAGCTAAAACCTGTCATTTGGCTGCCCGTGTGGAAAGAGGGCACCCGAGTTTGCAATGTGAAACAAAATACAAGTATGTCATGGGAGTGGTATGAGAAATCTCACCTAACTAACAATATGGCTAATCACTGGACTACGCCACTAACGCGGGACGGGTTTACTCCATTGGATTTCCAGTGCATAAGTTTTATAAATTTTAAGTCAAAAACAACGCAATGCTTTTTAGAAAATGAAATCATTATAAGATTCAAGTCCCATCACACAATGCAACGCAAACCGAAGGATAGAATTTTACCTTATAATGATAAAAAATGCTTGATATGTAGAAAATAATATTTTTAATATTATTGTTAGTGTCTAATCAGTACTAAAATACTTCAAAGTAAATGTATAATACTAGATGACATAGTACCCCATCCTACTATGTCGCCATATATAGGTTTACAATCAAAACCGTAATGTCGTATTGGAGATTGGTTTTCCATCTTGAGTCCAGGCTAGGGACGATCTCCTAATCGATTCGAGACACTCTAGCAATGTATCAGGATCACACCTACGAGCAACCCTTGGATCCTGTAGGGTTGGTCAATAAAAAACGTTAGTGGACTGGCAATTCCTGAACACACGCTCCCCGATCATATTGGACCTATAATTTGGCCATTGGCGACAAAATAAAACCGAGGCCCTCATTCCATCAACCACAAAAGTAAAAATGTCGGGTCTTGTAAAAATCCAAACACCACTTCTAGCTAGAAAGAAATGTGTGCGCTCCCTGCGTTCCCTTGTCCCGTTTTTTGACTCTACTGTAGTGTGAGGCTCGTGAGGTATGGTAATACACAAAGCTATATAGAAATAGGCTATTCTTTGATCATCATCCACAAGGCTCTGCTTTTCAACAAAAGCCTCGATCAATTGCATCTTGGCATGCCACATTGACAATTCATGCCATGCGATCGACAACTACCAATATATAACCTTTGAGCTCATATGTATCAAAGAAGGATGTTAAGCAAGAGAGTAAATTCTCCACCACCACAGATATATATTAGTAGATATCAATTTAATTCCACGGAATGAAATTCAATGTCGAACACGCGTCAATTTACAAGTCCGTTCTAGGACTGAACGAAACCAGAGTCACCTTATTCCTTATCCTGTATGTCCAATACGAAAGAGAGGTGCTTGCATATCCGGATAATCAACAAGTACCTACGGAAAGCTACAACTTTAACCCTTTATTGGTAGCTAGCCAATGCTGGGCATCAGTAGTTATCCTTTTTATGTGAAGATTGCCGGTCTTCAATCGCCATCTTTAAGATCTCCAATTTAGATCGTCGTTCAATAATTTGAAATGAGATTTAACTCGGTCTTTTCAAATGATTCTCGCATATATATAGTTTAAAATCATTCTATAACGTAAGTAGTGTTTAATAACATTTACTGCTATTTTTATTTATATAAAAATAGCCAAATTTATTTAATGACGCTTTGGGTCGATGGGCGGCCCTGGCGCTGTTTTTATCAAATTTTGATTTACACTTACCTCAAAATCTAACCGTTGGATTTTAACAAAATTTATATCGTAACATGACAATATAAAATGACATTAAAAATGTAACCTTTATTTCTAACAAAATTCTATTCTTTTTATTTCGTCTAACATGACAATAAAAATGTAACCTTTATTTCTATTCTTTTTACTTCACCTAAAATGACATTAAAAATGTAACATGTAATTCTATTCTTTTCATTGTCTCTAAAATGACAATAAAATGAAACATGTAATTCTATCTTTTTTATTTCATCTAAAATGATATTGAAAAGGAAACATGTAATTCTATTCTTTTTTATTGCATATAAAATGATAATAAAATGAAACATGTAATTCTATCCTTTTTATTTCATCTAAAATGATATTGAAAAGGTAACATGTAATTTTATTCTCTTTATTGTCTCTAAAATGACAATAAGATGAAACATGTAATTCTATCCTTTTTAGTTCATCTAAAATGATATTGAAAAGGTAACATGTAATTCTATTCTTTTTATTGCATATTTAAAATGTCTTTAGAAATGTAACTTTTGATTTTACATATAAATTGTCAAAAAGCATAACTTTTGATTTTACATCTAAATTGTCAAAATATGTAATTTTTGATTTTACATCTAAATTGTCAATAAAAATGAAACTTTTGATTTTTACATCTAAATTGTCAATAAAAATGTAACTTTTGATTTAACATCAAAATTGTCAATAAAAATGTAACTTTTGATTTTACATCAAAATTGTACATAAAAATGTAACTTTTGATTTATTCTTTTATTTACATCTAAAATGTAAATAAAAATGTAAATTTTGATTTTATTCTTTTTATTATCTCTAATTTGACAATAAAATTGTAACTTTTAATTCTATCATTTTTTCTACAACTAAAATGTATATAAAAATGTAATTTTTTATCTATTCTTTTATTTGCACCTAAAATGCCAACAAAAATGTAAATTTTTAATCTATGTTTTTATTTACATCTAAAATGCAATTAAAAATGTAACTTTTTAATTATGTTTTAATTTACATCTAAAATGTAAACCAAAATGTCACTTTTAATTCTATGCTTTTTATTATCTCTAATTTTGACAATAAAAATATTACTTTTAATTCCATTCTTTTTATTACATCTAAAATGTAAGTAGAAATGTAACTTTTAAATTCTATTCTTTTTATTGTCTCTAAAATGACAATAAAAATACAACCTTTAATTCTATCATTTTCACTACAACTAAAATATAAATAAAAATGTAACTTTTAAATACTATCTTTTATTTACATCTAAAACGTAAATAAAAATGTAACTCTTTAATCTATTCTTTTATTTACATCTAAAATGTAAATAAAAATGTAACTTTTTATCTACTCTTTTATTTACATCTAAAATGTAAATAAAAATATGACTTTTTTATCTACTCCTTTTTTTACATCTAAAATGCAAAGGAAATATAACTTTTTTTAATCTACTTCTTTATTTACATCTAAAATGCAAATAAAAATATAACTTTTTGTTTATTCTTTTATTCTTAGCATTAAAATTGTATATTTTAATAAATTCATGTTTTGATTTAAAAACATGAACATTTTCTCTATTTACATAAATTTCATTTTTGGTGTCACAAGTTGGTTAAACCAAAAACAATATTTTTATTGGATTATAAATTCTAATTAAATCCAATATTAACAAAGGTGATATTTTTATTGGATTGAGAACTCTAATTCAATCCAACATTAACAAAAGGTGATATTTTTATTGAATTGCAAAATCCAATTCAATCCAACAAAATAAACAAAGTGATATTTTTATGTTAAATTGAAAGTTCCAATTCAATTCGACAAAATGAACAAAGTTATATTTTTATATTGAATTGAAAGTTCTAATTCAATTCAACAAAATAAACAAAGATGAAATTTTCATTGAATTGAAAATTCTAATTCAATTCAACAAAATAAAGGTGAAATATTTATTGAATTGAAAATTCTAATTCAATTCAATAAACAAACATAATACTCCATATTTGTTTAATATATATGATTCAACAAAATATTAACAAAAATGATTCAACAAAATATTAACCAAAATGATTTATTCTAATTTATTCATCACATACAGATCTATATTAACAAAATATCTAAAATAACATATCTATATTAATACATCACAAATCAACAGATCAACAATTCTAAATTTTCATAACATCACAGATCTAAATAATTAACTTACATACAACTATTTAAATCGCGACAAAAGTAATTAAATTGATTAATTATTTAAATCAGAAATCTCACTGTCGTGTGAATCTGAATTGTTCAGATGTGCAACTTTGGCCAAACTTTTATCAACTCAGAATTGCTTCTAGTCAGAACAGCAGCGCAGATCTTGATTTCACGATCGTACAGGATCAGAAATCGCTCAATTTCGAAGTCGTATGAATTAGTTATGATTTTAATAAGATTGGTAATATTTTTTAATTTAAATTATTAAAATAATATATGGATTTACCTTCTTCTGCCTCCACACAGAACAAGGCCGTGGTTTTTTAGAATTTGTTCAATTCTTTGATCTGAGTTTTCACAAAAACAAAAGCACAAGGCGTCGTTCAGATTCTTTGGGGTTGAGGGGCTCGGGGAGGCACCTCGGCCTAGGGGGGAGTGGACCAACTTGGCAGCGGGTATTGGGGGTTGCGGCGGCGGCAAAGTCAAGAGTTTGGGGCCACGGTTTTCGTCTAATACACCACTAGAAAATCCAAACTCCATATGGATTTAAAGATTAAGAAAATTTCTATAAAAAAGTCTGAAGGAGCAGGAGGATTTAATTTAGGGATTGAAGGGAATTAGTGGAGGAAGGTGGGAGCTTTACTAGCCATGGATTTTCAAAGGGGGCGCCTGCTTTGTTGGGTCTTTAGGGCTTTGTAGAAGATAATTGTGTTTTTAAAATATTTTAATGTTAATTTTACAAAAAAAAACATAAGTTCTAAATAATTCCAATTTCAGTTCAACAGGAGTTGATCCCATCCAATAGTCCCCTTTCTAGATTCAACGGGCTAGGTCCCGTCTGCCCAAACGACAGTCTGTGGCCTGAATACCTTAATTTAAAATTTAAATTCTTTATTAAAATAATTCGATCGTATATTTAAATTCACCGGGGCCACATACGGACTTTGAAAATCCCAAAAAATTATTTCTGGCTTTATTTTGACGATACGGTCCTAACAAAATTAATTTCGTCGAATATGGAGACCATTTGAAAAATGGCCATTTTCAAATCGATTAAATTTGACTGAAATTGACAAAATACAATTTCTTTTTCCATGCTCACATATTAAATCCAAAAATTCTGGAAAATTAAACTTAGTAATAATTTGACATTCCAGATCCGACAAAAGTAGTTTCGTCAAAAACGGAGGTTTTTTGAAAATTGGCCTTTTATACGGGCTATAATTTATACTATAGCGACTGTTCTGAATATTCAACTAGCCATAACTTTTGATTTCCGCTATGAAATTTCGATTTTTCTTATTCGTTGGAAATATAATTTCAAACATATTTAGATATTTTTGGTTTCACTAAAATTCATTAAATTTTGAATCCGGTACATTCAGTCAAAGTTCAGGTTTGATTTTTCAAACTACCGTGCTATTTCTAATTACTTTTAAAATTAAAATAAATATATTCGCTCTAACTTCGATTAACATAAATTTTAATCGTTATTATTTAAAATAAATTATTTTAACTATTCAATATCCATTGAAATAACCAAAATAAAATTTTTAAATTGGTTCAGATTTTCTGCGTTGTTACAATCTCCTCCACTTAAAAGCTTTTCGTCCCCAAAAAGGAAACAATAGTAAATTAGGAAACAAAACGGGAAATGTAAGGTATTGTAAATGTACCTCAGCACAAGAGTCACTCGGAGATGTCCACTCTGCACTTGGGATAGGCCTGTTTGATGCTATCCTCGGTTTCCCATGTACAGTCTCTATGATCATCGCTCCACTGCACCTTGACTAAGTGGATCTCTTGTTCCTCAGCACTCGGGTCTCTTTGCCAACAATTTTCACTGGCTCCCTTCTCACCGCCAAGCTCGGTGTAATCTCCAAATCTTGTTGTGTTGCTTTTTCCATAACTAAGTCTGGATCATGAACCAACTTCCGAAGTTGGGACACATGGAATACATCGTGAACCCCCGGCAACGAGTCAGGCAACTGCGCCCTATAAGCGAGAGTCCCAATCCTTTCGAGAATAGGAAATGGACCGATCAATCTTGGCGCCAACTTTTCAGTCTTCCCGAATCGAATTACACCTCTTAGTGGGGAAACCTTCAAGTATACAAGATCACCAACAGAGAATTATAAATCTCTTCTTCGAGCGTCTGCATAGCTCTTTTGTCGGCTTTGAGCAGCCAGTAACCATTTCTTAATAAAATCAACTTTATCTGCTGCTTCACGAATTATGTCGGGGCCCTGTACTAATCGATTGCTGGTTTCCACCCAACATGCGGGAGATCTGAATGGCCTGCCATATAAAGCTTCAAATGGCGACATTTGCAAGCTTGCTTGGTAGCTATTATTATAAGAGAATTCAACCAAGTGCAAATGATCTTCCCATGACCCACCAAAATCTAGATTGCACGCTCGCAACAAGTCTTCCAATATGCGGTTCATCCTCTCAGTCTGGTCATCTGTGTGAGGATGATAAGCGGTGCTCATATTCAGCTTATTCGCTAGCTCTTCTTGGAAAGCTCCCCAGAATTTGCTTGCAAATATCGGATCACGGTCATAGACAATGCTACTGGGAACTCCATGTAGTCTGACAATCTCTCTGAAATAAAGTTGTGCCAAACTTCGTGCTGTTCTATTAGATTTGACAGGGATGAAATGGGCAGTCTTTGTGAAGCGATCTACAGTCACCCATATACTGTCATTGCCTTTCCCAGTCCGGGGAAAACCATCAAAAAAGACCATAGAAATTTCGTCCCACTTCAAACTTGGAACCCCTAGCGGCTGCAACAGACCTGCTAGCTTTTGCAGATCGCTTTTGACTTGCTGGCAGGTGGGACATCTAGCAACATATATAGAAATGTCTCTCATCATCGCCTTCCACCAAAAGGTACGCTTAAGATCATGATACATCTTGCTTACTCCTGGATGGATGTTGAGCTTAGATTTGTAACATTCATCCATAACTTCTCTCTTTAGCTCGGGGATATCTGGCACACATATTCGCCCTTATAGTCTGAGGGTTCCCTTGCTGTCTATTTGGAAGCTTGGCGCTTCGCCTGTAGTGACCCGTATTTTGAACGGTCGAATAATGAAGTAATTTAATTATTTAAATAACGAATATATTTAAATATACGATAGTTGAACGTATAAATTTTAATAATAATTATAATCGAGCTCGAAATGGCGCTGCAGTTCGCTATTTGACGATTTGAACTTCAACTGAATATACAGAATCCGTTATAAGTCGGATTTCTGTGAAACAAGAAACGTGTGGAGCTGGTGGAGTATATCTTTCTAGTGGAAGAGAAAAATCGAGATTTCGTCGTGTAGATTTTGTTTTATGGCCAAATCAATTTTTGAAATAGTCGTTATATAATCGTTTGTCGACCGTAACGGTTTATTCGACATAATTAGATAACGGGTTTGAATTTAGACGAGGTTCATTTGGGACATAACGATAATTTAATTTTTAGAATTTTATGGTAATTTTTAATTAATTAAATAAGCAACTTTTTATTGGAGTATTTTGCACCCTTAATCAGCGATTTCGGGGTTTCACAGAATAAGCTACCCTACCAGTATTATTATATTTTTGGGACCGTGGCACCTCACTGGACACAACTGTATCGTTACTTCTATCCGTAGCGACTTGTATAGGAACATAATTTTTATAACAAGGTACGCTAAACATTGTGAGAACAAGATATATATTCTTAAAAACAAATTGAACAATCCATGTTGTTAACATGTTTGCACCAAGTGTTCAATTAAATGTGTATAGGTTGACAAGACAGTGAAGTATGTTACTGTGTATAAAGGGGATACCAAGTCTGTTGGAAGTTATCCAAGGAATTGAATATATATTGAATATAGAAATTAGAAAACGTACGAAATTGAGTTATTGTAAACTCTAAATCTTGAAACAGCAAATTTACTCCTTCCCCGTCCTTGTTTCACGACTTGCTAAGGTGTCCAACCTTTTCTTAAATGTATATAGCCAAATTTAAAAATCTATTTCTAAAGCCTTGGCAACCAAGGTATGGTACTACCACCTCTAATCCAACAGCCATCTTACCCTCACATCACCGACATCCTATACACCTCGCGCACAGACAAAAGATAGGATAGCAGACCTATGATGTGATAAAACAATGCAGACGTCCCATTCAATGCAAATCCCACTTAATACACGTTCTCTTTTCAACGCAGCTATAAAGCAGACTACAGCTATGAAGGGACAAACCAATTAAAGTTACTTATATCGATTCCTTGTTTTCTTCTGGTTCGGAAGTATATTACTGTGCGTTTTCTCCAGCCTAAGAAGTGTAGTCTGTACCTAGTGTATGGTCACACTCACACATCACCAAGGACGTTCATTAAATTCCTCTGCCCAAAAAGCTTAGCAACCAAGTATCAGTAGCTTATATAAATGGGCAAGGTCTTCTTCTTCTTTTTTTCGTTTCTTCAGCTAATTGTTAAAGGGTCGTTCTCTTCGAAATATTTATAATAAAAATATATAAATGTTTCCACTCTCCACAAAAAAATTCACAACAACAAGATGTCGGCTTCCTCTAATGTAGATGACTTTCGAGCCTGGTACCGCCATGAAGCAAGGGCGCTCGAGTCTAGATATATGCATCTTGTGAAGGAGCTTGTACTCGCGTGAGGAAGCAGGAACTCCATGCGTTCGAAACTGGAAGACTGCTGTTCCCAGTTTGGGTTCTCACGTGAACAAATGGGTTAGCAGAAGTCCAGTTCAAACACAAAGAACAGGGATGTATTTGTTTTAAAAATAATGAAGTATTGAAGAGGGTTGGTTTGCTGTGAAGTGAAAGAAGTATGATTGTCTGGGTACTGTGCAATGTCAATGGAGGAGTTAAAATACATGCAAGAAGAGGAGAGCAGTAGTGGGATGAAATCATGTTTTTGAAAGTGGGTAGGCGAGTGTGATCAAAGAATGGGACTGGTAATGTTGGTGTTGAAACATGGGTGAGGTCGGTGTGGAAAACGATGAAGGATGGATGAGGCGAGCTGTACAGTTGTTGGTGGGTTGAACTGATGTGCGGAACTGGGTGAATGGAAAAAAATAGAGGAGCGGGATTTGTTTTCGGTGAACGTCAGTATAGAAGGAGATGAGGGGAGACGTTGAAGAAACAGTTGCGTTGGGTAAAACAGTATTGAGTTTGGTACAGATGGTTTGGGAAGAATGTGGAGATTAAGAAAAGAGGAGAGACGCTTTTAGTTGATTGTTAATGGAGGGGTTTATGAGTTATAAGAGTAGCAAGATCGGTAATGGCCATGTTTTGGCATCAGGATATTTACTGGAGGACGGGGAAGATGAAAGTGCGGATGGGCTATTAAATGGTGGAGTGGGCCGAGAATTCCGCGAAACAAGTTGCGTTGGGATCGTATCGACGGGAGCAACAGAATGACATTGACTGGAGGTCCATCCGAGCTAGTTTGAATTTATGGCGAAATAAATTGTTTGATTCAAATCAAATAACAGTTTATCGTTCTTTAACGATGAACTGCAAATGTGAGTAAAACTCACTAACTCTCCTCAAAATTTATATTTTAATATAAATTGTACTTTATGTATTGACTGCTGTATATTGATTGTTAAACTGGACTATTAAATAGATTTGGTTGAAACGTAGTTATAGTTCATCTATGTACGGTTAATCAAATATGGTTATGTACAGCAGGATATTTCATTTCAAAATGAAATATGATGTATATTATATTGTGTAACATTTGTTGATGCAGGGAGACAGGTTGGAGGAATCCGACTGGATTCCTCAACAATTATTTTACTGTTTTCATATATTGTGATATATGTTGTGATTTATAATCTGTTATTGATTATGGATGTTAAAACGATATTGATCATCGTTGTTTGATATTTTAAATATCATAAGAAACCCTGAGTTGTAAAAACGAATATTTCAATGTATATTGAAATAAAGGAATTTTATAAAATCACAGGATTTTATAAAAAGGAAAATATTTATAAAACGAACACGGTTTTATAAAAAGGAAGTATTTATAAAATCATAGGATTTTATAAATAGGGAATATTTATTTAGAAAATAAATAGAAATAGAAAAGGAGAATGTTTATTTAGAAAATAAATAGACGTTATAAATAGAGAATATTTGTAACGGTAAATGGAAGTTATAAATAGGAAATATTTGTAACGGTAAATGGAAGTTATAAATAGGAAATATTTGTAACGGTAAATAGAAGTTATAAACAGGAAATATTTGTAACGGTAATTATAAGTTATAAAAAGGGAATAGTTGTAACGGAAAATAAACGTTATAAAAAAAAGAAATTGACGAGATAGAAAAGTGATAATCAAATAGAGTTAAATCGAATATAATCTATTCGAAAGGAGCTAATTGAATTTAGTTATTTTAAAGGAGTTAATTGAATATTAGTTATTCAATTAAAAATAATCAAATAAAGTTAATCGATTTGAGATAATCAAATATAAGTTAATCAAATTAGTTGAAGTAAGTTAATCGACTATTAGTTAGTCGAATGTTGGTTAAGCAAATAAGTGTAAATCGACTATTAGTTAGTCGAAGATTAGTTAATCGAATGTGAGTTAAACAAATAGGATTTTATCGAATTAGAGTTAATCCAATCAGGGTTAAATTGAATATTGGCCATTCAATTAGAGTAATCAAATTTTGTTAATCGAATATTAGTTATTCGAAGAAAATAATCAAATAGAGTTAATCGATTAGAGTAAATCAAATAGAGTTAATCGATTAGAGTTAAAACAGACATTGTTATTAAGGATGAAGTTAAATCGAATATTAGTTATTCGAAATAGGGTTAATCCAATCGAGTTAAGCAGTTAGAGTAAAGCAAATAGAGTTATTCGAATATCAATTATTCGAATAAGAGTTAAATCAAAAGGGGTTAATCAAATAGGGTTATTCGAATAGGAGTAATGAAATAGAGTTAAACAAATTAGAGTTAATCGAATATTAGTTATTCGAGAGAAGAGTTAAATTAAATAGAATTAACCAAAATGAGATAATCGAATAAAATCTATTCGAAGAAAGATAATCGAATATAATTTATTCGAAGGAGTGTTAATCGAATAAAGATTACTCGAAAGGGAGTTATGCATCGAATTCGATTATATCGAATTTGGGAAAGTATTATTTACTTTCCGGTTTTTAAATCAAGATTTATTTAATTATAAATAAATTAGTTGTTGGATAAATTAATCAAAGTAAGAAATAAATGTTAGACTTATAAGTTAGATATTTCAGAAGTAGAATTTATAACGTTAGGGTTATAATAAATATTTTTCATAAAGAAGTGGATTCGTAATCTGAATCCGGGTATTTGCGTAAGCAAATGATTGTAGAAATTGAAGTGATGAGCTTTATCTATTGCAAGGTTAAGATCGTTGTTCAGTTATGGTCTGAGAGGTAATTATACCCCAACTTGATTGACTTCGAAATTGACTAAGGAATAGTTGAAGTTCGATAACAAAGGATGATTAGTAATGCAATTAAGTAATAAATGACTTATGGATTTAGTGGTCGTAACGATGTTTTATACGGCGTTAGTTGAAATCCATATAAACGAGTTTTGGAAATGTTTTCCAAATATAAATCAAGGATGTTTTCTAAATATAGGAATAAGGAATATGAATATATATATATATATGTTCGATTATTGGATCGATAATTCCATTTGGAATTAAGATCGTTGTTTGTACACCGACATGTTTTCATTTGATAGTTAAATCACAGACTATCGAAGTTTTGACCATTTTACGTTGTTAATATGGAGAGACCGGTTGGATATTATCCGAAGAACCACTCCGTATTGACATAAGCATTGTGATCAAGCACGATGAAGAAAATTGAAGACGGTGTTATGCAAGGGCTGTCCTGTTTACAGAATAGTGCCTTCAGTTTCGTTCAGTCCCAGAACGAACGTATATGGACGAATGTCTGACAGAGTATTTCCAATGATCGAATGGGTTGGCCTGTACAAATATATATGGTGGCAACGGATTTATTCCCTTAGCATAACATCCAGAATATTTGTATAAACCAACTAATGATTAATGGATCTGATAATGTGGCATTCAAAGTGATCGTGTTATAAATGAATGGAAGGTAACCGTAGCTTCTAGCCTCACATCCGGTAAATGACAAAAATCGGGCAGGCAGCATGGCTAAGTCAGTCGCACCGAAGTAGGGTGTATAATCACCTATCTAGAGAATATTCATTTGCTTCTTTTAATCTATCAATGTTGTCCCATATATATATGGGAAACGGTTGCTGATCCCGACCGTTGGTGATGTACATTCGATACACTCAAGCGAAATGAGTGGTTGGTCATGTGTGGCTGAGTTGCAAGATGTTCTTGTTGAACTCCAGTGTACCGTTCCTAGAGTACACTGATCGGAAGGTGGTTCCATACCTTGTCATAGTTGGAAATCCAATCATCCAATACGCACCTACGGTTTTGATTGTATACTATATATGTAGAACGTGAGATGCAAGCGTTTCTGCTCGATTGATATCTAATTGTATTTAGACATTATTATAATATCAGAATGATATTGCTTTTCAAAGACGTTTGGATTCTCATAAGGGAAAAACCCGCTCCATATTCACGGCGTGGTCTTATGAGATATCATATACATGTTTAAATGATTTGAGTTTACTCACACCAGTCACATGACTGACTCGGAGTTTATTTTGTTTTGTTTTCCCTAAACTCTTGGGTGCCTAAATTTGTACGGGCAGTCAAGTAGTCGGGATTTTGCAGATACAAGAAGAGCTTGGAGCAGGAGGCTTCAGGATTACAGCTATTATTATTTCCGCTGTGTTGTAAGTGTTATTGTATGCAAGATTCAGTTTTGTATTTCAAAAGTTATATTATATTTATTCATTCCGCTGTGAGATTCGTGTTTACTCTGATGATGATGTTCTTCTTCTTCTTCTATTCTAAGTTTCTATCTTATCTATCCTCACCCTCTATCTTCTTTCTATCAGTTTCTTGAATTTCTAGTGCAATTTGGGGTTGGAGTTGTGTTATTTAGTCAGCTCAAATTGGACCGGATTTTCGGGTTACTACAGTTGGTATCAGAGCTTAAGTTAAGTATTACCTTGGCTCTGTGGCGTGACTCAGTAGAGATGGGGTTAGTAATACCCTAGACTGAGATTGAGTGTATATATACGAGTGAACGTATTTGTTATTTGATATAAAAATTTGTTTTATATTATGGAGATTTATTGGTCGAGTAGTTTATGAATTTTGGTCGATACAGTAATGCAAACTGTATTGATAGGAGTTACTAAACACTTGAATACGATGAACCGACATGGTATGTTTTGAAATTAACATAGTATAATTGGTTGTGTTGGTTGTTATTATAATCGAATGAGGTTATAAGAAGTGAAATGGTTATGTAAATAACTGAACAGAATTCATATAAGTAAAGTATATGAAATGAAATGAAGTAAATCTGAATTTAAATCAGATTGGAATTAAAATAAGGAAATTTTAAGTTCCTGGGATATTTTGAAAATGTTTTTCAAACTGAAAGTGATATAGTATTTAACTCACCTGGATTGCTGGGAAATAGATTACGATGATGGATCGATACATCATCGGTGTTCATTTTCGAGTTTCTAAAGTGATGGATTACTACCAAAGATTTTGTTTTGAATTTTTTTTGCAAAAACAAGTTATTCAGGAATTCGAAGGATTTTGAATTATTATTATGATTTCAAGTGATTTGAATAAACACAGGGATTTGAAATTTGAAATCTAAATTTAACTTATGAAGTTAAATGGGTTAAAATAGTGAAAGTGAATAATAAATTTGAATTTAACTTGAACTAAGTTAAATTAAAACTGGATTGGATTATAGAATAATCTGAATGAAATTAAGTTGATAAACCAATAGTTGAAATTGGATATTGGAGTTTAAATGAAATTCGACTTAAGTATAAGCGAATGGTTTGAGTTGAGGATATAAACTAATCGAAGTTAGATTAGTATGACATTGGTATATGCAGGGTGTTAATCGATGGAAATGATATAATGGTAGGCCCGACAAAAAGGTACAAGTTTATATTTCATATGAGTTTGAGATTTTGAGGAGCCGAATTGGCAAGCCGCTTGGCTGTTTGATTTTCTTTTGGGTTGGAGAAGGCCTAGAGAGGCGAGTTGGAGTTTTACCGATAGGGCTGTACAAAGGAGGTTATGGCGAAATTTTCTGAAAATTTAAAGTGTTCGAAATTTTTGAAAATTTAGTAAGTCAGAATGAATTAATATTTTAATCGGAATTTAAGTGGTTCAGTTGAAATCAGAAATAAGGGGTAAACCAATCTTAGGAATTCCAATAGATAGGGTCGTCCTCTAACTTAGCAATTTCGAGGACGAAATTATTATAAGGGGGGAAGAATGTAGTGACCCGTATTTTGAACGGTCGAATAATGAAGTTATTTAATTATTTAAATAACGAATATATTTAAATATACGATAGTTAAACGTATAAATTTTAATAATAATTATAATCGAGCTCGAAATGGCGCTGCAGTTCGCTATTTGACGATTTGAACTTCAACTGAATATACAGAATCCGTTATAAGTCGGATTTCTGTGAAACAAGAAACGTGTGGAGCTGGTGGAGTATATCTTTCTAGTGGAAGAGAAAAATCGAGATTTCGTCGTGTAGATTTTGTTTTATGGCCAAATCAATTTTTGAAATAGTCGCTATATAATCGTTTGTCGACCGTAACGGTTTATTCGATATAATTAGATAACGGGTTTGAATTTAGACGAGGTTCTTTTGGGACATAACGATAATTTAATTTTTAGAATTTTATGGTAATTTTTAATTAATTAAATAAGCAACTTTTTATTGGAGTATTTTGCACCCTTAATCAGCGATTTCGGGGTTTCACAGAATAAGCTACCCTACCGGTATTATTATATTTTTGGGATCGTGGCACCTCACTGGACACAACTGTATCGTTACTTCTATCCGTAGCGACTTGTATAGGAACAGAATTTTTATAACAATGTACGCTAAACATTGTGAGAACAAGATATATATTCTTAAAAACAAATTGAACAATCCATGTTGTTAACATGTTTGCACCAAGTGTTCAATTAAATGTGTATAGGTTGACAAGACAGTGAAGTATGTTGCTGTGTATAAAGGGTATACCAAGTCTGTTGGAAGTTATCCAAGGAATTGAATATATATTGAATATAGAAATTAGAAAACGTACGAAATTGAGTTATTGTAAACTCTAAATCTTGAAACAACAAATTTACTCCTTCCCCGTCCTTGTTTCACGACTTGCTAAGGTGTCCAACCTTTTCTTAAATGTATATAGCCAAATTTAAAAATCTATTTCTAAAGCCTTGGCAACCAAGGTATGGTACTACCACGTCTAATCCAACAGCCATCTTACCCTCACATCACCGACATCCTATACACCTCGCGCACAGACAAAAGATAGGATAGCAGACCTATGATGTGATAAAACAATGCAGACGTCCCATTCAATGCACATCCCACTTAATACACGTTCCCTTTTCAACGCAGCTATAAAGCAGACTACAGCTATGAAGGGACAAACCAATTAAAGTTACTTATATCGATTCCTTGTTTTCTTCTGGTTCGGAAGTATATTACTGTGCGTTTTCTCCAGCCTAAGAAGTGTAGTCTGTACCTAGTGTATGGTCACACTCACACATCACCAAGGACGTTCATTAAATTCCTCTGCCCAAAAAGCTTAGCAACCAAGTATCAGTAGCTTATATAAATGGGCAAGGTCTTCTTCTTCTTTTTTTCGTTTCTTCAGCTAGTTGTTAAAGGGTCATTCTCTTCGAAATATTTATAATAAAAATATATAAATGTTTCCACTCTCCACAAAAAAATTCGCAACAACAAGATGTCGGCTTCCTCTAATGTAGATGACTTTCGAGCCTGGTACCGCCATGAAGCAAGGGCGCTCGAGTCTAGATCTATGCATCTTGTGAAGGAGCTTGTACTCGCGTGAGGAAGCAGGAACTCCATGCGTTCGAAACTGGAAGACTGTTGTTCCCAGTTTGGGTTCTCACGTGAACAAATGGGTTAGCCGAAGTCCAGTTCAAACACAAAGAACAGGGATGTATTTGTTTTAAAAATAATGAAGTATTGAAGAGGGTTGGTTTGCTGTGAAGTGAAAGAAGTATGATTGTCTGGGTACTGTGCAATGTCAATGGAGGAGTTAAAATACATGCAAGAAGAGGAGAGCAGTAGTGGGATGAAATCATGTTTTTGAAAGTGGGTAGGCGAGTGTGATCAAAGAATGGGACTGGTAATGTTGGCGTTGAAACATGGGTGAGGTCGGTGTGGAAAACGATGAAGGATGGATGATGCGAGCTGTACAGTTGTTGGTGGGTTGAACTGATGTGCGGAACTGGGTGAATGGAAAAAAATAGAGGAGCGGGATTTGTTTTCGGTGAACGTCGGTATAGAAGGAGATGAGGGGAGACGTTGAAGAAACAGTTGCGTTGGGTAAAACAGTATTGAGTTTGGTACAGATGGTTTGGGAAGAAAGTGGAGATTAAGAAAAGAGGAGTGATGCTTTTAGTTGATTGTTAATGGAGGGGTTTATGAGTTATAAGAGTAGCATGATCGGTAATGGCCATGTTTTGGCATCAGGATATTTACTGGAGGATGGGGAAGATGAAAGTGCGGATGGGCTATTAAATGGTGGAGTGGGCCGAGAATTCCGCGAAACAAGTTGCGTTGGGATCGTATCGACGGGAGCAACAGAATGACATTGACTGGAGGTCCATCCGAGCTAGTTTGAATTTATGGTGAAATAAATTGTTTGATTCAAATCAAATAACAGTTTATCGTTCTTTAACGATGAACTGCAAATGTGAGTAAAACTCACTAACTCTCCTCAAAATTTATATTTTAATATAAATTGTACTTTATGTATTGACTGCTGTATATTGATTGTTAAACTGGACTATTAAATAGATTTGGTTGAAAACGTAGTTATAGTTCATCTATGTATGGTTAATCAAATATGGTTATGTACAGCAGGATATTTCATTTCAAAATGAAATATGATGTATATTATATTGTGTAACATTTGTGGATGCAGGGAGACAGGTTGGAGGAATCCGACTGGATTCCTCAACAATTATTTTACTGTTTTCATATATTGTGATATATGTTGTGATTTATAATCTGTTATTGATTATGGATGTTAGAACGATATTGATCATCGTTGTTTGATATTTTAAATATCATAAGAAACCCTGAGTTGTAAAAACGAATATTTCAATGTATATTGAAATAAAGGAATTTTATAAAATCACAGGATTTTATAAAAAGGAAAATATTTATAAAACGAACACGGTTTTATAAAAAGGAAGTATTTATAAAATCATAGGATTTTATAAATAGGGAATATTTATTTAGAAAATAAATAGAAATAGAAAAGGAGAATGTTTATTTAGAAAATAAATAGACGTTATAAATAGAGAATATTTGTAACGGTAAATGGAAGTTATAAATAGGAAATATTTGTAACGGTAAATGGAAGTTATAAATAGGAAATATTTGTAACGGTAAATAGAAGTTATAAACAGGAAATATTTGTAACGGTAATTAGAAGTTATAAAAAGGGAATAGTTGTAACGGAAAATAAACGTTATAAAAAAAAAGAAATTGACGAGATAGAAAAGAGATAATCAAATAGAGTTAAATCGAATATAATCTATTCGAAAGGAGCTAATTGAATTTAGTTATTTTAAAGGAGTTAATTGAATATTAGTTATTCAATTAAAAATAATCAAATAAAGTTAATCGATTTGAGATAATCAAATATAAGTTAATCAAATTAGTTGAAGTAAGTTAATCGACTATTAGTTAGTCGAATGTTGGTTAAGCAAATAAGTGTAAATCGACTATTAGTTAGTCGAAGATTAGTTAATCGAATGTGAGTTAAACAAATAGGATTTTATCGAATTAGAGTTAATCCAATCAGGGTTAAATTGAATATTGGCTATTCAATTAGAGTAATCAAATTATGTTAATCGAATATTAGTTATTCGAAGAAAATAATCAAATAGAGTTAATCGATTAGAGTAAATCAAATAGAGTTAATCGATTAGAGTTAAAACAGACATTGTTATTAAGGATGAAGTTAAATCGAATATTAGTTATTCGAAATAGGGTTAATCCAATCGAGTTAAGCAGTTAGAGTAAAGCAAATAGAGTTATTCGAATATCCGTTATTCGAATAAGAGTTAAATCAAAAGGGGTTAATCAAATAGGGTTATTCGAATATTAGTTATTCGAATAGGAGTAATGAAATAGAGTTAAACAAATTAGAGTTAATCGAATATTAGTTATTCGAGAGAAGAGTTAAATTAAATAGAATTAACCAAAAAGAGATAATCGAATAAAATCTATTCGAAGAAAGATAATTGAATATAATTTATTCGAAGGAGTGTTAATCGAATAAAGATTACTCGAAAGGGAGTTATGCATCGAATTCGATTATATCGAATTTGGGAAAGTATTATTTACTTTCCGGTTTTTAAATCAAGATTTATTTAATTATAAATAAATTAGTTGTTGGATAAATTAATCAAAGTAAGAAATAAATGTTAGACTTATAAGTTAGATATTTCAGAAGTAGAATTTATAACGTTAGGGTTATAATAAATGTTTTTCATAAAGAAGTGGATTCGTAATCTGAATCCGGGTATTTGCGTAAGCAAATGATTGTAGAAATTGAAGTGATGATCTTTATCTATTGCAAGGTTAAGATCGTTGTTCAGTTAAGGTCTGAGAGGTAATTATACCCCAACTTGATTGACTTCGAAATTGACTAAGGAATAGTTGAAGTTCGATAACAAAGGATGATTAGTAATGCAATTAAGTAATAAATGACTTATGGATTTAGTGGTCGTAACGATGTTTTATACGGCGTTAGTTGAAATCCATATAAACGAGTTTTGGAAATGTTTTCCAAATATAAATCAAGGATGTTTTCTAAATATAGGAATAAGGAATATGAATATATATATATAGGTAAATATATATATATGTTCGATTATTAGATCGATAATTCCATTTGGAATTAAGATCGTTGTTTGTACACCGACATGTTTTCATTTGATAGTTAAATCACAGACTATCGAAGTTTTGACCATTTTACGTTGTTAATATGGAGAGACCGGTTGGATATTATCTGAAGAACCACTCCGTATTGACATAAGCATTGTGATCAAGCACGATGAAGAAAATTGAAGACGGTGTTATGCAAGGGCTGTCCTGTTTACAGAATAGTGCCTTCAGTTTCGTTCAGTCCCAGAACGAACGTATATGGACGAATGTCTGACAGAGTATTTCCAATGATCGAATGGGTTGGCCTGTACAAATTTATATGGTGGAACGGATTTATTCCCTTAGCATAACATCCAGAATATTTGTATAAACCAACTAATGATTAACGGATCTGATAATGTGGCGTTCAAAGTGATCGTGTTATAAATGAATGGAAGGTAACCGTAGCTTCTAGCCTCACATCCGGTAAATGACAAAAATCGGGCAGGCAGCATGGCTAAGTCGGTCGCACCGAAGTAGGGTGTATAATCACCTATCTAGAGAATATTCATTTGCTTCTTTTAATCTATCAATGCTGCCCCATATATATACGGGAAACGGTTGCTGATCCCGACCGTTGGTGATGTACATTCGATACACTCAAGCGAAATGAGTGGTCGGTCATGTGTGGCTGAGTTGCAAGATGTTCTTGTTGAACTCCAGTGTGACGTTCCTAGAGTACACTGATCGGAAGGTGGTTCCATACCTTGTCATAGTTGGAAATCCAATCATCCAATACGCACCTGCGGTTTTGATTGTATACTATATATGTAGAACGTGAGATGCAAGCGTTTCTGCTCGATTGATATCTAATTGTATTTAGACATTATTATAATATCAGAATGATATTGCTTTTCAAAGACGTTTGGATTCTCATAAGGGAAAAACCCGTTCCGTATTCATGGCGTGGTCTTATGAGATATCATATACCTGTTTAAATGATTTGAGTTTACTCACACCAGTCACATGACTGACCCGGAGTTTATTTTGTTTTGTTTTCCCTAAACTCTTGGGTGCCTAAATTTGTACGGGCAGTCAAGTAGTCGCTATTTTACAGATACAAGAAGAGCTTGGAGCAGGAGGCTTCAGGATTACAGCTATTATTATTTCCGCTGTGTTGTAAGTGTTATTGTATGCAAGATTCAGTTTTGTATTTCAAAAGTTATATTATATTTATTCATTCCGCTGTGAGATTCGTGTTTACTATGATGATGATGTTCTTCTTCTTCTTCTATTCTAAGTTTCTATCTTATCTATCCTCACCCTCTATCTTCTTTCTATTAGTTTCTTGAATTTCTAGTGCAATTTGGGGTTGGCGCTGTGTTATTTAGTCAGCTCAAATTGGACTGGATTTTCGGGTTACTACATCGCCCTTTCGAACTCGCTCACTAATCATCTGAATAAATCTATCACCTTTCTTGAGAGCAGAGATCCTATCGATCAAGGTAGGGGTAATAATGATATTGACAAGGATAAGATTGGTGTTGGACGTATTCTTCCTGCTGAGATCATCTGCCACTACGTCGGCTTTCCCTGGAGTATATAAGATGTCCAGGTCATAGGGTGCACGGAATTCAACCCAACGATGCTGCCTCGAGTTCAAATCTCTTTGGGTGAATAGATACTTTAAGTATTTGTGGTCAGTATATATCTTGAATTTCTCGCCCAAGAGATAGTGCCTCCATATCTTTAGAGCAAATATGATGGCCACTAGCTCAAGATCATGAGTGGCGTAATTCTTCTCATGCGGTTTTAACTAGTGGCTAGCATATGCGGCTACCTTGTCTCTCTGCATTAGCACCGCACCAATACCTTAAATAGATAAAAGGATAACATGTTAAAATAAGATTTTACATTAGAAAAATGTCGTTCTATACGTGTTTATTTAGATGAAAAGAATAACCTTCTCTAGAAGCGTCTATCCAGACATTCAGATCCTGATTGCCATCAATAATGGTCAACACAAGAGCAGTGATCAACCTCCGTTTCAGCTCTTGGAAAGATGCCTCACATTCGGGTGTCCAAATGAACTTTGTATGCTTCTTAGTCAGCTTCGTCAATGGACAAGATAATTTCAAAAAATCCTTAATGAATTTCTGACGATAGCCAGTCAGTCCTAAGAAACTTCTGACTTCTGTGGGTGTGCTAGGCTGCTTCCAATCTTGGATGGCTAAGATCTTTCCTGGATCTACTGAGATGCCTTCCTTAGATACAACATGGCCGAGGATTTTCACCTTGTCTTACCAGAATATGCACTTGGAGAATTTAGCTTTCGGCACATTTCTACGCAAAATCTCTAAGACTTCTTTCAGATGTTTTTCGTGTTCAGCGGTGGATTTAGAAAAGATTAGGATGTCATCTATGAACATCAGCATGAATTTATTTAAAACATCTCGGAATACTTTATTCATCAGATCTATGAAGTATGCTGGAGCATTGCATAAGCCGAAGGGCATCACTAGCCATTCATAAAATAAGTTTGGTCCTCTGAAAGTTGTCAAAGGCACACATTCCTCGGCAATGCGTAATTGGTGGAAACCTATAGCTAGGTCCATCCTAGAGAATACTCATGCTCCATTCAAGCGGTCTATCAGATCATCAATGCGTGGCAGTGGGTATTTATTTTTCAGTGTTTGCTTATTTAGGTCATAGTAGTCCACACATAGCTTGAGGGTACCGTCTGACTTTGGGACGAAAACCATTGTTGCACTCCAGCTTGAGAAGCTAGGTCTGATCAGACCCTTCCACAAAAGTTGCTTAGTTTGATTGCTTAGTTCCTCTTTTTCTTTCAGTGACATTTTTGAATAAGGTGTACAACATGCCTTTCATTCGGAACTAAGTCAATTCTGAAATCGATTCTCTGCGCGGAGGTAAGCTGTCAACTTCTTCAAACACATCCGCATAGTCTCTGATGATAGGAATATCCTCAATAGAAGCTGGAGTGACTTCTAGAGAAGACAAAAATTCTTTCCTATCTGTGGCTGAGTCATGACATGGAATAACAATAATATCTCCAAATTTGGTTTTGATTCTGACTACTCTTTCAGCGCATAGTAACTCAGCCTCATACTTTGTTAGCCAGTCCAGCCCAAGTATGATATCGTATCCAGAAAAACTCATAACGATCAAGTCAAAAGGGAATTGGAAGTAAGAGTAAGAAACAGCCACTCTACAGCACTGATCGAGAATAAGTGAGCCTCCTATTGGGCTATAGGCTTTAATTGGTGCTTTAAGTTTTCTTGGTTTCAATTTAAGCTTTTTAATCATGTCACTAGAAATAAAATGTAACAACCCGAAAATCTGGGCCAGTTTAAAATTTTTATTTTAGCAATTTTAGCGAATTTTGATTATTTAAAATGAATTATTTTAAATAATATCGACGAGAAATTTATTTTGAATATAATTCGAATGTATTTATTTATACGCGTCGTCGTTAGAATATAAATATTTTTATATAATTATAAAAGGAATTGAAAATGGCGCGGTAGTTCGATAATTCGATTTCAAACTTCAATTGAATGTACCGGGTGCAAACCAATCCGGATTTTAGTGAAACAAAAAATAACGGGATCTAATTGATAATATCTTTCCAATGAATCCGAATAATCAAAATTTCATAGCGGGAATCAAAAGATAAGTCCAGTTGAAAATTCTGAATAGTCGCTATGGAATTCAGGCCCTTAAAAATGGACATTATGCAAACGACCTCGGATTTCGACGAAACCAGTTTTGTTGGGTCCGTGATGTTAAGTTATTGCTAGATTCCAAATTTCATAATTTTTCGAATCAATATGTGAGCGTGGCAAAGGAAAACGCGTTTGACCAGTTTCAGTTGATTTTAATCGACTGAAAAATGGCCATTTTTCCAACGGTCTCAGAATTCGACGAAACTAGTTTGGTTAGGACCGTATCGTCAATACGAAGCTAGAAAATATTTTTCTAGAATTTTTCTAGTTAGTATGTGACCCCGATAATTTGAAATGTACGTTTTAAAATTCAATAAAGTGATTTAAATGTAAATTTAACGGAAAACTGATCGAAACGATCGAATCATCTTACGATACATATCCCATTGTGTTCGAAAAAGGGTTAATTAGCTAGGGGCAATAATCGTTGGGTTTGATTTAGAGTGCGTAACGATAAACACACATTTTTGGACATCGAAATAAAAATATAAATCAAAGGGGTCAAACCCTAGGTCAACCTCCACTAATTATCTCGTGGTCAACCATTCAAAAAAAAAAAAAAAAGAAGCCGCCTCCCTCTTCTAAACCAGCGGACGATAATTCAATCCGTCCTCCCATTAAATCCTTCAATCCATTGATCAATCAACTAGATCTTCAAGGGGAAATTCCTTCAGCATCTTGAGCTCCATCGCCTGACCATGTGTGATCGGAAACTGTGACGTGGCATAATGAGAAATCATTCCCAAAGCAGCAACCGTCGACGTGGATTAGCGGGCTCAGGGAGGCATCGATCGAGGAGGCGTTCGGGGCAGAGGAAGGTGGCACCAAGGCCGACCTCGTGGTGACTGGCGATTGGGTTCAGACCATCTGAGGTGGACGTGGTTTTCAAGGGTTGGTGGCGAGCTTGGTTCCTGGAACAACACAGAGAGGTTTAACTTTAATTAATGTTAATTATATAATTGGTTTATTAATCATTTTAGTTTAGTTAAAAATGTCAGCTTTTTATATGAAATGAGAGCTTTAAAAAAATCTGTTTTTTTTAAGGAAAAAAAAACATGATGTTTTTAATTCAGTTTTTAATTACAAAGATAGGATTTTTATAATATATATATATATATATATATATATATATGATTGTTAAATTATATGCATTGTTTTTTAAATATATGTTGTTATCATAAAAATAGGATTTTTAATATGAAGTTATGATTTTTAAACATGGAAATATAATTTTCATTATATAAAGGTATGATTTTTAGTGAGGTAAAAATAGGATTTTTTCATCATAAGAAGATTACATTTGTAAATACGATTGCTTAGATTTCTAAATGCGTAAAGTTATGATTTTTGAGAACAAAAAGATTCGATTTTTATATAAATGAAGTTATAGATTTTTATATACAATGAAAGGTATGATATTTTTATTCCAAGAAAGGCGAGATTGTTATATGTATAAAGTAGAAATAAAAATGTGATTTTTATATATTGAACTTCGAAATAAAAATATGATTTTTATATATTGAACTTCGAAATAAAAATGTGATTTTTATATATTGAACTTCGAAATAAAAATATGATTTTTATATATTGAACTTCGAAATAAAAATGTGATTTTTATGTATTGAACTTCGAAATAAAAATATGATTTTTATATATTGAACTTCGAAATAAAAATATGATTTTTATATATTGAACTTCGAAACAAAAATGTGATTTTTATATATTGAACTTCGAAATAAAAATATGATTTTTATATGTAGTGGCTACAGCAACGAAGCTGACGAAGATGCGATAGCGATGAAGATTTCTATCAATGAAGTGAAGTGGAGCTAGGATAGCTATATGTGAGAATTTCTCACCTTTCAATTTCTTTTCTAATTATATATATATATACTAGGATGCAGACGGTGCTTAGTAGCACCCGACACAATCGTCCACAGACCATGGACTTGTTTGTTTGGTTGCATAGATTAGTTATATGATTTGATTTGAATTTGGTTGTTTGGTGATTTTGATTGATGTGTGAATGGCGTGGGCCTTCACTAGACCGGGGATAAGGCTAGGCCTTGTCCCGTTTCTAGTATCGTGCCGTTATGCCGGCGAAATTTTCTAAAATATGTTAGAAAAATAAAAATATCATTTTATTTAAATAATGAACTGAATAGAAATTCATATGTTAAAACAAAATGTTTTATCGTTAAAATATAATTTTTAACGTGAATATGAATATAGTGAATAAAATAAAATATTCATTTACAAACCGGACGGTTTGTTTATGTACACCTATTTGAAGGACATTGATTGGGTCGATAAATTTTACACATCGCCCAACTGCACAACTAAAATCTGTGTTTGATTGTTTGAAAACCCCACACGGGTGTTGGGATGAAATATGGATTTCACTCATCCTGATTGATTAAATATGTCGATCGGTTGATTGACAGGATGTTATAAGCGTTAGATATCTATATTTGATGCTTATACAGTGTAGTGCACTTTGGTTGATGGTTGATTATTTTTCAATGCTGTTATACATGTGTTGTATGAAAATCCATATAATTAACATTATATGGTGATTGATTGGGCCTCATTCCAATTTGAAAAATAAAGAATATTATAAAATAAAAGTTCATGTGTTGACAGTACTCATTCATTGAGATTGGTCATGTGTTGAACGAAATATTTTAGTAATAAAATTTGCACCTTTAATATTATAAAATAAAAGTTCATGTGTTGACAGTACTCATTCATTGAGATTGGTCATGTGTTGAACGAAATATTTTAGTAATAAAATTTGCACCTTTAATATTATAAAATAAAAGTTCATGTGTTGACAGTACTCATTCATTGAGATTGGTCATGTGTTGAACGAAATATTTTAGTAATAAAATTTGCACCTTTAATATTATAAAATAAAAGTTCATGTGTTGACAGTACTCATTCATTGAGATTGGTCATGTGTTGAACGAAATATTTTGATAATAACAACTATTTTGAATAAAGAAACATTTGAAATAGAATATTTGAAAATAGAAATATATGAAGCCGTGTTGGTTAGATTGACGCCATTTTGACATGAACGATATTTATATCGATTTTAAACGATTTCGAAATGAAATGAATTGAAAACGATTTCGAAATGAAATGAATTGAAAACGATTTCGAAATGAAATGAATTGAAAACGATTTCGAAATGAATTGAATTGAAAACGAATTCAAATTGAATTGAAAGTGAATTGAAATGAATTCAAATTGAATTGAAATTTGAATTGAATAGAAATGAATTTTAAAACGAATTTATAAAGAAGAATTCAATTTTGATTTGAATTGAAATGGAAGTTGAAATTGCTTTTGAAACGATTTTAAAACTATTTATATAATTCGTTTTAAATAGAAATCGACGAAATATATATTATATATATAATATAATGGCCTGAATAGAACGCGCCGCGCCGCGGCAGTTCGTGAATTTCGACCATTTATTTCAAACGGCCATTACGGGAGATCCGACCGTCGGATTCTCCTAAAACCGGAACCGTTGGGTTCGCATCGAAAAGAGCTTTCTAACGAATGTTAGAAATTTGAAATCTAACGGTTGGATTTGGAGATACGTCCAAATCAAATTCGAAAAAGGTCGCTGTAAGTGCAGTTCGATGGCCGTTGATGGAAATCGACTGTACGGGCCTGGATAAAATTATTAAAAATAGTAATAATTTGTGTAAAATCATAAGAAATGATTTGGGGAAAATTGGGATGAAAAACTCCATATTTGAAAAGATAAAAATAGATTTTTATCGAAATGAACTAGTTTTGAGCTAGAATTATAATTCTATTTATTTTTAAGTAAATAAATTGAATTTGAATTTGAAAAGGGTTTTAAAAATAAGTAGAATTTCCAATGATTGCATTGGAGTGGATTTGAATCGAAATAGTCTTCGGAATATTTCGATGTTGGAATTCGTGATTATACAGGTGTTGTTATGGAAATTTGAAAGATATATATTTATATCGTTATTTCCAATACGACATTTGTTAATCGTAGAATTTGATATTGAATATAAGCCGATATATTTTCTATTCAAAGCCTTGTATTGAATATCAAATGTGATTTGGGTTTGTCGTGAATGGTGTCTTCACTAACACTGTTCTTGAACCCAGTCGGGAAAAGATTAAATCTTTTTATTTAGATTTAATGAAGAGTACCAATTAAATAATATTTAATTGGAATTGAATTGATATTGATTCTTGGGTTTATCGTGAACAGTGTTTTAAATAACACTCGTTCTTTAACCCGATAATTAATCGAATGTGATTTTGGGTTTATCGTGAACCGTGTTTTTAAATGACACTGATTCTTTAACCCAGTTAGCGATTAAAACTAAGTGGAGTTTTAATGAATCTTTAATTAGATTGAAATAATCGAAATGGAGTATCACCAGTTTTGCTCCAGGCGATAGTTAAATCTTTAATTAGATTTGAACGTGAAATGGTAATTGAATTTACCGATAACACCGTGGTGTTAGATATGAAGTATAACCAGTTTTACTTCATGGGATGAATAGGTTGGGATTGGGAAATTAAAACAAATGATTACTTCGGTAAGGTTCGCTAATCCCGACTAGTTTGAATTGAGATTCAAAAAATAGAATAAAGAATAAATTCAAGGAATTTATCTTGGATAAAACTAATGGGAACCTTTTCCTATGAATGTGAAATTTAGAAACTAACTGTCGGTTAGCCAAGCAGAATGGTTTTCTGGATATTGATCTGATGTTGGTTTCGGCCTTCGGGATTAATATTTGGGGGATTATTCTCTTGATTAATTTACGGTTAGTGACTAATGAATTGGAATGAGGCGTATGTTGTGTTTGTGTAACACTTATTTAAAATATACGCGAGTTCTTCGGAAAGACCGGGTTTATCCCATTCTGAATAACTGATACGACGATAAGTCGAAGATGAAGACGATGGTCGAAGACCGGAGGTTTTCACGTCGTTTGGGTAATTACTGATGATCTTGATTGGGCTGTACACCCAAGAAGATGGAAACAGTTAGTGATCGTCCAGACGTACTTGGAGATCGATGGATATGCGGGGTACTAGGTGCCTCCGGTTTCGTTCAGTCCCAGAACGAACTTGTAAATGGACTGTGTGTCTGACATTGGATTTTAGTCCGTGTGATTGATCTCTATTAAATATATATCTGTTTGGCGGCGGAGAATTTATTCTCTTGCTTAACGCCCTTCTCTGAGACGTACGAGCTCAGGGGTTATATATTGATGGATATCAAACGCATGGAGTGAATTGTCTGTGTGGCATGCCTAAGTGGCAATTGATCGAGGCTTCTGTTGAAAAGCAAAGTCTTGTGGTGATGATCAAAGCACGGCCTTTGTGGCGTAGCTTTGTGTAACGTTTACTTCGCGAGTTTCACACCCGGTATGAACCAAAAACGGGAGACGGACCTTAGGGAGGACTTGCGTTTCTTTCTAGCTAAAAGTGGCGTGAGTGGTTTTACACGCCCTGACGAGTTTGACTTATGTGGTTGTTGTTGTTGCGAGGCGCCTCGGATTGATCGGTCGTTCTCGAACAGATGGAGTCATTTGATGGCTCATTTGTGCCCCAAAGGGCGGGGAAACGTAGTGTTCAGGCATAATAATCCACATCGGTGGACCGGCCCTGACGATCCAGGGGGCAGTTGCGGTTGTTCCTGAGACATGGTACGCTAGATTGTCTCGAATCGGTTGAGGATCTTGCCCCTAGCCTCAGTTCATACCATAAATGATAACCCAACTTCCAATACGACGTCTTGCGGTTTTGATTGTAAACTTATATATGGCGACATAGTGTTATGGGCCATTCATGCCGCCTATGATTGATACTTATGATTTGAAGTTGTTTTATACACTATGCACTTATTATAGTATCAAATGATTTGTTTCAAACGTATCAAGCATTCTTTGGCTGTTATAAGGGAAAACCCTATCCTCGGCTGCGTTGCATTGTGTGATGGGACATGGGTCTTATAACAGCTTCATTTTTCTTTATTTAGCATTGCGCTGTTTGTTTTATGCACTGGTATTCTTGGGAGGAAACCCGTTCCGTGTTATACGGCGTGGTCCCTTGATTTACCTAACTTTTAAAATAAAGAATAACAACTGTTTTAGTTCTCACACCAGTCACATGACTGACCTGGAGTTTATTGTTTTAACCTAAACTCTGGGTGCCCTTATTTTGACACGGGCAGCTAGTAGTTTTGGTTTTGCAGATTTATATTCACAGGATCCTGGTTTACAGCTGGAACGATATCCGGAAAGCTTTGTATCCGTATATCTACTTCTAGTTGTGTATTGTATTATTTTCCGCTGCTAGGTATTTAAATGTAATTTAAATCTCTGATATTTCTGTGTAATATTCATTTATACTCTGTATATTCTTGTAATCTGATGCATTGTTGTAATATACAATGAAATGTTCTTTTGTATGTGTTCTGTTGTGGCTTGTTCTCGAACTATCCGCCGCTTTCCTTTACGGGGAAGTTGCGGGTTTTCACAGTTGGTATCAGAGCTTTGGTTTACAAAGCTCAGAGAACAAGGCACATTAGAACTATACAAAAGAATTCATTAGATATTGGATTAGTAACATCCAATTAGGATGACTCGTTAGAGATAGGATCAGTAGTATCCTAGAACGATTGAGAAGAGTAAATTTTTAAAATAAAAGTGAAAACAAATTTTGTTTTGAAAATTTAAATCAATTATTCGTATTTGATTATCTATTTATATTGAGTTGGACAGTCCAGTATATAAAGATTTTGCGTATATGTCTGATCCACGTGTATTTGAAATTTTAATATATTGGATAGATATAGCAACACACTCTAGTCGCCCGAAGATGATATTGATGATAGCGATCGCATCATCAACATTTATATTCGTGTTTCGAAGGTGTGATTTCTATATATTTCCATTAGACTGGTGTGAGAACCAAAATTAGATAGGGCCTATTGTTGTGATTTGGCATCAAAAACATGATTTTTGTGTAAGTATCAAAATTATGAATTTCAAATGATAATTCACTAATTGATTGATGTTTTGGTTGTTTGTTTATTGGTTTGCTAATTCTTAGCCATTTAGCCTAATTGAATCACATATTGAATTGTATTGAAAATTGGCCGCATATGCTTGCATATACATGTGCTTATATTGAACAGGTCATAGCAAGGAGGCTAGAGCAGAGAATAAAATTTGTTTGCCCGACAAATAGGTACATGTTTACTACATAATTTACTGTTTTGTTTGGATGATGATGATTTTATGAGCCTATTGGCTAGCCGTTTGGCTTTTTCTTTTTTTTTTGAGATCTGAAGGACCGGGGAAGCTATTTGAAATTCCCCGATGCTCCCGGTGCAGGGGAGGTTATGGCGAAATTTTTCGAAAATTTAGGGTGTTAGCCAAATTTTTGAAAATTTGAAAATCCTCAGAAACTGAAAAGTTGGAGAATGGAAGCCAGATCGAACATAGAGTTGATTAATCAAACCACTTTCGACTTTGTTCCTTTTCGGGGACGAAAAGTTTTAAGTGGGGGAGATTGTAACAACCCGAAAATCTGGGCTAGTTTAAAAATTTTATTTTAGCAATTTTAGCGAATTTTGATTATTTAAAATGAATTATTTTAAATAATATCGACGAGAAATTTATTTTGAATATAATTCGAATGTATTTATTTATACGCGTCCTCGTTAGAATATAAATATTTTTATATAATTATAAAAGGAATTGAAAATGGTGCGGTAGTTCGATAATTCGATTTCAAACTTCAATTGAATGTACCGGGTGCAAACCAATCCGGATTTTAGTGAAACAAAAAATAATGGGATCTAATTGATAATATCTTTCCAACGAATCCGAATAATCAAAATTTCATAGCGGGAATCAAAAGATAAGTCCAGTTGAAAATTCTGAATAGTCGTTATGGAATTCAGACCCTTAAAAATGGACATTTTGCAAACGACCTCGGATTTCGACGAAACCAGTTTTGTTGGGTCCGTGATGT
Organism: Allium sativum; assembly: GCA_030737875.1. NCBI lineage: Eukaryota > Viridiplantae > Streptophyta > Magnoliopsida > Asparagales > Amaryllidaceae > Allium > Allium sativum. The sequence continues at coordinate 931,327,648 of CM060912.1, read as the reverse complement.
TAAGTTATTGCTAGATTCCAAATTTCATAATTTTTCGAATCAATATGTGAGCGTGGCAAAGGAAAACGCGTTTGACCAGTTTCAGTTGATTTTAATCGACTGAAAAATGACCATTTTTCCAACGGTCTCAGAATTCGACGAAACTAGTTTTGTTAGGACCGTATCGTCAATACGAAGCTAGAAAATGTTTTTCTAGAATTTTTCTAGTTAGTATGTGACCCCGGTAATTTGAAATGTACGTTTTAAAATTCAATAAAGTGATTTAAATGTAAATTTAACGGAAAACTGATCGAAACGATCGAATCATCTTACGATACATATCCCATTGTGTTCGAAATAGGGGTAATTAGCTAGGGGCAATAATCGTTGGGTTTGATTTAGAGTGCGTAACGATAAACACACATTTTTGGACATCGAAATAAAAATATAAATCAAAGGGGTCAAACCCTAGGTCAACCTCCACTAATTATCTCGTGGTCAACCATTCAAAAAAAAAAAAAAGAAGCCGCCTCCCTCTTCTAAACCAGCGGACGATAATTCAATCCGTCCTCCCATTAAATCCTTCAATCCATTGATCAATCAACTAGATCTTCAAGGGGAAATTCCTTCAGCATCTTGAGCTCCATCGCCTGACCATGTGTGATCGGAAACTGTGACGTGGCATAATGAGAAATCATTCCCAAAGCAGCAACCGTCGACGTGGATTAGCGGGCTCAGGGAGGCATCGATCGAGGAGGCGTTTGGGGCAGAGGAAGGTGGCACCAAGGCCGACCTCATGGTGACTGGCGATTGGGTTCAGACCATCTGAGGTGGACGTGGTTTTCAAGGGTTGGTGGCGAGCTTGGTTCCTGGAACAACACAGAGAGGTTTAACTTTAATTAATGTTAATTATATAATTGGTTTATTAATCATTTTAGTTTAGTTAAAAATGTCAGCTTTTTATATGAAATGAGAGCTTTAAAAAAATCTGTTTTTTTTAAGGAAAAAAAAACATGATGTTTTTAATTCAGTTTTTAATTACAAAGATAGGATTTTTATAATATATATATATATATATATGTGATTGTTAAATTATATGAATTGTTTTTTAAATATATGTTGTTATCATAAAAATAGGATTTTTAATATGAAGTTATGATTTTTAAACATGGAAATATAATTTTCATTATATAAAGGTATGATTTTTAGTGAGGTAAAAATAGGATTTTTCATCATAAGAAGATTACATTTGTAAATACGAAAGCTTAGATTTCTAAATGCGTAAAGTTATGATTTTTGAGAACAAAAAGATTCGATTTTTATATAAATGAAGTTATAGATTTTTATATACAATGAAAGGTACGATATTTTTATTCCAAGAAAGGCGAGATTGTTATATGTATAAAGTAGAAATAAAAATGTGATTTTTATATATTGAACTTCGAAATAAAAATATGATTTTTATATATTGAACTTCGAAATAAAAATGTGATTTTTATATATTGAACTTCGAAATAAAAATATGATTTTTATATATTGAACTTCGAAATAAAAATGTGATTTTTATATATTGAACTTCGAAATAAAAATATGATTTTTATATATTGAACTTCGAAATAAAAATATGATTTTTATATATTGAACTTCGAAATAAAAATGTGATTTTTATATATTGAACTTCGAAATAAAAATATGATTTTATATGTAGTGGCTACAGCAACGAAGTTGACGAAGATGCGATAGCGATGAAGATTTCTATCAATGAAGTGAAGTGGAGCTAGGATAGCTATATGTGAGAATTTCTCACCTTTCAATTTCTTTTCTAATTATATATATATATACTAGGATGCAGACAGTGCTTAGTAGCACCCGACACAATCGTCCACAGACCATGGACTTGTTTGTTTGGTTGCATAGATTAGTTATATGATTTGATTTGAATTTGGTTGTTTGGTGATTTTGATTGATGTGTGAATGGCGTGGGCCTTCACTAGACCGGGGATAAGGCTAGGCCTTGTCCCGTTTCTAGTATCGTGCCGTTATGCCGGCGAAATTTTCTAAAATATGTTAGAAAAATAAAAATATCATTTTATTTAAATAATGAACTGAATAGAAATTCATATGTTAAAACAAAATGTTTTATCGTTAAAATATAATTTTTAATGTGAATATGAATATAGTGAATAAAATAAAATATTCATTTACAAACCGGACGGTTTGTTTATGTACACCTATTTGAAGGACATTGATTGGGTCGATAAATTTTACACATCGCCCAACTGCACAACTAAAATCTGTGTTTGATTGTTTGAAAACCCCACACGGGTGTTGGGATGAAATATGGATTTCACTCATCCTGATTGATTAAATATGTCGATCGGTTGATTGACAGGCTGTTATAAGCGTTAGATATCTATATTTGATGCTTATACAGTGTAGTGCACTTTGGTTGATGGTTGATTATTTTTCAATGCTGTTATACATGTGTTGTATGAAAATCCATATAATTAACATTATATGGTGATTGATTGGGCCTCATTCCAATTTGAAAAATAAAGAATATTATAAAATAAAAGTTCATGTGTTGACAATACTCATTCATTGAGATTGGTCATGTGTTGAACGAAATATTTTAGTAATAAAATTTGCACCTTTAATATTATAAAATAAAAGTTCATGTGTTGACAGTACTCATTCATTGAGATTGGTCATGTGTTGAACGAAATATTTTAGTAATAAAATTTGCACCTTTAATATTATAAAATAAAAGTTCATGTGTTGACAGTACTCATTCATTGAGATTGGTCATGTGTTGAACGAAATATTTTAGTAATAAAATTTGCACCTTTAATATTATAAAATAAAAGTTCATGTGTTGACAGTACTCATTCATTGAGATTGGTCATGTGTTGAACGAAATATTTTGATAATAACAACTATTTTGAATAAAGAAACATTTGAAATAGAATATTTGAAAATAGAAATATATGAAGCCGTGTTGGTTAGATTGACGCCATTTTGACATGAACGATATTTATATCGATTTTAAACGATTTCGAAATGAAATGAATTGAAAACGATTTCGAAATGAAATGAATTGAAAACGATTTCGAAATGAAATGAATTGAAAACGATTTCGAAATGAATTGAATTGAAAACGAATTCAAATTGAATTGAAAGTGAATTGAAATGAATTCAAATTGAATTGAAATTTGAATTGAATAGAAATGAATTTTAAAACGAATTTATAAAGAAGAATTCAATTTTGATTTGAATTGAAATGGAAGTTGAAATTGCTTTTGAAACGATTTTAAAACTATTTATATAATTCGTTTTAAATAGAAATCGACGAAATATATATTATATATATAATATAATGGCCTGAATAGAACGCGCCGCGCCGCGGCAGTTCGTGAATTTCGACCATTTATTTCAAACGGACATTACGGGAGATCCGACCGTCGGATTCTCCTAAAACCGGAACCGTTGGGTTCGCATCGAAAAGAGCTTTCTAACGAATGTTAGAAATTTGAAATCTAACGGTTGGATTTGGAGATACGTCCAAATCAAATTCGAAAAAGGTCGCTGTAAGTGCAGTTCGATGGCCGTTGATGGAAATCGACTGTACGGGCCTGGATAAAATTATTAAAAATAGTAATAATTTGTGTAAAATCATAAGAAATGATTTGGGGAAAATTGGGATGAAAAACTCCATATTTGAAAAGATAAAAATAGATTTTTATCGAAATGAACTAGTTTTGAGCTAGAATTATAATTCTATTTATTTTTAAGTAAATAAATTGAATTTGAATTTGAAAAGGGTTTTAAAAATAAGCAGAATTTACAATGATTGCATTGGAGTGGATTTGAATCGAAATAGTCTTCGGAATATTTCGATGTTGGAATTCGTGATTATACAGGTGTTGTTATGGAAATTTGAAAGATATATATTTATATCGTTATTTCCAATACGACATTTGTTAATCGTAGAATTTGATATTGAATATAAGCCAATATATTTTCTAATCAGAGCCTTGTATTGAATATCAAATGTGATTTGGGTTTGTCGTGAATGGTGTCTTCACTAACACTGTTCTTGAACCCAGTCGGGAAAAGATTAAATCTTTTTATTTAGATTTAATGAAGAGTACCAATTAAATAATATTTAATTGGAATTGAATTGATATTGATTCTTGGGTTTATCGTGAACAGTGTTTTAAATAACACTCGTTCTTTAACCCGATAATTAATCGAATGTGATTTTGGGTTTATCGTGAACCGTGTTTTTAAATGACACTGATTCTTTAACCCAGTTAGCGATTAAAACTAAGTGGAGTTTTAATGAATCTTTAATTAGATTGAAATAATCGAAATGGAGTATCACCAGTTTTGCTCCAGGCGATAGTTAAATCTTTAATTAGATTTGAACGTGAAATGGTAATTGAATTTACCGATAACACCGTGGTGTTAGATATGAAGTATAACCAGTTTTACTTCATGGGATGAATAGGTTGGGATTGGGAAATTAAAACAAATGATTACTTCGGTAAGGTTCGCTAATCCCGACTAGTTTGAATTGAGATTCAAAAAATAGAATAAAGAATAAATTCAAGGAATTTATCTTGGATAAAACTAATGGGAACCTTTTCCTATGAATGTGAAATTTAGAAACTAACTGTCGGTTAGCCAAGCAGAATGGTTTTCTGGATATTGATCTGATGTTGGTTTCGGCCTTCGGGGTTAATATTTGGGGGATTATTCTCTTGATTAATTTACGGTTAGTGACTAATGAATTGGAATGAGGCGTATGTTGTGTTTGTGTAACACTTATTTAAAATATACGCGAGTTATTCGGAAAGACCGGGTTTATCCCATTCTGAATAACTGATACGACAATAAGTCGAAGATGAAGACGATGGTCGAAGACCGGAGGTTTTCACGTCGTTTGGGTAATTACTGATGATCTTGATTGGGCTGTACACCCAAGAAGATGGAAACAGTTAGTGATCGTCCAGACGTACTTGGAGATCGATGGATATGCGGGGTACTAGGTGCCTCCGGTTTCGTTCAATCCCAGAACGAACTTGTAAATGGACTGTGTGTCTGACATTGGATTTTAGTCCGTGTGATTGATCTCTATTAAATATATATCTGTTTGGCGGCGGAGAATTTATTCTCTTGCTTAACGCCCTTCTCTGAGACGTACGAGCTCAGGGGTTATATATTGATGGATATCAAACGCATGGAGTGAATTGCCTGTGTGGCATGCCTAAGTGGCAATTGATCGAGGCTTCTGTTGAAAAGAAAAGTCTTGTGGTGATGATCAAAGCACGGCCTTTGTGGCATAGCTTTGTGTAACGTTTACTTCGCGAGTTTCACACCCGGTATGAACCAAAAACGGGAGACGGACCTTAGGGAGGACTTGCGTTTCTTTCTAGCTAAAAGTGGCGTCAGTGGTTTTACACGCCCTGACGAGTTTGACTTATGTGGTTGTTGTTGTTGCGAGGCGCCTCGGATTGATCGGTCGTTCTCGAACCGATGGAGTCATTTGATGGCTCATTTGCGCCCCAAAGGGCGGGGAAACGTAGTGTTCAGGCATAATAATCCACATCGGTGGACCGGCCCTGACGATCCAGGGGGCAGTTGCGGCTGTTCCTGAGACATGGTAGGCTAGATTGTCTCGAATCGGTTGAGGATCTTGCCCCTAGCCTCGGTTCATACCATAAATGATAACCCAACTTCCAATACGACGTCTTGCGGTTTTGATTGTAAACTTATATATGGCGACATAGTTTTATGGGCCATTCATGCCGCCTATGATTGATACTTATGATTTGAAGTTGTTTTATACACTATGCACTTATTATAGTATCAAATGATTTGTTTCAAACGTATCAAGCATACTTTGGCTGTTATAAGGGAAAACCCTATCCTCGGCTGCGTTGCATTGTGTGATGGGACCTGGGTCTTATAACAGCTTCATTTTTCTTTATTTAGCATTGCGCTGTTTGTTTTATGCACTGGTATTCTTGGGAGGAAACCCGTTCCGTGTTATACGGCGTGGTCCCTTGATTTACCTAACTTTTAAAATAAAGAATAACAACTGTTTTAGTTCTCACACCAGTCACATGACTGACCTGGAGTTTATTGTTTTAACCTAAACTCTGGGTGCCCTTATTTTGACACGGGCAGCTAGTAGTTTTGGTTTTGCAGATTTATATTCACAGGATCCTGGTTTACAGCTGGAACGATATCCGGAAAGCTTTGTATCCGTATATCTACTTCTAGTTGTGTATTGTATTATTTTCCGCTGCTAGGTATTTAAATGTAATTTAAATCTCTGATATTTCTGTGTAGTATTCATTTATACTCTGTATATTCTTGTAATCTGATGCATTGTTGTAATATACAATGAAATGTTCTTCTGTATGTGTTCTGTTGTGGCTTGTTCTCGAACTATCCGCCGCTTTCCTTTACGGGGAAGTTGCGGGTTTTCACATAAAACTTCTTGATGCACCCGTATCGAACAAAACTGTAGTAGGAATGTTCTTAATATTAAGAGTACCTCCTAAAACAACAGGTTTACCTGCTCCTTCAGAAGAAGCCGGTGCAGCCGCCCCATCATAGAATGTGCCACTTCAGATTTCTTGAGCAGAGGCAATTTCTGATAAAGTGTCCAGTCTTATGGCAGTTAAAGCATTCCCTTAGGCCACGGGGATTTTGTCCACTGTTCTGACTCGGTCCAAACTCATTTCTTTAAGGCTTCTTCGGGGCTCGGCACTCATAGTCAAAATGCACTACCTTCTGGCAGTTGAAGCACTTCACCTTAGACCTATCTCTTTTCTTCTTCTCTAGGGGCTTGGCGGTAGAAGTGCTGCCTGCCTCAGGCTTCTTGTCAGACTCTTGCTTCTTGTTATTGGCTTGACTCTTTTCTCGATCTTGCTGGGAACCTTTCTGGTCAATCTCCTCATATCTGCAGGCCATTTCGATCACTTTAGCAATGGACGCTCAATGTCTGACGTCACTCTATTATGATACCTCCTCGCAAGACCGTTAATAAACCTATTATTCTTCTGAATCGAGTCTTGAACTAACTCAGGGGCATATCTGGAGAGCTCGTCAAATTTCTTCATATATTCAGCAATATTCATACTTCCCTATTGGAGGTTGGCAAACTCATCATGAAGGTGTTCAACTTCGTGAGGCGGAATAAACTTCTCATTGAAAAGCTCTTTAAATTTCTTCTAAGTTATATCAGCTTCATTTCCACCAATCATAGCTGTTTCCCCCCAAATCTGAGCCTGATCCTTCAGGAACCATGTCGCCATAAATCGCTTCCTATGATCTTCTAGTTCTAATCCTCCCAAGATTTTCTCAATTGTCTTAAGCCATGCTTGTGCCTCTGTCACCGTCTCTCGACCCATGAAATGCACGCTTCCTGGATTCTTAATTTTCTTTGCCACCTTGTCTAGATCAAAAGCACATGGAGGTGGTGGTGGCGGCGGCACCTCAGCATCCAAATTAGGTTGATCCTGAGAAGCTGGGACTGTATTTCTTTCTCTGCCCCTACCTGATACTCCACCTCGACCCCTTCCTTGGTTCTGGCTCTCGTACTCATTTTTCGCTCAGTCTGTATCATCAAGGAAAGAGTTAGACTAAGAGAAACAATAATTTCAAAGGAAAGGTTAAAAGTAGAGACATACGATAAGATGATAATGAAGTAAAGACTGATTAATATGTGCTATTTTATTGGGCTCATTCTATGAAATTACTAAATCCTATCTCTAACGAGCTTACTCGTCTTAGAATACTATTGATTTTATACAGACGAACTGTTCTAAAAATGTTATACACCGAAGCTTAAGGTTAACCTTTGGCTCTGATACAAACTGTGACGACCTAAACTTCCGCGGTATGAAAGTAAGGATAATCATAGGAGCATAACATAATTAAAACAATAATCGATCTCAGATAATAGCATAACACATAAATCATTGCAGCGGAAATGGGAATGTCATCACAACATAACATCTCAGATATCAAATTACACAGTACAGGATACACTTAGCAAAATAGATGTCTAAACAGGGAAAGAAATAATGTCTCAATCACCCAAAATACATCAATGCTCAATACTGTCTCAATGTCTCAAGAAGTAAATAAAAAGATAAAAAGAAAAGTTCTTCATCTTCTTTCTCAGCAAGTTCCAGTCCATAAAATATCGGTAGCTAAAACCTGTCATTTGGCTGCCTATATGGAAAGAGGGCACCCGAGTTTGCAAAGTGAAATAAACTACGAGTCAGTCATGGAACTGCTATGAGAAACCTTACCTAACTAACAATATGGCTAATCACTAGACCACGTCGCTAACACGGAACGGGCTTAATCCATTGGATTGCAAGTGCATAAGTTTTATAAATTTTAAGCCAAAAACAATGCAATGCTTTTTAGAAAATGAAATCATTATAAGACTCAAGTCCCGTCACACAACGCAACGCAAACCAGAGGATAGAGTTTACCTTATAATGATCAAAAATTCTTGATACGTAGAAAATAATATTTTTAATATTATTATTAGTGTCTAATCAGTATTAAAATACTTTAAAGCAAAAGTATCAATCCTAAACGGCATAGTACCCCATCCTACTATGTCGCCATATATAGGTTAACAATCAAAACCGTAATGTCGTATTTTAGATTGGTTTTCCATCTTGAGTCAAGGCTAGGGACGATCATCTAACTGATTCTAGACAATCTAGCAATGTCTCAGGATCACACCTACGGGCAACCTTTGGATCCTGCAGAGCCGGTCCACAAATAACATTAGTGGATTGACAATTCTTGAACACATGCTTCCCGATCCTATTGGACCTATAATTTGGCCATTGGCGACCAAATAAAATCGAGGAGCCTCATTCCGTCAACCAAAAAAGTAAAAATGTCGGGTCTTGTAAAAACCCAAACACCACTTCTAGCTAGAAAAAAACATGCGCACTCCCTACGTTCCCTTGTCCCGTTTTTGGCTCTACCGGGGTGTGAGGCTCGTGAGGTATCGTAATACACAAAGCTATGCCGAAATAAGATATGCTTTGATCATCATCCACAAGGCTCTGCTTTTCAACAAAATCCTCAATCAATTGCATCTTGGCATGCCACATTGACAATTCATGCCATGCGATCGATAACTACCAACATATAACCTTTGAGCTCATACGTTTCAAAGAAGGGTGTTAAGGAAGAGAATAAATTCTCCGCCACCACAGATATATATTAATATATATCAATTTAATTCCACGATATGAAATTCAATGTGGACATGCATCCATTTACAAGTCCGTTTTGGGTATGAACGAAACCTAAGTCACCTTATTCCTCGTCCCGTATGTCCAATACGGAAGAGAGGTGCTCGCATATCCAGAAAATCAACAAGTACGTCCGGACAACTACCACTTTAACCCTTTATTGGTAGCTAGCCAATCGGGCATCAGTAGTTATCCTTTCGATGTGAAGATTGCCGATCTTCAATCGCCATCTTTAAGATCTTCAATTTAGATCGTCATTCAATCATTTGAAATGAGATTTAACTCGGTCTTTTCAAATGATTCTCACATATATATAGTTTAAAATCATTCTATATCGTTAATAGTGTCTAATAACGTTTATCGCTATTTTTATTTATAAAGTAGCCAAATTTATTTAACGACGCTTTGGTCGATGGGCGGTACTAGCACTGTTTTCTTCAAATTTTGATTTACACTTACCTCAAAATCTAACCGTTGGATTTTAACAAAATTTGTATCATTGGAAAGATCTTCCCCAAGCGGTCCTAACGGTTCCAGTTTTGGGAAAATCCAACGGTTGGATCTTTCGGTATAATCTTTTAAAGTTACGATTGCCGAAACGCGAACTACCGTGTGCGATTCATTTAATTTTAATTAATATTTATATATATATAATTCGTTTGGCTATTTCAACTACTTTCAATCAATCACATGCAAGCCAAGTACCGTCCATATTCGTGTTAGAGATTTTACATATGATTTTCTTAATCCTAACTACATGACAAAAGTGACGATTTGAAACAAATCATGTTTTAACGTCTAATTCTTTTCAATAGAAACTAAATTACATTGAATATATATATATATATATATTAATGTTCACTTTTTTGTTGAAACCAAACGAAAATAAAAACATGACTTTTAATTCTACTATTTTTATTTCATCTAAAATTGACCATAAAAATGTGACATTTAAATCTATTCTTTATTTCATATCAAATGTCAATAAAAATATAACATTTAATTCTATTCTTTTTATTTCATCTAACATGACAATAAAAATGTAACATTTATTTCTATTCTTTTTACTTCACCTAAAATGACATTAAAAATGTAACATGTAATTCTATTCTTTTCATTGTCTCTAAAATGACCATAAAATGAAACATGTAATTCTATCCTTTTTATTTCATCTAAAATGAAATTGAAAACGTAACATGTAATTCTATTCATTTTTATTTCATATAAAATGATAATAAAATGAAACATGTAATTCTATCCTTTTTATTTCATTTAAAATGATATTGAAAAGGTAACATGTAATTCTATTCTTTTTATTGTCTCTAAAATGACAATAAAATGAAACATGTAATTTTATCCTTTTTATTTCATCTAAAATGATATTGAAAAGGTTGCATGTAATTCTATTCTATTTATTGCATATTTAAAATGTCATTAGAAATGTAACTTTTGATTTTACATCTAAACTGTCAAAAAATGTAACTTTTTATTTTACATCTAAATTGCCACAAAATGTAACTTTTGATTTTACATCTAAATGGTCAATAAAAATGTAAATTTTGATTTTTACATCTAAATTGTCAATAAAAATATAACTTTTGATTTTACATCAAAATTGTCAATAAAAATGTAACTTTTGATTTTACATCAAAATTGTACATAAAAATGTAACTTTTGATTTATTCTTTTATTTACATCTAAAATGTAAATAAAAGTGTAACTTTTGATTTTATTCTTTTTATTGTCTCTAATTTGACAATAAAAATGTAACTTTTAATTTTATCATTTTTTTCTATAACTAAAATGTAAATAAAAATGTAACTTTTTATCTATTCTTTTATTTGCACCTAAAATGCCAACAAAAATATAACTTTTTAATCTATGTTTTTATTTACATCTAAAATGCAATTAAAAATGTAACTTTTTAATCTTTGTTTTTATTTACATCTAAAATGTAAATCAAAATGTCACTTTTAATTCTATGCTTTTTATTGTCTCTAATTTTGACTATAAAATATTACTTTTAATTCCATTATTTTTATTACATCTAAAATATAAATAAAAATGTAACTTTTAATTCTATTCTTTTTATTGCCTCTAAAATGACAATAAAAATACAACCATTAATTCTATCATTTTTACTTTAACTAAAATGTAACTAAAAATGTAACTTTTAAATACTATCTTTTATTTACATCTAAAATGTAAATAAAAATGTAACTCTTTAATCTATTCTTTTATTTACATCTAAAATGTAAATAAAAATATAACTTTTTATATACTCTTTTATTTACATCTAAAATGTAAATAAAAATATGACTTTTTAATCTACTCCTTTATTTACATCTAAAATGTAAATGAAAATATAACTTTTTTAATCTACTCCTTTATTTACATTTAAAATGTAAATAAAAATATAACTTTTTATCTATTCTTTTATTCTTATCATTAAAATTGTATATTTTATTGAATTCATGTTTTCATTTAAAAACATGAACATTTTCTCTATTTACATAAATTCCATTTTTGGTGTCACAAGTTCAATAAACAAAAATAAGGATTTTTGTGTAACCAAATTTTCTATTTACCCGAATGCCTACTTTTGTTGCAAGTTATTTTAACAACCAAAAAAAATATTTTTATTGGATTGTAAATTCTAATTAATTCCAATATTACAAAGGTGATAATTTTATTGGATTGAAAACTCTAATTCAATCCAACATTAACAAAAGGTGATATTTTTATTGAATTGCAAAATCCAATTCAATTCAACAAAATAAACAAAGTGATATTTTTATGTTGAATTGAAAGTTCCAATTCAATTCAACAAAAGTTATATTTTTGTATTGAATTGAAAGTTCTAATCCAATTCAACAAAATAAACAAAGTTGAAATTATGATTGAATTGAAAATTCTAATTCAATTCAACAAAATATAGGTGAATTTTTTATCGAATTGAAAATTCTAGTTCAATTCAATAAACAAACATAATACTCTATATTTGTTTAATATATATGATTCAACAAAATATTAACAAAAATGATCCAACAAAATATTAAAAAAATGATTTATTCTAATTTATCCATCACATACAGATCTATATTAATCAAATATCTAAACTAACATATCTATATTAATACATCACAAATCAACAGATCAACAATTCTAAATTTCATAACATAGTAGATCTAAATCATTAACATACATACAACTATCTAAATCGCAAGAAAAATAATTAAATTGATTAATTATTTAAATCAGAAATCTCACTATCGTGTGAAGTTGAATTGTTCGGATCCACAACTTTAGCGAAAAATTTATAAGCTTAGAATTGCTTCTAGTCAGAACAGCTGCGTAGATCTTGGTTTCACGATCGTACAGGATATGAAATCGCTCAATTTCGAAGTCGTATGAATTAGTTATGATTTAAATAAGATTGATAATATTTTTTAAATTAAATTATTAAAATAATATATGGATTTACCCTCTTCTTCCTCCACACATAACAAGGCCATGGTTTTTCATAATTTGTTCAATTCTTTATCTGGGTTTTCACAAAAACAGAAGCACAAGGGATCGATCAGATTATTTGGGGTTGAGGGGCATGGGGAGACGCGTCGGCCTAGGGGGAGTGGACCAATTCGGTGACGGGTATTGGGGGGGTGCGGCGGCGGCAAAGTCGAGGGTTTGGGGCCACGGTTCTCGTCCAATACTCCACTAAAAATCCAAAATCCGTATGGATTTAAAGCTCAAGAAAATCTCTACAAAAAAGTCCGAAGGATCAGGAGGATTTAATGTAGGGATTGAAGGTCCCATCAGCCTAAACGACTGTCTGTAGCCTGAATTCTTTGATTTAAAATTTAAATTCTTTATTAAATTAATTCGATCGTATATTTAAATTCACCGGGGCCACATACGGACTTTGAAAATTCAAAAAAAAAAATTTCTGTCATTGTTTTGAAGATACGGTCCTAACAAAATTAATTTCGTCGAATTACGAGACTGTTTGTAATATGCCTATTTTCAAGTCAATTAAATTTGACTAAATTGGCAAAACACATTTTCTTTTGTCATGATCACATATTAATTCCAAAAATTCTAGAAAATTAAATATAGAAATAATTTGACATTCCGGATCCGACAAAAGTGATTTCGTCGAAAACGGAGGTCGTTTGAAAGATGGCCTTTTATACGGGCTATAATTTATACTATAACGACTATTCTGAATATTCAAATGGCCATAACTTTTGATTTCCGCTATGAAATTTCGATTTTTCAGATTCGCTGGAAAGTTAATTTCAAACAGATTTAGATATTTTTGGTTTCACTAAAATACGTTAAATTTTGAATCCGGTACATTTAGTCAAAGTTTAGGTTTGACTTTTCAAACTACCGTGCTATTTCTAATTCCTTTTGAAATTAAAATAAATATATTCGCTCTAACTTCGATTAACATAAATTTTAATCGTTATTATTTAAAATAAATTATTTTAAATATTCAAAATCCATTAAAATAACCAAAATAAAAATTTTAAATTGGTTCATATTTTCCGGGTTGTTACATGAACTCAACATCTTCGCTAACACCTCATAGTCAAATCGTGAAGTGTTTCACAAGGCGTTAGCATACCAGTATTTCTACCCAACCCAATGCTAAATGTAAAAGCATATTTTGCTCATAAACTGGTCGAGCACAATCCAAACAATCAATCAATCAAAATCAATATCAGCAACCAAGTATATTTGGTTCTAACATACCTCATGTTTTGGTATATTTTAATTACCATTTATTCATTCACAATCTATTTAAAGAATTATTAAAATCCAATTGGTTTCAATCCCAAAAATCATTTCTTATTGATTGTTCAGCTTTTTGGAAATTAACCCTGCTTTTACTCGAGTTAAAGAACTAATGTCATTTAAACACAATTCATGACAAACCCAATATCCAATTTAATATTAAATACAAGGCTCCGGATAGAAATTATATTGGCTAATATTCAATATCAAATTCTGAAATCAACAAATATCTTATTGGGAATAACGATATATATATATATATATATATATATATATATATATCTTCCAAATTCCTCCACAATATCCGTATAATCACGGAATCCAATATCGAAATGTTCCGAAAATAATTTCGATTCAAATCCATACCTATTCATATATTGGAAATCCTGGTTATTTTTAAAACCATTTCAAATCCAATTTATTTATTTAAAAATATTGGATTTCATAATTCTAGTTCATAACTAGTTCATTTCGATAAAAATATATTTTTATCTTTTCAAAACAGGTATTTTTCATCTAATTTCTTTCCAAATCATTTATTATGATTTTACACAATTTTTCCATATTTTTAATAATTTTATTAAGGCCCGTACAGTCGGTTTCCAATATCGGCCAACGAACTGCATTTACAACGACCTTTTCCAAAATTGATTTGGACATATCTTAAAATCTAACTGTTGGATTTCAAATCTCTTATATTCATTGGAAACATCTTTTCGATACGAACCCAACGGTTCCAGTTTTAGGAGAATCCGACGATCGGATCTCCCGTAATGTCAATTCGAAATCATGGTCGAAATTCACGAACGGTCGCGGCGCGGGGCGTTCTATTCAGGCCATTATATATATAATACAAATATTATATATATTTTGTCGATTTCCATTTAAAACGTATTTTATAAATCGCTTTAAATTAGTTTTCAAAAGGATTTCAACTTCCATTTCAATTCTATATCAAAATTCAATATTCCATATACATGACAATTTTATACAGTGTATATATATATTAAAAATTATATTTTTAACAATCAAATAACTTTCACATTTCGTATATATACATATATTCACATTCATATTTCATATATGTATATATATATTTCACAACGTATGTATATTTCATTTCACATCGTATATATATATGTCATTTCACTTCATATATATATATATATATTTCATTTCACTTTGTATATATATATATATATATATATATATATATTATATACAACAATATCAATACATGGCAATCACTATCAATTTCTACATCACAATTGTAACGACCCGTATTTTGGTAGTCAAATATTTAGTTTAATTTATTATTTTAAATATTATATTTGGAGTATTAATGAATTTTAATATTTAATTCGTTATTTAAAACAATTTTGAATGTTAAATTTATATTTAATATAAATCGAGCTCGAAACGGCGCTGCAGTTCGAAATACTGAAATTTGAACTTTAATTGAATGTACAGAATCCGATATAAGTCGGATTTCTGAGAAACAAAAAACGATGGAACCATGTTGATGATAATTTTTATATGAAAGAGAAAAATTCAGATTCTGTGTTATAATTTGCTAGTTATGGCCAAATCAAATTTTGAAATAGTCGCTATGGAAATCGTTATTAAAATATAGGTCGTTAAAATAGATGTTTTACAAACGGACTCAGATTTCGATGAAATCAGCTTCATTGGGACCGTATCGTTAAATTATTGTATAGTGTTAAATGGCATGGCAAACCGATGTTGTATGTGGCCACGGTAGCCGTAAACACCCATTCAATTTCTATAGCACGTAATTAATTAAAAAAAAGAGCTATTTGGGTATAACTTGAACAGATGATCAAATTAGGCCGTGAAACCACTTCCTTTGAGTTCGTATCGTCGATTAGAGTCAGGATAGGTATATAGTTTGTTATTTTTGGAGACCGTGAAATTTGGTGTCCAGAATGGCATTGCGGTGAGCGTAAAAATAGTCTACCGGGGAAACAGTCTCGGAATGCGACGAAACTGGTGCCATTGGGTTCGTATTGAAGAATTATTATAGGGTTGCAAGGTTTCAAGTTGATTTGATTTATCTGATTATCGTGAAAATTTTAAACACGTGTTTATTTTTGGTTTTATAAAGGAAATTTTTTCATACGACCTCGGATTTCAACGAAACTTGTCCCATTGGGTCCCTAATACTTTTTTACACTAAGATTAGCTTTTTTATCAGAAAATCAAGATTGTTTGTAGGGGTTTTAATCAACTACTTTACCCGTAAGTTTCGCAAATAATAAATTAATATTTCTTTTCCTATTAAAAATACCTTCTCCAAACCCTAAATTTTGGCCTCTTCTGTTCAGCGTGGTCAATGTTTTACTCACGCCGCCACTAATACCACTTATGGCTGAAACATGGCCATCCTCTCCCTTGTTTTCTCTCCATCCTCTCACATATTCACAAAATGATCAACCACAAAAACATCAAGCTAGGAGAGATCTATCCGATGTACGGTTATGATTGGATATAAGTCACTAGGTTTATGGGAAGTTGAGCATAATCACGGCATGGTTGGTTGACTTTTACCAGCGTTGGAGGACGGACTGGAAAATGTTTCAGGCGTTGGACGAACGGGGTAAGGAGCGGGATCCAGTAGGGTCAGATCGGGGTCAGGTGGTGCAAAGGAGATGCTTTGGTGATAGAGTTGGGGTGGGCTTTGTGCGATGCGTTCAGAAGCGAGAATATGAAGGACCGAAAGGGTCTGATGCTTGAAACTGGGATGAACTAATAACAAAACATATGGGGTGAGGAGAATCCGATTGGCTTCAGGGAACCGGTCTTTGTGAAGAGCAATTGGAATTTAAGTCTAAAAAAACGTTGGAATTGGGATCAAACGAAGGAGCAGCTTACGGATACACGATGGGAGCACCACCTGGGAGCAAAACAGTATCGGCCATACTTTTTAAACGTAAACAGTACAATTAGGTTTTAATTTAATTAGTTATTAAGTTGAAATATTGAAACCGTATAAATCTGGTAACCGGATTTCATTTCAGGATGAGGAAGCAGTGGACAAACGATGGAAATCCAAAACGTATAAGTTGTCCTGCTGTTCATATTTCTAAGTGTGAGTTGTTAAAAAGTTAAAAGATAATCAGCCATCATAAACCTGATTAGGAATTAAACGTTATTTGAACCAGGTTAGCTTAACATGAGTAATAGCTGTAGTGAACGGAATTAAGGATCCAACCCATTTTATTTATAATGGGATAAAGCTGCATAAAGGAAACAGTGCAGTATGGTTTAGCCGTGTATTTCGAGTAACAAAAATAAGGAACGATATTAACCAGTTTAATTAAAAAGCTAGTTAGTTTTAAAAAATTAAAACTTACAATTTTAACGGTGATCATTGATGTATATGATTATCAGAATTGGTCCAAACAAGGAGTGATGGAACTGATGTGGTCAGAGCTGGAGACTGCTGGAAATTTATTGTTAAATTAAACACTAGTTTAATTTAATAAGGGTTGAAACCGAACCGCTTCACCGAAAACGGGAAACAAGGTGAGTAAAACTCACTCAGTTTTCCCATTTATATTTTATATAAATTGGGTTTTTATTTTGTGTGTTCTGATTGTTGATAGTTGACTGTTTTCTAGTTATATATTTATTTGTTGATTTAACTGATGAAATTAAACCATTGTTTAATTTCAGGGAAATACCAAATCATTATCTTAACGATTGGTTCCAATAAAGGTAACTTACCTTATTGGTCACGTTTATCAATAAACGTGTTTAATGGTTTGGATTTTTTGATCTGTTTGGATTGTTTGATTTGTTTGGATTGTTTTAAACTGTGTGGAGATAACCATTTGTATACAGGGAAGAACAGGTTGGAGGATCCAACCGGATTCCTCAAATATATTATTTATTTTTATATTATCATGTATGAACTATTATGATTGGGTTATTGGTTTTTGTAGTGATCATTGACTGAAAAGTTAACATGTGTTGTGTTTTAACTAATGGGCTATATTGGTTGAGTAATCGGCAGTAAATGGCCTAAAAATAAATCATTTTGTTTATATTGATTCACCATCAGGTGAGTCGATAGAGACGAAGTTATAAAATTTATTTTATAACTAAAGATAGATTTTGAAATATATATTTTGAGTAAAAGTTGGTTAAAAGGAAATGAATATTTATTTTTATAATAAATTGTAAATTGATTTGATAAAGTCAATTCTGCTGTTAATCAGATTTGTAAATGTGGGAATAAGAAAATTAACCTAACGGTTAAATTTGAACAATTGTTTTGTTGAAAAACAATTAAATGGAATTATGTATTCAAATTTATTATAGTAATTAATTTAAAGGGAGAATAATTTGGAATCGGCTAATGATATAACCGTGTTTGGAGTGGACTAAGTCAACCGTCTTAATGGGATTGATTATTATATTTGTTTGTTTTGAATTAACCTAATATAATGGTTTAAAGAATATTGTTTAATTTTATTTAAATTTTAAAAAGGAAAATTTACTATTTATTTTAGTTAATAAAGAAATTAACTTCTGAAGTAGTTAATGATTGAAATAAATTATTATTTTAGTTAATAATAATATAGTAATTACTTTTAATGAAATTCATCAAAAGTAATCGAGGTTGAAAGGAAATCTAATGAAATGGTGAAAGGTGTTTACGAGCAGGGTTGGTCAAAAATCCGAGTTTTATAACAAAGTTATAAAGGCAATTTTTAAGCGAATATTATAGCTTAAGAGAAGTGTTACTTAATTGTTTGAATTAAGTAAAAAGGAAACTAAGATAAAAAGGTTTATAATAAATCAAGATTACATTAATGAGTTTTAAAGTGTTAAAGCGTCATTACTTAATAGTAGGATTAAGTAAGGGGGAAGTTGAAATAAGATCCTTAAAGTGGGGAATGGTCGAATCGATTGGAAAAAAATTTGGTAAAAGAAGCAGGTTATGAGATGCATAAACAAATCTGAATTATGAGACGAAATTGGTTAAAAAGGAAAAGGTTGAAAAGTGGTGTTTTTATAAATTTCTTAATTATTAAATTAAGGAAAAATGTTATATTCGAGGAAGAGATTTTCAAGTGTAAGAAGGTTTTCTAAAACCATATTATGAATAGTTCAATAAATGAAATTTATAGTTATATTTGAATGAAATATGTGTTTGGATTACAACTCGTATTTGGCTTCGGATATGAACGTTGTTGATCAAGGTCTGAGAGGTAACTAAAATACCCCAACTTGAACGACATCGTGATTATCTGAGGATGGTATTAGTTGTAATGGTCAAAGAGGTTAGTAATAGTTTATTATTTCATTAGAGAAATAATAATGTGAACCATTGGTGAAATTTTGACAATTATGTATATGTTAAGGATTTCCAAAGTTGGAGGGAATAAAAAGGGGATTGCGTGAAAATCTTAACGATATCTTCGAGGTAGGAAACGATATGTAAAAGTTGAGTTTATTCAATAAGAATAAGCGCTATGTATCGTCAAGTAATGAAATAAAGGATACTTCGTAACATCATTTTACGGGTAACGAGTTAAAGTGATTTTCCAGTAATATATAATATAATATTGTGGCTAGTGATTTGAAAGTGAAATTTAAAAACTGAATATGATATAGAATTTTTCTAAGTATAAACGTGTTTAAAGAAAAATCTTATATTAAATAAGAAAGCGAGAAAATGATATTTAAAATATCGAAATATTTAAGGGTTGAATTTACATTTGTTTTAATAAAAAGGCCAAGTGGTGTTGAATACTGAACCAGTGAACTCACTGGATTGTCATGATTGGAACACTGTTTATTTTGATAGTTAAATCACCAACTATCAAAACTGTCCAATACGATTGTTGGTACGGAAAGACCGGGACTGAATTTATATTCGAAAACCATTCCGACTAACAAATACATGAAGATACCAGAAGATGGCCTGGATGGAGCATTGAAGACCGTGGATTTTCGTAAATGGAAGAACTGCTAATAATCTCTGGTCTACAGCCAGAGACGGACTATGGTTCTGTCGTGGTCGGAATCTACGGGTTGCAAGGACTTCTCGCTACTGATCCATGGGGTGATTCCTATAGGAGATGTAGTAGGAGAGTACCTTTGGTTCATCCCTTTCATGGATGACTTGTATGGACGAGTGTATGACATAGTATTTCCAAAGGATCACATACATTGATTTCTTCAAACGTGTTATAGTTGGTTAGCTCCCAACTAGAGTATTTTTTGTGGACGTCAATTAGTGAATCTGGTGGATCTGACGATGTGGCATTCAAAGTGAATGGTGGCCAGGTGTTGTAAAGGAAATTCAAACCTCAAGCCTCATCAACCGGGAAACGACAAAAATCAGGCAGGCGGCATGGCTATGTGGGTTGCTCCCATTAGGGTGTATAATCACCTATCTAGAGAAATTCCATTTCATTCTTTAATCTGTTTCAATGCTGTCCCTTTTCGGGAAATGGTGGCTAGCTACCACCGCTGGTGATATACATTCGATACACTCAAGCGAAATGAGTGGTCGATCATGTAAGGGTCGGGTTGCAAGAAGTTCTTGTTGAACCCAGTGTATTCGCCTCTAGAGATACATTATCGGCAGGTGGTCCCATACCTTGTCAGAGTTGGAATCCAATCTCCAATAAGCGCCTGCGGTTTTGATTGTATACTATATATGTAGAGCGTGAGATGCAAGTGTTCTACTAGATTCTAATTACTTGTATTTAGACTTTATTATAATATCAGACAAGTTATTGATTTCAAAGCTGTTTGGGTTATCGTAAGGTAAAAACCGTCCGTATTCATGTGTGGAATTGGTCTTACAATTATCCTTTTCTTTAAAAGATTTTAACTTTAAAAAAATCAGGTTGTGTGGTACCCTTAAACTTAGTGTGTTTATCTCACTCTGGTTCACCAGACTAACCCGGTGTTTTGTAAATGCTCGGGTTAGCCCGGGGTGTATAGGTTCAGGTTATCGAATGTTGTGAAGAGGCGAGCCGGAGGTGTTCAGACGTATGATATTTTATAGCTACTATTTCGCTGTGTGTTGTATATGGGAACATGTTATTATAACTGTCCCGCTGTGTGATGTACTCTGATATTGTAAATATTTTTAAAGCTCTCAATAAAGATCTATTTCTGTATTATATTTTGTTCCGCTGCGATGTGAGACTCTGATTTTGTGTTGTGGTGTTTCTTCTTCTTTTATTCTAATATTTCTTTCTTTCTTATCTCACCCTCTAATTTCTTTCTAACAACGTCCAGTTTTTTCGGTGTTTGGAAGGTTGGCATGAGTTACGGTAAAGGTATTTATGTCGATTTTCGGGGCCGGAAATTCCTGGTTCGTTACAGTGGTATCAGAGCTATTGGTTTAGTGATAACCTTTGCTCTGTGGCGTAACTCGATAGAGATAGGGTTAGTAATACCGTAGATTGAGTTGGTTATATATATAAGAGTGCATATTTGTAATTTGATATTAAAATTATTTTTGAAATCATTTTTGCCCAATTTGTTAATAAAAGTATTGATTTTCTCAATTGATTATAATATGGGAGATTGATTGATTTGTCAATGTTGATTTGAATGATATGTTTGGATTGTGATGTGGATTGCTTGAATATAAATCTGAAAATGATAGACTTGGTTTAAAACCAATATGAAATAAATAAGTTGGATAAATCAATCCAGATTAATAAACCTGAATGGATAATTAAAGGAACGAATGAAGCGATTATAAATAACTACAATCTCATGTGGGTTAGTTTGTGCGTAGAACTGGTTGGATCATATGATATGGATATTTGAAACTAATCGATGTTGTTTTGGGGACTAATGAAATTTATTTGAGTAGAGAAGTGCCAATTCAGCTTTGAAATCCATCCAAGAGAAAATTCTAGAGTTAATTGAATCCAGTTTGAATAGAGCTGCATAATAACTAAGCAAGCTCGAATACAAAATATTGCTTACCGCATAATAACGCTCGCAAAAAGGTACGCCTATGCAGAATATGAAATTTTGGTTTTGAGTTTGGTTTTTGAATTTTTTCGACCTTGTTGGTCGAGGTATATATTTCTTGAACCTGCGATATTGCAGATGTCCTCTGTACAGGGGAGACTCTGCCAAAAAATTTCCAAAATTTAGGATGTTAGAATTTTTTTTGGAGATTTTTGGAAAATTCTTTTATTTGGAATAAATTGGTTTTAAAACCAATTAGATTAATTTTGGAAATAAAATCGAGGTTTAAATTTATTATTTTGTAAAGATAATGGGTTTGTAACATCCTTTCCTACCTTAGCAATTTCGAGGACGAAATTATTTTAAGGGGGGAAGAATGTAATGACCCGTATTTTGGCCATCAAATATTTATTTTAATTTATTATTTTAAATATTATATTTGGAGTATTAATGAATTTTAATATTTAATTTGTTATTAAAAATGATATTTGAACGTTATATTTATATTTAATATAAATCGAGCTCGAAACGGCGCTGTAGTGCGAAATATTGAAATTTAAATTTAATTGAATATACAGGATCCGATATAAGTCAGATTTCTGTGAAACGAAAAACGATGGAACCGTGTTGATGATAATTTTCATATAAAAGAGAAAAATTCATATTTCGTGTTATAATTTGCTAATAATGGCCAAATCAAATTTTGAAATAGTCGCTATGGAAATCGTTATTAAAATATAGGCCGTTAAAATAGCCGTTTTGCAAACAGACTCAGATTTCGACGAAATCAGTTTCATTGGGACCGTATCGTTAAATTATTGTATGCTGTTAAATGGCGTGGCAAACCGATGTCGTATGTGGCCACGGTAGCCGTAAACGCCCGTTCAATTTCTATATCGTGTAATTAATTTAAAAAAAAAGAGTTATTCGGGTATAACTTGAACAGACGATCGAATTAGGCCGCGAAACCACTTCCGTTGGGTTCGTATCGTCGATTAGATTCAGGATAGGTATATAATTTTTATTTTTGGAGACTGTGAAATTTGGTGTCCAGAATGGCATTGCGGTGAGCGTAAAAATAGCCTACCGGGGAAACAGTCTCAGAATGCAACGAAACTAGTGCCCTTGGGTTCGAATTGAAGAATTATTATAGGATTGCAAGGTTTCAAGTTGATTTGATTTATCTGGTGATCGTGAAAAATTTAAACGCGTGTTTATTTCTGGTTTTATAAAGGAAATTTTTTCATACGACCTCGGATTTCGACGAAACTTGTCCCATTGGGTCCGGAATACTTTTTTACACTAAGATAAGCTTTTTTATCAGAAAATCGAGATTGTTTGTAGGGGTTTTAATCAACTAATTTACCCGTAAGTTTCGCAAATAATAAATTAATATTTCTTTTCCTATTATAAATACCTTCTCCAAACCCTAAATTTTGGCCTCTTCTGTTCAGCGTGGTCAATGTTTTACTCACGCCGCCACTAATATCACTAATGCCTGAAACATGGCCATCCTCTCCCTTATTTTCTCTCCATCCTCTCACATATTCACAAAATGATCAACCACAAAAACATCAAGCTAGGAGAGATCTATCCGATGTACGGCTATGATCAGATACAAGTCACTAGGTTGATGGGAAGTTGAGCATAATCACGGCATGGTTGGTTGACTTTTACCAGCGTTGGAGGACACCGGACCGGAAAATATTCCAGGCGTTGGACGAACGGGTTAAGGCGCGGGATCCAGCAGGGTCAGATCGGGATCAGGTGGTGTGGAGGAGATGCTCTGGTGATGGAGTTGGGGTGGACTTTGTGCGATGCGTTCAGAAGCGAGAATACGAAGGACCAAAAGGGTCTGATGTTTGAAACTAGGATGAACTAATAACAAAACGTATGGGGTAAGGAGAATCCGATTGGCTTTAGGGAACCGGTCTTTGTGAAGAGCGATTGGAATTTAAGTCTAAAAAACGATGGAAATGGGATCAAACGAAGGAGCAGCTTACGGATACACGATGGGAGCAAAACAGTATCAGCCATACTTTTTAAACGTAAACAGTCCAATTAGGTTTTAATTTAATTATTTATTAAGTTGAAATATTGAAACCATATAAATCTGGTAACCGGGTTTCATTTCAGGATGAAGAAGCAGTGGATGAACGATGGAAATCCAAAACGTATACGTCAGCCTGCTGTTCATATTTCTAAGTGTGAGTTGTTAAAAAGTTAAAAGAAAATTAGTCATCATAAACCTGAATAGGAATTAAAAGTTATTTGAACTAGGTTAGCTTACCATGACTAATAGCTGTAGTGAACGGAATTAAGGATCCAACCCATTTTATTTATAATGGGATAAAGCTACATAAAGGAAACAGTGGAGTATGGTTCAACCGTGTATTTCGAGTAACAAAAGCAAGGAATGATAGTAACTAGTTTAATTAAAAAGCTAGTTAGTTTTAAAAATTAAAACTTATAATTTTAATGGTGATCATTGATGTATATGATTATCAGAATTGGTACAGACAAGGAGTGATGGAACTGATGTGGTCAGAGCTGCAGACTGCTGGAAAATTATTCTTAAATTAAACACTAGTTTAACTTAATAAGGGTTGAAACCGAACCGCTTCACCGACAATGGGAAACAAGGTGAGTTAACTCACTCAGTTTTCCCATTTATATTTTATATAAATTGGGTTTTTATTTTGTATGTTTTGATTGCCGATAGTTGACTGTTTTCTAGTTATATATTTGTTTGCTGATTTAACTTATGAAATTAAACCTTTGTTTAATATCAGTGAAATACCAAATCATTATTTTAACGATTGGTTCCAATAAAGGTAACTTACCTTATTGGTCATGTTTATCAATAAACATGTTTATTGGTTTGGATTGTTTGATCTATTTGGATTGTTTGATCTGTTTGAATTGTTTTAAACTGTGTGGAGATAACCATTTGTATACAGGGAAGAACAGGTTGGAGGATTACAACCAGATCCCTTAAATATATTATTTATTTTATATTGTCATATATGAACTGTTATGATTGGGTTATTGGTTTTAGTATTGATCATTGACTGAAAAGTTAATATGTGTTGTGTTTTAACCAATGGGCTATATTGGTTGAGTAATCGGCAGTAAATGGCCTAAAAATAAATCATTTTGTTTATATTGATTCACCGTCAAGTGATTCGATAGAGATGAAGTTATAAAATTTATTTTATTACTAAATATAGATTTTGAAATATATATTTTGAATAAAAGTTAGTTAAAAGGAAATGAATATTTATTTTTATAATTAATTGTAAATTGATTTGATAAAGGCAATTCTGTTGTTAATCAGATTTGTAAATGTGGGAAGAAGAAAATTAACCTAATGGTTAAATTTGAATAATTGTTTTGTTGAAAAACAATTAAATGGAATTATGTATTCAAATTTATTATAGTAATTAATTTAAAGGGAGAATAATTTGGAATCGGCTAATGATATAACCGTGTTTGGAGTGGACTAAGTCAACCGTCTTAATGGGATTGATTATTATATTTGTTTGTTTTGAATTAACCTAATATAATGGTTTAAAGAATATTGTTTAATTTTATTTAAATTTTAAAAAGGAAAATTTACTATTTATTTTAGTTAATAAAGAAATTAACTTCTGAAGTAGTTAATGATTGAAATAAATTATTATTTTAGTTAATAATAATTTAGTAATTACTTTTAATGAAATTCATCAAAAGTAATCGAGGTTGAAAGGAAATCTAATGAAATGGTGAAAGGTGTTTACGAGCAGGGTTGGTCAAAAATCCGAGTTTTATAACAAAGTTATAAAGGCAATTTTTAAGCGAATATTATAGCTTAAGAGAAGTGTTACTTAATTGTTTGAATTAAGTAAAAAGGAAACTAAGATAAAAAGGTTTATAATAAATCAAGATTACATTAATGAGTTTTAAAGTGTTAAAGCGTCATTACTTAATAGTAGGATTAAGTAAGGGGGAAGTTGAAATAAGATCCTTAAAGTGGGGAATGGTCGAATCGATTGGAAAAAAATTTGGTAAAAGAAGCAGGTTATGAGATGCATAAACAAATCTGAATTATGAGACGAAATTGGTTAAAAAGGAAAAGGTTAAAAAGTGGTGTTTTTATAAATTTCTTAATTATTAAATTAAGGAAAAATGTTATATTCGAGGAAGAGATTTTCATGTGTAAGAAGGTTTTCTAAAACCATATTATGAATAGTTCAATAAATGAAATTTATAGTTATATTTGAATGAAATATGTGTTTGGATTACAACTCGTATTTGGCTTCGGATATGAACGTTGTTGATCAAGGTCTGAGAGGTAACTAAAATACCCCAACTTGAACGACATCGTGATTATCTGAGGATGGTATTAGTTGTAATGGTCAAAGAGGTTAATAATAGTTTATTATTTCATTAGAGAAATAATAATGTGAACCATTGGTGAAATTTTGACAATTATGTATATGTTAAGGATTTCCAAAGTTGGAGGGAATAAAAAGGGGATTGCGTGAAAATCATAACGATATCTTCGAGGTAGGAAACGATATGTAAAAGTTGAGTTTATTCAATAAGAATAAGCGCTATGTATCGTCAAGTAATGAAATAAAGGATACTTCGTAACATCATTTTACGGGTAACGAGTTAAAGCGATTTTCCAGTATTATATAATATAATATTGTGGCTAATGATTCGAAAGTGAAATTTAAAAACTGAATATGATATAGAATTTTTCTAAGTATAAACGTGTTTAAAGAAAAATCTTATATTAAATAAGAAAGCGAGAAAATGATATTTAAAATATCGAAATATTTAAGGGTTGAATTTACATTTGTTTTAATAAAAAGGCCAAGTGGTGTTGAATACTGAACCAGTGAACTCACTGGATTGTCATGATTGGAACACTGTTTATTTTGATAGTTAAATCACCAACTATCAAAACTGTCCAATACGATTGTTGGTACGGAAAGACCGGGACTGAATTTATATTCGAAAACCATTCCGACTAACAAATACATGAAGATACCAGAAGATGGCCGAGATGGAGCATTGAAGACCGTGGATTTTCGTAAATGGAAGAACTGCTAATAATCTGTAACACCCCACGTCCATTAATGTCACTCACAAAGGGAATGCATTAACTTCCATGGAGGTTTTAAGTGAATATAGAACAGTAAAATTACAACAAGACAGATATAAAATAGTACTTGGAAATTCAAAAACTTTATTTCATTGTAGCAGAAGTCAAAACATGTTTGATTACATCATAACACCATATTCAATGTCAAGTACAATATCTATCTTGATAAAACAAGTACATAATCCCATTACATGAATAGCCATTAAAAAGAAAGATAACAAGCTGGACTTTACTTCAGCAGTCCAAGCTTTCCAGAAGATAAGCGATCCAACTAGACTCCACTAGAACTTGGCCCAACCTGCGGACTTGAAGGGAGAAAAAGGATGGAAAAGAGGGGGTCATACATAAAGTCTGGTGAATATGATAATTCTACAATACTATTACCAAAATAACTGGACTAAGGCATAAGCTGGAAAACAAGAAAATGTCTATGAAGAGCAGATTAAGGACATAGACAATCGCTAAAGGCAACGTTATAGGCGCTCCTAAATACTAAAGGATAAACACTATACTGCACCACACCAGTCACCCTAAAGATTCATCCCACTTAGCTTCACTTAGAAACTTTCCCAATGGCTTTACGTACCCCTAGCTGACTACATAGGTGCCGCCTGCCCCTATCTCCACTAGGTGTACCCTACTTCCCATTATTCGATCGGCTCCCTAACTCGTAGATACCCGTGCTGGCCCCACAGTGGGGTGTATCACTCCCCTAAAGTGGCAACCTGATACAACGGACATGCACGGCTTATACCTACACGATGCAACAACGTCTTACCTACCAGCCCGGGTCCACACAAGCATATGAAACCCGTTGGACTTGCGTTGCCATCGCTCCCTGTTTTGGCCTCTTATAGTCAAACCCAGTATGCGTGTCCCATCCTCGACTTGGGTCGAGCCCACAAAGATACGTTTTGGGATACTGGTTGAAATGGGCCCCCACTATTTACCACAAGCATTCCACCTAAGCTTGTCCCATTAGTCCATCCCACTTAACCCACTTAGTCATGTTCATTTACATGTGTGTTTGGTTAAGTCTAATCGTATTTCAAATGCCTCTAAAGGCAACCACCAGATTCCTCATGCCACCCAAGGCACCTACTTAACCCCCATGTCCCACCTTACATGATTATCTGGTTAAGTATTTCTTAGTTCATTAAGGCCATAACCTCATAAAGACCTCTCACATTAGACTGGCATTTATGGCAGCTGGATTTGCCGGGCGGGTCCGGGCAGTCTTACACCATAAAAGAGTCTAACCTCGTGTCTTTACAACTGTTATGCTTTAGTTTGGGCCTAGGACCTCTCACATTGGGCCGACATTTGTGACTACTGGATTTGCCGGGCGGGTCCGGGCAGGTTTACGTCACAAACGGGTCCAACCTCGTGTGCTAAGCATTGATTATTAATAATAATCCACTTTCCCCCAATTTTAATAATTCCCTACTTGAATTATTAATTACTTCCTATTTTTAACAATGTCCATAATTGACTCAATTATGGACATCCATTCATGGTATGCAAAATCTTACAAAATTGCACCCAATTTATTAATTCCTAATATTACCCCTACCCCACGTTTGAACGTTTATTCGCAAAATATATGTTAGACTCGAATAGCCTAACTCATAGCATAAAAGAGATTATCATAATAACAACATGTATATGTGACCAAATGAATCATAATAAGGGGTGAAACTTGCATATGTCCAACTTGCATAGATTATACATGTCATGGACCTAAAGGTGTCAACTTGTTCAAAATTCACCTAATATGATCTCAATCAATTTTCATAAACTTACATATGAACATGTGTGAATCAACATCATCTAATTTTTTTTTACCACATGGTTTTATATGGGTACACCTAACTCAATAGGCAAATTCCCATAATCAAGTTTTATTTAATTATAGTTTCAAGTTTATGGGTACACCTAACCTAATAGGCAAATTCCCATAAACAAGATCCATTTAAATTAAGAAAAAAAACATAACTTTAAGCATGATCCAACAACATGATTTTTCAACATAATATAGCATGATTTATAACATGGCATAGTATGATAGTATAACATAGCTTGACATGATTCTCAACATAGCACAACATAGCATAAGAGAATTTACAACATAGCATGACATAGCATATATAATTTACATCATACGACAACATAATAACATAATAAGAGATCCACAATATATAGAATTTACAATTACAAATCACATCACTTTCTTGTGATCCATTCATAACTGAGTCAAATTAGTTTGTAATAGTCTTGTGAGAATCATCATACTCACCAACAAAAGAAAAGAATTAGAGAAAGAGAGATCTTTTGATTTGATTTGTGTAGATTTAGTTGTAGATGATTAGGCTTCCTCTTCTTAGTTTGTGACGGCTATGCTGAACTCCATGGCAGCAGCATGACGGTAGCTTCTCTAATTTTACAAGTGATTTAGGTCTAGGGTCTACCCACTTATTTATAGATTTTAGAATTCATTTAGGCCATTAGATTTAACCTAGAAATAACCGCAGCCGTTCAGACAAGATGGGGTTTATCTTGTTGACTCAGCAATGAGTCAGAAGTGACTCAGCAAACACTCAGCATATTAATAAACTTCTATTCATGTCATAAATATATATATATTTTCTACAATGTACATATTAGATACATCCCCCTTTACTTATTATTGTTTTTATATACATATTAGATACATCCCCTCTCTCACACACTTATTAATATTTTTATATTCATATTAGATACATCCCCTCTCTTACACACTTATTAATATTTTTATATTCATATTAGATACATCCCCTCTCTTACACACTTATTATTATTTTAGCAACTTTAGTGTTAATAGAAAATTCGGGGTGTTACATTCTCCCCTCCTTTTAGGATTTCGTCCCCGAAATCTTCAAGTCTGGAAGAATGTATATCCTACCATCCAAACGTCCATCTACTCATCCATCATACACAAGCATCCATTGTCCTTAAAAGACTTCTAATGCTTTATGATCATATGCAAGTGTGTGTACATGTCCTTACCTAATGCGAAATCAGGCGGTCTACTGATTCAGTTGACCTCCTTAATGCAAATTATGTAAGTGTCATGAATCCATTATGTATGCAAAAGATCCTAATTGCTTACATACTACTTCTATATGCGTGCACACCTATTCAACCGAATGCAGCATCCCTATGATGGTACAACCATTATACATCCATTATACTAAATACATCCATATATATGCAATATGCAATATGAAGTGACTGAGCCGATCTAGTGCCTAAAGTGTGTGTATATATGCATCCACGAGCAACCACTAGCAAACACTTGCATCCATTTTGCATCCATCATACATAACATGTCTCAAACACATGTTTCAACCATAGGATTATCCTAACTAAAGGTCAAAGATACTAATGAGAGAACATACTAAAGATAAGATAAGATAAGCTAAGCGATAAAGGAGAAATTAAAAGACATACCCTCAAAAAGAAAAGGGTACAACGAACGCATCTTCTCTTCTGTCTCCCAAGTTGCGTTGCTCTCATCATCTCCCCATTGCACTTTAACCAGTCTGACCTCTCGATTCCTCAACTTTTTGATCTCCGACCCAAGAATGCATGTAGGAGCTCGTCTAATAGTTGCATCACGCTCTATTTCCACCTCTTTAAGCAAGCTCGGCTCTACCACCTCCGCGGTCTTGTGCAAACACTTCCTCAAATGTGATACATGGAATACGTCGTATACTCCACTAAGTTTCTCAGGCAACTCCACCCTATATGCCATCTTCCCAATCCTGTCTTTTACAGGAAACGGCCCTACAAACCTTGGTGCTAATTTCCCCACGGACCCAAAGCGAACAACATTCTGTAACGGAGATACTTTGATAAAAACCATGTCCCCAATGTCAAACTCAAGATCTGTCCTCCTCTTATCAGCATACGATTTCTGCCTATCTTGTGTTGCTTTCATCATCCTTCGAATCAACTCAATCTTCTCCGAGGTTTCCCTAACCATATCGGGCCCAAGTAGGATTTTATCGGTAAATTCCCACCAACATGTAGGCGAACGGCAAGGCCTTCCATAAAGAGCTTCGAAAGGTGCCATGCCAATACTAGACTAAAAGCTATTATTATATGCGAATTCTACTAACGGAAGGTGCTCTTCCCATGTACCCCCAAAGTCTAGGATACAAAGCCTTAAAAGATCCTCTAGAATGCGATTCACCCTCTCGGTCTGGCCGTCTGTCTGAGGATGATATGCGGTGCTCAAACATAGCTGAGTCCCTACTGCCTCTTGTAAACTCTTCCAAAATTCGCTAGTAAAGATGGGGTCACGGTCGCTTACTATACTAGAAGGAATACCGTGCAAACGAACTATCTCCTTAATGTATACAGAAGCCAACCACGGAGCAGTCCTCTTACTTTTCACGGGAATAAAATGGGCGCTTTTAGTAAGTCTATCTACTATAACCCAAATCCCCGTGTTACCCTTCCATGATCTTGGTAATCCATCCACAAAATCCATTGAGATGCTTTCCCATTTCCATAGTGGAACTTCTAATGGGTGAAGCAACCCACCGGGTTTCTTTTTTTCTGCTTTAACTCGTTGGCACACCAAGCATCTAGCGACGTACTCGGCCACATCCTTTTTCATACCGGCCCAAAAGAAAACCCGCTTCATATCTTTGTACATCTTATCCCCGCCGGGATGAATGGTCATTTTTGAGCGATGAGCATCATCAAGAATGGCCTTCCTTAAGTCTTCGTCTTGTGGTACACAAAGTCTATTATCCCTTCGTAACCAACCCTTATCGTCTAGGGTATACCTACGGAGATGGCTTGACGACTCCCCCCCTTTGAGCTTTTCTACTATCTCAACCAACTGTGGGTCGTCTCGCTGTGCCTCACCAACCCGTCCTAGAAGTGTAGGTCTAACCTCCAAGGATGCTAACAGACCGGGTACTAAGTCAACGGAGGGTCTAAAGTCAAACATAGAGATGAATTCTAAGCTTTGTCGTTCAACAAACAACGGACTCAAGGACAACCTTTTCCTACTTAAGGCGTCTGCCACCACGTTACCCTTGCCCGGGGTATATGCTATTTCAAAATCGTAGGAGGCTAAGAATTCCATCCACCGTTGCTGCCTTAAATTCAAATCCTTCTGAGAGAATAAGTATTTTAATGATTTGTGGTCAGTGAACAGTTCGAATTTCTCACCAAGAAGATAGTGACGCCAAGACTTAAGCGTGAAAACAATTGCGGCTAGCTCTAAGTCATGCGTGGGGTAATTCTTTTCATGAACCCTCAACTGCCTTCCACCATAGGCTATTACTCTTCCCTCTTGCATGAGGACCGCGCCAAGTCCCGTCCCACAAGCATCAGTATAGATGGTAAACGGTTTATTCCCGTCTGGCAGCACTAAGACTGGGGCTGAAGTTAAGGCTCTCTTTAAACGTTGGAACGCATCATCGCAATCTTTGTCCCACGTAAAAACCAGGTTCTTCTTCGTTAACCGTGTTAATGGAGCTGATATTTTTGCGAAGTCTTTGATAAACTTCCTATAATAGCCAGCCAACCCCAAGAAACTTCTTACTTCGGTTGCATTTTTAGGGACCTTCCAATCTTGGATGGCCACCACCTTTGCGGGATCCACTGCTATCCCTTCTTTGGAAACCACGTGCCCTAAGAACCGTACTTCCTCCCTCCTGAAGTGACACTTAGAAAATTTTGCTTTAAGGTTATGCGCTCGAAGGGTTTCCAACACTTCCCTAAGATGTAGGGAGTGCTCTTCTTTATTCTTAGAAAAGACTAAGATGTCATCCACAAAGACTACCACGAATTTGTTAAGGTATTCCCTAAACACCCTACTCATCAAATCAACAAAATATGCAGGGGCGTTTGTCAAACCAAAGGGCATCACTAGCCATTCATAGAATCCGTCAGGAGTCCTAAAAGCAGTCTTATCTATACTATCCTCAGCCACTCTCAGTTGATGAAAGCCAGTGGCTAAGTCCAACTGCGAAAACACTGAGGCGCCAACTAACTGATCAAAGAGATCGTCAATCCTCGGCAGTGGGTGTCGGTTCTTTTTAGTAAGCTTATTTAGTTCTCTATAGTCCATACAAAGTCTAAGAGACCCATCCGCCTTTGTGGCAAAAACTACTGGAGCACCCCACTCTGATATACTACGTCTTATGAACCCCTTCTCAAGCAACTCCTTTACTTGCTAATTGAGTTCCCTCCTTTCACGAGGAGCCATGTGGCGCACTGGCAAAGATACGGGTTTAGCATTATCCACAAGATAAATTCGAAAGTCTATCTCTCGCTTTGGAGGTAAGCCCTTCACCTCCTCAAACACATCCGGATATTCCCGGACCACTTCTATCGATCGCAGGTTCTCTACAGACGCGTCAAGCGATTCAAGATAACTTAGCATAACGGAATTTATGGGATTACAAAAGATGTCGAGAGCATTACCAAGGCGAGTCACAAGCCTAACTACTCTCCTTTCACAATCAAGAATGGCCCTATTTCTAGACAACCAATCCATTCCTAAAATTAGCCCATAGCCCGTGAAGCCCAATACATAAGCATCACATCTAAATTCAACGCTAAGTATAGAGATTTTCAAATCCAAACATATCATCGTCAAATGAGCCGAACCCCCAATTGGATTTGAAACGACCAAGGGATCCTCTACTAAACTGGTGTTCAAGTGCAGTGATTCAACTAATGATGCAGAGATAAACGAATGAGATGCGCCAGAATCGAATAAGGTACGGACAGGATGATCAAACAGAAAAACTAAGCTTTCAGCAGAAATTGTTCTACCTCTTTCTTGCAGCGGTGGGGCCGCAATAGCCTGAACTTGCCCCCTTGCCTGCCCTGGTGCCATAAGAGCCTGCACCTGTCCTCCCGAGGTAGACCCTGCCCTCTGCCCCTTCTTTGGACAGTCCTTCACTAAATGTCCTGCATCTCCACAATGAAAACAACCAGTCTTCTTTTTCTTTCTACAATCTTTGCTGAGATGGCCAGGCGTCCCACAATTGAAGCATTTCTTCTTCCCTTTGCCATTATTGTTTTTACCACCCTTCTTATTTTGCTGTTGGGGTTTCTTCTGATCCCCTTTCTTTTCAACTGCCTTATCCTCATGCATAAGTGTCATTTCTACTAGCTTTTCAAAGGTGGCTCCCATAGGGATGTGGGTCATAGCCAACCCTTGCAACGGTTCATTCAAGCCTCTAACGAACCTCAAAGCTTTCTTCTCTGGCGTGTTCACCAACTCCAAGCCAAACCTTGCTAACTGATTAAATTTTTTGACATATTCCTTTACTGATGAGCTCCCTTGCTTTAGTGCCAGGAATTTTCCATATTTAAGTTCTCCTCTGCCCTTGAAAGAAACTTTGCCTCAAACCTTCGTCTGAAATCTGCCCATGAATCAACTGGACGTTCCCCGTTAGTGACCTCCCACCAAAACGAGGCCTCTCCCTTCATTAGCCAAGCAGCTAAACGGACTTTCCTCCCATCTTCCACTTCAAAAATATCCAACAATTCCTCAGTCTCCTTAAGCCAATCTCTGGCCTCCACAAACGTCTCAGTCCCTTGAAAAGTTTTTCCTCCCATAGCCTTGAATTCCTTGCACGTCTTTGCAAAAGTGTCAACACGAGGAGGAGGAGGAGGAGGAATGGGTGCAACTAGGGGTGGAGGAGTATCCGCTGGGCCTGCAGTGGTGGCCCTAGCCTCCAAGTATCTCCTAAACCACACTGGAATCGTCACACCTTCTGGGAGATTAAGATCTTCAGCCATGCTGAAACGAAAAAGGAAAGATTCAAAATGGAGAATTCAAAAGATAAGGATGTGGCTATTTGGGATTATGTTTTTCATAAAAACTCTCTTTAAATAACATGTTTTTTTTTTTGAAAGCACTTCTTCCAAAAATACTTTAGAAAAAAAAAATTCTAAAAAAAAATTTTATCTGTTCTGGTAACCTTATGCTTTGATACCACGTGTAATACCCCACGTCCATTAATGTCACTCACAAAGGGAATGCATTAACTTCCATGGAGGTTTTAAGTGAATATAGAACAGTAAAATTACAACAAGACAGATATAAAATAGTACTTGGAAATTCAAAAACTTTATTTCATTATAGCAGAAGTCAAAACATGTTTGATTACATCATAACACCATATTCAATGTCAAGTACAATATCTATCTTGATAAAACAAGTACATAATCCCATTACATGAATAGCCATTAAAAAGAAAGATAACAAGCTGGACTTTACTTCAGCAGTCCAAGCTTTCCAGAAGATAAGCGATCCAACTAGACTCCACTAGAACTTGGCCCAACCTGCCGACCTGAAGGGAGAAAAAGGATGGAAAAGAGGGGGTCAGACATAAAGTCTGGTGAATATGATAATTCTACAATACTATTACCCAAATAACTGGACTAAGGCATAAGCTGGAAAACAAGAAAATGTCTATGAAGAGCAGATTAAGGACATAGACAATCGCTAAAGGCAACGTTATAGGCGCTCCTAAATACTAAAGGATAAACACTATACTGCACCACACCAGTCACCCTAAAGATTCATCCCACTTAGCTTCACTTAGAAACTTTCCCAATGGCTTTACGTACCCCTAGCTGACTACATAGGTGCCGCCTGCCCCTATCTCCACTAGGTGTACCCTACTTCCCATTATTCGATCGGTTCCCTAACTCGTAGATACCCGTGCTGGCCCCACAGTGGGGTGTATCACTCCCCTAAAGTGGCAACTTGACACAACGGACATGCACGGCTTATACCTACACGATGCAACAACGTCTTACCTACCAGCCCGGGTCCACACACGCATATGAAACCCGTTGGACTTGCGTTGCCATCGCTCCCTGTTTTGGCCTCTTATAGTCAAACCCAGTATGCGTGTCCCGTCCTCGACTTGGGTCGAGCCCACAAAGATACGTTTTGGGATACTGGTTGAAATGGGCCCCCACTATTTACCACAAGCATTCCACCTAAGCTTGTCCCCATTAGTCCATCCCACTTAACCCACTTAGTCATGTTCATTTACATGTGTGCTTGGTTAAGTCTAATCGTATTTCAAATGCCTCTAAAGGCAACCACCAGATTCCTCATGCCACCCAAGGCACCTACTTAACCCCCATGTCCCACCTTACATGATTATCTGGTTAAGTATTTCTTAGTTCATTAAGGCCATAACCTCATAAAGACCTCTCACATTAGACTGGCATTTATGGCAGCTGGATTTGCCGGGCGGGTCCGGGCAGTCTTACACCATAAAAGAGTCTAACCTCGTGTCTTTACAACTGTTATGCTTTAGTTTGGGCCTAGGACCTCTCACATTGGGCCGACATTTGTGACTACTGGATTTGCCGGGCGGGTCCGGGCAGGTTTACGTCACAAATGGGTCCAACCTCGTGTCCTAAGCATTGATTATTAATAATAATCCACTTTCCCCCAATTTTAATAATTCCCTACTTGAATTATTAATTACTTCCTATTTTTAACAATGTCCATAATTGACTCAATTATGGACATCCATTCATGGTATGCAAAATCTTACAAAATTGCACCCAATTTATTAATTCCTAATATTACCCCTACCCCACGTTTGAACGTTTATTCGCAAAATATATGTTAGACTCGAATAGCCTAACTCATAGCATAAAAGAGATTATAATAATAACAACATGTATATGTGACCAAATGAATCATAATAAGGGGTGAAACTTGCATATGTCCAACTTGCATAGATTATACATGTCATGGACCTAAAGGTGTCAACTTGTTCAAAATTCACCTAATATGATCTCAATCAATTTTCATAAACTTACATATGAACATGTGTGAATCAACATCATCTAATTTTTTTTTTACAACATGGTTTTATATGGGTACACCTAACTCAATAGGGAGTTTTATTTAATTATAGTTTCAAGTTTATGGGTACACCTAACCTAATAGGCAAATTCCCATAAACAAGATCCATTTAAATTAAGAAAAAAAACATAACTTTAAGCATGATCCAACAACATGATTTTTCAACATAATATAGCATGATTTATAACATGGCATAGTATGATAGTATAACATAGCTTGACATGATTCTCAACATAGCACGACATAGCATAAGAGAACTTACAACATAGCATGACATAGCATATATAATTTACATCATACGACAACATAATAACATAATAAGAGATCCACAATATATAGAATTTACAATTACAAATCACATCACTTTCTTGTGATCCATTCATAACTGAGTCAAATTAGTTTGTAATAGTCTTGTGAGAATCATCATACTCACCAACAAAAGAAAAGAATTAGAGAAAGAGAGATCTTTTGATTTGATTTGTGTAGATTTAGTTGTAGATGATTAGGCTTCCTCTTCTTAGTTTGTGACGGCTATGCTGAACTCCATGGCAGCAGCATGACGGTAGCTTCTCTAATTTTACAAGTGATTTAGGTCTAGGGTCTACCCACTTATTTATAGATTTTAGAATTCATTTAGGCCATTAGATTTAACCTAGAAATAACCGCAGCCGTTCAGACAAGATGGGGTTTATCTTGTTGACTCAGCAATGAGTCAGAAGTGACTCAGCAAACACTCAGCATATTAATAAACTTCTATTCATGTCATAAATATATATATATTTTCTACAATGTACATATTAGATACATCCCCCTTTACTTATTATTGTTTTTATATACATATTAGATACATCCCCTCTCTCACACACTTATTAATATTTTTATATTCATATTAGATACATCCCCTCTCTTACACACTAATTAATATTTTTATATTCATATAAGATACATCCCCTCTCTTACGCACTTATTATTATTTTAGCAACTTTAGTGTTAATAGAAAATTCGGGGTGTTACATAATCTCTGGTCTACAGCCAGAGACGGACTGTGGTTCTGTCGTGGTCGGAATCTACGGGTTGCAAGGACTTCTCGCTACTGATCCATGGGGTGATTCCTATAGGAGATGCAGTAGGAGAGTACCTTTGGTTCATCCCTTTCATGGATGACTTGTATGGACGAGTGTATGACATAGTATTTCCAAAGGATCACATACATTGATTTCTTCAAACGTGTTATAGTTGGTTAGCTCCCAACTAGAGTATTTTTTTGTGGACGTCAATTAGTGAATCTGGTGGATCTGACGATGTGGCATTCAAAGTGAATGGTGGCCAGGTGTTGTAAAGGAAATTCAAACCTCAAGCCTCATCAACCGGGAAACGACAAAAATCAGGCAGGCGACATGGCTATGTGGGTTGCTCCAATTAGGGTGTATAATCACCTATCTAGAGAAATTCCATTTCATTCTTTAATCTGTTTCGATGCTGTCCCTTTTCGGGAAATGGTGGCTAGCTACCACTGCTGGTGATATACATTCGATACACTCAAGCGAAATGAGTGGTCGGTCATGTAAGGGCCGGGTTGTAAGAAGTTCTTGTTTAACCCAGTGTATTCGCCTCTAGAGATACATTATCGGCAGGTGGTCCCATACCTTGTCAGAGTTGGAATCCAATCTCCAATAAGCGCCTGCGGTTTTGATTGTATACTATATATGTAGAGAGTGAGATGCAAGTGTTCTACTAGATTCTAATTACTTGTATTTAGACTTTATTATAATATCAGACAAGTTATTGATTTCAAAGTTGTTTGGGTTATCGTAAGGTAAAAACCGTCCGTATTCATGTGTGGAATTGGTCTTACAATTATCCTTTTATTTAAAAGATTTTAACTTTAAAAAAATCAGGTTGTGTGCTACCCTTAAACTTAGTGTGTTTATCTCACTCTGGTTCACCAGACTAACCCGGTGTTTTGTAAATGCTCGGGTTAGCCTGGGGTGTATAGGTTCAGGTTATCGAATGCTGTGAAGAGGCGAGCCGGAGGTGTTCAGGCGTATGATATTTTATAGCTACTATTCCGCTGTGTGTTGTATATGGGAACATGTTATTATAACTGTCCCGTTGTGTGATGTACTCTGATATTGTAAATATTTTTAAAGCTCTCAATGAAGATCTATTTCTGTATTATATTTTGTTCCGCTGCGATGTGAGACTCTGATTTTGTGTTGTGGTGTTTCTTCTTCTTTTATTCTAATATTTCTTTCTTTCTTATCTCACCCTCTAATTTCTTTCTAACAACGTCCAGTTTTTTCGGTGTTTGGAAGGTTGGCATGAGTTACGGTAAAGGTATTTATGTCGATTTTCGGGGCCGGAAATTCCTGGTTCGTTACAGTGGTATCAGAGCTATTGGTTTAGTGATAACCTTTGCTCTGTGGCGTAACTCGATAGAGATGGGGTTAGTAATACCGTAGATTGAGTTGGTTATATATATAAGAGTGCGTATTTGTAATTTGATATTAAAATTATTTTTGAAATCATTTTTGCCCAATTTGTTAATAAAAGTATTGATTTTCTCAATTTATTATAATATGGGAAATTGATTGATTTGTCAATGTTGATTTGAATGATATGTTTGGATTGTGATGTGGATTGCTTGAATATAAATCTGAAAATGATAGACTTGGTTTAAAACCAATATGAAATAAATAAGTTGGATAAATCAATCCAGATTAATAAACCTGAATGGATAATTAAAGGAATGAATGAAGCGATTATAAATAACTACAATCTCATGTGGGTTAGTTTGTGCGTAGAACTGGTTGGATCGTATGATATGGATATTTGAAACTAATCGATGTTGTTTTGGGGACTAATGATGAGAAGTGCCAATTCAGCTTTGAAATCCATCCAAGAGAAAATTCTAGAGTTAATTGAATCCAGTTTGAATAGAGCTGCATAATAACTAAGCAAGATCGAATACAAAATATTGCTTACCGCATAATAACGCTCGCAAAAAGGTACGCCTATGCAGAATATGAAATTTTGGTTTTTATTTTGGTTTTGAGTTTGGTTTTTGAATTTTTTCGACCTTGTTGGTCGAGGTATATATTTCTTGAACCTGCGATATTGCAGATGTCCTCTGTACAGGGGAGACTCTGCCAAAAAATTTCCAAAATTTAGGATGTTAGAATTTTTTTTGGAGATTTTTGGAAAATTCTTTTATTTGGAATAAATTGGTTTTAAAACCAATTAGATTAATTTTGGAAATAAAATCGAGGTTTAAATTTATTATTTTGTAAAGATAATGGGTTTGTAACATCCTTTCCTACCTTAGCAATTTCGAGGACGAAATTATTTTAAGGGGGGAAGAATGTAATGACCCGTATTTTGGCCATCAAATATTTATTTTAATTTAGTATTTTAAATGTTATATTTGGAGTATTAATGAATTTTAATATTTAATTTGTTATTAAAAATGATATTTGAACGTTAAATTTATATTTAATATAAATCGAGCTCGAAACGGCGCTGAAGTGCGAAATATTGAAATTTAAATTTAATTGAATATACAGGATCCGATATAAGTCAGATTTCTGTGAAACGAAAAACGATGGAACCGTGTTGATGATAATTTTCATATAAAAGAGAAAAATTCAGATTTCGTGTTATAATTTGCTAGTAATGGCCAAATCAAATTTTGAAATAGTCGCTATGGAAATCGTTATTAAAATATAGGCCGTTAAAATAGTCGTTTTGCAAACAGACTCAGATTTCGACGAAATCAGTTTCATTGGGACCGTATCGTTAAATTATTGTATTCTGTTAAATGGTGTGGCAAACCGATGTCGTATGTGGCAACGGTAGCCGTAAACGCCCGTTCAATTTCCATATCGTGTAATTAATTTTAAAAAAAAAGAGTTATTCGGGTATAACTTGAACAGACGATCGAATTAGGCCACGAAACCACTTCCGTTGGGTTCGTATCGTCGATTAGATTCAGGATAGGTATATAATTTGTTATTTTTGGAGACTGTGAAATTTGGTGTCCAGAATGGCATTGCGGTGAGCGTAAAAATAGCCTACCGGGGAAACAGTCTCAGAATGCAACGAAACTAGTGCCCTTGGGTTCGAATTGAAGAATTATTATAGGATTGCAAGGTTTCAAGTTGATTTGATTTATCTGGTGATCGTGAAAAATTTAAACGCGTGTTTATTTCTGGTTTTATAAAGGAAATTTTTTCATACGACCTCGGATTTCGACGAAACTTGTCCCATTGGGTCCGGAATAATTTTTTACACTAAGATAAGCTTTTTTATCAGAAAATCGAGATTGTTTGTAGGGGTTTTAATCAACTACTTTACCCGTAAGTTTCGCAAATAATAAATTAATATTTCTTTTCCTATTATAAATACCTTCTCCAAACCCTAAATTTTGGCCTCTTCTGTTCAGCGTGGTCAATGTTTTACTCACGCCGAAACTAATATCACTAGTGCCTGAAACATGGCCATCCTCTCCCTTATTTTCTCTCCATCCTCTCACATATTCACAAAATGATCAACCACAAAAACATCAAGCTAGGAGAGATCTATCTGATGTACGGCTATGATCAGATACAAGTCACTAGGTTGATGGGAAGTTGAGCATAATCACGGCATGGTTGGTTGACTTTTACCAGCGTTGGAGGACACCGAACCGGAAAATATTCCAGGCGTTGGACGAACGGGTTAAGGCGCGGGATCCAGCAGGGTCAGATCGGGATCAGGTGGTGTGGAGGAGATGCTCTGGTGATGGAGTTGGGGTGGACTTTGTGCGATGCGTTCAGAAGCGAGAATACGAAGGACCGAAAGGGTCTGATGTTTGAAACTGGGATGAACTAATAACAAAACGTATGGGGTAAGGAGAATCTGATTGGCTTTAGGGAACCGGTCTTTGTGAAGAGCGATTGGAATTTAAGTCTAAAAAACGATGGAAATGGGATCAAACGAAGGAGCAGCTTACGGATACACGATGGGAGCAAAACAGTATCAGCCATACTTTTTAAACGTAAACAGTCCAATTAGGTTTTAATTTAATTATTTATTAAGTTGAAATATTGAAACCATATAAATCTGGTAACCGGGTTTCATTTCAGGATGAAGAAGTAGTGGATGAACGATAGAAATCCAAAACGTATACGTCGGCCTGTTGTTCATATTTCTAAGTGTGAGTTGTTAAAAAGTTAAAAGAAAATTAGTCATCATAAACCTGAATAGGAATTAAAAGTTATTTGAACTAGGTTAGCTTACCATGACTAATAGTTGTAGTGAACGGAATTAAGGATCCAACCCATTTTATTTATAATGGGATAAAGCTACATAAAGGAAACAGTGGAGTATGGTTCAACCGTGTATTTCGAGTAACAAAAGCACGGAACGATAGTAACTAGTTTAATTAAAAAGCTAGGTAGTTTTAAAAATTAAAACTTATAATTTTAATGGTGATCATTGATGTATATGATTATCAGAATTGGTACAGACAAGGAGTGATGGAACTGATGTGGTCAGAGCTGCAGACTGCTGGAAATTTATTCTTAAATTAAACACTAGTTTAATTTAATAAGGGTTGAAACCAAACCGCTTCACCGACAATGGGAAACAAAGTGAGTTAACTCACTCAGTTTTCCCATTTATATTTTATATAAATTGGGTTTTTATTTTGTGTGTTTTGATTGCCGATAGTTGACTATTTTCTAGTTATATATTTGTTTGCTGATTTAACTTATGAAATTAAACCGTTGTTTAATTTCAGTGAAATACCAAATCATTATTTTAACGATTGGTTCCAATAAAGGTAACTTACCTTATTGGTCATGTTTATCAATAAACATGTTTATTGGTTTGGATTGTTTGATCTATTTGGATTGTTTGATCTGTTTGAATTGTTTTAAACTGTGTGGAGATAACCATTTGTATACAGGGAAGAACAGGTTGGAGGATTCCAACCAGATTCCTTAAATATATTATTTATTTTATATTGTCATATATGAACTGTTATGATTGGGTTATTGGTTTTAGTAGTGACCATTGACTGAAAAGTTAATATGTGTTGTGTTTTAACCAATGGGCTATATTGGTTGAGTAATCGGCAGTAAATGGCCTAAAAATAAATCATTTTGTTTATATTGATTCACCGTCAAGTGATTCGATAGAGATGAAGTTATAAAATTTATTTTATAACTAAAGATAGATTTTGAAATATAGATTTTGAATAAAAGTTGGTTAAAAGGAAATGAATATTTATTTTTATAATTAATTGTAAATTGATTTGATAAAGGCAATTCTGCTGTTAATCAGATTTGTAAATGTGGGAATAAGAAAATTAACCTAACGGTTAAATTTGAATAATTGTTTTGTTGAAAAACAATTAAATGGAATTATGTATTCAAATTTATTATAGTAATTAATTTAAAGGGAGAATAATTTGGAATCGGCTAATGATATAACCGTGTTTGGAGTGGACTAAGTCAACCGTCTTAATGGGATTGATTATTATATTTGTTTGTTTTGAATTAACCTAATATAATGGTTTAAAGAATATTGTTTAATTTTATTTAATTTTAAAAAGGAAAATTTACTATTTATTTTAGTTAATAAAGAAATTAACTACCGAAGTAGTTAATGATTGAAATAAATTATTATTTTAGTTAATAATAATTTAGTAATTACTTTTAACGAAATTCCTCAAAAGTAATCGAGGTTGAAAGGAAATCTAATGAAATGGTGAAAGGAGTTTACGAACAGGGTTCGTCAAAAACCCGAGTTTTATAACAAAGTTATAAAGGGAATTTTTAAGCGAATATTATAGCTTAAGAGAAGTGCTACTTAATTGTTTGAATTAAGTAAAAAGGTAATTAAGATAAAAGGGTTTATAATAAACCCGGATTACATTAATGAGTTTTAAAGTGTTGAAGCGTCATTACTTAATAGTGGGATTAAGTAAGGGGGAAGTTGAAATAAGATCCTCAAAGTGGGGAATGG
Source organism: Allium sativum (assembly GCA_030737875.1). Classification (NCBI taxonomy): domain Eukaryota; kingdom Viridiplantae; phylum Streptophyta; class Magnoliopsida; order Asparagales; family Amaryllidaceae; genus Allium; species Allium sativum. Next base: position 931,283,520 of record CM060912.1, on the reverse strand, counting down.
TCGAATCAATTGGAAAAAAATTTGGTAAAAGAAGAGGGTTATGAGATGCGTAACCAAATCTGAATTATGAGATGAAATTGGTTAAAAAGGAAAAGGTTAAAAAGTGGTGTTTTTATAAAGTTCTTAATTATTAAATTAAGGAAAAATGTTATATTCGAGGAAGAGATTTTCAAGTGTAAGAAGGTTTTCTAAAACCATATTGTGAATAGTTCAATAAATGAAATTTATAGTTATATTTGAATGAAATATGTGTTTGGATTACAACTCGTATTTGGCTTCGGATATGAACGTTGTTGATCAAGGTCTGAGAGGTAACTAAAATACCCCAACTTGAACGACATCGTGATTATCTGAGGATGGTATTAGTTGTAATGGTCAAAGAGGTTAGTAATAGTTTATTATTTCATTAGAGAAATAATAATGTGAACCATTGGTGAATTTTTACAATTATGTATATGTTAAGGATTTCCAAAGTTGGAGGGAATAAAAAGGGGATTGCGTGAAAATCATAACGATATCTTCGAGGTAGGAAACGATATGTAAAAGTTGAGTTTATTCAATAAGAATAAGCGCTATGTATCGTCAAGTAATGAAATAAAGGATACTTCGTAACATCATTTTACGGGTAACGAGTTAAAGCGATTTTCCAGTATTATATAATATAATATTGTGGCTAATGATTTGAAAGTGAAATTTAAAAACTGAATATGATATAGAATTTTTCTAAGTATAAACGTGTTTAAAGAAAAATCTTATATTAAATAAGAAAGCGAGAAAATGATATTTAAAATATCGAAATATTTAAGGGTTGAATTTACATTTGTTTTAATAAAAAGGCCAAGTGGTGTTGAATACTGAACCAGTGAACTCACTGGATTGTCATGATTGGAACACTGTTTATTTTGATAGTTAAATCACCAACTATCAAAACTGTCCAATACGATTGTTGGTACGGAAAGACCGGGACTGAATTTATATTCGAAAACCATTCCGACTAACAAATACATGAAGATACCAGAAGATGGCCGAGATGGAGCATTGAAGACCGTGAGTTTTCGTAAATGTAAGAACTGCTAATAATCTCTGGTCTACAGCCAGAGACGGACTGTTGTTCTGTCGTGGTCGGAATCTACGGGTTGCAAGGACTTCTCGCTACTGATCCATGGGGTGATTCCTATAGGAGATGCAGTAGGAGAGTACCTTTGGTTCATCCCTTTCATGGATGACTTGTATGGACGAGTGTATGACATAGTATTTCCAAAGGATCACATACATTGATTTCTTCAAACGTGTTATAGTTGGTTAGCTCCCAACTAGAGTATTTTTTTGTGGACGTCAATTAGTGAATCTGGTGGATCTGACGATGTGGCATTCAAAGTGAATGGTGGCCAGGTGTTGTAAAGGAAATTCAAACCTCAAGCCTCATCAACCGGGAAACGACAAAAATCAGGCAGGCGGCATGGCTATGTGGGTTGCTCCCATTAGGGTGTATAATCACCTATCTAGAGAAATTCCATTTCATTCTTTAATCTGTTTCGATGCTGTCCCTTTTCGGGAAATGGTGACTAGCTACCACCGCTGGTGATATATATTCGATACACTCAAGCAAAATGAGTGGTCGGTCATGTAAGGGCCGGGTTGCAAGAAGTTCTTGTTGAACCCAGTGTATTCGCCTCTAGAGATACATTATCGGCAGGTGGTCCCATACCTTGTCAGAGTTGGAATCCAATCTCCAATAAGCGCCTGCGGTTTTGATTGTATACTATATATGTAGAGCGTCAGATGCATGTGTTCTACTAGATTCTAATTACTTGTATTTAGACTTTATTATAATATCAGACAAGTTATTGATTTCAAAGCTGTTTGGGTTATCGTAAGGTAAAAACCGTCCGTATTCATGTGTGGAATTGGTCTTACAATTATCCTATTCTTTAAAAGATTTTAACTTTAAAAAAATCAGGTTGTGTGGTACCCTTAAACTTAGTGTGTTTATCTCACTCTGGTTCACCAGACTAACCCGGTGTTTTGTAAATGCTCGGGTTAGCCCGAGGTGTATAGGTTCAGGTTATCGAATGCTGTGAAGAGGCGAGCCGGAGGTGTTCAGGCATATGATATTTTATAGCTACTATTCCGCTGTTTGTTGTATATGGGAACATGTTATTATAACTGTCCCGTTGTGTGATGTACTCTGATATTGTAAATATTTTTAAAGCTCTCAATAAAGATCTATTTCTGTATTATATTTTGTTCCGCTGCGATGTGAGACTCTGATTTTGTGTTGTGGTGTTTCTTCTTCTTTTATTCTAATATTTCTTTCTTTCTTATCTCACCCTCTAATTTCTTTCTAACAACGTCCAGTTTTTTCGGTGTTTGGAAGGTTGGCATGAGTTACGGTAAAGGTATTTATGTCGATTTTCGGGGCCGGAAATTCCTGGTTCGTTACAGTGGTATCAGAGCTATTGGTTTAGTGATAACCTTTGCTCTGTGGCGTAACTCGATAGAGATGGGGTTAGTAATACCGTAGATTGAGTTGGTTATATATATAAGAGTGCGTATTTGTAATTTGATATTAAAATTATTTTTGAAATCATTTTTGCCCAATTTGTTAATAAAAGTATTGATTTTCTCAATTTATTATAATATGGGAGATTGATTGATTTGTCAATGTTGATTTGAATGATATGTTTGGATTGTGATGTGGATTGCTTGAATATAAATCTGAAAATGATAGACTTGGTTTAAAACCAATATGAAATAAATAAGTTGGATAAATCAATCCAGATTAATAAACCTGAATGGATAATTAAAGGAATGAATGAAGCGATTATAAATAACTACAATCTCATGTGGGTTAGTTTGTGCGTAGAACTGGTTGGATCGTATGATATGGATATTTGAAACTAATCGATGTTGTTTTGGGGACTAATGATGAGAAGTGCCAATTCAGCTTTGAAATCCATCCAAGAGAAAATTCTAGAGTTAATTGAATCCAGTTTGAATAGAGCTGCATAATAACTAAGCAAGATCGAATACAAAATATTGCTTACCGCATAATAACGCTCGCAAAAAGGTACGCCTATGCAGAATATGAAATTTTGGTTTTTATTTTGGTTTTGAGTTTGGTTTTTGAATTTTTTCGATCTTGTTGGTCGAGGTATATATTTCTTGAACCTGCGATATTGCAGATGTCCTCTGTACAGGGGAGACTCTGCCAAAAAATTTCCAAAATTTAGGATGTTAGAATTTTTTTTGGAGATTTTTGGAAAATTCTTTTATTTGGAATAAATTGGTTTTAAAACCAATTAGATTAATTTTGGAAATAAAATCGAGGTTTAAATTTATTATTTTGTAAAGATAATGGGTTTGTAACATCCTTTCCTACCTTAGCAATTTCGAGGACGAAATTATTTTAAGGGGGGAAGAATGTAATGACCCGTATTTTGGCCATCAAATATTTATTTTAATTTAGTATTTTAAATGTTATATTTGGAGTATTAATGAATTTTAATATTTAATTTGTTATTAAAAATGATATTTGAACGTTAAATTTATATTTAATATAAATCGAGCTCGAAACGGCGCTGCAGTGCGAAATATTGAAATTTAAATTTAATTGAATATACAGGATCCGATATAAGTCAGATTTCTGTGAAACGAAAAACGATGGAACCGTGTTGATGATAATTTTCATATAAAAGAGAAAAATTCAGATTTCGTGTTATAATTTGCTAGTATTGGCCAAATCAAATTTTGAAATAGTCGCTATGGAAATCGTTATTAAAATATAGGCCGTTAGAATAGCCGTTTTGCAAACAGACTCAGATTTCGACGAAATCAGTTTCATTGGGACCGTATCGTTAAATTATTGTATGCTATTAAATGGCGTGGCAAACTGATGTCGTATGTGGCCACGGTAGCCGTAAACGCCCGTTCAATTTCTATATTGTGTAATTAATTTTAAAAAAAAGAGTTATTCGGGTATAACTTGAACAGACGATCGAATTAGGCCGCGAAACCACTTCCGTTGGGTTCGTATCGTCGATTAGATTCAGGATAGGTATATAATTTTTATTTTTGGAGACTGTGAAATTTGGTGTCCAGAATGGCATTGCGGTGAGCGTAAAAATAGCCTACCGGGGAAACAGTCTCAGAATGCAACGAAACTAGTGCCCTTGGGTTCGAATTGAAGAATTATTATAGGATTGCAAGGTTTCAAGTTGATTTGATTTATCTGGTGATCGTGAAAAATTTAAACGCGTGTTTATTTCTGGTTTTATAAAGGAAATTTTTTCATATGACCTCGGATTTCGACGAAACTTGTCCCATTGGGTCCGGAATACTTTTTTACACTAAGATAAGTTTTTTTATCAGAAAATCGAGATTGTTTGTAGGGGTTTTAATCAACTACTTTACCCGTAAGTTTCGCAAATAATAAATTAATATTTCTTTTCCTATTATAAATACCTTCTCCAAACCCTAAATTTTGGCCTCTTCTGTTCAGCGTGGTCAATGTTTTACTCACGCCGCCACTAATATCACTAATGCCTGAAACATGGCCATCCTCTCCCTTATTTTCTCTCCATCCTCTCACATATTCACAAAATGATCAACCACAAAAACATCAAGCTAGGAGAGATCTATCCGATGTACGGCTATGATCAGATACAAGTCACTAGGTTGATGGGAAGTTGAGCATAATCACGGCATGGTTGGTTGACTTTTACCAGCGTTGGAGGACACCGGACCGGAAAATATTCCAGGCGTTGGACGAACGGGTTAAGGCGCGGGATCCAGCAGGGTCAGATCGGGATCAGGTGGTGTGGAGGAGATGCTCTGGTGATGGAGTTGGGGTGGACTTTGTGCGATGCGTTCAGAAGCGAGAATACGAAGGACCGAAAGGGTCTGATGTTTGAAACTGGGATGAACTAATAACAAAACGTATGGGGTAAGGAGAATCCGATTGGCTTTAGGGAACTGGTCTTTGTGAACAGCGATTGGAATTTAAGTCTAAAAAACGATGGAAATGGGATCAAACGAAGGAGCAGCTTACGGATACACGATGGGAGCAAAACAGTATCAGCCATACTTTTTAAACGTAAACAGTCCAATTAGGTTTTAATTTAATTATTTATTAAGTTGAAATATTGAAACCATATAAATCTGGTAACCGGGTTTCATTTCAGGATGAAGAAGCAGTGGATGAACGATGGAAATCCAAAACGTATACGTCGGCCTGCTGTTCATATTTCTAAGTGTGAGTTGTTAAAAAGTTAAAAGAAAATTAGTCATCATAAACCTGAATAGGAATTAAAAGTTATTTGAACTAGGTTAGCTTACCATGACTAATAGCTGTAGTGAACGGAATTAAGGATCCAACCCATTTTATTTATAATGGGATAAAGCTAAATAAAGGAAACAGTGGAGTATGGTTCAACCGTGTATTTCGAGTAACAAAAGCAAGGAACGATAGTAACTAGTTTAATTAAAAAGCTAGTTAGTTTTAAAAATTAAAACTTATAATTTTAATGGTGATCATTGATGTATATGATTATCAGAATTGGTACAGACAAGGAGTGATGGAACTGATGTGGTCAGAGCTGCAGACTGCTAGAAATTTATTCTTAAATTAAACACTAGTTTAATTTAATAAGGTTTGAAACCGAACCGCTTCACCGACAATGGGAAACAAGGTGAGTTAACTCACTCAGTTTTCCCATTTATATTTTATATAAATTGGGTTTTTATTTTGTGTGTTTTGATTGCCGATAGTTGACTGTTTTCTAGTTATAAATTTGTTTGCTGATTTAACTTATGAAATTAAACCGTTGTTTAATTTCAGTGAAATACCAAATCATTATTTTAACGATTGGTTCCAATAAAGGTAACTTACCTTATTGGTCATGTTTATCAATAAACATGTTTATTGGTTTGGATTGCTTGATCTATTTGGATTGTTTGATCTGTTTGAATTGTTTTAAACTGTGTGGAGATAACCATTTGTATACAGGGAAGAACAGGTTGGAGGATTCCAACCAGATTCCTTAAATATATTATTTATTTTATATTGTCATATATGAACTGTTATGATTGGGTTATTGGTTTTAGTAGTGATCATTGACTGAAAAGTTAATATGTGTTGTGTTTTAACCAATGGGCTATATTGGTTGAGTAATCGGCAGTAAATGGCCTAAAAATAAATCATTTTGTTTATATTGATTCACCGTCAAGTGATTCGATAGAGATGAAGTTATAAAATTTATTTTATAACTAAAGATAGATTTTGAAATATATATTTTGAATAAAAGTTGGTTAAAATGAAATAAATATTTATTTTTATAATTAATTGTAAATTGATTTGATAAAGGCAATTCTGCTGTTAATCAGATTTGTAAATGTGGGAGTAAGAAAATTAACCTAACGGTGAAATTTGAATAATTGTTTTGTTGAAAAACAATTAAATGGAATTATGTATTTAAATTTATTATATTAATTAATTTAAAGGGAGAATAATTTGGAATCGGTTAATGATATAACCGTGTTTGGAGTGGACTAAGTCAACCATCTTAATGGGATTGATTATTATATTTGTTTGTTTTGAATTAACCTAATATAATGGTTTAAAGAATATTGTTTAATTTTATTTAAGTTTTAAAAAGGAAAATTTACTATTTATTTTAGTTAATAAAGAAATTAACTACCAAAGTTGTTAATGATTGAAATAAATTATTATTTTAGTTAATAATAATTTAGTAATTAATTTTAATGAAATTCCTCAAAAGTAATCGAGGTTGAAAGGAAATCTAATGAAATGGTGAAAGGAGTTTACGAACAGGGTTTGTCAAAAACCCGAGTTTTATAACAAAGTTATAAAGGGAATTTTTAAGCGACTATTATAGCTTAAGAGAAGTGCTACTTAATTGTTTGAATTAATTAAAAAGGAAATTAAGATAAAAGGGTTTATAATAAACCCGGATTACATTAATGAGTTTTAAAGTGTTGAAGCGTCATTACTTAATAGTGGGATTAAGTAAGGGGGAAGTTGAAATAAGATCCTCAAAGTGGGGAATGGTCGAATCAATTGGAAAAAAATTTGGTAAAAGAAGCGGGTTATGAGATGCGTAAGCAAATCTGAATTATGAGATGAAATTGGTTAAAAAGGAAAAGGTTAAAAAGTGGTGTTTTTATAAAGTTCTTAATTATTAAATTAAGGAAAAATGTTATATTCGAGGAAGAGATTTTCAAGTGTAAGAAGGTTTTCTAAAACCATATTATGAATAGTTCAATAAATGAAATTTATAGTTATATTTGAATGAAATATGTGTTTGGATTGCAACTCGTATTTGGCTTCGGATATGAACGTTGTTGATCAAGGTCTGAGAGGTAACTAAAATACCCCAACTGGGATTATCTGAGGATGGTATTAGTTGTAATGGTCAAAGAGGTTAGTAATAGTTTATTATTTCATTAGAGAAATAATAATGTGAACCATTGGTGAAGTTTTGACAATTATGTATATGTTAAGGATTTCCAAAGTGGGAGGGAATAAAAAGGGGATTGCGTGAAAATCATAACGATATCTTCGAGGTAGCAAACGATATGTAAAAGTTGAGTTTATTCAATAAGAATAAGCGTTATGTATCATCAAGTAATGAAATAAAGGATACTTTGTAACATCGTTTTACGAGTAATGAGTTAATGTAACACCCCGCAAATTCTATAACTGTGAAATTAGCAAATTAAAGTATAATTAATCTGAAATCAAAGAACTAAGGGAAACGGGATACGCCATTGCGTTCGTCTCAGAAAAATACGCGAAATAGGGTCCGAGTTTTCGAAAAACGGAGTCCGTATGAAGAAGATATGGCCTTCGGAAGTTTTGAATTAAATTTAAAATTCAAACAGAATAAAATAATTAAAAATCGGGCCCAGTGGGCCAGGGCGGATAAACACCCGCCTAGGCCACCCAGGTCGACTGGGCTGTCGACCTGGGCTACCCATGTCGACAGGGCTGTCGACAGCCCTGTCGACAGGGGTGTCGACCTGGTCGAGCCCAGCCAACCTGGCTGGCCAGGTCTGTGTTTAGTCGAATTTCTGTGGTCTGCTTTGTCATTAGGGCTAGGTGGCGGGTTCTAATTGGTCTCTCTTCCTAATGAATGGCTATGATCAATCCAAGCAACATCAAGGGTCCTAATCAATTCCTAACCTCTATATAAACAACCCTAGACTAAACCCTAATCTATTCATTCAAATTAAGAACATAGCCGCCATGTTGCTGAGGAACGACTAAGAGTAGCCGCCAACTAGAGAGAGGATTAGGAAGAAAAGTTCTAAAGCCTAAAGCAATTCAAGCAACCTAAAGCCAATCAATTCAACAAAGGAATCATATCTCTTAATTAGAGAATTCGCTGCAACCATTGTAAGTAGAGTATTACTTTGGTATGAATAAACAACTGTATTGATTTGTATGCTTGAATTGGGATAATAAAGTAGTTCCTATTTGTGCAAAATTATGTTATTCATTATAAAGAACTACATGCGGTAGTTCTATGCAAGTAAACGTTTGGAATATTGCGCAAATTATGTAATCTATGTTGAAGCTACGTGTATGTAGTTGAGTGAAATTCATGCAAGTTTGGGGCTTTGTTATTATGCCATCATGATGTATGTTTTTGTGCATAAATCATTTTGCAAGTAATTGAAACAAGTTTGGTTGTTATAGTTCATATGAAACTATGTTGGAATTTTGACACCATAATCCATGTATTAAGTCATGCTTTTGCAAACTTATGAATATGGCTAGGCTATGAATGATATTTGGCATAACTGAAATCCATGATTAAGTCTATCTTGTTTACAAGAATTATATGACGACATATGTGAGACATGGCTAGGTTAGACTCAAAAATCCCTTTTTGCAAGTTTAAGGCAAACACCATGACTAGGAATATTTATGCATAAGTATATTTATACTATCGTTATGTGATTAGACTTAAACCAAAATTTAGTTGATCTATGCTTCTGTGTTAGTAACAAAGTATCCCCTTTGTAAACATGTAGAAACCTTATGAACATGACTTGTTTATGTTTATGCCATGAACAAATTTAACTTTACTTATGCCATGCTTATGTTTGACATTATGCCGTGTTTATGCTAAAAGTATTTATGCCATGCTTATGTTTGACATTATGCTATGCTTATGCTAGGAATATTTATGACATGCTTATGTTTGACATTATGCCTAAATAAGAATATAGGTTCATGTTGTAGTTAAACCTATGCAAGTTCACATGCTTTGATTCATGTCACCTATGTTACCACTATGCAAGTACACCAATTTCTATTTTGTATTTCCAACGTCGTATTGCAAGTTCATGCGCTCACCTTCCCCTCTTTGTGTATACGCCATAAGCCTCCCCTTTTCGCATGGCTAAATTGGGCTTTAAAAGGCTAAGCCCAATATATATAAATGGACGTGTAAAACGGGGGAAAATAACGTTGGGTTAAAATTAATTAATGAATGAAAATATGAAATAGAAGGGCCCAAGTTCAAGTATGGGTTGGGCCCATGATTGGTGTAACCTTTACACCATTAACTTAATAATGGGCCGCAAATATTTACATATAAGAAATAAAGAAGAATGACAAAATATGTAAATGTAGAACATACGATGTGTTTAACCCGAGGTTGGATTGAGTTGTGATGTAAACCTGCCCGGAACCGCCCGGCTGTCCAGTAGTCACAACAATACCTATCCAATGTGGGAGGTTAAACATGGAGCCCAGAAAGGACCTGAGGTTAGACTGAGTTGTGGCGTAAGACTGCCCGGAACCAACCGGCAACAGGCAGCCACAACAATACCTGTCTAATGTGAGAGGTCAGGGCCTTAATAAGACAATTAAGACTGAGTCAGGATTGTTAGGATTAAGTGAACTAAAGACTTAATCAAAATGGAACATGCTAAACTAAACGGACCGGTGGGGGTTAGGTAGGAAACACTTAACCAACTTAGCATGTTGGCTAGAGATAGAAAACCTAGTAACGGGGGACCCTTTTCAGCAGTAACCCTAAAAGGTGTATCAGGATACCCTGAAACTAGGCAGGGTGGGGCACGATTATTGGGCTGATTGTAAGAGGTCAAAGCGACGGCGGTGGTGTAGCAGTGTAGGTTCTAACGGAGTGCGGGCGTGCACACACTCCGGTGCAGAAAAATAAGGCACTGGACACCAGTAGCATACCTATGCACTCTAAGGTTGTGTCGGGTTGCCACTATGGGACTTGATACACCCCATGGTGGGACCAGCATAGGTAACTACAGACATCGGGGGCCGTAAGACACATGTAACTATGCGAGTAGGAGCCGATCATCATAGAATGGATCACATCACCCTGATTATGGGGTGCAAATTGGAAACTAGTTTATATGGGTTCAGAGATCAACATGGGGTACGATAGTATATTCGACCCCAGACAACTTAACCAAGTTTATAGTGCATGCCCACTTCTTGTTTGTACTTATCATACCCAGTTCTTTATTCATAGACAAAATAGTACTAGACTTACTCAGGCTTTATGTCTGACTCTACTTTTCTTTCGTCTTCTTTCTTCCGTTCCCCCCCCCCCCCCAGGTCCACAGGGAGGGAACACAGCAGCTTGATCAGCCTTGACATCCAGCTTGAAGAAGAGAAATGTATTGCTTGGACTTTCCTGTTTTGAACTATGGCTTTGGACAATCCACTATGGGGCTTTTGCAGTTCATCTATGTTTTATTTATACTTCTTTAAAAATAATGTACTCAAGACAGATTATGAAAGTGTTATGTTATGTTTTTGGAAAGGATGTTGTTGTAACACGTATTTGACTTTATGAAATAAAATTTGTTGTTCTTCCGCTGTTTACAAATATGTGTTCTTATATCTGTCTTGTATATCTGTGACTTGTACTTATAAACCTCCACCAAAATTAGGGCATTCCCTTTGAGAGTGACCCTAACGGAGGTGGGGTGTTTCACTTGGTATCAGAGCATAGGTTTACCAGATAAGATAAAAAGTTTTGAAAAATTATTTTCAAAAAGGGAATCTAAAGAAGCATTTTTAAAAAGAAAAATATTATTTTATTTTAAAAAGGCAAAGTCCACCCCCCAAAGCCATAGGAACTATCTCTTATCCTTCGTTTTGAATCTATCCTTTTTGTTTCAGCATGTCCCAAGAACTCAACTTGCCGGAAGGGGTGCCAATACCTGGTTGGTTTAGACGGTTCTTAGAAGCTAGGGCCACTCAGCCAGGTTCTACCATTCCTCCTCCCCCAGCGGAAGGAAATCATCCAGCTGCAGCAGCACCTTTTCCTCCACCTCCTCCTCGGGGAAACAATTTTGCTAAGATATGTAAAGATTTTAAAGCTATGGAAGGAAGGGATTTCCATGGAACTGAGTCCTTCGTAGCAGCTAGAAATTGGCTGAAAGAGACGGAGGACCTATTCATCATCTTTGAGGTAGAAGATAGACAAAAAGTACAGTTGGCAGTGTGGCTATTGAAGGGCGAGGCTTCCTACTGGTGGGAAGTCACTAATGCTGAAAGACCAATGGAGACATGGGAGGACTTTAGGGCAAGGTTTGAGACTAAATTTCTCTCAGATGCGGAAAGAAGTTTGCAGTTGGAAAAATTCTTATTTCTTAAGCAAGGGGACAAGACAGTCAGAGATTATGTGAATTAGTTCGATGAGCTGGCTAGGTTTGGGCTTGACCTAGTCAACACCCCGCACAAGAAGGCTCTCCGTTTTGTAAAAGGGTTGAATGAGCCATTACACAGTTTGGCCATGACCCATATACCCATGGGAGCCACGTATGAAAGATTGGTGCAAATGGCATTGCTGAATGAAGAGGATAAGGGCAAGAAGAAAGAGGGTTTGTAGCCTAAGAAGGCGGACTTTAAGAAAGGCGGGAAAGGCAACAAGGAGAAGAGGAAGTGCAATTTCTGTGGCAAAGTGGGGCACTTAGTAAAGGACTGCCGGAAAAAGAAGGCCAAGGAGAATGGTGGGTGCTTTTCTTGCGGTGAGACAGGCCATAGGGCTAAGGACTGCCCAAAGAAACGAGGACAGGGGCAGAGGGCTGGATCCACCCCAAGGGCACAGGTTCATGTGCTAGAAGCGCCACCTCTGCAACAGCGAGGTATAAATACTTCTGTAGAAAGTGTAGTTTATCTTTATGATCACCCCGTTCGCACTTTATTTGATTCTGGCGCATCACACTCCTTTATCTCGTCTGCTTTAGTAGAATCTCTGCACCTAGAAACTAGTATGGTAGAGGACCCCTTAATTGTTTCAAACCCAATTGGGGGCCCAGCTCATTTGTCTATGATCTGTGTGGGATTGAAAATTTCTATTCTAAGTGTAGAATTTCAATGTAGTGCCTTTGTTTTGGGCTTTTCGGGTTATGGTTTGATTTTGGGTATGGATTGGCTATCCAGTAATGGGGCCATCCTTGATTGTGAGAAAAGGGTTGTTAGGCTCCTAACCCAGCTCGGTAATACTTTGGAAATTTCTTGTAATCCCTCGTATGCGGTTATGCTTAGTTATCTTGAATCGCTAGATGCCTCCGTTGAAAATTTGCAATCAGTTAGAGTGGTCCGGGAATATCCGGATGTCTTCGAAGAGGTGAAGGGCTTGCCCCCAAAGCGGGAAATAGACTTCCGTATATATCTTGTAGATAATGCAAAGCCCATTGCGTTGCCCGTTAGACATATGGCTCCACGAGAAAGGAAAGAGCTCAGTAAACAGATTAAAGAGCTTCTAGAAAAGGGGTTCATTAGGAGGAGCATTTCAGAATGGGGCGCTCCAGTGGTGTTCGCTACAAAGGCGGATGGTTCACTCCGTCTATGTGTTGACTATAGGGAGCTCAACAAGCTAACGAAAAAGAATAGGCACCCTCTCCCTAGAATTGACGATTTATTTGACCAGCTTGTAGGAGCGTCTGTTTTCTCCCAACTCGATTTAGCAACCGGTTTTCATCAGCTAAGGGTGGCTGAAGATAGCATCGATAAAACGGCTTTCAGAACCCCAGACGGCTTCTTTGAATGGCTTGTCATGCCTTTCGGCTTGACAAATGCACCTGCGTACTTCGTGGACCTAATGAGTAGGGTATTTAGAGATTTCCTCAACAAATTCGTCGTGGTCTTCATAGATGATATCCTTATCTTCTCAAAGAGTGAAGAGGAACATGCTCAGCACCTAAGGGCAATCATGGAAACTTTGCGAGTCCATCAACTAAAAGCCAAATTCTCCAAATGCCACTTTTGGAGAGAAGAAGTGAGGTTCCTTGGGCACATAGTATCCAGACAAGGGTTACCAGTGGACCCCGCTAAGGTAGTGGCGGTACAAGATTGGAAGACACCAAGGAATGCGACTGAGGTCCGAAGCTTCCTAGGACTAGCGGGTTTCTATCGAAAATTCATAAGGGATTTTGCGAAAATCTCAGCTCCGCTCACGAAGTTGACCAAGAAGAATCTAGTGTTTAATTGGGATTTGGATTGCGAGTTTGCTTTCCAACGACTAAAAAGGGCTCTCACAACAGCCCCAGTTTTGACGCTGCCAGATGGGAGCAAGATGTTCACTGTTTATACGGATGCATGTGGGACAGGGCTAGGCGCCGTCTTAATGCAAGAAGGAAGGGTAGTAGCTTATGGCGGGAGGCAATTGAAGGTGCACGAAAAGAACTACCCAACCCACGATCTTGAGTTAGCCGCCATCGTCTTTGCACTCAAGTCTTGGCGACACTATCTCCTAGGTGAGAAGTTCGAACTTTACACTGACCATAAATCGTTGAAATATCTTTTCTCGCAGAAAGATCTTAACTTGAGGCAACAAAGATGGATGGAGTTTCTTGCCTCGTACGATTTCGAAATCTCCTATACTCCGGGCAAAGGCAACGTAGTGGCAGACGCGTTGAGCCGAAAGAAATTGACCCTAAGCTCGTTGTTTGTTGAAAGACAAAGCTTAGAGTTTATAGCCAGCTTCAACTTTAGGCCCTCCTCCGATTTCGTACCGGGCTTGCTAGCATCTCTCGAAGTGCGCCCAACTTTAGTAGATTCAGTAGGGGCAGCACAACGCGAAGACCCTCAGCTTGTGGAAATAATTGATAGGTTAATTAGGGGTGAGACTTCAAGTCACCTCAACCGATACTCCATTGACAATAGGGGTTTGCTAAGGCGAGACGGAAGATTATGCGTCCCACAGATAAAAGATTTAGTAAAGAAGGTTCTCGAGGAAGCACATCACTCCAAGATGACGATACACCCAGGCGGAGATAAAATGTACAAAGACATAAAGAGGACTTTCTTTTGGAACGACATGAAAAAGGACGTGGCAGAATTCGTTTCTAAGTGTATGGTGTGCCAACAGGTTAAAGCGGAACAGAAAAAGCCTGGCGGACTACTGCATCCTCTGGAGGTCCCGCAGTGGAAGTGGGATAGCATCTCAATGGACTTCATCGATGGGCTGCCTAGGTCTAGGAGAGGCAACACTAGCATTTGGGTAATAGTGGATAGGCTTACTAAAAGCGCCCACTTTTTTCCTGTCAAAAGTAAAAGAACTGCCTCATCCCTAGCATCACTTTACCTTAAGGAAATCGTTCGACTCCATGGAATACCATCTAGCATTGTTAGTGACCGAGACCCCATCTTCACCAGCGAGTTTTGGCGGAGTCTGCAAGAAGCAGTAGGAACGCAGTTATGCTTGAGTACAGCCTATCATCCCCAAACCGACGGCCAAACAGAGAGAGTGAATAGAGTTTTGGAAGACCTCTTAAGACTATGCGTCCTCGACTTCGGAGGGACATGGGAAGACCATCTTCCTTTGGTGGAATTCGCCTACAACAACAGCTATCAAGCAACCATCGGAATGGCGCCCTTCGAAGCTTTATATGGAAGACCGTGCCGATCGCCCACTTGTTGGTGGGAGTCCACGGATAAGCTCATACTTGGACCAGACATGATCCGAGAGACTTCAGAGAAAGTGGACTTAATACGAAGAAGGATGAAGACGGCCCAAGACAGACAAAAGTCCTACGCCGACAAGAGGAGGACCGACCTTGAATTTGAAGTTGGAGACAGAGTTTTTCTCAAGGTATCACTGCTAAGGAACGTTGTTCGTTTTGGAACCACAGGAAAACTTGCACCAAGGTTCGTAGGGCCATTCCCTATTATCGAGAAAATTGGGAAAATGGCTTATAGATTAGAGCTACCCGAGAAGTTGGCTGGAGTCCACAACGTTTTTCACGTTTCACATCTCCGAAAATGTCTGCATGAGTCTGCTGAAGTGGTAGAACCAAATATACTCGAAGAGGCCGAAGTGGAACGCGAAGCAACCATAAGAAAAGTTCCAACCCGCATCTTAGGAACGGAAGTGAAGAAGCTACGCAACCGCGAAGTCAAGCTCGTCAAAGTTCAATGGAGCGACACCGAGGGAGACGCGACTTGGGAAACTGAAGCTAGAATACGTACTGCCTACCCTTTTCTGTTCGAGGGTACATCCTTGATCTTTCCTTTCCTTAAGTTGCGCTTTTATCTATCTTTTTTTAGGTATATTTCCTCGACCATATCTTTTAGGTAGAAACCCTTTGGATGAAAACATGTAGTTGAAACATGTTATGTATGATGGTTGCAAGTGATTGCTAGTGGTTGCTCGTGGTTGCATATACACACACAATCTAGGTTTTAGATCGGCTCAGTCACTTCATATTGCATATGCATATATGTTTGCATTCGTATATGGTTGAACTTTAATGTGTTGTCATATGGATGTTGCATTTGTAATGAATGATTGTGCACTCATGTAAAATCAAAAATAGGAAAATTTGCATACATAATGGATTCATGGCACCTACATAGTTCGCATTAAGGAGGTCAACTGAATCAGTAGACCGCCTGATTTTGCATTGGATAAGTTCATGTACACACACACTTCGCATATGATCATGAAGCATTAGAAGTCTTTTAAGGACAGTGGATGCTCGTGTTTGATGGATGAGTAGATGGATGATTGGATGTTAGGATATACATTCCTCCTAACTTGAAGATTTCGGGGACGAAATCCTTTTTAAGTGGGGGAGAATGTAACACCCCGCAAATTCTATAACTGTGAAATTAGCAAATTAAAGTATAATTAATCTGAAATCAAAGAACTAAGGGAAACGGGATACGCCATTGCGTTCGTCTCGGAAAAATACGCGAAATAGAGTCCGAGTTTTCGAAAAACGGAGTCCGTATGAAGAAGATATGGCCTTCGGAAGTTTTGAATTAAATTTAAAATTCAAACAGAATAAAATAATTAAAAATCGGGCCCAGTGGGCCAGGGCGGATAAACACCCGCCTAGGCCACCCAGGTCGACTGGGCTGTCGACCTGGGCTACCCATGTCGACAGGGCTGTCGACAGCCCTGTCGACAGGGGTGTCGACCTGGTCGAGCCCAGCCAACCTGGCTGGCCAGGTCTGTGTTTGGTCGAATTTCTGTGGTCTGCTTTGTCATTAGGGCTAGGTGGCGGGTTCTAATTGGTCTCTCTTCCTAATGAATGGCTATGATCAATCCAAGCAACATCAAGGGTCCTAATCAATTCCTAACCTCTATATAAACAACCCTAGACTAAACCCTAATCTATTCATTCAAATTAAGAACATAGCCGCCATGTTGCTGAGGAACGACTAAGAGTAGCCGCCAACTAGAGAGAGGATTAGGAAGAAAAGTTCTAAAGCCTAAAGCAATTCAAGCAACCTAAAGCCAATCAATTCAACAAAGGAATCATATCTCTTAATTAGAGAATTCGCTGCAACCATTGTAAGTAGAGTATTACTTTGGTATGAATAAACAACTGTATTGATTTGTATGCTTGAATTGGGATAATAAAGTAGTTCCTATTTGTGCAAAATTATGTTATTCATTATAAAGAACTACATGCGGTAGTTCTATGCAAGTAAACGTTTGGAATATTGCGCAAATTATGTAATCTATGTTGAAGCTACGTGTATGTAGTTGAGTGAAATTCATGCAAGTTTGGGGCTTTGTTATTATGCCATCATGATGTATGTTTTTGTGCATAAATCATTTTGCAAGTAATTGAAACAAGTTTGGTTGTTATAGTTCATATGAAACTATGTTGGAATTTTGACACCATAATCCATGTATTAAGTCATGCTTTTGCAAACTTATGAATATGGCTAGGCTATGAATGATATTTGGCATAACTGAAATCCATGATTAAGTCTATCTTGTTTACAAGAATTATATGACGACATATGTGAGACATGGCTAGGTTAGACTCAAAAATCCCTTTTTGCAAGTTTAAGGCAAACACCATGACTAGGAATATTTATGCATAAGTATATTTATACTATCGTTATGTGATTAGACTTAAACCAAAATTTAGTTGATCTATGCTTCTGTGTTAGTAACAAAGTATCCCCTTTGTAAACATGTAGAAACCTTATGAACATGACTTGTTTATGTTTATGCCATGAACAAATTTAACTTTACTTATGCCATGCTTATGTTTGACATTATGCCGTGTTTATGCTAAAAGTATTTATGCCATGCTTATGTTTGACATTATGCTATGCTTATGCTAGGAATATTTATGACATGCTTATGTTTGACATTATGCCTAAATAAGAATATAGGTTCATGTTGTAGTTAAACCTATGCAAGTTCACATGCTTTGATTCATGTCACCTATGTTACCACTATGCAAGTACACCAATTTCTATTTTGTATTTCCAACGTCGTATTGCAAGTTCATGCGCTCACCTTCCCCTCTTTGTGTATACGCCATAAGCCTCCCCTTTTCGCATGGCTAAATTGGGCTTTAAAAGGCTAAGCCCAATATATATAAATGGACGTGTAAAACGGGGGAAAATAACGTTGGGTTAAAATTAATTAATGAATGAAAATATGAAATAGAAGGGCCCAAGTTCAAGTATGGGTTGGGCCCATGATTGGTGTAACCTTTACACCATTAACTTAATAATGGGCCGCAAATATTTACATATAAGAAATAAAGAAGAATGACAAAATATGTAAATGTAGAACATACGATGTGTTTAACCCGAGGTTGGATTGAGTTGTGATGTAAACCTGCCCGGAACCGCCCGGCTGTCCAGTAGTCACAACAATACTTATCCAATGTGGGAGGTTAAACATGGAGCCCAGCAAGGACCCGAGGTTAGACTGAGTTGTGGTGTAAGACTGCCCGGAACCAACCGGCAACAGGCAGCCACAACAATACCTGTCTAATGTGAGAGGTCAGGGCCTTAATAAGACAATTAAGGCTGAGTCAGGATTGTTAGGATTAAGTGAACTAAAGACTTAATCAAAATGGAACATGCTAAACTAAACGGACCGGTGGGGGTTAGGTAGGAAACACTTAACCAACTTAGCATGTTGGCTAGAGATAGAAAACCTAGTAACGGGGGACCCTTTTCAGCAGTAACCCTAAAAGGTGTATCAGGATACCCTGAAACTAGGCAGGGTGGGGCACGATTACTGGGCTGATTGTAAGAGGTCAAAGCGACGGCGGTGGTGTAGCAGTGTAGGTTCTAACGGAGTGCGGGCGTGCACACACTCCGGTGCAGAAAAATAAGGCACTGGACACCAGTAGCATACCTGTGCACTCTAAGGTTGTGTCGGGTTGCCACTATGGGACTTGATACACCCCATGGTGGGACCAGCATAGGTAACTACAGACATCGGGGGCCGTAAGACACATGTAACTATGCGAGTAGGAGCCGATCATCATAGAATGGATCACATCACCCTGATTATGGGGTGCAAATTGGAAACTAGTTTATATGGGTTCAGAGATCAACATGGGGTACGATAGTATATTCGACCCCAGACAACTTAACCAAGTTTATAGTGCATGCCCACTTCTTGTTTGTACTTATCATACCCAGTTCTTTATTCATAGACAAAATAGTACTAGACTTACTCAGGCTTTATGTCTGACTCTACTTTTCTTTCGTCTTCTTTCTTCCGTTCCCCCCCCCCCCAGGTCCACAGGGAGGGAACACAGCAGCTTGATCAGCCTTGACATCCAGCTTGAAGAAGAGAAATGTATTGCTTGGACTTTCCTGTTTTGAACTATGGCTTTGGACAATCCACTATGGGGCTTTTGCAGTTCATCTATGTTTTATTTATGCTTCTTTAAAAATAATGTACTCAAGACAGATTATGAAAGTGTTATGTTATGTTTTTGGAAAGGATGTTGTTGTAACACGTATTTGACTTTATGAAATAAAATTTGTTGTTCTTCCGCTGTTTACAAATATGTGTTCTTATATCTGTCTTGTATATCTGTGACTTGTACTTATAAACCTCCACCAAAATTAGGGCATTCCCTTTGAGAGTGACCCTAACAGAGGTGGGGTGTTTCAGTTAAAGTGATTTTCCAATATTATATAATATAATAATGTGGATAATGATTTGAAAGTGAAATTTAAAAACTGAATATGATATAGAATTTTTCTAAGTATGAACTTGTTTAAAGAAAAATCGTATGTTAAATAAGAAAGCGAGAAAATGATATTTAAAATATCGAAATATTTAAGGGTTGAATTTACATTTGTTTTAATAAAAAGGCCAACTGGTGCTGAATACTGAACCAGTGAACTCACTGGATTGTCATGATTGAAACACTGTTTATTTTGATAGTTAAATCACCGACTATCAAAAGTGTCCAATACGATTGTTGGTACGGAAAGACCTGGATCGAATTTATACTCGAAAACCAATCCGACCAACAAATATGTGAAGATACTAGAAGATGGCCGAGATGGAGCATTGAAGACCGTGGATTTTCGTAAACAGAAGAACTGCTAATATTCTCTGGTCTATAGCCAGAGATGTATTGTGGTTCTGTCGTGGTCGGAATCTACGGGTTGCAAGGACTTCTCACTACTGATCCATTGGGTGATTCCTATAGGAGATGCAGTAGGAGAGTACCTTCGGTTCATCCCGTTCCTAGATGACTTGTATGGATGAGTGTCTGACATAGCATTTCCAAAGGATCACGTACGTTGATTTCCTCAAACATGCTATAGTTGGTTAGCTCCTAACCAGAGTATTTTTTGGTGGATGTCAATTGGTGATATCTGGCGGATCTGACGATGTGGCATACAAAGTGAATGGTGGTCAGGTGTTGTAAAGAAAATTCAAACCTCAAGCCTCATCAATCGGGAAATGACAAAAATCGGGCAGGCAGCATGGCTATGTGGGTCGCTCCCATTAGGGTGTATAGTCACCTATCTAAAGAAATTACATTTCATTCTTTAATCTGTTTCGATGCTATCCCTTTTTGGGAAACGGTGGCTAGGTACCACCGTTGGTGATATACATTCGATACACTCAAGCGAAATGAGTGGTCGGTCATGTGAGGGCCGGGTTGCAAGAATTTCTTGTTGAACCCAGTGTATTCGCCTCTAGAGATACACTATCGGCAAGTGGTCACATACCGTGTCAGAGTTGGAATCCAATCTCCAATAAGCGCCTGCGGTTTTGATTGTATACTATATATGTAGAGCGTGAGATGCAAGCGTTCTACTAGATTCTAATTACTTGTATTTAGACATTATTATAATATCAGACAAGATATTGATTTCAAAGCTGTTTGGGTTATCGTAAGGTAAAAATCATCCGTATTTATGTGTGGATTTGATCTTACGATTATCCTTTTCTTTGAAAGATTTTAACTTTAAAAATATCAGGTTGTGTGATACCCTTAAACTTAGTGTGTTTATCTCACTCTGGTTCACCAGACTGACCCGGTGTTTTGTAAATGCTCGGGTTAGCCCGGGATGTACAGGTTCAGGTTATCGAATGCTGTGAAGAGATGAGCCGGAGATGTTCAGATGTATGATATTATATAGCTACTATTCTGCTGTGTGTTGTATATGGGAACAGGTTATTATAACTGTCCCGTTGTGTGATGTACTCTGGTATTGTAAGTATTTTTAAAGCTCTCAATAAAGATCTATTTTTGTATTATATTTTGTTCCACTGCGATGTGAGACTCTGATTCTGTGTTGTGGTGTTTCTTCTTCTTCTATTCTAATATTTCTTTCTTTCTTATCTCACCATCTAATTTCTTTCTAACAACGTCCAGTGTTTTCAGTGTTTGGAAGGTCGGCATGAGCAATGGTAAAGGTATTTATGTCGATTTTCGGGGCCGGAAATTCCTGGGTCGTTACAACAGTACAATCAAAGAAGTCATCTATGGTATGCGGATGATGGGGAGCATGTAACACCCCACGTCCATTAATGTCACTCACAAATGGAATGCATTAACTTTCATAGAGCATTTAAGTGTGTATAGAACAGAAACTTAACAACAAGACAGATATAAACAGTACTAAAACTTTAAAACTTTATTTCATTACAGCGGAAAATACATAAGTTTGATTACATCATCAAAACTAGAGTTAAAGTACATAGTATCCATCTTGACCAACTCAAAGTACATAAATTGAAAGACATAACCCCAGTTCAAAATAGCCATAAAAAAAGAGGCTGAACTTTACTTCAGCGATCCAAGCAACTTCTAAAAGAAGAGATACAACTATCCAAAATCAAGCTCCACTGGTGCTAGTTCCAACCTGAGCACCTAGAGGAGGAGGGGAGTAAGAAAAGAGGAGGAAACAAAGTGGGTCAGACATAAAGTCTGGCGAGTGCGATAACTTTAACAATATAATTACCAAAATAACTAGGCTAAGGCACAAGATGGAAAACAAGGAAGTGACAGTGAATAATTGGGTATGACATAATAGACAAAAAGGAAATAAGATGAACAGAGATAACATTAAAGCGCACCTAAACCACTATAAGATAATTACTATACTGCACCACCACTACTATATTGCACCACCACTAGTTACCCTAAGGTTGATCCCGCCTACATAATTTAATAATGATAATGGTAGTTTTGTGCACCCCTAGTTGCCTTCATAGGTGCCGCCTGCCCTTATCTCCACTAGGTGTACCCACTACCCCCATGCGATCGGCTCCCTAACTCATAGATACCCGTGCTGGCCCCACAGTGGGGTGTATCACTCCCCAAAGTGGCAACCCGATACCACCAATAATGCACGGCTTATACCTACACGATGCAGCAACGTCTTACTTACCAGCCCGGGTCCACACACGCATATGAACCCGTTGGACTTGCGTTGCCACCGCTAACCTGGTTTGGCCTCTTAAAGTCAAGCCCAGTATGCGTGTCCCGTCATCGACTTGGGTCGAGCCCACAAAGATACGTATGGGTTACTAGTTGGAACGGGCCCCCATTACTTGACACAAGCTATCTACCTAAGCTTGGTACCCTCTTGTACATCCCATTTAACCCTCTTCTTATTCATGTTCACTCACATGTTTCAATTTTGGTTAAGTGTTTCTAATCATATTTCAAAATGCCACCCAAGGCACCCACTAGATTCCACATGCCACCCAAGGCACCCACTTAACCCCCTCATGTCCGACTACATGTTTATCTGGTTAAGTGTTTCTTAATTCATTAAGATCGTAACCTCATAAAGACCTCCCACAATAGACTGGCATTTGTGGCAGCTGGATTTTCCGGGTGGGTCCGGGCAGTCTTACACCACAAACGAGCCTAACCTCATGTCTTTACAATTGTTACGTATTTAATTTATGCCTAAGACCTCCTACATTAGACTGTCATTTGTGGCAGTTGGATTTGCTGGGCAGTTCCGGGCAGTCTTACACCACAAAAGAGCCTAACCTCGTGTCTTACACGATTACTTACTCCTAATTAATCATTCCCTAATTTGAATTAATTTCCCTATTTAAATTATCAATCAATTCCAAATTTAACTATGGCCATAATTGACTCAGTTATGTCCATCTATTTATGGTATGGAAAATCATACCAATTTTTAGCACAAATTTATTCTTATGCCATTTAAGGCATTTATGCCAATTCTCAATATTAAATCTTTTAATATTATCCCATTGCCCCACATTGTACGTTCTTTCGTATAACGTAAAATATACGTTAGACTCGAATAGTCTAACTCATGGAATAAAGAGAAAACATCACAACATACATATAATTAAAGATAGATCTAAACATAAGGGGTGAACTTGCATGTGTGAATGATGTCCTACATCTAAAACTTGCATAGGCGAAAGTTACAACTTGCATAAAACTACATATGTCATAGATCCAAATCAAAAGGCGTAAACTTGTTTAGGTAATGGTCACAACTTGCCTAAATCATGTATGTCATGGATCAACATCTAAAGGTGTAAATTTGCATAGGCAATAACCACAAACTTGCATAACATGATTCATATTCCAAACTCATATATTTATATAAACTTGCATATGTGATTTATGCAACATAACAATGGTGTAAACTTACATCTATACATGTAAACTAGCATGTAGAATTGAGCACATAACTCACACATGTCATAGCCTAACTTTAGATCTAAAATAAATGTCATGAAACATGTAAGGTTATACATAATTTTCACTAATTTGCATACGATTCATGTCTAAATCAATATCTAAACTTGCATACATACATATGATTTATCATATGAATCAACTTAACCAAACTAGCATATGAATAGCATGATGATTTGATTATACATAAGCCAATCATAGAATTACAACATAGATGATAGCATCATAAATTTACAACATAGATGATCACAGCATAACATCATAGAATTTACAACATGTATGATAACATCACAATTTTACAACATAATTATAACATGCGGTCAATAATTCACATCATATCCATACAATCGACATCATAACTTAATCCAATTAAATTGTTAATTATTTTATTAAAGAAATCGAACTCACAACTCAAAGAAGGTCTTGAGTTCTGAATTCTGAGTTTTGAAGTTGTATTAGCTTTCCCTTGAAGTAGATTCATTGTTAGAGTTGAAATGAATTGAATTTGATTAGCTTTCTTCCTCTCTAATTGGTGGCGGCTATTCTGAGTTGCAAGGTGACGGCTTGGAGGCCATGAGTCTAATTTTAATTTGATTTTAAGGTTTGAATCTATAGGTGTTTTTATAGAGTTTAGGATTAGTTTAAGCCGTCCGATCAACCCAGAATTAATCCCAGCCAATCAGAGCAGATCAGAAACCCTAATGAGTCAGCATACAATCACAAACAGGTCACCAATCAATTCTTCCCGGGGAGTGGGTGGGGCAGGTTGACCCCCAGGTTGACCCCCAGGTCGACCCTATGGTCGACCTGGTTAGGGTAGGTCGACCACTAGGTCGACCCTATGGTCGACCTGGCCCTGGCGGGAATTTTCCCGAATAGTCTGTTTGACTCTAAAATTTGAATTTTCTGAAATCTGTTTTGAATTTTCTAAAACTTCCGATGGCCATAACTTCTTCATACGAAGTCCAATTCACGCAAACTCGAACGTTATCTCAACCAGAATTCCGAGGCGAACACAATGGCGCAACCCGTTTGCCTTGATTCTCACATCTGAGATTAGTTATTCTTTAATTTGTTACTATAGTGTTAATAGAAATATGGGATGTTACATTCTCCCCTCCTTAAAGGATTTCGCCCCCGAAATCTCCATGTTAAGGAGAATGCATATCCTAACATCCAAACAACCATCAAACACCGGCACCCATTGTCCTTATAAAATTCCTAATGCTGTATGAACATATGCAAGAAGTGTGTGTATATGCTCTCTATCTAATGCAAAATCCGGCGGTCTACTGATTCAGTTGGCCTCCTTAATGCAAACCATGATAGTGCCATGCGTCCATTATGTATGCGAAAGAATCCTATCGATACATATTATTTCTACATGTGTGCACAACCATTCACCAAAATGCAGCATCCATATGATAGCACAACCATTATTCATTCATTAACTTAAATATGTACACACATTTATATGCAATATGCAATATGAAGTGACTGAGCCGATCTAGTGCCTAAGGTGTGTGTATATGCATCCACGAGCAACCACTAGCAACCACTTGCATCTACATGCATCCATCATACATAACATGTCTCAAACACATGTTTCAACCATAGGACTACCATATCTAAAGGTCAAAGATACTAGCGAGAGGACATACTAAAGATAAAATAAGTACAAGCTAAGCGATAATGGAGAAATTAAAAGACATACCCTCGAAAAGAAAAGGGTACAATGAACGCATCTTCTCTTCCGTCTCCCAAGTAGCGCTGCTCTCGTCATCTCCCTATTGCACTTTGACTAGTCTGACCTCTCGATTTCTCAACTTCTTAATCTCCGACCCAAGAATTCACGTAGGAGCTCGTCGAATCGTCGCATCACCCTCTATCTCCACATCTCTAAGCAAGCTCGGCTCTACCACTTCTGCGGTCTCGTGCAGGGACTTCCTCAAATGTGATACATGGAATATGTCTTGTACACCACTAAGTCTCTCAGGCAACTCCACTCTATACGCCATCTTTCCAATCCTCTCCTTAATAGAAAACGACCCTACGAACCTTGGTGCTAACTTCCCAACGGACCCAAAGCGAACGACGTTCCATAATGGAGACACCTTGACAAAGACCATGTCCCCAATATCAAACTCAAGATCTGACCTCCACTTGTTCGCATAATATTTCTGCCTATCTTGCGCCGTCTTCATCCTTCTTCGAATCAAATCGATCTTTTCCGAAGTCTCTCTAATCACATCGGGCCCAAGTAAGATCTTATCTGCAGACTCCCACCAACATGTAGGCGAACGACACGGCCGTCCATAAAGAGCCTCGAACGGTGCCATGCCAATGCTAGACTGAAAGCTATTATTATATACGAACTCCACCAACGGAAGATGTTCCTCCCATGTACCTCTGAAGTCTAAGACACACAACCTCAATAGGTCCTCTAGAATACGATTCACCCTCTCGGTCTGGCCGTCTGTCTGAGGATGATATGCGGTGCTCAAACATAACTGAGTCCCTACCGCCTCTTGCAAGCTCTTCCAAAACTCTCTAGTAAAGATAGAATCGCGGTCGCTCACTATGCTAGAAGGAACACCGTGCAAACGAACTATCTCTCGAATGTATATGGAGGCTAACCATGGAGCAGTCCTCTTACTATTTACGGGAATGAAATGGGCGCTCTTAGTAAGTCTGTCTACCATGACCCAAATCCTCGTATTACCCTTCCTCGATCTCGGTAACCCATCAATAAAGTCCATCGAGACACTTTCCGATTTCCATTGTGGAACCTCCAATGGGTGTAGCAACCTACCGGGCTTCTTTTGCTCTGCTTTTACTTATTGGCACACCAAGCATCTAGCGACAAACTTGGCCACATCCATCTACATGCCGACCCAAAAGTAAACTCGTCTTATGTCCATGTACATCTTGTCCCCGCCGGGATGGATGGTCATCATCGAACGATGTGCATCATCAAAAATGGTCTTCCTCAGATTCTCGTCCCGTGGTACACAAAGTCTACGGTCCCTACGTAACCAACCCTTATCATCTAGGGTATACCTACGGAGATGGCTCGATGGCTCGATGACTCCCCCCCCTTTGAGCTTCTCTACTAACTCAATCAACTGTGGGTCATCTTGCTGTGCCCCTCCAAATCGTCCCAAAAGCGTAAGTCTGACCTTTAAGGATGCTAGCAAACCGGGTACAAAGTCAATGGAAGGTCTAAAGTCAAATGTAGAGATGAACTCTAAGCTTCGCCGCTCAACAAACATTGGACTCAAGGACAACCTTTTCATACTTAAGGCATCTGCCACCACGTTACCCTTGCTAGGGGTATATGCTATCTCGAAGTCGTAGGACGCTAAGAATTCCATCCACCTTTGCTGCCTTAAGTTCAAGTCCTTCTGAGAGAACAAGTATTTTAGCGATTTGTGGTCAGTGAACAGTTCGAATTTTTCGCCAAGAAGATAATGGCGCAAAGACTTAAGCGCGAAAACAATAGCGACCAACTCTAGGTCATGGTTGGGTAATTTCTCTCATGCACTCTCAACTGCCTTCCACCATAGGCTATTACCCTTCCCTCTTGCATTAAG
The DNA here is from genome assembly GCA_030737875.1 of Allium sativum. Classification (NCBI taxonomy): domain Eukaryota; kingdom Viridiplantae; phylum Streptophyta; class Magnoliopsida; order Asparagales; family Amaryllidaceae; genus Allium; species Allium sativum. The sequence goes on along the minus strand of CM060912.1, from coordinate 931,256,464 downwards.
ACTGCGCCTAGTCCTTTCCCACAAGCATTGGTATAATTGGTAAATGGGTTACTCCCATCTGGCAACACTAAAACTGGGGCTGTGGTCAAAACACTCTTTAAACATTGGAACGCATCATCACAATCTACGTCCCATATGAACACTAAGTTCTTCTTCGTCAAGCGTGTTAATGGGGCTGATATCTTTGCGAAGTCTTTGATAAACTTCCTATAGTAGCCAGCCAACCCTAAGAAACTCCTCACCTCGGTAGCATTTTTAGGAACCTTCCAATCTTGGATGGCCACTACCTTCGCGGGATCCACAGCTATCCCTCCTTTGGAAACCACATGCCTTAAAAATCGCACTTCCTTCCTCAAAAAGTGACATTTAGAAAATTGAGCTTTAAGGCTATGCGCTCGAAGGGTCTCCAACACTTCCCTAAGATGTAAGGCATGCTCTTCCTCGCTCTTAGAAAAGATCAAGATGTCGTCCACAAGGACTACCACGAATTTATTAAGGTACTCCCTAAACACCCTACTCATCAAGTCAACAAAGTATGCGGGGGCGTTTGTCAAACCGAAGGGCATCTCAAGCCACTTGAAGAAACCGTCTGGAGTCCTAAAGGCAGTCTTGTCTATGTTATTCTCAGCCACTCTCAACTGATGGAAACCCGTGGCTAAGTCCAACTGCGTAAACACTGAGGCGCCAACTAACTGATTGAAGAGATCGTCCATCCTCGGCAGTGGGTGTCTATTCTTCTTAGTAAGCTTATTAAGTTCTCTATAGTCCACACAAAGTCTAAGGGACCCATTTGCCTTCGTGGAAAATACTACTGGAGCACCCCACTCCGATATACTACATCTTATGAACCCCTTCTCAAGCAATTCTTTCACTTGCTTACTGAGTTCTCTTCTCTCTCTTGGAGCCATGTGGCGCACTGGAAATGCAACTGGCTTTGCATTATCTACTAGATATATCCGAAAGTATATCTCACGTTTTGGGGGTAAACCCCTCACCTCATCGAAGACATCAATATATCCACGGACTATACGAACAGAATGTAATTCATCATCGGATGTGTCAATGGATTCTAGGTAGCTAAGCATTACTGGACCTCTAGGGTCACAAGAAATATCAAGGGTCTTCCCACAACGAGTCAAAAATCTAACTACCCTTCTTTCACAATCTAGGAGGGCCCCATATCAAGACAGCCAATCCATACCTAGAATCAAGCCGCAGCCCATGAAGCCAAGAACAAAGGCGTTGCATTCAAATCCAACGCCTAAGATAAACACTATCAAATCCCGACATATCATAGAAAGATGAGCCGAACCATCAATAGGATTTGAGACTACTAAGGGATCTGTAACTAGACTAGTATCTAGGTGCAGTGTTTCAACTAATGATGTAGAGATAAACGAATGTGATGCGCTAGAATTGAATAAAGTACGGACAAGATGATCAAACAGAAAAACTAAACTTTCAACGGAAATTGCTCTACCTCTTTCTTGTAGCGGAGGGACCACGAGAGCCTGAACTTTCCCCCTTGCCTGCCCTGGTGCCATAAGAGCCTGCAACTGTCCTCCCGAGGTAGACCCTGCCCTTGGCCCTTTCCTTGGGCGGTCCTTAATCAGATGTCCCGCTTCGCCACATTGGAAACAGCCAGTCTTCTTTTTCTTCCTACAATCTTTGCTTAGATGACCCAGTGTCCCATAGTTAAAACATCTTTTCTTCCCCTTACCATTATTGCCTTTACCACCTTTCCTGTTCTGTTGTTGCTGTTGCGGCTTCTTTTGATCCCCTTTCTTCTCGGGTGCCTTGTTAGCATTGGCGCCCTTCTCCTCTTCATGCATAAGCACCATGTCAACTAGTCTCTCAAAAGTAGCCCCCATGGGGATGTGGGTCATAGCTAACCCATGAAGCGGCTCGTTCAAACCCTTAACAATCTCAGGGCCTTCTTTTTTGGCGTATTCACCAAGTCCAAGCCAAATCTCGCTAATTGATTGAATTTGTTGACGTATTCTTTCACTGATAGATTCCCTTGCTTCAACGCCAAAAATCTTTCCATATATAAATTCTCTTCAGCCCGTGAGAGAAACTTCGCTTCAAACCTCTGCCTGAAATCTGGCCATGTATCAACTTGACGTTCTCCATTACTGACCTCCCACCAAAACGAGGCCTTATCCTTCATTAGCCAGGCAGCTAACTAGACCTTTCTTCCTTCTGCCACTTTCAAGATCTGAAACAATTCTTCCACCTCCTTTAGCCAATTACGAGCTTCAACAAATGTCTCCGTCCTGTGAAAAGGTTTTCCACCCATTGCCCGAAAGTCCTCACATATCTTAGCAAAAGTATCGACGCAAGGATGAGGAGAAGGGGAGGAAGAGAATTTGTTGGACCTGTGGTGGTGGCTGTAGTCTCCAAATACCTCCTAAACCATCCTGGTATCGTTGTCCCCTCGGGTATCTAGGGAATTCCAGACATGCTGAAACAAAAAAGGAAAGATTCAATACAAAAGAACCGAAGGAAAGATATATGGCTCTTGGAGTTATGCTTTCTAAAATAAGCTTTTCTCTTGAAAATACTTTCCTTAAAACAGACTTTTGAAGGTACTTCTTTATAAAAGTGCTTTCGAAAAACAGTTTTTCAAAATTCATATCTGTTCTGGTAACCTTCAGCTCTGATACCACGTGTAACACCCCACGTCCATTAATGTCACTCACAAAGGGAATGCATTAACTTTCATGGAGCATTATAAGTGTGTATAGAATAGAAACTTAACAACAAGACAGATATAAACAGTACTAAAACTTTAAAACTTTATTTCATTGCAGCGGAAAATACATAAGTTTGATTACATCATCAAAACCAGAGTCAAAGTACATAATATCCGTCTTGACCAACTCAAAGTACATAAATTGAAAGACATAACCCCAGTTCAAAATAGCCATAAATAAGAGAGGCTGAACTTTACTTCAGCGATCCAAGCAACTTCTAAAAGCAGAGATGCAGCTGTCCAAAATCAAGCTCCACTGGTGCTAGTTCCAAGTTGAGCACCAGGAGGGGGAGGAAGAAAAGAGGAGGAAACAAAGTGGGTCAGACATAAAGTCTGGCAAGTGCGATAACTTTAACAATATAATTACCAAAATAACTAGGCTAAGGCATAAATTGGAAAAAAAGGAAATGACTGTGAATAATTGGGTATGACATAGTAAACAAAAAGGAAATAAGATGAACAGAGATAACGTTAACGCGCACCTAAACCACTATAAGATAATTACTATACTGCACCACCACTACTATACTGCACCACCACTAGTTACCCTAAGGTTGATCCCTTCTACAGAATTTAATAATGATAATGGTAGTTTAGTGCACCCCTAGTTGTCTTCATAGGTGCCGCCTGCCCCTATCCCCACTAGGTGTACCCACTACCCCATGTGATCGGCTCCCTAACTCGTAGATACCCGTGCTGGCCCCACAGTGGGGTATATCACTTTCCATAGTGGCAACCTGATACCACCAATAATGCACGGCTTATACCTACACGATGCAACAACGTCTTACCTACCAGCCCGCGTCCACACACGCATATGAACCCACTGGACTTGCGTTGCCACCGCTAACCTGGTTTGGCCTCTTACAGTCAAGCCCAGTATGCATGTCCCGTCCTCGACTTGGGTTGAGCCCACAAAGATACATATGGGTTACTAGTTGAAATGGGCCCCCATTACTTGACACGAGCTATCTACCTAAGCTTCGTCCCCTCTAGTACATCCCACTTAACCCTCTTCTTATTCATGTTCACTTACATGTTTCAATTTGGGTTAAGTGTTTCTAATCGTATTTCAAAATGCCACCCAAGGAACCCACTAGATTCCACATGCCACCCAAGGCACCCACTTAACACCCTCATGTCCCACTACATGTTTATCTGGTTAAGTGTTTCTTAATTCATTAGGACCGTAACCTCATAAAGACCTACCACATTAGACTGGCATTTATGGCAGTTGGGTTTGCCAGGCGGGTCCGGGCAGTCTTACACCACAAACGAGCCAAACCTGGTGTCTTTACAATTGTTACGTATTTAGTTTATGCCTAAGACCTCCCACATTAGACTGGCATTTGTGGCAGCTGGATTTGCTAGGCAGTTCCGGGTAGTCTTACACCACAAAAGAGCCTAAACTCGTGTCTTAGACGATTAATTACTCCTAATTAATCATTCCTCAATTTGATTTAGTTTCCCTATTCAAATTATCAATCAATTCCAAATTTAACTATGGCCATAATTGACTCAATTATGTCCATCTATTTATGGTATGGAAAATCACACTAATTTTCATCACAAATTTATTTTTATGTCGTTTAAGGCATTTATGCCAATTCTCAATATTAAATCTTTTAATATTATCCCATTGACCCACGTTGTACGTTCGTTCGTTTAACGTAAAATATACATTAGACTTGAATAGTCTAACTCATGGAATAAAGAGAAAACATCACAACATACATATAATTAAAGATAGATCTAAACATAAGGGGTGAACTTGCATGTGTGAATGATGTCCTACATCTAAAACTTGCGTAGGCCAAAATTACAACTTGCATAAAACTACATATGTCATATATCCAAATCTAAAGGCGTAAACTTGTTTAGGTAATGGTCACAACTTGCATAAATCACGTATGTCGTGGATCTACATCTAAAGGTGTAAACTTGCATAGGCAATAACCACAAACTTGCATAACATGATTCATATTCCAAACTCATATATTTATATAAACTTGCATATGTTATTTATGCAACATAACAATGGTGTAAGCTTACATCTAAACATATAAACTAGCATGTAGAATTGAGCATATAACTCACACATGTTATAGCCTAACTTTAGATCTAAAATAGATGTCATGAAACATGTAAGGTTATACATAATTTTCACTAACTTGCATATGATTCATGTCTAAATCAATATCTAAACTTGCATACATACATATGATGTATCATATGAATCAACATAACCAAACTAGCATATGAATAACATGATGATTTGATTATACATAAGCCAATCATAGAATTACAACATAGATGATAACATCATAACTTTACAACATAGATGATCACAGCATAACATCATAGAATTTACAACATGTATGATAACATTACAATTTTATAACATAATTATAACATGCGGTCAATAATTCACATCATATCCATATAATCCACATTATAACATAATCCAATTAAATTGCTAATTATTTTATTAAAGAAATTGAACTCATAACTCAAAGAAGGTCTTGAGTTCTGAATTCTGAGTTCTGAAGTTGTATTAGCTTTCCCTTGAAGTAGATTCGTTGTTAGAGTTGAATTGAATTGAATTTGATTAGCTTTCTTCCTCTCTAATTGGTGGCGGCTATTCTGAGTTGCAAGGTGACGGCATGGAGGCCATGAGTCTAATTTTAATTTGATTTTAGAGTTTGAGTCTATAGGTGTTTTTATAGAGTTTAGGATTAGTTTAAGCCGTCCGATCAACCCAGAATTAATCCCAGCCAATCAGAGCAGATCAGAAACCCTAATGAGTCAGCACACAGTCACAAATAGGTCACCAACCAGTTCTGCCCTGGGGGGGAGGGGCAGGTCGACTCCCAGGTTGACCCTATGGTCGATCTGGTTAGGGTAGGTTGACCTGGCCCTGGCGGGAATTTTCCCGCCTAGCCTGTTTGACTCTGAAATTTGAATTTTCTGAAATCTATTTTGAATTTTCTGAAACTTCCGATGGCCATAACTTCTTCATACGAAGTCAGATGAACACAATGGCGCAACCCGTTTCCCTTAATTCTCAAATCTGAGATTAGTTATTCTTTAATTTTTTACTATAGTGTTAACAGAAATACGGGGTGTTACAGAGTAGTTCATATGTGTAGTTAGAAAATAATTTAAATAACTGTACAGAAATAATAGTGAGAAATTCTCACCTTGACCGGTTTCGAAATCGTTATCAACGATTGATTTAATCAAATTAAACGACTTGTTTATTTTATTCAAGAAATTCCATATAGGTCTATTCCAGTTCTGGTCTTTTCCATTGCGTAGAGTTCCGCTCAACTATTGCAACACATTTTGAATTTTTAAATTCTGATAAAATTTGAATATGATACATACATTTAAAATTGATTACTTAAATAAATTAATTAACATATAATTAATTTTAATAACCTTAGTTAATATTTCGTCAATTGAAATTCAGGCCGCATCTTCTTTGTCTTCCTCCTGTATCGTTCCAGCGAATAACCCATTTTCACGATGAAAAAAAATCCTCCGCCGCTGTCACGTCGAGCCACATGCAGAAGATCGGAGCATGTCACATCGAGGGGTTGACTACACTCTACCTCCGTCGGCAATGACCACCCACTCGCGCCCCTCTGGAAGCTTCAGATCAAGTGCGAAGCGCGGATCTTTGAGCTCAAAAACCGAGCTAATCACCACACCATAAATCATCATCCTCATCTCATATTGAAGATCTCTCGAAGTTCTTTAATTTCCTCTTTAGAGGTTTCGACAATTGCTGAACGAATTAAAAGAAAATTAGGGGAGAAGGTTGGAACAAAATCGGCCTTTGGAATTGAGACTGGCGGCTATCTTATGAACGTAGAAACTAGGGTTAGGGCATTATAATTTTTATATATTATAATATTTTAATTTCTCCAATAGCTTCTTTTGCGTTCGAACTCCAAACGAGACCCAACAAGTATCGTTCGCAGCGTAATACCCCCATTCCGAACACAATAGGATATGTTTTGTAAGACAATTCGACTATTTCGATCAGATTCCATCAAAATCAAAATATATATCTATATATTGAAATTTGAACGCACATTTTAATTTACTGGGGCCACATACGGACCCCTAAAATTCAAGAAAAATAAATCTAACTATGTTTTGATGATACGATCCTAACAAAACTAATTTCGTCAAATTTGGTGACTGTTTGAAAATTGGCCATTTTCTGGTCGATCCAAACTGAATAAAACTGTCAAAACACGTTTTCCTTTGCCATGCTCACATATTAATTCCAAAAATTATGAATTTCGGAATCTAGCAATAACTTGACATCCCGGATCCAACAAAATTAGTTTCGTCGAAAATGGAGGTCGTTTGTAAAATCGCTATTTTTAAGGGAAAATTTTCATAGCGACTATTCTGAATTTTCAACTGGGCGTAACTTTTTATTCCCACTATGAAATTACAATTTTTCGGATTCATTGGAAAGATACTTTCAAATAGATTCTAATATTTCTGGTTTCACTAAAATCCGGTTTATTTTGAATCATGTACATTCATTTGAAATTTGAAATCGAATTTTCAAACTACCGCGCCATTTTCAATTCCTTTTATAATTAAAATAAATATTTATATTCTAACTTCAATTCAAATAAATATATACATTCTAATTCTATTCAAAACAAATTTCTCATCATAATTGATTAAAATAAATCATTTTAAATATTCAAAATTCATTATAATTGCCAAAATAAAATTTTTAAATTGGTTCTGATTTTCCGGGTTGTTACAATCTCCCCCACTTAAAATCTTTTTGTCCTCGAAAAGGAACGGAGCTGAAAGTTGTTTTCTAATCAACTCAACTTTCATTCTGGCTTAGGTAGATTGCTCTACCTCTTTCTTGCAGCGGTGGGACCACGAGAGCCTGAACTTGCCCACTTGCCTGCCCTGGTGCCTTAAGAGCCTACACCTGTCCTCCCGAGGTAGACCCTGCCCTCTGCCCTTTCCTTGGGTAGTCCTTAATCAGATGTCCCGCTTCGCTACAGTGGAAACAGACAGTCTTCTTTTTCTTCCTACAATCTTTGCTTAGACGACCCGGTGTCCCACAGCCAAAACATCTTTTCTTTCCCTTACCATTGTTGCCTTTACCACCTTTCTTGTTCTGTTGTTGCTGTTGTGGCTTCTTTTGATCCCCTTTCTTCTTGGGAGCGTTATTAGCATTGACGCCCATCTCCTCTTCATGCATAAGCGCCATGTCAACTAGTCTCTCAAAAGTAGCCCCCATGGGAATGTGGGTCATAGCTAACCCATGAAGCGGCTCGTTCAAACCCTTAACAAATCTCAGGGCCTTCTTTTCTGGCGTATTCAGCAAGTCCAAGCCAAATCTCGCCAACTGATTGAACTTGTTGACGTATTCTTTCACTGATAGATTTCCTTACTTCAACGCCAAAAATATTTCCATGTATAAATTCTCTTCAGCCCGTGTGAGAAACTTCGCTTCAAACCTCCGCCTTAAATCTGGCCATGTATCAACTGGACGTTCTCCATTACTGACCTCCCACCAAAACGAGGCCTCATCCTTCATTAGCTAGGCAGCTAACTGGACCTTTCTTCCATCTTCCACTTCAAAGATCCCAAACAATTATTCCACCTCCTTTAGCCAATTACGAGCTTCAACAAATGTCTTCGTCCCGTGAAAAGGTTTTCCACCCATTGCCCTAAAGTCTTTACATATCTTAGCAAAAGTATCGACGCAAGGAGGAGGAGGAGGGGGAGGAGGAGAATTTGCTAGACCTGCGGTGGTGGCCCTAGTCTCCAAATACCTCCAAAACCATCCCGGTATCGTTATCCCCTCGAGTATCTCGGGAATTCCAGACATGCTGAAACAAAAAAGGAAAGATTTAATACAAAGGAACCGAAGGAATATATAGCTATTGGGGTAATGCTTTCTAAAGTAAGCTTTTCTCTTGAAAATACTTTCCTTAAAACATAATTTTGAAGTTACTTCTTTATAAAAGTGTTTTTGAAAAATAGTTTTTCAAAATTCATATATGTTCAGGTAATCTTCAGCTTTGATACCACGTGTAACACCCCAAGTCCATTAATGTCACTCACAAAGGGAATGCATTAACTTTCATGGAACATTTTAAGTGTGTATAGAACAGAAACTTAACAACAAGACAGATATAAACAGTACTAAAACTTTAAAACTTTATTTCATTGCAGCGGAAAATACATAAGTTTGATCACATCATCATAACCAGAGTCAAAGTACATAATATCCATCTTGACCAACTCAAAGTACATGAATTGAAAGACATAACCCCAGTTCAAAATAGCCATAAATAAGAGAGGTTGAACTTTACTTTAGCGATCCAAGCAACTTCTAAATGCAGAGATACAGCTGTCCAAAATAAAGCTCCACTGGTGTTGGTTCCAAGCTGAGCACCTGGAGGGGAGGAAGAAAAGAGGAGGAAACAAAGTGGGTCAGACATAAAGTCTGGCGAGTGCGATAACTTTAACAATATAATTACCAAAATAATTAGGCTAAGGCAAAAGTTGGAAAATAAGGAAATGACTGTGAATAATTGGGTATGACATAGTAGACAAAAAGGAAATAAGATGAACAGAGATAACATTAAAGCGCACCTAAACCACTATAAGATAATTACTATACTGCACCACCACTACTATATTGCACCACCACTAGTTATCCTACGGTTGATCCCGCCTACAGAATTTAATAATGATAATGGTAGTTTCATCCACCCCTAGTTGCCTTCATAGGTGTCGCCTGCCCCTATCCCTACTAGGTGTACCCACTACCCCCATGCGATCGGCTCCCTAACTCGTAGATACCCGTGTTGGCCCCACAGTGGGGTATATCACTCCCCAAAGTGACAGCCCGATACCACCAATAATGCGCGGCTTATACCTACATGATGCAACAACGTCTTACCTACCAGCCCGCATCCACACACACATATGAACCCGTTGGACTTGTGCTGCCACCGCTAACCTGGTTTGGCCTCTTACAGTTAAGCCCAGTATGTGTGTCCCGTCCTCGATTTGGGTCGAGCCCACAAAGATCCATATGGGTTACAAGTTGAAACGGGCCCCCATTACTTGACACGAGCTATCTATCTAAGCTTGGTCCCCTCTAGTATATCCCACTTAACCCTCTTCTTATTCATGTTCACTTACATGTTTCAATTTTGGTTAAGTGTTTCTAATCGTATTTCAAAATGCCACCCAAGGCACCCACTAGATTCCACATGCCACCCAAGGCACCCACTTAACCCCCTCATGTCCCACTACATGTTTATCTGGTTAAGTGTTTCTTAATTCATTAAGACCGTAACCTCATACAGACCTCCCACATTAGACTGGCATTTGTGGCAGCTGGATTTGCCGGGCGGGTTCGGGCAGTCTTACACTACAAACGAGCCTAACCTCGTGTCTTTACAATTGTTATGTATTTAATTTATGCCTAAGACCTCCCACATTAGACTGACATTTGTGGCAGCTGGATTTGCTGGGCGGTTCCGGGCAGTCTTACACCACAAAAAAGCCTAACCTCATGTCTTAGATGATTAATTACTCCTAATTAATCATTCCCCGGTTTGAATTAATTTCCCAATTCAAATTATCAATCAATTCCAAATTTAACTATGGCCATAATTGACTCAATTATGTCCATCTATTTATGGTATGGAAAATCACACCAATTTTCATCACAAATTTATTTTTATGTCGTTTAAGGCATTTATGCCAATTCTCAATATTAAATCTTTTAATATTATCCCATTGACCCACGTTGTACGTTCGTTCGTTTAACGTAAAATATGCATTAGACTCGAATAGTCTAACTCGTGAAATAAAGAGAAAACATCACAACATACATATAATTAAAGATAGATCTAAACATAAGGGGTGAACTTGCATGTGTGAATGATGTCCTACATCTAAAACTTGCATAGGCCAAAATTACAACTTGCATAAAACTACATATGTCATAGATCCAAATCTAAAGGCATAAACTTGTTTAGGTAATGGTCACAACTTGCATAAATCATGTATGTCATGGATCTACATCTAAAGGTATAAACTTGCATAGGCAAAAACCACAAACTTGCATAACATGATTCATATTCCAAACTCATATATTTATATAAACTTGCATATGTGATTTATGCAACATAACAATGGTGTAAACTTACATCTAAACATGTAAACTAGCATGTATAATTCAGCATATAACTCACACATGTCATAGCCTAACTTTAGATCTAAAATAGATGTCATGAAACATGTAAGATTATACATAATTTTCACTAACTTGCATATGAATCATTTCTAAATCAAAATCTAAACTTGCATACATACATATGATTTATCATATGAATCAACATAACCAAACTAGCATATGAATAACATGATGATTTGATTATACATAAGCCAATCATAGAATTACAACATAGATGATAGCATCGTAACTTTACAACATAGATGATCGCAACATAACATAGTAGAATTTACAACATGTATGATAACATCACAATTTTACAACATAACTATGACATGCGGTCAATAATTCACATCATATCCATATAATCAACATCATAACTTAATCCAATTAAATTGCTAATTATTTTATTTAAGAAATTGAACTCACAACTCAAAGAAGGTCTTGAGTTCTGAATTCTGAGTTCTGAAGTTGTATTAGCTTTCCCTTGAAGTAGATTCGTTGCTAGAGTTGAATTGAATTGAATTTGATTAGCTTTCTTCCTCACTAATTGGTGGCGGCTATTCTGAGTTGCAAGGTGACGGCATGGAGGCCATGAGTCTAATTTTAATTTGATTTTAGGGTTTGAGTCAATAGGTGTTTTTATAGAGTTTAGGATTAGTTTAAACCGTCCGATCAACCCAGAATTAATCCCAGCCAATCAGAGCAGATCAGAGACCCTAATGAGTCAGCACACAATCACAAACAGGTCATCAATCAATTCTTCCCCGGGGGGTAGGGGTGGGGGGCAGGTCGACCCCTAGGTCGACCCTATGGTCGATCTGGTTAGGGTAGGCCGACCCCGAGGTCGACCCTATGGTCGACCCCGAGGTCGACCCTATGGTCGACCTGGCCCTGGCAGGAATTTTCCCGCCTAGCCTGTTTGACTCTGAAATTTGAATTTTCTGAAATCTATTTTTGAATTTTCTGAAACTTCCGATGGCCATAAATTCTTCATACGAAGTCCGATTCACGCAAACTCGGACTTTATCTCAACCACAATTCCAAGACGAACACAATGGCGCATCCTGTTTCCCTTAATTCTCACATCTGAGATTAGTTATTCTTTAATTTGTTACTATAGTGTTAACAGAAATACGGGGTGTTACAGAGCAGTTCATATGTGTAGTTACAAAGTAATTTAAATAACTGTACAGAAATAATAGTGAGAAATTCTCACTTTGACCAGTTTCGAAATCGTTATCAACGATTGATTTAATCAAATTAAACAAATCGTTTAATTTATTCAAGAATTCCACATAGCTCCATTCCAGTTCTGGTCTTTTCCATTGTGTAGAGTTCCGCTCAACGATTGCAATGCATTTTGAATTTTTAAATTCTAATAAAATTTGAATATGATACATACATTTAAAATTGATTACAAAAATAAATTATTTAACATATAATTAATTTTAATAACCTTAGTTAACATTTCCCTAATTGAAATTCAAGCCGCATCTTCTTTGTCTTCCTCCTGTATCGTTCTAGCGAATAACCCATTTTCACGATGAAAAAAAAATCCTCTACCGCTGTCACGTCGAGCCAGATGCAGAAGATCGGAGCATATCACATCGAGGGGTTGACCGCCCTCTACATCTGCCGGCGAGGACCACCCACTCGCGCCCCTCTGGAAGCTTCGAAACAAGTGCGAAGCGCGGAGCTTTGAGCTCAAAAATCGAGCTAATCACCACACCATAAATCATCATCCCCATCTCGTATTGAAGATCTCTCGAAGTTCTTTAATTTCCTCTTTAGAAGTTTCGAGAATCGCTGAACGAATTAAAAGAAAATTAGGGGAGAAGGTTGGAACAAAATCGGCCTTTGGAATTGAGACTGGCGGCTATCTTATGAACGTAGAATCTAGGGTTAGGGCATTATAATTTTTATATATTATATTATTTAATAATATTTTAATTTCTCCAATAGCTTCTTTTACGTTAGAACTCCAAATGAGACCCAACGAGTATCGTCCGCAGCGTAATACACCCATTCCGAACACAATAGGATATGTTTCGTAAGACGATTCGACTGTTTCGATCAGATTCCATCAAAATCAAAATATATATCTATATATTGAAATTTGAATGCACATTTTAATTTATTGGGGCCACATACGGACCCCAAAAATTCCAGAAAAATAAATATGGCTATGTTTTGATGATACGATCTAACAAAACTAATTTCATCAAATTTGGTGACCGTTTGAAAAATGGTCATTTTTTGGTCGATCCAAATTGAATAAAACTGTCACAACACGTTTTCCCTTGCCATGCTCACATATTAATTCCAAAAATTATGAATTTTGGAATCTAGCAATAACTTGACATCCCGGATCCAACAAAATTAGTTTCGTCGAAAACGGAGGTCATTTGTAAAATCGCTATTTTTAAGGGTAAAATTCCATAGCGACTATTCTGAATTTTCAACTGAGCATAACTTTTTATTCCCACTATGAAATTTCAATTTTTCGAATTCATTGGAAATATACTTTCAAATAGATTCTAATATTTCTGGTTTCACTAAAATCCGGTTTATTTTGAATCATGTACATTCATTTGAAATTTGAAATCGAATTTTCAAACTACCGCGCCATTTTCAATTCCTTTTATAATTAAAATAAATATTTATATTCTAACTTCAATTCAAATAAATATATACATCCTAATTCTATTCAAAATAAATTTCTCGTGGTAATTATTTAAAATAAATCATTTTAAATATTCAAAATTCATTTAAATTTCCAAAATAAAATTTTTAAGCTGGTTCTGATTTTCCGGGTTGTTACAATCTCCCCCACTTAAAATATTTTTGTCCTCGAAAAGGAACGGAGCTGAAAGTTGTTTTCTAATCAACTCAACTTTCATTCTGGCTTTCATTTTTCAACCTTTCGGTTTTTATGAATTTTCAAATTTTTCAAAAATTTGGCTAACACCCTAAATTTTCGAAAAATTTAGCCATAACCTCCTTTGTACGGGGAGTAATGGGAAAATCCCCAAATCGCCACACTGGCCCTCTTATCTCAAAAAGAAAAAGAGAAAGCCAATCGGCTCGTAAAATCATCCAAACCTAATAAATTAGTAAACATGTACCCATTTGTCGGGCATACAATTTTATTCCTCTGCTCTAGCCTCCTTGCTATGACCTGTTCATACATATATATATACATGCATGCATTTTCAAACAATTCCAATTCAGTTGAATATTTTGATTCAATTTGGCTAAATGGTTCAAAATTTTAATTAATCAAACCTATAACCAAACAACACAATCAGCAATCAATTAGTTAATTAAATTTTCAAATATATTGCTTTTATATACTTAAAATCATATTTTCTCAGATCGGATTATATATATAATCACAAATACATTAATTATAAACTTGTCACTCTCAATTCATTCTGGGGCATTATTAACCGCATCTCTAACGAGTTATTCTCATTCTAGGATATTGCTGATCGTATCTCTAATGAGTATTCTTTTATAGGATATTACTAATCCAATCTCTGATTAGTCTTTATTTCTGTTCTAACAAGTTGCACCCCAAAGATTTGAGTTTACCAAAGCTCCGATACCAACTGTAACGATATGGATTTCGCTCGGACCTAATCGATCGCTAAACCGATCAAGACCGTTCAAAACCCGAATACGCTAACTCTGGGCATACAACAACACATCAGAACTAATAACAGAAGACTATTATAACATCATAATAATGTTACATCAGAGTACATAATATATCAGAGTATATCGAAATATAACACAACGGAAGATTAATTTACTATAAATGTAATACAATGCAACGGAAACAAATAAAATAGCACAGCGGAAGGCTATCAATACTTTGGACATAGCTTTTCGCTTCAATCCGGAATCCTGCTAAATGAAATATCTGCAAAACAAACCACTCGACTGCCCGTGTGGAAAATAGGGGCACCCGAGTTTGCAAGGGTAAAACAAACTATAGGTCAGTCATGGGACTGGTGTGAGAAACTCTAAATAGTTATAAACTTATATAAATGATAAGGCAAATCACAGGACTACGCAGGTAATGCGAATGGGTTTACCCCCCATGAATGCCAGTGTATAAACAACAATCAATATAGATATATGGATCTACTATGCATCAATCAACATGCAATATCCCAATCTACCCATTTAGATTAATCACCACACTTAGATTTTCCAAATCTAATTCAATTTATAGAAATTATTCCTTTGGACTTTATTTCCCGATTTCTATTTCAAGTCATTTGAAATACATACTTAGCTTTTATATCAAAGTAGATTTCACTTCGGGATCTCTAATCAAATCATTTGAAAATATGAATTCCAAAACAAATGCATATAAACAAGTATACAACCAAATATCGGGCTCCCCTCGGACAAGGCAAAGGGCACGTACCTAAGCAACTCGATATCTACACACTAACAACTCACCCTAAGGCACTGGATCCCACCCATACTTTTAGTAGACCGGTTTACCAAATCTTTAGCCACATACCAAATCATTTCATATCCCGAAGTAGGAAAAATCATTTCACAACATAATCACAAGTATAATCAAATCTATAGTACTTCACGTCAGCAATTCACACAAATTATCAGTCACTATTAATCACATAACCTTTGAGCTCGTACATCTCAAAGAAGGGTGTCAAGCAAGAGAATAAATTCTCTGCCACCAAAGAGATACATCACTAATAACAACTAATCAAATATGTGATGACTACAATGTAAAACCGTAATACATTTACAAATCATTTTGAAATGATCGGGTTTTAGCCCCCGAAATCCTTTATGTTTTATAAAACATTTTTTTATAAAACATTCCCTGTCCAAATTCGGGAATATATTTCTTTTCACTTAAGAAAAATATCATTTCAAAATCATTCATTAAATTTGAAATGAACTCAACATCTTCGTTAACAACTCATAGTCAAATCGTGAAGTGTTTCACAAGGCATTAGCATACCAGTATTTCTACCCAACCTAATGTTAAATGTAAAAGCATATTTTGCTCATAAACTGGTCGAGCACAATCAATCAAAATCAACATCAGCAACCAAGTATATTTGGTTCTAACACACCTCATGTTTTGGTAAATTTTAATTACCATTTATTCATTCACAATCTATTTAAAGATTTATTCAAACTCCAATTGCTTTCAATCCCAAAAATCATTTCTTATTGATTGTTCAACTTTCTGGAAAATAATTCTGCTTTTGCTCGAGTTAAAGAACTAATGTCATTTAAACACAATTCACGACAAACCCAAATCCAACTCAATATTAAATACAAGACTCTGGATAGAAATTATATCGGCTTATATTCAATATCAAATTCTGAAATCAACAGATATCGTATTGGGAATAACGATATATATATATTCCAAATTACTCCACAATATCTATATAATCACGAAATCCAATATCGAAATATTCGAAGATAATTTCGATTCAAATCCATTCCAATTCATATACTGGAAATTCTGGTTATTTTTAAAACCATTTCAAATCCAATTTATTTATTTAAAAATATTGGATTTCATAATTCTAGTTCATAACTAGTTCATTTCGATAAAAATATATTTTTATCTTTTCAGAACTGGAATTTTTCATCCAATTTCTTTCCAAATCATTTATTATGATTTTACACAATTTTTCTATATTTTTAATAATTTTATTAAGGCCCGTACAGTCGGTTTCCAATATTGGCCAACGAACTGCATTTACAGCGACCTTTTCCAAAATTGATTTGGATATATCTTAAAATCTAACCATTGGATTTCAAATCTCTTATATTCATTGGAAAGCTCTTTTTGGTACAAACCCAATGGTTCCGGGTTAGGAGAATCCGACGGTCGGATCTCCTGTAATGTCAATTCCAAATCAATGGTCGAAATTCGCGAACGGTCGCGGTGCGTTCTATTCAGGCCGTTATATATATAATATATATTTCGTCGATTTCCATTTAAAACGTATTTAATAAATTGTTTTTAATTTGTTTTCAAAACGATTTCAACTTCCATTTCAATTATATATCAAAATTGAATATTCCATATACATGATAATTTTATACAGTGTATATATATGCTAAAAATTATATTTTTAACAATCAAATAACTTTCACATTTCATATATATATTTTTCACATTTCATACACACACACACACACACACACACATATATATATATATATATATATTCACATCTCGTATTTCATATATGTATAATTCACATCGTATATATATATATATATATGTATTTCATTTCACTTCGTGTATAAATAAATAAATAAATATATATATATTTCATTTCACTTCGTATATATATTTTTATAATTTTTTTTTAAATACAACCATATCAATACATGACAATCAAAATCAATTTCTACATCATAATACAATCAAACAAGTCGTCCATGTTTAGTGGACGACGGGTAGCTGTTCATATGTGTAGTTATAAAATAATTTAAATAATTGTACAAAAATAATAGTGAGAAATTCTCACCTTGACCAGTTTCGAAATCGTTATCAACGATTGATTTAATCAAATTAAACAACTTGTTTAATTTATTCAAGAAATTCTATATAGCTCCATTCCAGTTCTGGTCTTTTCCATTGCGTAGAGTTCCGCTCAACGATTACAACGCATTTTGAATTTTTGAATTCTGATAAAATTTGAATAAGATACATACATTTAAAACTTGATTACAAAAATAAATTAATTAACAAATAATTAATTTTAATAACCTTAGTTAACATTTACTTAATAGAAACTCAGGCCGCATCTTTTTTGTCTTCCTCCTGTATCGTTTCAGCGAGAAACCCATTTTCACGATGAAAAAAAATCCTCCGCCGCTGTCACGTCAAGCCACATGAAGAAGATCGGAGCATGTCACATCGAGGGGCTGGCCGCCCTCTACCTTTGCCGGCGAGGACCACCCACTCGCCCCCTCTGGAAGCTTCAGATCGAGCGCGAAGCGCGGAGCTTTGAGCTCAAAAACCAAGCTAATCACCACAGCATAAATCATCGTCCCCATCTCATATTGAAGATCTCTCGAAGTTCTTTAATTTCCTCTCGTAAATCATTGAACGAATTAAAAGAAAATTAGGGGAGAAGGCTGGAACAAAATTGCCCTTGGAATTGAGACTGACGGCTATCTTATGAATGAAGAAACTAAAGTTAGGGCATTATAATTTATATATATATGTATTATATTATTTAATAATATTTTAATTTCTCCAATAGCTTCTTTTGCATTCGAACTCCAAACGAGACCCAACGAGTGTCACCCCTTGCATAATAATCCCTTTCCAAACACAATGGGACATGTTTCTTAAGCTGATTCGACTGTTTCAATCAGTTTCCGTCAAAATCAAAATATAAATTTATATATTGAAATTTGAACGCATATTTTAATTTACTAGGGCCACATACGGACCCCAAGAATTCCAGAAAAATAAGTCCGGCTATGTTTTAATAATACGGCCCTAACAAAACTAATTTCTCACATTTGTTGACCGTTTGAAAAATGGCCATTTTTTGGTCGATCCAAATTGACTAAAGCTGTCAAAAAACGTTTTCCTCTGCCACGCTCATATATTAATTCCAAAAATTATGAATTTTGTACTCTAGCAATAACTTGACATCCCGGATCCAACAAAAGTGGTTTCGTCGAAAACGGAGGTCGTTTGTAAAATCGCTATTTTTAAAGGCTAAAATTCCATAACGACTATTCTGAATTTTCAACTGGGCATAACTATTTATTCCCGCTATGAAATTTCAATTTTTTGGATTCATTGGAAAGATACTTTCAAATTGATTCTAGTATTTCTGGTTTCATTAAAATCCGGTTTATTTTGAATCATGTACATTCATTTGAAATTTGAAATCGAATTTTCAAACCACCGCACCATTTTCAATTCCTTTTATAATTAAAATAAATATTTATATTCTAACTTCAATTCAAACAAATATATACATTCTAATTCTATTCAAAATAAATTTCTCGTTGTAATTATTTAAAATAAATCATTTTAAATATTCAAAATTCATTAAAATTGCCAAAATAAAAATTTTAAATTGGTTATGATTTTCTGGGTTGTTACAGATTGCTCGCCGACGCCTCAGGTGGAATTACGGGATTATATTGTGACGACGATCTGACTGTACTTGGAGCGTTTCGGATTGTAAGGGCTTCACACACAGGCGGGGTCATGGAATAAAGCCCCTTCGGTTTCGTTCAAAACCCGGAACGGACTTGTAAATGGAAGTGTGTTTGACATCGTATTTTAAAACATAGTTGATTTGTTTCTATTGATATTATATCAGTTGGTGGCGGGGAATTTATTCTCTTAGCTTAATACCCTCCTCTGAGACTTATGTATTCAGAGGGTTATATATTAATAAACACCGATTATATATTGTGAACTGACAATATGGCATGCTAAAAGCTGAGCCGATCAAAGATCTCGTTGAAAAGCAGAGCTTTGTGGATGAAGATCAAAGCATGGATGATATAGCGTAGATTTTTTGTAGAAACATGATTGTAGAGCCTCACAACCAGTGAATGGCCAAAAACAGGATGATGGATAGTAGAGATATGGCTAGTGTTTCCTTCTAGCTGAAAAGTGATGCCATGGTATGGAGCCCAGGCATGTTTACTTATGTGGATGATAGATCGACGTGCCTCGGATGACGGTCATATATGACCGGGATGAATGGTCAGTTATGACTGGGGAACATTATGTTCTGGAAAGATTCTAATCAGCCCTTTGGTGCTGGCCGGCTCTGCCAATCCGAAGGACCGTGCATTCAGTCCTGGGACATCTTCCTAGAGGTGTTGTGAACGGTAAGAAAGATCCTTTGCCTTGGTCATTGATGGAATCCAACTTCCAATACGATCTTTGCATTTTCATTTGTAACCTAATATATAACATAATGGGATGGACCATTATGCGAGCTAAGATTAATACATTTATTTTCGAAAGTGATATCGACACCCAAACATCAATAATAATATCAAAAGTATTTGTTTTAAAGAATATCAAGCATGTTTGGTTACTATAATGTAACATTCTATCCTCCGTTATGCGTTGCATTGTGTATGGGACTTGAGTGTTATAATACCTTCATTTTTCAAAAAACATGAATTTCAAAATTTTAAATCTTGGTTGATGATTGTATAATATGGGTTATGATTTGTTATCTAGTTTTTAAAATGATTAATCCAAACCTGACCCCGAGTGTTTAATGCTCGTGTCAGATCTGAGCATGTATTTCAGGTTTAAATGGGTGGACGATGAGTTTTCCAGTTGATTAAGAAAAGCCAGAGTTCTTAATCAGACGGCAGGACATAATATGTTATCTATACTTGGATGTATATGGATCGATGATGTAAGAATGTGTATAACTCAGATGATAAATGTTTTCTATTGCAAAAAAATTCCACTGTTAGATATATATTGAATATTATGTTTCGTTTTTGTTCCGCTATGTTTGCTCTGATAAAGCCCCAATGAATCAAGTTTGTGACATTTGATTTTGCGGTACACAAACATTATGGATGTATTAAGTATCATCTATTGAGGGTCGTCTCATTTGGTATCAGAGCTTTGGTTTAGCGATAAACCATGGCTCTATGGAGTAAAGACTCATCAAAAATAGGATTGGTAGTATCCTATGTTGAATAACTTGTCAGAGATAGGATAAGTAGTATCTACGGATGAGTGACTCATTAAAGATAGGGCCAGTTACACTCCAAAATCAGTTGAGAGGTTATATATATATATATATATATATATATATATGAGAGACGTATTTATAGTCTTGATTTTAAAAGTTATTTGTATTTTGATAAAGAAAATATAAAAAAGAAAAGAGATCATGTTTTAACAAAATAATATAGTTACATTTGAGAAGTTATTCAACATTTGATGTTTGGATGTGCTATAGGTTAATAAATTTAGCTAGTAAAGGGATGATTATGAACTTAAAATGTTGGATTAAGTGAAGTAAACAGAATTTCTGGCGATTTTGGACAGTCGAAAAATTCTGACACACATTGGTTTGAAATTTATAAAGGAGGTTATATTCACGATTCTGGACAGTGGATATACATGAAACTCATTTGTTATTTTACAGAAAAATATAATTTAAAGGGTTTAGTTTAAACTTATGTACTGATTAGAAACTCTTTGTTTTATTGTTGAAAGGTAGAGTGGGAGGTAGGGATAAGCAGCTGTCTGTACTTCGATATATGGCCTAGTTTCGAGAGCCTTCCCTACCTACTGGTTCTTCTTCTAAGGATATACAGAGTAGCAGTTCTTCTGACTCGTCTAGTCATGGAAGCACTGATGAGTTACTTTCTGATGCTACGTCAGCATTTCGACCGGTAGCGGTTATCAATTCTGAGTCCGATTCAGCACCTACTTTCATAGAGTCAGACTCCGTAAAACCTGAGGACTCGGCCATTATGATGACTGGATGCTAAAGGATGACGTGGAAGTAGAGATTCAACCTCCTCCTATAATGGAGATCATACCTGATTTTGTTCCCAAATCAATCCACGAGGAGCCGGCACTACCTGAGATACCACTTCCAAAGATGGACATAGCATAAGAGTACGATAACGAGATCGAGCCCGACATAGAGCAAGAGGTAGACGAGGCCAGCTACAACGCTGATTATGAGGAGGAATTTATGGTGAACGATCCTAACTCTTTTTGACGAGAATCTTACTATGATACCCAGATGGGATGGGTGGAACAATCCCGACTCAGATGAGAAGATAGACCAGGAGCTAGAGGAGATCACAGTGTCTGGACTTCTGTGCATGACTCCGGCCTCTAGAAAGCCGGATGTTAGTTTTGTTATGGGATAAGATATGTATACATAGTCGTTAGCTTCGTTTTGTTGCAGTACAGGCACTTAGTATATTTTGGAGCATGATACCATTTTGTATATACCGCCTCAAGTACATAGTGCGTGCTCGGGTTAGTTGGTATAAATGCATATGCATGGCTTATACCTTAAGTGACACTATACACTAGGGTATACGTTATGTCTGTGATATAGTTGATATTTTAGTTATGATATATTGACGTATGACATATGATATGAAATGACACCTTTTGGTTATATATACTATTTCAGTACTATGTTCTTTGCTTCGTCTTTGATTTCTAAATGAAATAATTTTGGGTAGAGGAGAATGTAACGACCCGGAATTTCTGGTATTTTGAAAATTCAAGGTTTCTACAATTTAGAATAACTTTCTGGATACATACACTCATTTTTAAATACAATTCCAAAAAGTATAACGATCATATAAGTTATTTATATCAGTTTTATCAACTTACCGGTTTAAACAATTTAGCGTATAAAATAAGAATTTGACACTATTCATCAATATTAAAACTGGGCTTGAAAAATCATTGGAAATGAATTCTAGAGTTTATTTTATTTTATGTTATAATAAGTTAAAATAAGGTTACCGGATTTTTTTTAAATGATAATTAAAATGAATAGTTTGAAAATGAATAATTCAATGCTATTTTTAAAGCAAAGAAAATAGACATGTTGTAAACGATATAGGACTTCGACGAAACGAACAATACGCCATAGATTGCCTAATGGAACAAAATCCAAGGTGTTGCCAGCTAAAATGTTGCCACAACTATGCTTATTTTTGTGTATTGCAACGCACTCTTCAATGTGTTACCACAGATACCAAATTGTGTTGTAGTAGCTATAGATATAAACTTATAAGTTTAATTTGACATGTCATCAATCTGCATATATGAAAAATGCATATCTATCCATCAATTTACTTTTAAAAACAACATCTGAAGTTGACAACTCACTAATCCGTTAAAATACTTCACCACCAATAGGAAATCAACTTACGCTACTCATTCGATTCCTCTTTCTCAATTTCTCATATGTGTTCGTTCTCACCCCCAAATTTCTAATTCCAAACCCTAATTTTCATTCACCTACTTCTTCCACTCCAATCCTCTCTGCGTCCTCCACTTCTTCCCGCGAGTCCTTGACTCCAAACGCACCCTCTTCTCCCTTTCCCCATCATCAAACGGCAGTCAATCCAAGAAGAAAGGTGACAACTTTTTATCATGTGTTTCTCATGTATGTTTCTGTTGGTTTTTTATCATCGCTATTGATTAGTCTACAAGTAAAGGAAATTATTATGACCATGAGTATTTTGTTTGGTTGGTGGTGTTTTTTTTGGTTCTGTTGTATGTTGATTCACTGAAATGTTCTTTAAGCAGCTATTGGGTTGTTAATCAGTTTAATAACACATAATTTTTGTTCCGAGTGAAGTGTGGTTGTGAACTATTAGACTATCGACCTTATATGAGCTGCATGTTTTAAACAACTGCTCGGGTTTCCCAGGTTGTTGTTTCCTGTGATGATTGAGACATGATACAGTGGTTTATGAAAATGGTTTCATAAGGATGCTTACATATACATGATAGTTATCATTTCGTAAGTATTATCATGATTTGTATGCATAAGACCGTCTGATAAGTATACGCATGATTTCTTATGTGTGTGTGTAAGACTGGCTAATAAATATATGCATGTTTTGTTTTGGTTATGCATACAAATACTGAATACATGAAATACATGCCTGAAAGACTACTGAATGATTTGCAGTTTATGATATCACTTCAATTCGAGTTCAATGACTGCTCAATCAATTTCTACTTCAAATTCGTCAACATCAGCTGCGAGAAAGAACTGCCACTACAAAATCGCAGCAAAGATGGGGACTGTGAAGGTAGGGTCAAATATGGGAAAGAAGTTTTTTGGTTGCTCCATATGGCCGGTAAGTATAAGTTAGGTTTTTTTGGTTGCTTTATCGATTATCATATCTTTTTTGATGTTTTAGTCGAGAATTTAATATATGTGCAGAATGGAAATTGCGGGTATTTTATGTGGGATGACGAAGTGTATGAAATCAACAACAGTGTTGAATTAGATGATACTACTGTTAAATTGATGAAAAAAAGACTATATTGCAATTGCTTGTAGAAAAGAAGACAATTGAAGAAAAGGTGCTGAAGCAAAAGCAAAAGAGGACAAAAGCCGATGAATTTTTGGTAGATCTAAAGGAAAAGTTGGCCCTAATGCGTATTGAATGTGGAAAACACGAGAAAGGAGAAAAATTCTTTGCAACATCTTTAGCTATGTCCTGGATCATGTTTGGAGTTCTTTTTTGTGTTGTTATGGCAATATAGAGCAGTGAAGTAACATGAAATAGCACGCATGGGCAGTTTTTCAAGTATAATTTTAAGTTTTGTCACATTGTAGATTAGTGATAATTTTTGCCACATTGCAGATTAGTGATAATTTTTGCCACATTGCCCATTAAACCTAAATTACTGATTACTGATAATTTTATCTACATTATAACTGTCTAATTGTTTACTCAGTATGCACTTGTATACGCACTGTGCCTCTGTTATACTATGTATACACATTGTTTAGATCAGTATACACTTGTATCCACATTGTGCTTCTGTTATGTATCTTAGTTATGTAAATGAAACGCAAATGCAAATGAAACTCAGTTATGTTTAGATTAGTATACACTTGTATACACATTTTTTAGATCAGTTATGTAACTCAATTATGTTTAGATCAGTACACTTGTATACACATTGTTTAGATCAGTATACTATGTTATACTAAAATGCAAATGGAATTCGGTTATGAAACTCAGTTTGTGCTGAAAGGAAACTCAGTTATACTATGACCATATTTGTGTTGAAATGCAATTGAGGCATGCATGCCTCTTATTTTGTGCTAAAATGCAACTAATGTACGCAGGTGAAGGAGGTAGTAATTTGGTTTTTCAAGAACTTGCTACTGAAGGCACTAGAGGTACTCGATGCAGTAGAGGCACTGAACGCACTAGAGGCATGAGCTGTATTTTGAACCTGTTTTAGTTTTATGTAAACATGAATTTAGTACTGTTGTGTTTGTAACTGAAATGCCTGTAAAATTGAATTTAGTGGCTACGTTTTGTTATTCTGTAGTTGAATGCTTGTGTTTGCTGGTTAATTTGAAATAAAATGTTCTTTGTTAATTTCAGTGTGATGTTATGTTATGTAAAGTTGTCATATATATGATATAATGTTGCAGTATGTGATATTAAATGTTTCCATAGCTATGATATAGTGTTGCCATTGTGTGGTATAACTGCTGCAATAGGTTTATGCATGTGGTCCACACATCAGGATTCTGTGAACCCAAGCTACATATTTTAGTGGCAATTCCGTGAACCCGGGCTACAGATTTTAGTGGGTCCTACATTTTTGTAAATTTAGTACCTGTGGCAACACCAATACAGATGTTGCCTTACGGTCGCAAAGATGTTGCCTTTGACTCTAAGGTAACGTGACGAAATGCATCACCAAGAAAGTGTTGCCACAGATCATTTTTTGTCTATAACAACACTTTTTGGCACTTTCTGCGTCACTTCTTTGGTGTTGCAGTATGCAATCTATGGCATAATGCAATTTTATAGGATACACAATGGTAAATAATGCAAGGTTCCAAATTTCAAGTCAATCGGAGTTAGTGTGTGAGCATACGTAATATAAATGCTGGTACAAAATGTAGTTAAGAAAGCCATTTTGCAAATTGTTTTCGAATTCGATGAAACCAAGACCGTTGGAATCATATTGGAAAAACATAGCAGAGTTTCAAATTTTGTAGCAATCGGGATTAGTAATGATTGTGCGAACAGAAAACATGCAGGCAGACTTTAATGAAACTTGATTTAAAATGATTGAATTAATTAGTTTTGCGACAATATTTAATATTTAAAAATATATTAAAAATATAATATATTTTCCAAAAGTTGGGTAAATATATATAGAACACTAATTTACTTCTATAAATATTTGGATGTGATGATATAACGTTTAGATGTGTTAAATGTAGTAAAACTAGCTAAAACAACACACTAGCCTAGAATATGTGTTTTCTTTGAGGTGTCAACCCCAATTGCCCATTTGTGCTTTTTATGTGTTGTCACCCATTCATCCTAGATTGCCGACACCTCACCGATCCAAACCCTCTTCCATTTTCTATAAAAGAGAACCCTCATTCCCACTTCTCCTCCTTTCTCTCCACTCTCTCCTTCTTTCTCCATTCTCCATCCACTCCACCCTTACCCGCCGTCACCCCACTCTTCCCCACATCCGTCGTGACCACCGGCCACCACCCCTTTGTCATGCATCCCCTAAACCCCACACGTCCCAATGCTTCCACATTTCTCCCTTAAAACCACTTCAAGCTATCTCTTTTTTATTCTCCACCAAAACAAGTTCCTACCACCACCAAACACCTACCTCCACCACCCCCAGGCCCCGCACTCCCCACATCAGCCCCCTTGCTGCCATGTCACCAAGTCATGGGCTCCATTGGTCGTGAGCCCTCCTCGTAGCCAAAAATACCACCTTTTCTTCTTAAAACTCATAATGATCCCATCTTTCTTTCTTAAACTCAAATTAGAATGTGTATATATATATATATATATATATATATATTGACAACAAAACTGTATTATGTGTAAACGATGTTCATCTGGTTGCTAGCAAGCTTGCGGAGTGATAAAAATCCTACCTTTAAAGGTTAGACGGAGTGGAAAATAATAGTGAGCAATTATATGCTCACGTTTGAATTTTATGCTTACATATATGTTTGTTAATGTGGTGTGTGGTTATATGCAAGTAATTATGTTCTATGTGGCTTAATGTTGCATGTGATTTAAGTTTGAGTGAGAATTGTTGACATTGGTTAGTAATTGATATGGTACCGTAAGTGATTTAGAAGTTGAAACCATAAACAATAAGAGTGGTAGAATTGGATTATAACTTGGTTGAAATATTGCATGTACATCGGTTAAAAGTGAAATATATGCAAGTTAGTGATTGGGTTATTAAGTGATTAAACAGTTAACAATGAGTTTTAGGTAACTTACCATATCCAAAATGGGGTGTGTGTGTGTGTGTGTATATATGTATATGTATATGTATATGTGTGTGTGTGTGTTGAAAAACGGTAGGTGTGACGGCCTGCCCCGCACCAGCCGGCATTTCCTCTGAAAGTGCGCTGTACACATGCCCAACTAGCACGGAACGGTCGCCAAAGAAAGGAAAGAAGAGAATGAACTAATCAGAAACCTGTAGAATGTCTCACATCGCATGGAACAAAATACAATAATGATGTACTTGACATAAAACAGGTGAGACAGTGCATAAGCTGATAACTAAAACCAACATCATCATCAGAGTAGCGTAAATCCAAATACATCTTATTACAACTTTCCAAATTACTGTCTCTAAACAAAAAAAAAAAAAAGGTACACCACTAATGCCCAAAGTAGTGACCGCAGCAACACAGGGAGAATGTCTATATATATATCATACGTGGAAGCCTCCTGCTCGTCTCCGGTACAGCTACTCCTGCGTACCACCTAACCTGTCTCTAGTCTGCTCGAGAGAGCACCCAAAGTAATAAGAAGAGACATAAAACTCTGGGTCAGACAAAAAGTCTGGTATGAGCGATAAGCAGTTAAATAGAACAATAACAGGTATACTAAACCATACCTGGACCTGGACCTGCAACCAAAGAGTTAGCACTACATACTGTAAAATACTCTAAGGTGCCACTAACACATGGTATAAAGAATACAGGGGTGGGGGTGTGTATGTCATAATGAAGGCAAACAATCGAACATAGCAATCATTCTCACATCTCTCACTCAGTGCGTAAAGCATACGTTGTCCACCACTGTCAATCACTAGACCCATCGAAGTAGTGACGGAGTTCGACTTGTACAACTACTGCTACTACCAAGCTTATCCCATGGAGTCATGACCAAATCTTTACAAATGACCCCACTTCATTGGTCTATAGCTATTTAGTCGTACCTAGGCCACTGTGGCCCTGAATCCGTTCACGTACCCCCTACACATAGTGATCTAAAGTTACAGACATCGACAGCCCCTTAGCACACGTCCCGCAGCAAAGCCCAACTCATGAAGTTCCTTCCTTGGTTCCCATCTAGATCCTGAGGTATAACTCCTCATTTGGACTTCCTTTGCATCTCGAGTTTAGGTCTACTTGGTGTTCGATCCTCCGGTTTGGTTCGGTTCGCCCCCTCCTGCTTGGTTCGGTTCGAATGCTCCTTTCTAGTTTAGTTCGGGTGCTCGGGTGCTCTTATTTGGTTCGGGTCGGAGTCCCCTATCCGGTTTGGATCGGTTGCCCTTATCTGGTTCGGATCGGATGCCCCTATCCGGATGCTCCTATCTGGATGCTCCTATCCGGATGCTCCTATCTGAATGCTCTTATCCGGTTTGCTGCAAGTTTTTCCAGCAAGCCATTTTCGCCAAACGACTGCGTTTTCAACCATTCTAACTTTTCTATGTAATCACAAAACATACCATACAGTCATAGCAACATGTATAATCATCCACAAACACTAAAACAACAATATGACATGTTTATATGGATCAAACATACCCAAAAACCCATGTTTTCCCCTTAATCATGTTTAACAACAACTAATGATAGGATTAGCAAAACTTAACCAAATTAACCCAAATTTCTATCAGAGAACTAGAATATCATTTTAGAATTTTACAAATTTTTCCAGATTTTTCTGAGCTATAATTTCGCTATTATCACTAATCACCCCAAATTAGTCGTGATTAGTGAAAAACAATGCAAATCACTCACCTTGGCCACAAATAAAATACCAAATCTGAAATGATTCCCTGTTTGGCACTGTTTCCAATGTAAGACAGCAGCTCTAACCTTGCTTTGGTGCTTTCTCTCCTTAATTTGATGTAGTTTAAGCCAAAACTTGATTAAGAAGTGATTAGAGGTGTATTTATATGTTGGAGGCCATTGTTAGGTTGAAGAAAGGGTTTGTGGCGGCTGGAAAACTGAAATGAATTAAAAACCTAACTCAATTCAGCCTCCCCATAACCCTAATCCCGAAATGGGTTATGGGCCCATTTACTAATCACCTCATTTGGCCCGGTTAAGCAGTTTTTCACCTTCTGAAACTTGCTTCAGCCATATCTCCCAAACAGTGAGTCCGTTTGGTTAATGTGACCACTCAACGGAAAGGTAAACCATCATCCAGAGCCAATGGAAGCGGTCTCAGGTCAAAACTCCTTTCCAATCAAAAGTTATGGCCAAAACAAGATCAGTTAGGGGCAAAACGGTCATTTGAAAATCGGCAAAAATCATGAACATGGGAAATGACCCTAGTAGTCATCTCCCAAAGTTACATGACCATACGACTTCATATGTGAAAGAAATAAATATTCTACGATCCTTCGATGCGTAGAATGCGGGTCGTTACACTCTCCTCCCTTAATAAATTTCGTCCCTAAAATTCCTTAACCCAAAACATACAAAGGATCCTGCATGCCTACCAGCCACATACAACAATCAAACATGCAAAACAAACAAACAAGCCTATCCTAACATGCGGAAAGGCTAAATCGAAGTTAAAATCTTACTAGGTGAAGAGTTCTGGATACGTCTTCCTAATACTCTCCTATGTCTCCCAAGTACAGTCATTCTCATTCTCGCCCCACTGGACTTTGACTAGATTCACCGCTTTCCTTCGAAATTGCTTCGTATCTTTCCCAACAATACGCATAGGCTTGCGATTCCCAACCACCTCGGGTTCAACTTCAATATCATCCAACTGATCAGGTGAAATAGTCACATCTGGGTCGTGCACGAACTTCCTTAACTGGGAAACATGAAATACGTTGTGAACTCTTGCCATCTTCTCTGGTAATTCAACTTTGTATGCCAAATTCCCAATTTGCTCAGGAACTGGGAATGGACCAACAAATCTTGGTGCTAACTTGCCTCTCCTGCCAAATTGTATCACGCTCTTCAACGGAGAAATCTTGATAAACACCAAGTCGCCAATGGAGAACTTTAATTCTCTTCTCCTTTTATCAGCATAACTCTTCTACCTATCTTGGGCAGCCTTCATTCACTGTTGGATAACCTTAATCTTGTCTAAAGTTTCTCTTATCACATCGGGTCCAAGCACAAACTTCTCACCAGTTTCTACCCAACATGACGGTGAGTTGCACGGTCTTCCGTACAAAGCTTCAAATGGAGCCATACCATTACTGGATTGATAACTATTATTATATGCAAACTCTACTAGATGAAAATGGTCATCCCATGATCCAACAAAATCCAATATGCAAGCTCTCAAGAGATCTTCTAACACTCGATTCACCCTCTCTATCTGTCCGTCGGTTTGAGGATGATATGCGATACTGAGATGTAGTTCTGATCGTAACGCCTCTTGTAAGCTCCTCCAAAATCCACTAGTGAACAAAGGATCTTGGTCACTCGCAATGCCTTTGGGTATTCCATGAAATCTCACTACCCACTTTATATACAGTTCCGCTAACTTAGCTGCCGTTCTGTTTGACTTGACGGGTATAAACCTTGCACTCTTAGTCAATCGGTCCACAATCACCCAAATGCTATCATGGCCCGATCTAGTCCTTGGTAACCCATCAATGAAATCCATTGACACTTGTTCCCATTTCCATTCTAGAATTTCTAATGGTTGTAGCAAACCACTAGGCTTCTTTTGCTCAGCTTTAACTAGCTGGCAGTTCATGCATTTGGATATAAACTTCCCAATGTCTCTTTTCATTTCTTCCAAGTAGTAGGTTTGTTTCATGTCTCGATACATCTTGTTACCACCAGGGTGTATAGTCAGTTTTGAGTGATGACATTCTCTAAGCACTTCATCTCTCAATCCATTGACATTGGGTACAACTAGTCCTCCATTCTTTCTAAGCCATCCATCTCGATCAAGCCCATACTTGTTCCTATCTCCGTCTATTCCCATCTTTAACTTTGAGATGATTTCCAATAGGTTAGGATCGCTCCTCAGACTGGAACCAATCCGCTCAATCAAAGTGGGCCTGATCGTCAAACTTGCTAACATTTCTGGATCCAATTCGCACTTTGGTCTGAAATCATACCCAGCGATGTACTCCAGTTGCTTCAATTCTAGAAACATAGCCCCTAAACTGGCATGTCTTCTACTCAATGCATCAACCACCGTATTGCCCTTTCCTGGTGTATATGTGATGTCGAAATCATAGGAAGCCAAGAATTCTAACCATCTTTGCTGTCGGAGATTTAGAACTTTCTGAGAGAAGAGATACTTTAACGATTTATGATCGGTAAACAACTCGAATCTTTCTCCCAAGAGATAATGTCTCCACATCTTCAGTGCAAACACGATCGCTGCCAGTTCCAAATCATGGGTAGGGTATCTTTTCTCATGCGGTTTCAGTTGTCGACTTGCATAAGCTACAACCCTACCTCCTTGCATCAATACAGCACCTAGTCCGGTACCACATGCATCTGTATATACCGTCATTTCTTCATTCCCCTTAGGAATGATTAACACTGGTGCACATGTCAACTTTTCCTTTAGGCTCTTGAATGCATTCTCGCACTTTCATCCCAGACGAAGGCTTGATTCTTCTTGGTCAACTGAGTCAACGGTGCTGCTATCTTGGAGAAGTCTTGGATAAACTTACGATAATATCCAGCTAATCCCAAGAAACTTCTTATGTCTGTTGCATTCTTGGGCGTAGACCAATCTTGTACCGTAGCCACCTTCGCAGGGTCCACGGCAATACCATTCTCTGAAACAACATGGCCCAAGAATCTCACTTCCCTCCTCCAGAAGTGACACTTAGAGAATTTTGCTTTTAACTGGTGTTTTCTAAACACCTCCATCACTATCCTCAAATGTTCCTTGTGTTCTTCCTTTGTCCTCGAATAAACCAAAATATCATCCACGAACACAAGGACAAACTTATTCAACTGATCTCTGAATACCCTATTCATAAGATCCACAAAGTATGCTGGGGCATTGGTCAGCCCGAATGGCATGACCAACCACTCATAAAATCCAGATGGCGTCTGAAATGCCGTTTTAGCTATACTCTCAGCTTTCACTCTAAGCTGATGAAAACCTGCGCGAGATCCAACTGAGAGAATACTCTCGCGCCACTCAACTGATCCAACAAATCATCTATCCGCGGTAGAGGATACTTATTCTTCCTCGTCACTTTATTCAACTCGCGGTAGTCTACACACAAACGAAGGGAACCATCCGCCTTGGTAGCAAACACAACAAGTGCTCCCCATTTAGAAACACTCCTTCTGATAAATCCCTCCTTTAAAAGATCGCTGACTTGCACCCCGAGCTCTCGCTTCTCCCTTGGTGCCATACGACGAAGTGGCATCACTATAGGTCTGGCATCTTTCACTAAATCAATACGGAACTCAATCTCTCGGTGTGGTGGAAGCCCGGTCTCTTCCTCGAAGACGTCCGGATACTGGCCAACAATGGGCAACCCTGACAACTCACTATGCGGGATGTCGAGGGAATTTAGGAAACCAGCCATTACCCCATCACCAGGTAGACAACCAAACACTACCCTCCGCACATCATCCGCCCTCACTGTCACCAAAAAGCCCTCACAGTCTACCACCACCCCGTATCTTTGGAGCCAATCGACTCCCAAAATAATGCCAAACCCAGTAAAGCCCAAAACAAAGCAATCACAACCAAACATGCATCCATGACTCGATAAGACCACATTACGATAAATCATGCTAAGGTTAGTTGAACCACCAATCGGGTTCGTCACTACTAAAGGCCTATCGACAATCTCGAGCTCCAATCCCAACCTATCTACCAGGTCACTAGATATGAAAGAACTGGAAGCCCCGGTAACAAACAAAACTCTAACAGGAACATCATAAATAGAAAGCATACCTTGAATAACGACATTATTTCCCTTCTCTGCCGCAGTTGGGGCATTCGACGAAGAAGGAATAGCATTAAGGGCATATGCTTTCACCATCTGCTTTTCTTTAGGGGGTTGCGGACACTTGTCTTTGTGATGTCCCTCTTGGCCACAGTTGAAGCACTTCCTATCCGCTGGCTTGGCCCGACACTCTTTGGCATAGTGGCCCTTCTTACCACAGCTGAAGCACTCAACATCTTGCTTATTCTTTTTCTTCTGGCCATCCTTGGTCTAATTCTGCTTTTTCTTATTCTGAGAACCATTCTTGCCTCCACCGCTTGCTTGCGGCTTTAGCTCCTCTGTAGATGCGACCTCAGTCTTCGACTTAGGTTAAAGACTCTCTGACCTCAATGCTTTCCCCACAATTGATTCAAACGTCTCATCGATATGGTTAATAAGCCTTTCCCCCAAGTATCCATCCAAACCATTTATGAACTTCTCGTTCTTCTTCTCGGCAGTATTAATAAGAGATAACCCATATTTCGACAAAATGTCGAATTCGGCAATATACTCCTAGACAGCTCTACCATTCTGCTTGAGTTCCAAGAATTTCTTAAACAGCACTGACTTCTGAGCAGCTGGAATGAACTTATCGCTAAAGCGAGCCATAAATTGATCCCAAGTAATCTGATCCTCGGGAGTAGCTGCCTTTATAGCATTCCACTAATTCATTGCCTGTCCTTGCAGCTGACGGGATGCTAGCCTTCTCTTCATCGCATCCTAGATACCCAAATCTTCGAAGATACGCTCACAGTTATCCAACCAATCCTGAACATCCATAGCCGACTTCGTTCTGTGGAACGACTTCCCACCAAGACTCGTATAATCCTTATTTAGCTTGGCGAAATCGGCCCTAGGCGCCTGCACTATTGGATCACCAGCATTGGGAGCTGCCCTCTGAACATCTCTAAGCATCTCTCTCATGAGGTCAGTAAACATCATCCTCATGTCAGCAGCATTCCCATTATTGGCTCCTCTACCGGCACCTCTTGCGTATCAGCTCATCGTTCAATCTGTAAAGAGAAAACGATTAACCATCCTCTTTGTGGTGTCAGTGCAGTGCGACTTCATCCTTAGCTAGACTAATAGTACATATATAGCTTTTGAAAACAAAAATAATCACAAATACGCGCTCCCATATATGTATTATCTCTCCCTGGTGTCTTTCCCTAGGTTAACTACGCAACCTAGAGCTCTGATACCAAGTGTGACGGCCCGCCACGCACCAGCCGACATTTCCTCCGAAAATGCGTTGTACACATGCCCGACTAGCACGGAACAGTCGCCAAAGAAAAGAAAGAAGAGAATGAACTAACCCTGTAGAATGTCTCACAGCGCATGGAACAAAATAGAATAATAATGTACTTGACATAAAACAGGTGAGACATTGCATAAGCTGATAACTAAAACCAACATCAACATCATCATCAGGGTAGCGGAAATCCAAATACATCTTATTACAACTTTCCAAATTACTGTCTCTAAACAAAGGAAAGAAAGGTATACCACTAATGCCCAAAGTAGTGACCGCAGCAAAACAGGAAGAATGTCTATATATATATCATACGTGGAAGCCTCCTGTTCGTCTCCGGTACAGGTACTCATCTGTACCACCTAACTTTCTCTAATCTGCTCGAGAAAGCACCCAGAGTAATAAGAAGAGACATAAAACTATGGGTTAGACAAAAAGTCTGGTATGAGCGATAAGCAGCTAAACAGAACAAAAACAGGTATACTAAACCATACCTGAACCTGGACCTGCAACCAAAGAGCTAGCACTACATACTGTACAATACTCTAAGGTGCCACTAACACATGGTATAAAGAATATGGGGGTAGGGGTGTGTATGTCATAATAAAGGCAAACAACCAAATATAGCAACCATTCTCACATCTCTCACTTAGTGCGTAAAGCATATGATGTCCACCACTGTCAATCACAAGACCCATCGAAGTAGTGACGGAGTTCGACTTGTACAACTACTGCTACTGCCAAGCTTATCCCATGGAGTCATGACTAAATCTTTACAAATGACTCCACTTCATTGGTCTATAGCTCTTTAGTCGTACCTAGGCCACTATGGCCCTGAATCCGTTCATGTACCCCCAACACATAGTGATCTAAAGTTACAGACATTGACAGCCCCTTAGCACACGTCCCGCAGCAAAGCCCAACTCATGAAATTCTTTCCTTAGTTCCCATCTGGATCCTGAGGTACAACTCCTCATTTGGACTTCCTTCGCATCTCGGGTTTAGGTCTACTTGGTGTTCGATCCTCCGGTTCGGTTCGGTTCGCCCCCTCCTGCTAGGTTCGGTTCATATGCTCCTTTCTAGTTCAGTTCGGGTGCTCGGGTTCTCTTATTTGGTTTGGGTCGGAGTCCCATATCCGGTTCGTATCGGATGCCCCTATCCAGTTCAGATCGGATGCCCCTACCTAGATGCTCCTACCCAGATTCTCCTATCTGAATGCTCCTATCCGGATGCTCCTATCTGAATGCCTCTATCCGGATGCTCCTATCCGAATGCTCCTATCCGGTTTACTGCAAGTTTTTCCAGCGAGCTATTTTCGCCAAACAACGGCGTTTTCAACCATTCTAACTTTTCTATGCAATCACAAATCATACCATACAGTCATAGCAACATGTATAATCATCCACAAACACTAAAACAACAATATGACATGTTTATATGGATCAAAATACCCAAAAACCCATGTTTCCCCCTTAATCATATTTAACAACAGCTAATGATAAGATTAGCAAAACTTAACCAAATTAACCCAAATTTCTATCAGAGCCCTAGAATATCATTTTAGAATTTTACAAATTTTTCCAGATTTTTATGAGCTATAATTTCTCTAATTATCACTAATCACCCCTAATTAGCCGTGATTAGTGAAAATAATGCAAATCACTCACCTTGGCCACAAATAAAATACCAAATCTGAAATGATTCCCTATTTGGTGATGTTCCCAATGTAACACAGCAGCTCTTTTGCTTTGGTGCTTTCTCTCCTTAATTTGATGTAGTTTAAGCCAAAACTTAATTAAGAAGTGAGTAGAGGTGTATTTAGATTTTGGAGGCCATTGTTAGGTTGAAGAGAGGGTTTGTGGCGGATGGGAAACTGAAATGAAATAAAAAAACTAACTCATTTCAGCCTCCCCATAACCCTAACTAATCACCTCATTTGGCCCGATTAAGCAGTTTTTCACCTTCTGAAACTTGTTTCAGCCATATCTCCCAAACGGTGAGTCTGTTTGGTTAATGTGACCACTCTACTGAAAGGTAAACCATCATCCGGAGCCAATGGAAGTGGTTTCAGGTCAAACCTCCTTTCCAATCAAAAGTTATGACCTAAACAAGATCATCTAGGAGCAAAACGGTCATTTAAAAATCGGCAAAAATCATGAACATGGGAAATGACCCCAATAGTCGTCTCCCAAAGTTACATGACTATACGACTTCATATGTGAAAGAAATAAATATTCTACGATCCTTCGATGTGTAGAATGCGGGTCGTTACAGTAGGTGAAACAATTACTTGAACAAACACGTATAGGGAATGAATTATAAACATTGGTTTATACTGTTGTGACTTTTGTCAATATAAACAGGGCATATATACACCATTTTACATCTTGTGTGTTAGTGTGTATTGGCTAGAAAAAATAGCTAATCAGGCATTGACGATAGTTAATAATTTGTTTGAAAAATAGATTGGAACGGGGTTTGAATGTTGATAATTTTGACATTTAGGCCGACAATGTCATATTATGGTGTTTAATGAATGATAAAATGTTAACTGGATATTATTAAAATGCTAAATCAATATAAGTTGAATTATATGGAAGTTAATTGAGTTTTATTCCAAAATGAGAATTAATAGAATATTTTAATAATAAAATATTGGGCGAAAAATAAAGTACAAAATTGATATTAGATTTTTCATGAACGTGGAGTTTAAGTATTATGATGAACATTTGTAAAAGAACGAAATGGTTTTTGATAAATTAATGATTGGTTATAGCCCGTTGAATTTTTTATTTAAAATTGAATAGTAACGGGAAGAAATGAAGTTCGATTCGGGTATCGGGGAAATGTTTAAATAAGATTTCCTTTTCAAAACTATCTTATTTATTTTATAATGGGCTTCTAGAAAATTTGGTTCCAAATGAATAAGTTTTAAAAAATAATATTATTTTAATAATAAAATAATATTATTATAGCCATTTAATGGAAATATTTGAAGTTGAAGTTGAATATTGAAATATAGCTTGTGAAAATTATTCTATATGTTTTATAAAGTTAATAAACTATTTTAAGAGTAATTCGATTTAATTTTAAAATATAATCGAAGTTTGGTTTGAATAGAACTAATTGCGCAACGACTATTTGCGAATTTCGATCATTGACTTCAAGTTGACATATCTGGAGAATTGATCGTCAGTTTTCCTAAAATGAAAAATGTTTAGTTTGAAATGAAAACAGATTTCCGATGATATGTAAAGTTTTAAAATCCAATGGTTGGATCTTGAGATTGTTGTATATAATGCAGTTATATACACAATTATATGATTTTTGTTTGATGATAACAACCAAATATATTTTAATATTAAATGTGTTTGTAACTGTACTGGCACACTACACAACAGACAGAAATATAATGTTTCTATTTAAATAAACAACTGTACAGAAATTTAAATATTCACATAGTATTTTATTTGAATAAAAATATTTTATTTCAATTTCATACAGTACATCTTTTATAACTCCTCTATTTGACATACTTCATTTCATTTATATACAAATATCCTCATTACAACTCTGTCATTCACTCTATACAACTACATTTATACTCAAATATACAGACACTCTCATTAACTCATATATTGACATTGTTATTTTCACTATCTTCTGTTTTCCATCTTCTATCTTCACAGCACTCTTTCAGTCAGTCCAGTCTTCATGCCTGTCACATATAGAAACACACACAGTAATCTTGAACAGAAATAATTTCATGTTCTAGCAAATATTAATTTATTTTAAAATTTATTTGCCTCAGAATTTCGGTGTGTTTCTCATCATTTTTCCATGACTTGATCTGATATGTGAATGTAGCCTACGCACGATACATGTATACACATACATGTGTATGTATATACACATATTATTGTGCAAGGGCAAAAAAAATCTATTTTGGATGGTTGCATATACGCACGTGTGCACTGCCTCGCCAATCCAGTGTGCAACTGAGTAGCAGCCACATGGACAAACTCAACTCAGTGCAACAGACAAGCCATACATGGATGAGTATCTCGAAAGCAAGACATATATACATACACACATATGTGTGTGTGTATATATATATACACACACACACACATGCAGCATAATCATGTGTCGAGCACATGTCAATGTGGTGGACTGGACATATCAATTGACATAACAACAAGCCAAGTTCATGGTGCAACATAATCAAGCCAGTGCAAGAAACAAGTAGCATACATGTACAAGTAAAATTTGATGCAGATCCTTCATGCATGCACAAGGAGGTCAAGACAAAACTACATGGCAGGTCGAAACAGCCATAGTCATTTATGTGATCAAGTGAATGTGCTCGAGACACAAACACGAAGCATGGTGCAACAAAGACGTGTGCAGCAGTAACCAAAACATGGTGCATGTGCACAAAGATGCAAAAGCAACTGGATAAGCAAGAGTGATCGTAATCA
The DNA here is from genome assembly GCA_030737875.1 of Allium sativum. Classification (NCBI taxonomy): domain Eukaryota; kingdom Viridiplantae; phylum Streptophyta; class Magnoliopsida; order Asparagales; family Amaryllidaceae; genus Allium; species Allium sativum. The sequence continues at coordinate 931,217,761 of CM060912.1, read as the reverse complement.
GATCAAGTGGACAAGCATCAGACAGTATCATACAATTAGTATAACAATGCATGGATATAATTAAAGCATAGCTTAATGAAGTGTAAATCTTGGTACAACAAAAAAGTACATGTAACATTTTTTGTGTAAGAGTGGTCGAACACAAACAATATACATACACTTACAGGGCAGATTAACTCAACATGGTGTACATGTAAAGTGATAGCAACATGGATGGTTCAAAAGTAAAGGTGTATAAAGCAGCGATGTACACATGTGTACAATTCACATACATGGCAGAACTTAAGATAGCTCAAGTTATAGTTCAAAATCAAAGACAGTGTACATATATATATATGGAGACAGCATGTTCAAGACAGTGCTATGCATGGTGGTGTAAGAATGATCAATGAGACATAGGGGAACAGCAAGTTCAAGAATATATGGGCATCAACAAATGATCAACAGATTGCAACTGTATATTGATGCAAAACATACATATTCTGAACTAGTTCCAGAAAATCAGCAAAAAAGAAATACTTCAGGAAAAATCAATCAAGTTCAAGTTACAGCAAGAGGATTAAATTTCCTAAAATCACATGATGGATATTTTCTCGACCCATAAAATTTCCAGAAATGTGCATATGTTATATACGAACATAGACAGTTCATATAAAAGCATGCAGTGGACACAACAAGGTTGTCATGTACCCAATGAAACAAGTTGAACAAGTTTTAAACAGGGTTCACAGTGATTTATAATGTCGTCTAAAATCATTATGGAGTTCATACAATTTTTGTTGAGCCAAAGGAATCATAAGAACCATGACTGACAATATTACATTTCCAGTTATACGGCAATCATTCCAGAAATACTAGTATGAAATAAATTGGTATTCAGTTTTAAAGTTGATTCCATATTTGGCCAAAAGTATTTTCCAGAAATGAATACACATGGAAAATCATTTTCAGATATGCACAAATTAGTATTCGACTATTTGGCAAGATTTTTTTTATTTCCAGAAATTACGCAAGCAATTTCAAGGCAACATTTCAAAAGGGGGAAGTTGATTTTTCAAGAATTGATTCACTCAAACAAAGCCAAAATCACGCAAGATATAATACCAAGGGACCACAATTTGATATATATTTGTTTCTAGTTTTTATCTTCGCCAATTTACAGAACTACAAAAGGGGCAAATTGATTTTCTCAGATTCATTCAAGGGACAAGAACGTGTCCAGATTCATCAATGATCTATGGAAATCACGGATGAACAAAAGAGGAAACACGCAAGTGTATTCAAGGAATAAAATCAACTCATTCTTTCCAAAATTAAAACAACAAAATCTCTCAACAAATCAGTCAGTCTTACATGGAAATCAGAGAAATGAATAAGATTTGATTATCCTATTTAAATTAGTTTCATCATAGGGAATTGAGGGATCGAAAACCAACAAGCCAAAAATATTCAAAGAGCAGAAATCAATTTATAAATTACTCACAAATTTTCGATCAAGAGAATCCCGAACCGATCAAGCCAAATTAGAGAATATCCAATCGAAGATTCAAGCCACTCGAGATTAAAGGGACAAGCAATTTCATTCAGCAATTGATTCGGATTTGGGAGAATTTCCAGAACCCTAGAGCCGCCACCACTTTTGTTCAAAAGGAAAAATGATCGGGTGAAACAAACAAGAGTGTAACACAACCAAAAAGCTGCCTACCATGTTTCTAAATGAATAAGGGGATGACCCTTCTATTTCAATTCCTAGGGTACTAGTCTGTATTACCTTATTTTGAAATTTTTTATATTCTTTTGTTAACCTTCTAAACAATTCTAGAGTCTGTAAAATCTAGGGATTCGGTTAGGAGTTAACTGACAGTTGCTAGAGTCTGTAAAATCTAGGTGGTTTCCTAGTTTCATCTATAAAACTAGGCAGTTTGCTAGAGTTTGTAAAACTAAGGGAAAATCTGGTCTAGGGGATATAGACCAGTCTAGGGTTTTGAGTGTAAGGTTAGAATAGGAGCGAGGGGTTCGCGAGTTTACATGGTCTTATAAGCAGGATCTATTCTATCACCTAGTAGAAGCCTTAGGAATGCGGCATTAGGCAGGGTTTTGCCGAAGCTGGGTATCTCTGTGTGTTATTTCGTTTCTGCTTTTTATTTCTGCTACATTTTGTGATATGTTTATTATTTAATATCCCGTCATATTTTTAACTCAGCGAAGAACTGTGATAAACCCTATTCACCCCCCCCCCCCTCTAGGGTTAATCTAGATCCAACAATTGGTATTAGAGCAGATATTTTTCTTTAACTCTAGAGTAATGGTGATCCCTAGTTGTCAGTCCATAGAGAGTTAATCTAGTAATATTCCATCTATTTTTAATGGTATAGATTTTTTAAATTGGAAATCAGAAATGAAATCCTATTTAAAATTTGTTGATATTAAATGTTAGAATAGTATTATAAATGGGTATAATATTGTAAATAGGGTTGATATTGAATTTAATTTACACGCTACTCATATTTTATATTATTATATTGATGATGGACAATATAGTCTTATTTCCCATTGTTTAACTGCGCAGGAAATCTGGAAAACTCTCAACGCGCTGTATGGAAATGACAACAACTCCTCATAACCCTCAGTTGCCAACTCAGATTCAGATGTGTGCTTAATTGGAGCTATTAGCGACGATTCAGACTATGGAGACTCTTCATATGAAGAATTGGTTTCTCGTTGTATTGATTTAACTAAAACTGTAAATCTTCTCCAAAGTAAAAATAAAATTTTGAAATCTAAAAACTTTGAGTTGCAATGCAGAAATAATGATTTGAAATTAAAACTTGAAAACTCAAACTGCAAAAATTGTATGATTGTGAAAACTGATTTAGCTCAACTTGATGAACATTCTAGAAAGCTTGAAAATTAAATTTTGGTTTTTAAAAATCATGAAGATGAGTTAATTCATAAAAATAACGCTTTGCAGAAGGAGTTGGATAAGACTAATTTCGAACATGAAATTTTTGAAAAGGAAAAATTGTTGAAAACGAATTTGATTTTGAAAAATCTTGAATTTGAAATTGAAAAATTCAAGATTTTTGAAAAACTTGAATTTGAAAAACAAAAACTTTTTGAAGCTGACATTTTGGAATCCCAAGACAAAATCAAATTGCTTAATGATGAAAATTTGGTTTTAAAATCTGATTTTGAAAGATGTAAGATCACTAAAAATCGTTGTTCAGTTTATTGAAAGAAAACGGTGATCTTAAAACTGAAATTCTACAACTTGAAAAAATTTTGTCTAAAGTTTCAAATGGTGAAAAATCTTTGAATATGTTGTTGAAAAACCAATTTTCTGTTGGAAATAAACATAATCTTGGTTTTGGGAAAACAAATGGTTTTGAAAAACGAAATTCAAATGATTTTAAGAATCCTTTAAACTACTTTGGAAAGAGTCGAATTGGAAATCTGAACTCTGTCAATTTGCAAAGGATTTTTGAATCATAAATGAAATGAGAATTTGTTTTATAATAATCCGTTTAAACAATACTGGATCCCAAATAAATCTATCTATGTTTAATTCAAACAGATCTGGGTTCCTAAAGGTATGAAAATTAATTCCAATGGATTGTTGTATAAACAAGTTTGGGTACCTAAAGCTGTGAACAAAACTATGAGTGGTTTTGCAAATTTTGTTAGACCACTCGATTCTCTAAACTATTAGGTACCAAAGGAGGCTGAGGAACTGCATAGTTAAAGAAAAATTGAATTCAAACGGCTGCATATCACAGAATCATTCACAGTTCCTTAGCCACATCTGTTGAGTTAGAGATTCATTTGCTTACATCGATTTCAGGTATAATCTCTAAACTCATCTTTATAAATACTTTTTTTTTGTTTGTTTCTTCTTCTACCCCTTCTATTTTTTATCCTTGAGTTGACACTGCCATATTATTTTCTTTTATTCTGGGCTTCCTTTAACTTCCAATTGTGGAATTCATATTTTCTAGAAATTCACTTCATTTGTATAAAACTCTATTGTTTTAATCATTTTCAGATCTTGAATTTAAACTTGTAAATTTCTGCAATTGTTTTGAAGTTTATTTTCTGCTTTTTCTGAATTCATAACAGTGTTGATGTATTCTTGTCATATCTTGAACACTATTAATTTGGATACTAATTTTTTGAAGATCTGAATACTTGATGAAATTTCGCACATCTCTGTTGTTTGAGTATCTTCTAATTCATTTAGAAAAGCTTGAAATACTTTACTCATTACAGCACACTGCTATTTATCAGTTGTGATAACTTCATTGATTTTCAGATTGGCTTGTTTATTTCTGATTTAAAAAAATTTGGCTTAAACCATTGTTTACATCTTGAAATTCATCTTATTTTCATGATCATTTTATTTGAAATTTGTTTGTTTGAAATCATCTGAAATTCTTTATATTCTGAATCTCACACACCTCTTATATTTGAAATTATTAAACTTGTGTGACTAATCCATTGTATCTCAAAACTTGACATTGATTCAAGTGATTTCAAATAAATTATTTTTTGTTTGGATTATGAATATGTCTTCAAACTTGATGTAAATATTCTGAAAAATTCTTTGGGCTTGTCAGAAATAATTTGGATAAATTCTTTGAAAATCCAGTCTTGAAACTCACTGTTATTTCATGATTTTTTGATTTAAATATTTATTTGTTTAAAATCAGTTGAAATTATTGATCTATTGAATCTCACACATCCTGAATCTGAAACGTAATCTGGTGTGATTGATTCATTAAATCCTGATATTTTCACATTTCTTCAAATGATTTAAAATGAACTAAATTTTATAATCTTGGATCATGGAATATATTTTGTGATCATCAGAAACATCTATTGACAAGTCTGTTGTACTATTGGTTTCTTTGCTGCTTTGATCCTGCTTTTGAAAATGATGTTAGATAACTGCTTGTTTTGATTTGTCTGCTGCTTTGACAAATATGCCAAATCTGTTGTTTTGTCTGCTTGGGCTTTAGGCTTAAATTCTTGTTTGTCTATGATATCCTGGTTTGTCTCCAGTGTTTTGTTACAATCCTCATTAATGGGGAAACCAAGTGTTATCATAAGTGCCTTATATTTGTCTCACCCATCTATACTTAGATTCTAATCTTCACCTTGTATAGATTCACACACTCTTTTTGCCTTGTACATTTTTTTTTCCTTTTGTTTTGTATGGATCTCCATATCCCTCTTTTAATTGATTTTTAATTTCAAAATTATTTAGTGATTATTCATTCAGAAATTGGAATCTATAACCAAATTGAACTGTATTTATAATTCATCAAAATTATTAACAGATTTTGAAATTGTGATGAATTGTGACTACAGTATATTTCACAATAAGAGGAGATTTTATTTATATTTTCATGATGATTAAACATTTATTATAATATCTTTGAATTGGCGATTATTTCACAACCATCTCATTTATCTATCATCATTCTACCATCCATGATAATTTTATATAAATGTGGAGAGTTAATATGTTTTAAAATCTTTTTGAATAAACAGTGGAAATATTTGTGTTATAAATTGGACTATGTTATTATTCACAATTAGTGATAATTGAAAATTTTCAATGATCCCGGTACAGTCGAGCATATTTCATAATATAATTAATTTAGAAATTTATTTCGCAGTCCATTTCTGTACCTACCCCATTTTCTATTATCCATATATTGGTTTTATATATCGACAAGTTTTTCCTTTTAAAGCCAAAATGGTAAATATAATTAATATATAAGTGTGTCTCTAACCTCATTTAAAAGTCCAAGCTCTGGTCATGAATGGTTAAGAGAAAACTTATAATTTAAGATGTGACTGACCTCATTTAAAAATCCAAGATCTGGTTATGCGTGGTCAGTGTGCTCTTAAATAAAATATAAAAAGAAAAGAAAAGAATTTGCAATAAATAAATTTTTATACAAAATTTTCCTTGGTGTTTAAAAACCAGCCTATCAATCCATTTTCTAATCTATGAAATGTGTTAATATTTTATAACGTATTATGATTTCTTGTTTGATAGCTACCGAGATTTGAGATTATTTGATTTTGTCACTTAAATTGAATTATTAATTACAGTCAAAATCCATCACCGTTTTTGAACTTCATTTTTATAAAATCTTTAGAAAATAATTGAAATTCATATTTTTAAAACTCTCTCCATTATATATATATAAATTTCATCAAAAATCCGTCATTCTCTACAATGTGAAATATGCCACTAATTCTCAGTTTATAATGATTTTTGTTCGACTGATTGAGATTAATGATGATCGTTCTTCCTCTTAAGCTAAAATTATATTTTTAGTCAATTTTCGTCTATATTTTAAATTCTGAATCCTTTTGATGATAAAAAAAAGGGGAGAATGGATTGAGATTTTGATTTATGAGTGAATCTTTTATAAATATTTTTAATTTTGAAAATTCATTATTTCACTCATGCACAATTATAGGGGGAGTTTCTGTTGTAGGGGGAGCTTTCAAATAGGGGAGTTTAGTTCCTCCCTATCAAACACATTTATTATGCTCAAAATCTTAATATTTGTTTGTCATCATCAAAAGAGGGAGATTGTTGTGTATAACGCAGTTGTATACACAAATATATTATTTTTGTTTGATGATAACAACCAAATATATTTTATTATTAAATGTGTTTGTAATTGTACTGGTATACAACACAACAGACAGCAATATAATATTTCTATTTAAATAAAATACAACTATACAAAAATTTAAATATTCACACAGTATTTTATTTGAATAAAAATGTTTTGTTTCAATTTCAAACAGTACACCTTTTATAACTCCTCTATTTGACATACTTCATTTCATTCATATACAAATATCCTCATTACAATTCTGTCACTCACTCTATACAAATACATTTACAGTCACATATACATACACTCTCATTAACTCATATATTGACACTGTTATTTTCACTGTCTTCTGTTTTCCATCTTCTGTCTTCACAGCACTCTTTCAGTCAGTCCAGTCTTCATGCCTGTCACATATAGAAACACATACAGTAATCTTGAACAGAAATAATTTCATATTCTAGCAAATATTATTTATTTTAAAATTTATTTGCCTCAGAATTTCGGTGTGTTTCTCATCATTTTTCATGACTTGATCTGATATGTGAATGTAGCACGCGCACGATACATGTATACACATACATGTGTATGTATATACACATATTATTGTGCAAGGACAGGAAAAATCTATTTTGGATGGCTGCATATACGCACGTGTGCACTGCCTCGCCAATCCAGTGTGCAACTGAGTAGCAGCCACATGGACAAACTCAACTCAGCGCAACAGACAAGCCATACATGGATGAGTATCTCGAAAGCAAGACATATATACATACACACATATGTGTGTGTGTATTTATATATATACACACACACTCATGCAGCATAATCATGTGTCGAGCACATGTCAATGTGGTGGACTGGACATATCAACTGACATAACAGCAAGCCAAGTTCATGGTGCAACATAATCAAGCCAGTGCAAGAAACAAGTAGCATACATGTACAAGTAAAATTTGATGCAGATCCTTCATGCATGCACAAGGAGGTCAAGACAAAACTACATGGCAGGTCGAAACAGCCAAAGTCATTTATGTGATCAAGTGAATGTGCTCGAGACACAAATACGAAGCATGGTGCAACAAATCCGTGTGCAGCAGTAACCAAAACATGGTGCATGTGCACAAAGATGCAAAACCAACTGAATAAGCAAGAGTGATCATAATCAGATCAAGTGGACAAGCATCAGTCAGTATCATACAATCAGTATGGCAATGCATGGTTATAATTAAAGCATGGCTTAATGAAGTGTACAGCTTGGTACAAAAATAAAGTACATGTAACATTTTTTGTGTAAGAGTGGTTGTACACGAACAATACCCATACACTTACAGGGCAGATTAACTCAGCATGGTGTACATGTAAAGTGATAGCAACAAGGATGGTTCAAAACTAAAGGTGTATAAAGCAGTGATGTACACATGTGCACAATGCACATACATGGCGGAAGTTAAGTTAGCTCAAGTAATAGTTCAAAATAAAAGACAATGTACATATACATGGAGACAGCATGTTCAAGACAATGCTATATATGGTGGAGCCATAATGATCAATGAGACATAGTGAAACAGCAAGTTTAAGAATATATGGACATCAACAAATGATCAACCACATGCAACTGTATATGGGTGCAACAACATACACATTTTGAACTAGTTCCAGAAAATCAGCAATAAAGAAATAAGTTAGGAAAACTCAATCAAGTTCAAGTTACAGAAAAATGATTAAAACATTTCATAAAATCACATGATGGATATTGTCTCGGCCCTTAAAATATCCAGAAATGTGCATATGTTATATATGAGCACATATAGTTCACACAAAAGCATGCAGTGGACACAGCAAGGTTGTCATGTACCCAATGAAACAAGTCGAACACGTTTTAAACAGGGTTCATAGTGATTTATAATGTCGTCTAAAATCATCAAGGATTTCATACAATTTTTGTTGAGCCAAAGGAATCAGAAGAATCGTGATTGACAAGATTACATTTCCAGTTATACGGGAATCATTCCAGCAATACTAGTTTAAAATAAATTGGTATTCAGTTTTAAAGTTGATTCCAGATTTGGCCAAAAGTATTTTCCAGAAATGAATACACATGGAAAATCATTTTCAGATATGCACAAATTAGTATTAGACTATTTGGCAAGATTTCTTTTTTTATTTCCAGAAATTATGCAAATAATTTCAAGGACATTTCAAAAAGGGGAAGTTTATTTTTCCAGAATTGATTCACTCAAACAAAGTCAAAGTCATGCAAGAGATAATACCAAGGGACCACAATTTGATTTATAAATGTTTCTAGTTTTTGTCTTGGCTAATTTAGAGAGCATTCAAAAGGGGAAAATTCATTTTCTCAGATTCATTCAAGGGACAAGAACGTGTCCAGATTCATCAATGGTCTATGGAAATCACGCATGAACAAAAGAGGAAACATGCAAGTGTATTCAATGCATAAAATCGACTCGTTCTTTCTAGAATTCAAACAACAAAATCTCGCAACAAATCAATCAGTCTTACGTGGAAATCAGAGAAATGAATAGGATTTGATTATCCTATTTAAACCAATTTCATCACAGGAAATTGAGGGATCGAAAATCAACAAGCCAAAAATATTCAAAGAGCAGAAATCAATTTATAAATTACTCACAGATTTTCGATCAAGAGAATCCCAAATCGATCAAGCCAAATCAGAGAATATCCAGTCGAAAATTCAAGCCACTCGAGATTAAGGGGACAAGCAATTTCATTCAGTAATTGATTCGGATTTGGGAGATTTTCCAGAATCCTAGAGCCGCCACCATTTTTGTTCAAAAGGGAAAGTGATCGGGTGAAACAAACAAGAGTGCAACACAACCAAAAAGGGGCTGACCAAGTTTCAAAATGAGTAAGGGGATGACCCTTCTATTTTAATTCCTAGGGTTCTAGTTTGTAGTACTTTATTTTGAATTTTTTTTATATTCTTTTGTAAACCGCCTAAACAATTCTAGAGTCTGTAAAATCTAGGATTCAGTTAGGGGTTAACTGACAGTTGCTAGAGTCTGTAAAATCTAGGTGGTTTCCTAGTTTCGTCTGTAAAACTAGGCAGTTTACTAGAGTCTGTAAAACTAGGGGAAAATCTGGTCTAGGGGATATAGACTAGTCTAGGGTTTTGAGCGTAGGGTTAGAATAGGAGCAAGGGGTTCGCGAGTTTATATGGTCTTGTCAGCAGGATCTGTTCTATCACCTAGTAGAAACCTTAGGAATGCAGCAGTAGGCAGGGTTTTGCCGAAGCTGGGTATCTCTATGTGTTATTTCCTTTCTGCTTTTTATTTCTACTGCATTCGCTGATTTGTTTATTATTTAATATCCTGTCATATTTTTTAACTCCGCAAAGAACTGTGATAAACCCTATTCACCCCACCTTTTGGGCTAATCTAGATCCAACAGAGATAAGTTCAAATCAATTTTGAATAAAAACAGCGCCAGTGCTATTAGTGACCCAGAAATGGATTTTAACGGAAGGAGCATTTTTTATTCATTAAAAATATGGAAAAATTATGATAAATGATAAAAGTGATTTGGAAAAGAAATATGAAGTTTTGAACTATATTTTGGATATTTGTGTTTTCAGCCTAAATGGCTGAAAATGGATAAATGGCGTTTTGAGAATTTAAGTTAAATAAACTCAAATTATTTGGTTTATCAAATATAACCATGCTTTGAAAGACGTGTATCGATAAATCTTTTGATTTATAGGAGTTTTCCAATTTGAATAAAAATTGGATTTGGATGGAAATGATCTTCGGATATTTTGAATTGATTACCATTGTGTTGACATTTGCCATTCGAGGAATTTGAGAGATATTCATATCGTTATTCCACGTTGATTACGAGAATTGGTGTTGAATATAAGTTAATATAATTCTGTTCGAATTCCTATATTTAATATCAATTGATTTGGCGTTTATCATGAATGATGTTTTAAATAACTATTGTTCTTTAACCCGGTAAAAGGAGAAGGTAATTTCCAAGACATGTTGAAATGGAATCTTTATTTAATTCAAATATGAAGATTGAATAAAAAAATTTACCTAACAAACAATAATGCGAACGAGTCTAAGAATCGCTTAAAAAGAAGATAAGCGTGTTTTCTCGTAAGCACATCTCTCACACAAAATCGTAAATACGATTTTGTGTGAGAGATATAATCAATGAAAGATTTAAACGAACTTTTCAAGAGTATAAATCTTTGATAAGATTTAAGGGAGTAATTCCCAAATGAAAAGGAAGATTTGACTAAAAGAATATTCCTAAAATAAAATAAGACTGAAGATATCTTACATATCTTCATTGACTTTGTAGATATGATAGTTATATGGAATGACCGGGTTTCGGCCCATTGTGAATAACTATACAACATAGTTAAAATAACGCTGACTGTGATTGAAGACCGGCGACCTTTACATCGAAAGGATTACTCGTCGATGCCTCGGGTGGCCACCCAATTATGGGGTTATATTGTGAAGATAGTCTGACCGTACTTAGAGCAATTTAGAATGCAAGGGCTTCACACCCAGGTGTGGTCGTGGAACAAAGCGCCTTTTGTTTCGTTCAAAACCCAGAACGGACTTGTAAATTGATGTGTGTATGACATTGTATTTTAAAACATAACTGATTGGTTTCTATTGATATTAAATTATTTAGTGGAAGGGATTTATTCTCTTAGCTTAACATCCTCCTTTGAGACTTAAGTACTTAGAGGGTTATATATTAATAGACACGGATTATACATTGTGAATTGGCAATGTGGCATGCTAATGCTAAGCCGATCAAAACTGTTGTTGAAAAGCATAGCTTTGTGGATGATGATCAAAGCATGTTGATATAGCATAGCTTTGTGTTGAATCGTGGCTATAGAGCCTCACAACCTGTGAATGGCCGAAAACAGGATGATGGATAGTAGAGATATGGACTAACGTTTCCTTCTAGCTGAGAAGTGATGCCATGGTATGGAGCCTAGGCATGTTTACTTATGTGGATGATAGATCGACGCGCCAAGGATGACAGTCAATACGACTGGGATGAATGGTCGATTACGATCGAGGAACGTTATGTCTAGGAAATATTCTAATCAGCCTGTCGGTACTGGTCGACTCTGTCGATTCGAAAGACCATGTGTTCAGTCCTGGGACATCTTGCTAGAGGTGTTCCAAACAGTTAAGGAAGATCCTTTGTCTTGGTTATTGATGGAATCCAACTTCCAATACGAGTTTTGTGTTTTCATTTGTAACCTAATAGCCAACATAATAAGATGAGGCATTATGCGAATTAAGATTGATACATTTATTTTCGGAAGTAATTTCCACACCTAGACATTAATAATAATATAAAAGTATTTGTTTTAAAGAATATCAAGCATGTTTGGCTATTATAAGGTAAAACTCTATCCTCCAATATGTGTTGCATTGTGTGATAGGACTTGAATCTTATAATAGCTTCATTTTTCAAAAAACATGAATTTCAAAATTTTAAATCTTGGTTGATGATTGTATGATATGAGTTATGGTTTGTTATCTAGTTTTCAAACTGGTTAATCCTTGCTGACCCGAGTGTTTAACACTGGGGTCATATCTGAGCATGTGTTTCAAGCTTAAACTGATGGACGATGAGTTTTCCAGTTGATTCAGAAAAGCTAGAGTTCTTCGTCTTATCACAGGACGTAATATACTATCTATACTTGGATGTATATGGATCGATGATGTAAGAATGTGTTTAACTCAGACGATAAAATTTTCTCAAATATACTCCAAGATCTGTTATGAAGCTAGTATGTTCTTGGTCTGGACGTGCATTGCCATCTGATTGTACCCCAAGTAAGCGTCCATAAATGAATGGAGTTCATGCCCTGCGGTCGAGTCGACCAACTAATCGATCCTGGGAAATAGGAAGTTGTCTTTAAGGAAGGCTTAATTTAAATCTGAGAAGCTAATACATGTTTTCCATTTCATGTTTGGCTTTCTTCATAAGCACGGGGTTTGCTATAAACTTGGGATAAGTTGTGTCTCAAATGAACCCATTGGCTTGAAGCATTCCAGTTTATTCCTTCAAAGCTGCAGACCCCTCTGGGCCGAGCATCCGCCTTTTCTGCTTCGCAAGGGTATACTATGAATCGATGTTGAAAGAGTGGGTCATGATGGAGAGTGAGACCCCACACATGTTAGCATGGGTATACACGAACACTTCAAGGTTAGCGCGGAGGAATTCAGTCAACTACCTCATCCGGAGGGGGTCAAGGTGGGATTCGATCTTCAAGACCCTAGTATGGTTATCGTTGTCGATCATGATCTCCACAGTGGTTTCATTCGGGACTGCCTTCCCACATCCCGGTTTTTTGTTCTCCCTTAGATCGATGTTCTCGAGTTGGAAAATGAATGGTCCTGGCCGGGATGTTTTATGTAGTTGCTATGCTTCCTTACCCTATGGAGTGGGTGGATTGTCTTCAGATTCCTTGCTATCCTTGCTTCGTAGTTCTTTCCATTCTTCTGAATAGCAAGCTCGTCTTGTCACTTGGTCCCCATACACCGTTCCAATCCCATTATCGGTCGGGAATTTCAAAAGTAGGCATCATGAAGCGATACAAGCTCTAAACTCTACTAGGACCTGTCTCCCTAAGAATGCATTGTACTGGGGGCTTATATTCATTACAACAAACGGCATGATCCGTACTCTCCTGCGATCTCAATCTCCCAATTCGACTGGTAAATCAATCAGACCAACTGGCTCGGTGGATGATCCATTAAAGCCACATATCTAGCCCATACACAGTTTCAAATCTCTCAATTCCAACTTCATTTGGTCATAAGCTTGTTTGAACAAATATTTAACAAACTTCCGTTGATTACCAAAAACTTTCGTACCATGACCTGCCAACAATAGTCGTTATGACCAAAGGGTTGATATTGGGGGCTTCTACACCAATTGACTTTCGGTCGCACTATGCCATAGGTTGCATACTTTAACACCAGAGAAGTGATGCAGGAAGTGCCAAAATATGTTGCTATAGGCCAAAAATTATATGTGGCTACACTTTCTTAGTGTTGCATTTTGTCGTGTTGCCTTATAATCAAAGACAACATCTTTGCGACCTAAGCCAACATCAGTACAGGTGTTGGCCAAAAATTATCTGTAGCAACACTTTCTTGGTGTTGCATTTTGTCGCGTTGCCTTAGAGTCAAAGGCAACATCTTTGCGACCCTAAGCCAACATCAGTACAGGTGTTGCCACAGGTACTAAATTTACATAAGGTAGGGAACACTAAAATCTGCATCCCAAGTTTATGGAATCCCCACTAAAATATGTAGCCCGGGTTCAAGGAATTCTGTTGTGGGGCCCACATGCATTAATCTATGGCAACACTTTTACCATCCAATGACAACACTATATCATAGCTATGGCAACATCTAACATCACATACTGCAATATTATATCATAGTTATGGCAACATTACATATCATTCTGCAACATAAAAGTAATTAACATCACACTGAAATTAACAAAGAACTTTTTATTTCAAAGTAACCAACAACAAAAGTACTACTTAGTCAACTACAAAATATCAAGACATAGCCACTAAATTCAATTTTACAGACATTTCAGTCACAAACACAGCCAGTACTAAATTGTTGTATACATCAAACTAAAACAGTTTCAAAATATAGCACGAGCCTCCAATGCGTTAAGTGGCTCTACTTCCTTGAGTACCTCTAGTGCCTTCAGTAACAAGTTCCTGAACAACCTCATCACTTCCTCCTTCACCTGCTTGCCTCAGTTCATCTGCATTTCGGCACAAACTGAGTTTCATTTGCATTTCAGTTGCATAACTGAATTACATAACTGAGTTACATTTTGATTTCATTTGCATAACAGAGTTGCGCAACAGAGTTGCGCAACTGAGTTGCATTTCAGTTACATACCTCAGTTCATGGCTTGCATGCCACGGTCGCAAATTAATGCAATGACTCAATTTGTTCAAAGCACAAACGATACTGAGTAAACAATTAGACAGTTACAATATGGATAAAATTATCACTAATCAGCACTTTAGGTTTAATGGGCAATGCGGAAAAAGAATCACTAATCTGCAATGTGGGAAAAAGTATCAATAATCTACAATGTGACAACTTAAAATTTTACTTGAAAAAATGTCCAAACGTTGCCATAGCAACACATAAAAGAACTCCAAACATGATCCAGAACATAGCTAAAGCCATTGCAAATTTTTTTTTTCTCCTTTCTTGTGTTTTCCACATTTAATGCACATTAGGGCCAACTCTTCCTTCATATCTAACACAAATTCATCGTCTATTGCCGTATTTTGATTTTGCTTTAGCAGCTTTTCTTCAATTGTCTTCCTTTCCACGAGCAATTGCGATATAGTGTTTTCTTTTTCCATCAATTTAATAGAAGTATCATCCATTTCCGCATTGCTATTGATATCATACACTTCGTCATGCCACATAAAATATCCGCAATCGTCATTCTGTACATATCTTAAATTCTCGACTAAAACATCACTGAAAGATACAATATTAGACAAAGAAACCAAAAAAACTAATTTATACTAATCGTCCACATTGAGCAACCAAAAAACTTCTTCTCCGCATTCGATCCCCTTCACAGTCATCATCTTCGCTGGGATTTTATGGTGGTAGATCTTTCTTGCAGCTGATGTTGATGAATTTGAAGTAGAAATTGATTGAGCGGTCATTGAACTCAAATTTAAGTGATATCACAAACTGCAAATCATTTCATTTCAGTAATATCACAAACTGCAAATGATTATGTATATATTCCATATCATAAATTTCACGCAGTAGGCTTTCAGGCAAGCATTCAGTACTTGTATGCGTATATTATTAGACAATCTTATACACACATACCAAACGAAGCTCACATAAATTTTAGAAGCAGGCATCATGAAGAAACAATCATCCATTAGCTGTTTATTGATCCATATGTGCAAATGTATCATTGTATGACCTTTGAAATATATCCAAGCATTACTTAAACAATGCTTGGTTAACTGGCATACAATGATGTCAATAGTGATGCACACATCAATATACAACAGGTTTCTTAATAAAATTCTGATTGGGAACTAGGTGAAAATCATGCATATGACAAACATGAAAATACATAAGAAATGGAAGTATCATGTATATGTAAGCATCCTTATGAAACCGTTTTCATAAACCAATGTATATCTTATTAAAAAAGCTAGCAGTATCATGTCTCAATCACCACTATGTTATTGTATTGATTAATAACCCAATAGCTACTCAAAGAACATTTCTGCAAATCAACTTACAAAAGTACCACAAATAACAGAAACTAATTGTATACAACTTCAAACTGAAAAAAATGTGGACTCACTGACAAATAACAGACAAGAATTGTTAACCATCTAACACCAATTATACTCATGGTGACAATAATTTCAATTCTCGATAGGCTAATTAATAGCGGTGATAAAAAAGGCAACAGAAATGTACACGAGAAACACAACGTAAAAGCTAGCACCTTTCTTATTGGATTGACTGCCGTTTGATGTCGGAGAAGGGGAGAGGTGGGTGCGTTTGGAGTTGGAGTCGAAGGCTAGATGGAATAAGTGGAGGATGCAGAGAGGAGTGGAGTGGAAGAAGTAGGTGAATGAAAATTAGGGATTGGAATTGGAAATTTGTGGGTGAGAACGAACAGTTCTGGGAAGTTGAGAAAGAGTAATGGAATGAGTATCGTAAGTTGATTTCCTATTAGTGGTGGAGGATTATAATGGATTAGTGAGGTGTCAACTACAGATGTTGTTTTTAATAGGTAAATTGACGGATAGATATGCATCTTTTTATAGGGACAGATTGATAACGTGGCAAATTAAACTTATAAATTTATAACTATAGCTGCTGCAACACAATTTGATATATATGCTAACACATTGAAGAGTGCGTTGCAATAGACAAAAATAAGTATAGCTATGGCCAAATTTTAGCTGGCAACACCTTGGATTTTCGTTGTGGTAGGCCATCTATGGCTTAGTGTCACGAAATACAATAGCTTCCGTCATCTTCTTTGCTTTATAGGGATTGCAGCTTTAGGGGCACTAGATTCTGCAACATGGAGATGCTTTGCAGAGTTTACATACTATTCCATAATCCGAACGCTATGCCCTATTGGATGAGGTCCTCCAATAATGGCATTGATCACTATCCCCTTCGCCTTTTCTTGGGCTGTGGATTCAGGCGCCGTCTGACTTTGCTTGGGAGATGATCCTTGCTCTTATCTCTCGGGGTCACCTTATATTCATTGAGCTTCCCTTCTCAAATCGTCTTTTCATCAATGTCTCGGAGGTGACAACACTCAGTAGTCACATGCCTGTAAATCTAGTGGAAAAAACAAAACTTTCCAGTCGCCCGTTCCTTCTCTGTGGATTCACGTAAGGGTGGTTTCTTATACTATATTGCACTACATGTATCAAGATAGATCTTTTCAAGCGTTATAACATTCAAATATATTTGGAATCAGGGTTGTTTCCTGGAATTCCCTCTTTATCCAGAGTTTTCATTATTTCCCTTTGGTTCGTTACCATTTCGTTTGCTATGATTTCCAACATTTACTTCCACCTTTCCGGCCCCGAACTGTTTTACTGCCACATTTCTCTGGGAGGCTTTGTTAGAAATTTCTTTCGATCTATCTTCCTTATCTAGTTGCATGTCTTCTTGTCATAATCGGATGTTAGCCTTTTCATAGAATATCTCGATTGTCTTCAGGTGATTTCCAATCAGATAATTCCCAAACTTCATCCTTTTGTCGATTCCGCCTACAATGGCAATTAGGAATTTCTCGTGATTAGGATTGCATACTTCGATGGCAACCCGGTTGAATCTACTAAGGTAATTCCTTAAGGATTCACCCCTTGTTTTCTTTATTGCAGAAAGAGCCATAACATGCTTTGACTTGGAAACGTGGAGGCGGAATTTATTCAGTAACTTCTCACTTAAGTCTTTAAAGTTTGAGACCGATCTCGGGGGAAGCCGGGTGAACCACATGAGCGCTACCTCACTAAAGAAAATCAGGAAAGCTTTGCATTTGATGGTTTTTGGAGCTACCACTACCTACATATGCCATGAATACCTCATCAAATGTTGTTCTGGGTCGGTGGTTCCTTCATAGTGGCTCATCTGGGGCATATTGAACCTTTGGGGAATTATTCTTGCGGAATGTCTTCTATAAACGGCGCATGGCTTCGGTAAATCTCCCGATCTTCATTCTTATACTCTTTGCTATCATTCATGATTTTTCGTACCATAGCAGTAAAATTTGAAGGGATAAGTGCACATCGATCGGCTTCATCAACTTATCAGACTCTTTCTACTTCCGCTCCAGGAAAAGTCGTCTGAGTCGCCATCCCAGCGGAATTTCCTTGACCCCGAATATCCTGGTTGTTTACATGACGTCTTGGAGGAAAAGCGGGAGCTTGGGTTGTTTGGGAAGCATTCTAGTGAGCCGAAGGGGAGGATCTTCGATCAAGTCGGGTCGCTGGATTGATGTCCTTTAGATTAGTGAGATCGACCTGAGCTCGATCAGCTGTTCCGAGCTGGTTGGAACGCCCTTCTAGTTGCAATTGCTGTATGCTTTTGAGTCCTTCCAGCGGGCGCTGTGGTTGAAGTCAATCTCTGCTTCCTTCAAATGAAGATGAGCCTTCTGAGTTTTGGTCCAACAAGTGAGGGGAAGATTGTTGATTCCTGAATTCTTCCCATTGCCTTGACATACGGCTCATATCTTGCCTCATTGCAGCACTCTTCCAAGCTTGAGCGTTTAAAGCCTCCATTGTTTCCCAAAGTTGGGTCATCATGGTCATAAACTCATCACGGGTAGCGAAAGCTGAGGGGGAAGCTTTGTAACACCCCACGTCCGTTAATGTCACTCACAAAGGGAATGCATTAAATTTCATGGAGCGTTATAAGTAAACAGAACAGAATATTACAAGAGAGATACATAAATAGTACTTCAAAATTTTATTACTTTATTTCAGCGGAAACAGAAATAAGTTTGGTTACATTTCGAACCCATCTTACCAAAACCAAGTACATAGTATCAGTCTTGTACAAAATCCATCAGAGTATATAACTTTTAAAACCATAATCCCCAATCCAAAATGCCATATGAAAGAGAAACAAATTTAATCATTGCTTTCAGCACTTCAAACAGGAAAGTCCGAATCAAGCTTCAATGTGCCCACCCTGAGAACCTGGGGGGAAGAAAGAAAAGAGGAGAAACAAAAAGGGTCAGACATAAGGTCTGGTGAGTCCAGTGACTAACAATATAATTAGTAAAGCAACATGATAAGAACATTAACTGGATATAAAAGATGACTGTAACATAAGCAGATATGATAAGGTAACAGGACAGACATGATGTAATACTGACTGTGCTTCTAACCACTATAAGATATTCTCTACACCGCACCAATACTAGTTTCATATTAAAAGATGATCCCTCTTGTTTAAATAGAATGATGATAGTTTCGTGTAATTCTAGCTGCCATCATAGGTAACCTTTGTTCACCTATCACCGCTAGATGTACCCACTATCCTCCTTGTTCTATTATGTGCTCCTAGCTGCTCTCGTAGGTGCCCCACTTGCTCCCACCATCACTAGTTGTACCCTCCCCACTAATAATAATAATGATGATGTTGATGATGATGGTGGTAGTTTCGTGTACTCCTAGCTGCTGTCATAGGTGCCGCCTTCTCCTATCTCCACTAGTTGTACCCCCTTACTGAACATAATAATAATAATAATAATAATAATAATAGTGATGGTAGTTTCGTGTACTCCTAGCTGCTGTCATAGGTGTTGTCTGCTCCTATCTCCACTAGTTGTACCCACTACCTTCCTCATTCGATCGACTACCTAACTCGTAGATACCCATGCGGGTCCCATAGTAGGGTGCATCACTCCCTAAAGTGGCAACCCGATACTACTAAAATGCACAACTTATATCTACACGATGCAACAACATCTTACCTACCAGCCTGGACCCACCTACGCACATGACTTCGTTGGTCTTGCATTGCTACCACTCTTCACTCTTTTGACCTCTTACAATCAAACCAGTAAGTGTGTCCCGTCCTCGACCTAATTCGAGCTCACAAAGATACTAAATGGGTTACTGGTTAAAAAGGGTCCACCCATTTGACACAAGCTTCCCTCCTAAGCTTGATCCCCACTAGGAATTCCCATTTAACACGTCTTTATCCCCATGTCTAATCACATGTCTCATCTTGATTTAGTGCTTTTATTATGTTTCACATGCTACCCATGTTACCCACTTAACCCTTTATGTCTTACCACATGTCTTATCTTGATTAAGTGCTTATTATTTATGTTATACATGCAATACATGCTTCCCATGTCACCCACTTAACCCTTTTATTATTCCCATGTCTTCCCACATGTCTTATCTTGGTTAAGTGTTTTTAATTCATTATAATCATAATCTTGCAAGACCTCCCACATTAGATTGCCATTTTGCGGTTGTTGGATATGTCGGGCAGTTCCGGGCAGTCTTATACCGCAATATGAATCTAACCTCGTGTCTTTGCATTATTACGTATCTAATTTCTGCCTTTGACCTCTCACATTAGATTACCAAATTGCGGTTGCTGGATGTGCTGGGCGGTTCCAAGCAGTCTTATATCGCAATTCGAATTTAACCTCGTGTCTTAGGCATTCATTATCACTTTTTTGATTCAAGTCCCAATTTTAAATATTGGATTAAAATATACTCCAATTACCCATAATTTCCAATCTAAATTATGTTTATAATTTTAATCCAAATTAGGCCTATAATCTTATGTATACATGTTATGCCAAATTACGCCTATAATCTTATGTATACATGTTATGCCAAATTACGCCCAAATTAATTTGTGTTCATTGTTATTAAAAATTTATGCCAAACCTCATGTATACAAATTATATCCAATTATGCCCAATCCAAATTATGTGAAATCTCATGTATACAATTTATACACAATTATCCCTAAATTGATTTATGCCAATAATCTCATTTTATTACATATTTCCCTAAACTTTTCCTAACCGTTTAAACGTTATTAGTATGCAAATCTCAATGGAATATGTTAGGCTCGAAGTTAGCCTAATCTCATAAAAAAGGAAAAGAAGAGGTGAAGATAATCAACATCAAAATTAGTGTAAACATACAAATGACATAACAGGCATATAACGATAAACTGGATCAGAAAGGCATATGAAATATGAACTGGCATAGAACAATGAAATAGATCCAATAGGCATATGATAACAAAACTTTGGGTATGAATATGAAAGATAAGAATTTACACAACTTAATATGACTCATCTTACATGCATGTTCATAAAATCCAATTTACAACCTTATCACAATCACTTTTAATTTAATTATATGTGAAAGTAACATGGACTCACAGCGATAGGATTTAGAATAGTGAATAGTTCTGAAATCTGAATTTGATTAGCTAAACCGTTGTTGTAGAATTTGATTTTTATCTTCCAAATTTGAATGCTCCTGTTCTAATTTGCTTTGGAGAAGAGAAGAGAGGCTAGTTTTAATTTAGATTAGGGCAGCATGGAGGCGCCATGGATTAGTGTAATGAAATTAGTGTTAGGTCTAGGTGTGTTTTTATAGATGTATTAGGTGAATTAGGGCCTTTAGATTAGGGATCATCAGAAGCACACAGCTCAAAAGACACATCATCCAGGCAATCCTAGAATGACACATCAGCCCTATATGTCAAAAACACGTCTGCTAGATCTGGGTAGATGGGGGTCGACACCTATGTCGACACCCTTATAGGGGGTCGACACCTATGTCCACTCCCCTAGGGGGTCGACACCCTAGAACGGGAGATTTCCCGCTCATTCAGATTTTACTGATTTTGATTTTTAAATTCATTTTTAATTAGTTATTTAATTATTATTAAATTCTGCTAATTCTTGAATTCTTCTAAGCTTCATAACTTCTTCATACTATATCCGTTTTACGCAAACTCGGACTCTATCCTAAGCAGAATTCCAAGACGAACGCAATGGTGCAACCCGTTTCCCTTAATTCTTCTTATAAAAATTGAGTATTATTTAATTATCCCTTATGTCATGTTTTAAAATTATAGGGGTGTTACAAGCTTGATCTGCTGCGGAAGGTTGCACCGAAGATGGCAGTGTAGGTTGGTCCATAGTAGTCCTCGAAACGGTTTTCCCCTCGGCCTCATCTGTTGAAATTGCATCCTGTGGATACTTCCCAATGATAGGGGCTGAGGATTTGGCAACCATGGTTCAATGATGTTGGAAAAGACATAGGATTTCGTATCGGACTTGGTGATCTGAATGTAAAGTGAGACGACCCCAAACCCTGTACTGATGGCGGCAAGGGTAATCTTTGGAATATAACAAATAAACAGATAATAGCAGGATAGAATTAAATAAATACACCAAATAATACACAATAGAATATACTGGATAAACGTAATCATCAGAGTTACACAGTATATAGGATCTTACTTAATACAAATGCAGTTCAGCTATACATAAATGTCTACAGTGGAAAACAAACATAATGTAGAATAGGAGCTGAACAGCATAAAAAGAGATAAATGATAGAATCCATCTTCAGCTCCAGCTATCCAGAGAAAGCCGGCTAAAACCTAAATACAAGGCTGCCCGTGTAGAAAAAGGGGCACCCGAGTTTGAAAGTGAAACAAACTACGAGTCAGTCATGGAAGTGGTATGAGAAATCTACTCAACACATTTATAATATGGCTAATCACAGGACCACGCCACTTTCGTGGAACGGGTTTACTCCATTGGATTGCCAGTGCTTTAAAAACAAATCTTTCTTATAAACATCACAATGCTTTTTATAAAAATGAAGCCATTATAAGACTCAGTTCCCATCACACAATGCAGCGCAAACCGGAGGATAGAGTTTTTACCTTATAATGGCCAAGATATGTTTGATACGAATAAAACAAAAGCATTTGATATTACTACTAGTGTTTATATGTTTCAAAAACAATTTCAAATCATAACTATCAACCATAGACGGCATTAATGCCTCATACCACTATGTCGCCATATATAGGTATACAATCAAAACCGCACAATCACGTATTTGGAAATTGGATTTCCGTCATGAACCAAGGAAAAAGATAGACCTTACCGACTTCGAGACAATCTAGCCCATGTTTTAGGATCAGAGCTCGAGTGACCCTTTGGAGCGACAGGGCCGGTCCACTGATGTGGATTAAAATTCATGAACACTACTTTTCCCCGCCCTATGGGGCATAAATGAGCCAATGAATGACTCCATCGATCCCGGATCGACCGATATATCCGAGGCGCCTCGCTATCCATCATCCACATAAGTAAAATGTCAGGCCGTGTAAAAACACCGACACAACTCCTAGCTAGAAAGAAACGCATGCCCTCCTTGAGGTCCTTCTCCCGTTTCTAGTTCATACCGGGGTGTGAGGCTCACGAATTCACGTTATACACAAAGCTATGCCACACAGGCGGTGCTTTGATCATCAATCACAAGACTTTTCTTTTCAACAGAAGCCCTGATCACTGCATCTTAGCATGTCACACAGGCAATTCATACCATGCAACTGATGGCTATCAATCACATAGAATAAATTCCAATGTCAGATACACAATCCATTTACAAGTCCGTTCTAGGTCGGAACGAAATCGGAGGCACTATATACCTCGCAAACCCATCGATCTCCACGTACGTCTGGACGATCACCACTCATTATCCATTTTTCGGGATGCCTCCCAATCAGGACATCAGTTACCATCCAAACGAGGTGAAGATTTCTGGTCTTCTACCACCGTCTTCATCTTCGATTTCTTATCGTCGATTTAGTTATTCAGAATGGGATGAACCCGGTCTTTCTGAGCAACTCGCGTATATAATAAACAAGTGCTACACAAACACAACATACGCATCATTTCAATTCATTAGTCACTAACCGTAAATCAGTAAGAGAACGATTTCCTAAATATTAACCCCGAAGGCCGAAACCAACATCAGATCAAAATCCAGGAAACCATTCGACTTAGCCAACCTTCAGTTAGTTTCTAAATTTCACATCCATATCGTTTATAATATTTTATAACGATTTATCGCTATTTTTATTTATTTTAAAATAGCTAATTTATTCCAAACGATGCTTCGGGCCATAACGCGGCCGTGGCGCTGTTTTTCTTCAGATTTGATTTACACATATCTGAAAATCTAACCGTTGGATTTTCACAAATTTTACATCATTAGAAAGATCTTTTCAAAACGAATCCAACGGTTCCAGTTTTGGGAAAATCCGACGGTCGGATCTCCCGATACAATCGTTTGAAGTTTCGATTTCAAAATACGAACTACAGCGACGTTATTCGATTTAATATAATTATATTTATATATTTATATATATATATAATCGATTCTGGCGCTGTTTTTCCTCAGATTTGAATTAAACATTCCAAACAATCCAACCGTTGGATTTTTACAAAGTTGGTGCCGTTGGAAAGATATTTCCAAAGTGAACCCAACGGTTGCGGTTTCGGGAAAGTCCGATGGTCGGATCTCCCGCACTAATTGTTTGAAATCACGGTTTCAAAATATGAACTGCAGCTTCGTTATTCGATATATTTCGATTCTATATATATACATATATATATATATCGATTCTTCGATTTCAAAACTATATGATTTTCATACATTTGATAAAAATGATATTTTTATCTAACTGTCCTCTATTTCAACACTTCACTATTTTTAACAATTCATGTATATAATAAAAATGTGATTTTTAATGTAAAACAATTTATTTCAAAACACGACTATTTTATATAGTTCATATAGATGATAAAATTATGATTTTTATTATAAAACAATTTATTTCAAAACACGATTATTTTATATAGTTCATATTGATGATAAAAATAGGATTTTTATTATAAAACAATTTATTTCAAAACGAGATTATTTTATATAGTTCATATAGGTAATAAAAATATGATTTTTATTATAAAACAATTTATTTCAAAATACAAATACCATTTAACACATGAATTTCAATTCAACGAATGAATTTCGATTCAACACATGAAGGTTTTCTATAGTTGGTATATATAGATAAAAAGGTGATTTTTATATTTAAAACACGAATACCATTCAACACATGAATTTCAATTCAATGAATGAATTTCGATTCAACACATGAAGGTTTTCTATAGTTTGTATATATAGATAAAAAGGTGATTTTTATTGTTAAAACAATTTATTCAAAACACGAATACCATTCAACACATGAATTTCAACTCAACGAATGAATTTCGATTCAACACATGAATGTTTTCTATAGTTTGTATATATAGATAAAAAGGTGATTTTTATTGTTAAAACAATTTATTCAAA
The DNA here is from genome assembly GCA_030737875.1 of Allium sativum. Lineage (NCBI taxonomy): Eukaryota > Viridiplantae > Streptophyta > Magnoliopsida > Asparagales > Amaryllidaceae > Allium > Allium sativum. The sequence goes on along the minus strand of CM060912.1, from coordinate 931,192,609 downwards.
ACATGAATACCATTCAACACATGAATTTCAATTCAACGAATGAATTTCGATTCAACACATGAAGGTTTTCTGTAGTTTGTATATATAGATAAAAGGTGATTTTTATATTTAAAACACTAATACCATTCAACACATGAATATGATTCAACGAATGAATTTCGATTCAACACATGAAGGTTTTCTATTCAACAGACGAATATAGTTTCAATACAGGAAAAAAATTCTAACACATGAATATTATTCAAAATTTCGGCAGCATAACGGCAGGGTAGTTAAAACCGGGACCGTCCCTAGTACGGCTCCTCGCTCTACCTTAAAGCCTCGCAGCTTTTGACAATGGGGAATCATGCATCTAGTTCGCACGCAGGTGGCATGTATATTTTTTTTCATTTCCACAAACTAATTCTATGTGGTTTCAACCAAATATTTCTCAACCACAATCAATCAATTTCAACCACAAACAATTTCAATCAACCATTCGCTATCAATCAATTTTCACACCAATCACAACCAATAAATATCGTCCATGGTTTGTGGACGAGGGGCGTATGTGTGTATATATATATATATATATATATATATATATATATATATATATATAGCATTTCACTTCTATTTCAACACATATATAATTTTTACAACGCATATACAACTTATATATCAAACATACAACTTATACAACGCTTATACAAGAGGTGTACAACGCTTATATAACTCATACATCGACTATATAATTTATACATCGTCGTTTTCCATATCGTTTATAAATTAGAAATCTCACATTGGGTTCCACTCCACCAAGAATAGCAGAAGGCTCAAAAAAATATGCGGTCTCTTCTAGAATGTAGAAGACGTCCACACGGTCACGATGTTCCCTGTTTCATCGATTTTCGTCAACATATGAGAAAGATAAAAAATTTCAAAGTTTGCAACGGTTTAAAGATGTTAAAACAGTTGAAAATATACCAAAGTCGTTACCTCAGTTTTTGATTCGAAACTAGGTTTTGAATTTTTGCTCGATCCGTGAAGCTATTCGTCAATCGGCCAGCGCCACAGCGTAGGTCTAGGAGAAAGATTCCAGGCACGGTGCTCGATGCTCAGATCGATGGCGAGGAGGAGCTCCGGCGGCGGTTTCAACGATGCGACTTCGGGGTGCCCGATCTCCCAAAATACTGAGCGATAAATTACAATCCCTATATGGATTTGAAGATCTCGAGACGATCTACAAAAACTTCAACTGGGGCATGGGTTTTTATTGCGTGTAGGAGGAGGAATTGGAGGGGGAAGTTTAAAGCAATATCCGCCGTCGTCGAGAGATTATCGGGGAGAGAGAAAATCCAACGACCAATGAAATATTTTTATTTATTTATATATTTTAAAATCTCTAAAATACCCTCTTCCACACACGAACACCAATTCAAACCCAACGACTATCGTCCCTAGTGTTTTACCCCCATTCCAAACACAATGGGATATGTTTCGTAGGCCCATTCGACTATTTCAGTCAGTTTTCCTTCAAATTAAAATATAAAACATTCAATATTTGATTTGAACGTACATTTCAATTTGCCAGGGCCACAAACTGATTCGAAAAATTCTAGAAAAATAAATCTAGCTATGTTTTGACGATACGATCGCAACAAAACTAGTTTCGTTGAATTCTGAGACCGTTTGTAAAATGGCCCTTTTCTGGTTGATCCAATTTAACTATAATTGACCAAAACACGTTTTCCTTTGCCATGCTCACATACTAGCTTCAAAAATTATGAAATTTGAAACCTAGCAATTATTTGACATTCCGAATCCAACAAAAGTGGTTTCGTCGAATTCCGAGGTCGTTTGTAAAATGGCCAATTTCACGGGCTAGATAAATTTGGTAGCGACCTTTCTGAAAATTCATTTGGCCATAACTTTTGCTTTCCGCTATGAAACTTCAATTTTTCAGATTCTTAGAAAGGTATTCACTAACAGATTTAAATATTTTTGGTTTCACTCAATTCCGTTTTGTTTTGCATCCAGTACATTCAGTCAAAGTTTGAATTCAAATTTTGAAACTAACGCGCCATTTCAGGCCTTGTTTATAATTAGAATTAATTATATTCGTTTTCAAATGTCGATTCAAACTTACTTTTCATCGTTATTATTTAAAATATTTATTTTAAATATTTAAATCCATTATTTTAGCCAATTTAAAATTTTTAAATTGGTTCAGATTTTCCGGGTCGTTACAATCTCCCCCACTTAAAACTTTTCGTCCCCGAAAAGGAACAAAGTCGAAAGTGGTTTGATTAATCAACTCTACGTTCAATCTGGCTTCCATTCTCCAGCTTTTCGTTTTCTGACAATTTTCAAATTCTTCAAAAATTTGGATAACACCTGGAATTTTCGGAAAATTTCGCCATAACCTCCTTTGTATGGGGAGGAGTTTGGAAATTTATTAGGCTGTATTAGGTACCCAATAAATCCTATAAAGCATACACATATTTATAGTGATATATTCTGGTGTTTACAGGGGAGTGTGTATAGTTAATAACTCCAGAGAATAAATTCTCGTCACCCTGTCAAAGCCTGAGGGAGTGTGTATTTTAATTGCTCCAGAGGATAAATCCTCGTCACCTCGTCCCGTGTGGGAAATAAATAGTCCATGTGCCGTATCTAATGACTCGAGAGACGTGATTATTGTCAACTCCAGACCCGTATGGGTTTTTATTAATCTGGCAATTTATCGTTACAATTTTATATGGTCCATATTAGTCATCAGTTCAACCTGTAAAATATAGTCATCGCCATACAAGCCTCTCGCTCGTATGGTAAATCTTCCACCTCGTCACACAAGCTCCAAATGCTTATGTGGTATATGATGAAGTATGTCTATCTTCAGAAGTATGCCATGCAATGTAGTTCAAAATTAATTGTTACTATCCTATGGCAATGTTTATTATTTCACACAGAACGACCAGCACTCCGCATCCAATGGCATTCACAGGAGTTGATATAATAATATTTAGCATCCAACTCATTAAGGTTTACCTATTTGTCGGGCACGCAAATAAATTCTTTACTCAACAGCTATCCAATTACCTGTTCAAACATATATAATGCACAAGTATATATTTCTATCTATTTTCTAATCAGTTGAATTCTATCATTCATTCTATTATTGATTAAATTAACTATCGTTTTAATAATTTAATTAATCCAACTTACTATCCCACAATGCAAACAACAAGCAACTTGTTTTTAATTTTTCAAAAATATACTAATCAATTTCTATACTCTCTTAAAATCATTCAGACTATAGAGTTAAAAGTGCACATCCATGGAAAGAAAATAATAACAGAGTAGAGAACTAATTGGTAATGCAAAGTATGGTAAATGTACCTTGCACTGGAGTCAATCAGAGATGTCTACTCGACACTTAGGATAGGCTTTCTGAATGCTCTCCTCAGTTTCCCAAGTACAATCTCGCAGATCTCCACTCCATTGTACTTTGAGTAAGTGAACCTTCTTGTTCCTCGGCTCTTTGGTTTCTTTGTCGATAATCTTGAGCGGCTCTCTTCTCACAGCTAATTCTGGAGTAATTTCAATATCTTGTTGAGCTGCTTCTTCCACGATCAAGTCTGGATCATGAACATGCTTTCGAAGTTAAGATATGTGAAACACATCATGCACTCGAGGCAACCAATCAGGCAATTTAACTCTATAAGCAAGAGTTCCAATCCGTTCAAGAATAGGAAATGGACCAATGAATTTGGGCGCCGACTTCCCTGTTTTACCGAACCGGATAACTCCTCTCATCGGTGATACTTTCAGATATACATAGTCCCCAACAGCAAATGATATATATCTTCTTCTCTTGTCGGCATAGCTCTTCTGTCGTCTTTGAGCGGCGAGTAATCGCTTCTTAATAAAGTCGACTTTGTTGGCAGCTTCTCGGATCATATCTGGCCCCAACACAAGTCTATTACCGGGTTCGACCCAACAAGTAGGAGATCGGCACGGTCTACCATACAGTGCTTCGAATGGCGACATTGTCAGGCTCGCCTAGTAGCTGTTATTATATTAGAATTCAGCCAAATGCAGATGGTCTTCCCACAATCCACCGAAATCTAGAACACAAGCCCGCAATAGATCTTCTGGTATTCGATTCACCCTCTCAGTCTGACCATCTGTCTGAGGATGATAAGCGGTGCTAAAGTTCAGCTTCGTTCCCAGCTCTACTTGAAATGCCTCCCAGAATTAGCTAGTGAATATTGGATCTCTATCACTAACTATACCGAGCGGCACTCCATGTAGCCTAACAATTCCCTGATGTATATCTGCGCCAGACTCTGAGCAGTTCTGTTTGATCTGACAGGTATGAAATGGGCGGTCTTCGTGACGCGATCTACGATCACCCAAATACTGTCATTTCCTTTTCTGGTTCTGGGCAAACCATCTATGAAGTCCATAGAAATATGTTCCCACTTCCAACCTGGAACGTCCAGCGGTTGCAACAATCCAGCCAGTTTCTGTTGGTCGCTTTTGACTAGCTGGCAAGTAGGGCATAGGCTAACATATATTGAAGCGTCTCTTTTCATAGCCTTCCACCAGAATGTTCGCTTGAGATCGTTGTACATTTTGGCCACACCGGGATGGATACTCAGCTTGGATTTGTGACACTCGTCTAACACTTCCCTTTTTAACTCTGGGATGTCGGGAACACAAATCCTTCCTTTCAATTTCAGGGTCCCATCGTTATCTATTTGAAAACACGAGGGTTCGCCTTTCTGAATCCTTTTGATCATATCCTTAATAAAGTTCTCATCCTTCTGAAGAATAGATATGTTGTCAATCAGGGAAGTCGTAATAACAAAGATGGCGATCATTACATTCTTTCGACTCAGCGCATCGGCCACGGCATTGGCTTTCCCTGGAGTGTATAGAATCTCAAAATCATATGTTGCAAGGAACTCTAGCCAATGTTGCTGCCTCAGATTCAGGTCTTTCTAGGTGAACAGATACTTTAACGACTGATGGTCTGTATACAGTTCGAATTTCTCACCAAGAAGATAGTGTCTCCAGATTTTCAAAGAGAATACGATAGCCAACAACTCAAGATCATGAGTTACGTACTTTTTCTCGTGCGGCTTCAGCTGACGGCTAGCATAAGCAATCACCTGACCCCTTTGCATTAACACTGCGCCAAGGCCCTCTCTAGAGGCATCTGTCCAGACTTTTAAATCCTGATTGCCTTCAATAATGGTTAACACTGGAGCAGTCATTATTAATCTTAACTTTAGCTCTTCAAAAGCCTCCTCACATTCTGGAGTCCATTTGAATTTTGAGTGCTACTGTGTAAGCTTCGTTAAGTGACCAGATATCTTCGAAAAGTTTTTAACGAACTTCCGGTAATAACTAGCCAATCCGAGAAAACTGCTGACTTCTGTAGGAGTACTGTGCTGTTTCCAATTTTGAATAGCCGTGATTTTACTTGGATCCGCAGCAATTCCTTCTTTAGATACGACGTGGCCTAGAAATTTCACTTCATCTTGCCAGAATATACATCTGGATAGTTTGGCATTTAATACATTCCTTCTGTGGATTTCCAAAACCTGTTCCAAATGCTTTTCATGTTCGGCCTTTGATTTAGAGAAGATCAGAATATCGTCAATAAAAACCAGAACAAATTTATTCAAAACCCCTCTGAACACTCTATTCATCAGATCGACGAAGTAAGCTGGAGCGTTACATAAGCCGAACGGCATTACTAACCACTCGTAGAAAAGTCTGGACCTCTGAATGCTGTCATTGGAACACACTCTTCGGCAATTCGAAGCTGATGGAAGCCTGTAGCTAGGTCCATCTTTGAAAATACTTGTGCTCTATTCAGACGATCCAATAAATCATCGATTCGCGGCAATGGATATTTGTTCTTTATTGCCTGCTTGTTCAAATCGCGATAATCCACACATAATCGCAGAGTACCGTCTGATTTTGGGACAAACACCACTGCTTCTCCCCAATCAGAGAAACTAGGCCTGATTAGACCCTTCCATACAAGCTGCCTTGTTTGATTTTCTAATTCCTCTTTCTCTTTCAAGGACATTCTTCGAATAGCGTGAACTACCGGCCTTGCATTTGGAATTAAAGCAATTTTGAAATCAATTTCTCTCTACGGAGGTAAGCGAACAACTTCTTCAAACACATCCGCATAATTCTTGACGACAGGAATATCTTTCACTAGGTCGGGAATATTCTCTGTGACTTCAGGCATATTTTCTATTTGAGCAGGGGAAACATCTAAAGCTGACCAAAAGTCTTTTCTATTGGAATTCGAACCTTCGCATGGTATGGTTATATAATTCCCTGATTGGGCCTTCGCCTTAACAACTCTCTCGATGCATCTAACCTCTGCTTCATATTTGGTTAGCCAATCCAATCCCAGAATAAGATCGAATTCAGTAAAATTCATAACGATAGAGATAGTAGGGAATTTATAGCAGGAAAAAGAGACAGGTACTGCACAAACCCAACTGAGATCGATGGAACCCCCAACCGGATTTTGGACAGTCATTGGTTCTCTGAGCTTCTTCAAATTCAAATCCAGTTTCTTAACTGCATTCTTTGCAATAAAGCTTCGCGACGCGCCTGTATCAAACAACACTTTAACTGGAATGTTTTTGACATTAAGCGTGCCTTCTAAAACATCAGACCTTTCCTAAGCAGACGAAGATGCAGGCACTTCTGCCACTTCATTTACATGTACTGCTTCAGGTTTTCTGAATAGCTGGCAGGCCTTTGAAAGATGACCGGTCTGATGGCATTGACTGCACTTTCTATTCTCTTGAAACTTCTTACCGGATTTAGATCCACTCTTTATTCACTTCTTCGAGGGTTTGCAATTTCCCTGAAAATGCCCTGGCTTATGGCAGTTATTGCATATGGCGGTCGCTGCTGGTTCTTTTTCAGATTTGGCCTTTTTTCGATTGATTTTAGGCTCCTTACTGACCTCAGACATCGTACTGGCCTCAGGACGATCAGTTTCAGACTCAACTTTATTGCTAGAGCTGACCTCCTCTTCGTAACGTAACATGCCTTTCTTGTCTAGATCTTCGTATTGGTAAGCCATGTATATCATTTCAGAAAAAGGAAGCTTCACATTCTTCATTACACTGTTTTGATATTTTCTTTGAAGCCCGTTGATAAATCTCAAATTCTTCCTCTTCGGATTCTGAATTAGATGAGGGGCGAAGTGAGAAAGTTCATTGAATTTCTTATGATATTCGGGAATGGTCATATCTCCTTGTATCAGATAAGAAAATTCATCACATAGTCGTTCAATTGCTTCAGGAAGAGTAAATCTTTCCAGGAAAATCACTTTGAATCCATCCCAGGTGATATCACCTTCTGGATTATCCTTAATAACTGAATCCCACCAGAACAAAGCTTCGTCTTTGAGTGCCCAAGAGGACAGTAATCTTTTCTGGTCATCCCTCAGCTTTAATCCTTCAAAGATTTTCTCAGCCGAATGAATCCGTGCTTGTGTTCTCATAATAGATTCTTCGCCCGAGAAGGGTTTTCCACCCAGATTTCTACATTTCATGAATAAGGCTTCTATATCCGGGTCAGTATTACTTCTTCTGTTTCTGGCACTCATTTTCTAGAGTGTCTGCAATTAGCAGACAAAGTGTCAAGTCAACAGAAAAGATATTTCAAAATATAGAGAAAAATACTTGAATGTAAATGCGTCTATCTAGGTGTTATTTCATTCTGCTACTCATACTCGGATATTACTGATCCTAACTGTAATGAGTTACTCGTCTTAGAACACTACTGGTTCTATCTCTAACAAGTTCGTTAATATGTTATATTCCAGAGCTAAGCTTAACCAAAGCTCTGATACCAATTGAGACGACCCCAAACCCCGTACTGACGGCGGCAAGGGTAATCTTTGGAATATAACACATAAACAGATAATAGCAAGACAGAATTAAATAAATACACCAGATAATGCGCAATAGAATATACTGGATAAACGTAATCATCAGAGTTACACAGTATACAGGATCTTACTTAGTACAAATACAGTTCAGCTATACATAAATGTCTACAGTGGAAAACAAGCATAATGTACAATAGGAGCTGAACAGCATAAAAAGAGATAAATGATAGAATCCATCTTCAGCTCCAGCTATCCAGAGAAAGCCAGCTAAAACCTGAATACAAGGCTGCCCGGGTAGAAAAAGGGGCACCCGAGTTTGAAAGTGAAACAAACTACGAGTCAGTCATGGGACTGGTATGAGAAATCTACTCAACACATTTATAATATGGCTAATCACAGGACCACGCCACTTTCGTGGAACGGGTTTACTCCATTGGATTGCCAGTGCTTTAAAAACAAATCTTTCTTATAAACATCGCAATGCTTTTTATAAAAATGAAGCCATTATAAGACTCAGTTCCCATCACACAATGTAGCGCAAACCGGAGGATAGAGTTTTTACCTTATAATGGCCAAGATATGTTTGATACGAATAAAACAAAAGCATTTGATATTACTACTAGTGTTTATATGTTTCAAAAACAATTTTGAATCATAACTATCAATCATAGACGGCATTAATGCCCCATACCACTATGTTGCCATATATAGGTATACAATCAAAACCGCTCAGTCACATATTTGGAAATTGGCTTTCCGTCATGAACCAAGGCAAAAGATAGTCCTTACCGACTTCGAGACAATCTAGCCCATGTCTCAGGATCAGAGCTCGAGTGACCCTTTGGAGTGACAGGGCCGGTCCACCGATGTGGATTAAAATTCCTGAACACTACGTTTCCCCGCCCTATGGGGCGTAAATGAGCCAACGAATGACTCCATCGGTCCCGGATCGACCGACATATCCGAGGCGCCTCGCTATCCATCATCCACATAAGAAAAATGTCAAGCCGTGTAAAAACACCGACACAACTCCTAGCTAGAAAGAAACGCATGCCCTCCCTGAGGTCCTTCTCCCGTTTCTGGTTCATACCGGGGTGTGAGGCACGCGAATTCACGTTATACACAAAGCTACGCCACACAGGCGGTGCTTTGATCATCAATCACAAGACTTTTCTTTTCAACAGAAGCCCTGATCACTGCATCATAGCATGTCACACAGGCAATTCATACCATGCAACTGATGGCTATCAATCACATAGAATAAATTCCAATGTCAGACACACAATCCATTTACAAGTCCGTTATGGGTCGGAACGAAACCGGAGGCACTATATACCTCACAAACCCATCGATCTCCACGTACGTCTGGACGATCACCACTCATTATCCATATTTCGGGATGCCTCCCAATCAGGACATCAGTTACCATCCAAACGAGGTGAAGATTTCCGGTCTTCATCTTTGATTTCTTATCGTCGGTTTAGTTATTCAGAATGGGATGAACCCGGTCTTTCTGAGCAACTCACGTATATAATAAACAAGTGCTACACAAACATAACATACGCATCATTTCGATTCATTTGTCACTAACCGTAAATCAGTAAGAGAACGATTTCCCAAATATTAACCCCGAAGGCCGAAACCAACATCAGATCAAAATCCAGGAAACCATTCGACTTAGCCGACCTTTAGTTAGTTTCTAAATTTCACATCCATATCATTTATAATATTTTATAACGATTTATCGCTATTTTTATTTATTTTAAAATAGCTAATTTATTCAAAACGACGCTTCGGGCCATAACGCGGCCGTGGCGCTATTTTTCTTCAGATTTGATTTACACATATCTGAAAATCTAACCGTTCGATCTTCACAAAATTTACATCATTAGAAAGATCTTTTCAAAACGAATCCAAGGGTTCCAGTTTTGGGAAAATCCGACGGCCGGATCTCCTGGTACAATCGTTTGAAGTTTCGATTTCAAAATACGAACTACAGCGTCGTTATTCGATTTAATATAGTTATATATATATATAATCGATTTTGGCGCTGTTTTTCCTCAGATTTGAATTAAACATTCCAGACAATCCAACCATTGGATTTTTACAAAGTCGATTCCGTTGGAAAGATATTTCCAAAGCGAACCCAACGGTTGCGGTTTCGGGAAAATCCGATGGTCGGATCTCCCGCACTAATCGTTTGAAATCACGGTTTCAAAATACGAACTGCAGCTTCGTTATTCGATATATTTCAATTCTATATATATATATATATATATATATATATATATATATATATCAATTCTTCGATTTCAAAACTATATGATTTTCATACATTTGATAAAAATGATATTTTTATCTAACTGTCCTCTACTTCAACACTTCACTATTTTTAACAATTCATGTATATAACAAAATTGTGATTTTTAATGTAAAACAATTTATTTCAAAACACGACTATTTTATATAGTTCATATAGATGATAAAAATATGATTTTTATTATAAAACAATTTATTTCAAAACACAATTATTTTATATAGTTCATATTGATGATAAAAATAGGATTTTTATTATAAAATAATTTATTTCAAAACGAGATTATTTTATATAGTTCATATAGGTAATAAAAATATGATTTTTATTATAAAACAATTTCAAAATACGAATACCATTCAACACATGAATTTCAATTCAACACATGAAGGTTTTCTATAGTTGGTATATATAGATAAAAAGGTGAGTTTTATATTTAAAACACGAATACCATTCAACACATGAATTTCAATTCAACGTATGAATTTCGATTCAACAAATGAAGGTTTTCTATAGTTTGTATATATAGATAAAAAGGTGATTTTTATTGTTAAAACAATTTATTCAAAACACGAATACCATTCAACGCATGAATTTCAATTCAACGAATGAATTTCGATTCAACACATGAAGGTTTCCTATAGTTTGTATATATAGATAAAAAGGTGATTTTTATTGTTAAAACAATTTATTCAAAACACGAATACCATTCAACACATGAATTTCAATTCAACGAATGAATTTCGATTCAACACATGAAGGTTTTCTATAGTTTGTATATATAGATAAAAAGGTGATTTTTATATTTAAAACACTAATACCATTCAACACATGAATATGATTCAACGAATTAATTTCGATTCAATACATGAAGGTTTTATATTCAACAGACGAATATAGTTTCAATACAGGAAAATAATTCTAACACATGAATATTATTCAAAATTTCGGCAGCATAACGGTAGGGTAGTTAAAACTGGGACCGTCCCTAGTACGGCTCCTCGCTCTACCTTAAAGCCTCACAGCTTTTGACAATGGGGAATCATGCATCTAGTTCGCACGCAGGCGGCATGTATTTTTTTTTTCATTTCCACAAACTAATCCTATGTGGTTTCAACCAAATATTTCTCAACCACAAACGGGTATTTTTCAACCATAATCAATCAATTTCAACCACAAACAATTTCAATCAACCATTCGCTATCAATCAATTTTCACACAAATCACAACCAATAAATATCGTCCAGGGTTTGTGGACGAGGGGCGTGTGTATATATATATATATATATATATATAGCATTTCACTTCTACTTCAACACATGTATAATTTTTACAATGCATATACAACTTATATATCGAACGTACAACTTATACAATGCTTATACAAGAGGTGTACAATGCTTATATAACTCATACATCGACTATATAATTTATACATCATCGTTTTCCATATCGTTTATAAATTAGAAATCTCACATTGGGTTCCACTCCACCAAAAATAGCAGAAGGCTCAGAAAAATATGCGGTCTCTTCTAGAATGTAGAAGACGTCCACACGATCACGATGTTTCCTGTTTCATCGATTTTCGTCAACACATGAGAAAGATACGATTTTTCAAAGTTTGCAATGGTTTAAAGGTGTTAAAACAGTTGAAAATATACCAAAGCCGTTACCTCAGTTTTTGATTCGAAACTAGGTTTTGAATTTTTGCTCGATCCGTGAAGCTATTCGTCGATCGACCAGCGCCACAGCGTAGGGCTAGGAGAAAGCTTCCAGGCACGGTGCTCGATGCTCAGATCGATGGCGAGGAGGAGCTCCTGCGGCGGTTTCAACGATGCGACTTCGGGGTGCTCAATCTCCCAAAATACTGAGCGATAAATTACAATCCCTATATGGATTTGAAGATCTCGAGACGATCTACAAAAACTTCAACTGGGGCATGGGTTTTTATTACGTGTAGGAGGAGGAATCGGAGGGGGAAGTTTGGAGCAATATCCGCCGTCGTCGAGAGCTTATCGGGGAGAGAGAAAATCCAACGACCAATGAAATATTTTTATTTATTTATATATTTTAAAATCTCTAAAATACACTCTTCCACACACGAACACCAATTCAAACCCAACAACTGTCGTCCCCAGTGTTTTACCCCCATTTCGAACACAATGGGATATGTTTCGTAGGCCCATTCGACTGTTTCAGTCAGTTTTCCTTCAAATTAAAATATAAAACATTCAATATTTGATTTGAACGTACATTTCAATTTGCCAGGGCCGCAAACTGATTCGAAAATTACAGAAAAACAAATCTAGCTATATTTTGATGATACGGTCGCAACAAAACTAGTTTCATCGAATTCTGAGACCGTTTGTAAAATGGCCCTTTTCTGGTCGATCCAATTCAACTATAATTGACCAAAACACGTTTTCCTTTGCCACGCTCACATACTAGCTTCAAAAATTATGAAATTTGAAACCTAGTAATTATTTGACATCCCGGATCCAACAAAAGTGGTTTCGTCGAATTCCGAGGTCGTTTGCAAAATGGCCAATTTCACGGGCTATATAAATTCCATAGCGACCTTTCTGAAAATTCATTTGGCCATAACTTTTGCTTTCCGCTATGAAACTTCGATTTTTCAGATTCTTAGAAAGGTATTCACTAACAGATTTAAATATTTTTGGTTTCACTCAAATCCGTTTTGTTTTGCATCCGGTACAGTCAGTCAAAGTTTGAATTCAAATTTTGAAACTACCACGCCATTTCAGGCCTTGTTTATAATTAGAATTAATTATATTCGTTTTCAAATGTCGATTCAAACTTACTTTTCATTGTTATTATTTAAAATATTTATTTTAAATATTTAAAATCCATTATTTTAGCCAATTTAAAAATTTTAAATTGGTTCAGATTTTCCGGGACGTTACATAAAGCAAAATTATTTGAATGCTGAGAATATCAACGTTCTTAGTGAAAACACCAAAGAGTTGACACCAAAAAATGGTATAACACCCAAGAAATAAAATTGTAGAGAATAAGTGAAGATGAATACATGAACGATGAAGAAAAAAGTGATCACACACACAAGTTTATAATGGTTCGACGCAAACGAGCCTACGCTACTTTATAATCTATTATATATGCAATGAACTATTACATGTAAATTAATCACAACAATAATATAATTTGATATTGCCCAAAAGATCCTTTTTCTGTGTCTCGAAGGTCTATTTATAGATGCTACAACATTTAAATTGGATGAGGCATGTGTTAACCAATCCGGGATTTTAGAAGATCCTAAAGAGGTGTCCTTGCAGGGAATGGCATAATTTGAGCAGGTAGTGACAAGTGGCAGTTGATACTATATTCACGAATGACTGGAAGCGGTCAAGTAGAAGTAGGAACAAATTTTCAAGGGGATATTTGGCATGGAATCAAGCTTAGTTTTACATGATCGATCCAAGGACCACGGGCCAGCTGGCCTGCATGTTGGCTTCCTATATTCGACCTAAGTCTTGGGGTAGGCTCGAAACATCCATCAATCGACTAATTATCTGACCCAGGTTACTCAATCTCCCAGGCCACCTCAGCCGAAGTTTGTGGTGTCAATGAATCTTTATGGCCTTGTCAAAAGGCTAGTGGCTATATCCCCATTCACTTTCGAAAAATTTAAATCCACATCCTATATCCATGGAAACTGGAGAAGCAACATCCATGTCTACATCCATGAATATTCTTCAAGTATCTAAAAATATCCGCATTTGGAATTAGAATAAGAATAGTTTCGAGTATCTAAAATATCCACAATCGAAATTAAATAAGATATATGCTATACTAGAATTTTTGAACTAAAACACCATATCTTAATCATTTACTTTCTTAAACAAGTTCATACGCAATAGCAATACACATAATTTCAATATTCCAAATGACAATACAAAAAATGTTAAACAAATCCATTTTACAATTTTAATAGTAAAAAACACAGTAAAACAAAAGATGCTTCCATCCAGCATGGCTTTTCAACATTACCTGCAAAGAAAACATAACTGAATTACTAGGTCAAATGTATTGATTTTGACAATCAAGACAACAACAAGAAAACCATAATTGTTAAGAATCTCTACTCTAAACAAAAGCAGGTCACTGCTATCAATAGCAGTTAGCTACTGCTGTAAATAATAGCGAGCTCCTATAAATAGCTGTAGATTACTGTTACCAACAATAGCTAACTACTGATGTGAATAGTAGCTGCCACTGATGTGAGCAACAACCAGCAGTCGCTTCATCAGACTACCTCGTTTGAGAAACTATTTCACCTAATTTTGTGACGACGATGCCAATATGGATAAAGAAAAGGTCTGTGTATACATTTTTAGAAATTGTTCAGAACATAGAAATAGTTTTAATAAACTAGCAAAAGTATAGTTCATAAACTGTTTCTGGTTCCTAGTTGCCACAATTAGAGATTCAAAGCTTCAGCATAGCTTGACACTATAATGGAATAAGATATATACTTTATAAAGAAAAGAACGGTCACAAAATAATTAAGCATTCACATATTAGAAAAGAGATTCTGAACCTAATAGGGTTAAATGTCCATTAAAGAAAATGCATACCATCAGGTATTATGCCCGCTTTAGTACCTAAACACCCTCAAAGAATGTATTACAATAGGGCAAAACTTACAGGAAAAAGCTTTTAAAACGTCATATATAATCAATGCAAAGAATTACTATGTTCCAAATTTTATCCACAATGAACTGTAAGGGTAATTTAAGTAATAGAGAACTAAACTTTGAAAGTGTTCAAGATTTGATTGAGTGATATTATGAAAGACATTACAATGAATAAATTTTGCATGTCCCCAAAGTAAAGGATAATTCACGTGTGTAGACCTATTTTTGAAACTTATAACAGATTTAGCCATGTTTCTAACATAATTACATATGCAGACCTGTTTTAGTCTGGGGTAGTCCGAAGGCGAGCTTTGAAAACACGCCTTTGTGCGAATTTTGAAAACTCGCCTTCAGTTTTGAACTCTTTAAAAACTATTTTAAGCAAACTAAACAACTTTACAAGAACAACATACAACATACAAACCATGTTCATCTGATTCGATAAAAACATATTAGTACGACCCAGTACAACATAAATAAGACTCAACATAACTTAGACCCTCATTCGCAATTTATTAGTATGACCCAGCACTGCTATAAAGTTAAACACTAAGACGAATTTATACGCCTATGTTTTATGTTCTATGAATTCGGCTAAACCCTCATTCGTAATTTCTTTTCTTCCAACCGCCTCCTCCTTCCTCTTTCACCATCTCGAAACAAGGAAAAGAAAGCGTAGGCTCCACCATGGACAAATGGGAAAATGATGATGAATCGGTAGTAAATCAACGACCTGGAAAAGAAAGGGTAGTTATAGGATACATTGTCGAGCCACTAGGTCCGGGTGGATCCAAAGCTATTTGTCATTGTGGAGAAGTATCAGTTGTGGTTGTTTCAAAAACCAAAAAAATGCTGGTCATCGATTTTTCGGCTGTGAAGCCGATGAGGACCACAAGTTTTTTCCTGATGAAATTGATTGTTCTTACATTAAGTAGTGGATTAACCCTCCGATGTGCAAACGTGGAGTTCAGTCACCTAGAGCTAGATTTTACCCATTCCCGTGGTAGGTTTATGTGGAAACTAGCTTAATGTGTTTTATTATACTTCGAATTTGATGTTCGTGTGTTCCTTTGTTGTAGTTCGTATGATTGTAGTTTGCATTTCTTGATGTTGTAATCATTGTTATTGTAAACTTCTCAGTTATGTAATGCAAAATATTAAAACTCCTGGAAGTACAAACATTGCTGATAAAAACTTTAAACCTTGATGCAAACTAAATAGTGTATATGTGACGACCCCTTAAACCAAGGAGTGAAAAATCTCTCTTGATACGACTATTCAGTACAGGGTTAAAGCAGTATGCAAAGCAGATTCCCTACAGTATTAAGTCAGATGAAAAAGTGTCGTGCAGCACGTAAAGCAAAGTGTACTAGTGACTGCTCGCATCATTCTTTGTTTTACCATTTATTTACTTGTACACTACACAGCTATATATCTCTGTTGAGTTACTCACAACTTACCTCACACCAACAACTTTGTTTCCAACTGCTTTGTGCTTTACCATAACTATGTCGTCTTGGCCATCATCTCTGGACTCTGATGAACAAGCATACGAACAGATGCGACTTCAGGAACTTACAGATGAATTCTAGCTTCTAAACCAACTAAGACCACCAACTAAGACCTCGGGTTGAACCACTGTTTGAATAGCGGAACGTCCAACCTGCACATCAAGTTCAAGTACCAAATGTTCAACACACATATGAACAGTCGGCCGTTCTACCACGGCAAGAAGTTGCTTCTTATCAAGTACCACATGTTCCAATTCCTTGTGAACAGGAAGTGAATCTTATCAAGTTTTTTGCTACTGCGGTTATCCGGTTGAAGTTCTTGTTCGAGCAAATGGCAACAATATTGGCCGTCGCATTTAGAAATGTCCATCCTATCTGAATGGATGTAATTACATAGAATGGCTAGACGAACTGCTATGCCCAAGGGGAATAACATATGCAAACGAACTCGAACAAGAGATTAGACATCTCCAAAACTTTATTGAACAGTTGCAGTTTAACTGTAATTATTAGGCGACTACACATCCCAAGAGCATGAACATGAGATGTAACAACCCGTATTTTTCGATAACATGTTAAAACGAGAATCAAGGCAGAATTTAATTTTAAATTCTGAATCAAGTAAAACGGGCTATGCCATTGCGTTCGTCTCGGAAAAATACGCGAAATAGAGTCCGAGTTTTCGAAAATCGGAGTCCGTATGACCCGGTTAAGGCCCAAAGAAGTTTTCGGGAAATTTGAATTTCGAAACATGCAGAAATGGGGTCAGGCGGGAAAATTCCCGGCCAGACAAGTCGACAGGCATGTCGACAGGGCTGTCGACTTGCCCTGTCGGCTGATTCTGATCTGGTGCACCTATTTTCTATCTTGGCTAGGTTTTTGGGCCTGGTTTGAAATCTGACGGTTCAGGTTGGTCCTAGGGTTAATCTAAGGGCCTAAAACTATCCTAATCTCTATAAAAAGACCCTAAACCTACCCCTACACCCTCATTATTCACTCATGTAACTAAACTATGGCCAAATTTCTACTCTCATGGCCTCCATCTCAAATCCCTAGAGCCTATGCATTCAAATCGGGTTCAAATCAAAAGATGCAAGCTTGCTACACCAAAGAGAGGCAAAATCAACGTTGCTATGCGAGTTCCATGACGATTCTTCAACAAAGGAGGCACCTTTCTTAGCCAAGATGATTCGTGCTTCTTTCCCTAGGCCTAACTATGTAAGTTCTAGCTACTTTTAGATGGAAACGGTAGTTTTGATAATGACATGGGATAAAATGAGGCTAAACATGATTATGCGAACCTATATGAACCTTACCTTGCCTCTTGTGTTCATGTTTATGATTTTAGGCCATGTGAGTGACTTAATCATGCCTCTCATGCTATGCATAACCTAGTTTATCTTGCAAGTTTGGATCTTTATGCATGAAATGCTAGCATGAACCTTTAGGAACCACTTTACTTGTGAAACATTGGCTAAGACAAGATTTTGGGGCTTATGCATGTTTATGAACCCAAACCCCTTATGCTAACATGCAAATTTGTGGCCAAATCCTTTATGAGATTATGCATGCTCGTGGCCAATCCCCTCTTTTAAGTTGTGCATGTTTATGGCCAAACCCTTTTTGATAATATGCATGTTTGTGGCCAAATTACCTTATGACACTATGCATGTTTATGGCCAATCCCTTTATGATGTTATGCATGTGGAAGCCAAGCCCTTTTTGGCATCATGCATGTTTTGAGACCAATATGTGACATAGTATCCTTACTATGTTGACTCGCTTTGCTTGCGTTGGGAAAACACGATTTTGGGTAGTTAGATAAACATGAACATGTCGCAAAATCTTAACTTGAATATGACATGTGTTTATACTTGAAAATATGACTTGAAAGATAACATGGAGGTTGGCATGTAAGTATGCATAAAAACATGAGCTTGGGAATTTACCTATTAAGTTAGGTCTACCCTTTGGGAATTTACCTATTAAGTTAGGTCTACCCAAATGCTTGAAAACTTGTAACATGTTTTGGAAACATGATGAACTTAGATAATGTAAGTATGGCCAACTCGAGGTTGGGTTGAGTTTGCAACGTAAAACTACCCGGAACCGACCGGCCTAACTAGTAGTTGCAAACAATAGGACCCAATGTGAGAAGTTGGTCATGTCGTGCTTAAGACACGAGGTTAGACCAGGTTGTGGTGTAAATCTACCCGGACCCGCCCGGCTTAACTAGGAACCACAACAAGGTCTAATGTGAGAGGTTGAGGGTGCATTAATTAAATTAATGCCACATAATAGGGTTAAGTTAATTTGATTAATGAGGCTTAACCAAATATGATATGGACAAATGGGTTAAGTAATTTGATTAGGCTAATGATACTTAACAAAACATGATAAGCTTGGGTAGGTTAAGTAACTTGATTTGCCTAATGACACTTGACCATTTTTATACGACTAGTGGACGGGATTAAGTTAACCAACACTTAATCAATCCAACACGATAACGTGATAAGGTTAAGTAAGTTTTCTTAATGACACTTAACCGTATAATACAGTTAATGGATGGGGTTAAGATTAGGCTTAACTAATCTAAACATGGTAATCAGATGGGGTTAAGTTAGCCTAGACTTAATTAATCCAACTTGGTAATTTAATGGGGTTAAGTTAAACACTTAGCTAATTTAACACGATGATTTGATGAGGTTAAGTGACCTATACTTAACCAATCTAACTCGTTAATTTGATGAGGTTAAGTTAATCTATACTTAACCAATCTAACGTGAAAACATGATAAGGCTAAGTCACGAATCACTTGAATACGCTTGACCGATTTGATGACAAGGTCAAGTTAAATTATATAATTAACCAATCTAAAATGATAATTAGACGAGGTTAAGTCATGGATTCCTTGATATACTTAACCAACTTGACACATGGTTTGTAGGGTTAAGTCTTGGACTTGTATACTTAGCCAATTTTGACATGGTTTGTAGACGGGCTAAGTTATGAACTTAAGTGACACTTAATCCATTAGATAAACCCTAATTCGGAGGGTTAGGTAAATAACCATAATTAACAAGGATTATGGAAATAAGGCTAAGTGGTAAACCTTAGTTAAGGGAAACTAAGTAATAATTCTTAGTCAAGGAAATTTGGACCATTTCTTAGATAGATTAGTAACCCGATACGTTAGGTCAACGTTTAAGTATGCGTGTAGAAGCAGGCTATCTGATTTAGATAAAGGCTCCAACGAACTGGGTAACGAAGCAGCGGCTTCGGGGAACGTGAGGATATTCTTGGGATCCCTCTGTGAGCTGCCAGGTCATTATACTAGGCTCACGAGAGGTTGAGGTCTGCGGTAGAAGAACCAAGAATATGCCTTGGTTGCTATGCGAGCGACCTAAAGACTGGGGTGGATAGCAGTGAGTCGACGAATACATAAGGTGCCCGAGATAGCAAGTTCGTCGATCATCTACCATCTTGAGTCAAGCGTGTACGTACGGAAAGGCAGGGAACACCCAACAGACCATAATTGCTATCTAATTATGGGTGAGGTAGGCCGTAGGATGTGGGCTGGCCGGAGTGTAGTTCTCATGCAAGATTTTCTCTTGTGTTGCCTTTCACTAGTTGAGGGAGGGGTCTCGTGGGACCATAGCCACGTGTAGAAAAGCAGACCTTAGCATCTGCATCGGCAGATAAATCTAAAGCTCCCGACCGAGTCCTGTATTTCTTAGTTTGCCCTGTGACAGGACTCGGATGGCACGATGTGATACATGTGCATACAGTTATAGAAAAAAGATTCACGATGAATGCGTGGGAAAAAGGGCGCGGTTGAGGGTTAGCGTAATCCCTAGTGGCCTAGGTGGTTTAACCCAAACCGAAATACGAAAGCGTGCAATAGGTAAGCGTAATCCCTAGTGGTGCTAGGTGGCGTAAGTCCTAGTAGTTCAAACGATGATTCATATGGAAGAGCCTAGCTAGAACAAGGGTGACAGTCCAAACGAATTCAAGGATAATACGACATGAGGAAGCCCGTACGAGGTACGGCAAAGGACTGAACTTATATACATGGAAAGAAACATATGATTTGAGTAACCTATATATGCGATATACTAGGTTGACATGGACCATTACACGACTTTGAGCAAGGGACATTCATGGGTAACACATGACGCGGGTAGGGATACTAGTACGAGAGGTGCAGAGCAAATATACATGTTAGGACTAAGAAGAATATACATAATAGATACCGTGGGATGTTAGACGGGGTAGATACCTTGGGATAATGTACTCGATAGAAATCTGACGATGTGATACCTTGACTTATCATGACACCGTAGTTTATCATGATACCTTAGTTTACTTTGCCACAGTAGTTCAACCGGCTACCCTGGTTTATCTATCTTGTAGTTATCCTTATGTTTACTTTCAGTTTATGCATGTCATGTTACCTTTACCTGTTTTTATACTGGAAGTAGATAGGACTTACTCAGTCTTTTTGACTGACCCGTTTTGTTTCGCCTCTTTTCTTCCGTTCCCCCCCCCCTCCAGGTTACAGGGAGGAAACAATGCTGTTTAGTTCGGACTTCTTCTGCTTGAAGGTCATCATGGATGGCTTGGACTTTTCTTGGCTATGGCTACTTTACTGTTTTTACTTGGGGAATAATTTATGAAAATGTCTTTATGCTTCTTTACTATTGCAAGACAGGTTTTGATGTACTCTGATGTAAAAGGCTTTAGACCTTATTTACTCATGTTATGAAAGTTTGATTTTACTTCCGCTATTCTATATGTTCTGTCTTGTGATATTTCTGTGCATGTTTACCAATAATGCCCCTCTAAAGCTAGTGCATTCCTTTGCGAGTGACCCTAGCGGAGACGGGGTGTTACATTTGGTATCAGAGCTTGGGAATTTACCTATTAAGTTAGGTCTACCCTTTGGGAATTTACCTATTAAGTTAGGTCTACCCAAATGCTTGAAAACTTGTAACATGTTTTGGAAACATGATGAACTTAGATAATGTAAGTATGGCCAACTCGAGGTTGGGTTGAGTTTGCAACGTAAAACTACCCGGAACCGACCGGCCTAACTAGTAGTTGCAAACAATAGGACCCAATGTGAGAAGTTGGTCATGTCGCGCTTAAGACCCGAGGTTAGACTAGGTTGTGGTGTAAATCTACCCGGACCCGCCCGGCTTAACTAGTAACCACAACAAGGTCTAATGTGAGAGGTTGAGGGTGCATTAATTAAATTAATGCCACATAATAGGGTTAAGTTAATTTGATTAATAAGGCTTAACCAAATATGATATGGACAAATGGGTTAAGTAATTTGATTAGGCTAATGATACTTAACAAAACATGATAAGCTTGGGTAGGTTAAGTAACTTGATTTGCCTAATGACACTTGACCATTTTTATACGACTAGTGGACGGGATTAAGTTAACCAACACTTAATCAATCCAACACGATAACGTGATAAGGTTAAGTAAATTTTCTTAATGACACTTAACCGTATAATACAGTTAATGGATGGGGTTAAGATTAGGCTTAACTAATCTAAACATGGTAATCGGATGGGGTTAAGTTAGCCTAGACTTAATTAATCCAACTTGGTAATTTAATGGGGTTAAGTTAAACACTTAGCTAATTTAACACGATGATTTGATGAGGTTAAGTGACCTATACTTAACCAATCTAACTCGTTAATTTGATGAGGTTAAGTTAATCTATACTTAACCAATCTAACGTGAAAACATGATAAGGCTAAGTCACGAATCACTTGAATACGCTTGACCGATTTGATGACAAGGTCAAGTTAAATTATATAATTAACCAATCTAAAATGATAATTAGACGAGGTTAAGTCATGGATTCCTTGATATACTTAACCAACTTGACACATGGTTTGTAGGGTTAAGTCTTGGACTTGTATACTTAGCCAATTTTGACATGGTTTGTAGACGGGCTAAGTTATGAACTTAAGTGACACTTAACCCATTAGATAAACCCTAATTCGGAGGGCTAGGTAAATAACCATAATTAACAAGGATTATGGAAATAAGGCTAAGTGGTAAACCTTAGTTAAGGGAAACTAAGTAATAATTCTTAGTCAAGGAAATTTGGACCATTTCTTAGATAGATTAGTAACCCGATACGTTAGGTCAACGTTTAAGTATGCGTGTAGGAGCAGGCTATCTGATTTAGATAAAGGCTCCAACGAACTGGGTAACGAAGCAGCGGCTTCGGGGAACGTGAGGATATTCTTGGGATCCCTCTGTGAGCTGCCAGGTCATTATACTAGGCTCACGAGAGGTTGAGGTCTGCGGTAGAAGAACCAAGAATATGCCTTGGTTGCTATGCGAGCGACCTAAAGACTGGGGTGGATAGCAGTGAGTCGACGAATACATAAGGTGCTCGAGATAGCAAGTTCGTCGATCATCTACCATCTTTAGTCAAGCGTGTACGTACGGAAAGGCAGGGAACACCCAACAGACCATAATTGCTATCTAATTATGGGTGAGGTAGGCCGTAGGATGTGGGCTGGCCGGAGTGTAGTTCTCATGCAAGATTTTCTCTTGTGTTGCCTTTCACTAGTTGAGGGAGGGGTCTCGTGGGACCATAGCCACGTGTAGAAAAGCAGACCTTAGTATCTGCATCGGCAGATAAATCTAAAGCTCCCGACCGAGTCCTGTATTTCTTGGTTTGCCCTGTGACAGGACTCGGATGGCACGATGTGATACATGTGCATACAGTTATAGAAAAACGATTCACGATGAATGCGTGGGAAAAAGGGCGCGGTTGAGGGTTAGCGTAATCCCTAGTGGCCTAGGTGGTTTAACCCAAACCGAAATACGAAAGCGTGCAATAGGTAAGCGTAATCCCTAGTGGTGCTAGGTGGCGTAAGTCCTAGTAGTTCAAACGATGATTCATATGGAAGAGCCTAGCTAGAACAAGGGTGACAGTCCAAACGAATTCAAGGATAATACGACATGAGGAAGCCCGTACGAGGTACGGCAAAGGACTGAACTTATATACATGGAAAGAAACATATGATTTGAGTAACCTATATATGCGATATACTAGGTTGACATGGACCATTACACGACTTTGAGCAAGGGACATTCATGGGTAACACATGACGCGGGTAGGGATACTAGTACGAGAGGTGCAGAGCAAATATACATGTTAGGACTAAGAAGAATATACATAATAGATACCGTGGGATGTTAGACGGGGTAGATACCTTGGGATAATGTACTCGATAGAAATCTGACGATGTGATACCTTGACTTATCATGACACCGTAGTTTATCATGATACCTTAGTTTACTTTGCCACAGTAGTTCAACCGGCTACCCTGGTTTATCTATCTTGTAGTTATCCTTATGTTTACTTTCAGTTTATGCATGTCATGTTACCTTTACCTGTTTTTATACTGGAAGTAGAGAGGACTTACTCAGTCTTTTTGACTGACCCGTTTTGTTTCGCCTCTTTTCTTCCGTTCCCCCCCCCCTCCAGGTTACAGGGAGGAAACAATGCTGTTTAGTTCGGACTTCTTCTGCTTGAAGGTCATCATGGATGGCTTGGACTTTTCTTGGCTATGGCTACTTTACTGTTTTTACTTGGGGAATAATTTATGAAAATGTCTTTATGCTTCTTTACTATTGCAAGACGGGTTTTGATGTACTCTGATGTAAAAGGCTTTAGACCTTATTTACTCATGTTATGAAAGTTTGATTTTACTTCCGCTATTCTATATGTTATGTCTTGTGATATTTCTGTGCATGTTTACCAATAATGCCCCTCTAAAGCTAGTGCATTCCTTTGCGAGTGACCCTAGCGGAGGCGGGGTGTTACATTTGGTATCAGAGCAGAAGGTTACCAGACTGGGCAAAAGTTTTTAAAGACCTTCTGAAAACTATTTGAAAATCGTTTATAAAGAAGCATTTTTCAAGAAAATTTTCTTTTAAAAGAAAAAGGCTATTCCCCAAAGGCCATTTGCACTGTCCTTGTTTCCTTAATTGAATCTCTTTTCCTTTCTTTCCTCCATCTGTAGTCACAGTGGTTTTAACTGCGACTAGTCTTTTCTATCTACGAAAGTGTTTTCCTTACGATGGAGGTGGTTCTCGAGAGACCAGTGACCGCGTTATAAGAAAGGATCGTGAGAAAGAAGGATAAAGTATACGAGCTTAAGGATGAGCAACTTGTTGGTATGGCTTAGTCCTCAAAGGAGGGAGAAAGATGAACAATGAAACCCATGACGAGAGAGTACCTTTGGCATGGTAAAACGGGGCGGATAGTTAAGTATTATGGGACAAGGACAAGATCATCGGGAGGGCAGTAGTACGCTCTCATTTCTAGAGTACCTCGGAAGGAGGGTAACGATCTTGTCAAAGGTTTAGCTTTTCTTCTCTATCATCCCGTTAGGACTTCGTTGTTCGTATCATTTAAGTCTGCTTCGGTAGTTGAGTCTCTGCACCTTAAGTACTAGCGTAATAGAGGATCCCATTTTTGTCTCAAAGTCCTATTGGAAGATCGGTCCATTTATTCATGACTTGTTTGGATTTGAGAATGTCTATGCCAAGTATTGAGCTTGGAAATAATGCTTATGTTTATAAGCTATGGATGGATTCTAGGGATGAAGTGGTTATCCAGTAAGGGGTGCCACTCTCGGTTTTGATAGGAGGGTAGTTAGACTCTTGACTAGCCTTGGTAATACCCTCGAAGTCTCGTGTAACCTTTTGGGTTCGGTCATGGTTAGTTACTTAGAATCCCTTGATGCCTTTATGGGAAAATGGAAGCCCAATCGAGTGGTGTTCGCCGATAAGACGGATGGTTTATTTCACTTATGCATGGGTTATAGAAATCACCTTAGTAAGTGCGCTTGATAACCTGGTTGGCATCTATTTACTTTCAAGAGAAAGTTCTTCTATGTGGTATACCTTATGGTACGAGGTCCGAGATTCATTAGTGAATTTTGGAAAGCTTGCATGAGATCATGAGTACGCAGTCATGTTTGCGTCAAGTATTTTAGAAAAAGGATAAGTGCAAGTGGAACGAGAGGCGACGAAGGAATGAGTTCCAGCTCATGTTATGGAAACAGGAAATAAGAAGCTACGAAATCGCAAAGACGGTCAAGGCACAATGGAATTGAGCTCAAGGAAGTACGACTTTGATGGTCAAAGACTAGATACGCGCATGATATCTCTTTTTGGGAGTGTATCCTTGATCCCTGTTTTCTGTAGAGCTTACTTATAGGCTATCTTTTGTGGACACCCTCTCGGTCCTATTTTCTGTTACAAACCCCGTACGGAGTTTGTTTTGTTTATCTTCTCGACCCTGTTTCAGGGAATCTTAGGTAGAACCCTATGGATGTAAACATGTATTTGAAACATGTTATGATTGATATGGTTGCAAGTGGTTGCTCGTGGATGCGCGAATACACATTAGATACTAGCTCGACTCGGTCACATTTCATATTGCATATGCACGAGTATTTATACTTGTTTATGGATGAAATCGAATGTGTTATCATGCGGTTGTTGCATATGAATGAATGATTGTGCACGCATATAGTATCTATATGGCTAGGACTATTTGCATACATGTTGGATTCATGGCACTATACATATTTTTGCATTAGAAAGATTATCCAGGCCTGATCATTAGCATTAGCTAAGGAACATGTACACACACATTTTGCATATATTCATACAGCATTAGAAATCATCTAAGGACAATGGTTGCTTGTGGATGATGTTTTGAGTAGATGGATGATGGATGGTAGGATATGTTCTTCCTAACTTGGAGATTTCGGGGACGAAATCCTAAAAGGTGGGGAGAATGTAACAACCCGTATTTTTCGATAACATGTTAAAACGAGAATCAAGGCAGAATTTAATTTTAAATTCTGAATCAAGTAAAACGGGCTATGCCATTGCGTTCGTCTCGGAAAAATACGCGAAATAGAGTCCGAGTTTTCGAAAATCGGAGTCCGTATGACCCGGTTAAGGCCCAAAGAAGTTTTCGGGAAATTTGAATTTCGAAACATGCAGAAATGGGGCCAGGCGGGAAAATTCCCGGCCAGACAAGTCGACAGGCATGTCGACAGGGCTGTCGACTTGCCCTGTCGGCTGATTCTGATCTGGTGCACCTATTTTCTATCTTGGCTAGGTTTTTGGGCCTGGTTTGAAATCTGACGGTTCAGGTTGGTCCTAGGGTTAATCTAAGGGCCTAAAACTATCCTAATCTCTATAAAAAGACCCTAAACCTACCCCTAAACCCTCATTATTCACTCATGTAACTAAACTATGGCCAAATTTCTACTCTCATGGCCTCCATCTCAAATCCCTAGAGCCTATGCATTCAAATCGAGTTCAAATCAAAAGATGCAAGCTTGCTACACCAAAGAGAGGCAAAATCAACGTTGCTATGCGAGTTCCATGACGATTCTTCAACAAAGGAGGCACCTTTCTTAGCCAAGATGATTCATGCTTCTTTCCCTAGGCCTAACTATGTAAGTTCTAGCTACTTTTAGATGGAAACGGTAGTTTTGATAATGACATGGGATAAAATGAGGCTAAACATGATTATGCGAACCTATATGAACCTTACCTTGCCTCTTGTGTTCATGTTTATGATTTTAGGCCATGTGAGTGACTTAATCATGCCTCTCATGCTATGCATAACCTAGTTTATCTTGCAAGTTTGGATCTTTATGCATGAAATGCTAGCATGAACCTTTAGGAACCACTTTACTTGTGAAACATTGGCTAAGACAAGATTTTGGGGCTTATGCATGTTTATGAACCCAAACCCCTTATGCTAACATGCAAATTTGTGGCCAAATCCTTTATGAGATTATGCATGCTCGTGGCCAATCCCCTCTTTTAAGTTGTGCATGTTTATGGCCAAACCCTTTTTGATAATATGCATGTTTGTGGCCAAATTACCTTATGACACTATGCATGTTTATGGCCAATCCCTTTATGATGTTATGCATGTGGAAGCCAAGCCCTTTTTGGCATCATGCATGTTTTGAGACCAATATGTGACATAGTATCCTTACTATGTTGACTCGCTTTGCTTGCGTTGGGAAAACACGATTTTGGGTAGTTAGATAAACATGAACATGTCGCAAAATCTTAACTTGAATATGACATGTGTTTATACTTGAAAATATGACTTGAAAGATAACATGGAGGTTGGCATGTAAGTATGCATAAAAACATGAGCTTGGGAATTTACCTATTAAGTTAGGTCTACCCTTTGGGAATTTACCTATTAAGTTAGGTCTACCCAAATGCTTGAAAACTTGTAACATGTTTTGGAAACATGATGAACTTAGATAATGTAAGTATGGCCAACTCGAGGTTGGGTTGAGTTTGCAACGTAAAACTACCCGGAACCGACCGGCCTAACTAGTAGTTGCAAACAATAGGACCCAATGTGAGAAGTTGGTCATGTCGCGCTTAAGACCCGAGGTTAGACTAGGTTGTGGTGTAAATCTACCCGGACCCGCCCGGCTTAACTAGTAACCACAACAAGGTCTAATGTGAGAGGTTGAGGGTGCATTAATTAAATTAATGCCACATAATAGGGTTAAGTTAATTTGATTAATGAGGCTTAACCAAATATGATATGGACAAATGGGTTAAGTAATTTGATTAGGCTAATGATACTTAACAAAACATGATAAGCTTGGGTAGGTTAAGTAACTTGATTTGCCTAATGACACTTGACCATTTTTATACGACTAGTGGACGGGATTAATTTAACCAACACTTAATCAATCCAACACGATAACGTGATAAGGTTAAGTAAATTTTCTTAATGACACTTAACCGTATAATACAGTTAATGGATGGGGTTAAGATTAGGCTTAACTAATCTAAGCATGGTAATCGGATGGGGTTAAGTTAGCCTAGACTTAATTAATCCAACTTGGTAATTTAATGGGGTTAAGTTAAACACTTAGCTAATTTAACACGATGATTTGATGAGGTTAAGTGACCTATACTTAACCAATCTAACTCGTTAATTTGATGAGGTTAAGTTAATCTATACTTAACCAATCTAACGTGAAAACATGATAAGGCTAAGTCACAAATCACTTGAATACGCTTGACCGATTTGATGACAAGGTCAAGTTAAATTATATAATTAACCAATCTAAAATGATAATTAGACGAGGTTAAGTCATGGATTCCTTGATATACTTAACCAACTTGACACATGGTTTGTAGGGTTAAGTCTTGGACTTGTATACTTAGCCAATTTTGACATGGTTTGTAGACGGGCTAAGTTATGAACTTAAGTGACACTTAACCCATTAGATAAACCCTAATTCGGAGGGTTAGGTAAATAACCATAATTGACAAGGATTATGGAAATAAGGCTAAGTGGTAAACCTTAGTTAAGGGAAACTAAGTAATAATTCTTAGTCAAGGAAATTTGGACCATTTCTTAGATAGATTAGTAACCCGATACGTTAGGTCAACGTTTAAGTATGCGTGTAGGAGCAGGCTATCTGATTTAGATAAAGGCTCCAACGAACTGGGTAACGAAGCAGCGGCTTCGGGGAACGTGAGGATATTCTTGGGATCCCTCTGTGAGCTGCCAGGTCATTATACTAGGCTCACGAGAGGTTGAGGTATGCGGTAGAAGAACCAAGAATATGCCTTGGTTGCTATGCGAGCGACCTAAAGACTGGGGTGGATAGCAGTGAGTCGACGAATACATAAGGTGCCCGAGATAGCAAGTTCGTCGATCATCTACCATCTTGAGTCAAGCGTGTACGTACGGAAAGGCAGGGAACACCCAACAGACCATAATTGCTATCTAATTATGGGTAAGGTAGGCCGTAGGATGTGGGCTGGCCGTAGTGTAGTTCTCATGCAAGATTTTCTCTTGTGTTGCCTTTCACTAGTTGAGGGAGGGGTCTCGTGGGACCATAGCCACGTGTAGAAAAGCAGACCTTAGTATCTGCATCGGCAGATAAATCTAAAGCTCCCGACCGAGTCCTGTATTTCTTGGTTTGCCCTGTGACAGGACTCGGATGGCACGATGTGATACATGTGCATACAGTTATAGAAAAACGATTCACGATGAATGCGTGGGAAAAAGGGCGCGGTTGAGGGTTAGCGTAATCCCTAGTGGCCTAAGTGGTTTAACCCAAACCGAAATACGAAAGCGTGCAATAGGTAAGCATAATCCCTAGTGGTGCTAGGTGGCGTAAGTCCTAGTAGTTCAAACGATGATTCATATGGAAGAGCCTAGCTAGAACAAGGGTGACAGTCCAAACGAATTCAAGGATAATACGACATGAGGAAGCCCGTACGAGGTACGGCAAAGGACTGAACTTATATACATGGAAAGAAACATATGATTTGAGTAACCTATATATGCGATATACTAGGTTGACATGGACCATTACACGACTTTGAGCAAGGGACATTCATGGGTAACACATGACGCGGGTAGGGATACTAGTACGAGAGGTGCAGAGCAAATATACATGTTAGGACTAAGAAGAATATACATAATAGATACCGTGGGATGTTAGACGGGGTAGATACCTTGGGATAATGTACTCGATAGAAATCTGACGATGTGATACCTTGACTTATCATGACACCGTAGTTTATCATGATACCTTAGTTTACTTTGCCACAGTAGTTCAACCGGCTACCCTGGTTTATCTATCTTGTAGTTATCCTTATGTTTACTTTCAGTTTATGCATGTCATGTTACCTTTACCTGTTTTTATACTGGAAGTAGATAGGACTTACTCAGTCTTTTTGACTGACCCGTTTTGTTTCGCCTCTTTTCTTCCTTCCCCCCCCCCTCCAGGTTACAGGGAGGAAACAATGCTGTTTAGTTCGGACTTCTTCTGCTTGAAGGTCATCATGGATGGCTTGGACTTTTCTTGGCTATGGCTACTTTACTGTTTTTACTTGGGGAATAATTTATGAAAATGTCTTTATGCTTCTTTACTATTGCAAGACAGGTTTTGATGTACTCTGATGTAAAAGGCTTTAGACCTTATTTACTCATGTTATGAAAGTTTGATTTTACTTCCGCTATTCTATATGTTCTGTCTTGTGATATTTCTGTGCATGTTTACCAATAATGCCCCTCTAAAGCTAGTGCATTCCTTTGCGAGTGACCCTAGCGGAGGCGGGGTGTTACATGAGATGTAGTTTGGTAGCGTACTATTTTCCTAAGTAGCATCTGTTGTATCCTAAGTTATAGTACCTAGTCTCGTGTTAGCGTCTATTACCTCCTGAGTTTTAGTACTTATTTATGTGTTACGATCTCTTGTAATCAGCTTTCAAGTTAATATTTGTTGTTATTTGGTTTATGAAATTCGCTATCTTTGAATGTATAATTTACAGTATAATTAAAAATGAGCTTGTAGCATCGTGATAGTTCGTTTTATTATCTTTTGAACTTTAACTGAATATATATGCTTTTTTACATGCTGGAATTCTTTAAAATAAGAAACGTACGAATCCACTAAAATATATTTTTATAGGAGGGGAGAAAAATAAAGATTTCATATTACATTGTAATGGCGCGTTTTATTAGCTGTCGAATAATTTATTTAGTTAATTATTTATATATCGATTTGGCGATATCGATAACTTAAAGTACAACGTTCGAACGTATAATTATAATATAATTAAAATAGAGCTTGAAATAGCGCTGCAGTTCGCAATTTGGCGATTTGAACTTCAACTGAATGTACATGATTCATTTTAAGCCGGATTTCTGTGAAACTAGAAACGTGTGGAGCTGGTGCAGTATATCTTTCTAGTGGAAGAGAAAAAGCAGGATTTCGTCGTGTAGATTTTGAGTTATGTCCAAATCCAATTTTAAAATAGTCGCTATAGAATAGTTTATCGACCGTATCGGTTTATTCGATATAACTAGAGATCAGGTTTGAATTTAGACAAGGTTCTTTTGAGGCGTAGTGATAATTTAATTTTTAGAATTTTATGGTAATTTTTAATTAATTAAATAAGCAACTTTTTGTTTGAAGTAATTCGCACCCTGAAATCAACATTTTGAAGTTTCAAAATATGAGTCCATCTACCGGTATTATTATATTTTTGGGATCAGGGCACATCGCTTGACACGATAATAACTTTATTTTCGTTTATAGAAGTTCGCTTAGCGGAGTATATTTAACTTTATAACTTAAAATAAAAGTATATCTATAACTAAAACGTTATGACCTACATGGTACCCTAAAACTAAGTTTTACAAACAAATGGAGAGAATAACACTGCAACCCTATAGGACTGAAGGGTACTCCATGATAACCAACACACCACGTTTCCCATATTTCCACCTCAACGAGATGAATGGAAATACACAGCTACACATCAATAATTCATATGAGACGTTCTCTTCACCCTTTCCCTACGTCCATATCAACCCACGAACACTTCATTCTCTTGGACCATAGCATAACACGTCCTCTTCGTCCTTTAATTCCCTACGTCCATATAAACCCATGAACACTTCGTTTTTCTCGGGTTCAAGAATCCCTACTGTACGAGTTTCTTGGCAAACAAAGTTAAAAAGTAAAATAGAAAAGAAAGCGGAAAACGCGAGTAGAAGGGAGGGGGCTGTCCAGTTTTGGGTTCGGGTCTGATGGATGACGCGGGGTGTATGGCGACAGCAAATGAGGGAGTTTCGAACTTCAGAGAACGGTGATGGTGAGGGAGCTTAAAGGGTACGGTTTTGCTCAGTGATGAAGTGGGAAGGAAGTTATATATGTTGGGGACGTGTTGTGTGAAGCATGAAGGATCAGCATGAGTGCATTTTATAATATGCAGGTCTGTTTTATTTAAGGGGATGGAGTCACTTTCATCAGGGAGTGCGGTCATTTCTTGTTTGAAGGGGGGAGCGAACCAAACAAAAGGGGGGGACGTGCTGCATGAATACATAATGTGAAGGAGCTAGAAGTTTTTGTTTCTGCATTAAAACTGAAGTGTGATGGAGATAGTTTCATGAAGTTCACGGGAAAATGGATTAGGGAGGAGCAGGCGTAAGTTTTGGCTGATGGCGGAAGTCTTACTAGAGGTGGGTTATTGTGGTGTGAGGAGATCATTAAGTTGATTATAAGTTTTGGGGCCATGACATTTTAAATAGAAATTGTGTGAGCAGGTCCAAGAAAAATGTGGAGTTCTGTCTATCAGGAGGGCGGAATTTCTGGGAACATGGATTGAAGAAGACGGGTACGAATTCTTGTGGGTCAGATGGGAAATTGAAGTGGGTTGATGCTATTGAAAGGTTAAGGCCCATTTAATATTAAATATCCAAGTTTTATTTAAAAGTTAAAGGTATATTGATTTTTAAATATAATAAATTTGTCAAACGTTAACCGAATTCAGCTAAGTTAGATCCGTTGGGATCGTATGGACGAGAGCTTCACAATGAAGCTGACTGGAAGTGGATTGGTGCCCGTTACAATTTATAGCAAAATAAATTGTCCGACTTAGTCGAATAACGCAAACCGTTATTCAACGATTAACGCGTCAAGGTGAGTAAAACTCACTAACTCTCCTCAGTTTATATTTTTACATAAACTGTATTAAATGATTTGATTGTTGTGTATTGATAGTTTGGACTGTTAAATAGATTTGATTGAAACATAGATATAGTTATATATATAAACGACAATCAAATATTGATTCCGTTCATCAGCATATTTCATTTTGGAATGAAATTGTTGTATATTTTATTGTGTAACATCTGTGGATGCAGGGAAACAGGTTGGAGGAATCCGACTGGATTCCTCAACATTTATTTTTACCGTTTTCATATATTGTGATATATGATGTGTTATGAAATCTGTTATTGATTTCATATGTTTGAATGATACCGATCATTGTTATACGACACGTTAAACACCGTAGGTGATACTAGAATGTAAAAAGGGAATTTTCAATGTTTATATTGAAAATAAATCTTATTTATAAAATCGATAGGATTTTATAAAATGAAACCATTTATTTATTTAGGAAATAAATAAAGGAACATTTATTTAGATTATAAATAAATGGAATAAAGGAATATTTATTTAGGGAATAAATAAAGGAACACTTGTTCGGAAAATAAATAGAATTATACAAGGATAGATTTAAACACGTGCTTCGCACACGGTATAACACGATATGGATTTAAATGAGATATTAAATAGGAAGTCTGTTTTAAACAGATAAATTAAAGTAGATTAATTTATAAATAATGTTTTATAAATTAAATAATTTATTTATCGTTGATAAATGGAATATATATATAAGTCTGGACTTATATAGAGAAGTAGAAACATTATTAAAAGGACATTTATAAAGTGAAGAACCGTCACTAAAACTAAATCTTTATAAATGGTTAAACGTGTAAAAAGTAAATCTTTATCAATGGATAAACGTTGTAAAAAGGAAATCTTTTGAAATGAATAAACGTTAATAAAGGGAGTTAATCGAATTTAGTTATTCGAAATAAGTTATTCGAATTAGATATTTGAATAGAGTTAAACACATTAGAGTGATTCGAATTACTTATTCGAATAGAGTTAAACAAAGTAATTTGTTAGGTTAACCAAAGCAAGTTAGTCGAGTTAATCAAAGTAATTGGTTAAGTTAACCAAAGTAAATTAGTTAAGATAAACTAAGCGGTTAATCGAAGTGAATTAGTTAAGTTAAACTAATTTGTAAATCAAAGTGAATTAGTTGCGTCAAACTAAGTGACTTAGTTAAGTTAAACTAATTTGTAAATCAAAGTGAATTAGTTGCGTCAAACTAAGGGAATTAGTAAAGTTAAACTAATTGGTTAATCGAAGTAAATTAGTTGGGTTAATCAAAGTAAATTAGCTGAGTTAAACTAAGTAAATCGGTTAGAGTTAATCAAAGTGAATTAACTAAATTAAACTAAGTGGATTAGTTCAGTTAATCGAGACAAGTAAATCAAGTTAGGTTAAACCATTTGAGTTAACCAGTTAGGTTAAACCATTTGAGTTAACTAGTTAAAGTTTACCAGTTAAAGATAAACAGTTAGAATTGACCAGTTAAAGTTGACCAGTTAGAGTTGATCAGTTAGAGTTACTCAGTTAGAGTTGACCAGTTAGAGTTGATCAGTTAGAGTTACTCAGTTAGAGTTGACCAGTTAGAGTTGACCAGTTAGAGTTATCCAAGTGGAGTTAATCGAGTAGAGTTGCCAAATACCACTTATTCGAAGTAGAGTTATCGAATATAGAGTATTCGAGGGAAGAGTAATCGAATATAGTTTATTCGAGTGGAGAAATCAAATGTTATTCATTTGAGAAGAGTTACCGAATATTATTTATTCGAAGTAGAGTTATCGAATATAGAGTATTCGAGGGAAGAGTAATCGAATATAGTTTATTCGAGTGGAGAAATCAAATGTTATTCATTTGATAAGAGTTACCGAATATTATTTATTCGAAGTAGAGTTATCGAATATAGAGTATTCGAGGGAAGAGCAATCGAATATAGTTTATTCGAGTGGAGAAATCAAATGTTATTCATTTGAGAAGAGTTACCGAATATTATTTATTCGAAGAGTAGTTATCGAATATTGGTTATTCGAAGTTAGTTAATCCAAAGGAGTTATTCGAAGTTAGTTAATCCAAAGGAGTTATTCGAAGTTAGTTAATCCAAAGGAGTTATTCGAAGTTAGTTAATCCAAAGGAGTTATTCGAAGTTAGTTAATCCAAAGGAGTTAGTCGAAGAGTTAATCGAATATAGTTATTCGAAAGAAGGTGTTAATCGAATATAGTTATTCGAGTAAAGTTAAAAGAGTTAATCGAATTTAGTTATTCGAAATGAGTTATTCGAACTTGATATTTGAATAGAGTTAAACACATTAGAGTGATTCGAATTACTTATTCAAATAGAGTTAAACACGTAAGAGTTAATTGAATATTAGTTATTCAATTAGAGTTAAATCGAATTTAGTTATTCGAAAGGAGTTAATCAATTTGAGTTAAGTTAATCGATTTGAATTAAGTTGCATCAAAATGGAGTAAATCGATTAGAATTAAGTTAATCGAGTTAGAGTAAATCGAATATTGGTTATTCGAAAGTAAGTTATTCGAATTAGTTATTCGAAGGAGTTAATCAAATGAGTCGATCCAAAGGAGTTAGTCGAATATTAGTTATTCGAATAGAGTTAAAGGAGTTATCGATTTTAGTTTGATCGAAAGGAGTTATCGATTAGTAAATCGAAAGGAGATTTTCGAATATAGCATATTCGAAAGAAAGAGATCGAATATTGTTTATTCGAAAGAGAGAGATTTCGAATATGAGTTATTCGAAGAGAGATAATCGAATATAGGTTATTCGAAGAAGAGTTAATCAAATAGAGATTACTCGAAAGAGAGTTATACGTCAAATTCGATTATAGCGAATTCGGGAAAGCACTATTTACTTTCCAGGGTTTAAATCAAGATTTAGTTATTGATTTAGAAATTAGGTGTCTGTTAAATTATTCAAGTTAGGAGATAAAGTTATAATTTAGGTTAGATATTGCAGAAGTAGGAATTATAACGTTATAGTTATAATCAAACGTTTTCATATAAGAAGTAGATTTGTAACCTGAATCCGAGAATTTGCGTAAACAGATGATTGGAAAAAGTGAGTGTCGAGCTTCATCTATTTCACAGTAAAGGACGTTGTTCAATTAAGGTCTGAGAGGTAATGATACCCCAACTTGATTGACTTCAGAATTGACAAAGGAATAGTTGTGGTTCGATAGAAAAGGTTGATTTGAAATATAGTTAAGTAATAAGCGATTAATGGATTATGCGTAACGATGTTTTATACAACGTTCATTTGAAATCCGTAAATGAGTTTTGGAAACGTTTTCCAAATATAGTCAGATATGTTTTCTAAACATAGAAAATGAAATGTTTTCATGATAAGAATTTAAGAAATAGAGTTAAGCAAATTCAGAAACTGACTGGAGAGGGTAAGTTGAACGGTTTTCTAAGTGACGATCTGATGTTGGTTTCGACCTTCCGTATTGATACTTAGAGAATTGTTCTCATACTAGTTACAGTTAGGGACTGATAGTTGCGAAATAATAGTGATGTGAAAATAAGCTATGGAAATGTTTTCCAATGATTAATAACATATATTTTCTAAATATATGAAATAAGGAAATAGGAACATATGATGATTGATCAATCAAATTTCCATTTGGAAATAAGATCGTTGTTTGTACACCGACATGTTTTCATTTGATAGTTGAATCACAGACTATCAAAGTTTTACCATTTTAACGTTGTTAATATGGAGAGACCGGTTGGATTATTATCCAAAGAACCACTCTGTATTGGCATAAGCGTTGCGAGCAATATATGCCAAAGACAAATTGAAGACGGAGTAAAGTGCAAGGGCTGTTGTATAAGTCTTAGATAACAGTGACTAAGATGGATATACTGAATAGTGCCTTCGGTTTGTCCAGTCCCAGGACAACGTATATGGAAGAAGGTCTGACAGAGTATATCCAATGGATCGCGTAAGTTGATCTGTTCAAACGTATTCACGTTTGGTGGCGGAGGAATTCGTTTCTCTTAGCTGTATACCCGTGTTATTTTTGGATAAGTCAATTTGTGATTTGGCGGGTATGACGATGTGACATTCAAAGTGAATGGTGATCAGATGTTCTGAAGATAGACGTAGCTTCTAGCCTCACACCGGGAAGTAACAAAAGTTGGGCTAGGCAGCATGGCTAGTTGGGTCATCCCCAAGCAGGGTGTATTGTCACCGATCTAGAGAATATTCATATTTATACTTCTTTTTGATTCTGTATCTTCGGATGACGGTTTGATGGCCTATAACCGTGGTGGCAATATATTCGCGACACTCAAGCTAAATGAGTGAGCGGTCATGTGTGGCCGGGTTGCAAGACGTTCTTGTTGAACCCTGAGTGTATCACCTCTAGAGCACACTATTCAGAAGGTGCTCCCATACCTTGTCTGTTGGAATCCATTCTCCGATAAGCGCCCTGCGGTTTATGATTTTATACTATGTATGCAGAACGTGAGATGCAAGCGTTTCTGCTAGATTGATACCTATTTGTACTTAGACATTATTATAATATCACAATGATATTGCTTGTCAAAGTTGTTTAGATACTCATAAGGAAAAACCCGTTCCGTATTCACGGCGTGGTCTTATGAGATATCATATACCTGTTCAATTGTTTTAAATTGTTTTACTCACACCAGTCCTTGTTGCTTGTGCGCTTGGTACGCATGATAGAGGGTTCTCGCTTCGCGGTTTGGTGGCGAACGGGAGACTCTTACCTCTACATGCCCCGACAATGTGGGTTGGTCGAGTCGAGAGGCTGGCCGTAAAACAAGGTGCTGGGTTACCCCTGTAAGCCATGGTGGGATGATAGCCCACTGCCTCCAGCCGTTACAGTTGGTATCAGAGCTTAAGTTAAGTGATTACCTTGGCTCTGTGGCATAACTCGATAGAGATGGGATTAGTAATATCCTAGATTGAGTTTGAGTGTATATATATGAGCGCGTAATTGTTATTCAATATAAAATGGTTTTATATTGTGGAGATTCATTGGTTGAGTTGTTTATGAATTCTGGTCGATCAGTTTGATCCACTGTATCGGTAAGGGTTACTAAACACTCGAATACGATGAACCGTCATGGCATGTTTTGAAAGAGGGTAAATGAAATAATTTTTCCCAAAATATATTTGTTTATAGAAGAAATATATATCTTGAAATTATTATAGTATATTGATTGTGTTGGTTGTTATCATAATCGAATAAGATTATAAAAGGGTGAAATGGTTATAAATGACCAATCGGAATTCATATGAATGTAATATATGAAATAGTTTGAATTAAATATGAATTTAAATCAGAATTTGGAATTTAAAATAAGGAAATTTTAAGTTCCTGGGAGATTTTGAAAATGTTTTTCAAATTGAAAATGATATAGTATTGAACTCACTTCAATAGCTGGAAAATAGATTTTGATGATGAATCTAGACATCATCAGTGTTCATTTTCGAGTTCAAAGTGACGAATTACTACCAAAGGTTTTGTTTTTGAATTGTTTTGAGAAAACCAGTTGTTTAGAAATTCAAAGGTTTTTGAATTGGCATTATGATTTCAAATTGATTTGAAAGAAACCCAGGAACTTAAGTTCTGGAATTTAAATTTAACTAATGAAGTTAAATAAAATGAGATGGTAAAAATAAATTGAAATTTAACTTGAACCGAGTTAAATAAAATTGAATTGGATTAGAGATAATCTAGAATGGAACCAAATTGATAAGTCAATAATTTGGAATTTGATATTAGAGTTCGAATGAAATTCGATTTGGATTTGAGGATATGAACTGATTGGAGATCAATTGGAATGGATAACATTGGTATATGTTGAAGTGGTAGCAGATGAAAGGGATAGAGTTAAATGCCCGACAAAAAGGTACAAGTTTATATCATATATGAGTTTGGATTTTATGAGCCGAATTGGCAAGCCGCTTGGCTATTTTGATTTCCTTTTGGATTGGAGGAGGCCTAGAGAGGCGAGTTGTGGTTTGACATATTGAGCCGTACAAAGGAGGTTATGGCGAAAAAATTTCGAAAATTTAAGGTGTTTGAAAATTTTCAGAATTT
Organism: Allium sativum; assembly: GCA_030737875.1. Classification (NCBI taxonomy): domain Eukaryota; kingdom Viridiplantae; phylum Streptophyta; class Magnoliopsida; order Asparagales; family Amaryllidaceae; genus Allium; species Allium sativum. The sequence goes on along the minus strand of CM060912.1, from coordinate 931,153,494 downwards.
TTGAAAATTTTAGTTGGTCGGAAATGAATTAATAAATTAATTAAAATTAAATGGGTCCAGCCGAAACTGAAATTTAGAGGTAAACAAAAAAAGATTTTTAAATCTAGTTAGTAGAGTTAGTAGCATTTTCTAACTTAGCAATTTCGAGGACGAAATTATTTTAAGGGGGGAAGTCTGTAATGGCGCGTTTTGTTAGCTGTCGAATAATTAATTTATTTAATTATTTATATATCGATTTGGCGATATCGATAACTTAAAGTACAACGTTCGAACGTATAATTATAATATAATTAAAATAGAGCTTGAAATAGCGCTGCAGTTCGCAATTTGGCGATTTGAACTTCAACTGAATGTACATGATTCATTTTAAGCCGGATTTCTGTGAAACAAGAAACGTGTGGAGCTGGTGCAGTATATCTTTCTAGTGGAAGAGAAAAAGCAGGATTTCGTCGTGTAGATTTTGAGTTATGTCCAAATCCAATTTTAAAATAGTCGTTATAGAATCGTTTATCGACCGTATCGGTTTATTCGATATAACTAGAGATCGGGTTTGAATTTAGACAAGGTTCTATTGAGGCGTAGTGATAATTTAATTTTTAGAATTTTATGGTAATTTTTAATTAATTAAATAAGCAAATTTTTGTTTGAAGTAATTTGCACCCTGAAATCAACATTTTGAAGTTTCAAAATATGAGTCCATCTACCGGTATTATTATATTTTTGGGATCAGGGCACATCGCTTGACACGATAATAACTTTATTTTCGTTTATAGAAGTTCGCATAGCGGAGTATATTTAACTTTATAACTTAAAATAAAAGTATATCTATAACTAAAACGTTATGACCTACATGGTACCCTAAAACTAAGTTTTACAAACAAATGGAGAGAACAACACTGCAACCCTATAGGACTGAAGGGTACTCCATGATAACCAACACACCACGTTTCCCATATTTCCACCTTAACAAGATGAATGGAAATACACAGCTACACATCAATAATTCATATGAGACGTTCTCTTCACCCTTTCCCTACGTCCATATCAACCCACGAACACTTCATTCTCTTGGACCATAGCATAACACGTCCTCTTCGTCCTTTAATTCCCTACGTCCATATAAACCCATGAACACTTCGTTTTTCTCGGGTTCAAGAATCCCTGCTGTACGAGTTTCTTGGCAAACAAAGTTAAAAAGTAAAATAGAAAAGAAAGCGGAAAACGCGAGTAGAAGGGAGGGGGCTGTCCAGTTTTGGGTTCGGGTCTGATGGATGACGCGGGGTGTATGGCGACAGCAAATGAGGGAGTTTCGAACTTCAGAGAACGGTGATGGTGAGGGAGCTTAAAGGGTACGGTTTTGCTCAGTGATGAAGTGGGAAGGAAGTTATATATGTTGGGGACGTGTTGTGTGAAGCATGAAGGATCAGCATGAGTGCATTTTATAATATGCAGGTCTGTTTTATTTAAGGGGATGGAGTCACTTTCATCAGGGAGTGCGGTCAGTTCTTGTTTGAAGGGGGGAGCGAACCAAACAAAAGGGGGGGACGTGCTGCATGAATACATAATGTGAAGGAGCTGGAAGTTTTTGTTTCTGCATTAAAAATGAAGTGTGATGGAGATAGTTTCATGAAGTTCACGTGAAAATGGATTAGGGAGGAGCAGGCGTAAGTTTTGGCTGATGGCGGAAGTCTTACCAGAGGTGGGTTATTGTGGTGTGAGGAGATCATTAAGTTGATTATAAGTTTTGGGGCCATGACATTTTAAATAGAAATGGTGTGAGCAGGTCCAAGAAAAATGTGGAGTTCTGTCTATCAGGAGGGCGGAATTTCTGGGAACATGGATTGAAGAAGACGGGTACGAATTCTTGTGGGTCAGATGGGAAATTGAAGTGGGTTGATGCTATTGAAAGGTTAAGGCCCATTTAATATTAAATATCCAAGTTATATTTAAAAGTTAATGATATATTTATTTTTAAATATAATAAATTTGTCAAACGTTAACCGAATTCAGCTAAGTTAGATCTGTTGGGATCGTATGGACGAGAGCTTCACAATGAAGCTGACTGGAAGTGGATTGGTGCCCGTTACAATTTATAGCAAAATAAATTGTCCGACTTAGTCGAATAACGCAAACCGTTATTCAACGATTAACGCGTCAAGGTGAGTAAAACTCACTAACTCTCCTCAGTTTATATTTTTACATAAACTGTATTGTATGATTTGATTGTTGTGTATTGATAGTTTGGACTATTAAATAGATTTGATTGAAACATAGATATAGTTATATATATAAACGACAATCAAATATTGATTCCGTTCATCAGCATATTTCATGTTGGAATGAAATTGATGTATATTTTATTGTGTAACATCTGTGGATGCAGGGAAACAGGTTGGAGGAATCCGACTGGATTCCTCAACATTTATTTTTACCGTTTTCATATATTGTGATATATGATGTGTTATGAAATCTGTTATTGATTTCATATGTTTGAATGATACCGATCATTGTTATACGACACGTTAAACACCGTAGGTGATACTAGAATGTAAAAAGGGAATTTTCAATGTTTATATTGAAAATAAATCTTATTTATAAAATCGATAGGATTTTATAAAATGAAACCATTTATTTATTTAGGAAATAAATAAAGGAACATTTATTTAGATTATAAATAAATGGAATAAAGGAATATTTATTTAGGGAATAAATAAAGGAACACTTGTTCGGAAAATAAATAGAATTATACAAGGATAGATTTAAACACGTGCTTCGCACACGGTATAACACGATATGGATTTAAATGAGATATTTAATAGGAAGTCTGTTTTAAACAGATAAATTGAAGTAGATTAATTTATAAATAATGTTTTATAAATTAAATAAATTATTTATCGTTGATAAATGGAATATATATATAAGTCTGGACTTATATAGAGAAGTAGAAACATTATTAAAAGGACATTTATAAAGTGAAGAACCGTCACTAAAAGTAAATCTTTATAAATGGTTAAACGTGTAAAAAGTAAATCTTTATCAATGGATAAACGTTGTAAAAAGGAAATCTTTTGAAATGAATAAACGTTAATAAAGGGAGTTAATCGAATTTAGTTATTCGAAATAAGTTATTCGAATTAGATATTTGAATAGAGTTAAACACATTAGAGTGATTCGAATTACTTATTCGAATAGAGTTAAACAAAGTAATTTGTTAGGTTAACCAAAGCAAGTTAGTCGAGTTAATCAAAGTAATTGGTTAAGTTAACCAAAGTAAATTAGTTAAGATAAACTAAGCGGTTAATCGAAGTGAATTAGTTAAATTAAACTAATTTGTAAATCAAAGTGAATTAGTTGCGTCAAACTAAGTGACGTAGTTAAGTTAAACTAATTTGTAAATCAAAGTGAATTAGTTGCGTCAAACTAAGTGAATTAGTAAAGTTAAACTAATTGGTTAATCGAAGTAAATTAGTTGGGTTAATCAAAGTAAATTAGCTGAGTTAAACTAAGTAAATCGGTTAGAGTTAATCAAAGTGAATTAACTAAATTAAACTAAGTGGATTAGTTCAGTTAATCGAGACAAGTAAATCAAGTTAGGTTAAACCATTTGAGTTAACCAGTTAGGTTAAACCATTTGAGTTAACCAGTTAGGTTAAACCATTTGAGTTAACTAGTTAAAGTTTACCAGTTAAAGATAAACAGTTAGAATTGACCAGTTAAAGTTGACCAGTTAGAGTTGACCAGTTAGAGTTGATCAGTTAGAGTTACTCAGTTAGAGTTGACCAGTTAGAGTTGATCAGTTAGAGTTGACCAGTTAGAGTTGACCAGTTAGAGTTATCCAAGTGGAGTTAATCGAGTAGAGTTGCCGAATACCACTTATTCGAAGTAGAGTTATCGAATATAGAGTATTCGAGGGAAGAGTAATCGAATATAGTTTATTCGAGTGGAGAAATCAAATGTTATTCATTTGAGAAGAGTTACCGAATATTATTTATTCGAAGTATAGTTATCGAATATAGAGTAATCGAGGGAAGAGTAATCGAATATAGTTTATTCGAGTGGAGAAATCAAATGTTATTCATTTGAGAAGAGTTACCGAATATTATTTATTCGAAGAGTAGTTATCGAATATTGGTTATTCGAAGTTAGTTAATCCAAAGGAGTTATTCGAAGTTAGTTAATCCAAAGGAGTTATTCGAAGTTAGTTAATCCAAAGGAGTTATTCGAAGTTAGTTAATCCAAAGGAGTTATTCGAAGTTAGTTAATCCAAAGGAGTTAGTCGAAGAGTTAATCGAATATAGTTATTCGAAAGAGAGTTAATCAATTTGAGTTAAGTTAATCGATTTGAATTAAGTTGCATCAAAATGGAGTAAATCGATTAGAATTAAGTTAATCGAGTTAGAGTAAATCGAATATTGGTTATTCGAAAGTAAGTTATTCGAATTAGTTATTCGAAGGAGTTAATCAAATGAGTCGATCCAAAGGAGTTAGTCGAATATTAGTTATTCGAATAGAGTTAAAGGAGTTATCGATTTTAGTTTGATCGAAAGGAGTTATCGATTAGTAAATCGAAAGGAGATTTTCGAATATAGCATATTCGAAAGAAAGAGATCGAATATTGTTTATTCGAAAGAGAGAGATTTCGAATATGAGTTATTCGAAGAGAGATAATCGAATATAGGTTATTCGAAGAAGAGTTAATCAAATAGAGATTACTCGAAAGAGAGTTATACGTCAAATTCGATTATAGCGAATTCGGGAAAGCACTATTTACTTTCCAGGGTTTAAATCAAGATTTAGTTATTGATTTAGAAATTAGGTGTCTGTTAAATTATTCAAGTTAGGAGATAAAGTTATAATTTAGGTTAGATATTGCAGAAGTAGGAATTATAACGTTATAGTTATAATCAAACGTTTTCATATAAGAAGTAGATTCGTAACCTGAATCCGAGAATTTGTGTAAACAGATGATTGGAAAAAGTGAGTGTCGAGCTTCATCTATTTCACAGTAAAGGACGTTGTTCAATTAAGGTCTGAGAGGTAATGATACCCCAACTTGATTGACTTCAGAATTGACAAAGGAATAGTTGTGGTTCGATAGAAAAGGTTGATTTGAAATATAGTTAAGTAATAAGCGATTAATGGATTATGCGTAACGATGTTTTATACAACGTTCATTTGAAATCCGTAAATGAGTTTTGGAAACGTTTTCCAAATATAGTCAGATATGTTTTCTAAACATAGAAAATGAAATGTTTTCATGATAAGAATTTAAGTAATAGAGTTAAGCAAATTCAGAAACTGACTGGAGAGGGTAAGTTGAACGGTTTTCTAAGTGACGATCTGATGTTGGTTTCGACCTTCCGTATTGATACTTAGAGAATTGTTCTCATACTAGTTACAGTTAGGGACTGATAGTTGCGAAATAATAGTGATGTGAAAATAAGCTATGGAAATGTTTTCCAATGATTAATAACATATATTTTCTAAATATATGAAATAAGGAAATAGGAACATATGATGATTGATCAATCAAATTTCCATTTGGAAATAAGATCGTTGTTTGTACACCGACATGTTTTCATTTGATAGTTGAATCACAGACTATCAAAGTTTTACCATTTTAACGTTGTTAATATGGAGAGACCGGTTGGATTATTATCCAAAGAACCACTCTGTAATTGCATAAGCGTTGCGAGCAATATATGCCAAAGACAAATTGAAGACGGAGTAAAGTGCAAGGGCTGTTGTTTAAGTCTTAGATAACAGTGACTAAGATGGATATACTGAATAGTGCCTTCGGTTTGTCCAGTCCCAGGACAACGTATATGGAAGAAGGTCTGACAGAGTATATCCAATGGATCGCGTAAGTTGATCTGTTCAAACGTATTCACGTTTGGTGGCGGAGGAATTCGTTTCTCTTAGCTGTATACCCGTGTTATTTTTGGATAAGTCAATTTGTGATTTGGCGGGTATGACGATGTGACATTCAATGTGAATGGTGATCAGATGTTCTGAAGATAGACGTAGCTTCTAGCCTCACACCGGGAAGTAACAAAAGTTGGGCTAGGCAGCATGGCTAGTTGGGTCATCCCCAAGCAGGGTGTATTGTCACCGATCTAGAGAATATTCATATTTATACTTCTTTTTGATTCTGTATCTTCGGATGACGGTTTGATGGCCTATAACCGTGGTGGCAATATATTCGCGACACTCAAGCTAAATGAGTGAGCGGTCATGTGTGGCCGGGTTGTAAGACGTTCTTGTTGAACCCTGAGTGTATCACCTCTAGAGTACACTATTCAGAAGGTGCTCCCATACCTTGTCTGTTGGAATCCATTCTCCGATAAGCGCCCTGCGGTTTATGATTTTATACTATGTATGTAGAACATGAGATGCAAGCGTTTCTGCTAGATTGATACCTATTTGTACTTAGACATTATTATAATATCACAATGATATTGCTTGTCAAAGTTGTTTAGATACTCATAAGGAAAAACCCGTTCCGTATTCACGGCGTGGTCTTATGAGATATCATGTACCTGTTCAATTGTTTTAAATTGTTTTACTCATACCAGTCCCATGACTGACCCTGAGTTTACTTTGTTGTTTTCCCTAAACTCTTGGGTGCCTAAATTTGTACGGGCAGTCAAGTAGTCGGGATTTACAGATATACATGGAGAGCTTGGAGCAGGAGACTTCAAGATTCGATAGCTATAGTTATTTCCGCTGTGTTGTAAGTGTTGTACTCTGATAAGTGCTATTGTATATATATAACTGTTTACTTCAAAGTTATGTTATATATTATATGTTATTCGTTCCGCTGTGAGATTCATGTTACTCTGATGATTCTGATGTTCTTCTTCTTCTTCTATTCTATTAGTTCTATCTTTTCTTTCTCACCTTCTAAATTCTTTCACTAACGTCTCGGAATTTCCGACTCTCGAGGAGTCGGAAATTTCCAGCCGTTACATACATATTTTGAGTCGTGTCCAAATAAAATTTCTAGAAAGTCATTGTGAAATAGTTTATAAAGCATAACAATTTATTATATATATATATATATGTGTATATATCGTTTTTAATATATTCAAACGTCGATTTGAATGTACAATGAATAATCAAAATAGCACTACAATGTTATGTTATTCAGAAATTATCTAGAAGCGAACAATGTAGGATTCTTGTGCGCAAACTTTGTTGAAATGAAGTATGGTTGTTTTAATTAGGTCTACTGAAGGCGAGTTTTGGTAACGCGCCTTTGTGCAAGTTCCCAAAACTCGCCTTCAGTAAACCCAAAACAGACCTATTTCTGTAACAAAGTATAAAACATGGCGAATTTAGTGATTGTTCTGTAAAACAGGCCCTAAGATGTGAATTTTCCCAAAGTAAATGCAAATAAAAACATATATACACGTTAAGCAATGTCAAAACCAAAGATGATATCTTAATGAACCATGCATATGAAACTAAAGAATAAATCATCTTTCTTCTTTTCGTTATTCAAACACTTTGCTAATATGAATAATGAACTATGTTAAAGCAGCGAGCAGTTACTATGAAAGCGAACAAACGATCAAAGGGAAAACCCCCATCTGATGGACCATAAATACAACGAGCAAAGCAAACGGTTAAGTTACTATTGACAATTTATATGATGGAAATATACCTTAATCATCTAGCCCCTCCATACAACTGCTATATTCATCCAATGATGGACTAGACAGTTCCATCTAAGGGCCAACCTCCCTTTGAAATAATATAATCAATACACAAATGATCACTAAAAGACTACAATATACTACATAATAAAAACATATGTAAGTATCTTTGGATATTTGCAAAACTAAGCAATCGACTATACCATTTTAGTTAAGACAAGACAATCATCAAAAACTATCTTAGCCTGAAAATACATGCATAATAAAAATGTTTCAGCATTATCTTAACCCTGACTTGAATTTAAGTGATACATGTAAGAACTCTGTAAATAAACAGAGGCAAACCAAAATGTGCATGAGTATGAATCTGGTTTAGTTTGAGCTTATGTAACAATAAAATAAATGAGTTTATTATAATTTTATTTTAATTTTAATTTTTAACCTAGTGCGACCATCTCTATAGTAGAGTTGATGCGTTATCTACAAATTCTATATATTTGCCTACTAAATAAACTTTTAAATAATAGTAAACAGTAATATTTTCAAACTAATTTAAGTATTACAAAAAATAAAACACTAATCAATGTACGATAATAACCAATTCTTGATACAACGTATGGATCTACAATATCTGAAAATAACAAGGAACTAGTTTCGGTAATCAATCTACCTCCATTACTAAATGAAGATTCAGATGTTGCGGTAGAAACCGGAATGACTAAAATATCACGAGTAGCTCTTGCGATGATAGGAAATGCAGGACCCTTTTTTTCCACCACACTAAAATATCAAAGTTGTCTTCATCTTTAGTGGGCATCAATTCATCTTCTAAATATTTATCGAGCACCTCTATAGTAACTTTTAAACTTTCGATTTTTTGTTCTCTATGATTCCTTCATTTATGATCCATTTTTGTTCTTTTCTTAGGCCCACCATTAGAATTATCATCCATTGTACAAGAAGTAGATACATTTGTATATTGGCAATTTTTATTTGAACCCGAAAATATGCTGATAGCCCCTCATTTTATTAAAAAATTTGGGGACGAAAATGCCCTTTCTGTGTTATATTTTTTTTTTCAGTTTTCTGACTACTTCATAGTTCCCGTACATGGTTTATCAGTGTACCTCGTAGTAGCCCACGTGGTCTCTGAAAGAACCACGGAGAGCTGCTACGAGGTACACCAAGTAACCACATAGGACTCCTATGAGGTACACTGATAAACCACGCATTACCCCTATATAGGAGGGTATTTTAGGATATTTTTTTTAAATTAGCGGGGGGCTACTTAGCAAAATTGGGGGTATACCAGTTTTTTCATGTTTTTGGGGGCTACTCAGCATATTGCTGGGTTCAAATAGAATTTGCTTGTATATTATGCACATTCACTTTTGTATGAATAGAAAAGAGCTTTCAACAAGTCACAAAATTTTCTTACTGGAAGTTGTGCTTCTTTTCTATAAACCACATCATAAAAAATTGTCTTCATCTCCAATACTTGTCGAACTTAAGTCTTATCAGTCGTGCCATAGAACTAATGTATTCATGCTCGTTTAACTTCGAACTTGTAATACTTTCATAAACATCATATACTCTTTTAAAATATAGATTTGCCGTTGAATATTTAACTCTAGAAAATTTTAGTGTACCTTCATAAAATATTTTCAAGCATTCACCAAGTTTCCTATATATCTCACTCTTTCCTTGAGGGCAAACATCTATAATCAGAAGTTTACTCGACTAATCGTTCAAACTCCTGACGCAATTCAAGCATGCTTTAAAGCAAAAGGTATGTTGAGTTCTATCGTGTTAGAGCATCATGTGAAACTCCTTTTTCGATTAATCTAGTTAGAACCAACGTGTTTTCCAAATTTGTTTCCTAGACTATGACGACTTTGTAAAATTAACACTTTCACTTATCTTTACAATGAGATCATATATGATTTTTTAAACAAAAAACGTATATAAATATATATATATATATATATATATATATATATATAACAAAAGGGAGAATCTAGCCATTCTTCAACGACTCACAAAAACAAATATGTAGAAAAAGCTACAAGATTCGTGCACACACATAATCAAATAAAAACCAATCAAAAAACTCAAACACAACCCATGGCCATCCTAGCCCAGAGCAGGGACAAAGCTAAATGGACACCGATAAGAAGGTCGGTAAGCCTAGTTCCAACTCCATGGCAACCACTGCTCCTCAGATCGAAGGCTTAAAAACAGGAAAAGAACGTGCCAAGACAGAGAGCCAATGTGCAAGAACAATCTACCCCATCTCTATACTCTAACTTCTAAAATGAACTGCCAACCACCAAAAACCCACAGGGGCTCGATCCAATAAGTACCTGTAATCTAGGACCTACATTACTAGTAAACATCATCAGTTTAAGAAAGAGGGGAGAGTATAGGAGAAAAAGGTAGTGTGGAGGAGCCTGTAGAAAAAAGGAGCATGGCTCAACCAATTTCCGCACTTGGGGTAGGCGATACTGAGGTAACCCAATGTTGTCAGCCAACCTCTGCGAGCGAGTGCCAATACTACCCATAAACGGCCTAGCGCGAAACGCGAGGAAAACATCGGTCCTTACCCTCTGGATGATCATAGGAAGGTCCGTAGGCACTTCATCAAAAACTGCCTTATTCCATGAGCATCATATATGCCAGCAGGTAAGACACGGAATCAAACGAAAAAGGATCGATCGAGTCGATTTACCTGATATGTCATCCCACCAGTATCTCAGTAAGTCCATTAGAGTATTTTCATTACCTCGGTGACCTACCAAGTTCCTAAGGTAATTCTAAAACGCTCTGATAGAGAAGCCAAGGAAGAACAGATGAGCCTTGGATTCTATATCACCAGCTCCACAGCATCTGCAACGGGACACGATCGGGATGTCAATCCTCTAGAGGTTCTAGTCTAACGGTAACCCATCATGCAAGGATCACCACATGAACAGAGAAACCTTCGGAGGTAATCGAACTTCCCAGATGAAAGAAAAAGATAAAGGCAAGGAGTACAGATCCTCTCAGTATTTTTTTGAAAAACATTTATGTGATATTTCAAGTGTGTTGTTCCTAATGATGCAGCTTCATTGAATATACTTAAACAGTATTTACAAGTTGACTTAACGCTATTACCACCCTTCAACACTTCTTAATAAAAATATTTCCATACCTCGAATTTCTTAGGATTTACATTTGAAGTTGTAGGTTTTTCTTCATTTGTTGAATGATCTTGAGCTTATGGCACACTAGTATCGATGCTTTGAGATTTTTGCACAACTGTATTATCTTTAACACAAGCATTTGATCCATATGGAACAGATTTTTTACTACAAATTAATGAAATATTTGTCATTTTTAAAAATATGCAATATACCGATTTGTTTATAAATAATTATTTTATTCATACACGCGTTAAAAAATATATTTTTAACTATAAAATATTTTATTTCATTCCACAGCACACAATCCATTTTCACAACACAACAAATCAACCAAACAAGTCGTCCATGGTCTGTGGACGACGGGTGTCGGGTACTGCTAAGCACCGTTTGCATCCTAGTATATATTTCTAACTAGAAAATAAATTAAAGTGAGAAGTTCTCACCGTGGGTTCCACTCCGCCGTGCTTTACTTTTGAATTTCTGAACGGTTCGGATTTTATTTTGATTTCAGTTCGTTCCATTGCACTCCTTTTCACGCTGTTCATAGTAAAAATCATATTTTTATTTTAACGCTATATGGATAAAAATCACATTTTTATTCTGCTACTTTATATATAAAAATTCTATCTTTCCTACTATAAAAATTCTATCTTTCCTACTATAAAAATTCTATCTTTTCTACTATAAAAAATCTATCTTTTCTGCTATAAAAATTCTATCTTTTCTACTATAAAAATTCTAACTTTTCTACTTTAAAAATTGTATCTTTTCTAAGATAAAAATCACTTCCTTTCTATCATAAAAACCTCAACTTTATACATTAAAGAAAATACTAACTTTATTCATTAGAGAAAATCATATTTTTTAAATTAATCTAACTAAATAAAATCTAATACAAACTCACTTATTTTGATCGGAGAAGGGGGTCTGAGCTTCTAGCGAACAGGACAGAGAGGGGGGAGGGGGTTTTCCTGCGGTGGTCATCACGGGAATACGGTGACAGTGGCGGCAACTTAAACCTGGTTTTTGGGGTTGCTTCGATCGAGCTTCAATCCGCTGGGGGGATGCTGACGCGAGGAGGAGGAGAGAAGAGGAAGGAGGGGGCATTGTGCGGTGGTGCAGCGCCGGAGGGTGGGTGGCGCACTGGGCGGGAGCGGCTACGAGGGGCTAGGGTTGAGCGGGTTTTTCTCTTTTTTTATTTTGCTCTGTTGAAAATAACGAAGGGAGGGAGGAAAGATAAAGGGGGTTGACCAATGGTTTTATATAATTATTTAATTATATAATTAAATTTCAAAAAGTAACATTTTCGTTTGAACTCTAAATCGAACCTAACGACTGTCGCCCTAGCTAATTACCCCCGTTCCGAACGCAAATTCGACTATTTCGATCAGTTTCCATTTAAATTGAAATTTAAATCATTATATTGAATTTTAAACGTACAATTCAATTTACTGGAGCCACATACGGACTCTAAAAATTCCAAAAAAATGTTTTCTAGCTTCGTATTGATGATACGGTTCTAACAAAACTAATTTCATTAAATTTGGAGACTATTTGAAAAATGGCCATTTTCTGGTCGACCCAAATTGACTAAAATGTCAAAACACGTTTTCTTTTGTCACACTCACATATTGATTCAGAAAATTATGATTTTTGGAATCTAGCAATAATTCAATATCCTGGATCCAACAAAAGTGGTTTCATCGAAAACGGAGGTCGTTTGCAAAATTTCCATTTTTAAGGGCTAAAATTCCATAGCGACTATTCTGAAATTTCAACTGGGCATAACTTTTTATTCCGACAATGAAATTTCAATTTTTCGGATTCGTTGGAAAGATATTCTAACATAGATTCTAATATTTTTGGTTTCGCTAAAATCCGACTTATTTTGAATCTTATACATTCATTTGAAATTTGAAATTTGAAATCAAATTTTCGAACTACCGCGCCATTTCCAATTCCTTTTATAATTAAAAATAAGTATTTATATTCTAACCTCGATTCATATAAATATATACATTCTAATTCTATTCAAAATAAATTCCTAGTCATTATTATTTAAAATAAATCATTTTAAATATCCAAAATTCATCAAAATTGCCAAAATAATTTTTTTTAATTGGTCCTGATTTTCCGGGTTGTTACAGTCTCCCCAACTTAAAATATTTTCGTCTTCGAAAAGGAACGGAGATGAAAGTTGTTTAACTAACCAACTCAACTTTCATTATTTTCATTATGACTTAAATTCTTCAACTTTTCAGTTTCTAAGAACTTTTCAAATTTTTCAAAAATTTGGCTAACACCCTAAATTTTCGAAAAATTTCACCATAACCTCCTTTGTACGGGAGCACCGGGAAAATCCCCAAACTGCCACACAGGCCTCTCCAATCAAAAAGAAAAAGAAACAACCAAGCGGCTAGACAATCGGCTCATAAAATCATCAGAAACCCCAAGAAATACAATAAACATGTACCTATTTGTCGGGCAAACAATTTTATTCCTCTGTTCTAGCCTCCTTGCTATGACTTGTTCAACGTATATACATGTACATGTATGCATTTACATAAATTTTCAATTTAGTTCAACATTTGATACAATTTGGCTTAATGGCTCAAATTCCAATTAATCAAAACAATAATCAAACAACACAATCAGCAATCAATTAGTTGATTAACGTTTCAAATTCATAACTTTTTTTATATACTCAAAAGTCATGTTCTTGATGCCAATTCACAACAATATATTCTAACTGTATTTTGGTTCTCACACCAGTCAATTGGAAATATATAGATATCTCACGTTCGAAATACGAACATAAATTCTAATGATGGAGCTCCATCATCAAAATCATCTTCGGGTGACTACAGTGTGATTCTATATCCATCCGGTATATTTGAGGTTTCAATATACATGGATCAGACGTATATTCAAATCTCTATATACTTGATTGTCCAAATCAATTTAAAATAAATATTCAAATATGAATAATAAGGTTTAAATTTTCAAAACAAAACTTGTTTTCAATTTTATTTTTAAAAATATCACTCTTCACACTCGTTCTAGGATACTACTGATCCTATCTCTAATGAGTCATTCTCATTGGATATTACTAATCCAGTTTCTGATGAATTCTTTTGTTTGGTTCTAACGTGTCTTGTTCTCCGAGCTATGTAAACCAAAGCTTTGATACCAAATGTGGCGACCTGAACTTCCCCGTAAAGGAAAGAATGAATTGCTTTGAGAACAAGACGAATCATAACACAAACAGAAGAACATTTCATTGCTTATTACAACAATCTCATCAGGATACAAGAATATACAGATTATGAATAAGTATTACACACACACTAAATATCAGAGATTAACATGTTACAATGCAGCGGAAAATAAAACAAAACACAACTGAAAAGAATATACAGATACAGAGCTTTCTGAATATCATTCCAGCTGTAAACCAGGATCCTATGAATATAAATCTGCAAAACCAAAACTACTAGCTGCCCGTGTGGAAAATAGGGGCACCCAGAGTTTAGGTTAAAACAATAAACTCTAGGTTAGTCATATGACTAGTGTGAGAACTAAAACAGTTATTTAAAACTTTACTTTAAATCAAATATATCATGGGACCATGCCGTATAACACGGAACGGGTTTCCTCCTAAGAATACCAGTGCATATAACAAAACATCGCAATGCTTTTGGAAAAATGAAGCTATTATAAGACCCAGGTCCTATCACACAATGCAATGCAAGCCAGGGGATAGGGTTTTCCCTTATAATAGCCAAACATGCTTGGTATGTTAAATCAAATCATTTGATACTATTATAAGTGCATAGTGTACAAAACAACTTCAAGTATAAATGTATCAATCCTAGACGGCATGGGTACCATATATCATGTCGCCAATACTAGGCTCTACAATCAAAACCGCAAATGTCACGTAATGGAAGTTGGATTTCCATCTGTGAACCAAGGCAAGGGATCGTCCTTACCGCTTCGAGACGCTCTAGCCCGCCCCTCAGGAGTAGATTGCATCGTCCCTTGGATCGTCAGGGCTGGTCCACTCGATGTGGATTAAAATGCCTGAACACTGCGTTTCCCCACCCTTGGGGCGTAAACTGGTCATATCCCAACCAAACTATCATCCCTGGAATGACCGATATAACTGAGGCGCCTCGCTATCCATCATCCACATAAGTAAAATGTCAGGGCTTGGAAAACGCTAACACCACTCCTAACTAGAAGGAAACGCTTGTCCTCCCTAAAGTCCTCTCCCGTTTCTGGTTCACACCGGGGTGTGAGGCTCGTGAATTAACGCTACACAAAGCTACGCTATATTAAAGCCGTGCTTTGATCATCAACCACAAGACTCTGCTTTTCAACAGAAGCCTTAATCATTTGCATCTCAGTATGCCACACAAGCAATTCACGCTATGCAACCAATGTATATCAATCACATAGAATGAAATCCAATGTCAGGCACACATCCATTTACATGTTCGTTCCGAGTCTGAACAAAACCGGAGGCACCTTATTCCTCCCCATATGTCCAATACAGGGGAGAGGTCCTCGCATATCCGGTCGATCTCCAAGTACATCTGGACGATCACCATTTATTACCTTGTCTTGGGTGTATAGCCCAATCAAGACATCAGTAATCATCCAAACAATGAAAAGACCTCCGGTCTTCAACCACCGTCTTCATCCTCGACACATCGTCGAATCAGTTATTCAGAATGGGATAAACCCGGTCTTTCTGAATAACTCGCGTATATAATAAACAAGTGCTATAAAAACACAACATACGCCTCATTCCAATCCAGAATATTCCTTTATTCAAATATTCTTTTACTTTGGGAAAGGTCGCCATTAATTTTATCAAAGATAAATTCTTTAAATTTATTCTTTAATCTTCCTTTGGATATCATTTCAATCTAATTAAAGATGCATTAAAACTCCACTTGGTTTTAATCTTCCCAAAAATCAATATTAACGATTGTTTAACTTGGGAAATCATATTCTGTCTTTAACTGGGTTAAAGAACCAATGTTCTTTAAAATACGGTTCATGTAATGACCCCGAATTTCGCCCGACTCGATCAATCGCTAGATCGACCATGATCGTTCAAAACTCGAATACGTTAACTTTGGGAATACAACACATCAGAACAAATAACAACAGATTTTTATAAACACTATAATAATGTTACATCAGAGTACAAAATATATCAGAGTACATTGATAAATAATACAGCAGAAGATTTAATTACAACAAAACTAATACAATGCAGCAGAATAATTAAATTAACACAGCGGAAGACCATCAATGCTCTGGGAACATCTCTAGGCTTCGATCCAGAATCCTGCTCAATATATCTGCAAAATAAGCTACTCGACTGCTCGTGTGGAAAAGAGGGCACCCGCGTTTGCAAAGTGAAACAAACTACGGGTCAATCATGGGACTGGTGTGAGAAATCTTTACTTAACTTATCTAGTAAGGAGGCTAATCACAGAACCATGCCGCTATCGCGGAACGGGTTTACTCCGTTGGATTTCCACTGCATAAATAAAGTAAATCGTTAAAACAACGCAATGTTTTTTAGAAAAATGAAACCATTATAAGACTCAGGTCCCATCACACAATGCAACGCAAGACGGAGGATAGAGTTTTACCTTATAATGGTCAAAAATGCTTGATACAATAAAAATGGATTTGATATTATTATTAGTGTATATATGTTTTAAAAACCTTTCAATCATAATGTATTAATCATAGACGGCATAACTACCATATACTATGTCGCCATACTAGTTCTACAATCAAAACCGCATGGTGTCCTATTGGAAATTGGGTTTCCCTCAAGAGTCAAGGCTAGGAACGATCTCCTGACTGATTCGAGATACTCTAGCAATGTCTCAAGATCACACCTATGGGCAACCCTTGGATCCTGTAGGCCTGGTCCCCCAATAGTGCAATGGGTTGGATTAGTCATGCTTGAACACACGCTTCCCGATCCTATCGGACCTATAAATTGGCCATTGTGGCCAATGAAATCCGAGGTGCCTCAAAATCCATCAACCATATAAGTAAAATGTCGGGCTGTGTTAAACCCAAACACCACTTCTAGCTAGAAAGAAACATGTGCACTCCCTGCATTCCCTTGCTCCGTTTCAGACTCATACCGGGGTGTGAGGCTCGCGAGGTAACGAAATACACAAATCTATGCCTAGATAGGCTATGCTTTGATCATCATCCACAAGGATCTGCTTTCCAACAAAAGCCTCGATGAATTGCATCTTGGCATGCCACATTGACAGTCCATACCATGCGATTGATAACTACTAATATAGAACCTCTGAGTTCGTATGTCTCAGAGAAGGGTGTTAAGCAAGAGAATAAATTCTCCGCCACCAACAGATATATATTAAATAGAAACCAAGTGAATGAAATCCAACATCAGACACACATCCATTTACAAGTCTGTTCTGGGTCTGAACGAAACCGGAGTCACCGAGTTGCTCGCGTATCCGGACAATCAACACGTATGTCTGGACGAAGTACCACTTTTGACCCTTTACTGCGAGCGACCCAGTGCCAGGCATCAGTAGTCGTCCATTCGATGTGAAGATCGCCAGTCTTCATCCACCAAAATCTTTGACTTTTAATCGTCGTAGTAATTATTCAGAATGGGTTAAACCCGGTCTTTCCAAATAACTCGCGTATTTTTATAATTAAAATCAAGTGTTATAAGGATACATCCTACGCCTCTTTCCAATTCAGAATATTCTTTAAAATATAATATTCATATTATTAAGGAAAGGTTCCCATTAATTTTATCTAAGATAATTCTTTCAAATTTATTCTTAAATCTTATTTTCAAAGATTTATTAATATTCCAATTCAGTTTTAATATCAAAAATCACTACTTTACAATTATTCCAATTTAAAAACTAAATCTTATTTTTAACTGGGTTAAAGAATCAATGTCATTTGAAAACATTGTTCATGGTAAATCCAAAAAATCATTTTCCAATAAATAAATATAAATTGAAATACCAATAATCTTCGTTGAAAGATCTATTCTTTATTTAAAAGAAATTATTGGTTAAAAATGTTCTTTATATAAGAGATATTATGAATCGGAAAGCGACTCAATCATTTACCATATAACTTTGGTCATATGGATTTCATACATCGTATGTAAATGACAACAATTGATAAATAATCATCAAAACATCCATTCAACATCCAAAGTGAAGTTCTCAACCGTGTGAGCATTAAAATAGAATAATAACGCTCATCGCAGCCTGTCAATCTATCGACTGACATATAAATAAATATTGGGGCTAGTGTATATCATTATCGTCCCAATACCCGTGTGGGGCTTTCAGCCAACAACAGTACATATAAATAAATAATTGGTTAATGAATTTAACCAGTTTTAATACTACGAACATGTTGATAATGATGGACAAAACATGATATTTTATTCCTAATGTCGAGATAAAATATATTTTACTTGCATAATCTCCTTATACATTTCTAATATTTAACAGAATATAATTTATTTATATGACATTATTGTGGATGACAAATAAAAGATAATTTTCATTGTACTTTACCTGTAAGTAATTATTCTTAATTTTTAACATATAAAAGAAATAATCTCATTTGTATATGTTTTTCAATGTATAACCTAACACCTAAAAATGTTTATTTAAATTGCATACAAAGTCTAATGTATGTATTAACATATAATGATGTCACTTAAACACACTTATACATTCTAATGTATATTTTGACCAATAATATGATTCTTAAAATTGGATACAAGCTCCAGTGTACGTTTGCAAAATAAAAATGATTTTTATATTCGCATATAAATTCTATTTTATGTTATGCAAATAAAAATGATTATTTTATTTCAACTAAGGTAAACTGACAAAAGTATTTATTTTGACAAAAACTATGGTTTGCTCTAACTAACCTATTATGACTAAAATGCATGTTTTGACTTAACTACTCTATTTCAACAAAACAAAGAAGATGGCTTTGTTTTGTTAACAAAACTATTTTAACAAAACAAATATAAGTGATGAGTTTGATTTTGTTGACAAAATGATAATGTTTTGTTTTAGCCATTACAGTTTGACAAAAGTGACAAAATGTATTTCAACTATTGTAAATTGATAATGGTGAATGTTTTTACTTTATTCCTTTTAAGTGGCACCAATATGAATATTTTGTCTTATTCCTCTAAATTGACAAAAGTGGATACATTTGTTTTAACCTTTTTAAATGACAAAATAAAAAAATTGTCTCATTCTATTTAAACGATAAAAAATGTATCTTTTTGTATCGCAACAAAAGGACAAATAAACCTTATCTATTTATTTACCCTTTTTATTGAAGTTAAGATGACACTAAAAATATATCTTTTTAATTCTAATTTTTTTTTATTATAACCTATGATGAAGATAATAACATTTTATTAAATTTAACAAAATTACAACAAAGATGAATTCATTTTATCAGAATCTTTTTATTTACTCTAGTTTTAAAGTAAAAATGATATTTTTAATCCTATACTTTTATTTATATCTAAAATGTAATAAAAGTGTAACTTCTTAAACTGTGCTTTTTATTTGCATCTAAAATGCAAATAAAAAGGTAATATTTTAATTTATGATTTATTCGCAACAAAGAATGCAAATAAAAATAGAACTTTTAACTTCATGTTTTGTTTGCATCAAAGAATGAAAATAAAATGCAACTTCTAATTCAAGGTTTTATTTGCATCTAAATTTGCAAATAAAAATGCAACTACTAATTCAAGGTTTTATTTGCATCTAAATTTGCAAATAAAAGTGCAACTACTAATCCAATATTTTATTCGCATCAAGGAATGCACATAAATATGCAATTTCTAATTCAATATTTTATTTGCATCAAGGAATGCAAATAAATATGCAACCTTTAAATTTCATAGGTTATTTGCATCAAAGAATGCAAATACAAATTCAACTTTTAAGTAGTTTATTTGCCTCAAAGAATGCAAATGAAAATTCGACTTTTAAGTACGGTGTTTATTTGCATCAAAGAGTGCAAATAAAAATATAATCTTTTAGCTACGATGTTTATTTGCATCTAAATATGCAAATAAAATATAATCTTTATTAAATGTTGTTTATTTGCATCTAAATATGCAAATAAAATATAATCTTTGTTAAATGTTTGCAAAATAAAATATAATCTTTATTAAATGTTGTTTATTTACATCTAAATATGCAAATAAAATATAATCTTTATTAAATGTTGTTTATTTGCATATAAATATGCAAATAAAATATAATATTTATTAAATGTTTTGCTTGCAACTTAATTTACCAACAAAAATGTAACCTTTTAAATCATATTTTTATTTCTATCTAAAATACAAAATAAAAATGTAATATTCATTCTAGTGTTTTTGTTTGCATTTAAAAATGTAAGCAAAATGTAATTTTAATTCTAATGTTTTGTTTGCATCTGCAATTGCAAACAAAAAATTTGGTTTTAATTCTAATTGTTTGTTTGCATCTAAAATTGCAAACAAAAATATGATTTTAAATTCTTCAATGCATATTTGCGTTAGAGAATGCAAATAAAAGAATATTTTATATTTAAAAGTGTATTTGCATAAAAAATGCAAATAAAAGAACATTTTACATTTCTATGTATATTTGCATAAAAGAATGCAAATAAAATATCAATTATATTTCTATATATATTTGCATATAAGGATGCAAATAAAAGATCAATTATATTTTCTATATATTTTTGCATAAAAGGATGCAAATAAAAGATCATTTATATTTCCTATTCCAAATCAATGACTTTACAAAATGATTTATTTTTTTATCGATTTGGAAATTCTAACCAAATCAATAACTTTTCAAAATGATTTATTTTTATTTAACACAGATAGATCTGTGTTTATACATCACCAATCAACAAATAAATCATCTACAATATTATCACATAATAGATCAGAATCATACACATTCAATCGTCACATAACAAATAAATTAGATAATTAATTAATTAAATAAAAAGAAGAAATCTCACATTGCTTTTTGTCAGAATTTTCAACATGCTCTGTTTTGATTCTGGTCAGCTTCATGTTGTAGATCTGATCAATATGTGTCCAACGCTTTCAGTTTCATTCGATTCTGATTCAGTTTCAAAAGTTATAGCCCTTTGATTACATGATTAATAAAATAAATCAATTAATTAATTACTAATCAACCATCTTAATCTCTTCTACCCGTCGCTCCATCCTCTTCTTCTTCTATCGTTTACAGTAAAAACCAAACCCAAAAAGCTCGCTTTCCCTCTCTCCTCCTCGCACGTGCCATGGCCCAATTGACCTCGATCAGAAACTTCCACTCCGACCGCCTAAGCACTGCCTTTCCACGCCCGCACCAGGGTGGAGCTCGGCCTCCCCTATGGCTCGCACGACGAGCTCGAACCCATCCGATTTGGGATAAAATTCCGAGCAACCCAGGGCGTAAAAACTAATCTCCATCGTTGGCTACGAAGGCCTCACGTAGATCTACATTTTAGCCTTTGGAAACTAATGAAATCATTGTGTGGATTTGGAGGAAGTGAGGGAAGAAGATTAGAAGAAATCATCCATCCAAAGTAGGGGTGGCGGCTGGTATGATTTGCTTAGGGTTAGGGTTTTGATTGTGTATTTATAATATATTATTATTTTAATGTTCTATTTTACAAATAAACCCATAATCTCTCAACAGCTCCTATTTCAGCCCAACGAAGGATGTTTCTAGGCAAATACCCCCGTTACAGATCCAATGGACTAGGTCCCGTCAGCCCAAACGAATGTATTTCTAATAACCCGGAAAGATGGGCCAATTTAAAAAGTTTATTTTGGCAATTTTAGCGATTTTTGATTATTTAAAATGAATTATTTTAAATAATATCGACGAGAAATTTATTTTGAATAGAATTAGAACGTATATATTTATATACGTCGTCGATAGAATATAAATATTTATTTTAAATTATAAAAGGAATTGAAAATGGCGAGGTAGTTCGATAATTCGTTTTCAAATTTTATATGAATGTACCGGTTGCAAAATAAACCGGATTTTAGTGAAACCAAAAATATCATAATCTATTTGAGAATATCTTTCCGACAAATCCGAAAAATTGAAATTTCATAGCGGGAATCAAAAGATATGTCTAGTTGAAAATTCAGAATAGTCGCTATGGAATTCTGACCCTTAAAAATGGAAATTTTGCAAATGACATCGGATTTTGACGAAACCACTTTTGTTGGATCCACGATGTCAAATTATTGCTAGGTTTCAAATTTCATAATTTTTTGAATCAATATGTGAGCGTGGCGAAGGAAAACGCGTTTGACTAGTTTTAGTTGATTTTAATCGATTGGAAAATGGCCATTTTTCAAACGGTCTCAAAATTCGGTGAAACTGGCTTTGTTAGGACCGTATCATCAATACGAAGCTAGAAAATATTTTTCTGGGATTTTTTGAGTTAGTATGTGGCCCCAGTAAATTGAAATGTGCGTTCAAATTCAATATATAGAGTTATATGTTGATTTTGAAAACTGATCGAAACGATCGAATCAGCTTACGATACATATCCCATTGAGTTCTGAATGGGGGTAATTAGCTATGGACGACAGGCGGTGGGTCTCGTTTTGAGGTTGAAATTTATAGTTGCTTTTCGAAATAATTAAATAAAAAAATAAACCTTTTCTTTCCTCTAACCCCCCCCCCCCCCCCGTCATCGACTTCAAACATGAAAAAAAGGGAATGACAAGTCGGGGAGGAGCCGCCCCCCCCCCCCCCCCCTCAGGTGACTGCGCCGCTCACCCATGCTCCCTCCGCACCCTCGAAGACTGCCGCGCCCCCCTCCTCCGTTCCTCTCTCCTCGATCGAGCTACCCACAATCCGCACCCCCCCAAACCCTACCTCCCCAGTTCCGCCGCCAACCAATTATGCAGCCGCCGATCGCCGTGACCTCGTCCCCCGAGGCCCTCCAACCCCCAAAAACGATAAAAGGTCAGTTTTATACTATTTATTTATTTTTGTTTAGTTTAGTTAATTTAAAAATATGGGTTTTATGACTATAAGTATACATTGCTTTACAAAAAGGAAGGATATGATTTTTATGTTGAAAAACACCCGATAAAGATTATATTTTTAAATAGAGAAAGATTATATTTTTAAATAGAGAAAGGTTATATTTTTAAATAGAGAAAGGTTATATTTTTAAATAAAGAAAGGTTATATTTTTAAATAGAGAAAGACAAGAGTATATTTTTAAATAGAGAAAGATGAGATTTTTTAAATAGAGAAAGACAAGATTTTTAATTATAGAAAGTTTATATTTTTAAATCGATAAAGATTAGATTTTTACTCTAATAAAAATGAGATTTTTATATTATAGAGATAATAAAAATATGATTTTTATATTGGTAAAAGAATAAAAGTATAATTTTTATGTGATGTAAGGAATAAAAATGTAATTTTATATAATGTAGATAATAAAAATATGATTTTTATATAAGGACAGGAATAAAAATGTGATCTTTAATATATGAACATCGTGAAAAAGATGGCGTAGGAATTTCGGGAGAATCCAATCGATCAGAAATTCAGAAATGAAATGGTGGAGTGGAACCCTCGGTGAGAACTTCTCACTTTTAATTTAATTTTCTAGTTGAAATATATACTAGGATGCAGACGGTGTTTAGTAGCACCCGACACCAATCATCCGCAGACCATGGACGGCTTGTATGCTTGTTTGTTTGATTTTGATGTGTAGTTGATTGTGTGATGTGATGTGAAATGAAATAAAATATTTATATAGTTGAAAAAAATAGTTTATAGGGGAAAATATTTTATAGTTAAAAATAGAATTTTTAACGTGTATATGAAATGAAATAAATATAAACAAATCGGACGATTTGTTTATATACACATTTGACTGATATTGATTGGGACGATAAATTTTACACATTGCCCAACTACACAGATAAAATCTGTGTTTGATTGTTTGAAACCTCACATGGGTATTGGGGTGATATATGACATAAACTAATCCCAATAATTAGTTGTATGTCGATCGATTGATTGACAGACCGTTATAAGCGTAGAATATGTATATTTGATGCTTATACAGTGTAGAATGCACTTTGGATGATGGTTGATTATTTGTCATTGTTGATATATACATGCATTGTACGGAAATCCATAGAAATAAAATCTATGGTTATTGATTGGGCCTCATTCCAGTTTTGAAAATAGAAATATTTGAAATAGAATATTTGAAAATAGAAATTTATGAAGCCGTGTTGATTAGATTGACGCCATTTTGACGCAAATGATATTTATATCGATTATATTCGTTTTTATAATGAATATTGAAAAGTGATTTCAAAATCGAATATTTTGAAAATGAATTCGAATCGAATTGAATGGAAATCAATTTGAAATGAATTATAATTGAAATTAAATAGAATTGGACACGAATTGAAAATGAATTCGAATTGAAATTGAATTGAATTGAATTGAAAACGAATTGAATTGAATTAAAAATCGATTTAAATTGAAATCAATTTGAGATGAATTTAAAACGAATTTATATTGAAAAATTCAATCTTGATTTGAATTTGAAAATGAAGTTGAAATCGTTTTGAAAACGAATAAAAATCGTTTTAAAAGGAAATCGACGAAGTATATATTATATATATAATATAATGGCCTGAATAGAACGCGCCGTGCTGCGGCAGTTCGCGAATTTCGACCATTGACTTCGAATTGACGTTGCGGGAGATTCGACCGTCGGATTCTCCCAAAACCGAAACCATTGGGTTCGTATCGAAAAGAGCTTTCTAACGAATATTAGAAATTAGAAATCTAACTGTTGGATTTGGAATTATGTCCAAATCAAATTTGGAAAAGGTCATTGTAAGTGCAGTTCGACGGCCGTTGATGGAAATCGACTGTACGGGCCTTGATAAAATTATTAAAAATAGTAATAATTTGTTTAAAATCATAAGAAATGATTTGGGAAGAATTGGGATGAAAAACTCCATATTTGAAAGGATAAAAATAGATTTTTATCGAAATGAACTAGTTTTGAACTAGAATTACAATTCTATTTATTTTTAAATAAATAAATTGGATTTGAAATGATTTTGATAATAACCGGAAATTCCAATAATTGAATTGGAATGGATTTGAATCTATATTGTCTTTGGAATATTTCGATGTTGGATTTCATGATTATACAGATATTATTAGGGAAATTTGAAAGACATATATATCGTTATTTCCTATACGATATTTGTTGGTCGTAGAATTTGATATTGAATATAAGCCGATATATTTTCTATTCAGAGCGTTGTATTTAATATCAAATGTGATTTGGGTTTGTCGTGAATGGTGTCTTCATTAACACTGTTCTTAAGCCCAGTTGAGAAAAAGATTAAATCTTTTTATTTAGATTTAATGAAGTGTACCAATTAAACAATATTTAACTGGAGTTGAGATGGAATTAATTTTTGGGTTTATCGTGAACGGTGTTTTAAATAACACTGGTTCTTTAACCCGTTAATTAATGTGATGTGATTTTGGGTTTGTCGTGAACCGTGTTTTAAATGACATTGATTCTTTAACCCAGTTAAATATTAAAACTAAGTGGAGTTTTAATGAATCTTTAATTAGATTGAAAAGATCGAGAATGTAGTATCACCAGTTTTGCTCCAGGCGATAGTTAAATCTTTAAGTGGATTTGAACGTGACATGGTAATTGAATTTACCGATAACATCGTGGTGTTAGATATGAAGTATTACCAATTTTACGTTATGGGATGAATAGGTTGGGACTGGGAAATAAAATAAATGATTACTTCGGTGTGGTTCGCTAATCCCGACTAGTTTGAATTGATATTCAAAGGAGATTAAAGAATAAATTTAAAGAATTTATCTTTGATAAAATTAATGGGAACCTTTCCCAAAGTGTAAGAATATTTGAGTAAAAGAATATTCTGAATTGGAATGAGGCGTATGTTGTGTTTGTGTAACACTTGTTTATTATATACGCGAGTTATTCGGAAAGACCGGGTTTATCCCATTCTGAATAACTGATTCGACGTGGTGTTGAAGATGAAGACGGTGGTTGAAGACCGGAGGTCTTCACGTCGTTTGGATAATTACTGATGATCTTGATTGGGCCGTACACCCAAGAGGAGGGAATCAGTTGGTGGTCGTCCAGACGTACTTGGAAATCGATGGATATGCGGGGTACTAGGTGCCTCCGGTTTCGTTCAGACCCAGAACGGACTTGTAAATGGACTGTGTGTCTGACATTGGATATCATTCTGTATGACTGATATCGGTTGCATAGAGTGGTTTGCCTATGTGGCATGCTAAGATGCAAATGATCAAGGCTTCTGTTGAAAAGCAGAGTCTTGTGGTTGATGATCAAAGCATGGCCTGTGTGGCATAGCTTTGTGTAGCATTGATTCGCGAGCCTCACACCCCGGTTGTGAACCAGAAACGGGAGAGGACATCAGGGAGAACATGCATTTCCTTCTAGCTAGAAGTGGCATCAGTGATTTTACACGCCCTGACGAGTTTGACTTATGTGGTTGTTGCTGTTGCGAGGCGCCTCGGATATATCGGTCGTTCTCGAACCGATGGAGTCATTCGTTGGCTCATTTACGCCTCATAGGGCGGGTAGACGAAGTGTTTTGGATTTCGTCTAATCCACATCAGTGGACCGGCCCTGAGGATCCAAGGGTCAATGCGTTCTGTCCCTGAGACTTGGGCTAGACAGTCTAGAATCGGTAGACGATGATCCCTAGCCTCGGTTCATAGATGGAAATCCAATTTCAAAATACGTGATTTTGCGGTTTTATTTGTAGAGCCTAGTATGGCGACATAGTGGGATGGGGTGCTTATGCTGTCTATGATTGATACTTATTATGTGAAGTTGTTTTATACACTATGCACTTATAATAGTATCAAATGATTTGTTTTAAACGTATCAAGCATTCTTGGCTATTATAAGGTAAAAACCCTATCCTCCGGCTTGCGTTGCATTGTGTGATGGGACCTGGGTGTTTTACACACTAGTATTCTTGGGAGGAAACTCGTTCAGTGTTATATGGCGTGGTCCCGTGATTTACCTAACTTAAAAAAAAAAGATTAATAACTGTTTTAGTTCTCACACCAGTCACATGACTGACCTGGAGTTTATTGTTTTAACCAAAACTCTGGGTGCCCCTATTTACCGCACGGGCAGCTAGTAGTTTTGGTCATGCAGATTTATATTCACAAGATCCTGGTTTACAGCTGGAATGATATCCGGAAAGCTTTGTATCCGTATATCTCCTTCAGTTGTGTATTGTATTATTTTCCGCTGCTACGAAATTTATTGTAATCTCTGATATTTGGTAAATGTGTAATATTGATTTATACTCTGTGTATTCTTGTATTTTGATGGAATTTTTGTAATATACAATGAAATGTTCTTCTGTCTGCGTTCTGTTGTGGCTTGTTCTCAACTCAATCCGTGCTTTCCTTACCGGGGAAGTTCGGGTCGTTTCATTTTGGTATCAGAGCTTCGGTTTACAAATCTCAGAGAACAAGACACATTAGAACCATACGAAAGAATTCATCAGATTGTGACGACCCAAACTTCCCCGTAAAGGAAAGCCGGATTGCTTTGAGAACAACACACATCAGAACACAAAACAGAAGAACATTTTATTGTTGTTACAACAATTACATCAGAGTACAAGAATTTTCCAGAGTATGAATAATAATATACATTGGAAATACAATAATACCAGAGTTTAAATTACATTTAAATAGCAACGAAAGAATAATACAAAACACAACTGAAAGAAATACACGGATACAGAGCCTTCCGAATATCGCTTCTTTACATTAAACAAATGTAGCACAAGAATATAATCTTTTTATATTACCTAAAAATGTAAATTTTTATGTTACATCATTTAAACAAGCTATGATTCATTTCATTGAATCAATATTACATAAAAATGTACATTTTTATGTTATATGAACTTTCCTATTTAAACAAATGTCCATTTTCATATTTCCTTCTTTACAATAAAAATGTAAACTTTTTATTGTTTAACCTTTTTATTAATAAAAATTTTTAGAATTTCTAAATTCTGACGCATTTTCTGTTTAAATTTTCTTAAAATAAAATTTTAAATTGGTTATGATTTTCCGGGTTGTTACAATCTCCCCCACTTAAAATCTTCTCGTCCTCGAAAAGGAACAGAGCTGAAAGTCATTTAATTAACCAACTTAACTTTCAATTCCAATCGATTTCGAATTCAGTTCAATATTAAAATTGATTTAACTAAATTTATCATTCTATTATATAGTGGTTAACTTAATTATCATTCCAATATTTTATTAGTTAAACTATTAATCAAATGTCACAACCAGCAATCAATTAGGTGATTAACTTTTCAAACATATGTAATTTTTATATATAATCAAAAATCATGTTTTTAGTGCAAATCACAACAATCGACCCTATCTAGTTTTGGTTCTCACACCAGTCAATGGAAATGTATAGATATACCACTTTCGAAATTCGAACATAAACTCTGATGATGATGCATCAATCATCAGAATTGTCCCCGGGCGACTAGAGTGTGATTCTTTATCTACCCAGTATATTAAAACTTCAAATATCCGTTAATTACTCGTATATTCGAAATCTTTATATACTCGATTGTCCAAATTAAAATATAATAATATACTCAAGTACTCATACTAAGATAAAATTTTCTAAACTAAATTTGCTTTTAATTAAATTTTAAAGAAAATAATACTCTTCACACTCGTTCTAGGATGCTACTGATCCCATCTCTAACGAGTCATTCTTATTGGATATTACTAATCCAATATCTGATGAATTCTTTTGTTCAGTTCTAATGTGTATTGTTCTCGAGCTCTGTAAACCAAAGCTCCAATACCAAATGTGACGACCCAAACTTCCCCGTAAAGGAAAGCCGGACTGCTTTGAGAACAACACACATCAGAACACAAAACAGAAGAACATTTTATTGCTGTTACAACAATTACATTAGAGTACAAGAATTTTCCAGAGTATGAATAATAATATACATTGGAAATACAATAATACCAGAGTTTAAATTACATTTAAATAGCAGCGGAAAAATAATACAAAACAGAACTGAAAGAAATACACGGATACAGAGCCTTTCGAATATCGCTTCTTTACATTAAACAAATGTAGCATAAGAATATAATCTTTTTATATTACTTAAAAATGTAAATTTTATGTTACATCATTTAAACAAGCTATGATTCATTTCACTAAATCAATATTACATAAAAATGTACATTTTTATGTTATATGAGCTTTCTTATTTAAACAAATGTCCATTTTTCATATTTCCTTCTTTACAATAAAAATGTAAACTTTTTATTGTTTAACCTTTTTATTAATAATTTTTTTTAGAATTTCTAAATTCTGACGCATTTTCTATTTAAAATTTCTTAAAATAAAATTTTAAATTGGTTATGATTTTCCGGGTTGTTACACAGATATTGGCTAAGTAATATCCAATGAGAGTGACTCGTTAGAGATAGGATCAGTAGTATCCTAGAACGAGTGTGAAGAGTATATTTTTAAAATGAAAACAAATTTTGTTTTGAAAATTTTAATCAACTATTCGTATTTGATTATTTATTTTATATTATATTGAATTTGGACAATGCAGTATATATAGATTTTGCGTATACATCTGATCCGCGTGTATTTGGAGTTTTAATATACTGGATAGATATAGAATCACGCTCTAGACACCCGAAGATGATACTAATGATTGAGATCTCATCATCAGTATTTATGTCCGAGCTTCGAAAGTGTGACATCTATATATTTCCATTAGACTGGTGTGAGAACCAAAATTAGATAGGGCTTATTGTTGTGATTTGGCATCAAAAATCTGATTTTTAGACTATGTATCAAAGTTATGAATTTGAAAAGCTAATCAACTAATTGATTGCTGATTGTATTGTTTGATTATTGATTTGAAATTTTGAACCATTTAGCCCAATGGAATCAAATATTGAATTGTATTGAAAATTTATCGCATTTGCTTACATATACATGTACTTACCTTGAACAGGTCATAGCAAAGAGGCTAGAGCAGAAGAATAAAATTGTTTGCCCGACAAATAGGTACATGTTTACTATAATTTACTGTTTTGTTTTGGTGATGATGATTTTATGAGCCAATTGACTAGCCGCTTGGCTTTTTCTTTTTCTTTTGGATTGAAGAAGGCCATGGGAGGCTATATGAAATATCCCGAAGTCCCCGGTGCGGGGGAGGTTATGGGGAAATTTTTCGAAAATTTAGGGTGTTAGCCAAAATTTTGAAAAAATTGAAAACTTCTTAGAAACTGAAAAGTTGAAGAACTTAAGCCGTAGTGAAAATACTGGAAGTTGAGTAGATTTGTGAAACAACTTTCAGCTTTGTTCCTTTTTGGGGACGAAAAGTTTTA
This sequence comes from Allium sativum, assembly GCA_030737875.1. Taxonomy (NCBI): domain Eukaryota; kingdom Viridiplantae; phylum Streptophyta; class Magnoliopsida; order Asparagales; family Amaryllidaceae; genus Allium; species Allium sativum. The sequence goes on along the minus strand of CM060912.1, from coordinate 931,123,038 downwards.
AGTGGGGGAGATTGTAATAACCCGGAAATCTGGGCCAATTTAAAATTTTTATTTTGGCAATTTTAACGAATTTTGATTATTTAAAATGAATTATTTTAAATAATATCGACGAGAAATTTATTTTGAATAGAATTAGAACGTATATATTTATATACGTTGTCGATAGAATACAGATATTTATTTTAAATTATAAAAGGAACTGAAAATGGCGCGGTAGTTCGATAATTCGATTTCAAATTTCATATGAATGTACCGGTTGCAAAATAAACCGGATTTTAGTGAAACCAAAAATATCAGATTCTATTTGAGAATATCTTTCCGATGAATCCGAAAAATTGAAATTTCATAGCGGGAATCAAAAGATATGTCCAGTTGAAAATTCAGAATAGTCGCTATGGAATTCTGGCCCTTAAAATAGAAATTTTGCAAATGACCTCGGTTTTCGATGAAACCACTTTTGTTGGATCCGCGATATCAAATTATTGCTAGGTTTCAAATTTCATAATTTTTCGAATCAATATGTGAGCGTGGCGAAGGAAAATCTGTTTGACCAATTTTAGTTGATTTTAATCGACTGGAAAATGGCCATTTTTCAAACGGTCTCAAAATTCGATGAAACTGGCTTTGTTAGGACCGTATCGTCAATACGAAGCTAGAAAATATTTTTCTGGGATTTTTCGAGTTAGTATGTGGCCCCAGTAAATTGAAATGTGCGTTCAAATTAAATATATAGAGTTATATGTTTATTTTGACAAAAACTAATCGAAACGATCGAATCAGCTTACGATACATATCCCATTGAGTTCGAAATGGGGGTAATTAGCTATGGACGACAGGCGGTGGGTCTCGTTTTGAGGTCGAAATTTAAAGTTGCTTTTCGAAATAATTAAATAAAAAAAATAAAAAAAACCTTTTCTTTCCTCTAACCCCCCCCCCCATCGACTTCAAACATAAATAAAATAAATAAAAGAAGAAGAAAGAAAAAAGGGAACGACGAGTCGGGGAGGAGCCACCCCCCCCCCCCCCAGGTGACTGCGCCGCTCACCCACGCTCCCTCCGCCCCCTCGAAGACTGCCGCGCCCCCCTCCTCCGTTCCTCTCTCCTCGATCGAGATACCCACAATCCGCACCCCCCCCCCCCCCCAAAACCCTACCTCCCCAGTTCCGCCGCCAACCAATTGTGCAGCCACCGATCGCCGTGACCTCGTCCCCCGAGGCCCTCAACCCCCAAAACGATAAAAGGTCAGTTTTATTCTATTTTTTTTTAGTTTAGTTAATTCAAAAATATGGGTTTTATGACTATAAGTATACATTGCTTTACAAAAAGGAAGGATGTGATTTTTATGTTGAAAAACACCCGATAAAGATTATATTTTTAAATAGAGAAAGGTTATATTTTTAAATAGAGAAAGGTTATATTTTTAAATAGAGAAAGATTATATTTTTAAATAGAGAAAGTTTATATTTTTAAATAGAGAAAGATTATATTTTTCAATAGAGAAAGACAGGAGTATAATTTTAAATAGAGAAAGATGAGATTTTTAAAATAGAGAAAGACGAGATTTTAAATTATAGAAAGTTCAGATTTTTAAATCGATAAAAATTAGATTTTTACTCTAATAAAAATGAGATTTTTATATTATAGAGATAATTAAAATATGATTTTTATATTGGTAAAAGAATAAAAGTATAATTTTTATGTGATATAAGGAATAAAAATATAATTTTTACATAATGTAGATAATAAAAATATGATATTTATATAAGGACAAGAATAAAAATGTGATCTTTAATATATGAACAGCGTGAAAAAGATGGCGTAGGAATTTCGGGCGAATCCAATCGATCAGAAATTCAGAAATGAAATGGTGGAGTGGAACCCTCGGTGAGAACTTCTCACTTTTAATTTAATTTTCTAGTTGAAATATATACTAGGATGCAGACGGTGTTTAGTAGCACCCGACACCCGTCGTCCACAGACATGGACGGCTTGTATGCTTGTTTGTTTGATTTTAATGTGTAGTTGATTGTGTGATGTGAAATGAAATAAAATATTTATATAGTTGAAATAAAATAATTTATAGTGGAAAATATTTTATAGTTAAAAATAGAATTTTTAACGTGTATATGAAATGAAATAAATATAAACAAATTGGACGATTTTTTTATATACACACATTTGACTGATATTGATTGGGACGATAAATTTTACACATCGCCCAACTGCACAAATAAAATCTATGTTTGATTGTTTGAAACCCCACACGGGTATTGGGGTGATATATGACATACACTAATCCCAATAATTAGTTGTATGTCGATCGATTGATTGACAGACTGTTATAAGCGTTGAATATTTATATTTGATGCTTATGCAGTGTAGAATGCACTTTGGATGATGGTTGATTATTTGTCATTGTTGATATATACATGCGTTGTATGGAAATCCACAGAAATAAAATCTATGGTTATTGATTGGGCCTCATTCCAGTTTTGAAAATAGAAATATTTGAAATAGAATATTTGAAAATAGAAATTTATGAAGCCGTGTTGATTAGATTGACGCCATTTTGACGCAAACGATATTTATATCGATTATATTCGTTTTTATAATGAATATTGAAAAGTGATTTCAAAATCGAATATTTTGAAAATGAATTAGAATCGAATTGAAATTGAATGGAAATCAATTTGAAATGAATTAGAATTGAAATTGAATAGAATTGGATTCGAATTGAAATTGAATTTGAATTGAAATTGAATAGAAATGAATTCAAATTGAAATTGAATTGAATTGAAAACGAATTGAATTGAATTAAAAATCGATTTAAATTGAAATCAATTTGTGATGAATTTAAAACGAATTTATATTGAAAAATTCAGTCTTGATTTGAATTTGAAAATGAACTTGAAATCATTTTAAAAATGAATAAAAATCATTTTAAAAGGAAATCGAAGAAGTATATATTATATATAATATAATGGCCTGAATAGAACGCGCCGCGCTGCAGCAGTTCGCGAATTTCAACCATTGACTTCGAATTGACGTTGCGGGAGATCCGACCGTCGGATTCTCCTAAAACCAGAACCATTGGGTTCGTATCGAAAAGTGCTTTCTAACGAATATTAGAAATTAGAAATATAACGGTTGGATTTGGAATTATGTCCAAATCAAATTTAGAAAAGGTCGCCGTAAGTGCAGTTCGATGGCCGTTGATGGAAATCGATTGTACGGGCCTTGATAAAATTATTAAAAATAGTAATAATTTGTGTAGAATCATAAGAAATGATTTGGAAAGAATTGGGATGAAAAACTCCATATTTAAAAGGATAAAAATAGATTTTTATCGAAATGAACTAGTTTTGAACTAGAATTACAATTATATTTATTTTTAAATAAATAAATTGGATTTGAAATGGTTTTGATAATAACCGGAAATTCCAATAATTGAATTGGAATGGATTTGAATCGAAATTGTTTTTGGAATATTTCGATGTTGGATTTCATGATTATATAGATATTGTTAGGGAAATTTGAAAGATATATATATATATATATATATCGTTATTTCCGATACGATATTTGTTGGTCATAGAATTTGATATTGAATATAAGCCGATATATTTTCTATTTAGAGCCTTGTATTTAATATCAAATGTGATTTGGGTTTGTCGTGAATGGTGTCTTCATTAACACTATTCTTAAGCCCAGTTGAGAAAAAGATTAAATCTTTTTATTTAGATTTAATGAAGTGTACCAATTAAACAATATTTAATTGGAATTGAAATGGAATTAATTTTTGGGTTTATCGTGAACGGTGTTTTAAATAACACTGGTTCTTTAACCCGCTAATTAATGTGATGTGATTTTGGGTTTGTCGTGAACCGTGTTTTAAACGACATTGATTCTTTAACCCCGTTAAAGATTAGAACTAAGTGGAGTTTTAATGAATCTCTAATTAGATTGAAAAGATCGAGAATGGAGTATCACCAGTTTTGCTCCAGGCGATAGTTAAATCTTTAAGTGGATTTGAACGTGACATGGTAATTGAATTTACCGATAACACTGTGGTGTAACAACCCGGAAAATACGAGCCAATTTAAAAATTTTAAAATTGGTTATTTCAAAGAAATTTGAACAATTGAAATAGACTATTTCACTAAAATAGTGAATTAGAAATAGTGAGTCAGTTTGAAAATTTGAATTCAAACTTTGACTGGCTGCACCGGGTGCAAAATATAACGGATTTTAGTGAAACCTAAATATTTAAATCTGTTAATGAATATCTTTCTAACAAATCTGAAAATTCAAAGTTTCATAGCGGGATCAAAAGTTATGGCCAAAATGAATTTTCAGAAAGGTCGTTATATAGAATATGTAGCCCTTGAAAATAGACATTTTGCAAACGACCTCGGAATTCGACGAAACCACTTTTGTTACGTCCGGGATGTCAAACTATTGCTAGGTTTCAAATTTCATAATTTTTGAAGCTAGTATGTGAGCGTGGCAAAAGAAAATGTGTTTGGTCAAATTCTGTTGAATTGGATCGACCAGAAAATGGCCATTTTTCAAACGATCTCAGAATTCGACGAAACTAGTTTTGTTGGGACCGTATCGTCAAGACATAGCCAGATTTATTTTTCCGGAATTTTTCGAATCAGTTTGTGGCCCTGGCAAATTGAAATGTACGTTCAAATTGAATATTAAATGTTTTATACTTTAATTTGAAAAATAACTGACTGTAACAGTCGAATTGGCCAACGAAACATATCTCATTGTGTCCGCGATGGGGGTATTTAGCTAGGGGCGACAGTCGTTGGGCTTGAATTGGTGTCCGTATGGAGTAACACTATTAAAAAATTTCTATAAAGCATCGGCCAATAGGAAATTTCCTTTCATAATTTAAAAAAAAAAGAAAAAACTCAAAACCCTAGCCGCCTATCTCGTTTAACGGCGGAAAACCGTTCGCTCCTTCCCGACGAAAATCCCGCCGCCACAGGCGACACCAGCCAACGCCACCACCCTGACACGACGGCGCCCACCTCCCTCTTCAAATCCGACCAACCCCCGCCCTTTCTCCCTTCGCCAGCATCGAGAACGACACCCAGGAAGTCGCCGACTTCACGTCGACGCCACGATCGATAGAGGCGATCGCACCTGCTCCTCCGACCACCGACAGGACCGCCTCGCTCCCCTCTTTCACGTCCCACCCTCTGATCGGAGCATCGATTCACGGATTTTCTAAAAAATCCGAACCCTAGTTCGAACCACTTTGAAAGGTGAGACCTTTATTTTATCTGAACTTTGAAAAATCATATCTTTATGGTGTGTTGACGAAATTCGATGAATAAGGAAACATCGTGACCGCAAGGAGGCTCTCTACCACATAGAAGAGACCACGGATTTTTCTGAGCCATCTACGATTTTTAGCACTCCGAAAACCAATGTGAGAAATCTAAATTAAATATGAATTTGATGGAAAATGTCATGTATAAATTATACAAGCGAAATATAAATTATTCACGTATTGTATACCTCATGTACATGCATTGTGTAAGCTATATGAGCAAAGTATGAATTATACATGCATAGTATAAATGATATGTGTGTTGAAATGCAAGTGAAATATAGAAATAATATATATATACTCCCCTCGTCCATAAACCATGGACAATATTTATTGTGTGAAATATTGGATGAAAAATGCGAATGGTTGAATAATTGTTTGTGGTTGATATTGATTGGTTGTGGTTGAAAAATACCCATTGGTGATTGAAATAAATTGGAAATAATTGTGGAAATGAAAATAAAACATGCCGCCTACGTGCGAATTAGATGCATGAATCCCCATTGTCAAAAACCGCGAGGTTTTAAGGTAGAGCGAGGAGCCGTACTCGGGACGGTGCCGGTTTTAACTACCTTGTCATTATGCTGCCGAAATTTTGAATAATATTCATGTGTTAGAATTATTTTCATATGTTGAAATTATCTTCATGCGTTGAAATTAAAGTCATGTGTTGAAACTATATCCATGTGTGGAAATGCTCATTTGTTGAGAAGTGATGTGTGAAAATTAAATTCATGTGTGAATGAATAAAGTGTTTAAATAATAAAAATCACGTTTTTATAATATATATGAAGTATGTAAAATATTCGCCTTATATCTAAATAGTTTCAACAATAAAAATTTCATCTTTCTTATATGAACAAAATATATAAAATATCCATGTGTGGAGATGCTCATGTGTTGAGAAGTGTGTGTGTTGGAAAAGTTCATGTGTTGGATAAAATGATCGAACAATAAAAATTACATTTTTATTGAAATTATGAAGTGTTAAAAATAACGACTTGTTCAAATAAATATGCATGGGTTGAAATATTCATTAATTAGCTAATGATATGATTTTTGCCTATGCATGCAACATTAGAATGAATGGTGTTTATAAACCAAATTGAATCAAATATGAAGTTGAATGGAAAATGATAAGTGATAAGAATTGCAAATATGTACATGCATATTTATTGAACAGGTTATAGCAAAGAGGCTAAAGAAGAGGAATAAAATTTTGTGCCCGACAAATAGGTACACATTTACTGTTTTGTTTGGGTGATGATTTTATGAGCCTGTTGGCTAGCCGCTTGGCTTTTTCTTTTTCTTTTTGAGATGAGACGCCCATGTGGCTATTTGGGAATTTTCCCAGCCCCGCCCGTACAAAGGAGGTTATGGTGAAATTTTCCAAAATTTAAAGGCGTTAGTGAAATATTTGAAGTGAAAACGATATAGGAATTTTGAATGAACTATATTTATATAAATATAAATAAAATTAAAAAGAATCGTGGCCGTGCAGTTCGTGTTTTGAAACCGTGATTTCAAACGACTAGTGGGGGAAATCCGATCATCAGATTTTCCCGAAACCGCAACCGTTGGGTTCGCCTTAGAAATATCTTTCCAACGGCACCAACTGTGTAAAGATCCGACGGTTGGATTGTCTGGAATGTTTAATTCAAATCTGAAGAAAAACAGCGCCAGAAATGATTATATTTATATATATATAAATATAAATATAATTAAATTAAATCGAATAACGACGCTGTAGTTCATAATTTGAAATCGTAACTTCAAACGACTAGTGTGGAAGATCCGACCGTCGGATTTTCCCAAAACTGAAACCGTTGGATTCGTTTTGAAATGATCTTTCTAATGATATAAAATTTGTGAAGATCCAGCGGTTAGATTTTCAGATATGTGTAAAACAAATTTAGTGAAAAACAGCGTCGGTGCCTCGGCAAGGCCTAAAACGTCGTTTAATTAAATATGGTCGTTTTAAATAAATAAAAATGGTGATATATCGTTATAAAATACTATAGACGATATAGAGTGGAAATAAACCAATTTTGTTGTGTTTGCTTGATATGTGATAGTTGAATGTGTTTAACATGAAAATTATACTAAGGAACTGAAATGTGAATGTTGAATAGTTTAACCATGTGAAAAATTGATTTGAAAATCTAAATATACGTGGGTTATTTGAAAAGGCCGAGTTTATTCTCATTTCAAATAATCGATCGACGTTGAGAAGTCAAAGAGTCGAAGATGGTTGAAGACCGATGATCTTCACATTGGATGGATGGGCGCTACTGATGCTCGTAATTGGAGTAGCTACCTTGAAGGAGCTGAAGTAGTAGCCGTCCGGACGTATTGTTGATCGTGCGGATATGCGAGGAATTGGTTCCTCCGGTTTTGTTCAAACCCAGAACGAACTTGTAAATGGACTGTGTGTCTAACATTGGATTTTGTTCTGTGCTGATTGATCTCTGTTAAATATATATCTGTTTGGCGACGGAGAATTTATTCTCTTGCTTAACACCCTTCTCTGAGACGTACGAGCTTAAAGGTTATGCATTGATAGAAATCAGTCGCATGGAGTGGATTGCCTGTGTGGCACGCCTAAGTGGCATATGATCAAGGCTTCTGTTGTATAGCAAAGACTTGTGGTTGATGATCAAAGCATGGTCTTTGTGACGTAGCTTTGTGTATAACGTGAATTCGCGAGCCTCACACCCCCGTTATGAGTCAAAAACGTGAGACGAATCGCTGGGAGAGCACGACGTTTCTTTCTAGCTAAGGTGGTATCAATGACCTACCAGCCCTGACATTATATATACTTTTCACCTGTGTGGTTGTTGGAATGCGAGGCACCTCGATTATAGGTCTGTAAGGACTGGGAAACATGTGTTAGGAATTGCCAATCCTCAAAAGTAGAGAGGACCGGCCCAGCCGATTCCAAGGACCGATGTGTGCGATCCTGGGGCATTTGCTAGAGTGTCTCAAACGGAGAGGAGCTTGACCCTTGCCTCGAATCATGATGGAATCCAATTTCCAATTTGAAATTTGCAGACGTGATTGTATTACTAGTATGGCGACATGATATATGGTACCCATGCCGTCTCGGATTGATATTTATGATTGAAATCGCTTTTGAAACATATATGCACTAGTAATAATATCAAACACTTTTGTTTTATACGTATGAAGCATTTTTGGCCATTATAATGTAAAACTCTATCCTTCGGCTTGCGTTGCATTGTGTGATGGGACCCGAGTCTTATAATGGCTTCATTTTATAAAAAGCATTGCGATGATTTAATCATTTACTTTATTTCATGCACTAGCACTCATTGGAGTAAACCCGTTCCGCGAAAGTGGCGTGGTCCTTTGATTTGCCTTATTATTTTTGTTAATAAGTTAAGTAGATTTCTCATACCAGTCCCATGACTGACTCGTAGTTTGTTTCTCCTTGCAAACTCGGGTGCCCTCATTTTCACACAGGCAGCCTAGTTACAGGTATCTGGTGCACTTTTGGCTTATGGCGAGGCTTGACTACACCGTGCTGACTATGACTTTTTCCGCCATTATTGTATATGTATTATGATTCTGCCACTGGCGATGTAGACTGATGTTTAGTTTGTGTACTCTTTATGTATGATTCCGCCTCTAGCGATGATGACTGATGATGTATTATTATGCACTAAGTTGTATCCTGCACTGTGCTCTCTGATGTGGTGATATCTATATGATTCTGCTATCATATGTGTGTAAATTATTCTATTTCATGTTTATGCTATTATCTGTGATCTGCTAATGATGATTAATGTGTTATATTCCAATGATTATCCTTAACACCATGTCTCGGGGTTTTGGGATCGTCACAGCTGGTATCAGAGCTTAGGTTAACCTTAGTTCTGGAGTCTAACACATTAAACACTTCGTCAAAATAGAATCAGTAGTATTCTAAGGCGAGTAGCTCATTAGAGATAGGACTAGTAATGTCCTAGAATGAGCCAAGCAGAATGGTAAAACATTTTGATCAGTCCATCGTTATCTTTCCTTAAAGTTTTCTGCTTAACCATGCAATAAAATTATCATTTTCTGTAGGCTGGCTCTTTTCTTGCTTGTATAGAACTTGAACAATGGCTACCCGAGCTGCCGCTGCTAGAGGAGGCCGTGCTGGCCGTGGCAGAGGACGAGGAGAAGTCCCAGTTGAAGAAGGACCCTTGATACAACCCCCAGCCGCTCAACGGTTCGAGCTGGACCGCGTGGCTAAGAGGTACAAGAACCTGGGAGGCAAAACCTTCTCTGGAACTGGCACAGTAATAGAGGCCCTTGCATGGCTGAAAACATGCGAAAAGATACTAGAAGGCCTAAGGCTTGGTGATCAAGATAATGCTTTTATGGGCGCTTGGCTCCTACAAGAAGAAGCTGAACTATGGTGGGAAGCTCTCACCACAGGGAATAGAAATGCTGGTAGAACCTGGGACGGATTCAAAGAACTATTCAAAGAGAAGTATGTCCCAGAGCAATCACTTAAGCGCAGGCACGACGACTTCGCCAACCTCCAGCAGGGGGATCTCTCGGTGCAAGATTATCTGAATAAGTTTACACAATTGTCCCGCTATGCTCCAGAGCTCGTCGTCACTGCAAAGTCCAAGAATAAGAGGTTCATCCTCGGGCTGAAGCGACAGTACCATGATAGAGCCATGGCCCACATCAAGCTGGGGTTTAATGAATTGGTGGAAATGGTGTGCAACTACGAAGACCTGGATCAAAGGCACCTGGAACAGGATCGTGCTAAAAGCCAAGCGGGAAATAAACGCAAGCCCGCTGTGAATCAAGCGGAGTCAAGCCAAGTAGCATCCTCGAAACCACAGACTGGAAGGCCGCCAAAAGGAAGCTGCTATAATTGTGGAAAGGTGGGGCACTACTCCAATGTTTGCACAGCTCCGAAGAGGCAGAAGAAAAATTCTCAAGGTTCAAGCCAAGGCTCTCAGAATCCTCGCTCCTGCTTTAATTGCCGCAAGACAGATCATCTTGTCAAAGACTGTCCTTTTCTTAAAAAGGCCGCGGTAGCTCACGTGTATGACGGGACGAACCCGCCGGCTGCTTCCGCTGGAGCAGGTAAACCCGATGTTTTGGGAGGTACCCTTACAATTAAAAATATTCGTGTTTCTGTATTATTTGACATGGGTGCATCACATAGTTTTATTGCTAGTAACACGGTTCACAAATTAAAGTTAAAACAAAGAAAGCTGAAAGAATCGGTTGAAGTTCATAATCCGATAAGAGGATCCCTCATTCTCAGTTCATATTGTAAAGTACCTGCTTCTTTTTCTCGATACAAGTTTCCTTTTGATCTAATCATCATGGATTTTCCCGAATTCAATATCATTCTCGGGCTTGATTGGTTAACGAAATACGAAGCTGAGGTGAAGTGTGCAGAAAGGATAGTAAAAATTAGAACGAAGCTTGGATATATTACTGTACCATGCCATGGTTCGAATCCAGATAGAAGGGAATTTTGGTCTGCGTTAGAAGTTATCCCCACTTCCTTAGAAAAGATTCTTGTTGTTAGAAACTACGCGGATGTGTTTGAAGAAGTCGAAAACTTACCTCCGCAAAGAGAAATAGAATTCAGAATCGATCTAATTCCCAATGCTAGACCAGTGGTACATCCAATCAGAAGAATGACTCCAAAAGAAAAAGAAGAATTAGGCGATCAAACTCTCCAACTATTGTGGAAGGGTCTGATCAGACCTAGCTTTTCTAGTTGGGTTGCAGCTGTAGTGTTTGTCCCAAAGTCAAACGGTACTCTTCGATTGTGTGTTGATTACCGAGACCTCAACAAACAGACGCTCAAAAACAAATACCCATTACCCCGCATCGATGATCTGCTAGACCAATTGAATGGGGCAAGAGTATTTTCCCAAATGGACCTAGCTACAGGTTTTCATCAATTGAGAATTGCAGAGGAGTGTGTTCCATTGACAGCTTTCAGAGGTCCAGACATGTTTTATGAATGGTTAGTAATGCCGTTCGGCCTGTGCAATGCTCCAGCATACTTTGTCGATCTAATGAATAGAGTGTTCAGGGGAGTTCTGGATAAATTTGTCTTCTTATTCATCGATGATATTTTAATCTACTCCAAATCAAAACCCGAGCATGAAAAACACTTAGAACAAGTATTGGAGATTCTAAGAAAGAACGTCTTCAGAGCTAAATTCTCAAAATGTGTCCTTTGGCAAGAAGAAGTGAAGTTCCTTGGCCACGTCGTGTCAAAGAAAGGGATTTCTGTAGATCCGAGCAAAATAACAACGATTCAAGACTGGAAACAACCCACTACACCCATAGAGGTTAGAAGTTTTATGGGGTTGGCTAGTTATTATCGAAAGTTCGTTAAGGATTTTTCGAAGATATCCGGTCCGTTAACGAAGCTCACGAAGAAGCATGAAAAATTTAAGTGGACTTCCGACTGTGAGGAAGCTTTCCTGGAATTGAAATCGAAACTGACAACTGCTCCAGTGTTAACCATTATCGATGGCAATCAGGATTTGACGGTTTGGACAGATGCTTCTATTAGAGGTCTTGGTGCAGTGTTAATGCAAAGAGGCCAAGTAGTCGCTTATGCAAGCCGCCAACTGAAACCGCATGAGAAGAATTATGTAACTCATAATCTTAAGTTGCTAGCTATCGTTTTTGCTTTGAAAATCTGGAGGCATTATTTATTGGGCGAGAAACTTGTACTGTACACAGATCATCAATCATTGAAGTATTTATACACCCAGAAAGATCTGAATTTGAGATAGCAGTGTTGTCTAGAATTTCTTGCAGCATATGATCTAGATATCCTGTATACGCCGGGAAAGGCTAACGCTGTAGCGGATGCGCTTAGTAGAAAAACCGCAATCATTGCCAATCTTATAATTACGCCTGGATTGATTGATAAGATTTCAGTCCTTCAAAAAGACGATGAATTTATTCAGAGAATCAGTCAGAGGGTCAAGGAAGGTGAAACCACAAGTTTCCGCATTGACGATAAGGGGGTTCTCAGGTTAAATGATAGGATTTGCATCCCAAATATTCTAGGCCTTCGAAGAGAGGTGCTGGATGAATGCCATAAGTCCAAACTTTGCATTCATCCTGGCGTAAGTAAAATGTACAACGATATCAAATGCACTTTCTGGTGGAAGGCAATGAAAAGAGATATTTCTTTGTATGTTAGCAGATGCCTACTTATCAATTAGTCAAGAGCGACCAACAGAAGCTAGCTGGATTGTTGCAACCATTGGAAGTCCCAGGTTGGAAATGGGAACAGATTTCCATGGATTTTATAGATGGTCTGCCGCGAACCAGGAAAGGTAATGATATCATTTGGGTAATCGTAGATTGCTTCACGAAGACTGCCCATTTCATACCTATCAGATCCAATAGAACCGCTCAAAGTATAGCACAAATATATTTCAAAGAAATCGTTAAGCTGCATGGAATTCCCATCAGCATAGTCAGTGATAGAGACCCAATATTTGCTAGCAAATTCTGGGAGTCATTCAAGACAGAATTGGGAACGAAACTGAATATGAGCACCGCTTATCACCCTCAAACAGATGGCCAACCTGAGCGGGTGAATAGAATTCTAGAAGATTTATTGCGGGCTTGTATAATTGATTTTGGTGGGTCATGGGAAGATCACTTGCATTTGGCAGAATTCTCATATAACAATAGCTATCAAGCAAGTTTGGGAATGTCGCCATTTGAAGCATTATACGGTAGACCGTGCAGATCTCCAGCATGTTGGGTAGAACCTGGCAACAGACTTGTGTTAGGACCCGATATGATTAGAGAAGCGTCCGATAAAGTCGACTTCATCAAAAAGCGATTGAGAACCACGCAAAGCCGACAGAAAAGTTATGCAGATTCTAGAAGAAGAGATTTGACATTTGCTGTTGGTGACCATGTTTATTTGAAAGTTTCTCCGATGAGAGGAGTAATCAGATTTGGCAAAACTGGGAAGTTGGCACCGAGATTTATTGGTCCCTTTCCTATACTTGAACGAATTGGAACTCTTGCTTATAGGGTTCAATTACCAGATTGGTTGCCTGGAGAGCATGATGTGTTTCACGTATCTCAACTTAGAAGACATGTGCATGATCCGGATCTTGTTGTAGAAGAAGCAGCGCAACAGGACTTGGAAATAACTCCAGAATTAGCAGTCAGAAGAGAGCCATTAAAGATTGTTAGCAAAGAAACTAGAGAGCTAAGAAGCAAAAAGGTTCATTTAGTTAAAGTGCAGTGGAGTAGTGATCCTAGAGACTGTACTTGGGAGACTGACGAGAGCATTAAGCAAGCTTACCCCAAATGCAGTGTGGACATCTCTGACTAACTCCGGTGCAAGGTACCTTTACAATACTTTGCATTTACATTTTGTTTCCTACTTTACTATTGTTTCCTTTTCGGGGATGAAAAGTTTTAATGGGGAGATTTTAACAACCCGGAAAATACGATCCAATTTAAAAAATTTAAAATTGGTTATTTCAAAGGAATTTGAACAATTGAAATAGAATATTTCAATAAAATAGTGAATTAGAAATAGTGAGTCAGTTTGAAAATTTGAATTCAAACTTTAACTGGCTGCACCGGGTGCCAAATATAACGGATTTTGGTGAAACAAAAAATATTTAAATCTGTTAATGAATATCTTTCTAATGAATCTGAAAAATCGAAGTTTCATAGCGGGAATCAAAAGTTATGGCCAAATGAATTTTCAGAAAGGTCGCTATATAGAATATGTAGCCCTTGAAAATAGATATTTTGCAAACGACCTCGGAATTCGACGAAACCACTTTTGTTAGGTCCGGGATGTCAAACTATTGCTAGATTTCAAATTTCATAATTTTTGAAGCTAGTATGTGAGCGTGGAAAAAGAAAATGTGTTTGGTCAAATTCTGTTAAATAGGATCGACCAGAAAATGGCCATTTTTCAAACGATCTCAGAATTCGATGAAACTAGTTTTGTTGGGACCGTATCATCAAGACATAGCCAGATTTATTTTTTTGGAATTTTTCGAATCAGTTTGTGGCCCTGGCAAATTGAAATGTACGTTCAAATTGAATATTAAATGTTTTATACTTTAATTTGAAAAATAACTGACTGTAACAGTCGAATTGGCCAACGAAACATATCCCATTGTGTCCAGGATGGGGGTATTTAGCTGGGGGCGACAATTGTTGGGCTTGAATTGGTGTCTGTATGGAGTAACACTATTAAACAAATTTCTATAAAGCATCGGCCAATAGGAAATTTCCTTTCATAATTTAAAAAATAAAATAAAAAACTCAAAACCTTAGCCGCCTCTCTCTTTTAACGGCGGAAAACCGTTTGCTCCTTCTCGACGAAAATCCCGCCGCCACAGGCGACGCCAGCCAACGCCACCACCCTGACACGACAGCGTCCACCTCCTCTTCAAATCCGACCAACCCCCGCCTTTTCTCCCTTCGCCAGCGTCGAGAACGACGCACAGGAAGTCTCCGACTTCACGTCGACGCCACAATCGCCAGAGGCGATCGCACCTGCTCCTCCGACCACCGACAGGACCGCCTCGCTCCCCTCTTTCACGTCCCAATCGGAGCATCGATTCACGGGTTTTCTGAAAAATCCGAACTGTAACACCCCACCTCCGCCAGGGTGACTCTTGCAAACACACTAGCTTCGGAGGGGCGTTTAAACAAGGTAAACATGCATGCAGATATCACAAGACAGAACATATAAGTAAAACAGAGTAAATAAAGCAGCGGATTAAACTAGCATTTCAAAACCATAGTCATATTACAACAAAGTACTTGATCATTATTTTCCAACAAACAAAGTCTAGACAAAAGCATAAACTGAAAAACTGAAATACATAAAGTACTATCCCCAAAGTGAAGTGATAAACCGTAGCTAGCTCAATGTCCAAAAGCGTACATGAGCAAATCCAGTAAGCAAGCTATAAAGATCCAAGCTAAGCTCCAATGTTCCGACCCTGAGGACCTTGGGGGGAGGGAACGGAAGACAAGAGGCGAAAGAAAACAGGTCAGTCAAAAAGACTGGTAAGCCCTACTACTAACTGTCTATGAACTAGTAAAGCTAACTGGCATGAGAAGCTGAGATGAACATAAGGATAACAACATACTGGCATGATGATTAACTAACAAGATAGATAAAGGTGACATCGCATAATCAAGGTTAAGTTTTGCACCACGGGTGTACTAGCATTCCAACATGTCAAGTAAAAACAAGAATTGATCCCTTGGCCCAAGCTTGGCCCAAATAGTTTGAGATGACCTAGATCAAGGTCCAACTACTCGGTCTAGTCGATCGGCTCCCTATAAGCCTAACTCGTCAAGTGTCGGTGTCATACGGCGTAATCATGTAATGTAGTTGACTGTGCAGGGTCCAACCTAGGGTGTATCTGGCCCTACGGTGTAACCCTCTGACACCATATCATGATACACAGTCCAAACCTACCGGTGCCCGCGTTCAACTCCGGACTTGATGTGCACGACCATGGTCCGCCTGAACAACCGGGGCATCATTCAGCCGTCTCTTTTTGGTCTCTTATAATCAGCCTAGTAATCGTGCCCCACCCTAGCCTAGTCCTAGGGTCTTATGATACAACTAGAGGGTTACTGCTGAAAAGGACCACGCAACTAGGGTTTCTTAACGGGTTAAATGTGGTTAACCCGATCCACACGTGGATTAAATTGGTTAAGAGTACCAAGGCTCCTGACTTAACCTCGATTAATCCATCAATCCCAAATTGGTTAAGTATTAAGTGGACCTTGACTTAACCCTAATCAGGAGGCATTCATTAACTTAATGCGCTTTAACCTCTCATAATAGACTTTGTTGTGGTTACTAGTTAAGTCGGGCGGGTCCGGGTAGCTTTACACCACAACTAGGTCTAACCTCGGGTTCGAGCACAACATGACCAACTTCTCACATTGGATCCTATTGTTTGTAGCCACTAGTTAAGCCGGGCGGGTCCGGGTAGATTTATGCTACAAACTCAACCCAACCTCGAGTTGGCCACACTCATATTTTCTAAGTGTCATGTCCATTATGTTTCCAAAACATAATTACAAGTTAACATATCATGTTATGTTATAAAAACCATGTTTATGTCATAATGTTACCCAACCCCAACGTAATCCCATCGTTTACATAATCGCAACAACGCATAAAGGATAAAATGGGGAACTTAGCATAATCATGACATAAAGGTATTGAAGCCACAAGTTTATCATGGTGGCATATGAAATGTACATATGTTCATATACTTGCATATTGCATTATTAGGCTTCAAAAGCATGCATAAAACCAAACTTAGCATATGAGTGATACATGGTGATAAATAACATGTAGAAGTTGCTAGAAGTTCGCATTTAGGCTCACATGCAAGTTATCATAAGGGATATGATAACTTTCATGTTGCCAAAATGCAACCTTAAACATAAAGCTTGAAGCTTTAAGGCCATAAACTCAAGTTTAACTTGCATAACATGATAACATGTGTATAATGATCAACCCAAACTTGCATAACATGATAACATGTGTCATACATAACTTGCATAATGATCAACCAAACTTGCATATAATGATCAACCAAACTTGCATATAATGATCAACCAAACTTGCATATAATGATCAACCAAACTTGCATATAATAATGATCAACCAAACTTGCATATAATTATCAACCAAACTTGCATATAATGATCAACCAAACTTGCATCATTCATTTAACTTTAGAGTTCAATAAAAAGAAAGTAGAAAAGGGCTTACAATGCTATGAAGACACAAATAAATATTTATTATAAAGATTGAGATGAAGCCCTTATGCAAGCACCAAAAACCCAAATATGCAAGCTCCAAATGAAAACCCTTGAGCCAATTCAATAAAAACCCTTGCTTTGAAATAGAAATGTTGCAACTTGACTTGAATGCAAGCTAAGAACACTCATACAAGTTTGAAAACACTTGTATGAACTCAAAATCTCTCATAGAAATTAACTTAGAAATTTTAGCATGAGAGTGGAGGCCATGAGAGGAACAAATTTGACATAGTTTAGTTGTAGGATTGAATAGTGATGATTTAGGCTAGGTGTATGTCCTTTTTATAGAGGATTAGGATAGTATTAGCTGTAGGATTAACCCTAGATTCAATCCAAGCCATCAAAGCATGTCTTGGGGAAGAAGTCAAGTGTAGGAACCATCTAGGGCCTTTAGATTAAAGCTGAACCATGAGAACCATTCAAATGCAAAATCTGCATTTGAGCGAATCGGCCCACGGGTTGACAGCCAAACACCCTGGATTAACCCCTAGTCGACCCAACAGGCTCGGGTCGACCTCAAAAATCGGTCGGTTCGGTTATTCCCCTCCCCCAATTCGATGTTTTGAACATTTTTGCATATTTATTTATTTAATTTTCAATTATATATATATATATATCAATATATATATATATTTCTCTGCGCAACCCATTTCACTTAATTAAGTATACTTTAATTTGTGAATTTTCCGTGAAACTTCGCGAGGCCATATCTTGGTCATACGGACTCCGATTTTCGAAAACTCGGATCTATTTCGCGTATTTTTCCGAGACGAACGCAATGGCATAACTCATTTCCCTTGATTCAGATTTTACAGTTTAATTCTGCCTCCATTTATGTTATAATATGCTATTCAAAAATACGGGTTGTTACATTCTCCCCCCCTTAAAGGATTTCGTCCCCGAAATCTCCAAGTTAGGAAGAACGTATCCTACCATCCATCATCCATCTACTCAAAACATCATCCACGTGCAGTCATTGTCCTTAAAGGATTCTAAATGTTGTATGATCATATTCAAAGGTGTGTGTATATGTACTTATCTAATGCGAAAATCAGGAGGTTACTAATTCAGTAAACCCCCTTAATGCAAAATATGTTAGTGAAATGAGTCCATATGTATGCAATTTCCTAACATAATTTATAATCTCTACATGAATGCACATAACATTCATCCATATGCAACATCCACGTGATAGCATAACAAGTTTTCATCCATGAATAAGCATAAACACTCATGCATATGCGGTATGAAAGTGTGTGAGCCGATCTTAGTGCCTAACGTGTATTATGCATCCACGAGTATCCACTTGCAAACACTTGCAACCACTTGCAAACATCAAACATAACATGTTTCAAATACATGTTTCAACCAAGGGTTTCTACCTAAGGTTCTCATGATAAGATCTACGAAACAAGATAAACTAGATAAACGCGGATAAAAAGAAAGATATGCTAATTAGGAAAAGAGATCGAGAATGTACCCTCAAAAAGAAATGGATAAAGCCCACGCATCTTCTCCTCGGTTTCCCAAGTTGCATCTTCGTCGGCTTCACCCCACTGAACTTTCACCAATTTGACTTCTCGATTCCTTAGTTTCTTGATCTCTGTTCCCAAGATACGGATCGGAGCTTTTCTCAAGGTTGCTTCTTTCTCTACCTCAATGTCTTCAAGAATGCTTGGTTCAACCACCTCAGCGGACTCATGCAGGCACTTTCGGAGATGCGAGACATGAAAGACATTATGCACTCCGGCTAGCTTTTCGGGCAATTCCACCTTATAGGCCATCTTTCCAATTCTCTCTATGATAGGGAAGGGTCCTACGAACCTTGGTGCCAGCTTCCCCGCTGCTCCAAAACGTACCACATTTCGCAAAGGAGAAACCTTCACGAAAACCATGTCTCCCACTTCAAATTCCAAATCTGCCCTTCGCTTGTCAGCATAGGATTTCTGTCTATCTTGGCCTGCTTTCATCCTTCTTCTCACCAATTCAACTTTCTCGGATGTGCCCCGTATCATATCGGGCCCAAGTATAAGTCTATCTGTTGTCTTCCCACCAACAAGATGGTGACCTACACGACCTCCCATATAAAGCTTCAAATGGTGCCATCCCTATGCTGGCTTGATAGCTATTATTACAAGCAAATTCTACAAGAGGAAGGTGGTCTTCCCAAGTACCACTGAAGTCGAGAACACAAAGCCTCAAGAGATCTTCTAGCACTCTATTCACCCTTTCGGTTTGGCCATCCGTCTGGGGGTGATAGGCTGTACTCAAATTCAATCGCGTACCCATCGCTTCTTGCAAACTGTTCCAGAACTGGCTAGTAAAAATTGGGTCACGATCGCTAACTATGCTAGAAGGAACTCCATGCAGCCGCACTATCTTTTGAAGATAAACAGATGCTAGCCATGATATGGTCCTCTTGCTTTTCACCGGAATAAAATGGGCTTTCTTTGTAAGTCTATCAATTATTACCCATATCCCATAAAGCCCAAATAGTTTGGTGACGAACATCTTCACCCCAACTATATCTCACAAACAGGCGAGTCATACTCCTTATGGGGTTTGCAACAGAACTAAGATTGAGGATAGGACCGAGAGGATATACTTAAAAGATAGCATGCGAGTAAGCTCTACGGAACAATAGGGATCAAGGATATACTCTTAGAAAGAGATATAATGCACGTATCTAGTCTTCAGTCTTCTAAGCCGCATTTTTCTTGTGCTTATTCCCATCGTGCCTTGACCGTCTTTTAACTTCACAATTCCGTAGTTCTTAATTCTTATTTCCAAAATATGAGTTAGAACTCATTTCATCGTTGCCTCTCATTCCACTTCCACTTATTCTTTGCCTAAAATACTTGGCTTTCACCCAACTGCGTACACATGGTTTCATGCAAGCTTTCCAAGATTCGTTAGTGAATCTTGGATCTCGTTTACATACTATACGGTATCCCACGCAGAAAACTATCTCTTGAAAACAGTGCCAATCCACGTTGCCAAACTGGAGCTGAGGTAAGGGCTCTCTTGAGCCTTTGAAAAGCAAGCTCACACTCCAAGTCCCATGCAAAGACTAAGTTCTTCTTCGTCAACTTAGTAAGAGGGGCTGAAATCTTAGCGAAGTCCCTGATGAACTTCCTATAGTAGCCCGCCAAACCGAGAAAACTTCTCACTTCGGTTGCGTTCCTAGGAGTCTTCCAGTTTTGAACCACAACCACTTTCGCGGGATCCACCGCTATGCCTTGCTTAGAAACTATATGTCCAAAAAATGACATTTGGAGAACTTGGTTTTCAACTGATGCGCTCTAAGCGTATCCATCACTTCCTTGAGATGCCGAACATGCTCTCCCTCATCCTTTGAGAAGATCAGAATATCATCCACGAAGACAACAACAAAATTGTTAAGGAACTCCATGAACACCCTACTCATCAAATCTACGAAGTAGGCGGGTGCATTAGTCAAACCGAATGGCATGACAAGCCATTCAAAGAATCCATCTGGAGTCCTAAACGCAGTTTTATCAATGCTATCCTCAGCCACTCTAAGATGATGGAATCCGGTGGCTAGATCGAGCTGAGAGAAAACAGAAGCACCTACAAGCTGGTCAAAGAGATCATCAATTCTCGGTAACGGGTGCCTATTCTTCTTTATCAGCTTGTTCAACTCTCGATAATCAACACATAGACAAAGCGAACCATCCGCCTTAGTAGCGAATACCAACGGAGCACCCCATTCAGAAATGCTTCATCTAATAAAATTCTTCTCAAGCAACTCCTTGATTTGCTTACTGAGCTCCCTTCTTTCACGAGGGGCCATGTGCCTAACAGGCAATGATACTGGCTTGGCATTATCGACTAGATAAATGCGGAAATCTATCTCTCGTTTAGGGGGTAACCCCTTAACTTCTTCAAAGACATCGGGATAGTCTCGGACCACCCTTACAGATTGCAGATCATCGATGGACGAGTCGAGAGATTCAAGATAACATAACATGACAGGACCTCTAGGGTTACAAGAAATTTCTAGGGTATTACCGAGGCGAGTCATGAGTCTCTCCACCCTATGCTCACAATCGAGGATGGCTTCATAACTGGACAACCAATCCATGCCCAAGACCAACCCATATCCCGTGAACCCGAGAACATAAGCACTACACGTGAATTCTACGGCCAAGATAGAAATTTTCAAATCCACACAAATCATAGACAGATGGGCGGAACCCCCAATTGGATTTGAAACACAAACAGGATCCTCAACTAAGCTAGTACTTAGGTGCAAACTTTCAACAATATCAGAAGAGATAAAACTATGCGATGCGCCAGAATCAAATAAGGTGCGAACAGGAAAATCAGAAATGTAAACCTGAATTTCTATAAAAACTCTACCTCGATCAAAAGCTGGAAGAGCGAGGAGAGCCTGCAATTGCCCTCCAGAGGGTCCTACTTGCTGAGTTTGTCCTTGCCCTTGTCCATGCTTCTTGGGACAATCCTTGCTAAAATGTCCAGATTCTCCGCAATGAAAACACTTGCCTAACTTCCTCTTCTTCTTCCTGCAATCCTTGGCTATGTGCCCAGTGATCCTACAGAAGTTGCACTTTTTTGTCTTTCTTGCCTTGTTGTTGTTCTTATCTCTTTTCTCGGTATCTTCCTTCTTGCCTTGGGACTCATTTGCCTTGACCTCCTTCTGGCCACTCTTATCTTCCTCTTGAAGTAGGGCCATATTCACCAAACTCTCGAAGGTCGCCCCCAGGGGTATATGAGATACGGCCAAACCGCGCAAGGGCTCATTTAATCCTATAGCAAAGCGTAGGGCCTTCTTCCGAGCGGTGTTAACCCATTCTAGACCGAACTGAGCAAGTTGATTAAACTTATCCACGTATTCTCTAACGGTCATGTCCCCTTGCTTTAGTGATAGGAACCTCTCTAGTTGAAGGTTCTCTTCTGTCGATGATAGAAACTTTAGTCCAAACCTTCTCCTAAAGTCATCCCAAGTCTCAATAGGTCTAGTAGTGGTGGTGACTACCCACCAATAAGCAGCTTCCTCTTTCAATAGCCATACCGCCAATAGAACTTTCCTACGATCTTCCACATCAAAGATGGCGAAGAGATCTTCAGTTTCTTTCAACCAATTTCTTGCCTCCACGGGAGTCTCCGTTCCGACAAAATTCTTGCAACCCATCGCCTTAAAGTCTTTGCAAAGCTTTGCGAAATTGTAACAACCCGTATTTATGATAACCTGTTATATCGTAAATCGAAGCAGAATTTAATTTATAACTCTGAATCAAGGGAAACGGGCTGTGCCATTGCGTTCGTCTCGGAAAAATACGTGAAATAGAGTCCGAGTTTTTGAAAATCGGAGTCCGTATGACCCGATTAAGGCCCAACGAAGTTTTCAGAAAATTCCAAAGTAAAAACAGATTTCAAATTCAAGTTTGAATTTGGAAATTTGGGCCAGTTTGGGCCAGGCGGGAAAATTCCCGCCAGAGCACCCAAGTCGACAGCCCTGTCGACTTGGGAGTCGACTGGGTTGGACCCAAGTCGACAGCCCTGTCGACTTGGCTGTCGACTTGGTCCAGCCGGGCTGTTTAGCCTGGTGCACCATTTAGAGATTGTGTTGAGCTTGGGGGCCAGATTCGGTTTTAAGGGCTGAGATAGCAACTAAGGTTTAATCCTATAGCCTAAAACACTTGCCTAATCTATAAATAAGACCCTAAGCTAGCCCTAAATCATCATTAATCAATCCTACAACTAAACTATGGCAAAATTTTACCTCTCATGGCCTCCACTCTCTTCATAAAATTCCTAAATAAATTTCTATGAGATTTTCCATGCATACAAGTGTTTTCAAGCTTGTATGAGCATCATTAGCTTGCATTCAAGTCAAGTTTCTATATTTGCATCATAAAGAAAGAGTTTTGATCATTTTGGCTCAAGGGTTTTTATGTTAGAGCTTGCATTTTGGGTCTATTTGGTTGCATAAGGGCTTTATCATATTTTTGTGTCTTCATAAGCATTGTAAGCCCTATTCTACTTTCATACTTAAACTCTAAAGTTAAATGTATGATATGCAAGTTTATATGCAAGTTTGCTATGCTATGATATGCAAGTTTATCATGTTGTGATATGCAAGTTTATATGTAAGTTTGCTATGCTATGATATGCAAGTTTATCATGTTGTGATATGCAAGTTTATATGCAAGTATGCCATGTTATGATATGCAAGTTCATCATGTTATGTTATGCAAGTATGCCATGTCATAATATGCAAGTTTATCGTGTTATGTTACCCAAGTTTGATATGCAAGTTTGTCATATGATATGCAAGTTATGTTATGCAAGTTTGGGTTGAACATTTTGTTCATGCTAACATGTTATGCAAGCTTATCTTGGGTTTATGAACATAAAGCTTCAAGCTTTATGCCAAAGGTTGCATTTTGGCAACATGTAAGTTATCATATTTCTTATGATAACTTGCATGTGAGGCTAGATGCGAACTTATGGCCATTTCTACATGTCATTTAGCACCATGTATCACCAATATGCCAAGTTTGGTTTTATGCATGCTTTTGAGGCCTAAAAATGTAATATGCAAGTATATGAACATATGTCCATTTCATATGCCACCATGTTGAACTTGTGGCTTCAACACCTTTATGTCGTGATTATGCCAAGTTCCCTCTTTCTATCCTTTATGCGCTATTGCGATATGTAAGCGATGGGATTGCGTTTGAGGTTGGGTAAACTTAAAAGACATAAAAACATAAGCTTGGGAATTTACCTATTAAGTTAGGTCTACCCATTGGGAATTTAGCTATTAAGTTAGGTCTACCCAATTGCTTGAAAATTTGTAACATGTTTTGGAAACATGATGGACATGACACTTAGAAAAGATAAGTGTGACCAACTCGAGGTTGGGTTGAGTTTGTAGCGTAAACCTACCCGGAACCGACCGGCTTAACTAGTTGCTACAAACAATAGGACCCAATGTGGGAAGTTGGTCATGTTGTACCTTGAACCCGAGGTTAGACCAAGTTGTGGTGTAAAGCTACCCGGACCCGCCCGGCTTAACTAGTAACCACAACGAGGTCTAATGTGAGAGGTTAAGGTGCATTAAATTAATTAATGCTATATGATAAGGTTAAGTAAATTTGATTTATGACACTTAACCAATTTGACATGAATGGGTAGGTTAAGTGAAACCGGGCTTGATTTCTTAATGACACTTAACCGTAAAATACGACTAGTGGTTAGGGTTAAGTTAACCTACACTTAACCAATCTGAACTCGGTAATTTAACGGGGTTAAGTTGAACTATACTTAACCAATCCAACTCAGTAATTTGATAAGGCTGAGAACCGATTTGATACCTGGTCTGGATAAACTAACTTGATTGATAAATTAAACGAACCTGTTTTGCGGATCTGTAGGACCCACACCAAGTTAGGCAAGTTTGTAAATCGGTTATCTGATTCGTTAGTCTGAAAACTGATCGTCTGAACCTGGTATGTCTGAACTCTGTTAATAAGTTAATCTGAATCTGATAGTCTGGGGACATAAGGGGGAATACTTGTGTCATCTGTTGTTTGGGACCCATATTAGTCAGTAACCCTCTCTGGTATCAAAACTTTGACCCAACTGTAGGTAGGGTCCAGGCATGCTTACTGAACTAATTATAAGTGGTTCATTCTGATAATGGCGATGGGTGTTGATGGTGCGTTCCAACCGGGTCATGTGCGTGCATGGATCCCGGTCTGCCTCTGAGGATGTAAGACGCCGTGACATCTGTAAATACGCCTGTGCCAATTGGTTGCCACTTTAGGGAGTGATACACCCTATCGTGGGGCCGACATAGGGTATTTATGTATTAGGGAGCCGATCGCTTGGGTAGGATTTAGTGTACACTTAGCTCTGTCTGATTCTGTTGGTACCGTCTGTTTGTTGGGTGGTAACACCCGTCTGTGTCTGCGTGGTACCGTCTGTTAGGGTGGTAAAGGCCCACTACTAGTGTACACCAAATTGTAGTATTCCGTTTCTGTACTCTGTTCTGTTAGGGTGGTAAAGGCCCATTATTGTTAGCATTCCGTTTCTGTACTTTATCTGTTAGGGTGGTAAAAGCCCATTTTTCCCGAACTCTATCTATGGACCATTCTGTTCCGTCCTGTTTCGATGTGGACATTAGGGTAACACCTAATCCTGTTATACTAGTATTGGTACTAAGAAGTTGGATCTTGACTTAGGTCAACACCTGATATTGGGCCAAGTTTCGGCCAAGGGATAAATTCTTGTTTATACATGACATGTTAGAATGCTGGTACACCTGTGGTGAAAAACTTCACCTTGATTATATGATGACTCCTTTGAACTATATGTTAGATATTCACCATGCTAGTATGTAATTATCCTTATGTTCATCCCTTCTTCTCATGCCAGTTAACTTTATCAGTTTACATTGATTGTAGTAGGGCTTACTCAGTCTTTTTGACTGACCTGTTTTCTTTCGCCTCTTTTCTTCCGTTCCCCCCCCCCCCCCCAGGTTCTTAGGGTGGGAATATTGGAGCTTAGCTTGGCTTTCTGGTCGCTGGCTTGTGGGATTTTAGCTCATGTACGGTCTTGACATGAAGCTAGCTATGGTTATCACTTATTTTGGGGATAGTACTTATGTATTTCAGTTTTCCGGTGATGTTATTTTTATATAGACTTGTGTATTTGGAAAGTTGACATTATGTTGTACCAGACTTGTTTTGAAATAGTTTGAAATCTTCCGCTGTTTTATCTATGTTATTTACTCTGTTTACATATATACATATGTTCTTGTTCTGCCTTGATATATCATTATGCATGTTTACCTGATTCAAACACCCCTCCAAAGTCAGAATGCTTGCAAGAGTCACCCTGGCGGAGGTGGGGTGTTACATTTGGTATCAGAGCATATGGTTTACGAGAAGGAACAAAAAGGTTTTTAGAAAACTTTTGGAAAACTATTTTCAAAACCAAGTCTAAAGTATTTTCCAAAGAAAAGTCTAGTTTATTTTAAAGGCTATTCCCCAAAAAAAAAAAGCCATTAGCACAATCCTTAGCTATCTATTCTTAGTTCCCTCGTTCTGAATCTATCTTTTCCTTCGTTTCAGTATGACAGATAACTTTGTTATCCCAGAGGGAGTGCAAGTTCCTGTTTGGTATAGGAGACTTATGGAGGCTAGGGCGACCGAAGCCGGCCCTGCAAATGTTACTCCTCCTCCGGTGGTTAATGTTCCTCCTCCTCCTGTCGCTGAGGTTCCTCCTCCTCCTCCCCCTCAGCATCCTCCAGTAGAGTTCACGAAGATTTGCAAGGATTTCAAAGCAATGGGTGGCAAGAACTTTCTAGGTACCGAGACTTTTGTAGAGGCCCGGAATTGGTTGAAAGAGACCGAGGATTTATTCGCTATCTTTGGATTAGATGATCAGAGAAAGATCTTGTTGGCGGTTTGGCTTATGAGAGATGAAGCCGCTTATTGGTAGGAAGTCACCAATGGTACTAGACCCGTTGAGACTTGGGCCGATTTCAGGACAAGATTCGGGCTTAAGTTTCTGTCTTCTGCTGAAGAGAATTTGCAAATGGAGAGGTTTATTGCTTTGAAGCAAGGAGACATGTCTGTCAAAGAATATGTGAACAAGTTCAATCAGTTGGCTCATTTTGGCTTGGATATGGTGAGTACTACTCAGAAGAAGGCTCTTCGTTTTGCTAGAGGATTGAATGAGCCGTTACAGGAGTTAGCTATGTCTCATGTGCCCATGAGGGCCACGTTTGAGAGTTCGGTAGATATGTCCCTACTCAATGAAGAGAACAAGAGTGCAAAGAAGGAGGTCAAGGTGAATGAGTCTCAAAACAATAAAACGGGGCCCAAAAAGGAAATGCAAAAGAAGGAGGAGAAGTCTGAAGATAAGAAGGAAAAGAAGTGCTTTACTTGTGGAAGCTCAACTCATCTAAACAAGGATTGCAGAAAGAGGAAGGGCACCTGCTTTAACTGTGGAGAGATGGGACACTTCACTAGGGACTGCCCGAAGAAGAAAGGGACTACATCGGAAGGAACAGTGAATACTCGCATGGCGAGTGAATAGATTAGGGCTAGAATAATTTGTCTGTAGGATGTTTAATTTTCCTTGTCTGATTTTCAGGTTGAAACTCTTTTTCTGGTATTTTGATTCTGTAATGGAAACTCGGTACTTTAATGCTAGTCTTGCTTCTGATCTGGTAATAGTCTCAAACTCCCTGAGAGTTATAACTCATCTGTTTGTGATAAATTGGGGTTTGAGAGTATCTGTGTTGGGCATGAGGGTGACTATGACGAATACATTCTGGGTTTCTACCATGCTTAGTTTCCTAAGAATCATTTGGGAAAAATCTGATCTGTACTAGTAGTCTGTAAGTATATGTACCAAGTTTTTGTTTTATCTGTACTCGCTTCCATCACTCGACTGTATCTTGTTGAGATAGGAATCCTATGGATGTAAACATGTGTTTGAGACATGTTATGTTTGATGGTTTCAAGTGGATGCAAGTGGTTGCTTGTGGTTGCTCGTGGATGCATAAACACACACTAGGCACTAGATCGGCTTGAAATACACTCTCATATTGCATATGGACGTGTGTACATTTTCAATTCTTATGGTTGCAAGATGGTTAATTCAGCACATGGATGTTGCATATGGACGAATGTTTGTGCACACATATAGTGTTATATGATTAGGACTATTTGCATACATAATGGATTCATTTCACTAACATACTTTGCATTGAGGATCTTTGCATTAGATAAGAACATATACACACACCTTTTGCATATGTTCATACTGCATTAGAATCTTTAAGGACAATGATTGCTCGTGAATGATGATTTGAGTAGATGGATGATGGATGGTAGGATGCGTTCTTCCTAACTTGAATATTTCGAGGACGAAATCCTTTAAGGAGGGGAGAATGTAACAACCCGTATTTCTGATAACCTGTTATATCGTAAATCGAGGCAGAATTTAATTTATAACTCTGAATCAAGGGAAACGGGTTGTGCCATTGCGTTCGTCTCGGAAAAATACGTGAAATAGAGTCCGAGTTTTTGAAAATCGGAGTCCGTATGACCCGATTAAGGCCCAACGAAGTTTTCAGAAAATTCCAAAGTAAAAACAGATTTCAAATTCAAGTTTGAATTTGGAAATTTGGGCCAGTTTGGGCCAGGCGGGAAAATTCCCGCCAGAGCACCCAAGTCGACAGCCCTGTCGACTTGGGAGTCGACTTGGTTGGACCCAAGTCGACAGCCCTATCGACTTGGCTGTCGACTTGGTCCAGCCGGGCTGTTTAGCCTGGTGCACCATTTAGAGATTGTGTTGAGCTTGGGGGCCAGATTCGGTTTTAAGGGCTGAGATAGCAACTAAGGTTTAATCCTATAGCCTAAAACACTTGCCTATTCTATAAATAAGACCCTAAGCTAGCCCTAAATCATCATTAATCAATCCTACAACTAAACTATGGCAAAATTTTACCTCTCATGGCCTCCACTCTCTTCATAAAATTCCTAAATAAATTTCTATGAGATTTTCCATGCATACAAGTGTTTTCAAGCTTGTATGAGCATCATTAGCTTGCATTCAAGTCAAGTTTCTATATTTGCATCATAAAGAAAGAGTTTTGATCATTTTGGCTCAAGGGTTTTTATGTTAGAGCTTGCATTTTGGGTCTATTTGGTTGCATAAGGGCTTTATCATATTTTTGTGTCTTCATAAGCATTGTAAGCCCTATTCTACTTTCATACTTAAACTCTAAAGTTAAATGTATGATATGCAAGTTTGCTATGCTATGATATGCAAGTTTATCATGTTGTGATATGCAAGTTTATATGTAAGTTTGCTATGCTATGATATGCAAGTTTATCATGTTGTGATATGCAAGTTTATATGCAAGTATGCCATGTTATGATATGCAAGTTCATCATGTTATGTTATGCAAGTATGCCATGTCATAATATGCAAGTTTATCGTGTTATGTTACCCAAGTTTGATATGCAAGTTTGTCATATGATATGCAAGTTATGTTATGCAAGTTTGGGTTGAACATTTTGTTCATGCTAACATGTTATGCAAGCTTATCTTGGGTTTATGAACATAAAGCTTCAAGCTTTATGCCAAAGGTTGCATTTTGGCAACATGTAAGTTATCATATTTCTTATGATAACTTGCATGTGAGGCTAGATGCGAACTTATGGCCATTTCTACATGTCATTTAGCACCATGTATCACCAATATGCCAAGTTTGGTTTTATGCATGCTTTTGAGGCCTAAAAATGTAATATGCAAGTATATGAACATATGTCCATTTCATATGCCACCATGTTGAACTTGTGGCTTCAACACCTTTATGTCGTGATTATGCCAAGTTCCCTCTTTCTATCCTTTATGCGCTATTGCGATATGTAAGCGATGGGATTGCGTTTGAGGTTGGGTAAACTTAAAAGACATAAAAACATAAGCTTGGGAATTTACCTATTAAGTTAGGTCTACCCATTGGGAATTTAGCTATTAAGTTAGGTCTACCCAATTGCTTGAAAATTTGTAACATGTTTTGGAAACATGATGGACATGACACTTAGAAAAGATAAGTGTGACCAACTCGAGGTTGGGTTGAGTTTGTAGCGTAAACCTACCCGGAACCGACCGGCTTAACTAGTTGCTACAAACAATAGGACCCAATGTGAGAAGTTGGTCATGTTGTACCTTGAACCCGAGGTTAGACCAAGTTGTGGTGTAAAGCTACCCGGACCCGCCCGGCTTAACTAGTAACCACAACGAGGTCTAATGTGAGAAGTTAAGGTGCATTAAATTAATTAATGCTATATGATAAGGTTAAGTAAATTTGATTTATGACACTTAACCAATTTGACATGAATGGGTAGGTTAAGTGAAACCGGGCTTGATTTCTTAATGACACTTAACCGTAAAATACGACTAGTGGTTAGGGTTAAGTTAACCTACACTTAACCAATCTGAACTCGGTAATTTAACGGGGTTAAGTTGAACTATACTTAACCAATCCAACTCAGTAATTTGATAAGGCTGAGAACCGATTTGATACCTGGTCTGGATAAACTAACTTGATTGATAAATTAAACGAACCTGTTTTGCGGATCTGTAGGACCCACACCAAGTTAGGCAAGTTTGTAAATCGGTTATCTGATTCGTTAGTCTGAAAACTGATCGTCTGAACCTGGTATGTCTGAACTCTGTTAATAAGTTAATCTGAATCTGATAGTCTGGGGACATAAGGGGGAATACTTGTGTCATCTGTTGTTTGGGACCCATATTAGTCAGTAACCCTCTCTGGTATCAAAACTTTGACCCAACTGTAGGTAGGGTCCAGGCATGCTTACTGAACTAATTATAAGTGGTTCATTCTGATAATGGCGATGGGTGTTGATGGTGCGTTCCAACCGGGTCATGTGCGTGCATGGATCCCGGTCTGCCTCTGAGGATGTAAGACGCCGTGACATCTGTAAATACGCCTGTGCCAATTGGTTGCCACTTTAGGGAGTGATACACCCTATCGTGGGGCCGACATAGGGTATTTATGTATTAGGGAGCCGATCGCTTGGGTAGGATTTAGTGTACACTTAGCTCTGTCTGATTCTGTTGGTACCGTCTGTTTGTTGGGTGGTAACACCCGTCTGTGTCTGCGTGGTACCGTCTGTTAGGGTGGTAAAGGCCCACTACTAGTGTACACCAAATTGTAGTATTCCGTTTCTGTACTCTGTTCTGTTAGGGTGGTAAAGGCCCATTATTGTTAGCATTCCGTTTCTGTACTTTATCTGTTAGGGTGGTAAAAGCCCATTTTTCCCGAACTCTATCTATGGACCATTCTGTTCCGTCCTGTTTCGATGTGGACATTAGGGTAACACCTAATCCTGTTATACTAGTATTGGTACTAAGAAGTTGGATCTTGACTTAGGTCAACACCTGATATTGGGCCAAGTTTAGGCCAAGGGATAAATTCTTGTTTATACATGACATGTTAGAATGCTGGTACACCTGTGGTGAAAAACTTCACCTTGATTATATGATGACTCCTTTGAACTATATGTTAGATATTCACCATGCTAGTATGTAATTATCCTTATGTTCATCCCTTCTTCTCATGCCAGTTAACTTTATCAGTTTACATTGATTGTAGTAGGGCTTACTCAGTCTTTTTGACTGACCTGTTTTCTTTCGCCTCTTTTCTTCCGTTCCCCCCCCCCCCCCCAGGTTCTCAGGGTGGGAATATTGGAGCTTAGCTTGGTTTTCTGGTCGCTGGCTTGTGGGATTTTAGCTCATGTACGGTCTTGACATGAAGCTAGCTATGGTTATCACTTATTTTGGGGATAGTACTTATGTATTTCAGTTTTCCGGTGATGTTGTTTTTATCTAGACTTGTGTATTTGGAAAGTTGACATTATGTTGTACCAGACTTGTTTTGAAATAGTTTGAAATCTTCCGCTGTTTTATCTATGTTATTTACTCTGTTTACATATATACATATGTTCTTGTTCTGCCTTGATATATCATTATGCATGTTTACCTGATTCAAACACCCCTCCAAAGTCAGAATGCTTGCAAGAGTCACCCTGGCGGAGGTGGGGTGTTACATTTGGTATCAGAGCATATGGTTTACGAGAAGGAACAAAAAGGTTTTTAGAAAACTTTTGGAAAACTATTTTCAAAACCAAGTCTAAAGTATTTTCCAAAGAAAAGTCTAGTTTATTTTAAAGGCTATTCCCCAAAAAAAAAGCCATTAGCACAATCCTTAGCTATCTATTCTTAGTTCCCTCGTTCTGAATCTATCTTTTCCTTCGTTTCAGTATGACAGATAACTTTGTTATCCCAGATGGAGTGCAAGTTCCTGTTTGGTATAGGAGACTTATGGAGGCTAGGGCGACCGAAGCTGGCCCTGCAAATGTTACTCCTCCTCCGGTGGTTAATGTTCCTCCTCCTCCTGTCGCTGAGGTTCCTCCTCCTCCTCCCCCTCAGCATCCTCCAGTAGAGTTCACGAAGATTTGCAAGGATTTCAAAGCAATGGGTGGCAAGAACTTTCTAGGTACCGAGACTTTTGTAGAGGCCCGGAATTGGTTGAAAGAGACCGAGGATTTATTCGCTATCTTTGGATTAGATGATCAGAGAAAGATCTTGTTGGCGGTTTGGCTTATGAGAGATGAAGCCGCTTATTGGTGGGAAGTCACCAATGGTACTAGACCCGTTGAGACTTGGGCCGATTTCAGG
Organism: Allium sativum; assembly: GCA_030737875.1. NCBI lineage: Eukaryota > Viridiplantae > Streptophyta > Magnoliopsida > Asparagales > Amaryllidaceae > Allium > Allium sativum. The sequence goes on along the minus strand of CM060912.1, from coordinate 931,090,556 downwards.
ACAAGATTCGGGCTTAAGTTTCTGTCTTCTGCTGAAGAGAATTTGCAAATGGAGAGGTTTATTGCTTTGAAGCAAGGAGACATGTCTGTCAAAGAATATGTGAACAAGTTCAATCAGTTGGCTCATTTTGGCTTGGATATGGTGAGTATTACTCAGAAGAAGGCTCTTCGTTTTGCTAGAGGATTGAATGAGCCGTTACAGGAGTTAGCTATGTCTCATGTGCCCATGGGGGCCACGTTTGAGAGTTCGGTAGATATGGCCCTACTCAATGAAGAGAACAAGAGTGCAAAGAAGGAGGTCAAGGTGAATGAGTCTCAAAACAAGAAAACGGGGCCCAAAAAGGAAATGCAAAAGAAGGAGGAGAAGTCTGAAGATAAGAAGGAAAAGAAGTGCTTTACTTGTGGAAGCTCAACTCATCTAAACAAGGATTGCAGAAAGAGGAAGGGCACCTGCTTTAACTGTGGAGAGATGGGACACTTCACTAGGGACTGCCCGAAGAAGAAAGGGACTACATCGGAAGGAACAGTGAATACTCGCATGGCGAGTGAATAGATTAGGGCTAGAATAATTTGTCTGTAGGATGTTTAATTTTCCTTGTCTGATTTTCAGGTTGAAACTCTTTTTCTGGTATTTTGATTCTGTAATGGAAACTCGGTACTTTAATGCTAGTCTTGCTTCTGATCTGGTAATAGTCTCAAACTCCCTGAGAGTTATAACTCATCTATTTGTGATAAATTGGGGTTTGAGAGTATCTGTGTTGGGCATGAGGGTGACTATGACGAATACATTCTGGGTTTCTACCATGCTTAGTTTCCTAAGAATCATTTGGGAAAAATCTGATCTGTACTAGTAGTCTGTAAGTATATGTACCAAGTTTTTGTTTTATCTGTACTCGCTTCCATCACTCGACTGTATCTTGTTGAGATAGGAATCCTATGGATGTAAACATGTGTTTGAGACATGTTATGTTTGATGGTTGCAAGTGGATGCAAGTGGTTGCTTGTGGTTGCTCGTGGATGCATAAACACACACTAGGCACTAGATCGGCTTGAAATACACTCTCATATTGCATATGGACGTGTGTACATTTTCAATTCTTATGGTTGCAAGATGGTTAATTCAGCACATGGATGTTGCATATGGACGAATGTTTGTGCACACATATAGTGTTATATGATTAGGACTATTTGCATACATAATGGATTCATTTCACTAACATACTTTGCATTGAGGATCTTTGCATTAGATAAGAACATATACACACACCTTTTGCATATGTTCATACTGCATTAGAATCTTTAAGGACAATGATTGCTCGTGAATGATGATTTGAGTAGATGGATGATGGATGGTAGGATGCGTTCTTCCTAACTTGAATATTTCGAGGACGAAATCCTTTAAGGAGGGGAGAATGTAACAACCCGTATTTCTGATAACCTGTTATATCGTAAATCGAGGCAGAATTTAATTTATAACTCTGAATCAAGGGAAACGGGTTGTGCCATTGCGTTCGTCTCAGAAAAATACGTGAAATAGAGTCCGAGTTTTCGAAAATCGGAGTCCGTATGACCCGATTAAGGCCCAACAAAGTTTTCAGAAAATTCCAAAGTAAAAACAGATTTCAAATTCAAGTTTGAATTTGGAAATTTGGGCCAGTTTGGGCCAGGCGGGAAAATTCCCGCCAGAGCACCCAAGTCGACAGCCCTGTCGACTTGGGAGTCGACTTGGTTGGACCCAAGTCGACAGCCCTGTCGACTTGGCTGTCGACTTGGTCCAGCCGGGCTGTTTAGCCTGGTGCACCATTTAGAGATTGTGTTGAGCTTGGGGGCCAGATTCGGTTTTAAGGGCTGAGATTGCAACTAGGGTTTAATCCTATGGCCTAAAACACTTGCCTAATCTATAAATAAGACCCTAAGCTAGCCCTAAATCATCATTAATCAATCCTACAACTAAACTATGGCAAAAATTTACCTCTCATGGCCTCCACTCTCTTCATAAAATTCCTAAATAAATTTCTATGAGATTTTCCATGCATACAAGTGTTTTCAAGCTTGTATGAGCATCATTAGCTTGCATTCAAGTCAAGTTTCTATATTTGCATCATAAAGAAAGAGTTTTGATCATTTTGGCTCAAGGGTTTTTATGTTAGAGCTTGCATTTTGGGTCTATTTGGTTGCATAAGGGCTTTATCATATTTTTGTGTCTTCATAAGCATTGTAAGCCCTATTCTACTTTCATACTTAAACTCTAAAGTTAAATGTATGATATGCAAGTTTATATGCAAGTTTGCTATGCTATGATATGCAAGTTTATCATGTTGTGATATGCAAGTTTATATGTAAGTTTGCTATGATATGATATGCAAGTTTATCATGTTGTGATATGCAAGTTTATATGCAAGTATGCCATGTTATGATATGCAAGTTCATCATGTTATGTTATGCAAGTATGCCAGGTCATAATATGCAAGTTTATCGTGTTATGTTACCCAAGTTTGATATGCAAGTTTGTCATATGATATGCAAGTTATGTTATGCAAGTTTGGGTTGAACATTTTGTTCATGCTAACATGTTATGCAAGCTTATCTTGGGTTTATGAACATAAAACTTCAAGCTTTATGCCAAAGGTTGCATTTTGGCAACATGTAAGTTATCATATTTCTTATGATAACTTGCATGTGAGGCTAGATGCGAACTTATGGCCATTTCTACATGTCATTTAGCACCATGTATCACCAATATGCCAAGTTTGGTTTTATGCATGCTTTTGAGGCCTAAAAATGTAATATGCAAGTATATGAACATATGTCCATTTCATATGCCACCATGTTGAACTTGTGGCTTCAACACCTTTATGTCGTGATTATGCCAAGTTCCCTCTTTCTATCCTTTATGCGCTATTGCGATATGTAAGCGATGGGATTGCGTTTGAGGTTGGGTAAACTTAAAAGACATAAAAACATAAGCTTGGGAATTTACCTATTAAGTTAGGTCTACCCAATGGGAATTTACCTATTAAGTTAGGTTTACCCAATTGCTTGAAAATTTGTAACATGTTTTGGAAACATGATGGACATGACACTTAGAAAAGATAAGTGTGACCAACTCGAGGTTGGGTTGAGTTTGTAGCGTAAACCTACCCGGAACCGACCGGCTTAACTAGTTGCTACAAACAATAGGACCCAATGTGAGAAGTTGGTCATGTTGTACCTTGAACCCGAGGTTAGACCAAGTTGTGGTGTAAAGCTACCCGGACCCGCCCGGCTTAACTAGTAACCACAACGAGGTCTAATGTGAGAGGTTAAGGTGCATTAAATTAATTAATGCTACATGATAAGGTTAAGTAAATTTGATTTATGACACTTAACCAATTTGACATGAATGGGTAGGTTAAGTGAAACCGGGCTTGATTTCTTAATGACACTTAACCGTAAAATACGACTAGTGGTTAGGGTTAAGTTAACCTACACTTAGCCAATCTGAACTCGGTAATTTAACGGGGTTAAGTTGAACTATACTTAACCAATCCAACTCAGTAATTTGATAAGGCTGAGAACCGATTTGATACCTGGTCTGGATAAACTAACTTGATTGATAAATTAAACGAACCTGTTTTGCGGATCTGTAGGACCCACACCAAGTTAGGCAAGTTTGTAAATCGGTTATCTGATTTGTTAGTCTGAAAACTGATCGTCTGAACCTGGTATGTCTGAACTCTGTTAATAAGTTAATCTGAATCTGATAGTCTGGGGACACAAGGGGGAATACTTGTGTCATCTGTTGTTTGGGACCCATATTAGTCAGTAACCCTCTCTAGTATCAAAACTTTGACCCAACTGTAGGTAGGGTCCGGGCACGCTTACTGAACTAATTATAAGTGGTTCATTCTGATAATGGCGATAGGTGTTGATGGTGCGTTCCAACCGGGTCATGTGCGTGCATGGATCCCGGTCTGCCTCTGAGGATGTAAGACGCCGTGACATCTGTAAATACGCCTGTGCCAATTGGTTGCCACTTTAGGGAGTGATACACCCTATCGTGGGGCCGACATAGGGTATTTATGTATTAGGGAGCCGATCGCTTGGGTAGGATTTAGTGTACACTTAGCTCTGTCTGATTCTGTTGGTACCGTCTGTTTGTTGGGTGGTAACACCCATCTGTGTCTGCGTGGTACCGTCTGTTAGGGTGGTAAAGGCCCACTACTAGTGTACACCAAATTGTAGTATTCCGTTTCTGTACTCTGTTCTGTTAGGGTGGTAAAGGCCCATTATTGTTAGTATTCCGTTTTTGTACTTTATCTGTTAGGGTGGTAAAAGCCCATTTTTCCCGAACTCTATCTATGGACCATTCTGTTCCGTCCTGTTTCGATGTGGACATTAGGGTAACACCTAATCCTGTTATACTAGTATTGGTACTAAGAAGTTGGATCTTGACTTAGGTCAACACCTGATATTGGGCCAAGTTTAGGCCAAGGGATAAATTCTTGTTTATACATGACATGTTAGAATGCTGGTACACCTGTGGTGAAAAACTTCACCTTGATTATATGATGACTCCTTTGAACTATATGTTAGATATTCACCATGCTAGTATGTAATTATCCTTATGTTCATCCCTGCTTCTCATGCCAGTTTTCGAAAATCGGAGTCCGTATGACCAAACTGACATTATGTATTTGGAAAATCGGAGTCCGTATGACCAAGATATGGCCTCGCGAAGTTTCACGGAAAATTCACAAATTAAAGTATACTTAATTAAGTGAAATGTGTTAACCCATTCTAGACCGAACTGAGCAAGTTGATTAAACTTATCCACGTATTCTCTAACGGTCATGTCCCCTTGCTTTAGTGATAGGAACCTCTCTAGCTGAAGGTTCTCTTCTGCTGATGATAAAAACTTTAGTCCAAACCTTCTCCTAAAGTCATCCCAAGTCTCGATGGGTCTAGTAGTGGTGGTGACTACCCACCAATAAGCAGCTTCCCCTTTCAATAGCCATACCGCCAACAGAACTTTCCTACGATCTTCCACATCAAAGATAGCAAAGAGTTCTTCAGTTTCCTTTAACCAGTTTCTTGCCTCCACAGAAGTCTCCGTTCCGACAAAATTCTTGCAACCCATCGCCTTAAAGTCTTTGCAAAGCTTTGCGAAATCCTCTTGCGGATGCTGAGGGGGAGAAGGAACCTCAGCTACGGGAGGAGGAGAGATGTTAGCGACGGGGGAAGGAGGAGGAATGTTCGCGGGGCCGGCTTCATTCGCCCTTGCCTCCATAAATCTCCAGAACCAGACGGGTACTTGTACGCCTTCCGGGATGTTAAAGCGATCGACCATACTAAAACGAAGAAAAAGATAGATTCAGAATGAAGAAACGAAGGATAGTGCTATGGCTTTTGGGGAATAGCCTTTTTAAAATAACTAGACTTTTCTTGGAAAATACTTAATTGGTTTTGAAAATAGTTTTTCAAAAGGTAAGTTTCAAAAACACTTTTGCTCAAATCTTGTAAACCTTATTCTCTGTAACACCCCACCTCCGCCAGGGTGACTCTTGCAAGCACACTAGCTTCGGAGGAGCGTTTAAACAAGGTAAACATGCATGCAGATATCACAAGACAGAACATATAAGTAAAACAGAGTAAATAAAGCAGTGGATTAAACTAGCATTTCAAAACCATAGTCATATTACAACAAAGTACTTGATCATTATTTTCCAACAAATAAAGTCTAGACAAAAGCATAAACTGAAAAACTGAAATACATAAAGTACTATCCCCAAAGTGAAGTGATAAACCGTAGCTAGCTCAATGTCCAAAAGCGTACATGAGCAAATCCAGTAAGCAAGCTATAAAGATACAAGCTAAGCTCCAATGTTCCCACCCTGAGGACCTGGGGGGAGGAACGGAAGACAAGAGGCGAAAGAAAACAGGACAGTCAAAAAGACTGGTAAGCCCTACTACTAACTGTCTATGAACTAGTAAAGCTAACTGGCATGAGAAGCTGAGATGAACATAAGGATAACAACATACTGGCATGATGATTAACTAACAAGATAGATAAAGGTGACATCGCATAATCAAGGTTAAGTTTTGCACCACGGGTGTACTAGCATTCCAACATGTCAAGTAAAAACAAGAATTGATCCCTTGGCCCAAGCTTGGCCCAGATAGTTTGAGATGACCTAGATCAAGGTCCAACTACTCGGTCTAGTCGATCGGCTCCCTATAAGCCTAACTCGTCAAGTGTCGGTGTCATACGGCGTAATCATGTAATGAAGTTGACTGTGCAGGGTCCAACCTAGGGTGTATCTGGCCCTACGGTGTAACCCTCTGACACCATACCATGATACACAGTCCAAACCTGCCGGTGCCCGTGTTCAACTCCGGACTTGATGTGCACGACCATGGTCTGCCTGAACAACCGGGGCATCATTCAGCCGTCTCTTTTTGGTCTCTTATAATCAGCCCAGTAATCGTGCCCCACCCTAGCCTTGTCCTAGGGTCTTATGATACAACTAGAAGGTTACTGCTGAAAAGGACCACGCAACTAGGGTTTCTTAACGGGTTAAATGTGGTTAACCCGATCCACACGTGGATTAAATTGGTTAAGAGTACCCAAGGCTCCTGACTTAACCTCGATTAATCCATCAAGCCCAAATTGGTTAAGTATTAAGTGGACCATGACTTAACCCTAATCAGGAGGCATTCATTAACTTAATGCGCTTTAACCTCTCACATTAGACTTTGTTGTGGTTACTAGTTAAGCCGGGCGGGTCCGGGTAGCTTTACACCACAACTAGGTCTAACCTCGGGTTCGAGCACAACATGACCAACTTCTCACATTGGGTCCTATTGTTTGTAGCCACTAGTTAAGCCGGGCGGGTCCGGGTAGATTTATGCTACAAACTCAACCCAACCTCGAGTTGGCCACACTCATATTTTCTAAGTGTCATGTCCATTATGTTTCCAAAACATAATTACAAGTTAACATATCACGTTATGTTATAAAAACCATGTTTATGTCATAATGTTACCCAACCCCAACGTAATCCCATCGTTTACATAATCGCAACAACGCATAAAGGATAAAATGGGGAACTTAGCATAATCATGACATAAAGGTATTGAAGCCACAAGTTTATCATGGTGGCATATGAAATGTACATATGTTCATATACTTGCATATTGCATTATTAGGCTTCAAAAGCATGCATAAAACCAAACTTAGCATATGAGTGACACATGGTGATAAATAACATGTAGAAGTTGCTAGAAGTTCGCATTTAGGCTCAAATGCAAGTTATCATAAGGGATATGATAACTTTCATGTTGCCAAAATGCAACCTTTAACATAAAGCTTGAAGCTTTAAGGCCATAAACTCAAGTTTAACTTGCATAACATGATAACATGTGTATAATGATCAACCCAAACTTGCATAACATGATAACATGTGTCATACATAACTTGCATAATGATCAACCAAACTTGCATATAATGATCAACCAAACTTGCATATAATGATCAACCAAACTTGCATATAATGATCAACCAAACTTGCATATAATGATCAACCAAACTTGCATCATTCATTTAACTTTAGAGTTCAATAAAAAGAAAGTAGAAAAGGGCTTACAATGCTATGAAGACACAAATAAATATTTATTATAAAGATTGAGACGAAGCCCTTATGCAAGCACCAAAAACCCAAATATACAAGCTCCAAATGAAAACCCTTGAGCCAATTCAATAAAACCCTTGCTTTGAAATAGAAATGTTGCAACTTGACTTTAATGCAAGCTAAGAACACTCATACAAGTTTGAAACACTTGTATGAACTCAAAATCTCTCATAGAAATTAACTTAGAAATTTTAGCATGAGAGTGGAGGCCATGAGAGGAACAAATTTGACATAGTTTAGTTGTAGGATTGAATAATGATTATTTAGGCTAGGTGTTAGGTCCTTTTTATAAAGGATTAGGATAGTATTAGCCGTAGGATTAACCCTAGATTCAATCCAAGCCATCAAAGCATGTCTTGGGGAAGAAGTCAAGTGTAGGAACCATCTAGGGCCTTTAGATTAAAGCTGAACCATGAGAACCATTCAAATGCAAAATCTGCATTTGAGCGAATCGGCCCACGGGTTGACAGCCAAACACCCTGGATTAACCCCTAGTCGACCCAGCGAGCTCGGGTCGACCTCAAAAATCGGTCGGTTCGGTTATTCCCCTCTCCCAATTCGATGTTTTGAACATTTTTGCATATTTATTTATTTAATTTTCAATTATATATATATATATATCAATATATATATATATTTCTCTGCGCAACCCATTTCACTTAATTAAGTATACTTTAATCTGTGAATTTTCCGTGAAACTTCGCGAGGCCATATCTTGGTCATACGGACTCCGATTTTCGAAAACTCGGATCTATTTCGCGTATTTTTCCGAGACGAACGCAATGGCACAGCCCGTTTCCCTTGATTCAGATTTTACAGTTTAATTCTGCCTCCATTTATGTTATAACATGTTATTCAAAAATACGGGTTGTTACACGAACCCTAGTTCGAACCACTTTGAAAGGTGAGACCTTTATTTAATCTGAACTTTAAAAAATCATATATATATGGTGTGTTAACGAAATTCGATGAAACAGGAAACATCGTGACCGCAAGGAGGCTCTCTACCACATAGAAGAGACCGCGGATTTTTCTGAGCCATCTACAATTTTTAGCACTCCGAAAACCAATGTGAGAAATCTAAATTAAATATGAATTTGATGGAAAATGTCATGTATAAATTATACAAGCGAAATGTAAATTATACATGTGTTGTATACCTCATGTACATGCATTGTGTAAGCTATATGAGTGAAATATGAATTATACATGCATAGTATAAATGATATGTGTGTTGAAATGAAAGTGAAATATAGAAATAATATATATATATATATATATATATCCTCCCCTCATCCACAAACCATGGACGATATTTATTATGTGAAATATTGGATGAAAAATCTGAATGGTTGAATAATTGTTTTTGGTTGATATTGATTGGTTGTGGTTGAAAAATACCCATTGGTGATTGAAATAAATTGGAAATAATTGTGGAAATGAAAATAAAACATGCCGCCTGCGTGCGAATTAGATGGATGAATCCCCATTGTCAAAAACCGCGAGGTTTTAAGGTAGAGCGAGGAGCCGTACTCGGGACGGTGCCGGTTTTAACTACCCTGCCGTTATGCTGCCGAAATTTTGAATAATATTCATGTGTTAGAATTATTTTCATATGTTGAAATTATCTTCATGCGTTGAAATTAAAGTCATGTGTTGAAACTATATCCATGGGTGGAAACGCTCATGTGTTGAGAAGTGATGTGTGAAAATTAAATTCATGTGTGAATGAATAAAGTGTTTAAACAATAAAAATCACATTTTTATAATATATATGATGTATGTAAAATATTTGCCTTATATATAAATAGTTTCAACAGTAAAAATTTCATCTTTCTTATATGAACAAAATATATAAAATACCCATGTGTGGAGATGCTCATGTGTTGAGAAGTGTGTGCGTTGGAAAAGTTCATGTGTTGAATAAAAAGATCGAACAATAAAAATTACATTTTTATTGAAATTATGAAGTGTTAAAAATAACCACTTGTTCAAATAAATATGCATGAGTTGAAATATTCATTAATTAGCTAATGATATGATTTTTGCCTATGCATGCAACATTAGAATGAATGGTGTTTATAAACCAAATTGAATCAAATATGAAGTTGAATGGAAAATGATAAGTGATAAGAATTGCATATATGTACATGCATATTTATTGAACAGGTTATAGCAAAGAGGCTAGAGAAGAATAAAATTTTGTGCCCAACAAATAGGTACACATTTACTGTTTTGTTTGGGTGATGATTTTATGAGCCTGTTGGCTAGCCGCTTGGTTTTTACTTTTTCTTTTTGAGATGAGACGCCCGTGTGGCTATTTGGGAATTTTCCCAACCCCTCCCGTACAAAGGACATTATGGTGAAATTTTCCAAAATTTAAAGGCGTTAGTGAAATATTTGAAGTGAAAACGATATAGGAATTTTCGAATGAACTATATTTATGTAAATATATAAATATAAATAAAATTAAAACAAATCGTGGCCGTGCAGTTCGTGTTTTGAAACCGTGATTTCAAACGACCAGTGGGGGAAATCCGATCATCAGATTTTCCCGAAACCGCAACCGTTGGGTTCGCCTTGGAAATATCTTTCCAATGGCACCAACTGTGTAAAGATCCGACGGTTGGATTGTCTGGAATGTTTAATTCAAATCTGAAGAAAAACAGCACCAGAAACGATTATATATATATATATATATAATTAAATTAAATCGAATAACGACGCTGTAGTTCGTAATTTGAAATCGTAACTTCAAACGACTAGTGTGGAAGATCCGACCGTCGGATTTTCCCAAAACTGAAACCGTTGGATTCGTTTTGAAATGATCTTTCTAATGATATAAAATTTGTGAAGATCCAACGGTTAGATTTTTTAGATATGTGTAAAACAAATTTAGTAAAAACAGCGCTAGTGCCTCTGCAAGGCCTGAAACGTCGTTTAATTAAATATGGCCGTTTTAAATAAATAAAAATGGCGATATATCGTTATAAAATACTATAGACGATATAGAGTGGAAATAAACCAATTTTGTTGTGTTTGCTTGATATGTGATGGTTGAATGTATTTAACATGAAATTTATACTAAGGAACTGAAATGTGAATATTGAATAGTTTAACCATGTGAAAAATTGATTTGAAAATCTAAATATACGTGGGTTATTTGAAAAGGCCGAGTTCATTCTCATTTCAAATAATCGATCGACGTTGAGAAGTCAAAGAGTCAAAGATGGTTGAAGACCGATGATCTTCACATTGGATGGATGGGTGCTTCTGATGCTCGTGATTGGAGTAGCTACCTTGAAGGAGCTGAAGTAGTAGCCGTCCGGACGTATTGTTGATCGTGCGGATATGCGGGGAATTGGTGCCGCCGGTTTTGTTCAAACCCAGAACGAACTTGTAAATGGACTGTGTGTCTGACATTGGATTTTGTTCTGTGCTAATTGATCTCTGTTAAATATATATCTGTTTGGCGGCGGAGAATTTATTCTCTTGCTTAACGCCCTTCTCTAAGATGTATGAGCTCAGAGGTTATGTATTGATAGAAATCAGTCGCATGGAGTGGATTGCCTGTTTGGCACGCCTAAATGGCATATGATCAAGGCTTCTGTTGCAAAGCAAAGTCTTGTGGTTGATGATCAAAGCATGGTCTGTGTGACGTAGCTTTGTGTATAACGTGAATTCGCTAGCCTCACACCCCGGTATGAGTCAAAAACGTGAGACAGACCACTAGGAGAGCACGACGTTTCTTTCTAGCTAAGGTGGTGTCAGTGACCTACCAGCCCTAACATTATATATACTTTTCACCTGTGTGGTTGTTGGAATGCGAGGCGCCTTGATTATAGGTCTGTAAGGACCGGGAAACGTGTGTTCAGGAATTGCCAATCCTCAAAAGTAAGAGAGGACCGGCCCAGCCGATTCCAAGGACCGCTGTGTGCGATCCTGGGGCATTTGCTAGAGTGTCTCGAACGGAGAGGAGCTTGCCCCTTGCCTCGACTCATGATGGAATCCAATTTCCAATACGAAATATGCGGATGTGATTGTATTACTAGTATGATGACATGATATATGGTACCCATGCCGTGTCGGATTGATATTTACGATTGAAATCGCTTTTGAAACATATATGCATTAGTAATAATATCAAACACTTTTGTTTTATACGTATGAAGAGTTTTTGGCCATTAAAAGGTAAAACTCTATCCTCCGGCTTGCGTTGCATTGTGTGATGGGACCTGAGTCTTATAATGGCTTCATTTTATAAAAAGCATTGCGTTGATTTAATCATTTACTTTATTTCATGCACTAGCACTCATTGGAGTAAACCCGTTCCGTGAAAGTGGCGTGGTCCTTTGATTTACCTTATTATTGTTGTTAATAAGTTAAGTAGATTTCTCATACCAGTCCCATGACTGACTCATAGTTTGTTTCACCTTGCAAACTCGGGTGCCCTCATTTTCACACGGGCAGCCTAGTTACAGGTATCTGGTGCACTTTTGGCTCATGGCGAGGCTTGACTACACCGTGCTGACTATGACTTTTTCCGCCATTATTGTATATGTATTATGATTCCGCCACTGGCGATGTAGACTGATGTTTAGTTTGTGTACTCTTTATGTATGATTCCGCCTCTGGCGATGATGACTGATTATGTATTATTATGCACTAAGTTGTATCCTGCACTGTGCTCTCTGATGTGGTGATATCTATATGATTCCGCTGTCATATGTGTGTAAATTATTCTATTTCATGTTTATGTTATTATCTGTGATCTGCTAATGATGATTAATGTGTTATATTCCAATGATTTTCCTTAACACCGTGTCACGGGGTTTTGGGATCGTCACATGTTAGATATGAAGTATTACCAGTTTTACTTCATGGGATGAATAGGTTGCGATTGGGAAATAGAATAAATGATTACTTCGGTGTGGTTCGCTAATCCCGACTAGTTTGAATTGATATTTAAAGAAGATTAAAGAGTATATTTAAAGAATTTATATTTGATAAAATTAATGGGAACCTTTCCCAAAATGTAAGAATATTTGAATAAAAGAATATTCTGAATTGGAATGAGGTGTATGTTGTGTTTGTGTAACACTTGTTTATTATATACGCGAGTTATTCGGAAAGACCGAGTTTATCCCATTCTGAATAACTGATTCGACGTGGTGTCGAAAATAAAGATGGTGGTTGAAGACTGGAGGTCTTCACGACGTTTGGATAATTACTGATGATCTTGATTGGGTCGTACACCCAAGAGGAGGGAATCAGTTAGTGGTCGTCCAGACGTACTTGGACGTCGATGGATATGCGGGGTACTAGGTGCCTCCGGTTTCGTTCAGACCCAGAACGGACTTGTAATTGGACTGTGTGTCTGACATTGGATATCATTCTGTGTGACTGATATCGGTTGCATAGAGTGGTTTGCCTGTGTGGCATGCTAAGATGCAAATGATCAAGGCTTCTGTTGAAAAGCAGAGTCTTGTGGTTGATGATCAAAGCACGGCCTGTGTAGCGTTGATTCGCGAGCTTCACACCCCTGTTGTGAACCAGAAACGGGAGAGGACATCAGGGAGAACATGTGTTTCCTTCTAGCAAGAACTGGCGTCAGTGGTTTTACACGCCCTGACGAGTTTGACTTATGTGGTTGTTGCTGTTGCGAGGCGCCTAGGATATATCGGTCGTTCTCGAACCGATGGAGTCATTCGTTGGCTCATTTACGCCCCATAGGGCGGGGAGACGTAGTGTTCAGGATTTCATCTAATCCACATCGGTGGACCGACCCTGAGGATCCAAGGGTCTATGCGTTCTGTCCCTGAGACTCGGGCTAGACAGCCTCGAATCGGTAGAGGATGATCCCTAGCCTCGGTTTATAGATGGAAATCCAATTTCCAAATACATGAATTTGCAGTTTTATTTGTACAGCCTAGTATGGCGACATAGTGGGATGGGGCGCTTATGCCGTCTATGATTGATACTTATGATGTGATGTTGTGTTATACACTATGCACTTATAATAGTATCAAATGATTTGTTTTAAACGTATCAAGCATTCTTGGCTATTATAAGGTAAAAACCCTATCCTCCGGCTTGCGTTGCATTGTGTGATGGGACCTGGGTCTTATAATAGCTTCATTTATCTTTATTTAGCATTGCGCTGCTTGTTTTATGCACTGGTATTCTTGGAAGGAAACCCGTTCCGTGTTATAGGGCGTGGTCCCGTGATTTACCTAACTTTAAAATAAAGATTAATAACTGTTTTAGTTCTCACACCAGTCACATGACTAACCTGGAGTTTATTGTTTTAACCTAAACTCTGGGTGCCCCTATTTTCCGCACAGGCGCTAGTAGTTTTGGTCTTGCAGATTTATATTCACAGGATCCTGGTTTACAGCTGGAATGATATCGGGAAAGATTTGTATCCGTATATCTCCTTCAGTTGTGTATTGTATTATTTTCCACTGCTATGAAATTTATTGTAATCTCTGATATTTGGTAAATGTGTAATATTGATTTATACTCTGTGTATTCTTGTATTCTGATGGAATTGTTGTAATATACAATGAAATGTTCTTCTGTCTGCATTCTGTTGTGGCTTGTTCTCAACTCAATCCTCGCTTTCCTTACCGGGGAAGTTCGGGTCGTTTCAGTATTTGGCCTGTTTTATTTAGTTTAATATTTAAATCATTTATTTAATCAATTCAATCTTACATTTAAATTCACTGGGGCCACATACGATCTCTAAAAAATCCAGAAAAACTATTTCTAGCTATGTTTTGATGATACGGTTCTAACATGACTAATTTCATTGAATTTTGAGACTTTTTGAAAAATGACTATTTTCTGGTCGATCAGATTTGACTGAAACTGACAAAACACATTTTCTTTTGCTACGCTCACGTATTAATTCGAAAATTTATGAAAATTGAAACCTAGCAATAATTTGACATTCTGGTTCAAACAAAAGTGGTTTCGTCGAAAATAGAGGTCGTTTGCAAAATGGCTATTTTTAATATAAAATTATATACATAAATTCTACAGCAACTATTTTGAAAATTAAACTGGGCATAACTTTTGATTCCCGCAATGAAATTTCGATTTTTCAGATTCATTGGAAAGATATTTTTAAATAGATTCTAAAATTTTTGGTTTCACTAAAATACGCTAAATTTTGAATCTGGTACATTCAGTCAAAGTTCAAGTTTGACTTTTTAAACTACCGTGCTATTTCTAACTCCTTTTATAATTAAAATAAAATTTTCATTCTAACTTCAATTTTTAGTCATTATTATTTAAAATAAATTATTTTAACTATTAAATTTCTATTAAAATTTCTAAAATAAAAATTTAAATTGGTTCAGAATTTGCGAGTTGTTACAATCTCCCCCACTTAAAATCTTTTCGTCCTCGAAAAGGAACGAAGCTAAAAGTCGTTTTATTAACCAACTCAACTTTTAATTTCAATCAATTTTCAGTTCAGTTCAATATTAAATCTTATTTAGTTAAATTTGTCATAATTTTTTATATTGGTTAAATTAATTATCATTCCAATATTTTAATTAGTTAAACTAATTATCAAACATCACAACCAGCAATCAATTAGGTGATTAACTTTTCAAATATATATAACTTTTATATACAGTCAAAAATCATATTTTTATGCAAACCACAGCAATAGACCCTATCTAGGTTTGGTTCTCACACCAGTCAATGGAAATATATAGATATACCACTTTCGAAACTCGAACATAAATTCTGATGATGTTTCGAACCACCATCAGAACATCTCCGGGCGACTAAAGTGTGATTCTATATCTATCTAGTATATTTGAGGCTTCGAACACACGTGGATCAGACGTATATTAAAATCTCTATATACTCGATTGTCCAATATAAAATAAAATAATATATTCAAATATGAATAATAAGATTTTAAATTTTCAAAACTAAATTTATTTTCATTTTTAATTTAAAAAATTAATACTCTTCACACTCGTTCTAGATACTACTGATCCCATCTCTAACAAGTTATTCTTATTGGATATTACTAATCCAATCTCTAATGAGTCTTTTATTCAGTTCTAACGAGTTGTACCCCAAAGATTTGAGCTAACCAGAGCTCTGATACCAACTGTAACGACCCCAAATTTCGCTCGATCCGATCAATCGCTAGATCGACCATGACTGTTCAAAACTCGAATATGTTAACTATGGGAATACAACAAATCAGATCAAATAACAACAGACTTTTATAAACATTATAATAATGTTACATCATAGTACAGAATATGTGACGGCCCGCCCCGCACCAGCCTGCATTTCCTCCGAAAGTGCGCTGTACACATGCCCAACTAGCACGGGACGGTCGTCAGGAGAAAGGAAAGAAGAGAATGAACTAATCAAGGACCCTGTAGAATGTCTCACAGCGCATGGGATAAAATATAATAATAACATACTTGACATAAAACAGGCGAGACAGTGCATAAGCTGATAACTAATAATCAATGTCAACATCAGAGCAGCGGAAATCCAAATACAGCTTATTACAACTTTCCAAATTTACTGTCTCTAACAAAAGAAAACTAAAGTAGAAGGTGCACCACCAATGCCCAAGCAGTGATCTTCAACAACACAGGGAGAATACTATATATATTACGTGGAAGCCTCCTGCTCGTCTCCGGATCATCTACCCGTGCATCACCAGCTAACCTGTCTCTAGTCTGCTCGTGTGAGCACCCAGAGTAATAAGAGGAGACATAAAACTCTGGGTCATACATAAAGCCTGGTGTGAGCGATAAGCATCTAAACAGAATGATAACAGGTATACTAAACCATACCTGAACCTGGACCTGCAACCAAAGAGTTAGTACCACATACCGTACAATACTCCAAGGTGCCATAATGAATAGTGTAAAGAATACGGGGGTGGGGTGTGTATGTCATAATGATAGCAAACAAACCATCCATAGCAACCATCCTCACATCACTCACTCAGTGCGTAAAGCGTACGACATCTACCACTTTGGAACACTAGACAAACTGAGGTAACGACGGATCCCGACTTGTAGAAACCCTGTTGTGACCAAGCTAAACATATGGAGTCATGACCAAACATTTCAATGACCCATTTCATTGATCGTAGCCCTTGGTTCTACCGATGCCATAATGGCCCTGAATCCGCCTTCGTACCTCCTACCATAGTGGTCCAAAGCTATAGGCATCGATAACCCCTTAACACGCGTCCCGCAGCAAAGCCCAATCATGAAGCCCACTCATTGGTTCCCAGCTGGATCCTGAGTCAAAGCCCCTCATTTGGACTACCTTTGCATCTCGGGCATTGGCCATCATCTTCATCCGGATCGGTCTTCATCTTGCTCCACTCGCTTCGGATCGGACAAGAATCATCAGTTCGGCTCGGTCAACCTTCAGCTTCCGGTTCGGTTCGTGGCCTTCATCTCGTGGCGGTTCGGATCGGTCGTGGTCACTCCTGGCGGATCGGGTCAGCCTTCGAATCCAATCGTTACCCATCGGTTCGGGTCGGAGTAGTTCATGCTCACGAGAGACGGATCGGGTCGGGTGGTATGAGCGGGTCGGTTCGGATAGTGTGCTCCAACTTGTGATCCTTCATGGCCATCAATTCGCAAGCTTCCAGGTGGTTTGGATCGGTCTCCATCACCACAAGCGGTTCATAGGGACGGCTTCACAACGGTTCGGTTCGGGCCTCCCATCCGATCCGATCCGGTTCAGGTACTTTCCTGCACTGACTTTCCAGCGACTGTTTTGCGCCATACGACGGCGTCTTCGACCAATCTAACTATTCTAATCAATCACAATTCATGTCAAACTGTCATAGCAACATATAACATCAATTGCAAACACCATAACAACAATTTGATAGATTAAAATGGATCAAACATAGCTAGAACCCCTCATTTTCCCTTAATCACTCTTAATCATGTTTAAGCATACAATTAGCAAAACACATCGAAATTAACCCAAATTTCTAACAGAGCCTTAAAACATTATTTTAGAATTTTAGGAATTTTTCCAGAATTTATTTACGTATAAATTCGCTAATCTTCACTAATTACCCTTAATTAACTGTAATTAGTGTCAAAATGATGCTATCACTCACCTTGGCCACAAAATAAAACACCAAATCTGAAATATTCTCTGTTTGGGTCGAATTCCTATGTATAGCAGCAGCTCCAACCTTGCTTTGTTGCTACTTGGCCTTGTTTTGATGTAGTTTAGGCTTAATCTTCACTAAAAATGTGTTTTGGGGTGGTTTTAGAGGATGGAAGCCATTACTAAGGTCTCAAGAAGGTTTGTGGCGGCTCAAAACTGAAATGAAAGTGATAACCTAACCCTAATCAGTCCTCCTATACCTCTAAACCCGAAATTCCCCTCTGGGCCTAGCTGCTAATCACCCGGTTAAGCCCAATTAAGCTGTTTTTCACCATCTGAAACTTGTTTCAGCCATATCTCCCAAACGGTGAGTCCGTTTGACTAATGTGACCACTCTACGGAAAGAGAAACCATCATCCGGAGCAAATGGAAGTGTTTTCAAGTCAAAATTCCTTTCCAGTCAAAAGTTATGGCCAAAACAGTGCCAACTAGGGGTAAAATGGTCATTTAAAAATCGGGAAAAATCATGAACATGGGAAATGACCCCAATAGTCGTCTCCCAAAGTTACATGACCATAAGACTTCGTATGTGACAGAAATAAATATTCTACGATCCTATGATGCGTAGAATGCGGGTCGTTACACTCTCCCCCCCTTAAGAAATTTCGTCCCCGAAATTCCTTAACCCAAAACATACAAAGGATCCCGCATGCCTAACAACCACGTACAACAATCAAACATGCAAAACAAGCAAACAAGCCTATCCTAGCATGCGGAAAACTAAATCGAAGTCAAAATCTTACCAGGCAAAGAGTTATGGGTGTGTCTTCCTAATGTCCTCCTCTGTCTCCCAAGTACAATCACTCTCGTCCTCCCTCCACTGTACCTTGACTAGCTTCACCACCTTCCTTCGAAGTTGCTTCATGTCGTGCTCGACAATACGGGCCGGCTTGCGGTTCTCAACCACCTTGGGTTCTACTTCGAAGTCCTCTAACTGATCAGGTGAAATAGTCATATCTGAGTCGTGAACGAACTTCCTTAGTTGGGAAACATGAAATACGTCGTGAACTCCCGCCATCTTCTCCGGTAAGTCAATTCTGTATGCCAAATTCCCGATTAGTTCAAGAACTGGGAATGGACCAACAAATCTTGGTGCCAACTTGCCCCTCCTACCAAATCGTTTTACGCTCTTCAACGGAGAAATCTTAACAAACACCAAGTCGCCAACGGAGAATTTTAAGTCTCTTCTCCTCTTATCAGCATAAGTCTTCTGCATATCTTGGGCAGCCTTCATTCGTTGTTGAATGATCTTAATCTTATCTGAAGTTTCCCTCACCACATCTGGTCCAAGCATAAACTTCTCGCCAGTCTGTATCCAACATGATGGTGAGTTGCACGGTCTTCCGTACAAAGCTTCAAACGGAGCCATACCGATACTGGATTGGTAGCTATTATTATATGCAAACTCTACTAGATGCAAATGGTCATCCCATGATCCACCAAAATCCAATATACATGCTCTCAAGAGATCTTCCAAAATACGATTCACCCTCTCCGTCTGACCGTCGGTCTGAGGATGATATGCGGTACTGAGATGTAACTCTGACCCTAGAGCTTCTTGTAAGCTCTTCCAAAACCCACTAGTGAACAACGGGTTTCGGTCACTCACAATGCTTTTAGGTACTCCATGAAATCTCACTACCCACTTCATATACAAATCTGCTAACTTAGCTGCCGTTCTGGTTGATTTGACTGGTATAAATCTTGCACTTTTAGTCAGTCGATCCACAACTACCCAAATGCTATCATGTCCTGATCTAGTCCTTGGTAAACCATCAATGAAATCCATCGAGACTTGCTCCCATTTCCATTCGGGAATTTCTAAGGGTTGTAACAAACCACTAGGCTTCTTTTGCTCGGCTTTAACTAGCTGGCAATTCATGCATTTGGATATAAACTTCCCAACGTCTCTTTTCATTCCTTCCCAGTAGTAAGTCTGTTTCATGTCTCTATACATTTTATTACCACCGGGATGTATAGTCAACTTTGAGTGATGACATTCTTTAAGCACTATCTCTCAATCCATTGACATTGGGTACAACAAGCTTTCCATTCTTTCTAAGCCATCCATCTCGATCAAGCCCATACTTGTTCATCTCCTCATCAATATCCATTTCTAATTTGGAGATGATTTCCAATACATTAGGATCGTCCCTCTGACTAGAGCCGATCCGCTCAATCAAAGTGGGTCTGATCGTCAAACTTGCTAACATTTCTGGATTCAATTCGCACTTTGGTCTGAAATCAAACCCCGCGATAAACTCCAGTTGCTTCCATTCAAGGAACATAGCCCCTAAGCTGGCATGTCTTCTACTCAATGCATCAGCCACCGCATTGCCCTTTCCTGGTGTGTATGCGATGTCAAAATCATAGGAAGCTAAGAACTCTAACCATCTCTGCTGACGGAGATTCAGATCTTTCTGAGAGAAGAGATACTTTAACGACTTATGATCTGTAAACAGCTCAAATCTTTCTCCCAAGAGATAGTGTCTCCACATCTTTAACGCGAACACGATTGCTGCCAATTCTAAATCATGGGTAGGATATCTTCTCTCGTGCGGTTTCAATTGCCGACTTGCGTAAGCTACAACCCTACCGCCTTGCATCAATACAGCACCCAGTCCGGTACCACAGGCATCCGTGTATACCGTCATCTCTTCATCCCCCTTAGGAATGACTAACACTGGTGCGCTTGTCAACTTGTCCTTTAGACTTTTGAATGCATTCTCGCACCTTTCATCCCAGAAAAAAGCTTGATTCTTCTTGGTCAACTGGGTCAATGGTGCTGCTATCTTGGAGAAACCTTGGATAAACTTACGATAATATCCCGCTAACCCCAAGAAACTTCTTACATCTGTTGCATTCTTGGGCGTAGGCCAATCCTGTACCGTAGCCACCTTTGCCGGGTCCACGGCAATACCATTCTCTGATACAACATGGCCCAAGAACCTCACTTCCCTCTTCCAGAAGTGACACTTAGAAAACTTTGCTTTCAATTGGTGTTTTCTCAACACCTCCATCACTACTCTTAAATGTTCCTTGTGTTCTTCCTCTGTCCTCGAATAGACCAAAATATCATCAACGAACACAAGGACAAACTTATTCAACTGATCCCTGAATACCCTATTCATAAGATCCACAAAATATGCTGGGGCATTGGTCAGCCCGAATGGCATGACCAACCACTCATAAAATCCAGACGACGTCCGAAATGCCGTTTTAGCTATACTTTCAGCTTCCACTCTAAGCTGATGAAAACCCGTCGCGAGATCCAACTGAGAAAATACTCTCGCGCCACTCAACTGATCGAACAAATCATCTATCCGCGGTAGAGGATACTTGTTCTTCCTCGTCACTTTGTTCAACTCGCGGTAGTCTACACACAAACGAAGGGAACCATCCGCCTTGGTAGCAAACACAACTGGTGCTCCCCATTCAGAAACACTCCTTCTGATAAATCCCTTCTTCAAAAGATCGCCGACTTGCACCTCGAGCTCTCGCTGCTCTCTTGGTGCCATACGACGAAGTGGCATCACTATAGGCCTGACATCCTTTACCAAATCAATACGAAACTCAATCTCTCGGTGTGGTGGAAGTCTGGTCACTTCTTCGAAAACATCTGGATACTGGCCAACCACGGGCAAACCTGACAACTCACTATGCGGAATGTCGAGGGAGTTTAGAAAACTAGCCAATACCCCCTTACTGGGTAGACCACCAAACACTATCCTCCGCCCATCATCCGCTCTAGCTGTCACCAACAAGCCCTCACAGTCTACCACCACCCCGTATCTTTGGAGCCAATCTACTCCCAAAATAATGCCAAACCCAGTAAAGCCCAAAACAAAGCAATCACAAACAAACATGAATCCATGACTCGATAAGACCACATTACGACAAATCATGCTAAGGCTAGTCGAACCACCAATCGGGTTCGTCACTACTAAAGGTCTATCGACAATCTCGGGCTCCAATCCCAACCTATCTACCAGGTCACTAGATATGAAAGAACTGGAAGCTCCGGTATCAAACAAAACTCTAACAGGAACATCGTAAACAGAAAGCATACCTTGAATAACGACATTCTTTCCCTTCTCCGCCGCAGTTGGGGCATTCGATGAAGAAGGAATAGCATTAAGGGCATATGCTTTCACCATTTGCTTTTCTTTAGGGGGTTGCGGACACTTGTCCTTGTGATGTCCCATTTGGCCACAATTGAAGCACTTCCTATCCGCTGGCTTGGCCCGACAATTACTAGCATAATGGCCCTTCTTACCACAGCTGAAGCACTCAACATCTTGTTTATTCTTTTTCTTCTGGCCATCCTTAGTCTGACTCTGCTTCCTTTTATTCTGGGAACCACCCTTGCCTCCACCACTTGCTTGTGGCTTTGGCTCATCTGTGGATGCAACCTCAGTCTTCGGCTTAGGGTAAAGACTCTCTGATCTTAATGCTTTCCCCACAACCGACTCAAACGTCTCATCGATGTGGTTAATAAGCCTTTCCCCTAAGTACTGATCTAACCCAGTTATGAATTTCTCATTCTTCTTCTCGGAAGTATCAATAAGAGATAACCCATACTTTGATAAAGTGTCGAATTCAGCAATATACTCTGAGACAGCTCTGCCATTCTGCTTGAGCTCCAAGAATTTCTTAAACAACACTGACTTCTGAGCAGCTGGAATGAACTTCTCGCTAAAGCGAGCTTTAAACTGCTCCCAAGTAATCTGATCTTCGGGAGTGGCTGCCTTTATAGCATTCCACCAATTCATTGCCCGCCCTTGCAGCTGACGGGACGCTAGCTTTCTCTTCATCGCATCCTCGATACCCAAATCCTCGAAGATACGTTCGCAACTATCCAACCAATCTTGAACATCCGTGGCCGACTCCGTTCCGTGAAACGGCTTCCCACTAAGGCTAGTATAATCCTTATTCAGCTTGGCGAAATCGACCCTCGGCGCCTGCACTATTGGACCACCACCATTTCCATCATTGGGAGCTGCCCTCCGTACATCCCTAAGCATCTCTCTCATGAGGTCAGTAAACATCGTCCTCATGTCAGCAGCATTCCCATTATTGGCTCCCCTACCGGTACCTCTAACATATCGGCTCATCGTCAATCTGAAAAAGGAAATGATTAACGACTCCATAGTGGTGCTAGTGCAGTACGACTTCATCCTTATACTACTAATAGTATATATATATATATATGTAGCTTTTAAAAACCAAAGTAATCACAAATACGCTCTCTCGTATACGTATATTATCTCTCCCTGATAACTTCCCTAGGTTAACTACGCAACCTAGAGCTCTGATACCAAGTGTGACGGCCCGCCCCGCACCAGCCTGCATTTCCTCCGAAAGTGCGTTGTACACATGCCCAACTAGCACGGGACGGTCGTCAGGAGAAAGGAAAGAAGAGAATGAACTAATCAAGGAACCTGTAGAATGTCTCACAGTGCATGGGATAAAATATAATAATAACATACTTGACATAAAACAGGCGAGACAGTGCATAAGCTGATAACTAATAATCAATGTCAACATCAGAGCAGTGGAAATCCAAATACAGCTTATTACAACTTTCCAAATTTACTGTCTCTAACAAAAGAAAACTAAAGTAGAAGATGCACCACCAATGCCCAAGCAGTGATCTTCAACAACACAGGGAGAATACTATATATATTACGTGGAAGCCTCCTGCTCGTCTCCGGATCATCTACCCGTGCATCACCAGCTAACCTGTCTCTAGTCTGCTCGTGTGAGCACCCAGAGTTATAAGAGGAGACATAAAACTCTGGGTCAGACATAAAGCCTGGTGTGAGCGATAAGCATCTAAACAGAATGATAACAGGTATACTAAACCATACCTGAACCTGGACCTGCAACCAAAGAGTTAGTACCACATACCGTACAATACTCCAAGGTGCCATAATGAATAGTGTGAAGAATATGGGGGTGGGGTGTGTATGTCATAATGATAGCAAACAAACCATCCATAGCAACCATCCTCACATCACTCACTCAGTGCGTAAAGCGTACGACATCTACCACTTTGGAACACTAGACAAACTGAGGTAACGACGGATCCCGACTTGTAGAAACCCTGATGTGACCAAGCTAAACATATAGAGTCATGACCAAACATTTCAATGACCCATTTCATTGATCGTAGCCCTTGGTTCTACCGATGCCATAATGGCCCTGAATCCGCCTTCGTACCTCCTACCATAGTGGTCCAAAGCTATAGGCATCGATAACCCCTTAACACGCGTCCCGCAGCAAAGCCCAATCATGAAGCCCACTCATTGGTTCCCAGCTGGATCCTGAGTCAAAGCTCCTCATTTGGACTACCTTTGCATCTCGGGCATTGGTCATCATCTTCATCCGGATCGGTCTTCATCTTGCTCCACTCGCTTCGGATCGGACAAGAATAATCAGTTCGGCTCGGTCAACCTTCAGCTTCCGGTTCGGTTCGTGGCCTTCATCTCGTGGCGGTTCGGATCGGTCGTGGTCACTCCTGGCGGATCGGGTCAGCCTTCGAATCCAATCGTTACCCATCGGTTCGGGTCGGAGTAGTTCATGCTCACGAGAGACGGATCGGGTCGGGTGGTGTGAGCGAGTCGGTTCGGATAGTGTGCTCCAACTTGTGATCCTTCATGGCCATCAATTCGCAAGCTTCCAGGTGGTTCGGATCGGTCTCCATCACCACAAGCGGTTCGTAGGGACGGCTTCACAACGGTTCGGTTCGGGCCTCCCATCCGATCCGATCCGGTTCAGGTACTTTCCTGCACTGACTTTCCAGCGACTGTTTTGCGCCATACGACGGTGTCTTCGACCAATTTAACTATTCTAATCAATCACAATTCATGTCAAACTGTCATAGCAACATATAACATCAATTGCAAACACCATAACAACAATTTGATAGATTAAAATGGATCAAACATAGCTAGAACCCCTCATTTTCCCTTAATCACTCTTAATCATGTTTAAGCATACAATTAGCAAAACACATCGAAATTAACCCAAATTTCTAACAGAGCCTTAAAACATTATTTTAGAATTTTAGGAATTTTTCCAGAATTTATTTACGTATAAATTCGCTAATCTTCACTAATTACCCTTAATTAACTGTAATTAGTGTCAAAATGATGCTATCACTCACCTTGGCCACAAAATAAAACACCAAATCTGAAATATTCTATGTTTGGGTCGAATTCCTATGTATAACAGCAGCTCCAACCTTGCTTTGTTGCTACTTGGCCTTGTTTTGATGTAGTTTAGACTTAATCTTCACTAAAAATGTGTTTTGGGGTGGTTTTAGAGGATGGAAGCCATTACTAAGGTCTCAAGAAGGTTTGTGGCGGCTCAAAACTGAAATGAAAGTGATAACCTAACCCTAATCAGTCCTCCTATACCTCTAAACCCGAAATTCCCCTCTGGGCCTAGCTGCTAATCACCCGGTTAAGCCCAATTAAGCTGTTTTTCACCATCTGAAACTTGTTTCAGCCATATCTCCCAAACGGTGAGTCCGTTTGACTAATGTGACCACTCTACGGAAAGAGAAACCATCATCCGGAGCCAATGAAAGTGGTTTCAGGTCAAAATTCCTTTCCAGTCAAAAGTTATGGCCAAAACAGTGCCAACTAGGGGTAAAATGGTCATTTAAAAATCGGGAAAAATCATGAACATGGGAAATGACCCCAATAGTCGTCTCCCAAAGTTACATGACCATACGACTTCGTATGTGACAGAAATAAATATTCTACGATCCCATGATGCGTAGAATGCGGGTCGTTACAGAATATATCAGAGTACATTGATAAATAATACAGCGAAAGATTTAACTACAACAAAACTAATACAATGCAACAGGATAATTAAATTAACACAGCGGAAGACCATTACTGCTTTGGGCACAACTCTAAGCTTTGATCCAGAATCCTGCTCAATATATCTGCAAAATAAGCGACTTGACTGCCCGTGTGGAAAAGAGGGCACCCGAGTTTGCAAAGTGAAACAAACTACGAGGCAGTCATGGGACTGGTGTGAGAAATCTTTACTTAACTTATCTAATAAGGAGGCTAATCACAGGACCACGCCGCTACCGCGGAGCGGGTTTACTCCATTGGATTGTCAGTGCATAAATAAAGTAAATCGTTAAAACAACGCAATGCTTTTTAGAAAAATGAAACCATTATAAGACTCAGGTCCCATCACACAATGCAATGCAAGACGGAGGATAAAGTTTTACCTTATAATGGTCAAAAATTCTTGATACGATAAAAACGGATTTGATATTAATGTTAGTGTATATATGTTTTAAAAACCTTTCAATCATAATGTATTAATCATAGACGGCAAAACTACCCTATACTATGTCGCCATACTAGTTCTACAATCAAAACTGCATGGTGTCATATTGGAAATTGGGTTTCCCTCAAGAGTCAAGGCTAGGAACGATTTCCTGACCGATTCGAGACACTCTAGCAATGTCTCAGGATCACACCTACAGGCAAGCAACCCTTGGATCCTGCTGGGCCGGTCCCCCAATAGTGCAATGAGTTGGATTAGTTATGCCTGAACACACGCTTCCCGATCCTATTGAACCTATAAATTGGCCATTGCGGCCAATAAAATCCGAGGTGCCTCAAAATCCATCAACCACATAAGTAAAATATCGGGCTGTGTTAAACCCAAACACCACTTCTAGCTAGAAAGAAACGTGTGCACTCGCTGCGTTCCCTTGCTCCGTTTCTGACTCATACCAGGGTGTGAGGCTCACGAGGTAACGAAATACACAAAGCTATGCCTAGATAGGCTATGCTTTGATCATCATCCACAAGGCTCTGCTTTTCAACAAAAGCCTCGATCAATTGCATCTTGGCATGCCACATTGACAGTCCATACCATGCAATTGATAACTACTAATTTATAACCTCTGAGCTTGTAGTCTTAAAGAAGGGTGTTAAGCAAGAGAATAAATTCTCCGCCACCAACAGATATATATTAAATAGAAACCAATTTACATGGAATGAAATCCAATGTCAGACACACATCCATTTACAAGTCCGTTCTGGATCTGAACGAAACCGGAGCCACCAAGGTGCTCGCCTATCCAGACAATCAACACGTACGTCGGGACGAAGTACCACTTTTGACCCTTTAATGGGAGCGACCCAGTGCTAGGCATTAGTAGTTGTTCATTCGATGTGAAGATCGCCAGTCTTCATCCACCGTCTTCAAAATCTTCGACTTTTAATCGTCGTAGTAATTATTCAGAATGGGTTAAACCCGGTCTTTCCGAATAACTCGCGTATTTTTATAATTAAAATCAAGTGTTATAAGGATACATCCAATGCCTCTTTCCAATTCAGAATATTCTTTAAAATATAATATTCATATTATTAGGGAAAGGTTCCCATTAATTTTATCAAAGATAAATCTTTCAAATTTATTCTTAAATCTTATTTTCAAAGATTTATTAATACTCCAATTCAGTTTTAATATCAAAAATCACTACTTTACAATTATTCTAATTTAAAAAATAAATCTTATTTTTAACTGGGTTAAAGAATCAATGTCATTTGAAAACATTGTTCATGGTAAAACCAAAAAATCATTTTCCAATAAATAAATATAAATTTAAATACCAATAATCTTAGTTGAAAGATCTATTCTTTATTTAAAAGAAATTCTTTATTAAAAATATTCTTTATATAAGAGATATTCTGAATCGGAAAGCGACTCAATCATTTACCATATAACTTTGGTCATATGGATTTCATACATTGTATGTAAAGGACAACAATTGATAAATAATCATCAAAACATCCATTCAACATTCAAAGTGAAGTTCTCAACTGTGTGAGCATTAAAATAGAATAATAACGCTTATCGCAGCCTGTCAATCTATCAATTGACATACAAATAAATTTTGGGACTAGTGTATATCATTATCATCCCAATACCCGTGTGGGGTTTTCAGTCAACAATAGTACATATAAATAAATAATTGGTTAATGAATTTTACAAATTTTAATACTACCAACATGTTGATAATAATGGACAAAATATGATATTTTATTCCTAATGTCGAGATAAAATATATTTTACTCGCATAATTTCCTTATACATTTTCTAATATTTAACAGAATGTAATTTATTTATATGACATTATTGTGGATGACAAATAAAAAATAATTTTCATTGTACTTTACCTGTAAGTAATTATTCTTAATTTTTAACACATAAAAGAAATAATCTCATTTGTATATGTTTTTCAATGTATAACCTAACACCTAAAAATGTTTATTTAAATTGCATACAAAGTCTAATGTATGTATTAACATATAATGATGTCACTTAAACACATTTACACATTCTAATGTATATTTTGACCAATAATATGATTCTTAAAATTGGATATAAGCTCCAGTGTACGTTAGCAAAATAAAAATGATTTTTATATTCGCATATAAATTATATTTTATGTTATGCAAATAAAAATGATTATCTTATTTCAACTAATGTAAATTGACAAAAGTATATATTTTGACAAAAATTATGGTTTGCTCTAACTAACCTATTACGACTAAAATGCATATTTTGACTTAACTACTCTATTTCAACAAAACAACAAAGATGATGGCTTTATTTTGTTGACAAATCTAATTCAACAAAACAAAAATAAGTGATGAGTTTGATTTTGTCGACAAAATGATAATTTTCGTTTTAGCCATTACAGTTTGACAAAAGTGACAAAATGTATTTCAACTATTGTAAATTGATAATGGTGAATGTTTTTACTTCATTCCTTTTAAGTGGCACCAATATGAATATTTTGTCTCATTCCTCTAAAATGACAAAAGTGGATACATTTGTTTTAACCTTTTTAAATGACAAAATTAAATAATTTTTGTCTCATCCTATTTAAACGATAAAAAATGTATCTTTTTGTATCGCAACAAAAGGACAAATAAACCTTATCTATTTATTTACCTTTTTTATTGAAGCTAAGATGACACTAAAAATATATCTTTTTAATTCTAATTTTTTTATTATAACCTATGATGAAGATAATAACATTTTATTAAATTTAACAAAATTACAACAAAGATGAATTCATTTTATCAGAATCTTTTTATTTACTCTAGTTTTAAAGTAAAAATGATATTTTTAATCCTATTCTTTTATTTATATCTAAAATGTTATAAAAGTGTAACTTCTTAAACTGTGCTTTTTATTTGCATCTAAAATGCAAATAAAAAGGTAATATTTTAATTTATGATTTATTTGCAACAAAGAATGCCAACAAAAATAGAACTTTTAACTTCATGTTTTGTTTGCATCAAAGAATGCAAACAAAATGCAAGTTCTAATTCAAGGTTTTATTTGCACCCAAATTTACAAATAAAAATGCAACTACTAACTCAAGGTTTTATTTGCATCTAAATTTGCAAATAAAAATGCAACTACAAATCCAATATTTTATCCGCATAAAGGAATGCAAAAAAATATGCAATTTCTAATTCAATATTTTATTTTCATCAAGGAATGAAAATAAATATGCAACCTTTAAATTTCATAGTTTATTTGCACATAAGAATGCAAATACAAATTCAACTTTTAATACTATTGTTTATTTGCATCAAAGAGTGCAAATGAAAATTCGACTTTTAAATACGGTGTTTATTTGCATCAAAGAATGCAAATAAAAATATAATCTTTTACCTGCATCTAAATATGCAAATAAAATATAATCTTTATTAAATGTTGTTTATTTGCATCTAAATATGCAAATAAAATATAATCTTTATTAAATGTTGTTTATTTGAATCTAAATATGCAAGTAAAATATAATCTTTATTAAATGTTGTTTATTTGCATATATATATATATATATATATATATATGCAAATAAAATATAATCTTTATTAAATGTTGTTTATTTGCATCTAAATATGCAAATAAA
Source organism: Allium sativum (assembly GCA_030737875.1). Taxonomy (NCBI): domain Eukaryota; kingdom Viridiplantae; phylum Streptophyta; class Magnoliopsida; order Asparagales; family Amaryllidaceae; genus Allium; species Allium sativum. Next base: position 931,060,719 of record CM060912.1, on the reverse strand, counting down.
ATATAATCTTTATTAAATGTTTTGCTTGCAACTTAATTTACCAACAAAAATGTAACCTTTTAAATCATATTTTTATTTCTATCTAAAATACAAAATAAAAATGTAATATTCATTCTAGTGTTTTTGTTTGCATTTAATAATGCAAGCAAAATGTAATTTTAATTCTAATGTTTTGTTTGCATCTGTAATTGCAAACAAAAAATATGGTTTTAATTCTAATTGTTTGTTTGCATCTAAAATATCAAACAAAAATATGATTTTAAATACTTCAATGCATATTTGCGTTAGAGAATGCAAATAAAAGAATATTTTATATTTCAAAGTGTATTTGCAAAAAAAATGCAAATAAAAGAACATTTTACATTTCTATGTATATTTGCATAAAAGAATGCAAATAAAAGATCAAATATATTTCTATATATATTTGCATATAAGGATGCAAATAAAAGATCAATTATATTTTCTATATATATTTGCATAAAAGGATGCAAATAAAAGATCATTTATATTTCCTATTCCAAATCAATGATTTTACAAAACGATTTATATTTTTATCTATTTGGAAATTCTAATCGAAATCAATAACTTTGGAAAATGATTTATTTTTATTCAACACAGATAGATCTGTGTTTATACATCACCAATCAAAAAATAAAATCCACAATATTATCACATAACAGATCAGAATCTACGCATTCAATCGTCACATAACAAATAAATTAGACAATTAATTAATTAAATAAAAAGAAGAAATCTTACATTGCTTCTTGTCAGAATTTTCAACATGCTCTATTTTGATTCTGGTCAGCTTCATGTTGTAGATCTGATCAATACGTGTCCAACGCTTTCAGTTTCGTTCGATTCTGATTCAGTCTGCAAAAGTTATAGCCCTTTGAATACATAATTAATAAAATAAATTAATTAATTATTTACTAATCACCCATCATAATCTCTTCTACCCATCGCTCCATCCTCTTCTTCTTCTATCGTTTACAGTAAAAACCGAACCCAAAAACCTTGCCTTCCCTCTCTCCTCCTCGCACGCGCCATGGCCCACTTGACCTCGATCAGAAACTTCCACTCTGACTGCCTAAGCACCGCCTTTCCACGCCCGCACCAGGGTGGAGCTCGGCCTCCCCTGTGGCTCGCACGACGAGCTCGAACCCGTCCAATTTGGGATAAAATTCCGAGCAATCCAGGACGTAAAAACTAATCTCCACCGTTGGTTATGAAGGCCTCACGTAAATCTACATTTTAGCCTTTGGAAACTAATGAAATTATTGTGTGGATTTGGAGGAAGTGAGGGAACAAGATTTGAAGAAATCGACCATCCAAAGTAGGGGTGGCGGCTGGTTTGATTTGCTTAGGGTTAGGGTTTTGATTGTGTATTTATAATATATTATTATTTTAATGTTCGATTTTACAAATAAACCCATAATCTCTCAACAGCTCCGATTTCAGCCCAACGAAAGATGTTCCCAGGCAAATACCCCCGTTCCGGATCCAATGGACTAGGTCTCGTAAGTCCAGACAAATGTATTTGGCCGGTTTTATTTAGTTTAATATTTAAATCAGTTATTTAATCAATTCAGTCTTACATTTAAATTCACCGGGGCCACATACGACCTCTAAAAATTCCAGAAAAATTATTTCTAGCTATGTTTTGACGATACCGTTCTAACATGACAAATTTCGTTGAATTCTGAGGCCATTAGAAAAATGGCTATTTTCTGGTCGATCAGATTTGACTAAAACTAATAAAACACATTTTCTTTTGCCACGCTCACATATTAATTCGAAAAATTATGAAAATTGAAATCTAGCAATAATTTGACATTCCAGTTCCAACAAAAGTGGTTTCGTCGAAAACAGAGGTCGTTTGCAAAATGGATATTTTTAATATAAAAATATATACATAAATTTTACAACGACTATTCTGAAAATTAAACTGAGCATAACTTTTGATTCCCGCTATGAAATTTCGATTTTTCAGATTCATTGGAAAGATATTTTTAAATAGATTCTAATATTTTTGGTTTCACTAAAATCCGCTAAATTTTGAATCCGGTACATTCGGTCAAAGTTCAAGTTTGACTTTTTAAACTACCGTGCTATTTCTAACTCCTTTTATAATTAAAATAAGATTTTCATTCTAACTTCAATTTTTAGTCATTATTATTTAAAATAAATTATTTTAACTACTAAATTTCCATTAAAATTTCTAAAGTAAAAATTTTAAATTGGTTCAGAATTTGCGGGTTGTTACAGTTCACGATAAACCCAAAATCACATTCCATTCCATCAGCCTTTAACCGTAAATTAGCAAGTGAACAATTCCCTCAGTATTAACCCCGAAGGCCAAAACCAACATCAGATCAATACCCAGGAAACCATTCAACTTAACTAATCTCTAGTTAGTTTTTGATTTTCTTAACTCCATAGGGTCTAAGAACAACATTATTAAAGATACCATTCACGACAACCCAAAATCACATTCTATTAACAATGGAATCTTCATGGAAAACAAATCGATATATATAATCGATAAAAACTTCCATATCCAACCGATAATATAAATGGAATAATGACAAGGCCTTTTAAATTCCATATATATTAACTGTCTTCCTCTGCAGAAGCTTACTTCGATTATTACCAAATCGAATTCCATTTAATTCCAATTTAATATGTTGAATTGAAAAACTTTACTTTGGAAAATCTCCTTTAAATCTTAACAAAAGATTTATAAATTCCAAATCACATTTCACTGTAAATCGGGTAAAAGAACGAATGTCGTTAAAAACACAGTTCACAATAAACCCAATTCACATTCCATTTTATTCCAGTTATTAAATATAATTGGAAACTCTAACAATCTTAATTAAAAGATTTATTCTCTTTACATGGGGTTCAAGAACAGTGTTACTGAAGACAAAGTTCGCGAAAAACCCAAAATCCCATTTGATATTAAATACAAGGCTCTGAATAGAAAATATATCGGCTTATATTCAATATCAAATACTACAACCAACAAATATCGTATTGGAAATGACGATATAAATATATCTTTCAAATTTCCATAACAATATATGTATAATCACGAAATCCAACATCGAAATTTCGAAGAGAACAAATCCATTTCCAATTTATATATTGGAAATTCTGGTTGTTTTTAATACCATTTCAAATCCAATTTATTTATTTTAAAAATAATTGGATTATAATCCTAGTTCAAAACTAGTTCATTTCGATAAAAATCTATTTTTATCTTTTCAAATATGGAATTTTTCATCCCAATTCTTTCCAAATCATTTCTTATGATTTTACACAAATTATTGATATTTTTAATAATTTTATCAAGGCCCGTACAGTCGATTTTCGTAAACGGCTATCGAACTGCACTTACAACGACCTTTTCCAAATTTGGTTTGGACATAATTCCAAATCCAACCATTAGTTTTCAAATCTATAATACTCGTTAGAAAGCTATTTTCGATACGAACCCAACGGTTCTGGTTTTAGGAGAATCCGACGGTCGGATCTCCCGTAATGTCCATTTGAAGTCAACTGTTGAAATTTGCGAACTGCCGCAGCGCGACACGTTCTATTCAGCCCATTATATTATATATATAATATACATAATATATATTTCGTCGATTTCCATTTAAAACGTATTTTATAAATTGTTTTAAATTCATTTTCAAAACGATTTCAACTTCATATTCAATTTCAAATCAAAATTGAATTTTCCATATCATTGATATACAAATGATAGTATTTTCAAAACATTATATTTTGAAATCAATTCTTTTTCGATATTCATTATAAAAATGAATAAAATCGATATAAAAATCGTTCACGTGAAAATGGCGTTAATGTAATCAACACGGCTTTATATATTTAAATATATTCGTGTCCATCCCTAATCCTACATCAAAATCATATTTTAATCCTTTACTGTATATTACTTTAAAATATTCGTTATTTTTAAAATATTCATTCTTTTTGAACTGGAATCAGACACAGTCAATCAAGATATAATGTTATTTATATGGATTTCATACACACATGTATACAACAACAATCAAACACAGTCAACCATCATTCAGAGTGCATTGTACACTGCATAAGCATCAAATATAAATATTTAACGCTACAACAGCTTGTCAATCAATTGATTGACATACAGCTAATTACTGGGATTAGTGCATGTCCAATTTCATCTCAATACCCGTGTGGGGTTTCAATCAACAAATATAGATTTATTTGTGCAGTTGGGCGATGTGTAAAATTTATCGTCCCAATCAATATCATTCAAATGTGTGTACATAAATAAATCGTCCGATTTGTTCATAAATATTTATTTTATTCATGTACAGGTTAAAAATTATATTTTTTAACTATAAAATATTTTATTCCATTCCATAACACAAGATCCATTTTCACAACACAACAAATCAAACAAACAAGTCGTCCATGGTCTGTGGACGACGGGTGTCGGGTACTGCTAAGCACCATCTGCATCCTAGTATATATTTCTAACTAGAAAATAAATTAAAGTTAGAAGTTCTCACCGTGGGTTCCACCACGCTGTGCTTTACTTTTGAATTTCTGAACGGATCGGATTTTGTTTTGATTTCAGTCTGTTCCATCGCACTCCTTTTCATGCTGTTCATAGTAAAAATCATATTTTTATTTCAATGCTATATGGATAAAAATCGCATTTTTATTTCGCTATTATATACATACATACATACATATATATATCTATATATATATATATATATATATATATATATATATTCTACTATTTCTACTATAAAAATTCTATCTTTCCTACTATAAAAATTCTATCTTTTCTACTATAAAAATTCTATCTTTTCTAAGATATAAATCACTTCCTTTCTATCATAAAAACCTCAACTTTGTACATTAAAGAAAATCCTAACTTTATTCATTAGAGAAAATCAGATTTTTGAAATTAATCTAACTAAATAAAATCTAATACAAACTCACTTATTTTGATCGGAGAAGGGGGTCTAAGCTTGTAGCGAACAGGAGAGAGAGGGGGAGGGGGTTTTTCCTGCGGTGGTCGGCACTGGAATACAGTGGCAGCGGCGGTAGCTTGCTCCGGGTTTCATGGGTTTCTTCGATCGAGCTTCAATCCGCTGGAGGGTGCTGACAAGAGGAGGAGGAGAGAAAAGGAAGGAGGGGGCATTGTGCGGTGGTGCGGCGCCGGAGGGTGGGTGGCGCAGTGGGCGGGAGCGGCTACGAGGGGCTAGGGTTGAGCGGGTTTTTCTCTTTTTTTATTTTACTCTGTTGAAAATAACGAAGGGAGGGAGGAAAGATAAAGGGGGTTGGCCAATGGTTTTAAATAATTATTTAATTAAATTTTAAAAAGTAACTTTTTCGTTTGAACTCTAAATCGAACTCGAAGACTATCACCCCTAGCTAATTACCCTCATTCTGAATGTAATGGGATATGTTCCGTACGCTGATTCGACTATTTTGATCATTTTCCATTTTGATTAAAATTTAAATCGTTATATTGAATTTTAAACGTACATTTCAATTTGTTGGGGCCACAACGGACTCTAAAAATTCCAAAAAAATATTTTATAGCTTCGTATTGACGATACGGTACTAACAAGACTAATTTCGTCAAATTTGGAGACCATTTGAAAAATGGCCATTTTCTAGTCGATCCAAATTGACTAAAACTGTCGAAACACGTTTTCCTTTGTCATGCTCACATATTGATTCAGAAAATTATGATTTTTGGAATCTAGCAATAATTCGACATCCCGGATCAAACAAAAGTTGTTTCATCGAAAACAGAGGTTGTTTGCAAAATTTCCATTTTTAAGGGCCAAAATTCCATAGCGACTATTCTGAAATTTCAACTGGGCATAACTTTTTATTCCCACTATGAAATTTCAGTTTTTCAGATTCATTGGAATGATATTCTCAAATAGATTCTAATATTTTTGGTTTTTTTAAAATACCGTTTATTTTGAATCTTGTTACATTCATTGGAAATTTGAAATTGAATTTTCAAACTACCGCGCCATTTCCAAATCCATTTATAATTAAAAATAAATATTTATATTCTAACATCGATTCATATAAATATATACATTCTAATTCTATTCAAAATAAATTCCTAGTCGTTATTATTTAAAATAAATCGTTTTAAATATCCAAAACTCATCAAAAATGCCAAAATAAAAATTTTGAATTGGTCTTGATTTTCCGGGTTGTTACAAATAATTAAATTAATTTATTTAAAACTGTATAGTATTTTTAAATTCAAGCTACAATCTACAAGCATAACCATGCGCTCATAAGCGACAAGCGCACCCATGTGCAGTAATCATATAGAGATGACCATTGAAAATCAGATTGTAGTAATTATATTCTAAGGAAAGGATTTAGATTTTAATATTGTAAGGTACCAAAATAATATATGGAGTCTGTTGCATTATAAACAAGTCCTACTGAATTAAGCTTAAGAATCAGGACGCAGACATGCAAACATGTGCAAGCAGACAAACATAGGCTAACGACTATATGATTAATTAAGGGAAAAGTTGAATTATGCATTAGTATTTTCCTAATATCTATATACGAAATCAGGCCATTGCACAAATAAATCAATAATGAAATAGTTCAAATTGGTGCAAAGTCGAGCACAAGTGCAACAAAACCATCAAAAATCTATGTAAACAAATTCAAGTTCAACACATGGAAGCAAAAAAGATCAAGCAACTATGTCCAGGTTGACAAAACTGGTGGAACATAAATCCAGTGCAACCAAGTTTCAAATTGGAAAGAAGCTACACAGGTGTAACGACCCGGATTTCACCTGACCCAATCGACCGTTAGATCGACAAAGACCGCTCAAAAGTCGCATATGTTAACTTTGGGCATACAACACATCAGAGCAGATAATAGCAGACTTTTATAAACATTACAATAATGTTACATCAGAGTACAGAATATCAGAGTACATTGAGATAAATAATACAGTGGAAGATTAAATTACAATAATCTAATACAATACACAACGGAAGACCTTCTATGCTCTAGACACAGCTTTAAGCGTCGATCCAGAATCCTGCTCAAGAGATAAATATCTGCAAAATGCTACTCGACTTCCCGTGTGGAAAAGAGGACACCCAAGTTTGCAAGTGAAACAAACTACAGGTCAGTCATGGGACTGGTGTGAGAAATCTTACTTAACTTATCTAATAATAAGGTTAATCACAGGACCACGCCGCTACACGGAACGTGTTTACTCCACTGGATTGCGAGTGCATAAATAAAGTAAATCGTTAAAACAACGCAATGCTTTTTAGAAGAATGAAACCATTATAAGACTCAAGTCCCATCACACAATGCAACGCAAACCGGAGGATAGAGTTTTACCTTACAATGGTCAAAAATGCTTGATACGATAAAACGGATTTGATATTATTATTAGTGTGTATATGTTTTCAAAAACATTTCAATCATAATATCAATCATAGACGGCATAGCTACCATATACTATGTCGTCGTAATAGTAATACAATCAAAACCGCATGGGTCGTATTGGAATTTGGATTTCCATCATGAACCAAGGAAAAAGATAGTCCTTACCGAACTCGAGACAATCTAGCCTACCATGTCTCAGGATTAGAGCTCGAGTGACCCTTGGATCTTCAGGGTCGGTCCACCAAAGTGCAATGGTTTGATTAATTATGCCTGAACAATACGTTTCCCCGCCCTATGGGTCGTAAATAGAGCCACTAGGGACTCAAATAACCGAGGTGCCTCATTCCATCATCCACATAAGTAAAAAATGTCTGGCCTTGTCAAAGCACAGACACCACATCAAGCTAGAAAGAAATGTATGTCCTCCCTGCAGTCCTTACTCCCGTTTCTGGTTCACACCGGGGTGTGAGGCTCGCGATGTAACGCAATACACAAAGCTATGCTATTTAAAGCTGTGCTTTGATCATCAACCACAATACTCTGTTTTCAACAAAAGCCTTGATCCATGCATCTTGGCATGCCACATTGTCAATCCATACCATACCATTAGTTTCTGCCAATATATAACCTCTAAGCTCGTACGTCTTAGAGAAGGGTGTTAAACACCAAACAGATATATATTTAGCAGCGATCAACGATTACAGTATAAAGGAATACAACGTCAGACATACAATCAATTTACAAGTCCTTTCTGGGTCTGAACGAAATAGGAGGCACCTTATACCTCGCATATCCAAACAATCAACAATACGTCTAGACAACTACCGCTGAAACCTTCTCCAGGCAGCAACTCCAATCAAAGGCATCAGTAGCCCTCATCCATTCAATGTGAAGATCGCAGGTCTTCAACCACTGTATTCATCTTCGACTTATAATCGTCGTAGTAATTATTCAGAATGGGTTAAACCCGGTCTTTCCGGATAACTCGCGTATTTTATAATAAAAAATCAAGTGCTATAGATCACATCATACACCACATTCCAACTCAGAATATTCTTTTAATCAGATATTCACATCATTAGGGAAAAGGTTCCCATTAATTTTATCAAAGATAAATCCTTTTATAATAAAAATGATACCCCTGTTATGGTAACATTATAATGACAAATTCTATTATGTTAACATTAAAATGACAAATTCTAGTATGTTAACATAAAAATGATAATTCTTTTATTTTTTTAGCATGTCACTCTTTTTATTCTTTAAACAATAAAAATGTGATCTTTAGTTATTCCTAACATGAACATCCTTTTTGTACATAAACAATAAAAATATGATTTTTATTTCTAACATGAGACATCTTAGTTATATATATATAAAAACAAATAAAAATGTGGCTTTTTATTGTTTGTACAAAATTTTGACTAACATGTATATTTTATTTTATATATACAAAAAAATATAGTTTTTATTCTAATTGGTCAACTCTAACATAACGATATTTTTATTCTAATTTGACAATTCTTCTAACAAAAATGATGTTTTAATTAACATGAATATTTTTCATACACAATAAAAATATAATTTTTTATTTGTCAACATAATTTTATCACTAACATGAATATTTTAATATATACAATAAAAATTTGATTTTTATTGTAAGCAAAGTCTAGGTCTACACAATTCAATCAATTGAATTCATCTCAAACACAAACAACTATACATCACACACATGAAATTTAATAGCGAATGAATAACGATTTGCAAAGCATAACAAATTATTTTAATTATTAATTTTAAAATAAGAAATCTCACCAAACAATTTAGATCTGAAATTTCCTGAATACTCAGTTTTGGTCCTGGTCAGTTCTAGGTTGTAGACGAAGCTTAAACTCAAGTATATGGCAGAGCGAGAAAGATCAAATGCAATAACTGTATTTTGTTCATTTATGGCAGAAAATGAAAGTGTAGTATCTTTTCTTATTTTATTATGCAAAAGAGAAAGACGCTAGAGATATATGAACTTATTTTTTCTCAAGTTAGTGTTGAACAAATCAACAGACATATAGTAAATTGTTAATATCCATAACATCAAATACATGTTGAATTAATCAACAAAACCAAGTCAGAAACCAATATATATATATATATGCATACAAAAGCAGAAGAAATCAGAGATGTATCAAGATATAAAACCCTATATATATAGCCACACATCGTCGGCAAATCATCATCGAAGGTCGAACGATATTAAATCAAAAAGGGCCTAAAAACATACTGAATTCAACAGTTTTGGTGTACAAAAATTGCCTTAGTGTTATAAAATTAAGTTACAGCAATCATATGTTGATTTGCAGTAATCAAATTATACTCAAGATAGAGAATATCGTAGCAGCTAGGACCAAAACGGCAAAAACATTTGGATATAGAAGTAGACGATGTCAACAAAGATGCCAGGAGCAATCCTTGATAGTCGAAGTTAGGAAGAATCGAGAAAAGTATGGAAGATATTTGAGCAGCAGTCGTCAATTATTCAAGAGCTTGAAGTAACAATCAATGCGATCTAAAATTTAGGGTTTTCCATTTTTTTCTGTAAAAGATGAAAGCAGTTATAAAAAAACTGAAGGGGAGATAATAATTGTGTAGCTTGTGAATAGCTAGGATTTGGTATCTAATCAATGGTTGTGTAAAATCTCCACAAAATAATTGAAATAGGTTAAATTTAAGTTATGATTTAACGTGTTTGTCTACTTAAAATAATCATTATTATAAACATACTTACTTTCTATAACACCCCCGTAATTTTAAAGAACATTTATAAACTAAAAGGATACTTGTTACACCCCGAATTTTCTAGTAACATTAAATTAACAGATTGAAGTGTACTTAATTCAAAATGAAGGAATTAAGGGAAACGGGTTATGCCATTGCATTCGTCTCAGAATTCTGCTTGAGATAGAGTCCGAGTTTGCGTAAATCAGACTCCGTATGAAGGAGTTATGACCTTCCAAAGTTTCAGAATTCAATTTAAAATTCAAACAGTTCAAATTCAATTAAAAATTCGAAAAACAGACCCAAACTGGGCTGGGCGGGAAAATTACCGCCCAGGAACCAGGTCGACCAAAGGGTCGACCTGCGGGTCGACCTGCCCAGTCGACCTGGTCAGGCCTAGGCTGGCCTGGTCGGGTTCTGGTCGAATTTCTGAGCTCTGGTGTGTCACTAGGGCTGATTTGTCACTTTCTGATTGGCTCCTCTTAGTACGTATGGTCTGGATTCACTCTATGATCATCTGACGGCTCAAATCAATCTGAAATTCTATAAATAAAACTCAACACTCAACCTAAATTCACACAAATAAAATAGAACTAGAGCCGTCACGTTGTCGGGAAGAAATAAGAGTAGCCGTCAGTTAGAGAAAGCTTAGAGACGAGCAAAACTAAAGTAAAAACAAGAATCAAACAACGTTTATCTACCCAAAGGAAAGCATTGCAAATTCAGAACTCAGAATCCATAATTCAAGTTCATCGTTTGTGGTAAGTATAGTGATTTTTCCGATGGGAATAAAATTAAGACTTGATTCAATGTAAAGTGGAAATGGAATTTTACTATTGTGTAACGACGATGCTAAATTCGTATCTGTGTATTGAAATGATTGTATTGTGAATGGTATTGGGATGTTTGTGGTATAATTGACTTGATGTTGATCCTATTGTACATTTAGAATGAAAGCAACATCACATACAAGTATATGGTTAATGTTAGAATTTACACCTATATGTTTATATGTTTAATATAGGTTGTATACATTTTTCTAAGTCCAAGTTAAGACTTATATACACATGTTCTATGTTAAGACCATTATGCCTACATGATTATATCCCATGTATATGTTCTTATGTTCCCTGCAAGTTTGTAATTGGGTCTATGCCAAGTACCATTTAGTTTCACACGATTATTACAAGTTTCATGATATAATATGATACATGATTTGATATAATTCACGCTTTTGGGTTAATGTCAAAAATAGACATCTTTTTTATGGACATGTAATAACTTTGTTACATGCTAGTTTGTGTTTGAAGTTATGCCTAGATAAAAATATGTTTAGGCTTATGTTTTATGAAAGTCTAAATTATGCCATTTCATGTGACACCTATTTAATTAGATTCTTATTTGAATGCAAGTTCACATGACAAGTTGAAACCCATGATTTATGTTAATTAGATCGCAAAGTTGCAAGTTCGTATGTCACACACCCTTTATGTCATTTAGAATATTTCATGTTCTTGGCTTTCCCTTCTATATTTATAAGTTTAGCTGAAATATCTAGCCCAACATTCATTGTAATCTTGCGAATGTACAAACGGGGGAATATCGTTGGGATTAAACATGAAAAATATATGTGTTGGCATGTTTGGCACATGTCAATGATTGGTGAAATTTAATTGGTATGAATTGCCATGCCTAAAAAGATAACGAACTTGGAAAATGGGCCATAACATTTACATATAACAAGTAAAAGAGACAAATATGTAAATTTAGAAAATACGAATATGCTTAACCCGAGGTTGGATTGAGTTACGATGTAAACCTGCCCGGACCCGCCCGGCTGTCTAGTAATCACAACAATACCTATCCAATGTGGGAGGTTAAGGCATTAAGCCCAATAAGGACCCGAGGTTAGACCGAGTTGGGGGTGTAAATCTACCCAGAACCGACCGGCCGTCCAGTAACCGCAACAATACCTATCTAATGTGAGTGGTCGGTGCTTTAATGAAAAGATTAAAGCTGGAATGAGGATGGTAAGGTTAAGTTAATTAAAACACTTAACCAATTCAACATGTTAATTAAACTAATGGGTGGGGTTTGGTTAATACAGACACTTAACCACTTAACATGTTTGACTAGAAAACCCTAATGACATGGACCCATTTCAGCAATAACCCAATTAGGTATCATGGTACCCTGAAACTAGGCAGGGTGGGGCACGATTACTGGGCTGATTATAAGCGGTCAAAAGCGGCAGCGGTTGGTGCAGCAGTGTGGGTTCTAACGGAGTGCAGGCGTGCACACACTTTGGAGCAGAAAAACAGGGCACTGGGCACCAGTAGTATACACTATGCATTCTAGAATTGTGTCGGGCCGCCACCATGGGGCTTGGTACGCCCCATGGTGGGATCAGCATAGGTATCTACAATCATCGGGGGCCGTATGACACATATGATTTTGCGAGTAGGAGCTGATCTTTAGAAAAGGGGATCACTTCACCATGATCATGGGGTGTCAATCGAAAAAAATACAAGTAGGTGCAGAGATATAGTGTGGGGGTGCGATAGTATATTCAGTTTAAAACTACTTTATCTTAGATTATGATATTTTCCTGTTTCCAGTTTATACCTATCATGCCCTTTTTCTTATTCTCATACTGAAGTGTCACTAGACTTACCAGGCTTTATGTCTGACTCTATTTTTCTTTCGTCTTCTTTTCTTCCGTTCCCCCTAGGTCCATAGGGAGGAAACAACCCAGTTTAGTCAGACTCTTTGCAAGCTTCAAGATAGCAGATGTATGGTTTGGACTCTCTTTCCTTGGCTATGGCTTTTGGACACGTTCTATGGGGATTTATGCAGTTTAATCATGTTTTATGCTTCTTTATTTAATAATCAAGACAAAAATGATGATGTAATGTTTTGAAAGTTATTATGAGACAATTATGGAAATGTTTTGTATGAACACGTATTTATGAAATGAAAGTCTATTTGTTTTCCGCTGCTTATATATATATATATATATATGTATGTATGTGTGTGTGTGTGTGTGTTTATATCTGTCTTGTGTTTTATCTGTGACTTTTACTTATAAACCTCCACCAAAGTTTAGGCATTTTCTTTGTGAGTGACCTTAATAGTGGTGGGGTGTTTCACTTGGTATCAGAGCACAGGTTTACCAGATTAGATAAAGGTTTTTGAAACTATTTTCAAAAAGAAGTTTAAAGAAGCATTTTTTTTCAAGAAAAAGGCATTGTTTTTAAAAGGCATAATTCCCCAAAGCCATATGCACTATCTCTCTATCCTTTTGTCTTGAATCTTCCCTTTTTGTTTCAGCATGTCTGGGGATCTTAACCTTCTAGAAGGAGTACCGATACCTGGATGGTTCCGAAGGTACCTAGAGGCTAAGGCCAATGGTGCGGGCCCAACAGACATTCCTCCTCCTACAGTGGCAGTGGTTCCTCCTCCTCCTCATGGAAATGCTTTCGCTAAGACGTGTAGAGACTTCAAGGCTATGGGTGGAAAGGACTTTTATGGAACTGAATCCTTTGTGGTAGCAAGGAACTGGCTGAAGGAGACCGAAGATTTGTTCGTCATTTTCGAAGTGGACGACAGGCAAAAGATACAGCTAGCAGTGTGGTTGCTTAAAGACAAAGCTTCTTATTGGTGGGAAGTTACCGATGCTAAGAGGCCAGTGGAAATTTGGAAGATTTCAGGATGAGGTTTGAGACGAAATTCCTATCCCAAGCTGAAAGAAGCCTGCAGATGGAGAAGTTCCTAACTCTTAAACAAGGAAGTATGATGATCAAGGAGTACGTCAATCAGTTTAACCAGCTGGCCAGATTTGGGCTGGATTTAGTAAACGCCCAATGCAAGAAGGCCCTTCGCTTCGTTAAAGGTCTGAAACACAGCCTTGCTATGACCCATATACCCATGGGAGCGACTTATGAAAGCTTGGTGGACATGGCGTTGCTATACGAGGAAGATAAAGGCAATAAAGAGGCAAAGGTGGAAGTGCCTCAAGAAAAGAAAGAGGGTTTACAGGCTAAGAAAACAGACTTCAAGAAGGGCGGGAAGAACAACAAATCCAGTGAAAAGAGAAGGTGTAATTTCTGTGGCGTTGTTGGACATATAGCGAAAGACTGCAGAAAGAAGAAGGCGAAGATGAATGGTGGTTGTTTCCATTGCGGCAAGACAAGACACATGGCTAAGGACTGCCCAAAGAAGCGGGGGCAGGGATAGAAGACTGGATCCACTTCAGGGGGACAGGTTCATGCGCTGGTGGCACCTCCGCAGGAACGAGGTAGAAATATTTCTGCAGAAAGCTTAGTTTATCTCTATGATCATCCAGTTCACACTCTCTTTGATTCTGGCGCATCACACTCCTTTATTTCATCTGCATTAGTAGAATCTCTGCACCTAGACACTAGTATGGTAGAAGATCCCTTGGTTGTTTCAAAATCCAATTGGGGGCTCAGCTTATTTGTCAATGGTTTGGATTTGAAAATCTCTATTCTAAGTGTTGAGTTTAGATGTAGTGCCTTTGTTTTGGGTTTCTCAGGATATGGATTGATCTTAGGCATGGAATGGTTATCCAATAATGGTGCCATTCTTGATTGTGAGAAGAGAGTGGTTAGACTCTTGACTCGGCTCGGTAACACTCTAGAAATTTTTTGTAATCCTTTGAATGATGTTATGCTTAGTTATCTAGAGTCGCTTGATGCTTCTGTTGAGAATTTGCAATCGGTTAGAGTGGTCCGTGAATATCCGGATGTCTTTGAAGAGGGGAAGGGCTTACCTACGAGGCGGGAAATAGACTTCCGTATATATCTTGTTGATAATGCAAAGCCCATAGCTTTACCTGTTAGACACATGGCTCCAAAGGAGAGAAAGGAGCTCAGTAAGCAAGTTAGGGAGCTTCTCAAGAAGGGGTTTATAAGGCGGAGTATCTCGGAATGGGGTGCTCTAGTGGTGTTCGCCACCAAAGCAGATGGCTCACTACGTCTTTGTGTGGACTATAGGGAGCTAAACAAGCTGACTAAGAAGAATAGACACCTGCTTCCCAGAATAGACGATTTGTTTGATCAGCTTGTAGGTGCATCGGTTTTCTCCCAACTTGATCTGGCTACTAGATTCCATCAGCTAAGGGTGGCTGAAGATAGCATTGATAAGACAACATTCAGAACCCCAGACGGTTTCTTCGAGTGGCTTGTCATGCCTTTTGGCTTGACAAACGCACCTGCTTATTTCGTAGACCTAATGAGCAAGGTGTTCAGAGAATTCCTCAACAAGTTTGTGGTTGTCTTCGTAGACGATATTTTGATCTTTTCAAAGAATGAGGAAGAACATGCTCAGCATCTGAAGGAGATCATGGATACTCTCCGTGCACATCAGCTAAAAGCAAAATTTTCCAAGTGCCACTTCTAGAGAGAAGAAATAAGGTTTCTGGGACATGTATTGTCCAAAGAGGGGTTAGCTGTGGACCCCGCGAAAGTGGTGGCGGTGCAAGATTAGAAGGCACCAAGAAATGCAACCGAAGTCCGAAGCTTTCTCGGGCTAGCAGGTTTTTACTGAAAGTTCATTAGAGATTTCGCGAAAATATCAGTACCACTCACAAGGCTAACAAAAAAGAACCTAGCGTTCGCTTGGGATTTGGACTGTGATATTGCTTTCCAACGCTTGAAATGGGCTCTTACAACAGCCCCAGTTCTTACATTGCCTGATGGAAGCAAGATGTTCACAGTATACGCAGATGCATGCGGAACGGGACTAGACGTTGTTCTGATGCAAGAAGGGAAGGTAGTGGCTTATGGTGGAAGACAGTTGAAAGTACATGAGAAAAACTACCCGACCTACGACCTAGAGTTGGCAGCTATCATTTTTGCGCTTAAGTCTTGGCGCCATTATCTTCTAGGTGAGAAATTTGAACTGTATACTGGCCATAAATCGTTGAAATGCCTATTCTCGCAGAAAGATCTCAACTTGAGACAGCAAAGGTGGATTTAGCTTCTTGCCTCGTACGATTTTGAGATTTCCTACATGTCTGGCAAGGGCAATGCAGTAGCAGATGCCTTAAGCAGAAAGAAGCTAATCTTAAGCCCTCTCTTTGTGGAAAGGAAAAGCTTGGAGTTCATAGCGAGCTTTATCTTCAGACCCTCCACTGACTTTGTACCCAGCTTGCTAGCAACATTAGAAGTGCGACCAACTCTATTAGACTCAGTCGGAGCCGTGCAAAGAGAAGACCCTCAACTAACCAAAGTAATGGACAAATTAATCACGGGTGAGACTTCTAGTCACCTCAATAGATACTCCATGGATGCTAGGGGCTGGTTGAGACGAGATGGAAGACTATGTGTTCCACAGGCAAGGGATTTAGTAAAGATGGTTCTCGAGGAAGCACACCACTCCAAGATTACAATACATCCAGGTGGAGACAAGATGTACAAAGACGTAAAGAGTGTTTTCTTTTGGAATGGCATGAAGAAGGACGTGGCATATTTCGTTTCTAAGTGCATGATATGCCAACAGGTCAAGGCGGAACAAAAGAAGCCTGGAGGACTGCTTCATCCTCTAGAAGTCCCGCAATGGAAGTAGGATAGCATTTCAATGGACTTCATTGATGGGTTGCCTAGGTCAAGAAGGGGAAATACTAGCATTTGGGTAATAGTGGACAGGCTCACAAAAAGCGCCCACTTTATAACTGTCAAGAGTAGAAGGACTGCCTCATCTCTAGCATCTCTTTATCTCAAGGAAATAGTGTGACTCCATGGAATACCCTCCAGCACAGTGAGTGACCGAGATCCTATCTTCACGAGTGAGTTTTGGCGGAGTCTGCAAGAAGCTGTAGGCACACAGTTATGCTTGAGCACGACCTATCACTCCCAAATAGATGGTCAGACGGAAAGGGTGAACAGAGTATTAGAAGACCTTTTGAGACTGTGCGTTCTTGACTTTGGAGGGACATGGGAGGATCATCTTCCTTTAGTGGAATTCGCCTACAACAACAGCTACTAAGCCACCATCGGCATGGCGCCCTTCGAAGCTTTGTATGGAAGACCGTGTCGATCACCAACTTGTTGGTGGGAGTCTACAGACAAACTTATACTTGGGCCAGACATGATTAGAGAGACTTCAGAAAAGGTGGACTTGATACGAAGGAGAATGAAGACTGCCTAAGATAGACTGAAATCCTATGCAGACAAAAGAAGGACCGACCGTGAGTTTGAGGTTGGGGACAGGGTTTTCCTTAAGGTATCTCCTTTAAGGAATGTTGTTTGCTTTGGATCCGCAGGAAGGCTAGCACCAAGAATTGTAGGACCGTTCCCTATCATCGAGAAGATTGGGAAAATGGCTTATAGAGTAGAACTTCCTGAAAGGTTAGCTGGAATTCACAATGTATTTCATGTTTCTCATCTCCAGAAATGTTTACATGAGTCTGTGGAAGTGGTGGAGCCAAGCATTCTAGAAGAAGTTGAAATAGAACGAGAAACAACCGTGAGGAGAGTTCCAACTCAAATCGTAGGAACTGAAATAAAAAAGCTACGCAACCGTGAAGTCAAGCTTATTAAAGTTCAATGGAGCGATGCCGAGGAAGATGCGACTTAGGAAACTGAGGATAAAATACGCGCTGCCTACCCTTTTCTTTTTGAGGGTACATCTTTGACCTCTCTTTTTCCATAAGTTTATACTATCTACCTTTTAGTGTATCTTCTCGGTCCTTTTTATCCTAACTCCTTAGGTAGAAACTAATGGATGTAAATGTGTATTTGAAACATTTTATGGTTGATGGCTGCAATTGGTTGCTAGTGGTTGCTCGGGGATGCATATACGCACACCCTAGGTATTAGATCGGCTCAGTCACTTCCATATTGCATACGCATATATGTATTCATACTTGTATGTGGTTGAAACTTGATATGTTGTCAAATGGATGTCACATTTGTATGAATGGTTGCGCATTCATGTAGAATTATGAGTAAGGAAAATTTTGCATACATAATGGATTCATGACACTTACATGATTTGCATTAAGGAGGTCAACTGAATTAGTAGACCGCCTAATTTTTGCATTAGATAAGGGCATATACACACACTATGCATATGATCATGAAGCATTAGAAGTCTTTTAAGAACAATGGACGCCTGTGTTTGTTGGTTGAGTAGATGGACGATTGGATGTTAGGATACACATTCTTCCAGACTTGAAGATTTCGGGGACGAAATCCTTTAAGGAGGGGAGAATGTAACACCCCGAATTTTCTGGTAACATTAAATTAACAAATTGAAGTGTACATAATTCAAAATGAAGGAATTAAGGGAAACGGGTTACGCCATTGCGTTCGTCTCGGAATTCTGCTTGAGATAGAGTCCGAGTTTGCATAAATCGGACTCCGCATGAAGGAGTTATGACCTTCCGAAGTTTCAGAATTCAATTTAAAATTCAAACAGTTCAAATTCAGTTCAAAAATTCGAAAAACAGACCCAAACTGGGCTGGGCGGGAAAACTCCCACCCAGGAACTAGGTCGACCTGGGGGTCGACCTGGGTAACCAGGTCGACCAGGGGGTCAACCTGCCCAGTCGACCTGGTCAGGCCTAGGCTGGCCTAGTCGGGTTCTGGTCGAATTTCTGAGCTCTGGTGTGTCACTAGGGCTGATTTGTCACTTTCTGATTGGCTCCTCTTGGTATGTGTGGTCTGGATTCACTCTATGATCATTTGATGGCTCAAATCAATCTGAAATTCTATAAATACAACTCAACACTCAACCTAAATTCACACATATAAAATAGAACTAGAGCCATCATGCTGCCGGGAAGAAATTAAGAGTAGCCATCAGTTAGAGAAAGCTTAGAGATGAGCAAAACTAAAGTAAAAACAAGAATCAAACAATGTTTATCTACCCAAAGGAAAGCATTGCAAATTCAGAACTCAGAATCCAAAATTCAAGTTCGTCGTTTGTGGTAAGTATAGTGATTTTTCCGATGGGAATAAAATTAAGACTTGATTCGATGTAAAGTGGAAATGGAATTTTACTATTGTGTAACGACGATGCTAAATTCGTATCTGTGTATTGAAATGATTGTATTGTGAATGGTATTGGGATGTTTGTGGTATAATTGACTTGATGTTGATCCTATTATACATTTAGAATGAAAGCAACATCGCATACAAGTATATGGTTAATGTTAGAATTTACACCTATATGTTTATATGTTTAATATAGGTTGTATACATTTTTCTAAGTCCAAGTTAAGACTTATATACACATGTTCTATGTTAAGACCATTATGCCTACATGATTAAATCCCATGTATATGTTCTTATGTTCCATGCAAGTTTGTAATTGGGTCTATGTCAAGTACCATTTAGTTTCACACGATTATTACAGGTTTCATGTTATAATAGGATACATGATTTGATCTAATTCACGCTTTTGGGTTAATGTCAAAAATAGACATTTTTTTATGGACATGTAATAACTTTGTTACATGCTAGTTTGTGTTTGAAGTTATGCCTAGATAAAAATATGTTTAGGCTTATGTTTTATGCAAGTCTAAATTTTGCCATTTCATGTGACACTTATTTAATTAGATTCTTATTTGAATGCAAGTTCACATGACAAGTTGAAACCCATGATTTATGTTAATTAGATCGCAAAGTTGCAAGTTCGTATGTCACACACCCTTTATGTGACGGCCCGCCCCGCACCAACCGACATTTACTCCAAACGTGTGATGTACACATGTCCAGTTAGCACAAAACGGGTCGTGAGAAGGAAAAGGAAGAAGGAAATGAACATACAAAGAACCTGTACAATGTCTCACAGCGCATAGAACAAAATATAATAATAACATACTTGACATAAAACAGGAGAGACAGTGCATAAGATGAAAATCAGAACTAAACATCATAGCAGCGGAAATCCAAAATACAGCTTATTACAACTTTCAAACTGTCTCAAAGCAAAAGTAAGATAAAGGAGGTACACTACTAATGCCCAAGTAGCAACCACCAACGACACAGGGAGAATGTGTGTGTGTGTGTATATATATATATATATATATATATATATATATATCTCATACGTGGAAGCCTCCTGCCCGCCTCCGAATCAGCTACTCGCGCATCACCAGCTAACCTGTCTCTAGTCTGCTCGTGTGAGCACCCCGAGTAATAAGAGGAGACATAAAACTCTGGGTCAGACATAAAGCCTGGTATGAGCGATAAGCATCTAAAGTGAACAGTAACAGGTAGACTAAAACATACCTGAACCTGGACCTGCAACCAAAGAGTTAGCACTACATACTGTACAACACTCTAAGGTACCATATCAAACAGTGTAAAGATACGGAGGTGGGGGAGGTGTGCATGTCATAATGATGGCAAACAATCAAACATAGCATCCATCCTCACATCTCTCACTCAGTGCGTAAAGCATACGATGTTCACCACTTCGATCACCCAACATACCTTGCTACGATCACTCTGCCCCATGAAGTCATAAATGGCTTCACTGCACTGATAACGTAGCCAATAATCCTTTGCTATGTCCACTTTGCCCCATGGAGTCACAAGAACCCCACTGCACTGGCTCATAGCCTTACTAATCCTTACTATGTCTACTCTGCCCCATGGAGTCACAAGAACCCCACTGCACTGGCTCATAGCCTTACTACGCATCACCTTGCCCCTCAGGTCATAATGGCCCTACTGTACTGATAACGTAGTCTTGCTACCATCACCTTGCCCCTCAGGTCATAATGACCCTACTGCACTGATAAGTAGCCCATCAT
Organism: Allium sativum; assembly: GCA_030737875.1. Taxonomy (NCBI): domain Eukaryota; kingdom Viridiplantae; phylum Streptophyta; class Magnoliopsida; order Asparagales; family Amaryllidaceae; genus Allium; species Allium sativum. The sequence goes on along the minus strand of CM060912.1, from coordinate 931,039,688 downwards.
TCATTTTTAGTGGTGATTCGAAGTTATGAACGTCGACAACTCCTTAGCACACGTCCCGCAGCAAAGTCCAACCATGAAGTGAACTCATCGGTTCCCAACTGGATCCTGAGCTCTATCTTCCCATATTGGACTACCTTTGCATCTCGGGTTATTGGTCAATACTAGGTCGGGTCGGGTTCCTCCACAAGCCATCGGTTCGGGTCGGGTATCCTTCATCAGTTCGGGTTGGGTCTTCTCCTGGTGCGGTTCGGGTCGGGTGTCCTCCATCGGTTCGGGTCGGGTGCTTCACCTCGGGTTGGATCGGGTGCCATCTCCCCTCCAGTTCGTGCCTCCGTTCCGATCCGTCTCCTCATCCTTCACATGCTCCTATCCGATCCATCCTCATGCCTCCGCTCTGATCCGTCCTCCTTAATCCGATCCGATCCAATCCCAGTTCAGCTAGCGTGGCCTTCCTTTTTGCCACTTTTCCCAAGTGTTGGGTTCCGATCCGATCGAATTCCTTGCTCAGTTCAACATATCCGATCCGAGCCCCATATCCGATCCGATCCGAAATCTGCACTATTTTCTGAAACTGTTCTAGCAAGTGTTTACGCCATTCGACGACGTTTTAGACCATTCTAACTATTGAAATCAATCACAAAGCATTTCATACAGTCATAGCAATATGCATAGTCAACCACAAACATCAAAACATCAATATGATAGGTTAAAATGGATCAAACATACCTGAAATCCCATATTTCCCCTTAAGCATGATTAGGTAAAACTAATGATAGGATTAGCAAAACTTAACCAAATTAACCCAAATTCATATCAGAGGTCTAAAGCATCATTCCGAATTTTATAAGCATTTTTCCAAAATTTTATCATGTTTAAATTTGCTAATTAACACTAATCACCCCTAACTAGTCATAATTAGTGCAAAATTATGCAAATCACTCACCTTAGCCACAAATAAACTAAGATCTGAAATAAATCTCTGATTTGATGTGAATCTCAATGCTAAACAGCAGCTCCAATGTTGCTTTGGTGTAGATCTTCCTCGATTAGAGGTTGTTAAGCCAAATCCTTGACCAAAAGATGATTTGGAGGTGATTTAGAGATTAGAGGCCATTTTTAGGGTTCCTTGCTGATAAGTGGAGGCTAGAAAACTGAAATGGAATGATCCTCTATCTCATTTCAGCCTCCCCATAACCCTAATCCCGAAATGGGTTATGGGCCTACTCACTAATCACCCGATTTGGCCCGGTTAAGCAGTTTTTCACCCTCCAAACCTTATTTCAGCCATATCTCTCAAACGGTAAGTCCGTTTGGCTATTATGACCATTCTATGAAAAGGTAAACCATCAAACGAATCCAATGGAAGTGGTTTCAGGTCAAAATTTCTTTCCAATCAAAAGTTATGGCCAAAACAGTACCAACGAAGGGCAAAATGGTCATTTAAAAATTGACAAAAATTATGAACATGGGAAATGACTAATAAATGTTTCCCAAAGTTACATGACCATACAACTTCATACGGGAAAGAGATAAATATTCTACAATCCTATGATGTGTAGAATACGGGTCGTTACACTTTATGTCATTTAGAATATTTCAACTTCTTGGCTTTCCCTTCTATGTTAATAATTTGGGCTGAAATATTTAGCCCAACATTCATTATAATCTTGCGAAACAAATGGGGGAATATCGTTGGGATTAAACATGAAAAATATATGTGTTGGCATGTTTGGCACATGCCAATGATTGGTGACATTTAAATGGTATGAATTGCCATGCCTAAAAAGATAACGTACTTGGAAAATCGGAAATAACATTTACATATAACAAGTAAAAGAGACAAATATGTAAATTTAGAAAATACGAATATGCTTAACCCGAGATTGGATTGAGTTGTGATGTAAACCTGCCTGGACCCGCTCGGCTGTCCAGTAATCACAACAATACCTATCCAATGTGGGAGGTTAAGGCATTAAGCCCAATAAGGACCCGGGGTTAGACTGAGTTGGGGTGTAAACCTGCCAGGAACCGACCGGCTGTTAAGTAACCGCACCAATACCTGTCTAATGTGAGTGGTCGGTGCTTTAATGAAAAGATTAAAGCTAGAACGAGGATGGTAGGGTTAAGTTAACTAAAACACTTAACCAATTCAACATGTTAATTAAACTGATGGGTGGGTTTAGGTTAATACAGACACTTAACCACTTAACATGTTTGACTAGAAAACCCTAGTAACGGGGACCCATTTCAGCAGTAACCCAATTAGGTATCATGGTACCCTGAAACTATGCAGGGTGGGGCACGATTACTAGGCTGATTGTAAGCGGTCAAAGGCGACGGCGGTTGGTGCAGCAATGTGGGTTCTAATGGAGTGCGGGCGTGCACACACTTCGGAGTAGACAAACAAGGCACTGGGCACCAGTAGTATACACTATGCATTCTAGAATTGTGTCGGGCCGCCACCATGGGAATTGATACACCCTATGGTGGGACCAGCATAGGTATCTACAATCATCGGGGGCCGTATGACACATATGATTTTGCGAGTAGGAGCCGATATTTAGAAAAGGGGATCACTTCACCCCGATCATGGGGTGCCAATCGGAAAAAAAATACAAGTAGGTGTAGAGATATAGTGTGGGGTGCGATAGTATATTCGGTTCATAACTGCTTTATCTTAGTTTATGATACTTTCCTGTTTCCAGTTTATACCTATCATGCCTTTTTTCTTATTCTCATACTGAAGAGTCACTAGACTTACCAGGCTTTATGTCTGACTCTATTTTTCTTTCATCTTCGTTTCTTCCGTCCCCCCCCCCCCCCCCCCGGTCCATAGGGAGGAAACAACCCAGCTTAGTCAGACTCTTTACAAGTTTTAAGATAGTAGATGTATGGTTTGGACTCTGTAACACCCCACCTCTGCTAGGGACACTCACAAAGGGAATGCACTAGGTTTGGTGAAGCATTATCGAGGTAAACATGCACAGAAATATTACAAGACAGAACATATATATATATAAAACAGCGGAAGTAAAACAAATTTCATTACCTTATAAAATAAGGTCTAAGAGCCTTTTACACCAAAATACATCAAAACCTGTCTTGCAATAATAAAGAAGCATAAAACCATTTCATAAATTATTCCCCAAGTAAAACAGTAAAGTAGCCATAGCCAAGAGAAGTCCAAGCCATGCGTGATGACCTTCAAACAGAAGAAGTCCAAACTAACAATAGCATTTCCTCCCTGTAACCTTAGGGGGGGGAAACGGAAGACAAGAGGCGAAACAAAACGAGGTCAGTCATAAAGACTGGTAAGCCCTATCTACTATCAGTATATAAACTAGTAAAGTTAACTGGCATAAGGAACTGAGATGAACATGAGTATGATGACAAGATAGATAAGCTAAACCAAAATAACAGGATGAACTACGGTACCAAGATAAACGAGTGTGCCATGATAAACTACGGTGTCAAGATAAATCAAGGTACCACATCGTCAGGTTTCTATCAAGTATACTATCCCAAGGCGTCTATCATGCATAACATCCTAAGGTATATATCATGTATATTTGCTCTGCACCCCCTCGTACTAGTATCCCAACCCGAATCATGTGTTAACTATGAATGTCCCTTGCCCAACGCCACGTAATGGTCCATGTCAACCTAATATATAGTATATGTAGGTTTTCATACTCGTATGTTTCTTTCCATGTATAAGTTTAGTCCTTTGCCGTAGGCCATACGGGCTTTCCCATGTAAACGTTTTATCCTTGAAGTTATTTTGGACTGCTATCCTTGATCTAGTTATGTTTTCTTACCATGAACTATCGCGTGTCCACTTAGGATTTATGCCACCTAGGACCACTAGGGATTATGCTACCTAATGAACGTTTCCGTGTCTCGGTTTGGGTTCAGCCACCTAGGGCCACCAGGGATTATGCTACCCGTCAACCGCGCCCTTTATCCCGCGTATGTATCGTGAACCGTTTTCCATGTCTAGATGCACATGTTCCTCAATGTGCCATCCGAGTTCCGTGCCAGGGCAAAACAAAAAATACGGAACTCGGTCGGGAGCTTTAAGTCGTATGCTGATGCAGATATCAAGGTATGTTTTTGTACCCATGGCTATGGTCCCACGTGACCCCTCCCTCAACTACTGAAAGGCAATCCAAGAAAAATCATGTATGAGAACCACACTAAGGCCCATCGATGCCCACTTCCAGATAGCCAACCTCACCCATAACTTGATAGCTAGTATATGGTCTTTTGGGAGTTCCCTGCCTTTCCATACGTACACGATTGACTAAAGATGGTAGGTAGTCGGCGACCTGCTATCCCGGGGCAAAATCAAGTATCGTCGACTCCACGCTAACTCATCCTAGTCATTAGGTCGCTCGCATAGCAACCAAGGCATACTCTTGGCTCTTCTACCGCAGACCTTAACCCCTGTGAGGCCGGGTTTCATGGACCACACGCCACCTCACAGAGAGATACCAAGAGTACCCTCACGTTCCCCGAAGCTTCCGCTTCGTCACCCAGTTCGCTGGAGCTTTTATCCAAGTCAGATAACTTGCTCCTCCTCGTATACTAAGTGATGACCTACCGTACCAGGTTACTCATCTCTTTATGAACTAGTCCCATGTCCTTAGCTAAGAATTATTACTTAGTTACCCTTAATTAAGGTTTACCACTTAGCCCCTCTTCCCGCTATCCTTGTTAACTACGATTTCCAACCTAGTCCCCTGAGCTAGGGTTTTGTCAAATGGGTTAAGTGTTGTTATCCAAGTTCATGACTTAACCCGCCTACGAATCATGTCAAGATTGGCTAAGTACTCAAGTTCAAGGCTTAGCCCTACAAGTTGGTTAAGTGTACCAAGAAGCTCGTGACTTAACCCTATCAAGTCAAATTGATTAAGTATTTATTTGTCTTAACCCTATCAGATTATCATGTTAGATTAATTAAGCATAGATTATCTTAATCCCATCAGATTATCGAGTCGGATTGGTTAAGTCTGGGTTAGCTTAACCCCATCCACTAATCGTATTACAAAGGTTAAGCCTAATTTTAAAAGGCCTTGTGACTTAACCCTATCAGGTCCACCTATTAGATTGGTTAAGTATAGGTTACTTAACCTCATCAAATCATTATGTATAATTGGTCAAGTATAAGTTACTTAACCCCATTAAATTACCGTGTTAAGTTGGTTAAGTACTGGTTACTTAACCTCATTAAATTACCATGTTAAGTTGGTTAAGTACTGGTTACTTAACCTCATTGAATTACCACGTTTAGATTGGTTAAGTGTTTAACTTAACCCCATCGAATTACCGTGTTTAGATTAGTTAAGTGAAGGTTACTTAACCCCATCTAATTACCGTGTTTAGATTAGTTAAGTGAAGGTTACTTAACCCCATCTAATTACCAAGTTGGATTAGTTAAGCGTAAATTACTTAACCCCATCCCCTAATTGTCTTGTATGGTTAAGTGTCATTAAGAAATCAAGCCCGGTCCCACTTAACCTACCCATTCGTGTCATATCGGTTAAGTGTCATTAGTCAAACTTACTTAACCTTATCATGTGGCATTAATTTAATTAATGCACTCTCAACCTCTCACATTAGACTTTGTTGTGGTTACTAGTTAAGCCGGGCGGGTCCGGGTAGATTTACACCACAACCTAGTCTAACCTCGGGTCTTAAGCGCGTCATGACCAACTTCTCACATTGGATCCTATTGTTTGTAGCCACTAGTTAAGCCGGGCGGGTCCGGGTAGATTTATGCTACAAACTCAACCCAACCTCGAGTTGGCCATTTTCATGTTTGGTCTAGTGTCTTATTACACTTACAACCCATACGTGTCAAGTTTTCAAGTTCCATGTCATATTTAACGTTACATGTTGTCATGTTTATACCAACTTATCCAAATCATGTTCATGTCATTATGTTTTCCCATAATGTAACCCCAACGCTTCTAAACTCGCATATACATTCGCAACAACGCATAATGGATTAAAAGGAGGAACTTGGCAAAGGCATGACAAAAGAGGTATAAGGCCACAAGTTAATCATGGTGGCAAATGAGGCATAAATGTGTTCATAAACTTGCATGTTACATTTTCAAGTCTCAAAAACATGCATAACCTCAAACTTAGCACATAGGTGAATCATGGTGATATATGACATGGAAAAGTTACTAGAAGTTCGCATAAAGCATTATGTGCAAGTTATCATAAGGGATATGATAACTTTCATGTTGCCAAAATGCAACATTCAACATAAAGCTCATAGCTTTAAGCCCACAAGATCAAGATAATGACTTTATAGTCATGATAGGATACATAACATGATAGTATGCAACATACTTAATGTTCAAACCCAACTTACAACATGTCATATTAAGTTTAAAGTTAATATCTAAGAGTAGGAGGGGGCTTATAATGCTATGAAGGCACAAATCAATATAAAATAAGATTGAGACGAAGCCACACTAGCAAAAAACCCAAATCAACAAGCTCCTTAGAAAACCCTTGAGCAAAATCAATAAAAATCCTTGCTTTGAAGAAGAAAGGTTTCAACTTTGGCTTGAATGAAGCTTATGAGCTCTCATGCAAGATCCTTGCTTTTTGGTCAAGAAAAGGTTTCATCTTTGGCTTAATGAAGCTTAGAAACTCTCATACAAGATCCTTGCTTTTTAGTCAAGAAAGGTTGCAACTTTGGCTAGAATGCAACTTATGAACTCTCATACAAACTTGAAATCACTCATATGACATGTAATCTCTCATGTGAATGAAGATAGAGTTTATGACAAGAGGATGGAGGCCATGGTTTGAAGATGGAGGCCATGACATGAAGGTGGAGGCCATGGTGAGTGGACATTTTGGCATAGTTTAGTTGTAGGATCCATTTATGAGGGTTTTAGGAGAGGGTTAAGGGTCTTTTTTATAGAAGACTAGGATAGTTTTAGCCATAGGATAAACCCTAGAACCAATCCTAGCCTTTAAAGCATGTCTTGGGGAAGAAGTCAAGTGTTTGGACCCATTTAGGGCCTTAAAATCAGCCCAAAACTCATCCCGGGCCTCAAAAACATGATCAGTTTTCGTTTTTGATTTTTCGTGAAACTTTGACTGGCCATAACTTGGTCATACGGACTCCGATTTACGAAAACTCAGACTCTATTTCGCGTATTTTTCCGAGACAAACGTAATGGCACAGCCCGTTTCCCTTGATTCAGAATTTATAATTAAATTCTGCCTTGATTCTTGTCTTAACACGTTATCGAAATACGGGTTGTTACATTCTCCCCACCTTTAAGGATTTCGTTCCCGAAATCTCCAAGTTATGAAGAACATATCCTACCATCCATCATCCATCTACTCAAGACATCATCCACAAGCAACCATTGTCCTTAAACGATTTTCTAATGCTTTATGAACACATGCAAAGAGTGTGTGTATATGTACATATCTAATGCAAATGATCAGGCCTGAGTGATCTTATAAATGTGAAATATGTTTAGTGCCATGAATCCAACATGTATGCAAATAGTCCTAGTCATATAAATACTATATGTGTGCACAATCATTCATTCATATGCAACAACCGCATGATAACACATTCGATTTCATCCATAAACAAGCGTAAATATGCATATGCAATATGAAATGCGACTGAATCGTTCTAATGCCTAATGTACATTCAAGCATCCACGAGCAACCACTGGCAACCATATCAATCATAACATGTTTCAAATACATGTTTACGTCCATAGGGTTCTACCTAAGATCCTCAAGATAAGATCGAGAAGATAAGCAAGATAAACTCCTTACGGGGTTTATAACAGAAACAGGACCGAGAGGATATACACACAAAATAGCATGCAAGTAAGCTCTCCAGAAAAACAGGGATCAAGGATATATTCTCAAAAAGAGATATCATGCGCGTATCTAGTCTTCAGTTTTCTGAGTCACATTTCCTTGAGCTTAATTCCATTGTGCTTTGACCATCCTTTAACTTCATGGTTTCGAAGCTTCTTATTTCCTGTTTCCATAACATGGAACTCCTTTCCTCGTCGCCTCTCGTTCCACTTTCACTTATTCTCCTTTTAGAATACTTGCCGCAAACATGACTACGTACTCATGATTCCATGCAAGCCCTCCAAAATTCACTAGTGAATCTTGGATCTCATTTACATACTATAAGGTATTCCACGCAGAAGAACTTTCCCTTGAAAACAACCGATGTTGCCAAGTGTACTAACTCACTTGATTTCTACAACCCATGCTTAAGCGAAATGAACCATCCGCCTTACTGGCGAACGCTCCTCGATCGGATTAGAAATTTCCGATAAGTGCATCTAGAGATTCTAGGTAACTAATCATGATAGAACCCCAAGGGTTACACGAGAGTTCGAGGGTATTACCGAGGCAAGCCAAGAGCCTTAACTACCCTTCTTTCCGAAACCGAGAATGGCATCCCTTACTGGATAACCACTTCACCCCTAGAATCCATCCATAGCCGAGACATGTCATTCTCCAATCCAAACAAGTCATGAATAAATGGACCGATTTCTCAACAAGTTTTTGAGACAAAATGGGATGCTTTACTACGCTAGTACTAGGTGCAGAGACTCAACTATCGAAGCGGACTTAAGTGATGCGATGATCAAAACAAAGTCCTAACGGGATGATAGAGAAGAAAAGATAAACCTTTAACAAGATCGTTACCCTCCTTCTGAGATATGCTAGAAATGAAAGCATACAATTGCCCTCTCGATGATCTTGTCCTTGTCCCATGATACTTAACTATCCGCCCCGTTTTACCATGCCTAAGATACTCTCTCGTCATGGGTTTTATTGTTCATCTTTCTCCCTCCTTTGTGGGTTAAGCCATGCCAACAAGTTGCTTATCCTCGAGCTCGTATCCTTTATTCTTGTTCTTACTATCCTTTCTTGTATAACTCTGCAACGGTCTCTCGAGAACCACCTCCATCATACGGGAAACACTTACGTAGCTAGAAAAGACTAATCACAGTTAAAACCACTGTGACTACAGATGGAGGAAAGAAAGGAAAAGAGATTCAATCAAGGAAACAAGGATAGTGCTAATGGCTATGGGGGAATAGCCTTTTTCTTTGAAAACTTTTCTTGAAAAATGCTTCTTTGTAAATGGTTTTCAAATAGTTTTCAGAAAGTTTTTTAAAAACTTTTGCCCAGTCTGGTAACCTTCTGCTCTGATACCAAATGTAACACCCCACCTCCACTACGGTCACTCACAAAGGGAATGCACTAGGTTTGGTGAAGCATTATCGAGGTAAACATGCACAGAAATATTACAAGACAGAACATATATATATAAAACAGCGGAAGTAAAACAAATTTCATTACCTTATAAAATAAGGTCTAAGAGCCTTTTACACCAAAATACATCAAAACCTGTCTTGCAATAATAAAGAAGCATAAAACCATTTCATAAATTATTCCCCAAGTAAAACAGTAAAGTAGCCATAGCCAAGAGAAGTCCAAGTCATGCGTGATGACCTTCAAACAGAAGAAGTCCAAACTAACAATAGCATTTCCTCCCTGTAACCTGGGGGAGGGGGAAACGGAAGACAAGAGGCGAAACAAAACGGGGTCAGTCGTAAAGACTGGTAAGCCCTATCTACTATCAGTATATAAACTAGTAAAGTTAACTGGCATGAGGAACTGAGATGAACATGAGTATGATGACAAGATAGATAAGCTAAACCAAAATAACAGGATGAACTACGGTACCAAGATAAACGAGTGTGCCATGATAAACTACGGGGTCAAGATAAATCAAGGTACCACATCGTCAGGTTTCTATCAAGTATACTATCCCAAGGTGTCTATCATGCATAACATCCTAAGGTATATATCATGTATATTTGCTCTGCACCCCCTCATACTAGTATCCCAACCCGAATCATGTGTTAACTATGAATGTCCCTTGCCCAACGCCATGTAATGGTCCATGTCAACCTAATATATAGTATATGTAGGTTTTCATACTCGTATGTTTCTTTCCATGTATAAGTTTAGTCCTTTGCCGTAGGCCATACGGGCTTTCCCATGTAAACGTTTTATCCTTGAAGTTATTTTGGACTGCTATCCTTGATCTAGTTATGTTTTCTTACCATGAACTATCGCGTGTCCACTTAGGATTTATGCCACCTAGGACCACTAGGGATTATGCTACCTAATGAACGTTTCCGTGTCTCGGTTTGGATTCAGCCACCTAGGGCCACTAGGGATTATGCTACCCGTCAACCGCGCCCTTTATCCCGCGTATGTATCGTGAACCGTTTTCCATGTCTAGATGCACATGTTCCTCAATGTGCCATCCGAGTTCCGTGCTAGGGCAAAACAAGAAATACGGAACTCGGTCGGGAGCTTTAAGTCGTCTGCTGATGCAGATATCAAGGTCTGTTTTTGTACCCGTGGCTATGGTCCCACGTGACCCCTCCCTCAACTACTGAAAGGCAATCCAAGAAAAATCATGTATGCGAACTACACTAAGGCCCATCGATGCCCACTTCCAGATAACCAACCTCACCCATAACTTGATAGCTAGTATATGGTCTTTTGGGAGTTCCCTGCCTTTCCGTACGTACACGATTGACTAAAGATGGTAGGTAGTCGGCGACCTACTATCCCGGGGCAAAATCAAGTATCGTCGACTCCACGCTAACCCATCCTAGTCTTTAGGTCGCTCGCATAGCAACCAAGGCATACTCTTGGCTCTTCTACCGCAGACCTTAACCCCTGTGAGGCCGGGTTTCATGGACCACACGCCACCTCACAGAGGGATACCAAGAGTACCCTCACGTTCCCCGAAGCTTCCGCTTCGTCACCCAGTTCGCTGGAGCTTTTATCCAAGTCAGATAACTTGCTCCTCCTCGTATACTAAGCGATGACCTACCGTACCAGGTTACTCATCTCTTTATGAACTAGTCCCATGTCCTTAGCTAAGAATTATTACTTAGTTACCCTTAACTAAGGTTTACCACTTAGCCCCTCTTTCCGCTATCCTTGTTAACTACGATTTCCAACCTAGTCCCCTGAGCTAGGGTTTTTTCAAATGAGTTAAGTGTTGTTATCCAAGTTCATGACTTAACCCGCCTACGAATCATGTCAAGATTGGCTAAGTACTCAAGTTCAAGGCTTAGCCCTACAAGTTGGTTAAGTGTACCAAGAAGCTCGTGACTTAACCCTATCAAGTCAAATTGGTTAAGTATTTATTTGTCTTAACCCTATCAGATTATCATGTTAGATTGATTAAGCATAGATTATCTTAATCCCATCAGATTATCGAGTCGGATTGGTTAAGTATGGGTTAGCTTAACCCCATCCACTAATCGTATTACAAAGGTTAAGCCTAATTTTAAAAGGCCTTGTGACTTAACCCTATCAGGTCCACCTATTAGATTGGTTAAGTATAGGTTACTTAACCTCATCAAATCATCATGTATAATTGGTCAAGTATAAGTTACTTAACCCCATTAAATTACCGTGTTAAGTTGGTTAAGTACTGGTTACTTAACCTCATTAAATTACTGTGTTAAGTTGGTTAAGTACTGGTTACTTAACCTCATTGAATTACCACGTTTAGATTGGTTAAGTGTTTAACTTAACCCCATCGAATTACCGTGTTTAGATTAGTTAAGTGAAGGTTACTTAACCCCATCTAATTACCGTGTTTAGATTAGTTAAGTGAAGGTTACTTAACCCCATCTAATTACCAAGTCGGATTAGTTAAGCATAAATTACTTAACCCCATCCCCTAATTGTCTTGTATGGTTAAGTGTCATTAAGAAATCAAGCCCGGTCCCACTTAACCTACCCATTTGTGTCATATCGGTAATGTGTCATTAGTCAAACTTACTTAACCTTATTATGTGGCATTAATTTAATTAATGCACTCTCAACCTCTCACATTAGACTTTGTTGTGGTTACTAGTTAAGCCGGGCGGGTCCAGGTAGATTTACACAACCTAGTCTAACCTCGGGTCTTAAGCGCGTCATGACCAACTTCTCACATTGGATCCTATTGTTTGTAGCCACTAGTTAAGCCGGGCGGGTCCAGGTAGATTTATGCTACAAACTCAACCCAACCTCGAGTTGGCCATTTTCATGTTTGGTCTAGTGTCTTATTACACTTACAACCCATACGTGTCAAGTTTTCAAGTTCCATGTCATATTTAACGTTACATGTTGTCATGTTTATACCAACTTATCCAAATCATGTTCATGTCATTATGTTTTCCCATAATGTAACCCCAACGCTTCTAAACTCGCATATACATTCACAACAACGCATAATGGATTAAAAGGAGGAACTTGGCAAAGGCATGACAAAAGAGGTATAAGGCCACAAGTTAATCATGGTGGCAAATAAGGCATAAATGTGTTCATAAACTTGCATGTTACATTTTCAAGTCTCAAAAACATGCATAACCTCAAACTTAGCACATAGGTGAATCATGGTGATATATGACATGGAAAAGTTACTAGAAGTTCGCATAAAGCATTATATGCAAGTTATCATAAGGGATATGATAACTTTCATGCTGCCAAAATGCAACATTCAACATAAAGCTCATAGCTTTAAGCCCACAAGATCAAGATAATGACTTTATAGTCATGATTGGATACATAACATGATAGTATGCAACATACTTAATGTTCAAACCCAACATACAACATGTCATATTAAGTTTAAAGTTAATATCTAAGAGTAGGAGGGGCTTACAATGCTATGAAGGCACAAATCAATATAAAATAAGATTGAGACGAAGCCACACTAGCAAAAACCCCAAATCAACAAGCTCCTTAGAATACCCTTGAGCAAAATCAATAAAAATCCTTGCTTTGAAGAAGAAAGGTTTCAACTTTGGCTTTGAATGAATCTTATGGGCTCTCATGCAAGATCCTTGCTTTTTGGTCAAGAAAAGGTTGCATCTTTGGCTTAATGAAGCTTAGAAACTCTCATACAAGATCCTTGCTTTTTAGTCAAGAAAGGTTGCAACTTTGGCTAGAATGCAACTTATGAACTCTCATACAAACTTGAAATCACTCATATGACATGTAATCTCTCATGTGAATGAAGATAGAGTTTATGACAAGAGGATGGAGGCCATGGTTTGAAGATGGAGGCCATGACATGAAGGTGGAGGCCATGGTGAGTGGACATTTTGGCATAGTTTAGTTGTAGGATCCATTTATGAGGGTTTTAGGAGAGGGTTAGGGGTCTTTTTATAGAAGACTAGGATAGTTTTAGCCATAGGATAAACCCTAGAACCAATCCTAGCCTTTAAAGCATGTCTTGGGGAAGAAGTCAAGTGTTTGGACCCATATAGGGCCTTAAAATCAGCCCAAAACTCATCCCGGGCCTCAAAAACATGATCAGTTTTCGTTTTTGATTTTTCGTGAAACTTTGACGGGCCATAACTTGGTCATACGGACTCCAATTTACGAAAACTCGGACTCTATTTCGCGTATTTTTCCGAGAAAAACGCAATGGAATAGCCCGTTTTCCTTGATTCAGAATTTATAATTAAATTCTGCCTTGATTCTTGTCTTAACACGTTATCGAAATACGGGTTGTTACAGACTCTCTTTCCTTGGCTATGGCTTTTGGACACGTTTTATAGGGATTTATGCAGCTATAATCATGTTTTATGCTTCTTTATTTAATAATCAAGACAGAAATGATGATGTAATGTTTTGAAAGTTATTGTGAGACAATTATGGAAATGTTTTGTATGAACACGTATTTATGAAATGAAAGTCTGTTTGTTTTCCGCTGCTTATATATATATGTTTATATCTGTCTTGTGTTTTATCTGTGACTTTTACTTATAAACCTCCACCAAAGTTAAGGCATTCCCTTTGTGTGTGACCTTAATAGATGTGGGGGGTTTCAATACTTAATTAAATATTGAGAATTAAGTAAAATGGACTGTACCATTGTGTTTGTCTCGGAATTCTGGTTAAGATAGACTTTGAGTTTGCATAAAACGGATATCGTATGAGGAAGATATAAAGGTTAGAAGTTTGTATACATATAAGTAGGATATATGTAAATAAAACAACCCGGAAATTCAAAACAAATCAAAGTGATGAAATGGGAAAAAAGGGCGGAAAAAGGAGGGAATTGGACACGTTATGGGTCGACTCATGCGTAGTCTGGGTCGACCTATGGGTCAAACCAAGGTCAGGTGGGTCGACCCATCCCCGATCCGGTGCAGTGTATTCTTCTGTTTCTGGACGTTTGTTTATTGGCCAGGTTCGTTGAGGATAGTCTATATAAAGGCTAGATTTCTATTATTTCCTACACCTAAATTATCTTCATTCTTCCTCCTCCAAACTTAATTCTGAAATAAAACAATGAAGATAAGGAGATGCTGCCTTAGCTTGGATTGAATTAGACTTCTACAACACCAGCCTATACGTATATCTGAGACATTTCTTGTACACCGATCCAATCTCTTTAAGTTCATGTTACTTTTAGATATAAAAATCTAACAGTAATCTTGATATGTTAATAAACCTGGATCTGAATCCATGTCTGTTAAGAAACTGATTCACATCTAAGTAGTTCTGCTATTAATACATGTATTCTTCTGTAAACCTGTTCTGCTGTTCAGACATTATTATATGCCTATTTCTGTTACTACATGCCTATTTCTGTTATTATATGATTGTTTATGTTTTTCTCCCTTTATTCCCTTTTTATTTTATAAGCCTAGGCTACCTTCGAGCCTAGGCCAATACTGTTGAAACATGCATACGAACGAAATTGGGATAATTTGGGGATGATTGGGAATGATGATGATATGACTAAAAATTTAGGGGCATATACTGTATTGTGAATTATGACTGAAATTTGGGCGCATATCTTGTACTTTGGATTATGACTGGAAATTCAGGGGCATATAAATCTGTAGGCTTAATTTAAAGATTAAGCGGAACATGTTGATGAAACTATAAGTAACCTGTGAAATCTGTTAAATCTATGGGGTTAAGTAAATCTATAAAAGTTACGGGGTTAAGTAAACCTATTTAATCTATTGGGGTTATATGAATATGTTAACCTGTAACACTTAACCTGTTTAATCTGTTGGGGTTATATGAACCCGTTAACTTGTAATACTTAACCTATTTAATTTGTTGGGGATATATGAACCTGTTAACCTGTAACACTTAACATGTTAATCTGTGGGGGTTAGATGAACCTATTAATATGTAAGGCGTAACCTGTTTAAAATCCTAGTTAATTGAGAGACACAAGTTTAGGGGTTTGACTTGTGTCGTCTGTTGTGTGGGGCCCATATTAGTCAGTAACCATTCTAGCATTAAAAGGGGACCCCGCACTAGGTAGGGGTCAGGGCACCCATACCGAACTGATTGTAAGAGGTTCATCTGAATGGGGGGTGTACACAGGCGCGTTGCAATAGAGTCTTGTGCATGCATGGGTCCGATCTGTAGGGGAAAATAAGTCATTGTAGCACCAGTAAATAGGTCTGTATCCATCTATAGGTTGCCACTTTGGGGAGTAATACACCCTACCATGGAGCCGACACAGGGTATTTACAAGTTAGGGAGTCGATCTCTTGGGGATAGTAATTAGGGTACATCTATTCCTGTCTGTTTTCTATTGAGGTACCTGTTATTTCTATTCGGGTTAACACCCATTATTTCTGTTGAGGTGCCTATTATTTCTGTTTGGGTAAAACCTGTTACTATAGTACACCTAGAACTACCATTATATTTCTGTTGGGATCATTCTGTTTCTGTTAAGTAATTAGGGGATACCTAATCCTAAAACATATATGTTATACTTGTATTGGTGCAGAGAAAAGTAACTTAGAAGCATAGCTTGGTCCATATTATCATGTTTTATTTTGCTTATCCTGACCAGTCTGTTTATACCTGTTATTTGATACTGTTATCTCTCATCCGGTTTTATATGCCTGTCATGATACTCTTATTTCTTTATATGCTAAAAGTCAGTAGACTCACCAGACTTTATGTCTGACCCTTTTTGTTTCCTTTTCTCTCTCTTCCTTTCCCTCCAGGTTCTCAAGGTGGGAACGCTCAAGCGTGACTAGTACTTTCTTCTATTTCTGCTTGGACCTGGATCTGCTTTGATGTATCGCTTCGACTACCTGTCTACTTTATAATGGCTATTATTGGGGATTATGATTATACATTTCTGTACACTGATGGTTTTTAATACAAGGAAGGTGCTTTGGTTTAATGTACTTGTTTTCAGTATTTTAGCCTGAAGTTGTAACTGGTTTTGAGACTACGATGTTTTTCTGCTGAATAATGAAGTTTTAAATTTTCACTGCTATTTATATATCTATCTTGTGAGATTTTGTTTCTGTTTACCTATAACGCTTCACGGAACTTAATGCATTCTGATAAAGAGTGACAATAAAGGACGTGGGGTGTCACATTTGGTATCAGAGCTGAAGGTTACGAGATCAAATAAAAGTTTTGAAAATTGGTTTCAAAAATAAAGTATTTTCAAGGAAAATCCTATTTTTGATAAACATATTCCCCAAAGCCATATAAAATATCTTTCTGATACTTTATTTGAATGCCTTTCCTTTTCTTTTCAGCATGTCTGGGGAACCGAATCTTCCCGAGGGCATTCTGATACCGACTTGGTTCCGTAGATATCTTAAGGTTGCGACACCTGCTGGAGGCTAAGAAGATGCCCTTTTCCCAACAGCAGCCGTTGTTCCTCCACCTCTGTGAGTAGATAATTTATCTAAGATATGCAAGTACTTCTGTGCTATGGAAGGAAAACTTCTGTGGAACTGAAAGCTCTTTGGAAGCACGGAAATCGATGCGAGAGACAGAGAACTTGTTTGGACTTTTTGATGTTGATGACCGTAGGAAGATACAGTTGGCTGCATAGCAGCTTAAGGACGAGGCTTCGTTTTGGTGGGAGGTGACGGAAGAAGGCATCCAGTTGATACTTAGGCTGATTTCTGATAGAGATTCGAGGTGAAATTTCTTTCTCAGGCAGAAGAGAGTACGCAGATGAAGAGATTCTTAGCACTTAAGCAAGGAAGTACGCCTATTAAAGAGTATATCAATAAGTTCAATCAGTTGGAAATGGATGGGCTAGAACTGGTGAATAGCACACACAAGAAAGCTTTAAAATTCGTGAGAGGATTAAATCAAAATCTCCAAGCATTGGCATTGTCTCATATACCGACGGGGGCAACTTTTGAGAGACTTGTTGACATGACATTGATGCACGAAGAGGGTAAAGTTGAAAAGAAAGAGGTTAAGGATGATGAGACTCAAAACAAGAAAGTGTGGTTCAAGAAAGAAGCACAAAAGAAAGGTGGAAAGAACGACAAAGATCAGAACAAGAAGAAATGTCATGGTTAAGGGATCTTGGGTCATTTGGTCAAAGATTACAGAAAAAAGGAAGAATGTTTGCTTAAACTATGGTGAAGTCAGACACTATACTAAGGAGTGTCCGAAGAAGCAAGGACAGGGGCAAAGGGCGGGATTTCTGGAGGGTAGGTGCATGCTCTCGAGGCTAGTGGACCCGATAGAGGTAGGAAAGTTTCTGTTGAAGGTTTGATTTCTCTTTCCGATCATCCAGTTAGGAATATTTTTGATTCGGCGCTTCTTACTCTTTTATATCTGATTCTATGGTTGAGCCTCTACACCATAGTACTAGTATTTTTTTGATCCATTATTGTCTCAAACCCCATTGGGGGAACGGCTCATTTTTCTATAATATGTCGAGGTTTGAGGATATCTATGTTAGGCGTCGAGTTCAAGTGCAAGCGTATGTGCTTGGTTTTATGGGCTATGTTCTGATTCTAGTGATGGATCGGTTAGCCATGTACGGTGCCATCCTAGACTGTGAGAGGAGGGTCGTTAGGCTTTTGACTTGCCAAGGGAGGATTCCCGATATTTCCTGTGACCCAAAGGGGTATGTCATGCTTAGCTTGCTAGAATCACTTGATGCTTCTGCCGATGATTTGCGATCTGTACCCATAGTTTATGGGTATTCAGATGTTTTTGATGAGGTTCCGGGCTTACCTTTGAGGCGTGGGATTGATTTCCAGGTATACCTGGTGGATAATGTGAAGCCAGTCGCATTGCATGTGTGCCACATGGCTCCTACAGAAAGGAGGGAACTTAGCAAGCAAGTAGGGGAGCTACTTGAGAAGGGGTTTATTAGGTGAAGTACATTAAAATGGGTTGCTCCACTCGTCTTTGCAACTAAGGCGGATTGCTCACTTCGCTTATGTGTGGATTACAGGGAGTTTGATAAGCTCACTAAAAAGAATAGGCACCCACTCCAGAGAATTAACGATCTGTTTGACCAGCTTGTTGGCACATCTGTTTTCTCGCAGTTGGATCTAGCCACGGGATTTCATCAGTTGAGGGAGGCTGAGGACAATATAGGCAAGACCTCTTTCAGAACTCCAGATGGCTACTTTGAGCGGCTAGTCATGTCGTTTGGTTGATGAATGCACTCACGTATTTTGTGGTTCTGATGAGTAGAGTGTTTAGGGAGTTTATGAATAAGTTAGTAGTGGTCTTTGTGGACGACATCCTGGTTTTCTCGAGGAGTGAAAAAGAGCATGCCCTACATTTAGGAGAGGTTTTGAGGACTCTCAGAGCACACTAGCTAAAGGCGAATTTGTTCAAGTGTCACTTTGGGAGAAAGGAGGTGAGATTTCTAGGGCATGTGGACACCAAGGATGGGATAGCGTTGGATCACGCGAAAGTAATTGCATTTCAAGATTGGAAGGTTCCAAAGAATGCAACAGAGGTGAGAAGTTTTCTTGGTTTAGCGGGCTATTATAGGAAGTTTATTAAGAACTTCACAAAGATATCAGCCCCACTCACCAGTTTGATGAAAAAGATTTTTGCCTTCTTCTTGGAGCATTGATTGTGAGATGCTTTTCAGTGGTTGAAGAGGGCTCTAACAACAGCCCCAGTCTTGACATTGCCTGATGGAAGCAATGTGTTCACAGTGTACACTAATGCATGTGGTACATGGCTTGGTGTCGTTTTGATGCAAGATGGAAGGGTAGTACGCTATGGTAGTAGACAGTTGAGAGTTCATGCGAGGAACTGCCCTACCCATGATTTAGGGTTGACTGCTACAGTGTTCGCACTTAAAACTTGGTGGCATTATATACTTGGAGAGACGTTCGAGTTATACACGGACCATAAGTCACTCAAGTATCTGTTCTCGCGGAAGGATCTCAATTTGAGACAACAGAGATGGATGGAATTCTTAGCGTCCTACGATTTTGAGATTGCTTATACTCCTGGCAAGGGTTAATGTAGTGGCGAACGCATTGAGTGGACAGAGGATGACTTTGAGTCATCTATTCATAAAGAGGCAGAGTTTGGAGTACCTTCTGGCATAGTGAGTGATCGTGATCCCATCTTCACTAGTGAGTTTTGGAAGAGCCTGCAGGAGGCACTAGATACACAGTTATGATTGAGCACCGCATATCACCCTTAGACCGATGGACAGACTGAGAGGGTGAATAGAGTTCTTGAGGATCTTTTAAGGCTGTATCCTCGACTTCGGAGGGACTTTGGAAGAGCATCTTCTATTGTTGGAGTTCACCTACACCAAAAATTATCTGACTAGTATAGGAATGACACCCTTCGTGGCACTATACGGATGACCTTGCAGATCACCGACTTGTTAGTGCTAGACTACGGATAGGCCTCTACTTGGACCTGAGATGATTAAAAAGACTTCAGAAAAGACTGATATATCCGTCGACGTATGATGACAGCTCAGGACAGCTATAAATCCTACGAGATAAGAGGAGGATGGACATTGAGTTCAAGGTAGGAGACATGGTTTTCATCAAAGTATCACCTCTGAGGAATGTGGTTTGCTTCGGATCTATAGGGAAATTGGCACCGAGGTTTGTAGGGCCATTTCCCATAGTGGAGAGGATATGTCAGATGGCCTATAAGGTGAGATTACCAGAGAGATTGGCGGGTATTCATGATGTTTTCCATGTTTCCCATTTGCGAAAGTGCCTTCATGATACAACAGAGGTAGTTGAGCCAAGCATGCTTGAGGAAGTAGAGGTAGAAAGGGAGGCAATAGTTAGACGGGTACCTACCAGTATACTTAGATCAGAGGTTAAGAAACTACGCAACAGAGAGGTTAAGTTGATGAAAGTGCAACGGGGAGAAGATCGCAAGGATGCAACCTGGGAGACTAAAGACAAGATTCGCGATTCATACCCTTTTCTTTTCAAGGGTATGTTCTTAATTTCTTTTTTCGAGCTTTTTATTTGTACTTGCTTCTGTCATTCAAGTATATCTCGATCGAATCTTCGACCTTTAGGTAGAAAACCAATGGGTGTAAATATATGTTTGAGACATGTTATGTTTGATGGATGCAACTGGATGCAAATGTTTGCTAGTGGTTGCTCGTGGATGCATATACACACACTAGGCACTAGATCGGCTCAAACGCTCTCAAACTGCATATGAATGCATGTGCATTTTATTTTTATGTATAAATATGGATGTATCATCATATGGATGTTGCAACTGGACAAATGATTTGCACACATATAGAGTTTACATGATATGCTAGGAATGTTTGCATACATTTTGGATTCATGGCACAAACATATATTGCATTAAGGAGGTGAACTGAATCAGTAGATTGCCAGATTTTCGCATTAACATAGGAACATAGACACACACCTTTGCATATGTTCATACAAACAATAGAAATTCCTAAGGACCATGGATGCCTGTGGATGATGGATGAGTAGATGATTGTAGGTAGATGTTAGGATAGTAATGTTCTCCTAGACTTGGAGATTTCGGGGACGAAATCCTTTAAGGGAGAATGTAACACCCTGTAAGTTTATATAACATTTATAAACTAAAGGGATACTTGATTAAATATTGAGAATTGAGTAAAACGGACTGTACCATTGTGTTCGTCTCAGAATTTTGGTTAAGATAAACTCCGAGTTTGCATAAAACAGATATCGTATAAGGAAGATATTAAGGTTAGAAGTTTGTATACATATAAGTAGGATATATGTAAATAAAACAACACGGAAATTCAAAATAAATCAAAGTGACGAAGCGGGAAAAAGGGGCGGAAATTGGACCCATTATGGGTTGACCCATGTCTGGTCCGGGTCGACACAAGGTCAGGTGGGTCGACCCATGTGGGGGTGGGTCGACCCATCTCCGATCCGGCGCAATGTATTCTTCTATTTCTGGACATGTTTGTTGGCCAGGTTCATGGAGAATAGTCTATATAAGGCCAAAATTTCTATTATTTCCTATGCCTAAATTATCTTCATTCTTCCTCCCTCAAGCTTAATTCTAAAAAAAACAATGGAGATAAGGAGATGCATCCTTAGCTTGGATTGAATTAGACTATCTTCTATAACACTAGCCTATACATGTATCTAAGACATTTCTTGTACACTAATCCAATCTCTGTGAGTTCATGTTACAATATAAAAATTTAACAGTAACCTTGACATGTTAATAAACCTAAATCTGAATTATGCCTGTTAAGAAACCGATTCACATCTAAATAGTTCTGCTATAATTACATGTATTCTTTTGTACACTTGTTCTGTTGTTCAGATATTATTATATGCCTAATTCTGTTACTATATGCATATTTCTGTTATTATATGCCTATTTCTGTTCATCTCCCTCTATTCCCTTTATATTTTACAAGCCTAGGCTGCCATCGAGCCTAGGCCAATATTGCTCAAACATGCATACGAACGAAATTGGGATAATTTGGGGATGATACGGAATGATGATAATATGACTAAAAATTTGGGGGAATATCTTGTACTATGAATTATGACTCAAATTTGGGGGCATATCTTGTACTGCGGATTATGACTGGAAATTTAGGGGCATATAAAGCTGTAGGCATAATTTAAAGATTAAGCGGAACATGTTGATGAAACTGTAAGTAACCTATGAAATCTGTTAAATTTGTGGGGTTAAGTAAATCTGTTAAAGTTATGGGGTTAAGTAAACTTGTTTAATCTGTTGGGGTTATATGAACCTGTTGACTTGTAATACTTAACTTGTTTAATCCGTTAGGGTTATATAAACCTGTTAACCTGTTTAATCTGTTGGGGATATATGAACCAGTTAACCTGTAACACTTAACATGTTAATCTAGAGGGGTTAGGCGAACCTATTAATTTGTATGGCTTAACTTGTTAAAAATCCTAGTTAATTGGGGGACACGAGTTTAGGGGTTTGACTTGTGTCATCTGCTGTGTGGGGCCCATATCAATCAGTAACCCATTCTGGTATTAAAAGGGGACCCCGCATTAGGTAGGGGTCAGGGAATGCATACCGAACTGATTTTAAGAGGATCATCTGAATGGGGGCGTATACGGGTGCGTTCCAACGGAGTCATGTGCGTGCATGGATCCGGTCTGTGTGGGAAAATAAGTCGTTATAACACCAGTAAATAGGTCTGTGTCCATCTATAGGTTGCCACTTTAGGGAGTATTACACCCTACCGTGGGGCCGACACAGAGTATTTACAAGTTAAGGAGCCGATCGCTTGGGGGCAGTAATTAGGGTACATCTTGTCCTTTCTGTTTTTTATTAAGGTACCTGTTATTTCTATTTGGTTTAACGCCCATTATTTCTGTTGAAGTGCCCGTTATTTCTGTTTGGGTAAAACCCGTTACTAAAGTACACCTATAACTATCATTATACTTCTGTTCGGATCGTTCGGTTTCTGTTAAGTAATTAAGGGATACCTAATCCTATCACATATCTATTATACTAGTATTGGTGCAGAGAAAAGTAACTGAGAAGCATAGCTTGGTACATATTATCCTGTTTTATTTTGCTTATCTTGACCAGTATGTTTATATCTGTTATTTGATGTTGTTTTCTCTTGTCCAGTTTTATATGCTTGTCATGATACTTTTATTTCTTTATATGCTAAACATCACTGGACTCGCCAGACTTTATATTTGACCCTTTCTGTTTCCTTTTCTCTCTCTTCCTTCCCCCCCCCCCCAAGGTTCTCAGGGTAGGAACTCTCAGATGTGATTAGGACTCTCTCTTCTATTTCTGCTTGTATCTGGATCTGCTTTGATGTATCTCTTCGACCACTTGTCTACTTTATTATGGATATTATTAGGGATTATGATTTTACATTTCTGTACTCTGATGGTTTTTAGCACCAAGCAGGTGCTTTGGTTTAACGTACTTGGTTTCAGTATTTTAGCCTGATGTTGTAACTAGTTTTGAGACTACGATGTTTTTCTGCTGAATAATGAAGTTTTAAATTTTCGCTGCTATTTTTATATCATTCTTGTGAGATTTTATTACCGTTTACCTATAACGCTTCAAGGAACTTAATGCATTCTGATAAAGAGTGACATTAATGGACGTGGGGTGTCACACTTTCGGATCGGACAGATATTTTTGAATACAGATACACTCATATCCCCATCTGCATTCAAAATTCTTTTCGAACATTGGATAATATTCATATTTTTGGATACAAATTCAAATACATTTCGTATTTTTGGATATCGATTGATAGGTCAAGAACCCTTGAAATTGTGTTAATTTACCGAATTCAGAGACGTCTAACAACATTGCAAAGTTCTAAAGTCAAAAACCAAAGGCATTGCAAAATCAAAATTTTATAATTTGCTTTTGCTATTTTATTTCTTTAATAATTACTTTGGTTTTGTGATATTGCAGATCACAAGTTTCATACTCTTATCACTACAGTCAATTCGAAAGATAGTTTGGATCAATTTTGACAATGTTATCACAATTGACCAAGGAAACTAACATCTCATCTCCATCATATTTTAGGAGACGATTTGCCTTAACATATACCACCTGTTTGTATAATTAAATTAGTGGCGATGATAGAAAGTGTTTTAATTAAAGCACCATCGACATACTTTATAGCGATCTCTATAGATTTGAGCTTTTCAAAATCGTGCCATTTCTTCACTTTTGAGAACTAAATCCACCAACGTGAATTAAGCCTCCATAGTTTATTCTTTTCAAATGATCTATTATTGATTATGCTCTTACCTTCTTCATTTTATGCTGCTTTGCTTTGCCTATATTGAAATTGATTTCAAATTAAGGAACAGTAAGCATTCAAGATGAGCGGCAAGAATACATATAACAAGTGTTCAATTTTACATATAACAGTTCAGATCTTTAAGTGAGCTTGAATTAGGTACGTTCGCATTCAAATTTTTGAGTTTGATCGTTGCGTTGGCATCTGATGCACCAAAGGTCAAACTCAAAAATTTGATCGTTTATCTTAATGCGTTGGAAAACAATTAGCATCCTACATGTCGTTTCAGCGAAATAAAACCCCTCTATTGGCCTTATCCTTCCTCACCTTCATGTCTTCTTCCAATGGGCCGAAAGCACCACGAAAAACTAGCGAAAAATATTTTTCTTTCGCTCGTACAATCTCGAAATCCAATAATTTTTTATTTTGATATTGTTATTATCTCATTCTCTACAGCATATATTATTTCCAATATTTTTTGACAATTTTCATAGTTTACCTTTTCTCATATTTGTTGCACGATTCCTCCGCTTCTTCCTAGGAACAGAATTGGCCGGGTGGTAGAGTCGTGAAAACACTTGTTTATTCCATATTTTGGACCTTAGCTCCATGGAGCAATATGCTACTGCTGAAGCATGGAAGAATTGAAATCTTAGATCAAAACTAATATAAAAAAATGGATGATATGAACTGCCTAAACAAGAATTCTTGAACTGTGAACAACCAGAGAAAATCCTATTACTCACTACATCAAAGAATTCCCATTGATTCAACCATGGAAATCCATCGGAAAAGAAAAAATACGCATGAAACCTATTGCCCTCATGAACGACGAGAGGATGTCTATTTTTATATATATCTGTTGTGTTCACAGAGGCGCGCACACCTCAGCTGATTTCTTTTACCAGGTTGTCGCTTCAGTTTTCAATGCTCGGACGATGCTGAACTACACACATTCAAATGAGAATAAGTGGGACGACCTGAAGAGAGCCTAAAGCAACTGGAATGCCCTTATAAAATACGAAGTGGAATGTGATGGAGAATGGAGTTTTGATGACAACAACCCCATTTCATTATTCATTGATTATAAAATATATACAAAGACTTTTGTCTAGAATATATACACACACACACGCGTATGCAGGATTTATATACATGAATTATTACTGAAGACTGTACAGCTTAAAAATATTAGAGATTCAGAATTCAGAGATATTTCAAGACTCATGAGTATTCAAGATTTCAAGAGTTCAAGATAAGAATAGTTATAGAGTCTAGAGTATGTAAGACTCTGAATTGCACTCCAGGTTCAAATTCAAAATAATTTCAAATTTTGTTTTCAAATTCTATCTTCAGTTTCTTTCTTCTCTATTTTACTTCCTATTTTTATTTGATTTAAAACTTAAGTTTTATAGGTTTATACTTTATAAGTTTTATAGATCTATATTTTATATACTTTATATTTATATAGTTTTAAACTTTATAATTTTAGAAATATATTTATATAGTTTATATTTATGCTTTCATATGATTTTCTACTTTATAATATTTATTTATAACACTATATTTTAATACAAGAATTTCCAGAATTATATTTATGTCAAAACACTTGAAAAAATGTCCAAATTTCAATTTTACACATATATATATATATATATATATATATATATATATATATATATATAATTATCGACATATAACTGTCACATTTTCAAATTTGAAAGGAAGTGACTTTTCACCATTTGTGGCGGTTCTGAAGCATTGCAACCTTTCAACACACTATAGAAAGGGGTTGATTTCGAATTTTTAATCACTTCTTCTTCTCCACTTTCACTCTCTATCATTACACCATTATTTCTTATCATTTTTATGATTTCTCCACCTATACTCTGTAAACTCAATTATGTTTTCACTAATCTTCTTCTCTCCATACTCTCTACTCATTACTCTCTGAATCAAGTGCTATCGAAGAGTTATAGAGTTGTCTCTAATTGTTTGGGTTGAGTAAAGTAACTGGTGGTATCCTTGAAATCAAGGATGGGTGTTAATCCCCAAAAAAATCCATACGCACATTGAGTAAAGGATACAGAACGAACACCATCAGGGTTGGTCGTGCACAATGTTAACTGAGGCACTTAAACAACTCACGACGGATAGGACGCAAATGCACAGAGCAAGACCCAAGTATCAAACCCAAGACAAATCAAGTCGACCAGTACGACCAAAGAAGATGGAACGATATGTTATGAGAAATGCGACTCAATAGAGATAAGGATCGTACATTCTGTAAAGCCGCTCACAACAACGGAGCACGCTTGATCTAACGTCAAAGTTCAATCGCACGCATCAAGACAGGAGTCAAGGTTGCACGTATATTTAACAACTTCTCATGAGTTGCAACTTCTATCGCTCGACACTTGAATCAGAAACCCATTGATAGGTCGTATACCAACTCCTAGAAAGAGCACATTCACATCTCAAAGTCGCAAGTCTCAGTCGGTCGACTCTAGATTAATGAAGATCGTCGCTCACTCGCTCAAATCAAACACAACCACATTAAGAAACTATGACCGGTCGTTCCTTCATCTCGCCATCAAGCAAATCAGATATCTACTCATCCGATGCTAGAAATAGACGCGGCCGAAGAGCACCGACTGATGTCACTCGCTTAACTACTCAAGACGCTCGCTCCATTGAGTAGCTCGCACATGATAACTGAATACAGCCACAGACAACTGGCTACAGCTAGCCAATGGCATGACTGTATTTAACAGAATGAGCGATCCGTAGCTTGCATAAACGGATTTCATGTCATTTCCTGAAGGAAGCTCACCTATAAATACACCATGGCTACCAACATAAAGGGGATCCAATCTTGGAAACCACGGAGTGCTGCTAAATTCTATCCTCAATTACTGATACTGCCATGAAGTCAAGTACAATCTTACGATCAAGGAAAACGAAGGCATCCTCCTTCTCAATCATTCATCCATCCTTCTTCACCTCAAATTCTACCATTCTCTTGTATAATTCCAAGATTGAAATATATAAACGAGGGTATATTGTGTGAATATAGAGATGTATGAAAAGAGAGAATTGATGTATTTTGTAATCCTCATTATAAGATTGGAAATCACCTTCAGAGTGGACTTAGGCCTAATTAACGGATGAACCACTCTAAATCTCGTCTCTACTTTACCTTTCTCGCACTTTTCATTTTTAATTGTTGGTTAAACGCGGTTCCATTTATTTCTTATTGTATTAGTGAAGTACAGTTTTAGTACCTTGGGTGTTTAGACCAATTTTGGTGTAAACATTTTGGCGCCCACCGTGGGGCCATGTTAGCTTCTTTCCCCATTCAGATCTGAGAAGATTTTCTGAGAAGAACTGAACTTAGAAATATGAACATGCTAAGGGGAATCACCAACAAAGTCAACAGCCCCAACAACAGCATTAACATCATTACACCGTCTGCCACCGATTTCGGGGCGGAGGAGTGGCCTGAAGTTGAAGAAACTGTAACCATGAAGGAATTGGAAGGGGCGATGATAGGATTAACGAGTCAAATAACTATTGCAAACAATGCAATGATGAAGAAGCTCGAGTAGATACTCTCCACTCAAGCCGCCAACGCAAAAGCCACATTAATTGCCACCTGTTCCTTGCTAGCCCGAACAAATCGCGAGCCAGAAGCAGAATTCTCTGCTTCAAGCTCAAGACAGCGGGATTCCATTCAGAGGGTTGCGCATAGCGCTAATCTGAATTATGAAGGGAACAAAGCATCTGTGCGCGGTCGTTTTAACGACACAATCACGAAATGGAAACACACTCCCACCACTATAAGGGCATCCCTCCCAAAAGAATGCCCAAATTCCTTGACGCCAATTCACGAGGGCACATCTAGATCAAAATTTGATAATGAAGAAGGCGGTCAATCCATGGATCCGAGCAAGGAACGGAAATACATCTTAGGAATGGTTGTAACACCCCTTATTTTCTGTGAACGTCAAACTAACAAATTAAAGTATACTTAATTTTTAGAAGAACAATTAAGGGAAATAGGTTACGCCATTGCGTTCATCTCGGAATTCTACTTGAGATAGAGTTCGAGTTTGCATAAATCGGACTCCGTATGAAGGAATTATGACCTTCAGAAGATTCAAGAATTTAAATAATAAAACCAGGTCGAAATTCAAATTTAAGTTTCGAAATTCAAAAACCCCAAAGCAGGCTGGGCGGAAAATTTCCCGCCCAGAGACCAGGTCGACCAAGGGGTCGACCTGGGGGTCGATCTGCGTACATAGGTCGACCAGGGGGTCGTCCTGGGGTTGACTTCCCCCTCGGGCCAGATCTGAAACCTGACGTGTTTCTTTATGTGATGATTTTCTGAGTCATTAGGGCTTGTGTGGCATGTTCTGGTTAGTTCTTTTAGGTTTGAATGGCTTTGATTGGTCCTAGATTGATCTAACGACCCTTATTAAATCAAACTTCTGTATAAGCAACCTAAATCTAAACCCTAAACCACACAAATTCATTCCAAGGAGCCACCATGCTGTCAAGGATCATCCTAACCTAACCACCATTTCTTCTCAAACAACAAAGCAAGATTAAAGCTACAAATCAAAACTAACTTAGAGAATTGATAGTCTTCTTCAAGAGATTGCTTTTCAGTTTCAGAAAACAGAACCCAGAAAACAACACTTTCTTTTGTTTGTAAGTCCTGTTATTATTTATATGTGAATGATTAAAAGTTTTGATTTGTAATAAAGTGAAAACTAGCATTATTCCTTGTTGTAAGATAATGATGATGCTGATTCATGTCTATTCTTGTAACAATTCTATCGTATATGCTTATGAGACTATTGTGGTTATTATATTGATGTTAAACCAATCGTTTATTATGTAAATTTGGTGACTTATTCATGTTATGTTACATGCATGTTGTTAGACTATTGTGGTTATTATGTTGATGTTAAACCAATCATGTATTATGTAAATTCGGTGACTTTTTCATGTTATGTTACATGCAAGTTGTTAGGCTAAGACATGCATTATGTTTAGATCTATATTTAGATCTATGAAAATTAGATCCAAGATAAAAGTTCACACTCACATGCTGTTCGTCGCTTTCCTATGAACTAGAAAAGCGCGATATTTAAATTAAATTCTGCAAGCGTACAGGTGTGTAGCATACAGGTCGAACACAGGGAGGTAGATTAAAGTCAAATTATTTATTTAATCTCTTGGGAGAGTTAGACGATTTTCGAGGTTGGTTTTTGAAAACAATAAAAATTGAAATTGCGATCCGATTCAGAACAAATCTAATTGAACCTACGATCAAATCACAACTATCAATTGGAAATTAAAATGCAAAACAGAAATAAAATGCAGAAAGTAAAATTGCAGGAAAAGAAGAACAACAAAAAGTAAATTAGGATTGTCGTTGAAATTAATCAAACAACTAATCACTAACAAAAAATGTAAAATACAATTGGTGCTCTTCCAAAACTAATTGTGAAGACAACACCGATTGCTAAGAAAGAAAAATGCAGAAATAGTAAAAAGAGAAGAACTTTTATTAATTGAGAAGAGAATACAGAAAAATGGAGATAGGATGGTGGCTACAATGACACTACAAGGGTATTTATAGGATATATAGCCAAACCCTAACCCTAACCCTAATACAATGATAGATGGGCCTTAGGGAATTCACAAAAGAGTTTACAATGAGAGTCTCAAATGGGCCTTAGTTAAATCAATTAAATTTTTGGCCTTTCTTCTTTTCCTCTTTGTTCTTTGACAATACTCCCTTGATTTGAGATGTGAAAGGCCTCTAAATCGGTCATTTTCTTGTCCAACAGCAACTAGATGTGGTGTCTTCATATGCAAATCTTCAAAAATGTAAATAGATAGCAATTTGATCTCTATTTCTCTACTTTTCTGGTTGCATGCGGGCTGGGTTGGAACATCTGTAAAAGTAACAAAACAATACCCAAGTAATATTTATTTATATACAAAAGATAAGATATAAGAGCATAAAATAAACACATTTCTATGTTAATCAAATACCCCCACACTTATCTTTTACTCGTCCTCGAGTAAAACAAGAAATGAAAAACCAAACTAGATAGGTCACACTTTCGTAGGAAACACGATTGTATTGAGCGTATGCAACAAGCTGTTAAACCTCTAGGTGTCCCTAGTAGGACGAGTGGTGTCTCGTGAGGGTTTTCAGCGGATACTACCCACAAAATCCAAATGCAGTATGATATGGTTCTAATGAAACTACATGAATGCAGAGGACTTATGCAATTGAAAACAAAAAATGAAAACACGACTTGTTTCGGGAAGTGGTATAACAATTTAAGTTAACAATTTCTAATCAGTTGATTTTATTTTAGATACCTCAACTTGTCACAAATTTTCAATATAATTCAAGTTTTCAAATGTTAAACTCTAGTTTGGCCGGTTGGTTTGGTCGATAACATAGTGCAGCCATGAAATAAATTCTTAGTTTGCTTGGCACGGTTTGTAAAGTGGTATTCTAATTTACTCATGTATGGCTAGTCAAATCAATAAGGTCAAGAAGTGTTTGGGCATCATCGCTTATTCTTTATTCTATAAAATTTTAAAATTTATGATTAAGTACATACACCTAACTTAGAAGACCAAGGTTTACCACCCATGCACTGCCTCGCAGACTAACGGAGAGTGGGTAAAGAGCTTGGCGGATTGTGCAGGCCGACTTTGACTTTGTCAACAACGTGTCGGTAATCCTTAGGTGTCCAATCTCATAAAATGAGACCAAGATATTCCAACGCTGACTTTGTCAACAACGTGTCGGATAGAGCTTGGCGGGTTTGCACACCAACGCTTGATATACAAGCAATGTTGGATACCCTTGGATTACTATTATTATTATTGAAATTACAAGCACAAAAGAGAGTTACGCGAATTCAACTTAACACAACTTAGTTTTAAAGATTTGAAAAGCCAATATAAGTATTTTAAGTCCTCTACTTATTTAAACAAAGTCTACAATATAGAATAGATTTCATGGCCATCACCTAAGAATCTCCCTATGTACCGGTTACACTATTATCCCTCAAAATTAAACTTTTCATTATATTTCAAATTCGAACTTAGCTGAGAGAGAAAAATACTATCAACTGGCTAAAAAATGTAAACTTATTTTGTTGTATCAATTGAAAATGAGTCGTATTTTCCAAAAAAAAAATTATGGTATGTTACTACGATATAAAATGTATGATGGTCCTACATGAAAAGAAAGAAAGAAAAATTAAATAAAAATCAAAAGAATGTAATGCAGACACCCCCCACACTAGAACTATACAGTGTCCACACTGTAATTTTTTTCTAAATTTGAAAGACAGTACCCAAAGGTGGATGAAATGCAAAACGATTTGTAAAATAAAATGCATTCTAACTATATGTAAGAATGGATCATATGTACAATGATATATGTGTTTGCGATGTATGCGATGCAAAGAATTCCACCAACTTTCCCCCCATACTTGGTTCTAGCCCGATGAGTCCCATTCCCACTATGTCTAGGCATGTTTTCTAATAATCAAAGGTTTTTGAAAACCATCTCATCTTTATACCTAGATTTATAGTCCAGGAGATAAATATCCAGGGTCGTCCTAACATGAAGTTTTTCAATCAAGCTAACATTCGAAAAATAATTCATGTACTCAACAAATTTATCAGTGTATTTTTTCAAAAAGTTGTAATCGTATACAAATTCAGTGAAATTTGAATTCTGGGAGGTAGATTAAAGTCAAATTATTTATTTAATCTCTTGGGCGAGTTAAACGATTTTCGAGGTTGGTTTTTGAAAACAATAAAAATTGAAATTGCGATCCGATTCAGAACAAATCTAATTGAACCGACGATCAAATCACAACTATCAATTGGAAATTAAAATGCAAAACAGAAATAAAATGCAGAAAGTAAAATTGCAGGAAAAGAAGAACAACAAAAAGTAAATTAGGATTGTCGTTGAAACTAATCAAATGACTAATCACTAACAAAAAATGTAAAATACAATTGGTGCTCTTCCAAAACTAATTGTGAAGACAACACCGATTGCTAAGAAAGAAAAATGCAGAAATAGTAAAAAGAGAAGAACTTTTATTAATGGAGAAGAAAATACAGAAAAATGGAGATAGGATGGTGGCTACAATGACATTACAAGGGTATTTATAGGATAGATAGCCAAACCCTAACCCTAATACAATGATAGATGGGCCTTAGGGAATTCACAAAAGAGTTTACAATGAGAGTCTCAAATGGGCCTTAGTTAAATCAATTAAATTTTTGGCCTTTCTTCTTTTCCTCTTTGTTCTTTGACAATCCTCCCTTGATTTGAGATGTGCAAGGCCTCTAAATCGGTCATTTTCTTGTCCAACAGCAACTAGATGTGGCGTCTTCATATGCAAATCTTCAAAAATGTAAATAGATAGCAATTTGATCTCTATTTCTCTACTTTTCTGGTTGCATGCGGGCTGGGTTGGAACATCTATAAAAGTAACAAAACAATACCTAAGTAATATTTATTTATATACAAAAGATAAGATATAAGAGCATAAAATAAACACATTTCTATGTTAATCACATGCCAAGTTGAACTTGTGTAAATCCATATGCTTAAGATTCATGTTTATTGGATACAAAATAAAGTTTCACATTCACACACCTAGTTGAACTTATGTAATCCTATATGCCTAAAATTCATATTTAGTTAGACCCAAATTGCAAGTTTACATTCACATGCCTAGTTGAACTTGTGAAATTCTATATGCTTAAGATTTATATTTATTTGGATCCAAATTGCAAGATTACATTTACATGCCTAGTTGGATTTGGGTAATTTCATATGCCTAAGACTTATGTTGATTGGATCCAAAAATGCAAGTTCATTGTTTTATGCCAAAATTTATATGACACGTGTTTAGTTAGATCCTTATTATGTTGTATGAATGGAACATGTTCCCTTCTTTCCCTTTTATATATAAGTTAGGCTAAGTTACGAGCCTAACACTCTATGTGAATTTAGCGAACGTATGACGGGGGTAACGTTGGGAAAAATCTTTAATTTATATTATTCGCATAATTTGCCCCATAAATATATGAATGATTAGTGGCATAAAAATGGTATAATTTATATACCAAAAATCTTGAATATGATTTAGAGGAAAAATCGGGCATGGCTTGACTGGCAATAATTGTCGAAAATTTACATATAAATATGAAAAGTAAATATGTAAATTAAGTAAAAGACGAACATGCCTAACCCGAGGTTAGATTGAGTTATGGTGTAAAACTGCCCGGAATCGCCCAGCACATCTAGTAACCACAACAACGCCTATCTAATGTGAGAGGTTAGTACATCGTGCCGAAGGAAAACCCGAGGTTAGATTGAGTTGTGGTGTAAAACTTCCCGGAACCGCCCGTCACATCCAGTAACCGCAACAACACATATCTAATGTAAGAGGTTGGTGCATTAATAAATCATTTAATGCTAATAAACAAGATGAATGACTAGGGTTAAGTTAATGAGAAACACTTAACCAATATAACAAGATGAATGACTAGGGTTAAGTTCATAGGAACACTTAACCAATATAACATGAATGACTAGGGTTAAGTTAATGAAAAACACTTAAGCAATATAACAAGATGAATGACTAGGGTTAAGTTAATGAGAAAAACTTAACCAATATAACAAGATGAATGACCAGGGTTAAGTTAATGAGAAACACTTAACCAATATAACAAGATGAATGACTAGGGTTAAGTTAATAGGAAACACTTAACCAGTATAGCATGATGAATGGGTAGGGTTAAGTAATAAGAAACACTTAACCAATATGACTTGATTTGTAGTAAGGTTAATTTAAAACAAGAGGGCAACACTTAACCAATATGACTTGATTTGTGGTAAGGTTAAGTTAAATCAAGAGGGCAACACTTAACCAATATAAATTGATTTGTGGTAAGGTTAAGTTAAAACAAGAGGGAAAAACTTAACCAATATGACTTGATTTGTGGTAAGGTTAAGTTAAATCAAGAGGGCAACACTTAACCAATATAACTTGATTGTGGTAGGGTTAAGTTGACACAAGAAGGCAACACTTAACCAAAATAACATGATAAGTAGGTGGGTTAAGTAACTTGAATTGATTGATGACACTTAACCAATACAACATGATGAACACATGGGGTTAAGTTAACAAGAAACACTTGACCAATACAACTTGATGGACAAATGGGGTTAAGTTAAAAGGAAACTCTTAACCAATCCAACATGATAAATAAGGAGGGTAAAGTTAACATGAATGGACAACACTTAATCAATATGGCATAATGTGCGGGAGGGTTAGGTACATATCGAGTTGGGTGGGTAATATTAGTAAATATAGGCCCACAAACTTAACCATTAAATAAACATGCTTGAATCAATAGGAGGGTTAAGTACATATTGGGTTGGTGGGTAATATTAGTAAATATAGGCCCACAAACTTAACCATTAAATAAACATGCTTGAATCAGTGGAAGGGTTAAGAACATATCGGGTTGGTGAGTAATATTAGTAAATATAGGCCCACAAACTTAACCAGTAGGAAACCCTAGTAACGGGGACCCATTTCAGCAGTAACCCACATAGATGTATCATGGTAGCTTGAACTAGGCAGGGTGGGGCATGATTACTGGGCTGATTATAAGCGGTCAAAACAGCGGCAGGGGTACGTCAGTGTAGGTTTCGATGGTTTACGGGTGTGCAAGTACTCCGGAGTGGGAAAAAGCAAGCACTGGGTACCAGTAGTTATACACTGTGCATCTTGAATAGTGTCGGGTTGCTATCATAAGGATTGATACACCTTATGGTGGGACCAGCAGAGGGTATCTACACGCAAGAGAGGGCCGATTGACACAGACATAAGGAAAAATTAATATGAGTAAGGAGTCGATCGATAGGGTAGTTAGGGTACATCTAACACATTCATGGCAATTAGGAAGATTGAGGTTGAATCCTCATAATAGATGTACACCTGAAGGGTACCACAATTGCGAGGATTGGGATCACATTATCATATTATCATTTTATACAGATTACTAGTTGGGACAATAGTTAGGTGGTGCAGAGATATAAAAATCAGAATAACAAGGTAGTAGAGAAGCAGAGAAAGAGTAGAAGCGCATTCAGTTTATCTTGCCTTATCATATCTATACTAATCATATGTTATCTTGTTATTCTTGTTCTCACGGTATTGTCTTATATTCAGTTTATTCATGTTATGATGCTTTTGCCTGTTTATATGCTGAAGTCACTGGACTTACCAGACTTATGTCTGACCTAGTTTTGTTTTGCCTCTTTTTTTTGCCCCCTCCCCCCCCCCCCCCCCGTTCGTAGGGAGGAAATGTTACCAGTTAGCTCAGTTTTCTTTCCAAGCTCAAAGATAGTTGATGTATTGCTTTGGACTCTCTCTTCCACTGCTATGGCTGGTTCATGCTTTATTGGGGAATATCATTGTTATTATTATGCTTCTTCTTTTATACTTGGAAGTTTTTAAATCAAGACAGAAGTTCTATGTATTACTTTTAGTATGATTGAGACAATTATTGTAAAAGCTTGACTGAACCACATATGCTTTTTTTGTCTGTCTTGTAATTTATCTGCATCTTTTACCTAAAATGCTCCACCGAAGTTAAGGCATTCCCTTTGTGAGTGACCTTAACAGAGGTGGGGTGTTTCACTTGGTATCAGAGCTGAAGGTTACCAGATCAGATAAAAGATTTGAAAAATTATTTTCAAAACGGTTTTAAAAGAAGTGTTTTCAAAAGAAAAGTTTTGTTTTAAAGGCATATTCCCCAAAGTCATATGAATTATCTTTAGATCCTCTATTTGAATCCTTGTTTCCTTCTTTACTGAGTCTTCGAGGCTCCTGGCTTTCTGGGAGGTCTCGCGACATGGTTCCGTAGGCTCGATGAGACTACGACACCTGTCAAAGGGCGAAGAAGTGCCCAACCTCCATCCATAGTCGTAGTAGTTTCACCTGCGGCTAATTCTCTTCCAAGCTTTGTAGGGTTTCCCGTGTGATGGAGGCAACGTTCGAGAGACTTGTCAACATGGTTCACAAAAGAAGAAAAGAGAAAGAGGCCAAAGGGGAAGAATCACAAACAAGAGATTGGAATATAAGAAGGGCGGAAGAAATAATAGATCTCGCAACAAGAGGAAGTATATTTTTTGTGGTATAGCGGGTCATTTAATTATAGGAAGTAAAGGACAAGTGGTTGTTTTCAGCATGGTGAGGCAGGGCATCTTATCAAGGATTGCCCGGAGGACAAGGACAAGGACAAAGGATAGGATTGTCAGGAAGGCAAGTGCATGCTTTCACCACCAGCGTACCTGAGAGAAAGATAGTAAAGTTTAGTTTTTCTTTTTGATCATCTTGTTAGTACTCTTTTGGATTTTAGTGCTTCACATTCATTTATATCTGCTTCTGTATTTGAGTCTCTGCACCTTAGTACTAGTATAATAGAAGATCCCATTATTGTCTCAAGTCTGGTGGGTGGTTCGGCTCATTTATCTTTGGTTTGTAAGGATTTGGGAATAGCTATGTTAAGTATTGAGTTTAAGTGTAATGCTTATGTTTTTGGTTTCATGGGCTATGGGTTGATTCTAGGCATGGATTAGGTAGCTAGTAATTGTGAAAGGAGGGTAGTTATACTTTTGACTTGCCTCGGGAATACCCTCGAGATTTCGTGCGTTCCTAAGGGATTAGTTCGGCTCAATTATCTAGAATCATTTGACGCATCTATAACGATTTGCGATTCGTTAGAGTAGTCCATGAGTACGCAGATGTTTTTGATTAGGTTAGGGGTTTTCCCCCTAAAACTTGAGATAGACTTCCACATATATCTAGTTGACAATGCAAAGCTAGTTATGCGATCAACGATAGTTTTGGAGCAAGACTGGCAAGGATAGCCAGAGTCAGTTAAGTGCTCAATTGTTTGGTTGTTTTGCTAGTATCATCTCACATAAATCGTCCAAATTCGAAGGAGGTATTCCTCGGGTGCATGTCTGATATTGGTTTAGGCCTTTGGGACTTGTACTTGAGGGATGTCGAATTTGACTAGGATGGCTTGCCTGAGAAATAAATGGTTGTGGCAGGCGCCCTAAGTAGAAAAAGACTGACCTTAAGAGAGGTAAAAAGTACATAGCAACCTTTAGCTTTAGACCCTCATATTTGTGACATGATGGATAAGCTAAGTAGAGGAGAGACCTCTAATCATCTTAATATATACACTTGGTATCATAGTTAACATCTGTTTATCTTGGAAAGATAGTTCGACTACATTGGATACTCTCTAGCATAGTAAGTGATTGAGTTCCTATCTTTACTAGTGGGTTTTTGAAATGGAGATCAAGAAGCTTCGCAATCGTGAAGTTAAATTAGTTAAGTTACAGTGGAGTGAAGCTCAAGAAGATGCGACTTAGAAGACTAGATACACGCATCATACCCTTTTTGAGGGTATATCCTTGATTCCACTTTCTCTGTAATGTTTATTTGCATGCTAGTCTTTATCTTTTAAATATATCCTCTAGGTCATATCTTCGATCCTTAGGTAGAAGCCAATGGACGTAAACATGTATTTGAAACATGTTATGATTGATGGTTGCAAGTGGTTGCTAGTGGATGCTCGTGGATGCATATACACACACATTAGGCACTAGATCGGCTCAGTCACTTTCATATTGCATATGCATATGAATGTATTTGTATATGGATTGAAACTTGATGTGTTATCATATGGATGTTGCATATGGATGAGTGAATATGCACACATATAGTATTTACATGATTAGGGATATTTGCATACATATTGGACGCATAACACTCTCATGATTCGCATTAAGAAGGTCAACTGGATCAGTAGACCGCTAGATTTTGCATTAGATAAGAAACATATACACACACTTTGCATATGTTCATACGACACTAGTAACCTTTTATGAATAATGGATGCCTATGTTTGATGGTTGAGTAGATGGACGATCGGATGGTAGGATATACATTCTTCTTGACTTGAAGATTTCGGGGACGAAATCCTTTAAAGAGGGGAGAATGTAACACCATGTATTTTCTGTGAACGTCAAACTAACAAATTAAAGTACACTTAATTTTTAGAAGAAGAATTAAGGGAAATGGTTATGCCATTGCGTTCGTCTCGTAATTCTGCTTAAGATAGAGTCCAAGTTTGCGTAAATCGGACTCCGTATGAAGGAGTTATGACCTTCAGAAGATTCAAGAATTTAAATAGTAAAACCAACATGAAATTCAAATTTAAGTTTCGAAATTCAAAAACCCCGAAGTAGGCTGGACGGGAAATTTCCCTCCCAGAGACCAGGTCGACCAGGGGGTCGACCTGCGTACATAGGTCGACCAGGGGGTCGACCTAGCGGTCGACCTGGGGTTCGACCTCCCCCTCATGCCAGATCTGAAACCTGACATGTTTCGTTGTGCGATGATTTTCTGAGTCATTAGGGCTTGTGTGGCAAGTTTTGGTTGGTTCTCTTAGGTTTGAATGGCTTTGATTGGTCCTAGGTTGATCTAACGGCTCTTATTAAATCAAACTTCTATATAAGCAACCTAAATCTAAACCCTAAACCACAAAAATTCATTCCAAGGAGCCACCATGCTGTCAAGGATCATCGTAACCTAACCACCACTTCTTCTCAAACTAGAAAGCAAGATTAAAGCTACGAATCAAAACTAACTTAGAGAATTGATAGTCTTCTTCAAGGGATTGCTTTTCAGTTTCAGAAAACAGATCCCAGAAAACAAGACTTTCTTTTGTTTGTAAGTTCTGTTATTATTTAGATGTGAACGATTAAAAGTTTTGATTTGTAATAAAGTGAAAACTAGCGTTATTCCTAGTTGTAAGATAATGATGATGCTGATTCATGTCTATTCTTGTAACATTTCTATCGTATATGCTTATGAGACTATTGTGGTTATTATATTGATGTTAAACCAATCGTTTATTATGTAAATTTGGTGACTTATTCATGTTATGTTACATGCAAGTTGTTAGACTATTGTGGTTATTATGTTGATGTTAAACCAATCATGTATTATGTAAATTCGGTGACTTTTTCATGTTATGTTACATGCAAGTTGTTAGGCTAAGACATGTATTATGTTTAGATCTATATTTAGATATATGAAAATTGGATCCAAGATAAAAGTTCACACTCACATGCCTAGTTGAACTTGTGTAAAACCGTATGCTTAAGATTCATGTTTATTGGATCCAAAATAAAAGTTCACATTCACACGTCTAGTTGAACTTGTGTAATTCTATATGCCTAAAATTCATATTTAGTTGGACCCAAATTACAAGTTTACATTCACATGCCTAGTTGAACATGTGAAATTCTATATGCTTAAGATTTATATTTATTTGGATCCAAATTGCAAGATTACATTTACATGCCTAGTTGGATTTGGGTAATTTCATATGCTTAAGACTTATGTTGATTGGATCCAAAAATGCAAGTTCATTGTTTTATGCCAAAATTTATATAACACATGTTTAGTTAGACCCTTATTATGTTGTATGAATGGCACATGTTCCCTTCTTTCCCTTTTGTATATAAGTTAGGCTAAGTTACGAGCCTAATATTCTATGTGAATTTTGAGAACATATGACGAGGGTAATGTTGGGAAAAATCTTTAATTTATATTATTGGCATAATTTGGCCTATAAATATATGAATGATTAGTGGCACAAAAATGGTATAATTTATATACCAAAAATCTTTAATATGATTTAGAGAAAAAACCGGGCTTGGCTTGAATGGCAATAATTGTGGAAAATTTACATATAAATGTGAAAAGTAAATATGTAAATTAAGTAAAAGACGAACATGCCTAACTCGAGGTTAGATTGAGTTGTGGTGTAAAACTACCCGGAACCACCCGGCACATCCAGTAACCACAACAACACCTATCTAATGTGAGAGGTTAGTGCATCATGCCTAAGGAAAACCCGAGGTTAGATAGAGTTGTGGTGTAAAACTACCTGTAACCGCCCGGCACATCCAGTAACCACAACAACACATATCTAATGTGAGAGGTTGGTGCATTAATAAATCAATTAATGCTAATGAACAAGATGAATGACTAGGGTTAAGTTAATGAGAAACACTTAATCAATATAACAAGATGAATGACTAGGGTTAAGTTCATAGGAACACTTAACCAATATAACATGAATGACTAGGGTTAAGTTAATGAGAAACACTTAACCAATATAACAAGATGAATGACTAGGGTTAAGTTAATGAGAAACACTTAACCAATATAACAAGATGAATGACTAGGGTTAAGTTCATATGAACACTTAACCAACATAACATGAATGACTAGGGTTAAGTTAATGAGAAACACTTAACCAATATAACAAGATGAATGACTAGTGTTAAGTTAATGAGCAACACTTAATCAATATAACAAGATGAATGACTAGAGTTAAGTTAATGAGAAACACTTAACCAATATAACAAGATGAATGACTAGGGTTAAGTTAATAGGAAACACTTAACCAATATAGCATGATGAATGGGTAGGGTTAAGTAATAAGAAACAGTTAACCAATATGACTTGATTTGTGGTAAGGTTAAGTTAAAACAAGAGGGCAACACTTAACCAATATGACTTGATTTGTGGTAAGGTTAAGTTAAATCAGGTGGAACAAGAGGGCAACACTTAACCAATATGACTTGATTTGTCGTAAGGTTAAGTTAAATCAAGAGGGCAACACTTAACCAATATAACTTGATTTGTGGTAGGGTTAAGTTGACAGAAGAAGGCAACACTTAACCAAAGTAACATGACAAGTAGGTGGGTTAAGTAACTTGAATTGATTGATGACACTTAACCAATACAACATGATGAACACATAGGGTTAAGTTAACAAGAAACACTTGACCAATACAACTTGATGGATGAACAGGGTTAAGTTAATAGGAAACACTTAACCAATCAACATGATAAGTGAGGAGGGTTAAGTTAATAAGAAACACTTAACCAACATGACATGATGAATGAGTGGGTAAAGTTAACATGAATGGACAACGCTTAACTAATATGGCATAATGTGCGGGAGAGTTAAGTATATATCAAGTTGGGTGGGTAATATTAGTAAATATAGGCCCACAAACTTAACCATTAAATAAACATGCTTGAATCAGTAGGAGGGTTAAGTACATATCGGGTTGGTGGGTAATATTAGTAAATATAGGCCCACAAACTTAACCATTAAATAAACATGCTTGAATCAGTGAGAGGGTTAAGTACATATCGGGTTGATGGATAATATTAGTAAATATAGGCCCACAAACTTAACCAGTAGGAAACCCTAGTAACGGGGACCCATTTCAGTAGTAACCCACATAGATGTATCATGGTACCTTGAACTAGGCAGGGTGGGGCATGATTACTGGGCTGATTATAAGCGGTCAAAACAGCGGCAGGGGGTACGTCAGTGTAGGTTCTGACGGTTTACAGGCGTGCACGAACTCCGGAGTGGGAAAAAGCAGGCATTGGGTACCAGTAGTTATACACTGTGCATCTTGAATCGTGACGGGTTGCTATCATAAGGATTGATACACCTTATGATGGGACCAGCACAGGATATCTACATGCAAAAGAGAGCCGATTGACACAGACACAAGGAAAAATTAATACGAGTAAGGAGCCGATCGATAGGGTAGTAAGGGTACATCTAACACATTCATGGCAATTAGGCAGATTGAGGTGGAATCCTCATAATAGATGTACACCTGAAGGCTACCACAATTGCGGGGATTGGGATCATGTTATCATATTATCATTTTATACAGATTACTAGTTGGGACAATAGTTAGGTGGTGCAGAGATATAAAAATCAGAATAACAAGGTAGTAGAGAAGCAGAGAAAGAGTAGAAGCGCATTCAGTTTATCTTGCCTTATCATATCTATACTAATCATATGTTATCTTGTTATTCTTGTTCTCACGGTATTGTCTTATATTCAGTTTATTCATGTTATGATGCTTTTGCCTGTTTATATGCTGAAGTCACTGGACTTACCAGACTTATGTCTGACCTAGTTTTGTTTTGCCCCCTCCCCCCCCCCCCCCGTTCGTAGGGAGGAAATGTTACCAGTTAGCTCAGTTTTCTTTCCAAGCTCAAAGATAGTTGATGTATTGCTTTGGACTCTCTCTTCCACCGCTATGGCTGGTTCATGCTTTATTGGGGAATATCATTGTTATTATTATGCTTCTTCTTTTATACTTGGAAGTTTTTAAATCAAGACAGAAGTTCTATGTATTACTTTTAGTATGATTGAGACAATTATTGTAAAAGCTTGACTGAACCACATATGCTTTTTTTGTCTGTCTTGTAATTTATCTGCATCTTTTACCTAAAATGCTCCACCGAAGTTAAGGCATTCCCTTTGTGAGTGACCTTAACAGAGGTGGGGTGTTTCACTTGGTATCAGAGCTGAAGGTTACCAGATCAGATAAAAGATTTGAAAAATTATTTTCAAAACGGTTTTAAAAGAAGTGTTTTCAAAAGAAAAGTTTGTTTTAAAGGCATATTCCCCAAAGCCATATGAATTATCTTTAGATCCTCTATTTGAATCCTTGTTTCCTTCTTTACTGAGTCTTCGAGGCTCCTGGCTTTCTGGGAGGTCTCGCGGCATGGTTCCGTAGGCTCGATGAGACTACGACACCTGTCAAAGGGCGAAGAAGTGCCCAAC
Organism: Allium sativum; assembly: GCA_030737875.1. NCBI lineage: Eukaryota > Viridiplantae > Streptophyta > Magnoliopsida > Asparagales > Amaryllidaceae > Allium > Allium sativum. The sequence goes on along the minus strand of CM060912.1, from coordinate 930,996,733 downwards.
CTCCATCCATAGTCGTAGTAGTTTCACCTGCAGCTAATTCTCTTCCAAGCTTTGTAGGGTTTCCCGTGTGATGGAGGCAACGTTCGAGAGACTTGTCAACATGGTTCACAAAAGAAGAAAAGAGAAAGAGGCCAAAGGGGAAGAATCACAAACAAGAGATTGGAATATAAGAAGGGCGGAAGAAATAATAGATCTCGCAACAAGAGGAAGTATATTTTTTGTGGTATAGCGGGTCATTTAATTATAGGAAGTAAAGGACAAGTGGTTTTTTTCAGCATGGTGAGGCAGGGCATCTTATCAAGGATTGCCCGGAGGACAAGGACAAGGACAAAGGATAGGATTGTCAGGAAGGCAAGTGCATGCTTTCACCACCAGCGTACCTGAGAGAAAGATAGTAAAGTTTAGTTTTTCTTTTTGATCATCTTGTTAGTACTCTTTTGGATTTTAGTGCTTCACATTCATTTATATCTGCTTCCGTATTTGAGTCTCTGCACCTTAGTACTAGTATAATAGAAGATCCCATTATTGTCTCAAGTCTGGTGGGTGGTTCGGCTCATTTATCTTTGGTTTGTAAGGATTTGGGAATAGCTATGTTAAGTATTGAGTTTAAGTGTAATGCTTATGTTTTTGGTTTCATGGGCTATGGGTTGATTCTAGGCATGGATTAGGTAGCTAGTAATTGTGAAAGGAGGGTAGTTATACTTTTGACTTGCCTCGGGAATACCCTCGAGATTTCGTGCGTTCCTAAGGGATTAGTTCGGCTCAGTTATCTAGAATCATTTGACGCATCTATAACGATTTGCGATTCGTTAGAGTAGTCCATGAGTACGCAGATGTTTTTGATTAGGTTAGGGGTTTTCCCCCTAAAACTTGAGATAGACTTCCACATATATCTAGTTGACAATGCAAAGCTAGTTATGCGATCAACGATAGTTTTGGAGCAAGACTGGCAAGGATAGCCAGAGTCAGTTAAGTGCTCAATTGTTTGGTTGTTTTGCTAGTATCATCTCACATAAATCGTCCAAATTCGAAGGTGGTATTCCTCGGGTGCATGTCTGATATTGGTTTAGGCCTTTGGGACTTGTACTTGAGGGATGTCGAATTTGACTAGGATGGCTTGCCTGAGAAATAAATGGTTGTGGCAGGCGCCCTAAGTAGAAAAAGACTGACCTTAAGAGAGGTAAAAAATACATAGCAACCTTTAGCTTTAGACCCTCATATTTGTGACATGATGGATAAGCTAAGTAGAGGAGAGACCTCTAATCATCTTAATATATACACTTGGTATCATAGTTAACATCTGTTTATCTTGGAAAGATAGTTCGACTACATTGGATACTCTCTAGCATAGTAAGTGATTGAGTTCCTATCTTTACTAGTGGGTTTTTGAAATGGAGATCAAGAAGCTTCACAATCGTGAAGTTAAATTAGTTAAGTTACAGTGGAGTGAAGCTCAAGAAGATGCGACTTAGAAGACTAGATACACGCATCATACCCTTTTTGAGGGTATATCCTTGATTCCACTTTCTCTGTAATGTTTATTTGCATGCTAGTCTTTATCTTTTAAATATATCCTCTAGGTCATATCTTCGATCCTTAGGTAGAAGCCAATGGACGTAAACATGTATTTGAAACATGTTATGATTGATGGTTGCAAGTGGTTGCTAGTGGATGCTCGTGGATGCATATACACACACATTAGGCACTAGATCGGCTCAGTCACTTTCATATTGCATATGCATATGAATGTATTTGTATATGGATTGAAACTTGATGTGTTATCATATGGATGTTGCATATGGATGAGTGAATATGCACACATATAGTATTTACATGATTAGGGATATTTGCATACATATTGGACGCATGACACTCTCATGATTCGCATTAAGAAGGTCAACTGGATCAGTAGACCGCTAGATTTTGCATTAGATAAGAAACATATACACACACTTTGCATATTTTCATACGACACTAGTAACCTTTTATGAATAATGGATGCCTATGTTTGATGGTTGAGTAGATGGACGATCGGATGGTAGGATATACATTCTTCTTGACTTGAAGATTTCGGGGACGAAATCCTTTAAAGAGGGGAGAATGTAACACCATGTATTTTCTGTGAACGTCAAACTAACAAATTAAAGTACACTTAATTTTTAGAAGAAGAATTAAGGGAAATGGTTATGCCATTGCGTTCGTCTCGTAATTCTGCTTAAGATAGAGTCCAAGTTTGCGTAAATCGGACTCCGTATGAAGGAGTTATGACCTTCAGAAGATTCAAGAATTTAAATAGTAAAACCAACATGAAATTCAAATTTAAGTTTCGAAATTCAAAAACCCCGAAGTAGGCTGGACGGGAAATTTCCCTCCCAGAGACCAGGTCGACCAGGGGGTCGACCTGCGTACATAGGTCGACCAGGGGGTCGACCTAGCGGTCGACCTGGGGTTCGACCTCCCCCTCATGCCAGATCTGAAACCTGACATGTTTCGTTGTGCGACGATTTTCTGAGTCATTAGGGCTTGTGTGGCAAGTTTTGGTTGGTTCTCTTAGGTTTGAATGGCTTTGATTGGTCTTAGGTTGATCTAACGGCTCTTATTAAATCAAACTTCTATATAAGCAACCTAAATCTAAACCCTAAACCACAAAAATTCATTCCAAGGAGCCACCATGCTGTCAAGGATCATCGTAACCTAACCACCACTTCTTCTCAAACTAGAAAGCAAGATTAAAGCTACGAATCAAAACTAACTTAGAGAATTGATAGTCTTCTTCAAGGGATTGCTTTTCAGTTTCATAAAACAGATCCCAGAAAACAAGACTTTCTTTTGTTTGTTAGTTCTGTTATTATTTAGATGTGAACGATTAAAAGTTTTGATTTGTAATAAAGTGAAAACTAGCGTTATTCCTAGTTGTAAGATAATAATGATGCTGATTCATGTCTATTCTTGTAACGTTTCTATCGTATATGCTTATGAGACTATTGTGGTTATTATATTGATGTTAAACCAATCGTTTATTATGTAAATTTGGTGACTTATTCATGTTATGTTACATGCAAGTTGTTAGACTATTGTGGTTATTATGTTGATGTTAAACCAATCATGTATTATGTAAATTCGGTGACTTTTTCATGTTATGTTACATGCAAGTTGTTAGGCTAAGACATGTATTATGTTTAGATCTATATTTAGATATATGAAAATTGGATCCAAGATAAAAGTTCACACTCACATGCCTAGTTGAACTTGTGTAAAACCGTATGCTTAAGATTCATGTTTATTGGATCCAAAATAAAAGTTCACATTCACACGTCTAGTTGAACTTGTGTAATTCTATATGCCTAAAATTCATATTTAGTTGGACCCAAATTACAAGTTTACATTCACATGCCTAGTTGAACATGTGAAATTCTATATGCTTAAGATTTATATTTATTTGGATCCAAATTGCAAGATTACATTTACATGCCTAGTTGGATTTGGGTAATTTCATATGCTTAAGACTTATGTTGATTGGATCCAAAAATGCAAGTTCATTGTTTTATGCCAAAATTTATATAACACATGTTTAGTTAGACCCTTATTATGTTGTATGAATGGCACATGTTCCCTTCTTTCCCTTTTGTATATAAGTTAGGCTAAGTTACGAGCCTAATATTCTATGTGAATTTTGAGAACATATGACGAGGGTAATGTTGGGAAAAATCTTTAATTTATATTATTGGCATAATTTGGCCTATAAATATATGAATGATTAGTGGCACAAAAATGGTATAATTTATATACCAAAAATCTTTAATATGATTTAGAGAAAAAACCGGGCTTGGCTTGAATGGCAATAATTGTGGAAAATTTACATATAAATGTGAAAAGTAAATATGTAAATTAAGTAAAAGACGAACATGCCTAACTCGAGGTTAGATTGAGTTGTGGTGTAAAACTACCCGGAACCACCCGGCACATCCAGTAACCACAACAACACCTATCTAATGTGAGAGGTTAGTGCATCATGCCTAAGGAAAACCCGAGGTTAGATAGAGTTGTGGTGTAAAACTACCTGTAACCGCCCGGCACATCCAGTAACCACAACAACACATATCTAATGTGAGAGGTTGGTGCATTAATAATCAATTAATGCTAATGAACAAGATGAATGACTAGGGTTAAGTTAATGAGAAACACTTAATCAATATAACAAGATGAATGACTAGGGTTAAGTTCATAGGAACACTTAACCAATATAACATGAATGACTAGGGTTAAGTTAATGAGAAACACTTAACCAATATAACAAGATGAATGACTAGGGTTAAGTTAATGAGAAACACTTAACCAATATAACAAGATGAATGACTAGGGTTAAGTTCATATGAACACTTAACCAACATAACATGAATGACTAGGGTTAAGTTAATGAGAAACACTTAACCAATATAACAAGATGAATGACTAGTGTTAAGTTAATGAGCAACACTTAATCAATATAACAAGATGAATGACTAGAGTTAAGTTAATGAGAAACACTTAACCAATATAACAAGATGAATGACTAGGGTTAAGTTAATAGGAAACACTTAACCAATATAGCATGATGAATGGGTAGGGTTAAGTAATAAGAAACAGTTAACCAATATGACTTGATTTGTGGTAAGGTTAAGTTAAAACAAGAGGGCAACACTTAACCAATATGACTTGATTTGTGGTAAGGTTAAGTTAAATCAAGAGGGCAACACTTAACCAATATAACTTGATTTGTGGTAGGGTTAAGTTGACAGAAGAAGGCAACACTTAACCAAAGTAACATGACAAGTAGGTGGGTTAAGTAACTTGAATTGATTGATGACACTTAACCAATACAACATGATGAACACATAGGGTTAAGTTAACAAGAAACACTTGACCAATACAACTTGATGGACGAACAGGGTTAAGTTAATAGGAAACACTTAACCAATCAACATGATAAGTGAGGAGGGTTAAGTTAATAAGAAACACTTAACCAACATGACATGATGAATGAGTGGGTAAAGTTAACATGAATGGACAACGCTTAACTAATATGGCATAATGTGCGGGAGAGTTAAGTATATATCAAGTTGGGTGGGTAATATTAGTAAATATAGGCCCACAAACTTAACCATTAAATAAACATGCTTGAATCAGTAGGAGGGTTAAGTACATATCGGGTTGGTGGGTAATATTAGTAAATATAGGCCCACAAACTTAACCATTAAATAAACATGCTTGAATCAGTGAGAGGGTTAAGTACATATCGGGTTGATGGATAATATTAGTAAATATAGGCCCACAAACTTAACCAGTAGGAAACCCTAGTAACGGGGACCCATTTCAGTAGTAACCCACATAGATGTATCATGGTACCTTGAACTAGGCAGGGTGGGGCATGATTACTGGGCTGATTATAAGCGGTCAAAACAGCGGCACGGGGTACGTCAGTGTAGGTTCTGACGGTTTACAGGCGTGCACGAACTCCGGAGTGGGAAAAAGCAGGCATTGGGTACCAGTAGTTATACACTGTGCATCTTGAATCGTGACGGGTTGCTATCATAAGGATTGATACACCTTATGATGGGACCAGCACAGGATATCTACATGCAAAAGAGAGCCGATTGACACAGACACAAGGAAAAATTAATACGAGTAAGGAGCCGATCGATAGGGTAGTAAGGGTACATCTAACACATTCATGGCAATTAGGCAGATTGAGGTGGAATCCTCATAATAGATGTACACCTGAAGGCTACCACAATTGCGGGGATTGGGATCATGTTATCATATTATCATTTTATACAAATTACTAGTTGGGACAATAGTTAGGTGGTGCCGAGATATAAAAATCAGAATAACAAGGTAGTAGAGAAGCATAGAAAGAGTAGAAGCGCATTCAGTTTATCTTGCCTTATCAAGTCTATACTAATCATATGTTATCTTATTATCCTTGTTCTCACGGTATTGTCTTATATTCAGTTTATTCATGTCATGATGCTCTTGCCTGTTTATATGCTGAAAGTCACTGGACTTACCTGACTTATGTCTGACCTAGTTTTGTTTCGCCTCTTTTCTTCCGTCCCCCCCCCCCCCCGGTTCATAGGGAGGAAATGTTACTAGTTAGCTCAGTTTTATTTCCAAGCTCGAAGATAGCTGATGTATTGCTTTGGACTCCCTCTTCCACTACTATGGCTAGTTCATGCTTTATTGGGGAATATCATTGTTATTTTATGCTTCTTCTTTTATACCTGGAAGTTTTTAAATCAAGACAAAAGTTCTATGTATTACTTTTAGTATGATTGAAACAACTATTGTAAAAGCTTGACTGAACCACATTGTTTATAAAATGTCTTTATTTTCTGCTGCTTTATTTGTCTGTCTTGTAATTTATCTGCATCTTTTACCTAAAATGCTCCACCGAAGTTAAGGCATTCCCTTTGTGAGTGACCTTAACGGAGGTGGGGTGTTTCAATGGAGCAAGCAATTGTGAAGGAAAGCTTAAAGAAGAAGGATGATTAAAGAGAATGGGAGTCCTTCCCAACTAAACCCCACTCACTGAAAGGTTCAAGAAGGCTGTATACCTACAAAGATCCGAACCTCCATCATTACAGTCATGCGATGGGACAAGCGACCCTAGTGTAAATATGACCAATATATGAATGGGGCATGCGCTACTGATGAAATCAGATGCTTATATTTCCCAACTTATCTAGAAGGGGTGGCTTATCTATGGTTCAAAAAGCTTCCGCCGCAGTCTGTGGACAATTTCGTGACCCTGGCTAAACTATTCAATAAATAATTCAAATCCCAAGCCCTCAAAACTCGGGATGTTATGGAGCTGAGTGGACTACACCATAGACCAGGAGAGCCCCTCAAGGCTTTTCTCACTCGCTTCGATATGGCAGTGGCGAAAGTCAAGAATCTCGAACCCAGCCTAATCTTAATGGCTCTTAAGGGGGGCATATGTAAATAAACCAAGTTGGGGCGGTGGATCAAGAAAAAGAAACCAAGTACACTCGAACAATTACTCAACAAAGCTGAAAAATATGCAAGCATTGAAGGAAAAGGTGCACAGATAGAGAAGAATGGAAATGTGCAAAGCAACCTTGATAATCAAAAAAGGAGCAATGAAGGAGAAGACAATCGAGCAAAAAAGAAGTTGCGCTTTTTCAAGAACTCCGAGTTCACTTCCCTTAACGATACCATGGGAAATATCTTCATGGCAACTAAAAACACCGAAAGGTATCCGATCTTGAAACAAAGACAGGTCAAAGATGGCTATATGAAGTCAGGAAGATTCTGTCAATTCCATAAACAGCCAGGGCACGATAGCGACGAATGTAGGCACTTGAAATCAGTGATCGAGGGGTTAATCAGGAAAAACCATTTGCAACAGTATGTACAAGATCATAAAGGTTATCCCGACTCTCCGCAAACAAGGGGCAATACGCCTTTAGAAGAAAAAGGCTTAAACCAATCCAAAGAGGACGCCCATCAAGAGGACCAGTCACTAATGTTTCAATAATGAAGCATTAAATTAGAGCTCTCTTTACTTTGCTTCACTTCCCTGGTTTTATCTTGTTATTAAGATTGTTTTACCTTGCTTTATTATTCACTATGTTCGCATCAAGTAACGGTTTACTCGCATAAACTTTGTGCATCAAAAATTAATTATGTGTCTACCTGAATAACATACTTATTGGTCCATGCTAAAAGAAAAACGATCCCTTGGAATGTAGGCATGGTAAAAGGAAATCCGCCATACACCGCTGGACTGCTACGAAAATCCCAGGGCACACATTAAACAAAGCAGCTTGAGAATCGTGAACATCGAGCAAGATCGAACGGGATGAATAGACACATCACCTCAAAAAGGACAAGCTATTCTAAGACAGACAACAAGTCGAAAGGCCGCACCTCTCATTATGGAATATGATGAATGCTTAGCAAACACCGATGCAAAGGACTGGCGTCAGGCTTCGTTGAAAGTACAGGAATATTACCAAATCTGTCCCTCGGATAAAAGTGGTAACCCTAAAGAGGTGCCTTCTCAGATGCAGAACATGAATTCCTTAAAACCAGAGTTAAATTCAGTAACAAGGATTGATGTCCACCTCCTAAGAGTCAATGCCGGACTAAAAGCAACTCAAAAAAGTCCCACCGTTAAAGTCCCACGGATAAAATCGCTGAGCCCACTAAAGAAACACCTTCTTAGGTGCTGGACACGGGTTCCCCAACTTGAAAAAAAAACTCAATGAGGTGAACCGGTGTCTGTTTCCTAGGGCAAAGCACAAAGTTGGAAAAACTGACATGTCCCAAAACAGAAAAATTGCCAATCCAAAAAAATGTGGGGCACCTTGTTAGGTGAAGGACACGAACTTTATCCCTTCTGAGCCAAAACTCAATGAGATGAATTAGTGTCCGCTCCTCGGGATGAAGCATAAAAAAGGGGAAGGATTAAACATGCTGGAAGGACCAGCGCAAAACAGAAATCCTAACCGAAAGGGGGTGTCAGAAATCCTAGCCGAAAGGGGGTGTCAAAAATCCCAGCCAAAAGGGGGTATCCATTCTAGAACCTTTTTGAATAACTAAAACAATCAAACATGGCATAGAATGGACCTAAAACCTATAACCCAAGACCTCCCCAGGGGACACGTATTCAAAACCAGTCTCCAAAGGGCTTGGATTACCAAGTCAATCAGGCGCGGGGTTGAATACTACTAAATAAAAGATACCAAACACGCTTATAATAATTCAAATGCGTAATAACCTTCGATAAGCAAGAAACTTCAAAAGATAACTAAATCCCAATAATAATAATAATAAAATCTGGTGCAACCGAATGATTAATAGAGCGCTCGACCGAATGTGTAAATCAGAAAATAAAGGTGCAGCATGCGACACACCCGCGTGAAAATAAATAAGTTACATAATAAGAACTGCAGTGTGTTGAGGCTCGAAACAAACCATAAAAGTCACAAACCTAAGCGTACGAGAATAAGCAAAGCTAGCTCCCATATACACAAGCCAGACTAAAAGTACCATTCTAAATCAAAACCAAAATAACAAAACAGGAAAAGCACTAGCAAGCCACAGTGTCAGATGAGGTAAGAGATGATCCTCTCCCTATACTCAAGGGCCTCGAAAAGTTTGAGCCTGTCTTTTTCCAAGGCATGAAGTCATTCAAAATTCTCTTTGTTCGACCGTTGAAGATCTTTGACAAGAGAATGCCAGGCACCCATTTCCTTCACAATGTAATCTCTGACAGTTGCGATAAGGCCTTCAACCAGATGCGGACATGCTTCCAACTGATTGAACTCAGCCAATATGCAATCCTTCATGGCGTCCATCTTACCTGCAATAATCCATCTGTCAGATGGGTCTATATACACATCAAAACGCGAGCTAGCTGGACACTGAGCCACAAAGTCCTCAGCAAGTTCAGGATGGCAAGGGTTGGAAACAGAAAGGGGCTCCGGGACAGTTGTAGGATCCAAAGTGATGGATGAAGAAGCCATACGACCAAGAGCAGTCTGAATATCTAGGTCAGGAAGTTCATTCAACAAACAATGACTTTGAGTGTCAGTCGCACCCAAGATCTCCTTGCCTTAGGGCATCATTTTGCTACCAGTCCTCCTGGTCGACTTTTTCCTAAGCTTCCTAGATATGAAGAATTCCATCCTCGGACGACCTATTTCAAAAGATATCGGTGTGAACTCAAACAACAACCATAAAAAGGGAAACAGCCTAGCCAGACTCAGGCATAAACAAAAACATTTCAACTGGAGAACCCTGGGGCATTTCATCAAACAATTTATAAACAAATACCAAGCATCGAGATTGCAAAGAAAATCACCAGATGATTAATATCCTTCAAAGATGATTACATAAATGGTATCTATGCTACACAAAACCTGGCTATTGCCCGAATCCCAAATTCATACACAACCCGGTCAGGTCATGTTTGGAACATCCTAACTTGGGAATGCATGAGTATTCCATTAAAACAAAATGAAATAAAGAAAAGGAAACTTACCCAGAAAGATCATGGTACCTTGGAGCCAAAAGGAAATCGCTCAAGATAAACAGGTGCTGCTGCAAATACTAGGCAAAATGATGGAATGAGAAAGCCAAAACCTTTCGAAGAAAAATCGAGGCAGAAATGTCAAACATAGACTACCTGGTAAAACTCTCAAGGAAGCACAGCTATGACCGAAGGATTTCTTGAAAAGGATAAAAGTGGAATAAAGAAGGTTAAAAGTAACTAAGGAAGATTAAAAGGCATACATCCAGAGAATTCTCGCCACGTCAGCGTAAGTGCCCGATTACACAAAAATGTCCCATCAAGCTCCAGCTGGCATCCCGAAATTCAACTGTTCGCACAATAACCTAAAAGATGCATCAAGCTTCTCACTCATAGAGAGAGAGACAATACCAGTCCACTACAACGAAACAATCCAAAATTTTTGCACGACCAACAATGTGCGATCAAATATGTCGAAGCCAGTAATTCCTTACTAAAATAAATCATGGACTTCGAGGGGCAAGTGTTAATCCCTAAAAAATCCATATGCAGATTGAGTAAAGGATATGGAACGAACACCATCAGGGTTGGTCATGCGCAATGTTATCTGAAGCACTCTAACAACTCACGATGGATAGGATGCAACCGCACAGAGCAAGACCCAAGTATCAAACCCAAGACAAATCAAGTCGACCAGTACGACCGAAGAAGATGGCACAATATGCTATGAGAAATGCGACTCAACAGAGATAAGGATCGTACATTCTGTAAGCCGCTCACAACAGCGGAGCACGCTTGATGTCAAAGTTCGGTCGCACGCATCAAGACAGGAGTCAAGGTCGCAGGTATATTTAACAACTACTCATGAATGATAACTCCAATCACTCGACACTTGAATCAGAAACCCATTGATAGGTCACATACCAACTCCTAGAAAGAGCACATTCATATCTCAAAGATGCAAGTCTCAGTCAGTCGACTCTAGACTAATGAAGATCGTCGCTCACTTACTCAAATAAGACACAACCACATTAAGGAACTATGATTTGTCGTTCCTTCATCTCATCATCAAGCAAATCAGATATCTACTCATCGAATGCTAGAAATATACGCGGCCAAAGAGCACCGACTGAAGTCATTCGCTTAACTACTCAAGACGCTCGCTCCATTGAGTAGCTCGCACATGATAACTGAATACATCCACGGATAGCTGGCTACAGCTAGCCAGTGGCATGACTGTAATTAACAGAATGAGCGATCTGTAGCTTGCATAAACGGATTTCAAGTCATTTCCCGAAAGAAGCTCACCTATAAATACACCATGGCTACCAACATAAAGGGGATCGAATATTGGAAACCACGAAGTGCTGCTAAATTCTATCCTCAATTATTGATTCGGCCTTGACGTCAAGTACAATATTGTGATCAAGGAAAATGAAGGCATCCTCCTTCTCAATCATTCATCCATCCTTCTTCTCCTCAAATTTTACCATTCTTTTGTATAATTCCAAGATTGAAATATATAAATGAGGGTATATTGAGTGAATATAGAGATGTATGAAAAGAGAGAATTGATGTATTTTGTAATCCTCATTATAAGATTGGAAATCAACTTCACAGTGGATATAGGCCTAATTAACGGCTGAACCACTCTATATCTCATCTCTACTTTACCTTTCTCGCAATTTTCATTCTTAATTGCTGATTAAACGCGATTCCACTTATTTCTTACTGTATTAGTGAAGTACAGTTTTAGTACCTTGGGTGTTTAGACCAATTTTGGTGTAAACAATGGGTAATCGGTGGTTTCCCTTGTAGCCGTGGAATCAAGGAAGGTATACTTGATCAAGTGTGTAGGAGGAACCAGTTGTATCCCTTGTAGCCGTGAAATCAAGGAGGGTTGTAATTGGATATTGATATAGTAATAAAACTCTGCGTAATCCAGCGTTGCGTGGGACTGGATATAGGAACAATTCCGAACTAGTATAAAATTCGGTGTGTTCTTTCCTTTTCTGCACTTTATTTTTGTTTATCTTTGTGTTTGTGTATGTCTGTGGTTGTTACTGTGGTGTTTGATTCATATAGTAGTTTATATAAGTTTTAGATTTTGTTTAAATTCTCATAAACACTACTCACCCCCTCTAGTATTAGTTTTGTCTTAACGATCCATTCCGCAATCCCTAATAATGGTATCAGAGCAAGGTCATTCAAAAAGTTCATAATCTGATTTTTGAAAATTTTTAAATGGAAAACTTTGGAATACTTGTTAACATTAGTGTCAGTTCATGCATTGTTCCAATGTTGAAATAGTCTGCATATAATCATGTTGAAAAGTCATGTGATCTACTGAAATATTGTCCAATCCAGAAAATGATGTGTTTTATGACTTTTGAAGATTCAAAAGTTGAAAAGATGGGTGAAGTGGCTGATGGTAATTCAAATTCTAAAATAATGGCTTTTGAAAATTCAAATTCTGAAAAGGTGGCTGTTGAGCATTCAAATTCAGAACTGCTGTGTTACATGGCTATTGAGAATTCAAATTCTAAAAAGCAATTGGTGGAAATCAAAAAGGACAAATGAATACTGGATAGTGGTTGTTCGAGACATATGACGGGAAATCCTGAATTACTCAATAATCTAAAATATGAAAATGGTGCATGGTGAACTTCGGAGATAACTCTAAAGGATACATTATTGGAATCGGTAATGTCGGTAATTCTGAAACTCCTACTATTTCTAATGTTTTATTAGTTAGGAACTTAAAACACAACTTTCTAAGTATAAGTCAACTTTGCGATAAGGGTTATAAAATAAACTTTGAAAAGGATAAATGTTTTATAGAAGATAGGAATTCAAAAGTAATATTCAAAGGAGATAGAAAGAAAAATATCTATATATTGAGTATGAAAATCTCTAACGATAACTTATGTCTCATGGCCAATACAAGTGACCCCCGGATCTGGCATAAGAGATTTGGTCATATAAATTTCAAACACATTTCTAGGATTTCTAAATTAGATTCAATTACAGAATTACCCAAAATGAAATTTAAAGTTAATAACTTATGTGGCACTTGTCAACTAGGAAAATAAAAAAAAAGTTTATTTAAATCAAAAGAGGAAATTACTACCTCAAAACCATTAGAATTAATACACATGGATTTATTTGGTCCATCTCAAGTTCAATTGATAAATCACAGTAGATATGTTTATGTAATAGTCGACGATTTTTCTAGATTTACTTGGATTTTGTTTCTTAAACATAAAAGGGAATAACCCATAAATTTTCAATTCCGAGAACTCCTCAACAAAATGTAGTTGAACGTAAGAATATAACGATACAAGAGTATGTGAGAACTATGTTATCTGATAGTAACTTACCAAGAAATTTTTGGGCTGAGGCATTGGCAACATCTTGCTATATTATAAATAGAATTTCAATTAGACCTTTAACTCATAAAACTCCTTATGAACTTTTGTATAATAACAAACCAAAAGTGTCATATTTTAATATATTTGGAAGTAAATGTTTTATACTTAATACTAAAGAAAATTTAGACAAGTCGACTCAAAATCCAATAAAGGAATATTTGTAGGATATTCAGAAAGAAGTAAAGCATATAAAGTTTTCAATACTCGAACCCCAAACCATAGAAGAAACATTAAACGTATCTTTCGATGAAAATTATAAAATTATAACTCAAAACAATGAAGATGAATGTGAGAATGAATTTAATGAGACAAACCATGAAGATAACCAACCAAATAAACAAATTAGATTACATAGAGATCATCCTGTTGAAAATATCCTAGGAGATATTGAATCTGTTGTTAGGATTCATAATCGATTAAATAATATGAGTAATACTGCATTTATTTCAACTATTGAACCTAAGAATCCGAAGGAAGCATCTTCCGATGATTCATGGATACTTGCTATGCAAGAAGAACCGAATTAGTTTACTAGGAATGATATATGGGAACTTGTTCCTAGACCAGAGGATAAGACTATAATAGGGACCAAATGGGTTTATAAAAATAAAACGAATGAACCGGGTGAGGTCGTACGAAATAAGGCACGGCTAGTGACAAAAGGTTATACTCAAGAAGAAGGAATAGATTACGATGAAACTTCCCCCCGTAGTAAGACTAGAGGCTATTAGGATTTTACTAGCCTTTGCAAACCATAATAATTTCAAATTATATCAAATGGAAGTCAAAAGTGCTTTTCTAAATGGATTTGTTAAAGAAGACGTATATGTAGAGCAACCACCTCTATTTGAAGATGAAAAATTATCAGATCACATATATAAGTTAAAGCAAGCGTTATGTGGATTAAAATAAGCTCTTAGGGCTTAGTATGATAGATTAAGAAATTATTTGTTATAATCAAATTTTGAAATAGAAAAATTAGATAATACTTTGTTTATCAATAAGAATAACAAATATACGATTAGTTCAAATATATGTTGATGATATAGTTTTTGGATCAACAAACGATAAGATGAATAAAGAATCTTCAGATATTATGACACAAGAATTTGAAATGAGTCATATGGGAGAAGTAGCATTCTTTTTAGGATTACAAATACGTCAAGTAAAGAATGGAATATTTATTAATCAAGAAAAATACGCAAAAGATCTAATTAATAAATATAATCTAACAACAACAAATGGGAGACCAACACCTATGGTGACTAATATAGCATTAAGTAAGGATGATACATCTAAGTATGTAGATCAAAAACTATATAGAGGAATGATACGATCGTTATTATATATAACTGCTAGTAGACCAGATAGAATGCATAGTGTATGTCTCTGTGCAAGATATCAATCGCAACCTAAAACACATTTAAAAGCCGTAAAACGTATTATAAAGTATATAAAGCATGCATCAGACTTTGGTTTATTTTACCCTAAGGATGATTCATTCTTAGTTTCTTACTGTGACGCTGACTACACAGGACGTAAATCCGATCATAAAAGTACTAGTGGAACATGTCACTTCTTAGGACATCCACTGGTCTCATGGTTTAGTAAAAAGCAAAATATTGTATCTCTGTCAACAACTGAAGCAGAATATATCTCTGCTGCTTTGGCTTGTTCACAAGTTATATATATGCAACAAACTCTAAATGATTTTGGATTAAAAATAAATAAATCACCAATATACTGCGATAATACGAGGGCTATAATATTTCTAAAAATCCAACTCATCATTCAAGAACTAAACATATCGGTATAAGACATAATTTTCTAAGAGATAACGTAAGTAAAGAGAAATTTTCACTTGAATTTATAGAAACAGATAAACAAATAGCGGATATATTAACAAAACTATTAAACAAAGCAATATTCACTAAATTTAAAAGAGAATTAGGCATATATTCATTAAGTGAGTTAGAATAATTAAATATACTATTATATATAAAAATAAAATAAAAAATCAAAAAAATAAAATTTAAAACATAAGTATGTCAACATACATTTATGCGTATGCCGACATATAACTACCAGAATTTTAAATTTAATTCCCACCAAAAGTTAGTTATATCAATTATTTAAACATTCTACTTCTACTTTTCTTCTTCATTTTCATTTCTCTTCTCTGTAAAAACTCTAAGTTAAAATATACAATGACCTCCACTAATATAAATACCCAAATCAACTCTGATTCGCTCGCTGGACCATCCGAGGGTCCTTTTCAGCGATCTACGCTCTCTCGTGTCATCAAAATAGAAGAAAAGATGGAGTATGCCATGCAAACGATGGCTGAAATACAAGCACTTCAAATTAGAATGAGTCAAATCCGATTATCATCAATGATGATAATCAAGCCATGGAAGAGGAGCAAGAACCAAAAGTGGAAGAAGAAATGATGGAGGAAGAAGAACATCAAGAGACTCAATAAACAATTATGGAAGATGACGATAAAGTTGTATGTGAAGGAGAGGTCTTATTCGACCAAAATGGGAATGTGATTGAACCGAATGGAGATTTTTGTCTCTATTGTCCAAATCGTCCAATTCATAAATCTCCCATTGTCAAAAATAACTAGTATTTAAGGTTTTCTTCGGTTTTCGTTCTTACGATGTATCATGCTTGTATAAATCTATGTACTATCGCTTGTACAAATTCAATTTTAATATAATCATTGTTTATGTTTATCATAAGTCTAAAGATAAGTTATACATTTATAACTCTTAGCATAAAGTAATATGGATATAAAATTAAGGGGGAGTATAAGAACTATTAAAAGAATATTTTACTTTAAATAAGAAGATACTTAGGATTGTATCTTAGCATAAATATTATTTAGAAAGTTATATGATTTAGGGGAGTAGTTTTAGAATTTATTTTTGATAATGCCAAAGGGGAGAAATTATAAAATATAGACGTAGTTTATAGGATTTATATAGACATGGGGAGTAATTGGAGGATCATCACCAATAGGTATATACAGGTATGATATTTTATAAACAAAGGTTGTCATCATCAAAAAAGGGGAGATTGTAGGAGAACGGAGTTTTGATGATAACAACATTATTTCAATATTAATTAATTACAAAATATATACTAAGACTTTTATTTAGAATATATATATATATATATATATATATATATATATATATATATATATATATATATATATATATGCAGGATTTATATACAGGAATTATTACTGAAGATTGTACAACTTAAAGATATTAGAGATTCAAAATTCAGAGATAGTTCAAGACTCATGAGTATTCAAGATTTCAAGAGTTCAAGAATTCAATATAAGAATAGTTATAGAGTCTAGATTATGTAAGACTCTGAATAGCACTCCAGGTTCAAATTCAAAATAATTTCAAATTTTGTTTTTCAATTTTTGTTTTCAAATTCTATCTTCAATTTCTTTCTTCTCTATTTTACTTCCTATTTTTATTTGATTTAAACTTAAGTTTTATAGATTTATACTTTATAAGTTTTATAGATGTATATTTTATATACTTTATATTTATATAGTTTTAAACTCTATAATTTTATAAATATGTATATATAGTTTATATTTATGTTTTCATATGATTTCATACTTTATAATATTTATTCTTAACACTATATTTTAATACAACAATTTTCATAATTATATTTATATCAAAACACTTGAAAAAATGTTCAAATTTCAATTTTACACATATACATGTCGACATAGATATATATACATGTCGACATATAACTATCACTTTTTCAAATTTGAAAGAAAGTGCCTTTTCACCATTCTTGACGGTGCAACCTTTCACACACTATAAAAAGGGGTTGATTTCGAATTTTAAATTACTTTTTCTTCTTCATTTTCACTCTTTTCATTACACCATTATTTCTTATCATTTTCATGATTTCTACACCTATACTCTGCCAAATTCAATTCTGTTTTCACTACTCTTCTTCTCTCTACACTCTCTGTTCATTACTCTCTGAATCAGGTGCTATCGAAGAGTTATAAGGCTGTTTGTAATTGTTTGGGTTGAGTAAAGTAATTGGTGCTATCCCTTGTTGCCGTGAAATCAAGGATGGGTAATCGTTGGTATTCCTTGTAGCCGTGAAATCAAGGAAGATATACTTGATCAAGTATGTGGGTGGAATCGGTGGTATCCCTTGTAGCCATAAAATCAAGGAGGGTTGTAATTGGATATTGACATAGTAATAGAATTCTGCGCAATCCAGCATTGCGTGGGACTAGACGTAGGAGCAATTCCGAACCAGTATAAAATTCGGTGTTTTTTTTTTCTTTTTTTGCACTGTTTATCTTTGTGTTTGTGTTTAATTCTGTGTCTGTGATTGTTTCTGTTGTGTTTGATTCATATAAGTTTTAGATTTTGTTTATATTCTCAAAAACACTATTCATCCTTCTCTAGTGTTAATTTTGTCTTAACGATCCATTCCGCAATCCCTAACAGAATGCTTGGTGGGAAATGGTATGTGGAGAAAGATAACAAGAAAGACTTGAATGAATGATGGAGTACTATAGTTCGGCGTATAAAAAATACGAGCACAAGTCTCTCATCAAACTCCGGCAGTTGTACATGCTTCATGAAGGTGTCATCTCGAAGGGCAACTGCGTTTGCCCTATTCTTCTGGTCGGTTCATTCACCGTCATTGATACTGCATTTTATGGATCTTTTCTACAGACGGGTGACCTCCTCTACCGATAGCTGGTTATGCTCCTGCTACCTCATTTTTTACAGACTCTTCGTATAAAGAGAGTGTCTAGGAGCAGGTGCAGCACTACAGTCGGTTAATAGCGTCATACTTTGTCTGTCAAACATGAGAGCTGAGGATGGTGCTACGGAGCGATACAAAGATGTTATATGTCATCGGGGAGACCTCGGATGATGAGGTCGAGGCATTAGTTACGTACTTGATCTTCGACTTTTGTGGACGTAGTATGTAGTGTGTTTGATGTATTTTTTATTATTATCGTTAAATGTAATGTTATTTGATTTTATTATGTTGCTATGGAAAAAATCTGCGTTTTCTACTAGTCTTACCGTTGTAAAACTTCTGTTACAAACAAGTATATATAACCGTTCAATATTCCGCTCATTTATATCTCTCAAATTACCGTTTAAAATCATAAAAACACATCATCCACTCGTTCAATTTTAACTGCTCAACTAACGGTCGTCCCGTCAACCTTTTAATTTCAACCGCTCTCCCCACCAAGAACCATCTCTTGTCCTCTCAAAAAATTGCGCTCTATGCAGCAGTTAGCACGGTTCAGTCCAAGAAGAAAACCAAGTGGGATAATGGAGACAAGCCTGATCCACATTCTCCAGAATTGTAAGAACATTAAACAGTTAAAACAGACGCATCTTCAAATTTTAATCCGTTGCCTCCAATCCGACACCCATATTCTACCAAAACTGATCAATCTTTCTTCCACTTTCAGTTCACTAGACTACGCAGCCCAAATATTCCAACAATCCAAAAACCCTAATATAGCTGCATTCAACAGCATGATCAAATGCTTCGTCGACAAAAATCATCAAAAAGAAGCCTTTTTGACTTATAACAAACTATGGAATTTTGGTATTTTTCCAGACAATTTTACTTTCTCTATTATTCTTAAAGCTTGTGGGTCGTTGGATTATTCCAATGTTACTAGCCGGATTCATTGTCATATTGTAAAATGTGGATATGAGTGTAACGTGTTTGTTAAAAATACTTTGTTGAATGCTTATTCAAAGTTATTTGATGGGTTAAGTTTGGCACGGAAACTGTTTGATGAAACCAGTGAAAGAGACGTGGTCACATGGAATTCAATGATTGGAGCTTATTTGTTTCACGGTCATCTGGATCAAGCTATGTCCATTTTTGAGAAAATGCCTGAAAGAAGTTTGGTGTCTTGGAATATTTTATTGTCAGCATTATGCAAGGTTGGATATATGGCCTCAGCTCAATCGTTGTTTAA